>CM070704.1:2570000-3846250 GCA_036346265.1 Melocanna baccifera
CTTACGCTGGTAGTTACTCACATGCGTAGGCATATAGGGTTCTCGTTAACCGAAACTCGTGTTAACTTACTCATTGGGACCTACCATTCGGACGCTAGTTTACGGCTAAATAATGGGTGATGAAAATAGCCATAGCTTTTGATTTTTGCTGAAAAATAATGTAGCTAGCTAAAAAAATACTGTAGCTGAATTGGTTTATTGAGTATAATTAAATGTAAAAAAATATAAAAAAACCAAAAACAAAAAACAAAAAAAAATTCGCTGTAGCGTGTACAGTACGCACTACAGTGAAATAAGCGCGATCGCCCACCGCTCGGCGTTGGCAGAAGCCAACTTGAGCGGGGTATAAGATTACCAACATAACACTCCAAAAACCACTGTTTCGATATAGTACATTATTTAGGGTGCTTTCGGCTAGACTTATGACGTATAGTTTATATTTTATGTCATAGTAATTATCTTTTAAATAGTGTAACTTTTTAAGACAGAGTTAACAGAAAGATTATAGTAAAAAGTATAATGAGTTCAGCTATACCGATTAAAATTATATATGACTATTTTTCTCTACGTAATATCTCTTATAAATAACTAAAATTTTAAATAATAAACTATAAACTACAGTTTAAAAAATCTACCCTAACGCTACTAGTTACACTTGTTCATTCTTCTCGATGATTCAGAATGTTTTACAATGTACACTAGCTATTCCAATGAACTCTCGACCGCTTCAATAAGTAATGCTTCAGTTAAACACCTGATCAAAGTTCAAACTACGCGATAAATGGCTCGCGATTCTCTTACCATGCCCGTGACAACGAGGGCTGACAGCTTCTTGATTACTCTAACAGCACGGCCATGGATGGGTTCTTTAACAATTGTAGCTTTTGGCTTACGCTATATTACCTACTTTGTAAATAATATATGTTTTAATATAAAGTTTATAGATAGATTATAATATAAAATATATCAAGTTCAACTATACTAATTAAAAATTTTCGATACTATTTCTCATAAACTGTCTAGAATTAAAAATTTTTAATCATAAATCACAATACAAAATAAACAGCCTGCTTTCGGTGCCTGCCTACGAGGACAGCGACTGCACTGCGGCTGCCGGTCGATCAGGTTGGAGTCCCGTCTGGTTTTGACCTGACTGAGGCTGTGATTTGCGTGTGCTCGCTGCACGGTTTTGCTGCTTCTGGTTTACTTGTAGGTTGGGTACCAAAGCAACCAATCAGCCTCCTGAATTTTGTTTTTGAGGAATAGCCTCCGGAACTGCACACCTTGTTCTTTAGTTTAGAACGCAAATCAGGCCGATGGTCTGCTTGGAATAAATTAATTTTGATACTTCATCTATACTTTTTAGATGATGTTTTAGAAATTTATTTTCGTTCTTAAATAGATGATATTTTGGGTTTTCTAGATAATATTTCCCAAAAGAGCCCATATTAAAGCGAATATTTATGAATGCACTAATCTAATTCAACTCACTTAACAGCCAACCAGCAGGCAAGGGCGCCCGAGCCTCTAGATCAGCGCCCACCGAGGACAAGCTCATCCATGTCCCCTCCTTCGCTAGCGCCTTCACTGTTGTTGCCTTGTTGGGACTGGATTGAATGAGTGGTTGGATGGGTGAAGTTTTGATATATTTATAGGGCGTTTGTAATAGCGATAGCTTATGATTTTTTTACTATAGTTGATTTATTTTTTTACTGTAGTTGAGTTGGCTTATTTAACATAGTTAAATTAAAAAAACTTAAAAATAGAAAAAAACATGTTAGCATATCACGGACAATGCAAAGATATACGAGAAAAAAGAAAAGATAAAAAACCCAAAAAATTAAAAAAAACTTAGGAAAAACGAAATTACTGAATAGTGAAAAAAACAGAAACCAGAAGCAGAAACTGATTTTAAGTCAAAATGAGCGGGTTCACATTTGACAGCATTAAATACCACCTTGGTCCGTGGAGTAGAGGCTAAAATGACAAGTAATTCCAAATGGTGGGAGTATATGGCATAGTCGCACTAATTTCGAAAAAAAATCTCCATTCCTCTCTAAAAAAGAAAAAAATCCATTCCAAGTGGACTTGCATTTGTCCGTCTGTTCAGCTAATGAAGTCGCCAAGCTTCAATTTTACTGTGATGAAAATGTTAGCTAAGGTCCATTCTTCTTTGGTATAGCTTTCGACATCGGTAGTCATACATAAAAGAGCGCATGCGTGCATACAAAGAAATCGAGAAAAAGGAGCGCGTGCCAAAGCCTTCATTTTTCTAAGGAATCGAGAAAAATTATCACCTTCTAAGGGGTGATCTAGCGATAACTTTTAATTTTTGGTTGAAATTTTATTGTAGCTGATTTTTTTACTGTAGCTAAGTTAGTAGATAGTGTAGTGAATAATGAAAAAAAGTTAAAACTAGAAGCTGAAGTTTTTAAAAACCAAAACGATCACTCCCTAAATAGGTTATCTGGAAGGTGGATTCCACGAGTCAGCACACCGAACTCAAAAGACAAGGCCACATCGATCGGGTACTATACTATACTATACTCAGGTGCTTTGTCGGCCTCGAGGCCACTCATCAACCGAACGGTGGCGGCAAGGCATCTCAAAGCTTTGACACTGTAGGCGACGCCGGCTCGGAGAGGCTTGGAGTTCTCCCTTGGAACGGAGCAAAGCGTCACGTACGATCGAGCCCCATCGCCTTGCAGCATCGTGATGCTCCAGCAGTCCAAATCCAACATGCACTTGCGCTGCCCGATCCCCCTGAACTGTCACTTCAAGCGGAATCTCCCGTGCCGTCTCTGACTCTCTGCTGCCTGATTGGGTGGAGAGCTATCCCTGTCTATGGGAAGCAGCGGCGCCTGAAACTCCCCCAACGAGCTGGCAATTTTGGCCGGCACGCAGGCTGCTGCTGCTGCTGCTAGCTCATGCGTGGATCCTGGAGGCAGCTAGCTCCCTAGCTAGCTCCCATGTATGTAAGCACGCATGGCCCCACATGTCACATGGATGTGGTCGTGCTTTCCGTTGATTTGTCCTGGCGTTTGATTTGGATATGATAGGACAAGCTGTACGTTCGGTGAAGGATCGTCATTTGCTCGTGGGCTTGTGTCCTGAGGATTATTTTGCCCTTGGCAGGAGCTTTGCGATTGTGAAGTGTGCATTTTATGGGATTTTTATATTGGTCAAGAATATATTCAGAGCCGGAGAGCATTTCTTAAGTGAGGCTCTGGAAGAGTATTTTATACAATTAAGATGCATCAGGCAGTCGCTAATGTTGTGTGAGGACCCGCATTTTTCCCGTCGGGTAAAAATACTAATCAACAGATTATTATTCGTTTTAGCCGATAAAACATCGCTCTAATAAATAATAAGCTTATCAGAGTATTGCAGCAGGACAATAATTAAAAACATTAATTTACATGCATCCATACAGCCGCGCAGGGCTAAAGTGACATACAATATGTTCCACAAAGTTATTACAATACTAGAGAGATAGCCTAGTTCAGCATTCTAATTATACAAGGGAGAAAAGTACAAATACAATACACTAATGATACAATACCCTAAAGGTTGAGTTTGTGTCACCCTAGAACTCTAGTCGTCCCAATCCTCGTATAAGGTGTAACCCTCATATAGTTCTGCCTTGGCACAATCTCCCTCCATTCGTGGTAAGGCTCCTTTGCACAAGTCTCATCCCCTCCCACTGTCGATCCAAACTAGATATCCTCTAGATAAGGAAAATAATAGAAAGAGTGAGTACAGCGTACTCGGCAAGTTTATATAGCAACTATGCACTCCATGCTCCTGTCTATCTCTGTTTTCTAACTCATTATCATGCTCATCCTTATCTCGACTAAATAGAAAATAATGGTTTCGGTTGTTGTGAGAAATTTTGGATTATTATTTTAGAAAGCTACTGAACACTCGTATAACCAGCTAAAACCTTCATTGGTTTTCATAGCCTCCAATCTAAGAGACAGGCATGAATTCATGATTTATAAAGTATTGTACAAACTTGTATCACATTACCCATAACCACTCTGATTCTGTTGGCGCATGGAACTTCATATTTCTTTAGATGTGATGCCCAAATCAAAGTACAGAACTTTTACCCTAACTCAGTATATTATATCGTTGCCCAGCTATTCTCAATTGGCAGCCTAGAGGGTATCTAACTCACAACCAGACCCACCGAAAGCCTCGTAACTGGTGGTTGGGCCGGTTCATTCACCCATACCCAACACTCAACTATGTAATATATCACCTTCATGTACCTCGCTTCTAGTATCTAACCAGTATTGGGTTCTTGCGATCCGCACCCCCACTTTTGGCCGAAGTACCAGTTCTAGATTTTTGCGGCTGTGGATCCACCACTCTGGTTCTCATCTAGCTTTGAGTTCTTCCTCTAATTAATATTTACCCATGTAAAGAATATAATAACTTTGATGGTGCTACTAATCATTTCCATCCTCAGATAGAATAATGGCTAATACGAGTAATACGGTCTATGCATACAAGTAAAGTTTGTTGGTTTCTTATATGCTATTCTTATGCAAAGGTCCCAACCTACCTTTCTGTTGCTTGCCATGGCAACCCTTGTCCACCTTCTAAATTAACTTAACTAGTCAACTGCTCCATCAGTTGATCATTATCTCTTTTCTTTTTCTTCTTATAGCCTTTCTTTGATTTAAAATATTTTCCATTTTATGCAGAGTGATATAAGATTAATAAGAAAAATACTTGTTTTACTGAATATACTCTGTACAATTGTTCAAAGGAGTGTTTGCCTAGGTCTAGATGGAACTCTAAGTCCTTGTGTCACTCTAAGTTGATCCGCCTTCCAATCCCGTTCCCTCTCTTGAAATTAGTATACACGCTATAATTCAGACTACCGATATTGAAGAAATTACTACATGGTATATACACGCAGAAGGTTGCACAATAACGTCATAATATGGTTCCTAGGTCTTATTCTAGCTCAAAGTAGATTTTTTACGACTCCTTTGCTATTTTAGTGACCATGTTTAAGTTTAATTGTTACTCGATAGTTTAATTAATCGCGTAAAGTTTTTAATAGTTTCCTAACAATTTATCCCTTCTAATAGCTTCTATTAATTATTTATGGGTCACTATGATTTATGTGGGGCTAACCGAATTTATCCAGGTATTTATGTATGTACAAAATTATCTACATGGTAATACAACAATTAAATTCTTACGCGCATAAATTTTAATTGCCTAATCTGCTTAAAGAAAATAATTCATATTATTAGCAGCTACTGATTATTAATGTTGGCAATTGTCTAATAAGTCTATAGGGTTTTTAGGTTAACTATTCACAATGAAGCTTTTATTTCATGCGCGTATTTCCCCTTCTTCTCCCTCTTTTATTTTCTTTCTTCACCTTTTCTTTTTCCCTTTTTCTTTCTCTCCCTCTGCTCCCTTTTCTCATTCGGTCGAATCGGCTGCCTCTTCCCCTCCTTTTTCACCGATGCCTCCCTACTTTTTTCTCCTCTACCTCATTTCTCCCCATCCGAATCTAGCGCTTTCCCCCTCCGGTCGGCACTCGATGTTAGCTCTGCCTCGCCCTCGGCCTCCGTGTCACTACCTTCGACATTGGTTACCGGGTGCCACCACTCCGGCTCCTCCTTCACCGCCACCACCCCGGTTCCTGGTTGGCTGGGCGTGTGCTCTCCTGTCTCCTTCTTGCTCCTGGATCTAGTTGGTTTGGTCTTGATGGCCTCCTTTAGTGCTTGTGTGGCAATGTGGCTAGAGGGTGGATGGATCTGGGAGTTGGGATGGAATGAGATGGATGGGGAAAGGGATGGTGGTATGGGGCTGGTGGGAAAGCAATGTTGTGGTGGCTCTCAGTCTCTTGGATTTGTTGGGTTTGCTCTTTGTCCCTCGGTTGCCCCCTTGGTTGCTTGGCTGAATGCTTCTTCTCTCCTCCCCTTGGGCGAGGCTTTGCCCTTATCCCCTGCCTGTGCCTCCCTGTTTGCATGTGCACTATGCCGTAGGGAAGGCTGGAGATATTTTGGTGGGCTGCATATATACTGGTTCTTTGGAATTCAAGTAAATACATGTTGGTTTTTATTGCTGAATGGTGACCTTATGATTGTGAGAGGTGCCGACTAGCCCTCGGATAGTCTTGTATCTCCGTAAATAGAATGCTCGACCCGAAACTAACCTCTAAGGCTCTGACGACGATTTCCTTCCTTTTTCTTTCCTTTGTTTCGTTTGTTTCTTTTGTTCGGTCTTTTTCGGCATTTCAATACTATGTTATTCACAATTGAAATAGCGGTGAGGTGATGGTTCGAAGGTTGATTCTAATGTAAGAAATGTTGTACATGTAACTTCGCCTTTCTTCTTAGCTTAGATGCACAGAATTCTTATATCTGTAATTTTATTCTTTACTGAACGGAATGTATTGATGTATGTATATAATGACTTCTTTCCCATAATGTAATTCCTCTGTTGTACACGATGTATTAATAACACCGGACTATTCTGATTTGGGTTTGTAAAAAAAGACATGATCTAAACTAAATTGCTTGCTTGCCACTATTAGTTTGATCGCTTTATTATTTTTGTTAATACTAATTACATTGATTAAGTTGGTTAAAAAATATGCAGGGCATTACATGGTGAAAAGAGCAAGTAGTGCTTGGTTAACTACAGAAGTATGGAAGGTGCTTTTATGCTTTTCTCAATAGTGGTTTGTACAATTTTTAAAGCACGATGAACAGTAGATAGATATTACTTATCACTTCATGTACTTTGAGATAGTGTTACTATCGTTAGAGAGAGAAATATAGAAACACTTCTCCAAAAGTATTCTTCTTCCTTTCTTCTGTACAGTGAAAAGATACCACGCGATCAAATACTACGGTAAAATGTACAAATAGCATATCTCATACGCTATTAGTAGGAGCCAAACTCTGAAATTTATCCAGGCAGATTAACCGAGATGCCACGCCCTTTGGAATTGAATTAAGCAACATTCGGCAGAATTGATTAAATCAGCAGTTGACTAGAAATTAGAAACGGCCAATTTAACAGTCTTTTACTCTGTCTTCAAGAATATTCCTTTTACTCTATGATAAAAGCACGGGAAGAAACATAAAAGGCTTGGACCTGTATATATGATGCTCCATCTACCAAGTTCCAACACAAGAATTTTGGAATTTGGCTAGAGGCCAGATGCTGGCACAAGTAGTTAATTCAGAGAATCATCATCCTGTGCTCGTGGGCTTATATCTTGACCGTTTATTTTGTTCTTGCCACAACCTTTGTTATTGTCAAGTGCATATTTTATGCGAGCTCTATATTTGTTAAGAAGATGTTCAGCATCTGAGAGCATTAATTAATTTCTTAATTGAAGAGTATTTCACTTGCATCATGCAGTAGGCCAGAAGAACAAGTAGCGATCGGTAGACTACAGAGGCATTCTTCTTCCTTTCTTATTTAATTTTCTGTATCACGGGTGGGTTCAAATCACCTTAGGTTTGTTTTGGCTTTTATACAACACTACAGTAACTCACGTTTAAATAATATATCTTTTAAAGACAGAGTTTATAAGTTAATTATAGTAAATATTATACGAAATTTAGCTATACCGACACAATCATATGCAACTATCTTTATCTTCATAATCTCTCGCACGAATAACCATAATTTAAAGCAATTGGATAATCTACGGCAGGCGGAATTTGATTAATCAACAATTGGCTGGAGATCAAGCTAGCAATTAGGAACAATCAATTTAGCGTCTTTCTCTCTTTTTTTCTCACTCTATGATGCAGCAAGCTTAGAAAGGTAACAAAAAAGACTTGCAAGAGAGGCCACAGTGAGGACCACCACCTCACCTGTCTGCAAAACGAACAGGACAGCTCGAGCAAAGAAGCATCAATGTACAGAGCCAATTTCCCAGCCAAATCACAACGATTTGTGAATTACCCCATAAATGGATACAGCGATTTAAATAGCAGATAATAATTAAAGAAAATGGATGGATATACTCGACATTTAGCTGTATAAAAAAAACTCAAAACAATTCATTGCTCTGGACAGATTCGTATACGTTGGATTTTATTGTAAATAGTTTTTTGGGTATTTCGAGTGGAAGTTGTCACATGGCTCTCCGCGTGGGGATACACTTGATTAACTTCAGTGAGGGGACAGGAACCTAGAGTGCGGGACGCAACTCTGTAGACGTGTACGGCGATGACAACCGGGCCCCACTTGGTGGCTGGCCCATATTACAGTGTCAGGTGTGCAAATGGACAGCGCGAGAAGCCGGGTGCCCCCGCCACGGTGGGCTTCACTACGCATTAATCCAGTGAATCGCACCACGGACATGGCCGCTGCAAAAAGATCGACCACTTGTTACCGGCGCCAGATCAATCGATCGTTCATTCATTTGATTTATTAATTATATCTTTTCTTGATTTTTATTTTTAAGATTTTTACCTTTTATTCTTTTGTATTATCTGTAGAGATATATTTTTTATTTAAAAAAAATTAATTACGTTGAAAAGTGAACAGCAACTACAGTGTATTTTCAATCGCTATAATACAATAAAAACAAAATTATAGACTTATAAGTTCAAATAAGCACCACCAACGCTGAAAATCGTCCCTTTTTAACAGAGGTTACTAAGTCCTGGATGATCGATAATATCAGTTGGAAGTCTTTTCAATGCAAGATGAATGACACAGTGCTTTGGCTAGGCGATGCATGTAAACTGATGCATGCGTGCTTTTGTATGTATCAGTCAGGGGCCGAGGGACATGGGGCTGGCACGAGCTAGGCCTCTCTTATACTTTGACAATTTGTACTGTAGTTCTGCATATTTAAAAAAATTATTGTTGTCAATGTTATTTAGCATTCTTATCAAATATAATTATATTATATATTTTATTTGTTCCTTTTCTTTCTAAATCTTAGCTCTGCCACTGGTATTAGGGCTTATACTACTGATATGTCCTTTAGATTTATGAAAAGCAGGTCCATAACTCATAGGATGTGTTTGTTTTGACTGCGATTTTTGGTTTTTAACTCTAGTATAAGTGTTCGTGTGAATAAACTGTATCAGGTAGGGGCTGAGGGAGATGGGGCTGGCAGGAGCTTGGCCTCTCTTATACTTTGACAAATTTATATTGTAGTTCTGTATATTTAAAAAAAATATTGTTGTTAATGCTATTTAGCTCCCTTATCAAATATAATTATATTATATATTTTATTTGTTCCCTTTCTTTCTAAATTCTAGCTCCGCCATTGATATAAGGGCTTGGTACTACTGATATGTCCCTTAGATTCATGAAAAGCAAGGCTACAACTCATAGGATGCGTTCTTTTCGACTGTGGTTTCTGGCTTTTGACCCTAGTATGAATGTTTGTGTGAATAAATCAAATAACGATAAGCCACTTCAAAAAGATTAACTTGATACATCATTTTAAAATAATAATGAAGAAATTATTTTGTTTATTTACCAAAAACCATATGTTGTAAGCTGAACAGAATACACGGTATCACAGGGGTGGTGGGGGAGCTGGCAACACGGCCAATATAGCGGGGAGTTGGAGCGTTATTGAAATAAAGCGGTACTTGTACGGCCTCGAAGGTGGCATGTCGCCAACATATCTATGGCGAGTAGAGGACCGATAAGTGAAAATTAATTATTTTTGTAGTTGACATTATTGTTGTTCACGATCATAAAGAAATCGTTTAAACTAACTTTAAAAGATATCCATCCCAAAAACTAAATTGCAGGTAACTCTAATCGTGCTCATTCATGTTCTTCCGTTGAGACTGAGAAACCAAACATTTCTATTGCCTAGCTCAAAACCATACCCATGTGAAAGTACAAGACATCTAGCATACACACTGGTTAAGCTATGACTATGTTCTTTTCAGCTTTTGGTTTTTGACTTTTGACTTCTGCTACAGTACCTAACTTTTAAACGGAGTATTTTTTTTAAAACGGGGTCTACAAGTTAATTATAGTACACGTTAAAAATCTAATATATGCATCATCAAAAATCGCAAACGAGTATCTCTCTTTCCGCAATCTCTGTCGCAAACAGCCATCAGCCGTAGCAAAAAAGAACAGACCCTGTACACATTCTTGGTTGGGAAAAAGGAAAGAGAAAGCTTTTTCTAGACTCGACAAAAACTTTTCCTGTATATTCTTTTAATCACAAAATCTATGGCGCCTCTACTCGTGTTATTGTCTTAGAGCGCACCCCATTTTAAGGCTACGCTCATTTGAGTGGCCAGACGCCGTGTTCGACGTTCGAAACACTGTTCGGCGATTGTGCGCACTGTTGAGGATTTTGTCTTTTTTTTGTTTTTTCAAATTTTTGTGTTTTGTTTTTTTCCCTGTATTCCTTTGCATTGTTCACTCTAGATTAGCATGTCGCTTTTATTTTTATATGTTTTTAAATTTAATTATATCCAAAAAGTCAACTTAGCTACAATAAAAAAGTCAACTAAAGTAAAATTTTAATAAAAATTAAAAAATATCACTATTTCAAACGCTTCCTAAAGCCGTCTGATCCTTATGCGCGCGTTCAATCGAGAGACCTAGAGAGGACGGGTGGGATCGAGTCCATCATTTTCACTTTGAATCGATGAATGGCATTGCCGTTCATGTTACGCATTAATTATCTTGTTTCGAGCACAACCAAGGAATCGAGCACCTTCAACAAAACATTTATAAGATATTTGGGAACCGTGCCTTGTGTGGATGGTTCTTGAATATTCTATTTATCTAAGTTTATAAGATTTATATTTTTTTATCTATAGATCAAAAAGATATTAAAAATAACTAGAGTACCTATAATTATTATCTCTAAGCATTATATTTAATATATACAAGCAAAAAATATAAAGTAAAGCTAGATATTTATTAGAAGTATAGAATGAATATGACATTAGTTTTACATTAGAATATGAAATATGATTTATATTTATGGATAAGACTATTCAAAATATATGCCATGTAAACTTGGACTGAGCGAGTATATGACAAATAAATGCCAGTGTATAACACAAATAGGCATTTGGTTCATACATCAGTATATTTCAGTATGCCCAAGCTCGTTCTATCCTTCAAACACTTTCAGAACTCCATGCTACCTGGTCCAATTTCGAGATGCTTTCACAAGTTCTGATACTGTTCACAACTCCAAGCTCTATGTATTTTTTTTTCCTTTTCTCCATTCTACTTCAGTACACCATTTTCTTCCATTGGTCATGAATTTTTCAAGTACTGCTACAGTTAAAACATTGCTTTGGCATACCATATCTATTGTGAGATGGGGAAAAAAATCAAGTAGATTATTTTGAGCACTAGAGGAAAAGTTTCATGTCACACCTGTGCAATGCTATGGGAGTATGGAACTAACAAACTAGTAACTTAGGGTGCAATGGATGATAATTTTTGAAATTTTTTAACATTAAAAATAATGATAATTTCTAAACTTAGGATGGTAGCTTGTTAAAACTACAGTTGATAACTTATGATCAGATTGATGGTAAGTTTTAAAGACTTAGGTTTATTTTTGGGGTTAAAAGTGACGATACCATAAAATTATGGTAAATTTAGAGAATAGGGTGGGGATTTATTAAAAATGCATATAATAACTCAGGGTGCAGCTAATGGTAGATTTAGTGCAACTGATAATAAGTTTTAAAATATTTCAAATTTATAAAAATGGTAATTTTGAACTTAGGGTGATAATTTGTTAAAACTATAATGATAACTTAAAGTTTAAATGATGATAATTCCTAGACTTTTCTGAAACTCATAAACTAATGGTAATTTTAAACTTATATTTGTGATTTGTTAAGCTACCGGTGGTAACTTAGGGTAACAAATGGTAATTTATGTGAATTTCGTTAAGTAATTTATTAAAAATACAGATGAGCACTTTTTTTATTTTTTTAGTTGTATTTTTGAATTTCTTGAGTTACAAACATAATTTACTGGTAAACATTATAAATAGAAGACTAAATATTTCTAGGATTATTCCATAAAAAAGAAAAAATGATTGCTTTACAAGAGTAAAGAGTACCTAGGTGCTCTATAGTCAATCCCTTTTTTAATTCCCTAATCTCTACGATGGCTAAAAAGTACAGACATCGTATAAAACCTATGAATACTCGTACTACTCTCCAACAAAAAAAAAACCCAACAAACTTACTGCCAACATCCCTCTGCAACTACTTTCTGGGCCCATTCTGTATAGCAGTGGGACCCACTCGTCAGCCAGAGACACCCTTGTTCCCTCACGACTCGTCGTTCCCCTTTGCAGAGCATGACACACACAGGCGCGTACGTGTCTAGTCTCTACATCAGAGCATTTCCTCGTTGAAGGGGGTGATTGGAATAGAGCATTTTCTCGTTTAAGGGGGTGATTGGAATAGCGATGGTTTTTAGTTTTTGGTTGAAAAAATATTGTAGCTGGTTGAAAAAACACTGTAGTTGAGTTAGTGGATAGTGTAGTGAATAATGAAAAAAAAACTGAAGCTAGAAGTTGAAGCCAAAAAAAGCCGAAATGATCAGGGCCTAAGTACTAGTATATTGTCTCCTTTTCTTTCTCAATTTAAGTTTTCGGTGACCGACTGATATATAAAATTTAATATAATATTAAAGTTAAAAAAATCTAAGATCCAACTAGCATAATTTTATGCAGGCGCATACATTTCTAGTCCCTCCATCGGAGCATTTCCTCATTCAAGTATAGTATATTGTCTTCTTTTCTTCATTAATTTAAGTTTTCGGTGACCGACTAGTACATAATACTCAATATAGTATTAAAGTTAAAAGATCTAAGATCCAACTGGCACAATTTTACGTAGGCGTGTACATTTCTAGTCTCTCCTTTGGAGCATTTCCTCGTTGAAGTACTAATATATTATCTTCTTTTCCTCGGTAGTTTAAGTATTTGGTGAGTTGTTGGCGCATAAAACTTAGGGGGTGTTCAGAATGATGTTGGTTTATAATTTTTTTTACTGTAGCTAGTTTATTTTTTTTACTATATTTGAATTAACTTATTTAGCATAATTAAATTTAAAAAAAATAAAAATAGAAAAATATGTTAACTCATCACAGATAATGCAAAAAAAAGAGAAAAAAGAGAAAAGGCAAAAATCCAAAAATAAAAAACCAAAAAAAGATGAAATTAATAAATAATGAAAAAAAAGCAGAAGACACAAGCTAAATTGAGTAGTGCATTAATGTAGTATTAGAGCAAAAAGATCTAAGACCCAACTAGTGCAGTTTTACAAAAAATAATTATAGCTTGTATTCTATATCTTAGACCTAATTGAGCCTACATATAATTTTACAAAAATAATTATAACCCATTTCTATTCTATATCTTAGGATGTTTTCTTTTAGACTGTGGCTCATGGTTTTTGTTCCTAACGTGAGCACTTGTGTAAACAAACCAAATACCGATAAGTTGATAAATCGCTTCAAAAAGATTATCCCGATAAATCACTTTGAAACGATGGTAGAAAAGTAATATTGTTGTTTTATTTTATAAAAACTATAAATTATAAGTTATAAGTTAAAAAAGGGGAACTTCATCATATACTCTCTCCACATTTAAGAGTTTCAGGATTTACTCTCCCCACTCAATGACATGTGGGGTCAGGATGAGTCACTGACACGTGGGCTGGAGGGTAAATTCTGAATTTCAATCTAAAAGGAGGGTATGTGATGAATAAATCCGTTAAAAAAACTGCCTTAGTTCCGAAAGAGCTTATTGTCCCTTTCTTTTCTTATTAGAGCTTTTGGGTGATGCATGAAACTCTGTATTCCTCACATTTCATCACGCCACCACCCTTCCATTCCTGATTCCTCTCTTCTCCCATTAATTACTACTCGCTCCTCCATTGCATTCCTCCCTCCTTTTCCCCTATAAGTCCCAGGCCCTCCGCTTCTCTTCCTCCACTTTGCGCAGCCCCAAACCCCGCCGCATTCCTGCAGCGCGCGTGGTGCGCCGTGGGTGCCTATCTCTGGGCCGCGCTCCGGCGATCGCCGCCGGGGGAGGGTGAGCCATGGGGCAGTGCTACGCGAAGAACGTCCGCGTCGACGGGGTTGGTGGCGGCGGGGGTGGGGGTGGCAGGGTGACTACCACCATCTCGGTCTCCGCTGCCGGTGAGGAGGAGGCCGTGGGGGAGACGGGGGGAGGGGGAGGAAGGCGGAGCAGCAGGCCCTCGCCGGCGGGGACGCCGCGGAGGAGGGCGGGGGCGACGCCGGCGAGGTCGTCCGTGGCGGGGAGTCCGTGGGCGGGGAGCCCGCTCCCGGAGGGCATCGCACCGTCGCCGGCGATGTCGGCGTCCACGCCGAGGCGGTTCTTCCGGCGCCCGTTTCCGCCGCCGTCCCCGGCGAAGCACATCAAGGCGTCGCTGGCGCGCCGCCTCGGGCAGCGCTTGCCGGCCGAGGCGCCGGCGCCGGCGGCGAAGCCGCCGCTCGAGGTCCCGATCCCGGAGCACGGGAGCGGTGGCGGCGGGGAGGTGGAGCAGGAGCTGGACAGGAGCTTCGGCTACGACCACCACTTCGCGGCCAAGTACGAGCTGGGAAAGGAGGTGGGGCGCGGCCACTTCGGCCACACCTGTCTCGCGCGTGCCCGCAAGGGCGACATGAGAGGCCACATCCTCGCTGTCAAGGTCATCTCCAAAGCAAAGGTATGGCCATTCTTGATCTCACACTCATCTCTTCCTAAATGCATGATCTTTCGAGTTTCTACAGAGTTAGCTTCTAGAGAGGATCAAAAACCAAGAACTTGGGGATAGAGATGCCTTCTTGGTGCGATCCTTTATCGGGAATTGGTTGTTAGTTTCGCAACAAGAATTCAGCAACTCGGCAGTGCCGTTAGCGCAGACATTGCAGTGTTAAGTTCATCATTTGTTTCTTAGGCTGCCTTGTTACAATGAGCAGGGCATTTGCATTTGCAATAGGGTGGGCATTTCCTGAAGAGTAAGAAGTACATTGTTGAGATCTTGTTTCAGCAATTCCGCATTTAATGTTTTGTCTGCTTCTGTGATCTGACTGTTTATACATCCGCCACCTGCTTCTTGTTTTCTTGTTCTCTTTTTAAGAAAATGCGGTGGATTAGTTTATACAGTGTTAGATTACTTGCTTACAAGTGACCGAGTTCTGTGTGAGATTCCCAGATAGCTTGTCAGATGGTAGCATTGTAGCTGGAGTAGTTTCAAAACAGTGCAGTTGATGGTCAAAGAGTTCAGGAGTTCTTAAATCCATTGTGGCACTTTGATGATATGATCAGAGCTAGGAGAAACGATAGCAAAAAGGGTTGGGAGGTAAATAAGTATCTGTTGGATTTTTGAGGGTCCCAAATTTGAGAATACGTTGATAATGTGATCGATTTTCCTACTTATGTTGTCCTTGCGGAGACTAATATTATTGATTTAGACAATATTTAGTTTTTTTATTGTTGCTTCCTTGATACCTTGACATCTAGCATGTTTGTCCAGCAAATTGTCGATAAAACCTAGTATACAGTACACATGAGAAAAATCTACGTGCACGCATATGTGCATGCCAGCATTGATGTTTCTCATACACGTAAATGCCTTTTTCCAAACGTTATGACTTATATTGAGTATTTACTATTTTGGTCTGCTATAATGTTCTCCATTTGGGAAACCCAACTTACATAAATTATTCGAGTCACAGACATATTTATGTTTGAACCTCGTGCAATCATGTTTTTTTTATCACATATTATGGATATCAGTTTCTTTGGCAGTGTAATATTTCAATGCTAGAATCTAATTAATGCTCAAATGAATTTTTTCATTTAGCTAAGCAGTTCGATTGGATGATCTGTCAGTTAGCGCCAAATTCGCTTGCCTTGCTCGTTGAGCCAGAGGAAAAATAAATTATCTGGGTTGTTCGATTACATATTTCATTTGTTCTTTACAATTGATCTAAACTTTTTGTACTTCTCTAGCAGATGACAACAGCAATATCTATTGAGGATGTGCGTAGAGAGGTGAAAATTCTGAAGGCTTTATCTGGGCATTCAAATCTTGTCAAATTTTATGATGCATGTGAGGATGCCCTTAATGTCTACATAATCATGGAGTATGTTTTCTTTTCTTACCTACACATATTTGTTGACTTTGCATCCTTACAAAGCTGTTATTTGTTTTGGTCTTCAGTGAAACTGTGGATATTGCATGTGCCAGTTGTTCTAGTATGGAATGTATGGTTATGCTCAAAACCATCCACAATAGAGTTTTGATGGCTTCTTGTAACATCTCACATTATACATAGAAGGGCTTGCCATCTGTTACAAGGAACCTTTTCTTTCCTGCGAACTTTATGCAAATTATATGGTGATTGATGCTTTCTTCACCTGCTATTGGTCAGGTTGTGTGAAGGTGGAGAATTATTGGACAGAATTTTGTCCAGGTATTACATTTTCCTTGAGAATCATTTTCTGAATAGCAAAACAAACATTTGTCTTATACAGTACTGCTTGTTTGTTTTTTCAGAGGTGGGAGATACACTGAGGAAGATGCAAAAGTTATTGTTGAACAGATATTAAGTGTAGTCGCTTTCTGCCATCTTCAGGGCGTTGTTCACCGTGATCTGAAGCCAGAGGTCTGTGGAGTCTTTGTTGGTCTCTTGCGTTGAGTATATAAATCCAATTTGTTTCGTCTTGTTATAAATATTCTGATCTGTTCCTGCTGATGATTTCACCCTTGATTTTTGAACAGAATTTCCTATTCAGCACTAAAGATGAACATTCCCCTATGAAGATCATCGATTTTGGCCTCTCTGATTTCATAAGGCCAGGTAATACCTCCATAGTCCATACTGCAAAGACCTTCCGTTTCATCTATGTTGTTTGATCTATTATGAATTTTACAAATACGTTAAAGCTTCTTGACATGAGTGAAATACTTGCAGCCCTTTTCACAAAATGTGTACCAAAACCTAATTCATTTTTTTTACAGATGAAAGGCTGAATGACATTGTTGGCAGTGCATACTATGTTGCTCCGGAAGTCCTACATAGGTCATATAGCACAGAAGCAGACATGTGGAGTATTGGTGTTATCACTTATATCTTGCTGTGTGGTAGCAGACCATTCTGGGCACGAACTGAATCAGGAATTTTCCGCTCAGTGCTGAGAGCTGATCCTAATTTTGATGACGCACCATGGCCATCAATATCTCCCGAAGCTAAAGACTTTGTAAAAAGACTTCTTAATAAGGACTACAGAAAAAGAATGACTGCTGCCCAGGCGCTCTGTAAGTAGTCTCAATGATGATCCTTTCGCTTTGCAATGTTCCTACATCAACTATATTCAACATTTCCCTTTGTAAGTTTCCAAAGAATGTTGGTAATTTTCTTATGTATTGTTTGCATATCGCAGCTCACCCCTGGTTGCGAGATGAGCGCCGACCTATCCCTCTGGATATGCTAGTCTTCAAGTTGATTAAGGCATATCTCCGTTCTACACCTTTCAAACGGGCAGCATTAAAGGTCTTGCTTTCTACCTTGTAGTTCACTTAAGTATGTAATATCATGGAATTTGAACTATATCTTCTTTGATACTGATTCAAATCAATGGAACTACTTTTTTTTTCTGGAATATCAGATAGGGCAACTCACTTGCAGTAGCATGCATGTCACATTTGAACTATACCACCTTTAATTCTACCTTGCGAAAATAGCTGGCTATGTTTAATATGCTTGATGGAGGGAAGTGGGGAGGTGAAACTATGTGTTATTGATATTATTTCTGATTGCATTTGTCCTTCTGAAACTACATTGCCCAATTTGCTGCCATATTAATCTTTTTTTACCTCTTTCATTTGACAGGCTCTGTCCAAAGCAATAACAGAAGATGAGCTTATCTACATCAGAGCACAATACAACTTGTTAGAACCAAGTAGTAGAGATGGTCGAATTTGTATTGAAAACTTCAGAATGGTAAGTGCTCTTATATTGCCGAGTCTCTTAGCAGTTATAATTTGCAATTGGTTTTTCACACTCTAATTTCCGAGCGTGTATTGTGATTGGTTGAAGTGCTTTCCGTATGCGGGATACTGAACTCAATTCTTCCTTTCCACCCTTTCAATTATGCAGGCTCTTTTACAAAACTCTACTGACGCTATGAAAGAATCCAGAGCCCTTGATATCTTGAATGCGGTATGAAATGCCCACTCTAAAGCTCACCTTTCATTATCTTCATTTGCACACACATGCTATATATCATTCATCATTTGTATTTACCTGTGTATTCAATTTCAGTTGGAGCCACTTGCGTATAGGAGAATGGACTTTGAGGAGTTTCGGGGGGCGACAATCAGCCCTTACCAACTCGAGGCTTTATCTCGATGGGAAGAAATGGCGAGCACCGCATTTGAGTACTTCGAGCAGGAAGGCAACCGCGTCATCACAATTGAGGAGCTAGCGCAGGTATGCAACAGAACTATTATGAAATGACACAACAAATCTTTGATCTTGTGCATGGTACCAATCTAGTGATCTCCCTTTCCTCATACAGGAGATGAATCTTTCTTCCGCGGCGTATTCTATCGTCCGCGACTGGATTAGACCGTCAGATGGCAAGCTTAGCTTTCTAGGCTATACCAAATTTTTGCATGGATTGACTATGCGGAGCAGCAACGCGAGGCGGCACCATTGAGTTTTTGCCTCGGTTGCTTAGATTGCTTCCATTGCTTTCATCCATGGGAGTTGATGGATGTTGGTGTTGTCTCTTTTTTTCGTGGCTTAGCTTCTTGTAGAGAAAAAAGGAAACGGAAAGTGAAAGTTCATAATGGAGTTTTAGAAGAAAGGGTGTGTTTTACTTTTTCACATCTTGGTTGTTCTGATACATCATTCTTAATTTGGCTTATCAGTGAGCATTGTGCAGTTGGCTCATTCATGATTAACTTGCTTGCTTGCCTTCGGGGTGCTTATTATGGTTTATGAGGCTTAGGCTTCTAGTATTTTTTTTGCTACTATAGCAGTTTTTTCATTGTAGCTACAGGTAGTTTTTAATTAAATATAACATTTTGAAAAAATAAAAATAGTTATATAATCATGAGTAATATAAAAAAATACAAAAAAGTTCTAAAATAAGCTTAAAAATTAGAAAAGGAGAAATTAAGAAGCTTGAAGTTTAAGCTCAAATGATCACTGTCGTGTCAACTATTCATTCGCTAGCAAATTTCCGCTAGGCCCCACGGTTTCTCGGGTTGAGCTCTGAGCGATCGACAATTATTTGAGCTGCCAAGGTACGGGGAGAACTAGATTTATAAAAATGAATGTTTGATAATTAAATTTAGAAAATTATAAAAAATGAATGCTCAATAATTAAATTTAAAGAAAAAAGATTACATTGATATTTATATGAATAGTTTTCTAATTTTTAGCAAAGTTCTTTCAGCAGCGGCACCTTAAGTTCTTTGCATGTGGCTTGTCTAATCCCTCTATGTGCTGCCTTTCTATGTGGTAATCATCTGTTGACTTGGTAGGTGTTTATCGAACTTGATAGATCTACAGAGAAAACTAAATTTACAAAAAAAAACACTCGATGATCAAATTTATGAAAAAAATGCTACAATAACATTTGTGATTGCCGAGCTCCCCTGAGCTCCCACATGCGCAGCAAGCCAACTACCCTTTTGAGTAATTAGTTAACGTTAATCACAATTAATTAGTACTATTATATTTAATTAGTACTAATAGTTAACTAGTGCACTGTTTAACTATAATTAGTGATATTTAATTATGATTAGTACTAATAAAAACGCGCTTAGCGCTAATACAAGGCTCTACAGTGGTGCCGGATGGTACTGTGCACGAGAGGTTTGGCAGGTCACCTGCTGAGGTGGATAGATCTATAAAAGATTAGATTTATAAAAGACAAGTGTTCGGAAGTAAATTTGAAGAAAAAAAATATCTACAGTGATATTTATGTACACCTTCTCAATTTTGGCGAAATATCTGATCGTATTGTCTGGGAAAATGCTGTGGTTTAGAATGTTCTTAGCATATACAAATACTTCGTATATTAAGATTGAGGGTTCTTGGCCGGCCGCCCGGGCCACGTATCCTTTTTCGCAAGTAGGCCCTTAAGTTTTCGATAATTATATATAAACTCTCAATTCTTTCAAAAACATCCTCAATTTTTTTGCGAAAAAGCCTCTGCGTTCTTCTTTTACTGGATAATGACTCACGGTTTTTTTAAAATTACGTACGGATCTTTAGTTTTGCGAAGAGGCCTCAGCACATAATTTCTTCCTCAAAACCCCCTCTATTTCTCTAAAATTGTGTACAGGTTCTCCGGATTTTCATGAAGGCCTTCCTTTTTCTCGATAGCGCATCGCGGTTTTCGTGAAAATACGTAGGAGTTTTTGGTTTTATGCAAAAAAGACTCTTTACTTTTTTTTGAAATATGGTCGAGCCCTTACTTTTTCAGATAATCATCTTATACAGATTTTCATCTCTTTTAATTTGATCTATATGATAGTTAGCGCGATGTGATGTTACCTTAACTAGTTGCTAGTAATGCATGACAAATCCGATGCAGGAGAGGCAGCCGGCCGCAAACGTCGCAGTATGTTGCACCTTTTCCGGACAACCGTACGGTGGCACTTTTATGATCCTCAGGACAATTAACAAATGTTTTTCAAGTACGAAAGGTACTCACAGAAAACACAGACAAGCCACGGGGGATAGGGGAAAAAAAATCTTCGGGAGCCGAGTGTCCTGCTTGAAATAAACTAGTAACTTAGCTCAAATTAATTCATGAACTACCCACAAAAAAACATGTACAGGGAAACCGAAGAGTTTGCATGGTTTATTGCCACACACTTTGCCACGTTTAAGTTAGACGAGTTTGATCTTTTGAGAGTTGACGAGTATTAGCGAGGATTAAATAATTTATTAAATATGATTTTGTTATGTGATTAAGGCTGTAAGCTATTATGATCATAGAACACTTAAAGCAATACTGTTCGAATACCACCGATCAGAGGATTATTGCTCGAGTATCTCTGGTCAGAGGATTGTTACCCAACCAACCATTATTTATAGATTTTATGATCTGATAACTAACAGCAACCATCTCACGGTCATTGTGACAATTTTCTCTTACTGATAAGTAACTAATTGATAGTTATTTGTCAGATCTCTCTCGTTGACAACAACTATCTGCTCGACCGGTGTGAGGAATCACGAAAGCACATATTCCAGTAAGATAACCAACACTTTTTCGACGCTATTTAAGCCTTATGGAAGAAGATGAAGAGAAAGATCAAAAGATAAATCAATAAACGGAGGCAAGGAATAGCAAAGTTAGAGCTAGTAGCACCCCTTTTGTAATCGCTCTATAAAAGCATAATGTAATCCCAACATAGCAATAAAGATAGTCTCCTTTCTCTTTTTAAATCCTTATGTGAGAGTTGATTTTTTTTCTATAATTCGTAAGATCGACGATGTGATCATCAACAAGTATAACATTCAGTTCATTGCAATCTGCAACAATTGTAGCGCACCACACTTAGCATCACAGGCTATATTTTCTTAGAAAATTTTTCTATCGCTTTTATGGTTGCTTGCTATGTTCTGCCAAAAAAAGTCGTGGCTGTAGAGTTTCTGACCAAACAATCTACTTGACGTTGCGCTTTCGGAGACCTCATGCATTGTATAACCTTCGAAATGCTTCACACAACATGACCGGGCTCGTGGGAGATGGACGAGAAAAGGAGCCCAGAAGTTCTCCTTTCCCGCCCTTTTGGATAGGAAAGAGACCAAAAGCTCATCTAGACTATTTGGTAGGGCCGAATCGTCGTAAAACTTGGTGTTGGGCCCAATCCATATCACAACTAGTCCACAGCTTGGAAAACACCACATTTGCGGTGTATTTACCCCTCGAGCCCACCCGATACGAATGGACTCTCAAATTTGGGCTTTCATCTCCAGTTCTCCACTCCAGCCCAGCTAGGCGGGCACCAAGCGTTGTTTTCTCTCTCTCTTTTCAGCCATCAAATTTGAGAAAGAACACAAAAATTAATTAAATTGATCTAAAGTGAGTCTGCATTCTATAAGAGCGTGTACAATAGTTTATCTCTTTATAAAACTTCCACCTCATCTAAAGACAATACTAGAGACAACTTCTTCAACAGTAAATCATTTTTCTAACTATTTTATACTATTTTTACCATAACATCCTGTCTCACACTCTCTCACTATTTGCGTTGGTTTACGAGCTCAAGTCATATCTTGCATAAGAGATAATATATTATCTCTCTTTACCTCCTCTCACATCCACATAGAATTTTGCTGAGATGGCATTATTGAAGATACCCTAACTCTATTCCAAGTCCGAGTCGATTGCTACGTTAAATGATGAAAATTTGGGTGAAATCAAGGAAGAAGAAAGATCCCACCACACCATGAGAGCTAGCGTTAGAGGGGCTGCTCTAAAGAGCTTAAGTTTCTGGTTTTGGCTATTGATTTTTGGTTAAAATTACACTGTAGCAGTTATTAGCTTTTTTTAAAAGTCATTTAATTAAAAAAAGGAAAAAAAACCTATTATATCGTCACGGACAATACAAATAAATAAAAGAAAAGAAAGAAAAGGTAAAAAAAGATATGAAAAAGCTAAAAAGACAAAATAAGTTAAAATTAGAAACTGATATATTTTAAGGGGGCGTTCGGAATAACGATGGCTTTTGGCTTTTGCTGAAAAAACACTGTAGCTAGCTGAAAAAACATTGTAGCTGAGTTGGTTTATTGAGTATAATTAAATTTAAAAAATATATAAATAAAAACGACACGTTAATCTAAAGCGGACGATGCAAAGGAATACAGGAAAAAAACAAAACACAAAAATACTAAAAAAAACACAAAAAAAATTTGAATAAAGATAAAAGTGCTACAGTACTGTGTGTCGCTGGTACAGTGAATTTTAAGCCCATCACCGCGATCGGAAGCTCAAATGAGCGCTGCATAAGTACCTTCTAGTTAAACAAGTTGAAAACAAAAAAAATTAGAATATGAAGCATTTGGAGGCAGTCAGAGGCCTAGGCCAACCGTTCCCATCGATTACTCCACCTAGTAGCTACCGTTGACCTGCTTTTCCTAACCCCAAGTGTACCTGCTACACTTCTAAACTTGCGCGATCAATTGGTCATTATAATTTGACTTTTTTTTCTTTCCACCTCACACGAGTCGACATGTACTCGCTCTCTGTCGAGACAGTGTCATAGCGAAACTAACGCTGCCCTTTGCGTTTCTTAGACGTCATCAAAATTAGATATCTGACGCGCGCATGGAGAAAGATCTTTTCAAAAGTTCATCGGGCTATTTCGGACAACCAAATGGAGAATGCATATGTGTTGCGCTTCAGTGTGATTTCTAAATCGAGAATTGTAAAGCGATTTTGATTGGATTGAAACAAGTGATCAACTCGAACAGGCGCTATCATATAGCTGTTTTAAAATGGCCTAGTTGCATTCAAAATATACAGAACTTGAAAGCCAAAACAAGCACGGAACTAGACATAAAATACTAGAAAAGAAACCGAACAAAATAATCCATATGCTACTACGAATGTGGAATTCCCAGGTCAAGTGTGCAACAGAAGCAACGTGGTTTGCATGCTTGAAAGCTCAATCGAAAGCGTCTTTGTGGCCGCCTCAAGACTTACAGAAGCCAACTCTCCCTGGTCAGCCTAAGGTCAATTTGGTTTTAGTTTATAAATAATAATAATAGTCTATAGAGAGACATTTATATATAATTTTAATTGATATAAATAAAGCTATTGTAGTATATACTACAAATAATTAGTAGACTTAGTCTTTAAAAAGATATTCTATTTGAAAACTAGATACTGTAAAAAAAATATTTATTATAGAAAATAACATTAGAAGATAATATGAACGGAGACTTAATTGGATAAAAGTCATTCATCATCGTTTGATTTGAGGAGTCGTCTTCGTTCGGCGCCAACTACATGCCATTGACATGCAACAAAGCCTGTTCTTAAAAGTAGTTTTTGGATTTTTCTACGGTAATTAGTTTTTAACCAAATTATCTTTTTAAGATAAAGTCTACTAATCGATTGTAGTACATACTGTAGTAACTAAAATCGTACACAAATTTCTATTACTCTATACTTTCTTTCGTAAACAACCTAAAAAACATAAAATGTAACATAAAATCATAAGCTAAAACTAAAAATAACATATCGCCAATCTACTCCTTGGAACATAGGAGACCTGCTTGGCTGCTTGCAGCGATGCGCAATCGAGACTAGAATCGCTTGGCAAGTCTCTCCATTATCACCCCATTCGTACATAGATTATCGATTATCCCGCAAGTTTCTCCATGTGCCAACGCTCCTTGGCAAGGCAGGCACCAGGTGGCGCGCCATAAAAAGGACGGTGCAAGCCTCGCACGCACGCGATGCTTCCCTCCCAACCGTTCCGCAACTCCCGTCGACGTCTAGAGCTTGTTGCTGCGTTTGACTTTCGCTAGGTCGTACGCTAGCTAGCTCATACCAGCGATCCCCATGCTTACGTACGTAGAGTAGTGAGGCTTGGCAAGACATGAGCATGTTCCGGGGCCGGGAGAAGATGCTAACGTACGTACAGCAGGGCAATCAACATGCTAGCTAGTCTCTCGAGGCGGCAGATCTTATCCTTAATTTACAATCCAACAATCACGGAATGAACCCAGAAGTAAGGGGGAAATGACAAGGGATGCATATCGCAGCTGTGCATGCTTTGTTCTTAGAAAACCTGTATTGTGCATCTTTTCCTTATGGAAAATACACCGTGGTCATAGATTCTGATTCAGGACCAGATGTATAATGTACGATTGTACACTGGCTAGGGAATATAGTAATAGTACTTGCGCAAGTACATTGTGCATCGCCCGACTCCCAGGGCGGCAGGCAAACACGACGCGTGCGTGCGTTACCTGGGGTAGGCCCCAACCCAGGCGGCACCGGCCGGCACGCATGCGTCGTTTTATGCATGTTGTGCCTTCACTCGGTCCTGCCTCCCCACTCGATTCAACGGTGGGTTTTGTTTTTGGGCAGATGGCTTATGCTACTTGATTTATGATTTTTAAATTTTAATTGTTTCTAAAAAATTATAAAAAGAGATAATTATATATAATTTTGTCGGTATAGTTAAAGTTAGTATAATATATACTATAATTAACTTATAGATATTATCTTAAAAAGATATATAATTTAAAAGTTAACTACTGTAGTACAGTGAAAGAGCCAAAAAAAAAAGTAAACCCTTCGAACCCAGCCATGCGCCCGTGCCGATGCCGCGCGTTCCCAATTTCCAGGTGAGGCGAGTACAAACAGCCTCTACGTAAGGGAGCCCTGCACCGCTGCCAGGCGCACGACACGAAAGGGGCTTCCTATGCGCATACTTCCAAGCTTTGCCCTGTGCGACGTGTACCGTCCAAAGTCTACACTTCACGCGGAAGCCACGTTTTATTCCAGCCATGTGGTATATTAATTGCAACTGGACATGCTTTCGTGCATACCCGTAGTCCTCAAGATGCTTCGAACAGGTGTACGAACAATTTTATACAGGAGATTGAAGTGCGATCTGGACCGTCTGCTTCGAAGAAATTGCATGTTACTCGGCAATTCGATTCAACCGCTGCTGAAACTGTCAAACTCTGATTTCTGACCCGGCCGGTCGGCGTACGCGGGGTCCAAGAACTGGGGAGGGTGTGAGCGTCCACGGCTCCAGGCGGGCGCCGCGCCGGGCGCGAGACTGGGATCGATTGACACCGAGGAGCTGGCCTAAAAGGCGGCGTCGGTCGACGCGTGCCGCGCTAGCTTGGCTCCGCCGCGCGCCGGACGCGGGGGAATCGATTCTTGGGTGCGCCGCTACTCATCAGTCATCACCAAGCGCACTCACCTGGGACCCCGCCTCGCCAAGTGCGCGCTTCCGAGGAGAGAACTCTACGCAGATGTGCGTAGCTGTCCATCCCATCCGTCGTCGCGCCGCGCGTGCGTCCACCACGGATTCGTATACATGTCAACGCGAGCGAGCACCGCCGCGCCCGGCCGTTCTAGATGGCCGTGTTTCATGTGTGGGTTAACGGTAGTGGTCCAGTCCAGTGGGACCGGTGCAGTCAAGTCTAAATCGGACCTTTCTGTGACACCAACGGAATAGCGTGAGGTGAACGGCCCGATGACTCTTTTTTTAGAAGCAAAAAGGAAAAAAGAAAAACAGCTAGACGATGCCTATGCACACCGAAAAAAAAAAGGTATAGATACTGAATTGGCTTGGTTACTGATTTATGGAGCAATATGCATGCACCTGTAAGCGGTAAGCACTATGGTGTGATTGAACTAAATTTATACGTACATGTAAACACTTTAGTGCAACATATTTACGAACATTTTTGTAGCTAATGCACACTAAATTTAACAGCCTAGAATAACTAGACCAAAGTCTAGCTAGCTCGACACAAAAGTCAGTGTAAGATGTATGAGCCTTTTTCGGTAGTGTTCGGAATGACGATGGTTTATGATTTTTTTACTGTAACTGACTGATTTTTACTGTAACTGAGTTGGTTTATTTGGCATAAATAAATTTTAAAAAAATTAAAATAGAAAAAACATGTTAGCTTATCACGGACAATACAAAAGAATACAAAAAAGAAAACAGAAAAAAATAAAAAAAATGAACAGTAAAAAAGCCAAACAGTAAAAGAAGCTGCCGCCGGAAGCCATCGTGAGCAGGGCTGCTCAATCGGAATGGCGATGGCTTATGTCTTGTTTTTATTGTAGCCGGCTAATTTTTTACTATAGCTAAATTGATTTATTTGACATAAATAAATTTAAAAAATTAAAAATAGAAAAAAAAATATTAGCCTATCACGGACAATGTAAAGGAATACAAAAAAAAATAAAAAACAAAAAACCCCAAAAAGAAAATAGAAAAAAAACATAAATAGTAAAAAAAGGCAAATAATAAAATAAGTTGTCGCTGGAAGCCATCATGAGCAGGATAAGTTGAGACGGTTAGGTCAAACTAGTCAGAGTGTATGTAAGGCCTATTTTGTTTAGAGGATAAAAGGTGAACACACACTTAACTCGCACATTACTTAGACCACTCACAAATACATATACATTTGCGTTCTCTAACACACCTTGGAATTTTTTTACAGATACACGAGATCTCAAAATGTGAACACACTTTTTTACCGAATATACACATATGTGTGTATCCTATTCCTAATTATTCGGAGAGGGGCGAGGGTTTCGATCATTTTGAGCGAACCTGACAGGCAGGGAGTACGACGACTTCCTTGCCATCGGAGCAACACTCGATCCTCCATGTAAAGCTTAAATTTGTATAAACTTTGTTGGGAAGCTATTAGGTTTGCTGCCGAGTGTAAGGTGAACTGCTTCGTCGAGCCATCCTACTCTGCTGACCGGTCTGACTGACAGACGCCAAATCTAATTTATTCATGTCTATGGAGGAGACTTGTCGAGAGGACGAAGTCATGCCAGTGGGGCAGCGGCTCCACCAACTTTGCTCCCCTGCGACAACTCCGGCGACCAGCGCCTTCGATCTCAACTCCCAAGTAGCACCGTCAAGTTCGTGACAGCTTGATGGGACTCTGCTTGATGAGCTTGCTAGTGTAATCTCATTCTTTTTTGTGGGTGACAGAGAGAGAGAGAGAGAGAGAGAGAGAGAGAGAAAATCATCACCATACATTGTGAGACAAGATCAGAATCCGAACCAGGACCCTCCAAAACTGATGCGAAAGAAGGGGATGCAGGCCAGGCCACACGTTTCTGTGAGCCGCACAAAGCGTGTGGTGGTCTCTCCGTCCTTCACAAAAGATCTGGAGCTTCGTAAGCGTGACGCCTCCTGCGCTGAGACCCTGCTGAGCGGGCCCCACATGGAGCGCTTGGGGCCCACAGAAAGGACGTCAGGTGATATCGCCGTGGAAGAAGACGAACTCACTCTCGCGAGGGTTACAGCGACGGCGAGGCCATGCCCCCGCTCTCGCGCGCGCGCAGCCATGCGTTGGGCAGGGCTAGCCGAGATGACTGACTCGGTCGGGAAAGTCTGGACGCCACGAACCTAAGTACGCAGCTGAGCTCAGAAACCTATGTATCGTGTCAAAATAGAAGTGTAGTCCTTCCCGAGCGTTCATATTCCAACCCAACGAGATCTACGATTAGGGGAAAATACGGTAATCATGTAGTACAATTCTTAAGAGGCACTCACACGAAAGAGTCATATACGCATTATAAAAAGAAGTTGATTATTCTAGTCCGATAAGTTACCTTGTCATTGGTTGTCTTTTTTTTTTCTTTGAGGAGTGACAATGGTTGAACTTTGTACGGTGACGACATCGACAAAGAAAGCTTCCGGTCAACTCACAAACTACGAACCAAGATTTTTTCCTAAGCCAAAATCAGTTACAAACCCAAATAGCTCAGGATCATCAAGCCCATACAACCATACCACACATCATCATCATCAGGTGCACTCCTCAAACTACAACACCAGAACATCCTACGCTTTCCAAACAAGAAAACCGACCCGTTCCATGCATATCCATGTCTCCCTCCTGGTCAACCCCAAAACAACCGAGAGAGAGAGAAGGGGAAAAAAACACGCAGCAAAACCGACACGAGCACCCCGAGTCCTAACCGCCATCGTCTGAACCGCCCCGGTCACAGCTACGAAGCCGGCCCCGGCCACGCGAAGCCAGGAACCACTTCTCCACGGGTCCGGTTCGGGAGGGGATTGAAACGGGAACGCGACGGGAGAGAGCCAGAGAAGTGCACTCCACGCACACCGACCGCGCCAAGGCGGCTATAAAAGCCGGCCCCGTCGCCTTTCACCTCCTCCCCCCCCTCGGCATCGCATCCTCTTGGTAGAAAAATCGCAGACAAAGTGGAGACCGTCTAGGCAAAGCCAAGCCATGTCCAACGTGCCCACCTCCCTCCGCGACTCCTCCCTCACCGTCTTCCGCCTCGCCATCTCCAGCTCCGACCCCTGGCCTTTCTCCCTCTAACCCTAGTCTCTCCATCTTCTTGAGCAATCAAGAACCAAACAAGCCTAGGTAGCTAGCCTTCTCCCTCGCTTCCTTGGGAGCTCTCGATTTGATTCTTGATGCACCTCAAGCAGCAGAAGCAGAAGGCGGGGGGCGGCGGCGCA
The DNA here is from genome assembly GCA_036346265.1 of Melocanna baccifera. Lineage (NCBI taxonomy): Eukaryota > Viridiplantae > Streptophyta > Magnoliopsida > Poales > Poaceae > Melocanna > Melocanna baccifera. The sequence goes on from CM070704.1 coordinate 2,599,229, forward strand.
GCGGCGACGGGGGCGATGGTGGCGCCCAAGGGTTGCGTGACGGTGAGGGTGGGGGCGGAGGGGGAGGAGCAGCGGCGGTTCGCGGTGCCGCTGGGCCACCTCAAGCACCCGCTCTTCGGCGCGCTGCTCGACGAGGCGGAGCGCGAGTACGGCTTCGAGCAGCAGGGCGCCATCTCCATCCCCTGCAGCGTCGACCGCTTCGTCCACGTCGAGCACCTCATCGACCGGGACCTCCACGGCTGCGCTCACCACAGCGGACACCAACACCACCACCATCTCCTCCATCTGCCGCGGTTCGCCGGGTGCTTCCGCGCCTGATTAATCAATCAGCTGATGCCTGATGGTTTCGATAGATCGACGTCTTTCTTGCTGCTTTTTAGGGGTAGTTCCTGGCATCTTGCTGGTTTGTTTCGTCCTCCGTTCTCTCGTTGGTTTGTTGCGGTTGATACGATTGGTTTGTGGCGAGAGAATCGGAGGGCGATTTCGATGTTGACGACGACGAAAGATTAAGATCTCAAGTGTAAAGATTGTCATATGTTAGTGGACTACGTAATTGTTAGCTTACTTTTACTTTCTCCCCCTCATACGTCAATATACATTGATATGCATGCTCTGCAAAAAGAAATCAACTTGCTTAGTTCTCCTTAATACTTTCATACGCTCTGCAAAAGAAAAAAAAGTGATTTGTTTCTGCGAATTGTTTGCACACACGATTACAATCACGAACGCGCGTAATCGTGCGATTATTAATGCTAACACGGTCGTTTTGACGGGAAACTAAGCAACTTCGCGAGAAGTAGGCTCTCGATGTCGATCGCCAAGATTACCTTGTCATGCGCGCGATTTCGTTTTTGAAGAGATTAGGGGAAACCGGAAAAAAATTATCTTTGTACCTTGCAAATTAACGTTCGAGACAAACTTAACGAGGGATCCGCCATTAATTACATGCATGGCAGAGATCGGACGGCATAACTCCTATGGATATTCCGTTCTCCACCTTCTCGTTAAGCATATTCCTACTCGGCAATATTCTGGGGTGCTTCGTACCAGTTAATTAAGCTACCAAAATACTTCAGAAAAATAGCGCAAGATATTTTCCGTGAGCGCCAAAACGATCAGATTGTACACATGAACACGATTATGATCCTAATAATCGTATGTCTACAAAAGAGAAGATTTTAGATGACTTTGAACGGTCGGATAAGTATTAATCTCTATTACTTAAAAGACAGAGTTGATAATAGTAATTCATCTCTCCTTTATAACTCTCATTCCACTTCTTTATAAAATCTCTAACAAAAACATAAAAATTCAATATATCTAAAAATTCCATAATACTAAAAATTCTTTATAAATAACAATAGATCTCTACCGGGTGTGCGACAGAGCCGAGAGCACAGAGGTACAACATGGCTGAGCGCTGAAGCGGAGGCAACGACATTGCTGGACAGGACGATTCCGATAATATTGACTCGATGTGTTGAGATAATATGATTTTTTTATTTACAGCAAAACACAGGCATTCAACTAGTTTCAACTTAATTTGGAGGTTATTGGATTGTAAGGGGCATTTATCCCTAAAAGCTAGCTTGTATGGTGAGTGGCTCTTTTACTTTTAAGTAAGGTCGTTTACATTTTCACAACCAATATAAGATTATTTTAACAATCTTTGCCTTCATATGTTGGTGTCACTTAGTCATTCACCGCTCTATTCACTATACACCAACGATTCATCTTTCATCATAAACTTACGATCTCTTAGGATCACAGTCTATCTGTCGTTTACGCACTAGTGTCTATCGGGCTAGAGATGTTAGAACCGATCTCTAATAATACTTGTTGAATTGTAAGAGCATCCTCATTTCCAAAGGCTAGTTTGTGAGATAAGAGACTTCTCAGCTTTTAAGTTAGTTCTTTTGCTCTTTCAGGACTAATGTAGGACTATTTGAAGAGGGGTCTAGTAAAAGACAATTGCATATATATATCCCTCCCACGATCCCATTCCTATCATATCATTTTGCAATTAAACATGAGCTATATGTGAACACAAGAAACTACCTTTTTGAATTAGTCCGAGTTAATCAAGAGTGCTCATCTGGGCTTATAAGATTAGGCTTTAGCTTTTTTTTTTTTGCATTGTAGCTATTTGTTAGCTTTTTTAGTGTAATTAAAATTTAAAAAAAGTTATATCTTTATGGATAATGCAAATGAATAAATGAAAAAAAGAAAAGTTCAAAAAAACCAAAAAAGATGAAATTAAGAAGTTAGAAACTAGAAGTAAAACCTCGTTTTAGCAGGGCCGAAATTGCCAATTCATTTGTTTTGGAAGGCCTCACACGTTGAGAGCTGCGTTCAAGATGACTCACACTTTGGTTTTTTGACTTTCTGCTTCAATACTTTCAAACGTTGCGTCTTTTTAAAGTGGGATTTATAAGTAGATTATAGTAGACACTGTATCGGTCAAAATTACATGTAATTTTTTCTTTTTATATTGTCTGTTATAAACAAATAAAATTCAAAAAATATAAGTTAAAAATCAAAACTACACCTTAAAGAACTCACTTATTTACTTCTGCACGGATCTATTATGATGGTGGTGGTAGTTGAAGGTTGACGCATGCGGTTGGAAGGTTTGGAATCGACCAAATTTATGGTGGTGAATTAAATTAAAGTTTGCACACGCCTACCAACTTCGAGTTGAATCAAATGGATCGCTCTGTAGTCAAAAACCTGCCAGCTGTTGGGAGAAAATTATTTGGTGATAGCATCAGCTAGCACGCAATCCGCACATAACCGGATAAACCCTTCACACTGGCTTAATTAGACCGTATAACGCTCGTATTGTTTAGCTAAAGGCCATGGTGCGTCCATTCATGACTGATTTGGTATGCTAAATCAATAACTTATTTTCTAAATCAATTTCTTTCTAAATTAATAAATGTTAACGGATTTGTCTTATATATCATATACCATTGTCTCCCTACCTTTGGATTGCTTTTAGATACGTGCAAATACAATGATATATGATATATAAGGCAAATCTATTAGCATCCATTAATTAGCAATTATATCAATTTAGAAAGAAAGTTATTGATTTAGCATGTTGAAGTAATCATGGATGGAAAGTCTGAGCCTGAGCACCATGATGCCTCTGTTATTTATACTAAATATATTGTTAAGAGTACAAAAAAATTCTGACAAAAGTTAAGTGTTAAAATCTGTCAAATTTTTTCTTTTTTAATACTCTTAACATAAAATGAATTTAAATTTGAAATTTTATACACAAGTAGAGTAAACCACAAAGTACATCTAAAATTTTTTTCACTACTTTTTTTAGTTTGAGTACATGATAAATATACCGTAAGAGTGAGTGCATATTATATATTTTATACACACATATATACATATACATATGCATATATATATACATATACACACATACATACATATATATAGAAAATTATATGTGTATATATATAAAGATATTTTTCCTATATATATGTATGTCCTTTTGTGAGAAAATAGTCATGTTCTTTTTAACTTGGTTTATGCTTTTGGTTTCTTTGGAAGTTAAAAAAATCAAACATCGAAACGGAATAGTCTCTTATAGCAGATTTTTTAAATAGCTTTTCGAGCTCAAAATCGAATCCGTTATCTATGTTGATATCTTCATCGTTAGTTATCATATCAAAAACATAAAAAAAAACTATCAATTATTACCAAAAATCATCTGTCGCAATTTAAAAGAGTACCCCCACTATCTATGTAAACCAACCGCACTACCGCGCCATTTCGCAATAGGTTTTTGTCAACGCCAAGGAAGATATACCTTGCCTAGTGGGTTCCCAAAAGCATCCCAACATTCTCATAAAAGGGCCAACAAATTGGCAATTTACTTCGGCTCGAGACTCGCCAAAGTCCGTCTACCTCTTTCCTCAGATGCCCGCTCATGTATATGTTGGGACAGCTGCATCATGTCGTGACTTGCGGCACGGAACTGAGCAGGCAGACTTGGTTTGCTCGGTTAGCCGTATCTATCAGGGCGGGCCCCGGGTCCTGGATAAATGACAAACATTAGCTTTTGCTTTACCATAATAAACTCCATGATTAGGAAAAGGAGAGTAGGTGTCATTAGAGGCTAAGTGGCTGTTAGTGAAATGGTGCGCATCTGTGCGCCGAAAGCCGGGAACCGAGCAAAGTGGCTTTCTGGGTTTCTCTATTGCTAAATACTGGAAATGACAGCATAACAAACAACACTGCCACTGCCAATGCAAGAGTTGCTGTAATTCCTTCAAGAAATCTTTTTTAAAACAGCTTATCGATATTTTATTCGTTCACACAAACATTTATTTTAAAAACAAAAAATATTTACCACAGTTTTAAGCTATAATCCCGTAACCGAAAAGAACATGCCTAATATCTAGTCTAGCATCTATAAACTGGAACGAGCAGAATTTGCCACTGTGCATGTACCATGGAGCACAAAACAATTCTTTACACGAACTGAACTGATCATTTCAAGCAAGCACTGCATAAGAAAACTCAATAAATACCTATCTCCGTTAAACTCAATAAAGTAACATTGTCTGTTCGATGCTCATCATATTACAAGCCAAAAAATGTATGCTCCGCTCGATGCGTGAAACTGGGCCAGAGAGAAACCTATGCAAGGTCTGCACTTCTTCCCCTGGCCCCTGTTACCACCTCCTGTATCACCCACCCAGCCCAATCACACCCCAAAACCCTCCCTTAACATTTTTTTTCATCTTGATTGGAACTACAAAGAATTAGAGAAAAGGTGAAAGAAACAAGACATCCCGTGGCCTGGTACTGCTACACTGAGATGGCTCAACTCTGATACCATCATCACAGCTGGTAAACACAAGCCGTTTCAGAATTCAGAGAGCTAGCTGTGTCGTCTGTGCTTGCGTGCTACTGATGCTCTGATGCGTCGGCCGTCCAGTATGTCTTGACCGCCATGAGGACCTTCTCCGGGTTGAAGGGCCCGTCCTCGTGGTCCATGATGCGGCTCTCCCACCGCATTCGTTTAGTTATTGCCTGGACCTTGGTGAGGACGTCGACCGTGTCGCGGATGATCGCTGTGCCCTCAGGCCTCAGTATCCTATCCATCTCCAAGAGGATGTCGGTTACATCGCACCTGCAAAGTTCAGAAAATAAGTATTGTTAGAACCTGTCTAAGGTGACAGTGCTAACAGCCTCCCACCAAAACTGACACAGTTGGATCAGGTGTCAGCAAGCGTGTGACAGTGTGAGCATTGGCAGAAATATTACAAATGTGCTTTCGTGAATGCTTAAAAGGCTAGCCGCTAAACCAGAATCTTGTGCTACAGGCAATATGAACAGTAAACTGTGCTGCAGAGACCATAGAGTCATCAACGGGCAAGGTATTTGATCTAGCAAGGACTGAAGGACCATGACGCCATTAGTTTTCATTTACTACCAGCCTGTGGTCCTGTTCCCTTCTTTTGGTGTATCATTTAATATGTGGTGAATATGGTGCCCTAAGCTGTACACATAACCTGTATTCGCTCTATCTGGGTTCATCTATAAAGTGATACAAAACTCGAATCTAACTCCTCAAAACCTGGAACTACCAATATATATATATATATATAAATATATATATATATATATATATATATATATATATATATATATATATTGTCATAAGTAAGATGATGCATTCTATAAATGGCTAAACTGAATTGTCAAGATACTTTTTTTTAATGAAACTTATCAACATACTTTGAGGACGGCCCAACAAAACAAAGGCAACTAGAAGAAATCAAGAAGCAACGATGACTTGGGCACGGCTAAAAGAGATGGCGAAGCATACGATTTTCTTACCTGTCTTGGTAGATGCTAAACAAATTGTCAGCGTGCAAGAGGTCGTATGTTCTTGGATACGTCGAGAAAGCTTCGCACCAGTCCTGGTACGTGCCAATAAACCCTCGCTCGTAAATCGCTCCAAGGGTGTCTCGGTCTGAATTAACTGGGACGACGTTCATCACCCACACAGGGTACTTCACTAGAGAAGCAGCAAACCCGCCCAAGTTCGCGTTCATGTCCATCACATTTCTGTACCTCCCCTCTGCAATGGGTGTGGTGCGCTTGTAGTACGCCACCCTCTTCTCCCACAACTTCTTGTCCTCCTCGAATTTCTTCCCATCTATCCCTGGAATTGTACCCCTCTTAACCCTTGGAGGGACTGTGAACGCCCTCTCCGGCCATTTCTCCACCGCTCCACCGGCGACCTCTCCCTGGTTGCTTACCTCAGGCAATGGAGTAACACAGACCTCCATCTTCTTGTACCTGTACGCACGAAGGGAAAGGAAGATAATTCAGTAGCAGACAACTAGATGACTTATCAGACAATTTTGTTGGTGCAGCCGTTTCATACCAGGCAGCGTCATGGTTGTCACTCTTGCAGATATGGGGTATCTTGTAGGTCTTCTTGATGTTGGCGCATTCAAGGTGGTTCTTAGGCTTCTGCCAGATCGAGAGATCCTCCTTCTCGACCACTTTGTTCCAGCAAAGACTCCTTGCAACATCCTCAATCTTGTCTTGCTCTTGCTTGAGGTCTTCCTTGGTCCTCTCCCACCCCTTGTAGTACTTCTTCCAATTGATTGGAGGGCCCGAGTGGATCCAGTAGCCCCCTGGCCTTAGAATTCTGTCGACTTCGGCTAGGTACAGTCCATCTAACGCGATTTTCAAAACATTCAATCAATCAATCAATTCGTTTTTACCCAAGAACACCTTGAAAAGTTAGAATAAGATAAGCACTGGGCCACATTTCAGATGTATGAAGTCCTCACCATTGGCATACCAAGGAATCAGACAGCGCGAGCAATGTGCCATATCAAATGCCCTAGATGGGTAAGGCAACCGTTGCTTTCCCATCACGCCGATGATGGCAGGGACACCTCGTTCCAGAGCAAACTGCACCTGAGCTTCATGTGTGTCCCTCGGTGCAAACGACATGGCAATGATGTTCCTCTTCAGCAAGTATGCTCCCCAACTAGCAACCTTCAACAATACAAAAGCATGAGCTGATGAGCACATCACAGCATACAAGAACCTGGAGGCAGAAGTTTCTCCTCTTACCCCGCAGCCTGTGTCGATTGCCGTCCTGATCTTCCCGTCCGACAACGAGATGAGCTTACCAATGTCATCAATGTATGCGTCTGCACCACGGGGAAACATCGTGCCGCCACCGGGGAATCGGAACTTGTTGCCCTCCACTTGGATCCAGTTCTGCACAGCCTTCTCGATGCTGAGCTCTTTGTGAGGGATATTGTCAAACCAAGCGTAGTCCCTGCTCAGAGGCCACTTGAAAGGGGTCTTGTACTTCGGCGGCGCCGGGATAAGGCACCGGATCTGCTCGTCCTTGCCGGGGCAATGCCTCTCGCGGTACACCAGCATCGCCCGCTCAAACCGCCGCCCTCGCGTCCGGTCCTCGCACGGCGTGTACTCACTGAAATTGAGCGGGCACGCCGGGAACTGCTGCACCACAGCCTCGGTGTCATTGATGGTGAGCTGGTGGTGGGCGTCAAAGTCGAGTGAATTCTCGGAGGCCGACCCGAACGACGGCACGGAGACGGAGGACTGCGTGGCGGGGTCGCAGCCGACCCGGGTGATTGCCGAATTGCCCACGGGCTTCGGCAAGGTGGTGTTCTGCCATGCGCCGAGGACGTAGAATGCGATGCAGAGGGCGCTCACCACGAGAATGTAGGTGAGGCGCTTCTTCTTGGATTCTTGCTGCTGCTGGGCTTTAGGAGAAGCCGGGTACTCTTTAGCCATGGCTCCTGCAAGTTGCAAGAACAAGTGAGGTGTTGGTACAGGGGTTTAACTAAATTTAGCTTGATCTCATGTAGAAATGCACCAAATTTAACAACGGCTCCTGGGATTCAAGACTAGAAGGATTAAACCGGCGAAATTAGGCTACAAATCTTGCTGGGTTTCAGCTGAAAGGGAAAGGTGAATTTATATGCAAGGCTGCAAAATTGAAAGATGGACGAGCTGGGCTTGCACTGCAGAACAAATTGGTTTTGCTCTCGGCAGCAAACAAAATCTTAAGAACTATCAACACATGAAATTCACCACGTTTTACTGTATCACACCGCTTCCTCAATTGGTAACATCAAAACTAGTACGAGTGAAGAAAACACAGCATGAATTTCTGACTACAAATCGTTAGCTGTGAATATGAAATCAAAACTCCAGATCATGTAAAATCTGGCCACGGAAGGAAGCTAACAGAGCAAATTTCTTTAATCTGATTTCTGAACAAGGAACACACAGCTTACAACTGACCGTTTGTCCTAAATTTAAACTGCATTAGTTGCCCAGATCATGGAAAAGAATGTACGGATATCATTCAAGGAAGCAGCAGGAGGAAAAGATTACCAACGAGAGCCTCAGATCATGGCAAAGTGGAAGCTACAAGATAGTGGCAACTCAGCACCAGAGTAGAGAAATCTAAAATTTAACAAAATGGCACGCAGAGCCCACAGATCCCACTCAGTAGAAGCACTTGCACCTCCTAATGGATCCACTCACCCACACCACTGCAAGAAACAAAGAGCTAGTAGAAATGAAGCAAGCAGCTAAGCTACTAGACCTGTCAAGAAGCCACCTCAGGAAGAGCACACCAAGGAGCAGAAGCAGAGACCCTCCAAAACTTCAAAGGCTCAGAGCCAGAGGAGAAGAGCACCACTGCCTATATATGCAAGCTCTGAAGCAATGGTGAGTGAGGCAGCCACTGAGATGGGAGTGAAGTGGGGTGTTGCCGAACACGCTCACATGTCAGCAGCAGCTCCCAGCTAACCCATCCCCCTTTCATAAATAAAGGAGGAGGTGTGAACGGAGGCCACGGTGACCCACAGGGGCAGAAAGATCAGGCCGACACGGGAGTTGGGTTGGAAAACAGGGGAGCGCACCGAGAGCGAGACCTCTGCTTGTCCTTGATCACGTGGCTATGGAGACCCAGTGGATTTTGGCCTGTGGAATCAGTGAAGAACAGGTCTCCATTCTCCGGTCCTTGCAATTAGGCCTCTTGCACGAATGTGACGTTCTATTTTAGCGTTCCTTTGGCTTGCAAACAGATGCATGGAGCCTAAGCAAGCATTGTGCATTTGTGATCCAATGGTGGTGCTTAGAAATTTCTAGCTTATTGGTTTCTGAACAATCTTTGACATTTGAGGAATCTCACCTTCATTTGTTGTTTAGGTCTTAGGAAACAAGAACCAATCATCTTCCAGTTTTGTGCCAAAGATAGTGCTTAGGTGCTTCGCTTTCAAGGCATAGCAGTTGACAGTTTTTCTTCCTAAAAGGCATATTGCATCTATTACATGGAAAGATCAAAGTGCTTGCTCTAGTAAATCTTGTTGCGCTCTATTTTGCTTTTTCTTCACCCAATTAACTTGTCAAGTTTTTTTTTCTTTTTTGCTTTTTCTAGTAAAACTTATTTCGAGCATTAGAAAACTTGTCCGGGTCATAAAAAGATATTATGGCTACTATTGAAAGAAAAACTAACATCGTCGACAATTAATAGCACAAAACATGTATAATACTACAAATTCAAGATTGAAAACACGGATAGTTGAATACCACACAATTAATCGCTTGTTTAGGGCAGGGATAATATGACTAATTTGGAAATAGAATTTAACAATGTCAAACTATCAATAAACAACAGCAGAAAATATAAACCATACAGTAATTCCAAGATTGAAAACATGAACCCCATTAGAAAGAGAGTTACCTTCTTCACAATGTAAACCCTAGTTTTCCCTTGTCAGTTGTCAACTTAGCAATTTTGCTCTGCCCTCTGTGGCTGTTGCCTACTCTATCATTGATCTGGGCAGCTTTGCCCGGTCATGATGGTTGTTTGCAGTAGAAGTAGGGTAAAAAACAAAGGGCGCTACTTTGGATCTATTCATTTCTTTTATCTCCTCACCCCTCCTTGGTTTTTGCCAGCATGGAGCGGACAGGATTTGGTCAAATGGTGAAAGGAGGTTTATGGGGAGAGATCGTCGGCCCTCCATTCGCTCCCAGCATTTCCTTTTGCCTTGAAAAAATATACCTTAACGCCACTAGTTTCATGATGCCATGCTAGAAACAATATCGTCGGTGCAATAAGATGCATGGACCACAGGCACAGAGGCAAGCCCCGTGTCACATGCCCCACTTATTCTGGCCTGATATTTTGCAAATGATTCGGTGAGGAAAATAATGTTGTGGTAGAAACATTATTTTTCGGATCCTTTGACATGGTAGAAACACTCGCTATTTTCGGATCCAACGAAAACGAAAAAAAAAACCCCCATCAGATCGGAACGGAAGGCATAGCGTGGATGGAATCTAAAAAGAAGGGGAAGAAAGTGGACGCGATCCGCATCGAGGTTTCTTCCTGACGAGGGTTTCGCCAGCAGAATCGGCGCAAAACTCCCTTTTCATCAAATCCACGAACCGGACTCCCTCGCGCGATCGTGGAAACACGCGGAGAAAAGTGTAATTTAAACAGCAGAGCGATCAACCATGGCTGTATGTACTGCCACTCACCTCAGGGCGTCCTCAACTTCGGAACTCGCGGATGACGACGAGATGACCAGCGCAGCGCGCGCAACAAGAGGAGAGATACCAGCCTACGATCTCTCTCTCTCTCTCGATCTCTTGAGACGCTACGCTAGGATCTCTGAGTTTGTTGCAACTTGCAAGGCGTTCGCGCAGACGGGAATCTGATCCTGGAATCGTTTGAATTGTGGGAGGAAAATCCATCTCCAAAAAGACGGAGAAGAAAAAACTCGAGGCCGTGTCTATGGGCTCTGTGGCCCAGCAGGCCGCCGAAACCGAATTTGCAGACCATTAGGCCTATCAGTTCGGTGCCTTACTACGCCTCGACCGACGAGCCCACGAAGCGAACGCAGCAGCGTCACAAGTTGAGAGCACGCGACGCGCCGCCGAGCCGACCCCCCACGGCGATGTCGCTGCCCGCGCGGCTGCTGCACGCGCGCGGCAAGGCCACGGCCGCGCAGCACGTGGCGGCGCGGCACCTAGACCACACCTTCGAGAAGCTCGCGTCCTCCCACCTCCCGCTCGTCGCGGCGTCGCCGCTGCTCGACGCGCTCCGCGCGTCGCCCGAGCCGCTCGCGCTCCCGGACCTCGCGCGCCGCCTCCCGCTCCGCCTCCACCGCCGCGGCGCGCTCCACTTCCTCCGCCTCTTCCCGCGAATCTTCGACCTGCGCGCCCCGCTCCCGCTCGCTCTCTCGCTCACCGCGCCCGCCTCCTCCCTGCTCGCAGTCACCTCCTCCCCGGCCGCCGCCGCGCGAACCCTCTACCGCCTCCTCGCGATGTCCGCATCCCGCTCCCTCCCGCTCCGCGCCGTCTTCCGTGTCTGGCGCGAGTTCGCTCTCCCCGACGACTTCGAGGACTCCGTGGTCGCGCAGCACCCCCACCTCTTCCGCCTCGCCCCCAACCCGTCCGAACCCAACACCCACATTCTACAACTCGTCGCGGATCTAGCGACGGAGGAGTTTACTCCGGCGGTGGAGAAGACCCGGCCGGACAAGTACTCATTCAAGCTGCAGTTCCCGCCGGGGTTCAGACTGACCAAGGAGTACCGGAAGAAGGTTAAGGAGTGGCAGCAGCTGCCGTATGTAGGGCCGTACGAGGTGGTGAGTCAGAGAGTTGGGGCGAGCAAGAGGGTGTCCAAGGCAGCGAGGAGGAGGATGGAGAAGAGGGCAGTGGGGATCGCGCACGAGTTCCTGAGCTTGACCATGGAGAAGATGGTGGAGGTGGAGAAGTTCAGCCAGTTCCGAAAATGGTTTGGAATCGAGGTGAATGTCAGGGACGTGTTCTTGGATCACCCTGGGATATTTTACCTCTCGTCCAAGGGGAGGCGGCACACGGTGTTCCTGCGGGAGGCGTATTATCTTGGTAAGCTTGTTGAACCGAATGATGTATCAGAGGCGAGGAGAAAGCTCGTTGAACTCATGCTCCTGCGTCGCCATGGGCTTGGGAACGCCAATTCTAATGCCGGCATGGCTTCAAGTGCCAGTGCCGATGCCAAAGAGAGCAATGATGATTTACAGGAGCAAGATGTTTGATGGTTTGACATATCCGAGAGGCTGGAGCAGCAAGGAAGTTGTGGATTCATGGATAATCCTGTTTAGCATAACCTGTTCGACAGGTGCTTGGCCCACCTTGAATGGTAAAGACATTGATGGTGCAGATCATGGTCAGGGAGATTTGCTAGCTAGCCATTAACCAGATGACTGAGAAGGTTGGTTTTTCAGGGATGGTAGGCTCACTGTATTCCATGGTCAATTGGCGTAATGTGCTGGATTCAGTATAGCTCTGGCTCACTGGCTGTGGGTGCTCAAACTCAAAAGGCATGTCTCTGAACTGCTCTGGTTGGTAGATCAGTTTGAATTATAGTAGAACTTAGTTGTCTGGTAATATATCTTTACTCTGACAAAACAATTTTGCAAAGCTAGTTTTGTGTCAATTAAATTTGATGGATTTTATTTCGTGAGTGATACTATTTTATCTCATTGCATGTGGTTGATGCTTGTTATTGTTACATTGAGTAGTATGACAAGCCTAAGGTAGGGGCATTAGTTGCTTGCAATATGCTAATCTAGGTCTGGAACTGTTCTCTAGTTTATCCAGATTAGTATTTGTTTAGACACAGGCAAGGAAATCATCGAAGTGTTGCTGGTGCAGTACTTATTTGGGGTTTGGACATCACTTCATGTTTTTCCCAGGTTATACTGAAATTTGAAAGTTCTGATTAAGTTGTTCGCCATTTATGATGTTTTTAGATGGAACCCAATTTGCATAACATGGCGTATGTGCTTATGTCACTGATAGGCTAGTGTTTCATGAGTTTGCTCTAGGTCCTCGTTCTGGCCCTTGCTAGCTTAGGGTTTGTTCATATTAGCTTTTACTGATTGTTTTTGACTGTGGCTGATGGATAATAGTGCATTATGTAAGAAAGACGGTGCAACGAAAGACACTATAACATTCAGACTGTTACATAACTTACGGAATTGTGATATAATAAAATATAAAGTATATTACAATATATGAAAGCGAAAAGTAGTGGCTGATGAATAGTAGTGACTGATAGAAGCGGTTTATGGAAGTTAGGGCATTCATGTTGACTTCTGCTTCTGAAAGTAAAAGCCAATATAAACATGCCCTTAATCTTTTGGCTATGGCCAATGGATATTTTCAATTTTCTTTTCTCTTATTGTTTTCTATTGTATGAAGCACACGTGACCCATAATTATGGATGAAAGATATTGTGATAACTACTGATAACCACTCTACAACATAGAACTGACAGGACACAGCGAGTAATACTAACAGGATTACACTTTACACATAGGATACTGTATGTAGTTGTAGAGCTTCTGTATTGTGGAACACTCCTTATCCATGTACCACAGCAGAATATCATAGTTGCTGTATAAAATATACACATGACTAGCTTCATTTGTGTCCTATATATTTTACTACTTTATTTTCCTTGCAAATGTGGTGCATCTAGTTCTTGGTCTATTGTTGTTAGCTCCCAGATTTTTGTGCTCTTCAATCTGTTCCGCTAGCCTTGTTTTTATTGACAGCGCTGAATACACAAAGATGTCCTTTGAAGATATGTTCCCTTGTCCTTGCAGCTTGATGAGTTTTTCTTCATATCAAAGTTTATATAGAAGTTAACATGACAAGTTGTCGACTTGTAATCTAACAGGTATGCAGTATACTGCGGATGAAAAGTATTGACTTAGGGGGATCTTGATTATGATATATAGTGCTATTGGCGTCCCTGGTTTCACTGAAGATGATCTGAACTGAAGCTGACTTACAGAACCTAATGAATGAGATCGCCATTGTTGCTGCTGGTTGTGAGCTGAAGGAGATCAACAGGGATGTGAATCATGAGCTCACTTATGCTTTAGAGAGGATCACCACGGGGCCTAATAATGGAATGGAGTTCTTTCTGAAGAGAAGGAACAGGTAGTTTTGCACAATGAACCGTGTGGACCGTTGTCAGTCTACCAGTTCTTGTTCTCCAGTTCAGCTTATGAATTTGGACTATGGCCATGCCCTTACCAGTGAATTTATATGTCTGGATGTGATCCAATTGCTTTGGTAAGATCTGCATTTAAGTTGACAGAGAATTAAATCAACATCTACCATCATTCTTCAATTTGTAAGAAATGAATTCCCTTGGCGGCTCAAGGTTAATGCCACATGAAGGGAGACGATTCTGTGCAAGAAGCAAATACTGAGTCTGCCCAACTGAAACTACATATAGTATATCACGGTAATTCTAGTTCTACACATTCTTTTCAGAGTTACACATTCCCTATTTCCTCTTCTAAAATCTGAACTGTATATACAGAGGCAACACAGCCGCAGGATTAGAAGGGATCATGGATAAGAAGTGAAACTCTAGACTGCAACAGTCTCCTAAAAACCACCTCGCTCAAGCTCTCCAGCCCAGCAATGCATTGATCTAGCTGCTCGAACCTCTCCAATGCCGACTCCTCTGTCTCTGGCGCTGCCTTTCAGGCGGCCGGTGTGACGCCCAGCCTCGCTAGCCACTTGTTTGAAGACACTTTCTGGACCATTGCTGGCACGTCCGGTGACATTGCAGCGCACCCAAAAAGATGGCCTCCGATGCTTCCACGGTGGCCGCGGCCGCCTCCGCCACGGTGTCGATCACCTCACTGTCCGTGGCACCTGCCGGCCTCAACGCCGCCGGTGTGCATCTCGAGGCATGTCGCATCGTGGCGGCGAGGCGGCACAGCTCCTTCTCCGTCCGCATGTGTGCATGGAGCGACGCAGCAACCATAGCTCCGTCCCCGCGCCGCGTGCCAGCCTGCAGCTCGGTCACGCTCTGCTTGAGCGCGAGGAGGGCCGACTCGAAGGTGCCATCGGCGTCGGCGAGCATGAGGAACCTGTCGAAGATTTGGTTGCTGGCGGCCGCGTCGTGGAGGGCCACCACAGCCTGCGGCAGCGTGAGGAGCTCGCCGAGCGCTGTCAGGACGGCCTCCACGGGTGCAATCCCGGAAGACTGACCGGTAAGGCCGGAGCTCGAGGCCGACGCCCACCATGACCTGAGCGCGCGGATGCCGTCAGCGAGGCCCACGAGGACGGGGGTGCGAGTGTTGCCGCGGCAGGCTGGCCGATCGGGCGTGTGCCGCCGCCTTCGTCGTTCGCAGTTGTCCGAGTGTGAAGTGCATTCTGTGGTGAGTACACTTGTTCTGTGGATGTGCTTCGTGAGTAGAACCCGAGTAACAAGGACGGCGGCTATAAATGGGACGTGGCGGAGGCGGTAGTGGCACAAAGTTAAAGAAAGGGAATCTCAATTTTTGACTTTTATCATGTGTACCCCCTATATCCACCCTTAGACCTCTTTGAGATTTGTGTTTACCCACACATCCCATGAATTTCTTATGTATTTTAGTTTTTTTATAAAAATCTCTTCATTTATCTCCTCTGTCTCTCGTTTATCTCTCTTACTTGATCTCTCTCCGACGAGGAGCGTTGTCGGATCTAACGGCCGTGTGGCTTGGGGTGGTCAGATCCAGTGATGGCGTGAACTTGTGGTGGTCAGATGCAGTGATGGCGTGACATGGCACCCCTGGATCGGAAGACGGTGGCGAGGTTTCAGGCTACGAGGAGCGGTCGGATCTAATGGCTCGTCTCTAGAAACTAGCCTACCTAAAAACCTCGAGGTTTCCCACGACGGGGGGTTTTGTGTGCCTCATTGGAAACCTTAAGGTTTCCGGTGGTGGCGGTTGGGTTTTCGACGACAGTGGCTCAAGCGGGGTTTTTTGGCGATGTCTCCGGCGGCCCAGTGAGGTGGCACGGATTCTGGTGGGTCAACGGTCAGTGGCGAGGTTGTAAGCATCTAGGCCCCAATTTTGCAATGTGTGATGTTTTGGTGATTAATAACATTATTGCTTTAAGAACAACTTGTTTCAAGTTGAATTTTGCTAATTTGAGTCTTGAGCAAGAAAAAGGAATAATCTTGTTTTTATGGATTCCTTATGGTGCTTTTATGGATGACAAATCCTATTTAGATGAAGATTAAGGACCTTATATTTAGAATTAATCTAGGGAGTCGAGTTTGGATCAATTTAGGTGTTAGGCTCTTATTTTGCTTTGGTCATACTATTAAGGGGTTCAAGGCTAGTAGCTGGAGCATGAATAAGGATAGACAGCTAGGTGTGATGCAGACTAGGTCCTATTGCTCGTATTCTAGCAAAAGAGTGTTAAGAATCTAGTTTTATTTGGAGAAATATCAAATTTTGATAAAATTTGAGCTAAGTTTAAAAAGTTCCATAGAGGTGAATTATGTGGGTTAGGCGGAGCATAGGGGTGGGTCATTAATCCAGAGAAGGCTTTCGCTATGCTCTTGGGATTTTCAATAGAGGCGGATAATCCAGGTCACCTGGATCATTGAGGCAGATCATCAGACCAAAGAGTTTTGAGATGTCCATATGAGATTTTCAATAGAGGTGGATAATCCGGGTCATGGCGGGTCATTGATTGGGAGCATTGATTCAAAGAGTTCCAATTTTTGGAGGAATGTCAGGCGGATGATGTTTGTCTAGGCAGACCATTGAGGTGGAGCATTGGACTATAGAGTTTCCAAATGGATTTCCATGTGAGGCTGATGATCTGGGTCGAGGTAGATCATTGGCCATGTGGATTCAAAGTGTAACGTTTGTACTATGCATATCATACGGAGCAAGTGGATGATACGGGTGAGCCAGATAGTTCGGGTTGGGTCGGATGATCCGGGTAATGTATGTGCAACATTCGAAAAAAAACCATCGGAACTATGAAAAAATGAATCCAGGTATGTTGTAACTTTTAGAAAATATGTCAAACAGCTAGTTTTTGAATGGAGGGTCTATTTAAGGAGGTTCTAGGTGTTCATTCTAGCATTCTTGCAACTCTAAAGCTATAGCAAACACATTGAGAAGTGTAAGGGTCATTGATGAGCTTTGATTGAAGATTTGAGAGATTGAAAGAGAGTAGATAGGCCTAGTTTATGCATCGCTCTTAGTTGCTTGTCCTACCTTGGTTCAAGTGATCGTACTCTTGAAGATCGGCGTCTCCTAGACGGTTTGAAGGCATTGGCTTGTTGACCTTTTTTAGAGGAGCTTATGGAAGGTATTGGGAGGTTTGTGAAGGTTTGGAGTCCACCTATCCATAGTGGAGAAGAACTACCACGAGTGGATGTCTTGATTACTTGCCACGGTATCAAGTCTGAGCGATACTCTTGCTAGAGTGCTCTAACAAGAAGCAGGGAAGATCACCGAATCTCCAAGTCCTCGGTAACAAAACTGGTTGTGTTTCTTTTTTTTTCTACATTTTCGTATTTCCTTTGTTGTATTTCATTTCCTAGTCTACTAGACATATAGGATTGGAACTAGGTTGCTAAACTTCACTAACCTTAGGCACAAAAAAGATTAGGTATTTAATTTAGCCTTTATTAAAAAAAATCACAGTTCACCCCTCTTCTCCCATCTTGGGCATCTGATCTACTTCAGAGATCTATACCGGCTGACGACGAGGTATCCGCCAAGGTATGTATACTGCTGTATACAAAATATGGTAGGGGTATTTATTCATATTGCTAAATACAAGCGCGGATCATAAGCGTCGTGGACGGTGGATCTTGTAGGGGCATGCCCCTGTGGGCAGAAAATCACTTTACAGGAAAGAAACTGTTGCCACTTTCGAGTTGGTGCGGCTGTTCCCCGCATTCCGGCATGCGGGCAAAACTGCATCTCAATAGAGGAGGAGTTGGTGCGTTGACAAGATTGGTACGATGGCAACAAGTGTGAGTGAGCTGTGAACGTCACACGAGTCGAGTCAGCGGCTGTAGCAGCGCTCGTCGCCTCTGTTTTGTCGGATCACGCGGCCGAAACCGGAAAGGAAAATACTCTACAGATTCTCTATTTCTTCCTCTAGTCTCCTGACTCGAATTACAAGGGATTATGGATGTTGAGGAGCGAAACTCTAGTCTGCAGCAGCCTCCTAAACACCCTCTCGCACCCGCTCTCCAGCCCGCCAATGCATGCTTCCAGCCTCACCAACGCCGCCACCGCCGTCTCTGGTGCCGCCTTCTTGGCCGCCGGCACGACGCCCAGCCTCGCCAGCCACTTATGTGAAGACACTGCGTGGACCATTGCCGACGCGTCCAGTGACATTGCCGCACACCCCAAGAAGATGGCCTCCGACGCAGCCGCGGTGGCCGCGGCCGCCTCCGCCACCATGTCGGTCACCTCGCTGCCCGTGGCATCCGCCGGCCTCGGTGCCATCATCGCGTACCTCGAGGCGTGTCGCATTGCGGCGGCGAGGTGGCAGAGCTCCTTCTCAGTCCGCCTGCGGGCGCGGAGCGACGCGGCGACCGTCGCGCCGTCCCCGCGCCGGACGCCGGCCTGCAGCTCCGCCACGCTCTGCTTGAGCGCGAGTAGCGCCTGTGGGTTCATAATCCTTATGCATGTGACATTAATCTGCTAGTTTATCGCTAGAACACCTAGAGGGGAATCGTGTGACTTACTGTCGCCGATGAACGCCATGAGCGAAGACCCGTGCCTGCGTGATGCAGGCGTGAGGAAGAGTCGGTGCAGAGGGTCGTCGCCGGCGAGTTCCTGTGATGGCGGTGACGGCCTTCCCGTTGCTAGCAGCACGTAATAGATCGGTTCTCCTTTGGGTTTGTACGGGCTTTAGGGTTCTCACGGAACGGGAGAGATCACCGTGAGAGGCCTGAAGTCCTCTTTATATATAACGCTGCGCAACGGGGGACCGTAACCAAATATGGAAGGCACCCCCGATCAGGGCGCTGATTTTAGGGACGTGGGTTTCCCTACCTCTCTCTTTCCCGTCTCAGCCGTTTGGCCTGAGATCACATTCCTAACATTCTCCCCCTTGATCGTAAGGCTAAACATCATAAGCCCTCTCTCAATAAAAATTCACACCAAAGTAGTGCATCACAACAATCAATTAAGTATCGCTGGACATCAGTACTTATAGTGCTCCATTCTATCTCGATCGGATAACATAATACTTCATGGGAGTTGGTTACTTTATTTGGTCCCCTTATTCCGTGATCACAAAGCTCTCCAATAAACCCATGCCGCAACATGATCACGAAAATTATTGGGTGGTAAGCCTTTTGTGAGCGGATCCGCGAGCATAAATTTAGTTCCAATATGCTCAACCTTAATTGTTTGATCCTCGGACTCTATCTTTCACAACATGATACTTTATGTCAATGTGCTTGGCACCGCACTTGACTTGTTGTTACTCGAATAGAAAATCGGGTTCATTATCGCGATTACAAAGTGAGTGGTCTAGAAATGCTGTCTACCACTCTTAATCCGGGATAAAGTTCTTAAGCCATACACCCTGCCCAAGAGCCTCATAACATGCCACAAATTCAGCTGCATTGTCGCGATGCGATGAAGTGTTTGCTTTACACTTTTCCATGATATTGCTGCTCTGCGAGGGTGAAAATATAACCCGATGTGGACTTCTTAGTGTCTTTACACCCGCAAAATCAGCATCGAATAACCGACAACCTCAAGGTTATCGCATTTTCTATATGTGAGCATGTGACCTTTAGTGCCTTGCATATAGCGTAGGACTTTCTTAACGGCTTTCCGGTGGTCCGGTCCTGGATTTGATTGATATCGCCAAGCATCCCAGTAACAAAAGCTAAATCGTATGTGTACATACTTGAGCATACATAATACTTCCGGCAGCGGCGTAAGGTATAGCCTTCATCGATCGATTCATAGTCATTCTTTGGGCATTGAAATTTCCCAAACTTATCGCCCTTAACAATAGGAGCAAAGTAGGCGAGCATTTATGCATATTGTATCTCTTTAGTACTCTGTCAATGTATGCCTTTGTGATAAACCTAATGTTCCTTTGGACCTATCTCGGTGAATTTCAATACCAAGAACATAAGATGCTTCACCGAGATCCTTCATATCAAAATTGGACGAGAGGAATCTTTTAGTTTCCCGACATGTCCACACCGTGCTGCGGCCAATAATATATCGTCCACATAAAGGATTAGGAAGGTGTAATTACTCCCCGAACTTAACATATGTACAATTGTCGACATTATTCTCCTTAAATCCAAAATTTCTTATGACTTCATCGAACTTAAGATACCATTGCCTAGAAGCTTGTTTCGTGCCATATATGGATTTCTTTAACTTGCATCCTAAATGTTCCTCGCCTTCCACAACAAAACCTTCCGTTGTGTCATGTAAACGTCCTCATACAAGTCTCCATTTAGGAATGCGTCTTAACATCCATTTGGTGCAACTCTAAATCAAAATGTCTTTGTGGCGCCATTATGATTCTAAAAGAATCTTTAGTCGAGACAGGAGAAAAGGTTTCATTATAGTCAATGCCTTCTCTTTGTGTAAACCCTTTTGCTACAAGTCTCGCTTTGAACCTTCGATATTCCCTTTAGAGTCACGTTTTGTTTTGTAGACCCACTTGCGACCCTCTTGTTTTGGCTCAGTTAGGAATTTCTACTAAGTCCCATACATCATTATCGCCCATAGACTTAATTTCATCTTTCATGGCATTTAGCCATTTAGATGAATCCTTACTCTTCATAGCTTCTTTATAAGAGCTAGGATCTTCCACTTCCCAAGATCATCTTCATTCAAGTAAACCTCATAATCACTTGGGATAGCGGATCTCCTTACTCGCTCGATCTCTGGACAGTACAACAAAGAGGCTCATTAGGTCGTTCATTAATTGTCACGGATGGTGTGAAAACTCATCATTAGGTACAGCACTAGCATTTTGAGAGCCCTCATTAGGAGGAGTGGCCACAGGATTTATGGAGATGCAACAGAGTTGCAACAACAGGTCAATCGTGGGCACAACCACTTGGGGTACAACCGCTGGGGTACAACCATTTGGGGCATAGGAAAATCGGTTTGTCGGATTAGCGGTGAAGGGACATAAATCCGCTTCTCCTCAAGATCAATTTTCCTAGGCTCCAAGTCCCCACCGATCCCATCATTTTCCAAGAACACTGCGTGTCTTGTTTCTATAAATTTTGTGGTACGATCTGGGCAAGAGAATCGGTACCCTTTAGACTGTCGGGGTAGCCAATAAAGTGGCAACTCACGTCTTGGGGTCTAATTTCCCAATCATGGGTTAAATAATTTAGCTTCACTGCACAACCCCACACATGTAGGTAGTTCAAACTTGGTTTTCTCCCACCATAATTCATAGGGTGTTTTAGGCACGATTTATCGGGAACCCGATTGAGTATGTGTGCGGCGGTCTTTAATGCTTCCATCCATAACTTTACTGGCAAGGTGGAGTAGCTCAACATACTTCGAACCATGTCCATAAGTGTGCGGTTTCTTCTTTCCGCTACTCCATTTTGCTGGGATCACCAGGCATTGAGTACTGGGCGACTATACCATTTTCTTGTAGGAACTCGCAAAAGCACCGGGAACTCGTCCATAAGTTGCGTGTCGCCCATAATACTCTCCCCCGCGATCCGAACGCACTACTTTAATCTTTAGATTGTGCTGATTTTCAACTTCAGCCTTAAATATCTTAAATTTACCTAGTGCTTCCGATCTCTCTTTAATGGGATAGATGTAGCCATAACGTGAGTAATCATCAGTGAATGTAATGAAAGAATTATAACCATCCACTGATGTCACAGGGAAAGGACCACATATGTCAGTATGGATTAATTCCAAAATCCCTGTGCTTCGAGTAGCACCTTTCTTTATTTGCTTTACATACTTGCCTTTGATACAATCAAGACAATGATCATCCAAATCATTAAAATCTAAAGGGTGGAGAATTTCATCTTTAATGAGACGTTCAATTCTCCCCTCGAAATGTGGCCCAAACGACGATTGCCACAATTTCGACGAGTCTCATCAATTCGCTTGCTTTTTTATTCACATCACATACATTCATGGATATAGGAGAATCTTGCAGGGGATAACATATAAAGCTTGTCGTGTCGGATGGCACGACCAACATTATTATTATTGAAGTAAACAAGACACATCCGTGTCCAAAATTACATGAATATCCATCATTATCTAATAATGAGACAGAAATTAAGTTTCTTCTCATCGAGGGAATATAAAGAACATCATTAAGGTCTATTACAAAAACTTTATTCAAAACTAAAGAAACTGATCCAATGGCTTTAATTTCACTTCCATTCCATTAGCCACTCTTAGGCTTCTTTCCTCCGAGATTTCTCAACATATGGAATCCCTTTCTTGGCGAGCCATTTTAGCCATCCAGATGCTTATCTTTGAAATGGTCCTTGGACTGACAAAAATGACACTCATCATTTTTCTTTTGTCCATTTGAGCTCCCAGGACCTGAAGCGTGTTTAGGCGCTTGAGGACGCTGTGGATGCTGTGGCCTTTATTATAAGGGGAGTATGTTTGCTCCTTCTTGCCCTTTCCTTTATAGCCTCCTCTATTTCTAGAGGAGCCAGCTCTGTTTGAGGAGTTGATGTGATTCACAACATCATCACCCCCTTCAGCCTTGAGCCTCTCTTCCTCTTGAGAAACATTGGCGATTAACTCGCTCATTGTCCACTTGTCTTTAATGGTGTTGTAGTTCACCTTGAAAGCTTCAAATTGTTTAGGAAGAGACATCATAATATAATGGACAACAAAACCGTCAGAAATTGCCATGTCCATTGTCTTAAGTCTGGCAGCAATATTGATTATGGTCATGATGTGCTCACGGACATTTCCAGTACCATTGTACTTTGTGTTCATGAGCCTGTGCATCAGTGTGGTAGCATAAACCTTAGAGGAACCTTTAAAATGATCCTCGATGGAGGACAAGTAGTCCTTCACCCTTTCCTTTTCAGGGATTGCTCCCCTAATAGCCTCACTGATGGAGTTTTTCATGACAGCAAGTGAAACGCGGTTAGACCGCTCCCACTTTTCAACATTAAGTTTGTATTCCTTCATTTTATCATCAAAATTGTCATCTTCTTCATTAGGAGCGACAGGCTCATCGAACCTAAACGCATAGTCTAGGTCCAAGAGCTGGAAAGTCGTCATAAGGGTGAACTTCCATTTCTGGAAGTTGCTGCCATTAAGTGGCTCAATTGCATTAACCTGAGCCGAAATAGAACCAGCTGAAAAAATTTAAAAAATTTTACATTAGGAAAATACATAATTGATTTACATGAAAATTAATCTTACGTTGGTATGATTAATAACATGCTCATAATAATTTTTCGTATCACCGTTGGGCAGATGACGAAAATTTTAACATAATTTAGGTCATGCTATTACAATTGACGTTGGTCAAGGAGTAATAGCATGGCCAAAACAACATATCAAAAAGAAACATAATCGATAACATGCTATTACAATTAACGTTGGTCCAAAAGTAATAGCACGTAAAAATAATTAAATCCCTCTAATTGAATTTCTCGTTGGTTCCGTTCAATTAGGGGAGAACATCACGCAGCGGAAATGATAGCATAAAAATTTCAGCAGCTTAAAACATTATCCAATAATATATTGCATGAAAGACATCAAATAACAATTAATTAAAGAACATGAGGCATATCATGATACATGAAAAAAATATATACTGAAAAAAAAACTTAATAACATGAAATATACACCATAAAACGCTTTCATGTATATATATACCTAAATGTATGCCTGAATATATATATATATATATACATATATATATACCGAAATACATAAAATTATACATAAGAACCCAAAAGCAAAATCCTGTGCCTTTTAAAGTTTCCAACCCAATCCAGACCGGTCAAAGATTTTTTCTTCATATCCCCTCAGAACTTCCTTTCAAAACCCGATACATATGGTCCACATTTTCCCCTCTTTTTCAGCCACTAAAATCGGATCTGGCTGCCAAGCGCATCAGGGGAGGGGCTGCTGCCATGCTCACAGTCGGGCGCGCAGGGGGGCGGCGGCCTCGAGGAGGTGCGCAGGCGCTGGGCGGCTCGCTCGACGCGAGATCGCAGGGCGGCGGCGCGCTCGCGCTTGCCCGCGTGGGCCGCGCAGCAAGGCACCGGCGGTGCGCAGCAGCGCGAGGACCGGCGAGGCATGCGCGATCGGCGCCGGCGAGAGCGGGCGAGCGAGCCAAGCCGAGCGCAGGCGGCGCGGCGCAGCAGCCGGCCGAGAGGCGGCGGCGCGCCGGGGCGTGCGAGGAGGGGCGACGGCCCGGAGGCAGCGCCACAGCGGCGCGCCAAGAGCATGATGCGCTGGCCGGCGAGGAGCAAGGCAATGGCGGCGGAGGAGCGTCGCAGGCAGCAGGTTCCCCTCCTTTTTTTTGTTTCGTTTCCCGATTTAAAACTTTGGGTCTTGGTTAGCAAAAACAAAACACAAATCCCCTCCTTCTATATGCTAAACGAATCCATTCAAAGGTCTAGAGTTCTAGGAGAAGACTAGCAGTGCTCTGATACCAAATGTGGGTTCATAATCCTTATGCATGTGACATTAATCTGCTAGTTTATCGCTAGAACACCTAGAGGGGAATCGTGTGACTTACTGTCGCCGATGAACGCCATGAGCGAAGACCCGTGCCTGCGTGATGCAGGCGTGAGGAAGAGTCGGTGCAGAGGGTCGTCGCCGGCGAGTTCCTGTGATGGCGGTGACGGCCTTCCCGTTGCTAGCAGCACGTAATAGATCGGTTCTCCTTTGGGTTTGTACGGGCTTTAGGGTTCTCACGGAACGGGAGAGATCACCGTGAGAGGCCTGAAGTCCTCTTTATATATAACGCTGCGCAACGGGGGACCGTAACCAAATATGGAAGGCACCCCCGATCAGGACGCTGATTTTAGGGACGTGGGTTTCCCTACCTCTCTCTTTCCCGTCTCAGCCGTTTGGCCTGAGATCACATTCCTAACAGCGCCGACTCGAACGTGCCGTAGGCGTCGGCGAGCACGAGGAAGCCGTCGAGGAACTGTTCGCAGGCGGCCGCGTCGTGGAGGGCCACCGCAGCCTGCGGCAGCTCGAGAAGCTCGCCGAGCACGGCCAGGACGGCCCTGACAAGCGCAAGCCCGGATTCTGGCCCGTCTACCGTACCAGAGCCCGAGTTGCACGCTGACCAGGACCTGAGCGCGCGGACGCCGCCGTCGAGGTGCGCGAGGACGGGGTGGGAGTGGTGGCACGGCTGGCTCGCCGACCGGGCGTGCGCCGCCTTCGTCGTCCCCACGGGGCTGAGCGGCAAGTGCATCCTCCTGTCCTGTGACTTGTCACGATCACGAGTACTAGTAGCGCTTGTTCGTATGCGTTGGCTTGTTGGTGTCTCGGTGAGTGGAAGCGAGCGACAACGACGTGAGTTTATATGGGCACGGCCGGAGCCGAGGCGGTGGTTGCGACGAGCTGCAGCCAGCGAAGAAATCCTCGGCTTCACAGCGTGGGTGTGTTGCAGTTGGCACGGCGCTGGCCTGGCCGCGCTGCTGTTTCTCTATTGCGCCGTGGGTCTTGGGGTCTCTGTTTTTTAGGGAGATCGTGCGGCCAAAACTGGGTTTCCAAAACCAGAGACCTGTTTGGGGTCGATTCTACATGCTCAACCACTAGTGGTGCACGGAAGCAGGATTCCTCCAGCTAAGCGAATCAACTTACTCCCTCCATTTAGAAAAACAGTCATTTGAGGTTACGTCCACTTTAAAATTACAAACTTTAGTTATAGATATCTTTTTAAATATATATATTGGACATATTAAAACAATACGTGCACATTCGCTTGGAAAAATAGTTTTGTAGTATTATAATTTTTATTATGTTTTATAAATATATTGTAATATAGATGAGTTATTACAGTTGTATTGTAGAGAATGCGTCAATGGTGTCCCAAGTCTCGCTCTTGCATGCCAGCCAGACAGACATTTCTGCCGTTGTCGCAGACGTCCAGAAAGCGATGTGCTCGGTGCGTCCGGTCGTTTCGCATCCAACATTAGGTACGAGTAAACCGCCCCGAAGGCTGTGAAGGACAGATGGATACAGTGCGGAGGCGCCAAGTAACCACACCGTTCCTCGCCTGGCTCGTAGGGCGAAATCTCCGGCCGCCGCGCCGCCCCGTGGAGCGGTCGGTCAGCAGGCGCCAGGCGGAGAAAATCACGCCAGGACGCGCCGTTCGGCGGCCGGACGAGCATCAGCCATCAAGCTATCAACCGCGTGCGTGCAGATGTTTGTCCGAGGATGCCAAGTTACCACGCACATTGTGAACACAAGCAGAAGCAGAACTCAACAAGCCCAGTGCCAAGCCGCTCAGAGAGGCATACAAGGCAGAATCGCTCGGGCCGAAGCAGTCTGCTATGGCGAAGGCATCAAAGTTGAATCAGCAGCGAAGTCGAAGAAACCAATCAATCCATCAAATCAAACTACACCATAATAGGGTACGTTCTTGACTCCACAATCTTACGAGATGTACATATGACATACATATGGAATACACAAAAACTGCGAGCTAAATAGAGTAGGATACACCCATAGACAAGCCATCAGACCAACGCATGTCCAAGAAACAACCAGCTAATACTACCAGACGGGCAAGAGTGGGCTTGAAAGATAATGCCACGTGACAACTAGAAGCACTTCCTGTGGACAATAGCCGGACCTGATTCTTCATACTCCGCCCTTGAGATCCACATCTGAACAGAAATAATAATAAAAAAGTTATGCCAGAGCTTCTCAAACACACTAAAATAATTAATCCAGAACAGCCATTGGAGAACTTTGCATTACCTGCTGAAATGTGCTCAAAGATGCAAGGATTGATCCTCCAATCCAGACACTGTACTTCCTCTCTGGTGGAGCAACAACCTTGATCTTCATGCTGCTCGGAGCGAGCGCTGTGATCTCCTTGCTCATGCGGTCAGCAATGCCAGGGAACATTGTAGATCCACCACTGAGAACAATGTTGCCATACAGGTCCTTTCTGATATCAACATCGCACTTCATGATGGAATTGTAGGTTGTCTCATGGATGCCAGGAGCTTCCATACCAATTAGAGAAGGCTGGAACATGACCTCCGGGCATCTGAAGCGCTCTGCGCCTATGGTGATCACTTGCCCATCAGGCAGCTCATAGCTCTTCTCGACTGATGAGCTACTCTTCGCAGTCTCAAGCTCCTGCTCGTAGTCAAGTGCGACATATGCAAGCTTTTCCTTGATGTCACGGACAATTTCCCGCTCAGCAGTGGTTGTGAACGAGTACCCCCTCTCAGTAAGGATCTTCATGAGGGAATCAGTGAGATCCCTACCAGCAAGATCAAGACGGAGAATGGCGTGTGGAAGGGCATAACCTTCATAGATTGGGACTGTGTGACTGACACCGTCTCCAGAATCCAAGACAATACCTACCGACCAAAACAAAATCACAATAAGCAATAATCATGGAACATAAAGAGAAATATTTTTGCCTTCATAACTTTTTGGCAGCAATCCAAAAATTATACTAAGAAATTCTTTTGCATTAGGTTTGAAGGATTTGATTTAATTATACTTTATAAAATGCATTTCACCCTCACTCAATATGTTCCTACTCGATTAATATCCCAGAGCAGCAAAAGACAATGTGCACATAAAAAAGGCGATCCTTGGTTCACTTACCAGTGGTACGCCCACTAGCATATAGGGAAAGGACGGCTTGAATAGCGACATACATGGCAGGAACACTGAATGTCTCAAACATGATCTGTGTCATCTTCTCCCTGTTGGCCTTAGGGTTAAGAGGAGCCTCTGTAAGAAGAATTGGATGCTCTTCTGGTGCTACACGGAGCTCATTGTAGAAGGTGTGGTGCCATATCTTTTCCATGTCATCCCAGTTGCTTACAATTCCATGTTCAATGGGGTATTTCAATGTCAGGATACCCCTCTTGGATTGGGCCTCATCACCAACATAAGCATCCTTCTGTCCCATCCCAACCATAACACCGGTGTGGCGTGGGCGGCCAACAATACTTGGGAAAACAGCACGAGGAGCATCATCTCCAGCAAAGCCAGCCTATGAAAACAAAAAAAAACACTTACTGAACTTCTATGTTCGAACTATAACAGCCGCCAAGCAGAAATTATTTTAGAGAATGCAATGTGAAGCGATCACAGTTACCTTGACCATTCCGGTTCCATTGTCGCAGACAAGGGGCTGAATGTCCTCTGCATCAGCCATTTATGTTAATTGATCTGCATGGAAGAAAACAACTTATTTGAAACAGGGCTTACCAAGACTGTAGACTAATACTACAGAGTAAAGTGACTTGAGTAAGAGAGCAAAGTTGTTCTTCCTACACAAACATGAGTTACAAGGGCAATATCTTTTCCCTGAAGTACTCTCCATCAAACATGAAAGCCGAAATACATGTTATTGAGATGTTATATTTAAATAAATTACTTACCCAATTGTTGCAAATTGTGACATGGGGATTATTCAAACAAAAGCAACCAGCGTTACGTAGAAAAGTGCTAATTTGCAGTAAAAAGTACATATCAACTCTATGACTACCACAATAGGGACTTTGTGCAAACAAATTCAAATTCATCAACCAAGGCTGGTTCGAAGCACCAACGCTGCAATTGGATGGCCCTTAATGCATTCAATCCCTTGTGTAGTAGCTTAAGACATGGCACCAATCCATGTGTATTTGCAATCAATTTTTTATCTGCCTCAGAGGCCGAAATGAATGCTACAGGGACTGCACACATCTCATGGATTGTCTGATTTAATTTTTCTGATCAGATGGTCCTCAAGGAGTGAAGCAGCATAAGAAACGTGGTCCATGCGCATCCATTTACAACCCATGGCCTTTTCCTCTTTTTCTTCTTTTTGAAAAAATCGAGATGACTAGGTAAGTTTGAATTACGAAACATGCAGTTTTTTGACAAATTAAGAAGTCTTGTCACACAATGGCTCCATGGATATGCTTTTTTTTTTCTTTTGTGCACAAACTACAACCCCGCCCCGCCGCAAACATCGATTGCTACACGAAGAAAATTCATTCTTCGCACTAACCAAGAAATCATGGAAACAAAACAAATATTCGTATTTTGCACTAGACTTATGGAGGTTGCAGATGAGCAATCAAGACAATTTCATGAGGACTACAAGCAAACCGACTCTGAGCATGCGAAATTCTGAGAGTTGATCTGCAACTCAGAAAAACTAGACGTCCAACTTCACACCTTATTATCGCACCACACTATTATCAAGAGATCTATTGTAAGACTACTCGTCAGCTTAACAGACATGACTGATCATGAGACCGCACAACTCTTACTCCTACGGATCCAACATTTGACAAAGCACAAGCCAAAACAATCGTCAAAACCTACGCCCGCAACGCAGTTAGTTACCATCTAACAACTTCTTGATCCCTAAACAGCTTCGGACTTGGGTAGCAAGAAAGAACAGCATCAGTAGACTGGAAGGGGCCCTCGATCGAGAGACAAGCGCTCACCTAAAGCGAAGAAACCTGGGGAAGGTGACGGCGGCAGCAAGAAGCGTAGGAGGGAGGCGAATGGCGGATGGATAGAGACGGAGGGAGGCGGCGAGGGCGAGATATAGGCCGCTGAGAGCGTGGCAGTGGCGGACCTGGCGGTGGCGGTGGGAATGAGATGTAAAGACGCCGATGCCGCACTGGAAAGTCGGGATGGTTGGCTGCCCGGCTGTCTCCGCGGCCGTGCCAACGGGGGCCCACCCTAGGAAGATCTCCTTTTCTTTCGGCTTTACTCCTACGTGTAAATGCGGAAGTGTGCCCAGGTGACTGTGGAACGTATATGAACTGTTGAACAAAGGGCTTGATATATTTTTTTTCGAAATGGAATAGTTGGTTATCCTAAAGGTCTTAATGCTCGATAACTGAGATGTCACGCAATCAAGTCCTGAGAAATCCGCAAATAAACTCACTTTAATGTGTATCTAGTGAGACTTGAAATGTGGTCGTATTGATGGAATAGCCACCGATTGGTAATCTTGATGGTTAGTAATTGTATCACACTCTGTAATCTAATCACTTATAGAAGGCAATTTTATGGCTACGAAATCATGACGATACAAAGCCCAAATCTAACTTGGTATAATCTTTACTTAGAAAAAAATCAGCAAACGAAGCAAATGGTATGAAATAGCTATCCAATGAATCATTGCAACAAATATCGAGATAAATAATTCTTAAGAGCCAACTAGAAGTACTATTCTTTCATTTCAGAAATTTCAAATTTCTACTTATATCGATTTGGTAATTGTACCTGATTATCCCATACATCCAAACTCCTTTTTCGGTAAAGGAGTTTCGACCCCATGCTGCCCGGTATCGCACCGCTCCCCGATACGTCATAATCTAACAATAACTATACATTTCAATTGAGAATATTTATTTCCATAATTTTCTAATTAAGGCACGGTCCTCACTTAATACCCACCTTATTAGACCATTGTAAAACTCATGGACCCATAGCAATTTTGCTTTAGAGCCGTAGCAAGACGTCCATTGTTGGAGGAATAATTTATCCCTTCACTGACAGGGCTCACTCTACTGAAGATATCTGTACATTGATCAAGAATTACAACCATACTTAGAAAAAGACAATTATACGCTTTCCTTGTACTAATAGGGTAGTTATCCTCTAAAGAGTATTCTGGTTATTTGTACATGCTCTATAGCATATAAATACTCCGTGTATATCTCATTTGTAATTCAAGCTCACAAGGAATACAAAGTTCAATTCAAACTGGTGCTCTCCAGGAGGAACCTTCGAAACCCCTCGAAAGTCGCCGACAGGAGTAGAAAGGTCTTTTCAGACCCTCGAACCTGTATAAATTTCTATGTCACTCTCGTTCTCGTGGACATTGATCCGTAGCACAGCCGACGTCCTCCCTCTAACGTGTACGATTGTTCACACATACAACATCCATCAACTGTTACATAGTTGCACTATTTTTCCTATCATCCTCTTCTGGCACCCTTTTCTCCTAGTTGTCGTATGCCTTGAGTTGCCATTGCATTGAGTTGCTACTTGGTAGAGGATTACAAGAGAAGAAAAAATGAGCACATGAAATGAAATGAAAGCGGAGGTGCGGAGGACGGTGGCGCGGGGCCAGCAAGGAGCAAGGCAAAGGCGGGTGTGCGGCAGCCTTTATCTGCCCACTTTATTTCTTCATTTTAGCTTTACGGCAACGCCTCCACGCTGCCAGCATTTCTCCCCTCTCCTGCAACCGTCACCTTTATTATTATTATTATTATTATTATTTCTTTGTTGTGAATTCATTTTTGTGTTTTAGAGCCAGGAGAGAGCAACAGCCACCTATTGAGAGCGGATTCACCTGTATACTACGCATAGGAGTTCGATTTACTTAATTTGTACTATTTTTTCTACTGCCTGCTTAGGTAGTACTTAAAGTAACTTCTGGTTTTTGGTTTCTAGTTGAAAAAAAACACTATAGCAGTTAAAAATATACTATATTGGTTGTTAGCTTTTTTTAAGTAATTAGATTAACAAAATCTAAAAAAATATTATATTATCACAGACGTATTCTAAAAGTTAGAAGCTGAAAGCTTATTATGGCGTAACGGACTTATGGACATGGTTACTTAGGAGTCGTGCAAGTACACGAGAAGGAGACGAGATTTGCTGGGTGCGTAACGGCGTACGGTGGCCGTTTCTCCACGCCGAGCGCAATCCCGCCGTTTTTTTAGCCCACATTTCGAGCTGAGCTCGGGGACGGAGCCGCATGCCCGCGTGGCGTGGGGTTGATTCCACGGCGGCCAGCCGGTCAGGTCCTGCGGCGCAATGGCGCAGCGCCTCTTTAGCCGTTTCAACCGCTGCGCTGAAAAATATCTGCCTTGTCTGCTTAAACTGCTGCCCAGTTGCTGCCCTGAAGTCCCTCTTATCCGACCAGCAATTCCGACCCTGACCGGCCAGTGAAGGCCCAGGGCACGGGCTCCTACTTAATTTTTAGCTCACATCTATATCAATTAAAATACAAAGCTAAAAGCTAAAGTTAGGTACTATAGCAAAAACTAAAAATCGTTTTGAGAAACTAAAAAGAACAAACCTTTATCATCTATGCTCCATTGGCTTCACAAAAGTTCTTCTATTGGATCTAGAATTAGTAAAAAAAACATAGGGTTTATTCTTTTTGACTGCGGCTGATGGTTTTTGGTTACGGCTGATAGTTTTTTGGCTGTTTGCGACAGAGATTGCGGAAAGAGAGATACTCACTTGCGATTTTTGATGGTACAGATATTAGATTTTTAAACGTATACTACAATTAACTTGTAGACTCCATTTTAAAAAAATACTCCGTTTAAAAGTTAGTTACTGTAGTAAAAGCCAAAAATGACTTTTAGAAACCGCAAAGGACAAAATCATAAATTCAAATACAAAGTCATTTGTACCTCCACTCAATTTTTATTCTGATCTGCCCCTGCAGCCAAATCGACCACACTACGGGGCTGCTTTTGAGCCCCATTTTTATACCCACCTGTTTACAGCTTACACCCGTATTTTTCTGGGAACAAATAATGCAACTAAAATTTTTGTCCATTGTAAACACATGATATTTTGTTTGGATACGGAGGTAATTGGAATAGCTTGTACTCGTGTAGTCACATCTAAAGCCTCATATACAGATAAGAGATAAATTTCTTAACAAACTAATTAACATATCTTCCCAACAAATCAAGGCATCATAGAACTATGAATCTAAGTTCTATGAGTTCAAAAGCTTCGAGATGTACCTACTGATTGGAGAGAGGTGAGGCGAGGCGGCTGCAGGTGTATAGATCAACTAGAGGGCCGATGGTGTGGGGGAGTTCGCGGTCGCTGTCGCCGCCGACGCGGCTGATGAGCTCGTTTGCGGTCGTTGTCGCCGCCGCTGAGACTCGCCGTCACCGCCGATGGGCTCTTCTAAGGTTCTTCTGACTCGACTCGGAATCGATTCACGTGGGGTGACTGGCCGAGGACGGCTCGACTTCCATCGAAAAAAAGTCGCCTCCTGACAAGATCTTTTTCATCCGGTTGTAAATGGCCTAACCACCTGTAATATTATTGGGTTAACGGCCCACCGAAGCACATTTTTTCAGCTAGCCCGGAAAAAAATATGGGCTGGTGTTTTACACCGGTTTAAGACCCAAAACCGGGCTTCCAAACAGACCCTTAAATTATCACCACTATTTTCTACAGACAACGTTACATAAACTAAGACCAAGATAAGCAACTTTTAGAGTCTTCAAAACAATAAAACATAAAAGGAGAATTGAGCACATAAATATCACTCTAGCCACTTTTTCAAATTTGGTCTTTAACACCCTGTTGAGCTCTCCTAACGCAAGATGCCTGATGAGGCTATTTTTGAAGAAAAAAACAGATGTTTGGAGACTACTTTTTTTAAAAAAATAGCTAGAATGATATTTTCAGACTTAATTCCATAAAGGGAAGTGGTCGAGGCCATGGTCATACAGCCGGACAGGGAGGCAAAGCCAGAGAGAAGGAACTAGAGAAAGAAACCATGAGGCTTCGACTCCGTGCCGCACTCGGGCTCGCCGTCGCTGCCGTGGTCCTGCTCATCGTTTACAGCCTCTCCCACTCAGGTGACGACGCTGCCGTCCTTGATGCAGCTAACTCAAGCTTTCGCGACCACCAACATCGAGGGCAACAATGCAAGACGATGGCAGGGCGGTGGGACCAGACCTAAATCATCTGTAGCCAACAGGGGTCCGCATGCTAGGATCTTGCCGGGGCCGCCTGGTCTGCCGTCGACGGCGACGTCCGCGCAGATGGAAAGCAGCGTGACCGCGTGCCAAGAAGCCGAGAAATGAATTTAGATGCTTCATGTGCATAGTTTGCTGGCTGAGCAGTACTTCTGTACTTTTCTCTTTAACAAGAATAACACTAATTTTAAAATAAATAAAAAGATATATAATATTTATTCACCATTCGTTATATTTTAAAAATTATGTAAAACGCTATTAACGGAAACATAGGAGCATTTGCGCCAACACTCAACCCCGTTTGTCTTGAGCAGTGCAATACTCCATTACAGAACGTCACACGCGAATTAATTTAGCAGCTGTAGATGGGACAATCGATGTAGGATAGAGAGCGAGCTGCTAGGTGACAAGCATGACCGGGGTATGCAGTCATGCACGACCCAGAGTCAAGACAGGACCATGTGCCATGCACATCCATTGGTACCATGGCCGTGGCAGTGAACAGCTCATCCACTGTGCTCACCCTCGTGGTTGCGCAGCAAAGCTGCCAACAAATCTGCGACGCTTTTCCAGACAAATCCGGTCGAGTTTTCTGCATAAATTCAAGAGGCCATTGCTCATTACAAGTTCAGAACATCACCAACATGGTATTCCCCTATCGCCTACTTGCCCCAGCTCTACTGATCCTAGTGGCAGCTGTGGTCTCTTCGAATGCCGAGCAGAAGAGCACCCGGGCAGTTCATCCTCCACCGCCGCCGTGTTCTGGTCACCATGGTGACCGGCATGAAGATCCGGTGCCACCCTTAGGACTTCTTGGATTCAGGACGCCTGTCGTGACTCCGCCCCCGCCGCTGCCGGGAACGACACGGGCTCGCATGCGGCCATTCCGTCCTTCGCCGCCGCCGCCGTTGTCTCCTCCACCGCCCCCACAATGCTCGTAGCTCTAGCTCTAGCAGAGAACGTCTGTGTTCTATTTCCCTGCATATTACTTCGGCTCAGGATGGCTCATAGCTCATTAGACAATGGAGCTTAACATTTAAAGATTCTTTTCTGGAGTTTTAACATTTAAAGATTCTTTTCTGGAGTTTTCAATCAGCAATGTAAAGTACATCCAAGGATCTAGTCTACTTCTTGGGCACTTGGGCAATAAATATTCAGTTAATTCCTCGTGTCCTCCTTGGCATCTGTGTGCATTTTGATTAACACTCGAAGGACACCTCACAGGATTATGAACATTTTTTGAACACACACAGGATTATGAACATTTACCACGTAGAAACTCCAAACCTTGGCGTTTCACTCAGTTCCATACTTGCATTCAAAGCAATTCCTCAAAACAAGTGCGTCTCATATGCTAGTCAGTCTATTTGAAGGCACAAAAGTCCATAAAAAATTCAGGGCAAGACATCCGATTTCAGTTCAGAGTTCCAAGCCCACTTCGTATCATAGTACTACAAGTTCAGTTCGACAGCAGGACCAAATGCTAGGTGCTAAATCACAATCAAGGCTATCCTTATCCACAATAAACCCGAAGGTATGAGTCATGTGCCATGAACGTCGACCATTGGTACGTATGACGGTGATCAGTAGCGAAGCTAGAATCAAAATTGAGAATGAGTTAAGACGCTAAGATAGATTGTCACAAGCATATTATTTTATTCTTATTCGATTCAAATTTATACTGAATAAAAGAGAAACAAAGCAAAATGACAAAAATACAATGAAAGTACCTCAGTAATAGAAAATACATCCTAAAAATATATAAATATGCTTCTAGTCAGTAGAAATCAATCGTCTATATATCAAAAATAGCAAAATTTGTGATACAATAACTAATTGTAAATGATCATAAACATCCAAAAAAACATAACATACTACTACCATGCAAGATTAAATCACGAGACAAATTCATTCTATGAGATTTCATACCTTGCAATCGTCTTATGACTTGCAAAATAGTTACGCAAAGTTCGTTTATCTATCTTTACTATTTAAAAAGAAGGAGTTGGTGGTTGTTGTCACACCTATTATTTTTCAACCATTTAATTTGATTATAAATAAAAATCTGGACCGTCCCACCCTCGCACCTCCCCCCCGCCTCCACCCGCCCTCCCCTCGCTCTCCCACACAGCGCCCCCCCTCCCCGCCGCCTCCCCCTCGCTCCCTCCGTCCTCCCTCTCCCCTGCCACCCCCCGCCCCGCCGACGACGCGCCCCCTTGCTCCCCCCGTCCTCCCTCTCCCCCTGCCTCCGCACGGCCGCCCCGCCTCCCCTAGCTCCCCGCCCTCCATCTCCCTCGCCTCGCACGCCCGCCCCGGGGCCACCACCGCCTCCCCCTCAACGGGAGGAGGGGAGCGTGCTCTCCAAGGTCTACGAGGAGAGGCGCGTGATGGGGTATGGTGGATTGGACCGATTCTTCTTCTTCTTCTGCTTTACGTGATTATTTTTGAAATGGAAGTGATTGGTGATGGTGGCGGTGGACTCGATACTCACGGAGCGGATGTTTGCGGTTGTAGCCGCGGTGGACCTCTATGAGGATTTTGTGCCATGGTGCCAGCGGTCGAGGATTATTAGACGGTATGACAATGGTTCTTTTGATGCTGAGCTCGAAATTGGATTCAAGTTCCTTGTCAAAAGCTATGTGTCTCATGTGGAGATGGAGAAGCCAAGTATATCAAGGTGAGAATCAGATAATGGACTTTCATCACGCTAATGGGTTGTAGTGTAGTATGAAGACTTGAAGACACAAAACTCAATTGGAATTAGAACACTGGTTCTAAAAAACTAGAATAAGAAAGCTAACATGGACAAAATATTTCGAGGCAAACAGATTTGAGTTTCATCACATATGCATTGCTATTTGTTTTCGTGTTGTAGTTGCAAAACCACCACCATGATTAAGTTTATTTGTCATCTTGAGCCACGTAAATTATTGTCACTGTCAAATGGATATACTATTACAAGGAAGTACTATTGTCACTTGTCGAATTTGTTCCTTGCTTCCTTGAATGGTTGATTGTTACATCTCTTGAACATAGTACTTCAAACTCGTTCTCTATTGGTCGGCATAATTTGTTTGCTAAGCTATACCTAAGGTTAGTTACATATTTTTATTGAAATATGTATGAATTTTTCAAGCCAAATATTTGATGGCATAGTGTGAATGTATGTGTGTATCTGTGGGTGGGTTTCTTTGATGAGGAGGAAAACTTTGCCTGAGAACTCGGAGTTTGCAACTAATTTTGAGGTAATGGCTTGTAATTTAAATTACTCTTGGATAGTGAAGAACATCTAGATTTATACTAATTGTCAATCTAGGATGAAGTTTTTCCTTGGATAATCTGCTCATGATGGCATGCACCTTTTCGGCTAGGATAGTTGTTATTTTGTTAGAGCAATTGCATGTTGCAGAACCAATTTTCCCATCCATTTGGGTTATTCCCTAGAGGAATATCTAATTGTTTTATAACCAGTAGCACAGAAGATAAATAGTGGGGGTGCTCCCACTCATGCTTCAGTTCTAAATATTGAATGTTGGTGCATATCTTAAAGAGGAACACAATTTTTTTCTTTAACAAGGATACTTTTTTTGTATAGATCTATGGATGATTGCTTGAAATGTAGTTGTGGTGTAATTGTGTATAGGTGTTCAAAATATGAATTTTTCATATATGTATCATCTTCCTAGAGTTTTTTTTGCAATTTTTTTATCGTATTTGTGGGTACTAATTGCAGAGAGTAGTTTCCTTTAGCATTCCGCTTTAGTGCAGTTGGATTTAAGCATACACACGATGGTCTTGATGCTTGCCTTTTTTTTTACCACGGCAACTGACTCATTTCACATGGCTTATGTGTTACATTTTTACTGAATGGCATTATGGACCTCAAATATCATGCTTCACTAATATAATACTTGATTTATTTACGAGTATGAACATGTATGTTTTGTTTGATACATGATGACGCAAGATAAAGTTGATATTTATTATTCAGTTTGAGATCATATTTGATAGTATGCATCACTTTTATTTGGTTTTCGTTGCAACGCACGGGCACCTTACTAGTTACAACAAATCTATCAATAAAATGTGACACATCAATTCTAATCGGAACACATAAATCATAATTTTAATTTTAATATCTAGTAATTTAAATTGATCGATGGCAATGATACAACATACATATAATCTCTAACTATGAGAATTCAGGCTGCTCGATGGCTCAATGCCAATGCTAATAGCTCAGTATAAACTATAAAGATTAAAGAGTATACTCAGTATACTCTCTGGTGGCGGCCGTGGCCTGTCGGACGTCCAAACTCCTCCAAGTGACCAAGTCCAGGCCAACCGGCAAGGGCCAATTCCCCCCACTCGTCACTCGGACTCGACCACACGCCACTCCGATCAGCCGATCAACCCCTCAGCCCCACCGAAATCAATCAGTCAAATCCAATCAACGCAAACAAGCTGCAACTCGCAAGGCATTGAGGCAGGCAACCACCCGACCACTCCACTCCAATTTTCCACTCCACAGCTCACGACCTCACGGCTCACCGGTTGTCTCACTCTCAGACGCGATGGGCGACGGCAAGTCAAAGTCGGCAACGGCAATGCCTCCTGGCTCTGGCATCCCCACTCCGGCTCCTCAGCAGCCCGCCCAGACCCACTCTGGTCGTCAAGCCACAACGTGCCACCCGCCCAGATCTGTCATAATACCTGAGATTATATGTCACATGCTAAAGTTTCTATGGCTTAAAATGAGGGTTTTGTGTAATTTACTCTTCTATAAACTATAGTGTAAAATTGTTATGTTCTGTTCGACAGCTGAGGGGTTATAATCTCAAGGAGGTGCCGGTGCCTCAGATTACACAAACAAATCAAGCCAACCATCCATGATTCAGTATAAATTCAGTTCGGCCGATCAGTGCCTGCTAGCATTCTTAGAATCTCACCATGATTCACCGGCTTAGCCATCTTGACTGGTCAATCCACCTCTAATGTACCATCGCCGGTTGCTGTGTTGGGGAGGCCGGTGAGGGCACTACTGGCGCCAAAGCCGGCTCCGCGTAAGAGCAACGTGGCACCGTTCCGTCCAACGCCACCGCCTCCACCTCCACTGTCGTCGCAGCAGCAGAGTACAGGCATTGCGTTCACTGCCACCTTCACCGTCGCAGTATCATTGGCAGAGTACAGCCACGGCGTTCGCCGCCACCGCCTCCAC
The DNA here is from genome assembly GCA_036346265.1 of Melocanna baccifera. Classification (NCBI taxonomy): domain Eukaryota; kingdom Viridiplantae; phylum Streptophyta; class Magnoliopsida; order Poales; family Poaceae; genus Melocanna; species Melocanna baccifera. The sequence continues at coordinate 2,638,234 of CM070704.1, forward strand.
CATCATTTCCTCAGCACGGCATGCAGCCATTGCGTTCGCCACCGTGCCATTAGATCTTCGCGTTTCTTTCGGCTTATAGATTTAAATCTTGTATCGAGCTAGCGTATGATTTTGAAGCACATTGATTTATCAAAAGACGTCATAGACAGGTTGTGCTTCTCAAACTTTCTTGTTCAGAACGCAGAAATACCGTGTACATCTGCTGCTCAAACAGAGCAACACTACGATTGGTTTTGTTGTTGCGATCAACGATACTCGCAAAAAAAAGTATCACAACATTAAAAAAAATAAAACTCACCAACAGTTAATATTAACAAAGAAAAAAAGATCAGAGCAGGAAAAAAACAGATGTTCTTAAGACTACTAGACCAGCCTCAATGGGGGAAGGAGAAACCTCCCCCTCAGCCGATCTGAAGAGCAAAAGATTGTTCTGCGAGCAACGCAACACCTCCATTGCCATTGTAATCGGACAAAGGGGCTGCCTGAATCATTGCTCGTTGCTTTCTCCAACGAGATGGGATGATTTGGTACCAACGGGGCAACGAAAGGCACAAAGAAAACAAAAACAAAAGAGCACACAACGAAAACAAAGAGACCGCCGCAGATCGAATCGAGAAAAGAAAACGAATAGCTGAGTTCGTCGCGGGCAAAAAGCTTCCGATCTAGATCGAGTCTTGTTTGATCGTTGCGGCGGCACCTGTTCTTTGGCTGTGTTGCGGACGCGCGGCCTCGTGCGAATTTATACGGCGGGGAAGGGATGAAGGAACCCTAACTAGGGGTTGGCCAAGTGAGAGAAGTTACAAGATTGCCCTTGTGCTAGCCCATTTAAACAGCAGGTCAGGCCACGGTTCAGGACGGCCCAAAACGAGGCCGAACTAGAAAGTTTAGGCGTGTTCTTTTTGACTACGAGTTATATTTTGTAGTTAAAATTTTTAAATTTTAGCTGTTTATGATAGATATTACAGAGAGAGATACTCGCTTGCGATTTTAAATAGTACAGATGTTAGGTTTTTAACGTGTACTATAATTAATTTGTAGACTCCATCTTAAAAAAAATATTTCGTTTGAAAATTAGATACTGTAGTAAAAACTAAAAATCATTTTAAAAAACTGAAAAGAACAAACCCTCAGCCTAATGCCGATGTGTAGCACAGCCTCGCCGTCGAATGCCGCAAGGTGCAGCCTAATGCCGATGGCGCGGGCGGACGCACAGGGAGGCGGCGGGGTCAGGCTGGGGCAGGCGTTAGGTTTTGGGAATGGGGGTGTTATATATTATTAGAATGAGGGATTTGGACAGTTGGATCTTCATCCAACAGTTCAACTGTCGAATGTTCCCTGTGTCTCGAGTGGATGAACGTGCGGCGGCCTGGCCAGCTCCACCGCCACGGATCGGAATTGCCGTTGGTCAGAAATGCATCCCCTCACCTGCCGTCATCACCATCCATCTACGATCGGATGGCCAACATTTCATTCTGCCCGTCCTCCGCCAGTCCGCCTGGATCACTCCACTCCCACCAGTCCACCACCCGTCCGGCACGGCGCACCCGTGCGCCTGGCACCGCCGGCGTTGCGAACAGTGCGTCCGTGGGCGTCATTGCGCTGCGCCAAGCTTCCTCCTAGTCACGTACCACTCGACAAAACTTGATGCAAGAGAAAAGAGCCCTTTACTTTGGATAAGTGCGTTATCAAGTACAGTCATGGCCTAAGCTCTTGGGGAAAAAAGAACTTCATAACAAGATAAGTTTGTGTTGAAAGCAAGCTTGTCGGATGGGGGGCTACCGAAATCTCCTGAGATCTACAAGGAGGTTTCTTCGAATTGCATATGGTATCTACTCCAGTTGATTTCTCCAAACGCAGCACCAAGAGATGCCAAAAGTTGGTAGCTGCTGCAGGCTCTTCAATATGAAGTTCAAAGCTTTGGTGGCTTCAGGCCCTTCTTCGTAACAGTATCAAACTTCTCTTCTGCTTATTTCTGCTCTGCACAATGTAGAGGACAAGGCTAATGGTGAGGAACATCACTGATCAGGATTGTCGAAACAGAATAACCTGGGGAAGGGGGAAAAACCATATAGATGGTAACATCTTTCAAGAGATGAGAATTTTAATGCTCGTCTAGGGACAGTATGAAATGGGGGAATACTAATTCTCCAGAATGTTACTGTCACGCAAAATCTCGAGTGTAAGACTCAAAACAATGTATGTTGGAATACTAGTCCAGAATCAGCAAAGAACGGCAAATGCATGTTTTGTTTTGTGAGTAACATAACACCACATTGCTATTAGATAGAGCAATGATTTATTGCTTGTTAGATTTCCAGTGAAGATGGCCATGCCATGACCAGCCAAAAAAGACTGGGAACCAGATGAACGCCAGTGAAGAGGTTTGCATATTGATACCGACTGAGCCCAATACAAACAGATGATGTAGCTGATCATTTTCCCAAAAGGCAAGACTTTGCACAGGCATACCACATACGCAAGGATTGTGTGTTACAGATGCAAAATGTGTAAATTAACAATTTGCAGCAAGTTGTGTTGTTAGTGCTTATCATTTATTCACTCCGTCCAAGTTTATAAGGTGTATTTTCTTTAGGCATGTGAATCAATGAGACATTAAAAATGACTAGATTACCTATAATTAGTATCTCTAAATACTATATTCAATACATTTATGTAGAAAATAGCAAGTAAATATACATATTTATTAGAGATATAAATGAACATCACACTAATTTTACATTGGAACATGAAATACATCCTATATTTAAGGACAAAATCATTCAAAAAAATATGTCTTATAAACTTGGATGAATGGAGTACCAGCATGCACATACCTAATATATATCTATTTTTGAAATCAAACTTTAACTTAACATAGAAACTTTCAGATTTGGAACATATAGCCAACTGCATAAAAAGGAAAGACTACAGGGAAAAAAAAGTCCCTTCAGAACTTTCAGGGCAGCTGCATAAGGATAGCAGCAAACATATCAACAGAGTTTCAGGATCTCTTCAAGATCGAATGACCAGCAGTTACCTGAAAAGCATGCTGCTCAGCAAAAGACTTTGATGGTACCTTGCAAATCTTGCATTCCACTGATTGAAAAGAATGACAGATCAGCAGTTCACCTGCACATGCAAAACAAACAAGTGAACACTCATGAACAAACAAAATCAAGTTAACGAAAGAAAATTTATATAAATGACCAAAATATTTCCAAAAAAAGTTAGCGTCTGGACGATCCTGCAAAACAACAAAAAAATGAGGGAAATAAGAAAAAACAAAAAAGAGAACAGGAGGAAGCAATATAAATGTTAGAAGCATAACCTGCAAAAAAGAAGGTCATATAACAAAAAAGAAGTAAGCTATAGGAGATGAAAACATCTCAGACTTGATCAGCAACCTGCCACGCAAAACACTAACTATGCAGGAAGTTCAGTTAGTAAGTTCACACCCCAAAAAATAGGACCAATTAATCTTCAATGGATTTACATCATCGACTTCATCAAGCAAATTTACACAGCTTGATTGTACTAAAATGCATCGGATAACTAACCTTAAGAAAACACAACAAAGAAAAGAGCTACAGGAATGTAAAGTTAGAGCTGAAATAATCTAAATGATAGCAGCAAATGATTATCTGAAAGTACTACGCAATTCAGAATAGTCCGTTCAACCGAAGTTACGAGTTACAACAATGTCCCTTGAAACTGAACTGATACTACATAGACATTTATTTAGTGCCTCTGAGGAGTCTCATATCCAATCATAAGTCCACAAAGAAGGAAGCTCTTATAGTTCCATCCTGTCAAAGAAGGGAAAAGGGAGTAGAACGAACGGCATAAGGTGGCTGGGGGGAGAAAAGATGGAAGTCTCATTAGCTCTAGCTCAGGTCCATGCCATCTCCAGCTTGGCTCGAGATTGGAGACACAGCAGAGTAGGACCTCTCGAAAGGAGAAGGATGCAGCTGTGCACCACGCCTGCGCTTAAAGCAACACCCTTCATTGCTGTCAACTTCATGCTTCCTCCGGATCCCCCTCACTGCCTGCAGCTCCAGTGGCGAAAGCGGGAACAGCTGCCCACTCACTCGGCAAAGTGAGTTGTGGTTGTCATAGAGGATCCTCTGGTCACAGTTTTTGTCGCAAATATGGGTCATTCCAGTCAGTTTGCAACGGTACATGTTCCCAAAAATGTGCTCGTTCTGGCACCTCTTGTCACACTTGTGACTGGGGATTGGCCCTTCTGTGTTAAGAATAGTGGACAAGAAAATCACATTGCTGGGCTCAGCAATCACAGATTTGACGAGTACCTCCATTGTACTGCCGCTAGAAACCTCTTCACAGACCCTTTTCTCGGTTTCCGAGATCGGGAATTTCTGCAAACCCAAAACAAGAATTTGTTTCAGAAATTTGTTTTGGAGCTTTTGCATATGACCCAAACTGTCACAGTTCTTGCCGCTACAACTGAGCCAACCCAACGAATAATCTAGAGTAAATATGAGAGGACTTTGCATTGACATCCGGAAAATCTATTACCAGTGATGTAATTTCCCTGCCAATAAATTAGTTCATTCGGTAAACTAGCATACAAGATTTCTGCTCAGGGCGCAGATTCACAATATTAACTTGCATGATTTCTAAATTATTTTTTAGGGTTGATTTCTAAATTCTGATACTAGCAACACACGATTCACTAAGTTTCTTCGCATTTCGGCCAAAATCTGCAAGATCTCACAACACCAAACCCTAATTAGGACCACGGATAATACATCTGGCAGCAAACCCCAGACGAATTTAAAAAGGCTAAACCCCGCCCCAAACGGTTTGTCTCTTCTTCTTTTTTTTTTTTTGCTTTCGGCTTATTTACACCATAAAACCATTTGTAAGTTTCAGCTTAATTTCAGTTTATTTTGATTTTTTTTCTTTTTCTTCTTATTAATTTGCATTGTGTGTGATAATATAATGGTCTTACTATAAAATTTCAGCCAAAAGCTAAAAAAATACAGCTATAAGCTTAAACCAAAAGATAATTGAAGCTACCACCTGTAAAACTGGCAGACACGAACAAAACAACCCGACCTGCTCAGTACCCACCCATTTCAATCCTGCAGGTAAACCAGAAACCTAACTGCACACCTTTTTCTTTTACAATTTCACCAGATCTGAACAGTCAAGCGCCCAACCAACTCACCACCCACAATAAATCCACAACAAATCTCCACATAACATCGCCTCAACACCGAAATCCGCTCCGACCGCGACCCCCGGCGGATCCAGATCGACCGAATTGAACCGAAACGGAACCCCCTACCTCGAAACACCACGAAATCTCGAGCGGAAACCTCACAGAAACCAAGCAACAGCGAGTAGGAGGGAAGAACACTTACCAGTAAAGGTGGAAGGGTAGACCAAAGCTCACACACAGGACGGGGTAGGCAGAGGAAGGATGGGAAGAAATGGCGGAGGAGGACTTCGTCCTCTTCTCTCTCTCTCTCCCCCCGCCGCGTGGACCCGCGGGACACGAACCTTGCAGTCAGCAGGGAGCAAGCAACGGCGCGGAGGAAGCGGGAGGGGTGGTGCCTTATTTATAGGATCCATGGCCTTCGTCGAATGACTGAAATGCCCATCCATGGCTCAGACGTCGACCTCATCCGACGCTCGCACACAGTCCCTACTCCCTACTCCCTACCGCGGCTCGGCTCGGTCCCGGCTCCTGGAAGTAATCGAGCCATTTGATTGTCACTTCGTGGCTCTAATGATCTAATCACATGTGACGTTTGTTTTCATGGCGCAGTACTGAGTACCCGGCCACCTCTCATACAAGATTTATACTAATAGCAGCAGCATAGATCATCTTGACCGGGTTGTTTTGGTTAAACATGGACAGTTCGCTATCACAAGCAGATCATCGTGGCCACAGGCTAGAGCGAACGAAGCTCTTGCAATTGACCAAGCAACTCAAGTGCGACACTGATTGCAGGACAGCAAGATTGTGGTAACGTCTAGTTTTACGTTGATTTATGACTTATTTTACTGTAACTATTTTATTTTTTACTGTAACTGAGTTTACTCATTAGTATAATTAAATTTTAAAAAATAAAAATAGAAAAAACATGTTAGTCCATCACGGACAATGCAAAGAAATACGAGAAAAAAAGATAAAAAAGCTCAAAAATCTTTTAGAAAAGATAAAATTACTGAATAATAAAAAAAATAGAAAGTAATTTTAAACCGTTTTGAGCGATGCCTGCATCGTACATGTGATAAGCATTTGCAACATTCCTTCTTTTTTTTTTGTGCGTGAGTTCGCACGAACTGCTATATATCACTGCATGTACGTATACACTATCCTACTCTCAATATGTCAATGATTGCAAGAAGATGTAAAGCAAAAATGATAGTTATATCCAAAAGGAACTCGCTTTATATTCCTTTTGTTAGTGCCTGCCCGTGCCCTCGTTGCCGTTGTTATGCACAGGAGCGTGGTGGTCGTACATTTGTGTCGGCCAATCGAGCGTTAGCTCACCTAACGACTCCACTTGGGTCCGACTGGTTTGGTTCTAGAAAGACCCGAAAGTCCAATAACTGCCCCCAGAAAACGCCCCCAAGTGCCAACTATAATAGTAGATTGGGTGTCACGATCCTGCATCTCTCCTAAACTGGTGATATTTTGTTATATTCTTATTAATTTCTAAAAACTATTTTTATATAGTAAATATATTTTCTATAGTGCCTAACTTTTGAATAAGATATCTTTTTAATATAAAATCTACTAGTTGATTATAGTATATACTATAACGATTTTATTTATACTAGTCAAAATTACAAATAAATTTCTCTCTGTATAGCTCTATATAAGCTATTACTTTTCATAAACTAAAATAAAAAATTATCAGTAAAAATCAATATGAATGCCCCCATTGCTCCCCAGAGTGTGTTCCTCAGAGTGCGATTCAACCCTTTGTTTTTTTCATGAACATTTCTATTAAGTCGTAGTCCACGGTCAATTAATTAATATATAACTCTCCAATCTAATATATGCCAAAAGTCGACAGCCAATCGATCTCCTGGCACCTTTCTGTTTCTGTTTCGTTTTCATCTTTATATTATTTTCGTTTTCATCTTTATATTATTTTGTATTGTGCTTCTTTTTTCTTTTTGAGGATAAGTATTGTGTTAATTTCTTTCGTATGTCATATATACTTCAAGATTAATATTCTATTAGAATCGGCATATAAACTTTTAGACCCTACTTATAAGGTACATAAAATAATTCAATTCCTGCATCCCGCATTCCAAACAACGTCTCAAACCCGGTGACGTAGCGCCCCTGCAAAAAGATGATTTCATGAAATAATTACGGTAACCAACCGGTTATTACCAGGATTTCTATCCCAGTCTCCAATGTCAATGCAATATTAGGTCACAGCGAAAAATGAACCAGCCGATGTCATGGGCCGATTGTGATCTCCTGATATTCCTAGAAACATACTAGTGTTTCATTTACTTAATAAATTAACTTTTCGGCAGATTCCAGGTTTGTTTGGTTGGTGCCATGAGCTTCATACATAGTAAAAAGTGGTGTCTAGAGATAGTCCGGTATTTTGATAATTTTTTACTAGCTAGGCAAATATGAGGATATAGTTATTTGTTTATAATCCTGTACTCGAGATTGATTGATGAAAACATAGATGTAGATCAAAAACCCTTCCCACTGGATGTTTTCCAACCAAACACGCCCTTCGTCCACACACGACGCAACAAGCTTGCAATTTCCTGGAAGCGGAGCCGCGGACCGCCGAGCCGAAAGGAGCGGAGCCACCAAGCTCAGCAGCAGCTTGAACGCGCGCGAATGGGGCGCCTACACGTGTCGGCGCGCCACCTGCGATCGGCCACGTGACGGATGCAATCGTCGCAAGCAACGTCATTATTCCCAACAATTTCCTGGCCTACATCGTCGTCTCATCAACTCCTACAACAACACCCTGCACGCGGCGCGGGTGGGACCAGAGCACCCGGTGAGGGGATGGCCTACCTGTCAGGGACGTGCCACGAAAATGGGTTGGGTAGATAGGAACGAGCACACGCTGCTTTTATTGTTTTCTCAACAAATTAGTTAATTAATTAATGATCGAAATCCCACGCGACGCAACGAACGGGGTAATCCGACGTGCGCTGGGTAGACGGGGCCCACCTGCAGATCACGCGTGTTGCACGTTGGATGGATGCGGATTCGCGAGAGATGCGCGTCGGCGTCGCCTCCCAAGTCCACGCGTCACGTTCCGTAGCTCCGATGCGTTGTCGTTATCCACGACGGCGCGGCAGGGCCGCTGGATCAGGATCGGACGGCTCGTTTCAAGAGTCTTATCCCTGAATCATCCCCGATGGCAATGGGGAAGAGGAAGACGAATCCGGACAGACCCGAGATTCGTTAATGCGGATAGTAGTGGCAAAAGGGAAACGAAACCATCGACATACTTTTGAGCCTAGATAATAAGTAGCACTGTTCTATGTCCGAGGAGGATCGATCAGCTGCAGCCTAAACTGTCGGAAGAACAAAAAATTCAGATCAGAAGCAAGAATCATTTCCACGATAGTATATGTCATTATTGGTACCAACCCTTCGGGCACGCAGTGGTACTGGTAACTCTGTTGAGGTCAAGATGGCTCCCTTTTCAGCCCTTTTAGCGATTTTTTGGATTTAATTTTTTTAGTAATTATTATGTATTTGACTAATAAATCACTACGTAAAGGAACAGACCTATATGAAGTTGGACAGATGGTCCACCAACAGGCAGGCCGGGACAAGTGCCGACACGATCACCCGTTGAGAAAGAAAAGCACATGGCTGGCCCTGGCCTCACGATCACAGCAACGTACTGTGGCTTATCCGGACCCCGGATTGCTCGAGATCGAAGAGTTGAGAAAAAGAACTCCTATGTTGGAAGGCCAGATGAAATGCACTGAAAGTTCTTTCTATATATATGATTGAACCACGACGCTACGGTATGTTGTTTTAGACAGCAACTTATATCTTTTAGCTACTCTTATTAGTTTAGTAAATAATAATTACTACATGAAAACAAAATCGGCCAACGGTAGAACATGTTCTTTTAGACTGTGGCTTATATCTTTTAGCTACTCTTACTAGTCTAATAAATAATAATTACTCAAAGAAAGCAAAAGTTAAAAGCCACAGAAAAGATAAAAGAACAAGCTCTATAGCCAAGTTCTCTCAAACAAATAAACGGAACAACTTCTTCACCGCCGTTTCGAAGTAGTTTATCGAGACAATATTTTTAAAGTAGATTATCGGCTTATTAGCATTTGGTTCGTTCATATAAATGCTCATGCTAAAACCAAAACCTATAAGTCATATCCATAAGCTATAGCCAAAAACAACCCACTCATATGTAGCTTAGAAAAGTCATCTCTCCAAATATCAATATGGCAATGTCCATGCCCCCACCCCCACCTAGTGCAACTGTACAAGAATTGTATTATTGTATACCGTGTTCCTTGTAATGCTTTTAAACTTTTGACTTAATGATACTGCTGGCTGCCGTATTTTACAGTGATGTTCGTAACTTAGAAAAGCGTACCTCAGGTAGCTTGTTAAGAAATAAATCTACATTCAAACCATGGATTTATAATTGCATGATTAACTGATTCGTGAAATTGGAGATGCGGCAGAGGAAAATGCTATATATATTGAATAAAACAACATTTACATACTTCTCTGCCGACGCAGGGTAGCGCAACCGTTCTATCTGGACATCCTCCGCTTCTGAATCTTGATGTCCTTCAACTTTAGTTTGAGCTTCATCATACCGGCTTGGACTTGCACTTCATCTTTGGCCGAATCTATTTTGACTACAGTAGCTTGGTTCCTGAGCTTAGGAACATAAACTAAATCTCCAACTTCTGGTATCCCGTCATCTTCATCTAAGGCAGAAAAGCAAGCTTAGCAATTTAACTCGTCTTCAAATTGTGTGGGATGTCAGTAGTAATATAAAACAATGAATTTCACATATATTATCTCACCATTAGCTGCTGTGGCCATGCTGGTGCTTGTGTCCTGCGCCTTTTCAACAGCAGAAGTACCTGTTGGCTCTGGGCCCTTCACCCTCTCAGATTTTTCCTTCTCCACAGCCTTCTCTTCTTCTAGCACTCTTTGAGCTATTGCAGATTCCTGGAACTGCTGAAACTTCTTACGGATAATAGAACGAGCCATAACAGCATACTCCGAAACTACTCTCGCCTTTCTTTTTCTCTGAGCAGAAGTGTGATCGGCAATGTTCTTCTGTGCCACTTCCAAGTAATTATGAAGCTCCTTGGACTTCCTGATACGACATCAATGGACATATGAAATCATTGTACTCGATAAGTTTCGCCTCATGAATAGGACACATAAGATAGCCATTTCTGCTTTGCATTTATAAAATAATCGTCTGAACAAGCAGCTAATACATGAGAAAAGAGCTAAATTTCTATGTAGCGGAACTAAAAGTTCACTTAGAAAGGCAGATCAACATACAGATGCAAAGCAGTCATTGAACATACCTCAAAATCAGTTATACTTGTTTTCATTAAAAGATGGTATAAGTTGAGCATAGCAAATTAGAAAAATACATATATGGCATATCCAAATAAGGATGTGTGGCACGGGAAAGATATTTGCAGCATATTCAATGTAGACTACATAAAACCAAGTGAGGAAGTTCTCACATAAGATAATGTTGCGCCTGCTGAAGCTGTCCACGATATTCTTGTTTGAATTTTTCCATGTCCGTTATCAACTGCAAAATAAATAGTTGAGATGGACTTGGGGTACTAAGGATCATATTAACTCATATAGGAGAAGAATTTGATCATGCAAATTCTATATGCAGCAAAGGGCCCAAACAACAGTATAAATGAGCCTCTAACATGAGATTGAGAGCATATATTTCTCAAATAAATATGCAGTATTTGCAATGCCAGGGCTCCCATTCCTCTCAGTAGCATTATGAAGAAATATGATAGTATATGAGCAACTCAATGTTGCCAATACCAAAATTGTCACTGCACAATACAAAAATACTGATATTTAATAATAAGAAATAAAGGATGACCCTGTCAAACTTACAGCATTTATCTCTGCACCAGCTGTTCCAAGTAACCGTTGAGCGCTATCTATTATATCCAAGGGCAAACCTAGTCTTTCAGCAATATTGATTGCATTTGAACGGCCTATCCGTGTAACAAAATATGAGTAGAAAAGAATCTCAAGAATGAAATAAGAGAAAGTTTTAGCGCACACAACAGTTCAGAACTTCAGATATATATGTGAGCACAAAAGAATTTCAATAATGAAATAAGAACAATTTTATCCTATATAAAGTTATTCAACTAGGTTGACAACTTGACAAGTCCAAGGACATACAACAAGTCACAAATTTTGTTAGATCTATCGATGAATAGATAAATCATATATGTATTATACAGCCCAATGAGTAATAAATAGTACAAGGCTTAGGAACACAACTAAACCCTAGGACAATAAGAAAAGACACAAATGCCCTTATATCCTTAACACCCTCCCTCAAATGTAAGGCGTATACAATAACATTGCATTTTGAAAGAGTTGATACTAAAATAGGAAAAATCAAAAATCCAAGTTTTGAAAACATCGTCGTAGTATGTGGCTCTTAAAAATTGTGTCGAAGCCAAAAGAACTCCATCTGAGATCGTGCGGCATCCCATAAAGAAGATCAAAACCCAAGACAACGGCGGCGCAGTGCACAAGAAGTGCAACAAAAGCGTAGTGCAAAAGAAGCGCGGCAGCCTTAAAAAACTCAGGGCGACAGCTCAAAGAGAAGCGACGGCATCATAATGACTTCTACGACCTACACGCAGCTCAGAGAGAAGAGCGGCAGCTGCTATCATACAAAAGGCCATATTGAACCATAGAGGATGGACTGAGGCTAGCAAAGCAATTGATTAACTAACATAGAAATTTATGGACTCGTATAGATTAGACGAACTAGAAGATAGATGACTATGGATTTGAATGGACACAAAGAAGACTCAAAAGAAAAAAAATTCAAAGACAACAGAAACTAGCAGCATTATCCTTCAATAGCTCAACACCAAGGCCAACCCCAAAGAATCTAGCCCTCCAACATATCCTCAGCTGAGTGTCATGCTTCTAATGGCCTTGACAGCCTCACGAAGCCCCTTCACAAGCCATCATGTGCACTTACTTTTTTTATCACCACCTATAGAGCAGTCATTGAGTCCCTCATCTCTACTTGCCCTCAGTAACAAATACTGACATACAGCTAATACCACGCCTCCCGAGGCTGCTCCCAACTCCACTCACTCCCCCTTATCTCTCCCTCTCTTTAGCGCCAAGGAGGGTAGGGCAACAGAACGCCGGGAGCGAGCTAGTAGAACCTGGAGGCGCGACGAGCCGGCGATGCCATCTCGGAGGTGGCGGTGCAAAAGCCAAGCGGCCACGGCCAAGCGCAGCAGCTAGAAGAGCGGGCACAAGCGGAGTCGAGATGCGGCAAGGCGATGGCCAGGAGACATCGTCGGCGGAAGAGATGCCTGGCCGGCGACAGCCAGAACTGGGAGAGGCATCGACATCGTGATGGCGCAGCTGGGCAGTGGCCGGATCTGCTCGGGGTGGCGGTGTAGACCAGATCTAGGACGGGGAGGTGGCGGAGCCCATGCACACATGCACTCCGCAGCCCGGCGCGCGAGATAAAGGTAAGGGAGGCGGCGCCAGAGCCAAGAGAGCCGACGACGGTAGCAGCTTGTGGTGTCGAAGACCGACGGCGGTACTAAAGCCGAAAATAACCCAGCGAAGAAGAAGCCAATCAGCGGAGATGAGCCGGACAAGTGCATGGAAGCGGCACGAGACAAGGATGCACCGCCCGAGCACCTTCACGTCGCGAGATCCACGGACGGATGACAGCATCGAGAAAGCCAAATGAGCCTGTGGAGAAGCCAGCATCAAAGAAGCCCACGGAGGAGCAGCTGCCAGCGGGGAAGAGCATGGTGGCGCCGGTCGAGACGGGTCGGAGACGGTCGGATCCGGTCGAATCCAGCATAGAGGAGGCCGGATCGAGTGGTACGGTTTCAGATCCGGATCGAGAGTGGAGAACACTCCTCCCAGGGGCGGCGATGGCGAAAGAGCGCAAGAGGTTAGGTTTTTAACCTTGGCTCTGATTGCACGTTAGATCTATGGATAAATAGATAAATCACATATGTATTGCATAGCCCAATAAGCAATATATAGTACAAGACTCAGGGATACAACTAAACCCTAAGATAATAGGAAAAGACGCAAATATCCTTATATTCTTAACAAATTTTACAAGCATATTAAGTCACCCATTATACAATTCTTAGAAATTGAAGAATGAAGGTTTTGGCCATTTCTTATTTCATTTAATCGGCCAAGATCCAACTGGCTGGAGGGATTGGACACCTTTATTGAAAAAGTGGAAATTTGTTAAGTAGAAAGCATCAACAAAGGGCAGCGACCACTCAGGGTGCCCAAACAAATATGCATTTAATTACTGAAAAAGGAAGGGGAAATATAAAGCAACCTGGTATTCCCCAAAGTATCCTGAATGTGGGCTTTAGATTCTCTTCGTCAAATTCCACACATGCGTTCTCAAATGAATCATTGCTGAAAGTATTTACAATAATGAGTCCTGTTTTTTCCATAACATTAATAACTATGCAGTGTTCGTTAGGTAAGTAGTAGTTTGTATTTACTATTTAGGGCACACCATAAGTCATATTACCGCCTTCCTTCAAATTAACTTTTTGGACAGAAATCTTCCTTGAAACCATGCAAACAAATCTGCTCCTTGATGTACATTGGTGAAAATAGTGTTGGCTTTTTCAAGAGTGAAAACTTTTAGTAGTGTCATTCAACACAAAAAAAAAAAGAGTTATACAAATACAAGAAAATAAAACATCAAGGAACATCTCATAGAGTAGGTGCAACATGCTGTGGTAGACCTCGTGGGTTCATACAGTTTTTGTTCCAATTTTGCAAATCATATTGAATGGCTAGCTTTTATTAAATTCCAGTAAAAGGAATACTTATGGTTGACATAACAAGGTATCCAATACAGCGTCAGTTTCAGTAACATTAAGCCAATAAATTATCCACCTTTATACAGGCACTAGCTTATATGCATGCGAAATCCAACTAGTAACCAAAATCATGTTAGTTGCACATAACTGTACATTGACTTAATTAGTTGTACATAACTGTACATTGACTTAATTCTCACATGCAGTTTACATTTGGACCAACCTGATTTGTTCTGACATAATTCATCATAATTGGTGTTATGAACTGCACGTTTTAGTGTATCAATTGCTTTGTCACTTAAGTTTGTTTTAAGAATACAGAGAAGAAAGAATTGCTTTATGGGCCAAATATGCGAGTGGTTGAATTTGGTGGTTTAATGTTTGTACTGATGAAATTGCAAATCAGCAAACGAAAAACTGTAAAGGTTTAACCACCATGTATATCCCATGTTATCATTTTGTTTGGTGCATAAATGTTTTTAAGCAGGCCCAAAGCATAGAAATTAATTTTTTTTAAAGAAAGGCGTAGAAGCTAAACTAATATAAGGACAAACACTCATTTTTTACTTCACCATAATACCAGAAAACTTTCAACTTGGAATGTTTGGAACCTGTATTTTAGTGTTTTAAGTTCTCCATGATGAGTTGTCGCTAGAGTCAGAAAGGAACCAGCTTCAGCAAAAGATTCCAAAATAGACATCCCCAAAGCAGCTCCTTCAAGTGGATTTGTCCCAGCACCAACCTAAACAGGAAAACAAGGCATCACCAATCCATTTTAAAGAGCCAAAGTTCAGCAGTAGGCCCTTAGATTATGAGATAGTATTGTTAAGAATATAAGTGTATTTGTGTCTTTTTCTATTATCCTAGGGTTTAGTTATGTCTCTGAGTCATGTACTATATATTGCCTCTTGGGCTATACAATACATGTTCGTTTCATCTATTCATCTATAGATCTAACATGATATCAGATCTAAGGTTCAAACCTCTTAAACACTAGCCTCTCCGCACGTCTGCCGCTGCCGCTGCCCTCGGGAGGATCGATCTCTGTTCGCAGAGGCGGCCACCTCATTTAGGGCCGCCATCTCATCTCCGGCTGCCGCCGCACTGCTGCTCGTCGCCTCCACCAAGCATGGCGAGGCCGCAGCTTCTTCTCCACCTAGGTCGCCGCCATGACACTCTTCGTCGCGCTCTTCCTACCAGAGACCAAGGGGGTGATCATTGCCGACATGAGCGACGCCGCAGATCCAGCTCGTCTCCAACCAGCTCCAACCTGGCCCGAGCCAGTTGCCGCCACTCGGTGCTCGTCGCCATCAGATCCAGGCTCATCGGCGCCGGATCTGGGCTCTACCGGCCGTCTCCTCGCCAGGCCAGCTGTCACCGCCCCCAATCTAGTCGCCGCTGGCCTAGATCCGGTTGGCCAGTTGGAAGAAGAGACAAGCATTGCACCCAAAACTAGGGATGGCAACGGGGTAGGGGGTCGCGGGGGAAGCCTCCACGGCCCCGCCCCGCCCCCCTGCTAGTTGCCCCCTGCCCCGCCCCGCTAAGCTTCCCAAGGGGAGATGGCCCCCCATCCTCGGTCCCCGCGGGGACCTGACCCCCACGGGGTCTCCGCGGGGGATAAAAAAGACTAAATTTATTTTTTAAAAAAATAATAATTTGACTTTATTTATTAATTTATAATTACTTAAGCATATTTTTAAAAATATAGCTTCAAAATATATATATTCTAACATGTCAATTCGAGTTTTAATCTAAATATACAAGAAAAGAATACAGGCCTGTTTTTTTCTTTGCACGATGGCTTTTTAGTGCTTATGCAGAGATTGCGAAAAGAGAGATACTCGCTTGCGATTTTTGATGGTACAGATATTAGTATTTTAACGTGTACTACAATTAACTTGTAGACCCTATCTTAAAAAAATACTTTGTTTAAAAGTTAGTTACTGTAGCAAAAGCCAAAAGCGGCTTTTAGAAGCCGCAAAGAACAGGCCCACAATCTCTTATATTAAAAAACTATAATCTATTAACAAAATATTTATTTTTATTTTTTACCGGGCCCCGTAGGGCCTCGCGGGGCGAGGATAACCCCCGTCCCCACCCCGGTAGCGTAGCGGGCCCCCGCCCCATTCTCCCCATGGGGGGAGATCTTCCTCTGCCCCGCCCCCCATGGGGATATTCCCTGCAGGGCCCTGCCCCACGGGGGGGATTGCCATCCCTACCCAAAACATGTTGAAAACCATAATGACATAACCCATAATAGACAAGCAAGCCCATGTTTACAGTCATACTAGCATTGAAATGACGAACATGTACGAATCAACAGTAATCTAATAGTTATCAAGGCATATGATAAAAAGACTTACCTCATCCAAAAGGACCAAGGATTGTGACGTTGACTGTGCACGAATGGCCTAATAAAACAAAGGTTCAGATGTCATATCAATAGTTAAGGATTTAGACAGTTATGAAACAAAGCAAAAAAATGTTTTGTGAACATTTGCATTTAGTAATGCAACTAATGAGTCAGGATTCAGAACTAATGAAGAATTCCCCTAAAAAACTAATGAAGAATTGATTAATATAAATACTAAAACATACCCCAATCTGCTTCAGATGGCCAGAAAATGTAGAGAGTGATTGGGTCAAAGACTGCTCATCTCCGATGTCAGCATAAACAGCATCAAACCATGGAATTTTTACTGGTTCAGAAGATAGAATGTATAGACCTACAGTAGAATGGGCAAAGTTATGCAAGATATTCCAGTTGTTTACTCACTAAGAGTGTATAGAATTGTAAATTGGAAGTACATAATATATCTTTGGTTTTATGCCAAAAAAAAAGTCATGTAAGAAAATGTTCATTGGATGATTCAATCAGTCCATATAAAAAATTACAAAGATATAGAAAAAACAGTAATAGCATACTCTATGAAAGCTCATGAGAATAGGTTATGATCACAATCACAACAGTGAAAGGACCTGCATTTCATTGCTCCATTACCTATCTTAGCCATTAAAGATGCCAGGCCAACCGTCTTCAAGCTGATTGTTTTGCCCCCTGTATTTGGGCCAGTTATGACCAAAACAGTAGTTTCTTCAGCAATCATGAAATCCACTGGTATTGGATGGTCCTTCTCCAGCTGAGAAACCTGCAAACTGAAACATAAATTATCCAATGAAACTACGAGTACTCATTGTTTACCACAAACAAGAACCAACCCTAAGTTTCATGAAATCAAGGTCCGATGCCAGTTGATTTTCCTCTGCAATATCTTGTCCGTATATCTTCCTCCTCCGGATCTCCTACAACATGGAAGAAAAATGAGAACTAGATAACTACAGATTGATAAATAAAAAATGACATCAAAATACATGATGTTATAGGCTCAAGAGCATTCAGAAGTCAGCAAAATGTATTCCAACAATCAAAGAATATAACATATTTTTGCAAAATGACAGTAGAATAAAGTGGACCCAGGTAAACTCACTGCTGTGGCATTTGCAACATGCCTTTTGGCACGGTGCAGATTTTCCTGGTGCTGCTGGAGCAATAGTGGATGGTATGCATTTGGCATGAACAGTTTCCATGGCTTCTTAGGGAGGCGAGCTGAGGAAGTTGTACTAACAAGCCCACCTGTAGCAATATTGATAGTCCCATTCTCAAAGTTTGGCAAATACAGGTCAGGAAATGTACCATCATATGCTATGCTGTATTTTGCACGAGCTGCGACCTGCAAAGCAAGTGCATGAACATATTAAATAAAAAATCTGAGATAAGTGTTAGAAATGAACTTGATGAATTTGCAATGGGCCAAAAGCCAAGTATACAAGAGGGAAGAAATGCAAAGAGCCCCCTATACAAAGTGATAATCCTACAGCCTATACATGTCTAACACCCCTCTTAAATTCATAGTGGATCAGAAAACACTGAGTTTGAAGAGGTGGAAACTACTAAGAAATATCCTGCGACAACTACTTTCCATAGGAAATACAGAATATAACAACAGCACCTTATCGAGTGTAATTGTTGCTTGCAGCAAAATGTGAATATTATCAAGCTCAAGAAGAATCTGCAAATAAAAGATAAGAGTGCAGAGATAAGAAGATAGCAAATAACAAAACCAAATTGACCAACCTTTCAAACCTTATCAGTCAGTTTTGATAGAACATCCAGTTCAGCTTTAGCCACTAGCGCTCTTGCTTCCTGCAACTCATCATTCAGTGGAACAGCAACAATTGGTTCTACCATATTTCCAGCATCTGAACTACTACATACATATGGATATTGATCAAAATCTACAGCTAAATCATCAAATCAAATTCAATGTACACACAGATTACTTCATTGGTCAAAAATTGAGTAAAAATGGTGAGACCACCAAGATCTTGGTTCTCCTAACAAGCACCCTCTTGCAAGCAATGTTATCTTTACTATTATAAAAGAAGGAGTTGGTGATTGCCGAAGTCTCCATCCAATCTGGACCGTCAGATCTTCCCTCCCACTCCCGCCGCCCGACCAACCCTAAAACCCTCCAACCGCCGCCCCCCCCTCCCCTCCCGCCTCCCTCTTCCTCCCCCACCGGCCCCGCCTCCTCCCATCGCTCCTCCTCTACCCCGCCACCCCTACCCTCCCGGCCTCCCCCTCCCTCCTCTCCCCCCGCCTCCTCCTCCCCACCCGCCCCGCCGCCCTCCTCCTCTCCTCCTCGCCGCCTCGCTCTCCCCCCCCGCCTCCTCCTCCCCCCGCGCCGCCCACCTCCTCGCTCTCCCCACCGCCCGATCCGCCTCCCTCGCTCTCCCCGCCTCCTCGCCTCCCGCGCCGCGCTTCCTCGCCTCCTCGAGCTCGCGAGAACCTCTTCCCGACGCCGCCGATGACGCCGCCCCGCCGCCACCATCGAGAGACCTCGCCGCCGTCCCGGTGTGCGCCCACTCATCGACCCCGACCGCAGCCTCGACCTCGGCGCGGCAGACGCTCTCCGTCGTCGCCTCGCTGGAGCGACCATTCCGTCGCCGCCTCGCGCGCCTCACTCCGAGAAGCGCCAGCAGCCGCCACGGCCTCTTGATTTCTTGAGCATCGGCGGTCCAACTACGGGCCGCGCAGAGCCCGTCGCGATGGTTGCTCACCATGACGGTCTTTGGAGCACACACTTCTCCATCGCTTTCATCTCCAACCTGCCCTACACCTTCAAGTCTTCTGACGTAAGCGCGAACTCCTCCTAACCCTTACGAATTTACAGTTTAGAGTCTTGGAGGCAAGTGCTTTGGATTTACAATGTGAGGTATGCTTTATATTGTGTAGCTCGAGGAGGTGTTTAGCGAGGTCGGACCGGTGAGGCGCTGCCTCATGGTCGCGCCAAAAGGTGAGGGATTTGGCCAGTTCTATAATAGCATTAACCACTGTTAAATGATGCTAAGTTTGCTGAATTATTTTGCATGAGATTTGTTTATATTTATCACCTGCTTGCCTAATCAAGATACACAGAAACAGTGGAGCCATAAGAACTATGAACAAAATGGGCATTCATTTTTGGTTTGCATACTACTATACAAGTTTGTTAATAATATGGAAGTGGAATCTTAGAAAGAAGCCTTATATGTCATAAAAAATAAATTTAAAGAAGTTAATTACAACTAATGATTACAAACTTGTTCTTTAATCAAACAATTGACCTTACCGCTTCCCTTTTTCCTTCTTTAATACTTCGTTGGTTTAGGTTTCATGGCTTAGCCGAGTTTGACCGAAAAGCGAAGCCGTCGCGCGCCTATCCGATCATAATGCACGAAGAAGGAAGCCACAACCAGAGACAATTTCATTCAGTTCATCAAGGCTCTCCACGATGTTTTATGGTAGCACTGATCCCTTAGTTGCTTTGGGGGTTCAATAAACTGATTTATTATCTACAACTTTCCTGTTAGTATCTATAGTGCACAAAACTCTTATTTTACTATATCAATCTCCAACTGCGTGACACTCATTCATTATAACTTTGGATGAAAGAGAACTGGTGCCAAACAGTTTGTTCTTTTTGTCATGCAAAAAGAGAACTGGTGCCAAATAGTTTGTTCTTATCTTCATGCACCTTACTCGCTTAACTTTCATGCTTGTGGTATTATACGACAGTGGTGCGCTATACTTTATAACCTGATGAGATGGTTCCAAGCATGGAAAAGAACCTAATTTTAGATCGTGGAGGACATGTTTCTACTTTTCCTATTGCAGCGCCTTGACACATGGCTTTGACATTATCTGTTATTAAGCCTTATTCTCTTCATGTAGTTTAATTGATGACTGAATGCGAATTCTTCAACCAAATTTGCACTTCGGAAATAACAGGACAATACTTAAGCATCGCAGTAAGCACCGCTTGATTTTCTGAGATACATGTTTGGTGTTACATGTTGATTCAATTTTTTGGAAGAGAACTTAACCCAACTTCTTTGGTATTATTTGATGACAATACATAGTAATCACACTGTCATAAAATCCTTCACAAATCTTTGTTCTCTCTAGATATATATTTTTCCTTGTACTGAAACAATTTAGCCTTAATTTTGGTATTGTTTGCATTGCGTATGCTAGGCAACAGAATCTTTTCTTTAGCCAATCTCTTTTTGGTCAAGTGAGAAGCAATGCAATTTCTTCATGGATAGCTTGGGAGGCTTCAAATTTACTAAACCAAACTTCCGTGGATGAAGCCAATGAAAATGGTAGGCCTTGATGAGTTGCATTTCTCTAACCCGCAGATGCCAAACAATGTTGTGGCGCATGCTGTACATCATCATGATTTCGATGGGCTTATGCCATTCAAGGGAACCAACACAAAGGTCCTCAACCAAGGTACTTTTCTAACTACCAATCTATTACCAAACTTAAATAAAAGATTAAAAAAGTCGTGGATGAAGACTTAAATTTTAGCCATATGATTTGATGATGTCCGTGTCCGTGCAACATAGATGATGAGTATGTTTGAGTCCTGTGCTTGTTTCTCATTAGTTATGGGTTATTTTATCGAATCGTGCAATGATACATATGTTTTAGCAGTGGTTTGGTCAAGATGGTAAATCAAAAGGCGGATGGAGGCTTAACTACACTTCATATGGCGGCGTTAAACAGGCACGTAGAGTGTGTACAATTGTTACTGGACTTGGGAGCATCTGTTTCTGAGGTCACCATTGAAGATGGAACGACTATTGACTTCATAGGTATTTGCAATCGTTCTTTTATCGTTGCTTGTCAACTCAATAATAATTTTCCTTTATGTATTTGTTATTTCTCACCATTGTTGTTGATAGCACACTGCTCAATGCTTGACATTATCGGTATTGGAACATTGTGTATTGTCAGCAAATTAACTTAAATACCTCGTCTTAAATTGATTCAATTATTGTCTTGCAAATGTACTTTATTATACATATACTGATGGGATACCATGAATGGAAAAAAATCCTTCATCCACTTGGAATGTATTACCATTGTTCCTCTACTACTGTCTGCAGTTCTATGTCTTTTACTTTTGTACTTTGATATTGCTAAAATTTATGTTTCTTCTGTAATCACCATTGATTATGTTAGCCATTTGTTAGTACAAAATTTGGCCATGTGTGGCATAATCTTTATTGCTCTTGGCTCATGTACTTGAAGCTGTAGGTTTAGAATTTTTCTAAAAATATGTACCTTTGTATGATTGTATATATAGTATTGTTACATCTTACTAATATGATACTTGATTTATTTACGAGTATGAACATATATATTTTGTTTGATACATGATGACGTAAGAAAAAGTTGATATTTATTATTCAGTTTGAAATAATATTTGATAGTATGCACCACTTTTATTTGGTTTTCCATTGCAACGCACGGGCACATAACTAGTTACTGACAAATAGAGGAATCTGCGCTAGATGATATAAAGGTAGTTTCCGTATCTCTAATTATTCAAACATATACTTTAGAAGCTAATTTTGCAAAGCCATGTCAAAAACTCCCAGTCTTATGGGAATTTGTCAACAACAAAGCAAGTGGATATATCTTTACTATTATAAAAGAAGGAGTTGGTGGTTGCCGAAGCCTCCATCCAATCTAGACCGTCGGATCTTCCCTCCCCCTCCCACCACCCGACCAACCCTAAAACCCTCCAACCGCCGCCCCTCCTCCCCTCCCCTCCCGGCCTCCCTCTTCCTCCCCGCCGGCCCCTCGCCTCCTCCCCATCGCCTCTCTCTACCCCGCCGCCCCCTTCCCCTCCTAGCCTCCGGGTCATACTATCAAAGTGGTGCATACTATCAAAGTGCGTTGCACGGGCACATATTTGATAGTATGGACCACTTTTATTTGGTTTTTCGTTGCAACGCACGGGCACATAACTAGTTAGATTCAAAACAAATTTATCTTATTATAAGCAGCAGAAAATAATTAAAAAATCATCTTTAGTAAAGTGCATATAAATGTGAAACATTTTAACACACCTGGACAGTAGTAACCCATCAAAACTCGAAGACTTATCCCCAGTTAATTTAACGCAGCATCTTCCATTTACAATGCATACTTCCTAGAGAAAAGCAACAGTTTGTAACTCATTGCAAATGAAGTTTCCTTGGAAATGAGTGAGTTACATGAAACAATACCGACAAGGAAGCTTCATTCTCAGCATTCCGTATCAACTTGTCCATAAGCTGGTATAACTGAAAAAGTAACAATATGTAACAATTATCCACCAACAACATTTCCATCAGATAAAAGCTTTAGATACTAAAATGTAATTTGCAGGTTAGAGGAACATAACTTCAGTTTCCTTGGCAGTGTTTAATCAAGGAAAGCACATCCCCTAATTTATTTAATATTTTTGTTTATAGATCATGTAACCTCTTCTATAGGTTATCCTCCAAAGCATGATTCTTCCTGCACTGTGCAGTTAGGTTGGCCATGTCCGAATGCATAGAGGACAAAAATATAAGTTGTGAATTGTGACTATCCAACAGCATAGTAAAGACAAGTATTGAATGTAGAAAGAAGGAAAAGGTCGTCCACATAGGCTTTGACATTCCAACCTAATTGAGATTCGAGGACCAAGGCGATAAGCTTGGTGAAAGTTGCCCCGGTGTTCTTTAGCCCAAAAGGCATCCTAACGAAGCAATATATCCCACTGGGGACTATAAAGCTAGTCTTGGCCTCATCTTCTTTGGCCAAGCGGATCTGGTGATATCCAGGATATGAGTCGAGGAAGCTCATCAGTTCATACCCCGTCGTGGTGTCCACCAATTGATCAATACACAGCAGCGGGTAGTTATCCTTGGGGGCACACCTTGTTAAGGTTGATGAAGTCGATGCACATGCGCTAGCTACTGTTTGTCTTCTTGATGAGTACCAGGTTAGCGAGCCACTCGGGGTGGACCACCTCCCTGATTATGCCACAAACCATCAGTCAGGCTGCCTCCGCCTTGGCAGCCTCCTCCCTATCCAAGGACATCCTCCTCATTCGCTACTTAACGGGCTTCGCACCAGGGCGCAATGCCGGCTTGTGTTCGATGGTGGAGCGATCTACTCAATTGATGTCGGTGGGTGACCATGCGAAGTAGTCAGCGTTCTTGCGGAAGACCTCCAGCAGGCTCCGCTCAGCCCCTGGGGTGAGACCAGGCCCTACCGATACCTGCTTAGATGGATCTTCACTGCTGAACGATACCCTTTTTACCTCACTGCCTAGCCTCGGTTTTAGCGTCCATCCCAACGCCGAGGGAGGGAGTGTTCCTAGGGGAGGGGTGAGGCCTTCGCTTATTGCGTGCACTTTTCGAAGTGGGCTCCATGTGCCCACTTGTCGAGCGAGGTCCTAGTTACCAAATACCGTGATGACCCCCTTAGGGCCCAGGAGATTCATACACAATTAGTTGTGATGTGGGACTACTCCGAAGGTGTTAAGGGTAGCCCTTCCCAAGATGGTATTGTACGGATACAGGATGTCCACAATGTCAAAGTTGATAGCCTCTATTTTGCTCTGCTCACCTCGGACGAAGGCTACTTCGAGTGCCACCTGACCCAACAAGCTAATTGGACGCCCTCCCAAAACTTGCAACGGGACCCTAGGCAGTTGGAGCCTGCTAAGCAAGATGCCCACCTGGTCGAAAGCACCAACGAACTGGAGGTCCGCGGAGCTACCTCCATCTATTAGGACCCTCCTCATGTCACATCCCGCAATGTTGGCCTCCACGACCAGTGGGTCTTGGTGAAGGAAGTCGACCCCCAAGCATCCTCCGTCGTGAAGGTGGTGCCGGCTTAGGCCCACATCAGGAGCACTTGTGCCAGGTATGCGGCGACGTGGTGTATCCAGCACGCATAGGCCCTTTGTTGTCGCTCAAAGAGGAATTCGAGGGACGACCCACAGTAGTGTTGATCACTTGGCAGGTCCAATGTTGGAGGCTTGTATCCGTAGCACGCTTGGCGGGGGTTGAACGAACGATACTTCCGAGGGCTATTGTACGTGCACCACCACCGATGCCCTCGTGTCTTGGGTGCGCACCCTGGTCGCACTTTCATGGAGCGCCGCGATGGTGGGGCATTCGCGCGTGGTGTGCTCCCCCTTGCCGTGCACTTTGCACCACGCCCCTATTGGTTCCCATCTTCCCGACCTCACCCCTCCCATGACCGTGACCGTTTCCTCGGCCGCAACGACGGCCTTCGGGGGTAGAGGTCTCATTGGCGCCTCCTTTAATGCCGAGTACATATCTGCCCCAGGGCCCCTTCCATTGCTTGCAGTTCGAACCCTCCTTCGGGGTCACGTGGGCGGGCCCCGCGATGTCAACCCCACGTCGCATCGCGCCCTCCTCTACTCTCGCGTATTCCTCCATTTTATCGAAGAGTTTAGCTACCGTTCTTATGGGCTTCAAGACATTGTACTCCACGAGTGGCCCCTTCCGAAGGCCGCAGATGGCGGCGTTGATGATGGTCGTCTCGTTAACGTCCTTCACCTGGCAGCGGACCTTCGTGACGCGCTTAAAGTACTCTCGTAACTTCTCCCCCAAAGCCTGCCTTATTGCGAAAAGCTGGTCAACATCGACCCACTCCACATAGTTGCCTTGGATGTTGTTGTGCATAAGATCCCGGACCTGATCCCACGCATAAATAGAGCTGCTAGGAGTGATTGTGAAGAACCAAGACAGCGTGACCCCCCGTAGGGCAAGCGATAGTCCATTTGCCTTCGTCGAGTCATCTCCTCCCGCGGCTTCGACCGTTGTCTCATAGACGCACAAGAATTTGCGAGGATCCGTGTCGCCCTAGTAAGGCTCCACCATGGGCATTTTGAAGTCCTCCGACCAGGTGCTCCGCTGCAAACATGCATTGAGGGACTCGAAGTCCACCCGTCAAGGGCGTTGCGGACGCCAACAGTGGCCTCACGACTCTCCGTCCTTTCTGCAACCACTTCCATTACTACCACAGTAGGGGTCTGCTGACTCCAGCCCTCCTACATCTCACGCATGGCCCTCCGTAGGTTCGCCAGCTCCCGCCGCAGCGTTCCACATATCGCCTCTAGGGCACTTCTGCTCGGGCCTGGCATGGGGACCAAGGCGCCCTCCGTTCGCTACGCGATGACGATAAGGGTGTCGGGACTGACAGAGGTCGTCGCATTGACGGTGGGGACACCAGTGTTGCCAGCAGCCACTGAGGCCGGGTCCCCCATACGCAATGCCGCCCATTTGGTAGCCTGCGTTGCTATCGGGCTTGACATATAATTACACACATAGCAGACCAATGCCCTAGTGGGCCAATTGAGCTAAGGTGGGGCCACTCCCCCAACAATGAACATAAGGGCACTAGGCTCATTTACCTCTATACCTCGTTAAATCTAGCAAAACACTGAGGATATGAACAGAATAAAATCAAGCTTTAGGTGTTGCCGTTGAAACATGATGCTTAAGTGAAATGAGTGCAAGTCAATAAGGTATGGTTAATTAAGTACTATGTAGTCAACAAAACAATAGTCCACGAGTGACAACCAACTGCAACTTGTTTGCTGCACACCCATATAGCTGCCCACACTACATACAGTAGGCAAATAAGCCAGGCACTCTTAAAGTAAGTAAAAGAAATCTCCGAAACCACCTACCCTGCTCTCTAGGACCTGAACTTGCTCTCGATATCGTCTTAGCTCAGGGCTCTGCAAAATAAAGAATTTCTTTTGAGTTAAAAACATATTTCAAATGAAATATCTAGGTACAATCAAGGAATCACTGGTCTTTAAAAAAGTGGAATTGAAATTGACAGTAAGAATAAACTGATTAAAAAATATATGAACACCTAAAGACAGTAGAAAAGGGGTATAAGTTACACAGAACCAATATGACATATGTACTTAATAGATGAGGATCAACGTTGCTATAAAATGTACTTAGTAAAGGTACTTGTAACATCCATTGATGCTATGAAGGAAGGAGTTAGCATGTTCGGATTCCCTTTAGATTAATGTTAGGAACTTAGGATGCCATATTGCTTGAGCACAGAAAACTTCATATATGGATAGTTGCAATTTGCCTGTCCAGAAAAATTGAAGACTTATTTTCTAAAAATAAGATGAAGAAATTCATGAGTCTTCAAATGGAAATGCTTGTAAAAACTAGTATCACGTCAACCAGAAGCGATACAAAAGTAGAATCAGCGTGCAAGGACCAAACCGCAGTGTCTTTTACAGAGCCATCATCATCGATGATATCCTGTATGGACTTCACTAGAAACTTATTCACAACAGCATCTAGAATCTGCAGGTCAGAAGAAGAACATTCAGCATGCACTGCCAGCCCATAATATGTGTGCTATAGATGATTAAAAAAATGCAAGATAGCAAAAATCGAGAGATGCTTACTGTTTCTGTAAGAGGCGTTAATTGATTATGCAAGTCTTCGTCTTGCTTCATAGCAGCTTTGATAGTTACTTGCAAGGATTCAAAAAACTGCATCAGGCTAACAACAGCCATTGCTTCCTGGCCTTTTATCACGGCACCTCCAGAGACACAACGTATTGCTGACTCTACCTTTAGTTAAACAGAGAAAACAAGACTCTACCTTTAGTTAAACAGAGAAAAAAAGATTCAAGAATGTATTCCTGATATTGGCATAACCGGACATTTGTCATCTAAGTAGGTACAGCAAAATGAGATGCGAAGAACAATAGTATAGAGACATGGTGGTCAATTATTAAGATCGACAAACAGATAATGGAACATGTGCACTTTGGTCATTATTTTGCACACATGTGTGATTTAGTACTGGAATTTACTTCATGTAGGCATAGGCACATAGAAGAGTTATCATAGTGCCCTAAACATTAGAGATGTAGAAAAAACTTACGTTGGATAAAAAAAAAAGTAAAACACAAGTAAAAACACATCACACTATAGACCTTAATCAGTATGCCAATCACAGGGAAACGCTGTATTAGACTATTAGTTCAATTCCATTGTTACTTTCTACAAATGTTAGTAAGAACTTTAGTAGGCAGCTACATAACCTTACAGAAATAGCAACTTCCGTAAGCATATAGCGTATATTGCGAAACATGGAATATTTCGTGTTCCTCACCGCGATGGTATCCAACCCGGAGAAATCCATCGCCCCACCGGCGCTGTCAAGCAGCCGCACGGCCGCCTCGGTCTCCTGGAGCAGCCTCCGGCTCTGCTCATAGCTCACGTCCTCCACCCCCCACAGGTGCGTCTGCACCCACCCACCAACCAACCAAACCACGTCCCGCGTCAGAGGCGAAGCCCGTCGCGAGCGATCATGCAACGAAAGGGTTCGAGATTTTCCCGGGGGCCCGGACTACGATACCTTGGTAGCGTCGCGGCCGTGCGCGGTGCCGGCGAAGGAGGCAACGGCATCGCAGACCTTGCCCCACTCGAGGAGTTGGAGGCTGCGGGCGGAGGGCGAGGGGGCGTCGGCCGCGGCGAGGGCGCGGGCGCGGAGGAGGCGGCGCGGGCGGAGGTGGAGGGGGGAGAGCGAATGGGAGGCGAGGAGACAGAGAGTGGTGGAAAGGCGAAGCATGGGGAGGATGCGGGGAGGGAGGGGGCTGCGACTGCGAGTGGCGGGTGATTTGGGGGAGGAAGCGGGAGGAGGAAATGGCGCCGGAGTCTTCGGATAGAACTGGCACTGGGTGGGCGCCTGGGGAGGATGCAACAGAAGTTGCTTCCGCCTTCGGAGTCGTGAGTTTACGCCTTTCCCACGGGTATGGGTATATTTTAAAACATGAATGGGCTGCCCGTCTTCGAGGGCAATCATGTCAGCTCCGACCTCTTATGGGCTCAGGGCCAGCCATGGCATGGGTCCGTTGGTTGATAGTCAAAGGCCTTAAGGCCATCCGCACAGATGGCCCAGTCAGCACATCCTTCCTCACCGGGACGGCCTGTTGAGTCCACAGTTTACAGACCACAGCCGGCGTCAAGGGCCCGAGCTATGGGAGACAACCGTTGGTTCCGGGCCATCTTGGTGTTTTGCATTGCGACAATTCATTATTTTCTTTATCTTTATCTTTATCTTTACTATTTAAAAAGAAGGAGTTGGTGGTTGCCGTCACGTCCACCCTCCCTCACTTCTTAACCATTCGATCTTTCTCCTCTCTTCTCAGCCACACGATCTGATTAAACCCTAAAATCCCAACATCACCCTCCGCCCACGCCTACCTCGCTCTTCCCCGCCGCCCCACGCCTCCTCCTCGCTCTTCCTCCCGCCGCCCCACGCCTCCCCTCGCTCTCCCCGCGCCCGCCGCCTCCTCCCCCTCCCGCCGCTGCCCGCCCCCGCCTCCTCGCTCTCTCCCGCGCCTTGCTCTCTCCGCCGCCCCGCCTCTTCCTCCCCCCCCGCACCGCCGCCTCGCTCTCCTCCACCGCCCCGCCTCCTCCTCCTCCCTCCCACCCCGCGCGCGCCTCCTCCTCCTCCTCCCAAGCGCCGCCGCCTCCACCTCCAGCCCCGGCGCCTCCTCCTCCTCAACCCCCCACGCCGCCGCCTCCCCTCTCGTCCCCGCACCGCCGCCTCCTACCCCATCCCTCTCCTCCTCCGCGCGCATCCTCCCCTCCTCCGCGGCCAAGACTTTGTTCCGAGCGGTGGCGCCGGATAAGCCGCCGGCGCGCGCGGAGGTGAACGATGGACACCGGAAGACGAAGAAGGCGCCGCAACTCCCGAGTACCCGAGCCGGAGGAGCCGGAAGCGGTGCTCAAGACGATCGAGACCTTCCCGTTGGTGGTGTTCGCCGGGAGGTGCGGCACTGGAGGACCGACTCGCCGACGCCGCCATGGGCGCGCTTTGTCCTCAAGTGGTGATCCCCACCCCACCCATGGCGGCCCAACTGGTGCTCCTCCTCGTCCTCGCCTACTCCGCCGCCGCGCCCGCTGGTTCTACTCTCCCTGCCGCTCCGCCGACTTCCACAAGGTCCTGCCCTTTTCTTCTCCTCTGCTCTCCCCGTCTCTCGCACTTCCTTCCGGGTTGGGTTGGTTCTTGATCCGGCGAGTCTTCACGCTGCTGAAATTACAAATGAATCGTGCATTTGTGTTGTTGTGTCGTGGTGATTTGCGAATGATCGCTCGCGTGAAGGTGAACCACCGTGAGCTCTGTCAAGACCAGTGAAATTGTTGAAATTGTTATGCTCTACAAGGTTGCAAAACTGCTTGTCAAATTGTTAGTTTGCATTAGATTTATTGTTTAATATAGTTGTTGATATAATGACATGCTTATGTGCTCGTGTCATATTCGATTTGCATGTGTCCAAGTGTTAGCAGCATCCGATCATGCAATGCTCATATTATCCAAGTGTTCGATATTCGAGAAAGGTGATACTGTTGTATCTTAATATATTATTCTTGTGTTGTATTTTAGCTAGATATATATAACCTTATTGAGTAATAGGTAGATGATTTCTTCGTAAGTGTTTCAAAATTCATTTAGCATGCATAATACAACGATAATGTATTTAGAAGCCATCGTAATGTTCCATAAATTCATTCGAAGCCATCGATCAAAAAGTAATGTTCCATAAATTCATTCGAAGCCACTATAATGGGTAGATGATTTCTTTGTCGATTCTGGAACATTACTCGGTGTTTCAAAAAGTAGTGCACTGTTTTTGATCACTTCATTTGGGTAGATGATTTCTTGTAAGTGTTTCAAAATTGCTTAGCATGCATGATAGTTGAAAAATTAATCTATTACTAGGTGTTAATTATAAACATTTATGCATGGTGTGCTTTGTTTCATTGTTCATGTTCCTTCTTATTTAGAGTATGTAAAAGTTAGATGTGTTCTTGTAATAGCCAAATTATATATATCAGGAGTTGCTAATAATTTGTTTGAGGTAGCTTTCACAATCCACATTTTTATTAAGCTCTTTTGTGATGTCATGCAGGTTGTACTCCTTTACATTGGGCTGCTATAAGAGGAAATTTGGAAGTTTGCCTTGTTCTTGTACACGCTGGTACCAAGGAGGAACTCACATTAAATGATAGCAGTGGGTTTACTCTGTGCAACTTGCGTGAGACAAAGGTCATCGACACCTTTCCTATATCCTTGTACGTTCCCCACGGCATTCTTATTTAACTCTTAAGAGCTAGCCCTCTTTATTTGCCTTAGAAATTTCATAGCTCATACACTCTGCAGCTATCTAGGTGTGGGATGTGGTAAATGGTTGCAATCAAACATATATATTAGTGTGGATTAGAATTGATTTGATGCACTCACAATTATTCTTATTTCCTATTTTTGAACATCTCCCCTTCTTTTGGAGCTGGTTCTCCCAAGTACTTATTCATGAGTGTGTGCATTAGGTACTGATTTCAACTCCACTAACGGAAGTTTCATTCTCGACTTTTAGTCTAATGCTACAAAAGTAAGCTTTGAAGAGAAGTCTTTGCTCGAGAGGTCGGGAAGATTGGATATGCCCATATCCTGTTTTGTTTTGTTGTTATCCTCATCATCCTGTTCCTGAACTCGATTATTTTTGGAGAGGATTGCTTGTGAGCTTTTATTATGTATGTTCAAACCTAAGACTTGTGAGGCCTTTGTTCATCATCTGACCTGATCTTAAAACCTCGCCAGCTCCTAATTTTTCTAAAATCACGTGTGTAATCGAAATGGCTAAAGGTAACCAAAAAGGCAATGTGCGATTAAATGAAACCATAAGGCGAGATAATTTCACTAAAAGCTACCCTGCATCTTACGTTATAGAAATAATCAAGGAATTTGTCTAAACATTGCAGCACTAGACAACATTCGCCACCTAGAAGCTAAAAATCGCTGATGATGAATCACCCAACCGTCGTACTTGGGTTCGCCGTGGTCGTGGACGGCGTGGCCGGGGGCGGGCACCAGCCACGACGAAGATAGAGGAGGAGGAGGAGTTGATGGTGGCGGCGACGATTCACGCCGGTGGAGGATGCGGCGGTGGAGGAGGAGAGAGGAGTGGGGAGTAGGAGGCGGCGGTGCGGGGACGGAGAGGGGGAGGCGGCGGTGCGGGGATTGGGGAGTAGGGGAGGAGGCGTC
Organism: Melocanna baccifera; assembly: GCA_036346265.1. NCBI lineage: Eukaryota > Viridiplantae > Streptophyta > Magnoliopsida > Poales > Poaceae > Melocanna > Melocanna baccifera. Next base: position 2,669,830 of record CM070704.1, read on the forward strand.
CGGGGTAGAGGAGGAGGTGGCGCGGCGCGGGCTAGGGAGGAGGCGGCACCGGAGGATGATGCGGCGCGCGCGGGGCGGAGGTGGCGGGCGGGAGAGGAGGAGGCGAGGCGGCGCGACGGCGGGAGTCGCGATGGAGAAAGGCGCCGGGTTCGGTTGGGAGGTAGACGGGAGGAGGCGGCGCGCGCGCGAGGGGCGGCGGAGAGAGCGGAAGGTGTGGCGGCGGGAGGCGATGGAGAGAGGCGAAGAAGAGGCAGGAGGAGGCGGAAGGCGCGAATGCGCGAGGATGGAGAGGCGGAGGCGAGGCGAGGAAGAAGAGGCGGAGGAGGCGGAATGAACACAGCGCACGGGATGGGTGGTGTAGGAGACGGGTTTTAGGTTAAAGGGTTTAGGGTTAAAAGAGTTTTAGGTGTGACATTACATGTGCACTACTTTTTGAAACACCGAGTAATTCAAAACTCGAATAATGTTCCATAAATGCATTCAAAGCCACCGATCAAAAATTTCGGTGGAATGGTGTATAAGATGGTTCAAGGCAGCTTTGAATGTCCAGGTCCCATGGATCATATTTTGTTGTACAAAATAGTGAGTTTGAACATACATTTTGCTTACATTTCACAATATTCAAATGATAACCTGCAGACCACTTAATATATACAACAGAAAGAGTTATAGTTGGATACTTAGATGTACTGGATTTTCCCATAAGTATGAACCAACGGCTTAAAAGGATAATGCCAGATTTTGTATTATGTATGCATTTAGAATGGGGTAATATAGATGTTGCTACCAGATTTTGTATTATGTATGCATATTTGATAGTATGCATCACTTTTATTTGGTTTTCCGTTGCAACGCACGGGCACCTTACTAGTTACTTAAAAAGAAGGAGTTGGTGATTGATGAGTCCTCTTTTATTTTTTTCTTAGCCATTCGATCTGATTATGAGATAGTATCTCAACCGTTTACACAGAAAACCCCAACCCCCCGCCCACCCCTGTCTCCCCCTACCTCCCCTCGCTATCCCCCGCCGCCACGCTCGCTCTCCGCGCTCCCCCCGCCGCCACGCTCTCCCCCCGCCTCCCCCTCGCTCTCCCCCTGCCGCCTCCTCCTCCCCCGCCGCCTCCTCCTTTGGGCTCATCTGTGCCTCGATCTGGGCCACCGTCGCGGATCACTTCCTTCGGCCCCGTCGCAGACCTTCATCGCCCGGAGCCGCTGCCTTCGGTGGAGGCGTCTCGTCGCCCGGCGCTCAGATCTTCACCGCTCGGCCTCGTCAGATCCGCCGCCTCACTTCCTTCGTCCGCCCGGGGTCCGTCGGCCGCCGTTCTTCCACAGACACTTCGTCAGTCCAGCCGCCGCTCGGGTTCTTCATCACCTCGTTTTCCGTTGCAACGCACAGGCACATAACTAATTTAAAGTACAAGGTGGACGCACAGATTCAACATGTCACATCGACACTATCCACACGCGCACATGCGTGTTGAACATCGTACTTTTCTATTGAATATATGTATATACTTCCAAAATTGTTGGACATCAACGTCAACTCTGGTACTCGAACCCTAGTGGATTTGGTGCACACCCCCATATGTAGTCATCTGGTCACAGGCTAGTTTCACGATAATTCATTGTTTCGCATCACTATTGCCATCTTTTCCTTCTTGTTTGATGACAACGATACGATCGGCAATACACAACTTTAATTATTAACTTTTAATTATACAGGTATATATGATGTCGAATCAACTAGTATCGTCTCCGTGTAACAATTCTAAATACCTTTTTAATTGATGTTTAAAGTTTTAAAAAAGATTAACTACCACGCATTCTAAACCAAATCCATTGAAGAATAGAGGAGATATGTTTAGTATTGAGACTTTGAGATACCTCTCAAAGTTATTTCTTAGAAATACTAAAGGGTGATCGTTTTAGCGATAGTTTCTGACTTTTGGTTAAAATTTCACTGTAACTGGTTTTTTTTTCCTGTGGCTGATTTAGCTTTTTAGGCATAATTAAATTTTTAAAAAATGTAAAAATAGAAAAAAAATATGTTAGCCCATCACAGACAATGCAAAGAAACACGGGAAAAAAAGAAAAATGCAAAAAAAGCTCAAAAAATCTAAAAAAATTCAGAAAAAGACAAATTACTGAATAGTGAAAAAAAAAGCTGAAACTAGAAGCTGAAGCTGAAAAAAAGCTGAAACGAGCGGGACCTAAGTTGTTGAAAGATTGCTCTTGGATTTTATGACACGGCTTATGAAAAATAACATTAGTCCTCCAATTGTGACCAGTGTACTAATCCTTTGTTGTCGTTGTCTCGTAGAAGGCTGAAGATTCATTTGAAACACAGGTATTTTTTTAATAATTCTCAGGGAATTAATTGTTTCCTGTGAAACTCTTGTAAATTTCACATGAAATTTGTGCGCTCCAAACATGATATTACTAGTTTTTTATTAGGTCATGCTCTAAACGGTTTTAACTTCCTTTTTTTTGGCTTTCAACTTATTTAAATTAGAAACCACTTGAAACACAATGGTTTCTAATTTCAGTTTATTTTGATTTTTTTGGCTTTTCACTTTTATTTTTTTTCATATTTCTTTACATTATTCATGACGATATAACATTTTTTCTCTTTTTTTAGCTTTTAAGAAAAATTTAATTACCATTATAATGTAATTTTAGCTACAAGCCAAAATCCCCAACCCCCCGGTCGAAGCCCATTGCAGGGCTGCCTTAGTTTGAACATTGTTGGTTCACATCTCACATGCTTATAATTTCCAAAACAAAATAAGTACCATCGTCTCAAACATATAAAACAAGAGACTAAATTAGATCTTCTCGATAATAGTCTCCTCTGGCGCGCTTGCCTTGTACAATGTTTACATCGAAAAAGAATTTCACTTTTATGTTTGTGTATCTTTCTACTTGGGCGATGCTGGTATTTACATTGGTAATATTTGCTTAACATTGTATTTTGCATCAAACCCATCAACCCGAATAAAAAACATAATTATATATCAAAATATCTTTTTGAAGGGAAATGGCAGGCGAGGCCCCTATTAAAAATAATAAAGTTACAATATGTACGTGACCGAAGCCAACAAAAATATTACAATGGCTAACAAAGCAAAAATAGCAGCATACAAGCTTTCACTGGTGGGATGGCTCAGGACTAATGTACAATAACAATATAAATACATACTTTTACCAAGTAGTATATTAAAAGTACTAAAAACTATAATATAAGATATAATTAAGAAAAATTCTTTAATATATGTACATTCTTTGTTTACCTTTTGATTCGAGCAAATGGCGCGGTTTGAGGGTGATCAGTCGCGCGTTCATACGCCTCGGACTCGGAATCATGAATCTGTCCCGCCGCCGCCGCCGCCGCTCCTGCTTGGAGCACGCCATCAGCGGCCGCGCGCGCTCGGGGAGCCTCGCCCCCGACGACGCGCTCCGCCTGTTCGACGAATTGCTGCTGTTGCAGCATCAGCAGCCCAAGCCTGCCTCGGTCCGCGCCTTCAACCACTTCCTCACCACCGTCGCCCGCGGCCGCGATGGCCCGCGCTCGCCGTCTCCCTCTTCAACCGCACGGAGCCGACCGCGCCGGCCCCGACGCGTGCACCTACAGCCTCCTCCTCGGCTGCTGCTGCCGCGCGGGCTGCCTGGACCTTGCGCTCGCCTCCATCGGCGGCGTCCTCAAGGCGGGCCGGAGGCTGGTGGCCATGTCCGTCACCCCGCTGCTCAAGGGCCTCTGCGCCGAGAGGCGGGTGGGCGAGACCATGGACGTGGCGCTCCGCAGGATGCCCGAGATGGGCTGCGCGCCCAATGTCATCTCCCACTCCATTCTCCTCAAGGGGCTGTGCGATGACAGGATAAGTCAAGAGGCGCTCGAGCTGCACCGCAGCATGGCCGGAGAAGGAGGGGGCTGCGCGCCTAACGTGATCTCGAACACCACGGTCATCGATGGCCTCTTCAAGGAGCGTAAGGCGGAGGAAGCCTACAAGCTGTTCGAGGAAATGCGTGACCAGGGGATTTCACCGGACGAGGTGACCTACTGCTCGATCATTGACGCGTGCAAGGCCCGGGCAATGGACAAGGCTGAGGGGGTCCTTCGACGGATGGTCGATGAAGGTGCTGTTCCGGGCTGTCCCGTGTATACTAGCCTGATCCATGGATACTCCACATCAGGATAGTGGAAAGAGGCGGTTAGGATGTTCAAAGAGATTTTCAGAAAGGATCTTCAACTGAATATTGTTACGTACAACTAGATGACGAGGTCGCTTTGCATGCATGGAAAATGCAGTGAAGCTAGGGAAATTTTTTATTCTATGGTCAAGAGGGGCCAGAAACCTGATGCTACCACCTACACCATTCTGCTTCACGGGTGTGCCTCTCAAGGGTCCCTTGCTGATGTGCGTAATGTATTTGATCTGATGGTAGGAGATGGTATCCTGCCTAATCAACAATTTTTTGCCATATTGCTACATGAATATGCTGTATTTCGAATGGTTGACGAGGCAATGCTTACATTTAATGATATGCGGAGGCAAGGATTTAGCCCTGATGTGGCTCACTATGGGACAGTAATAAATGCACTTTGCAGGATAGGCAGGATGGAGGATGCTATATCGCAATTGATGATTCACAAAGGAATGCATCCTGACTGCATCATTTACACCTCCCTAATTCAGGGTTTTTGTACATGTACCAATTGGGAGAAAGCAGAGGAATTAGTGTTTGAAATGATAAAAAAGAGGCATGTGCCCTGAATTCTCTAAAATGTTAGGAAGATTGTATGAATAAACAGTTATTTGACATGGAAGTTCCTAAACCAAATCCTTCATGGCAAAGTGAGAAATATCTAGACTTAGATATTTTGGAAAAGAATTCTAGAGAAGATATATTTATAGTAGAAGGCTTTGTATGGTTGCCACTTGTCACTAATATAATGGTCATGTACAAATATAAATAGGGGTGCCTTCTACCCCATACTATGAGCCATTAGAGTGTCATGTCTTAGATAGTGGCATGAGAAGGTAGGATAGCCACATAAGAAGAATATCGGTCTTTTGTTGTATCAAATTATATAGTGAAAAGTAGTTGAGTTCTCTTTTTTGTGTAAGTGTGGTCTCCCGGTAAGCCGTACTTCTAGTACTTAGTGCTTTAGGTGTGATTTGACGTAAACTTTTTTGTTAGTTGCTGTAACCTTCTTTACTAGCTCTAGAATTCATATGTCTTATTCTCCTTGCACTGGTATTATGATTTTGAGTTTTTTAACATATATGACGACTTAGTTTAGCCCACCCTTGGTTTTATTTCTGGCTTCGCCACTACATCCACCCATGGCAAAATATGTGACTTCTGTCAAAACCTTGTTGGCTTTTGTTGTTGACGTAGCTTGACTGAACATGGGATGTGAAATCCTTGGATATGCTTTATTGCCTGAAATCCAATGTTTTTGAGAGGTGCCTAGTTTTGTCTGTTGCTTTGCTGGCTTCCCATGAAAACAGCAAATCCTTTTCTCTTATTTGGAGAGCTTAAGATCTAGTAGCATTCAGCCTTTTGAGAAATATCAATCCGACCAGCCAGATTTCAGGTTCGGTGACCAGAAAACTGTGCTATTGTAATTCAGAGCTTCAAACGGTTGCTGTATCGTGGATGCATGATAATTGGTTTCAGTTTAGTCATGTAAAGGTTCTAAATTGTTTCCATTTTTGCCGAGAAAATTTCTGCTGCTTCTCAAGTTTCAGATGCTAAAAGTGTTTTAAGGATTTGTTTCAATTAAGATCTCGCCATTTAAGGATCAGTTTCAAGGAACGTTTGTCATTATGTATATTTATTACATATTCTATTGCAAACTTGAAATAGATATAAACTTCCTGTGTTTAACACTCGTACGTTACAGCAAGTTGCTATAAGTACCATCTGCCTCATCTTGATCCTACACAGGAAAAAAAGGTTGGCAAAACACTTGAACGCCATTATGCATGCTTCACGTGCTCGTGTAATACTCTCCCTCCTCTCCCTGGGCGCCATGGCCCACCTGCTCTCGCCGGCGTCAGCCGAGCCGGCACGGCCCAGCCCTGCCTCCGGTGGCGACGAATGGCTCGTGGACTTGCCCGCCGCCGAGACACCGACGGCGGCCGTGGCGGCAACACCCGGATGGACAGAAGACGCCGCCGCCACGGCCGATGGAATCTCTGTGCCGCCGGCAGCAAGAAAAACGCTCAGGCCTCTCTACCCTTCCGCCCTCAGCCCAGAAGCAAGGCGAGAGCTCGAGCACGACGCTCGCTGCGGCCCGCGCGTTCCGGTGGGCCGGGGCTCCCCGTGGCCGGAGTGGAAGCCGCGCTGCCGCGGCGGCGATGCCGCGCACGGCAGGGGGGCGGCCGCACTACTGAAGCATCCTTACGACGAGCCGTAGCAGCTAGCAGATCACACCATCCCTCTATCGACATTTTCAGCATCTTCACGTACCATTGAGAAAAGATAGAAGCTAGGAGTAATAAATGCTACGAGCTACGTACAAAGCTTCTTGCACATTAAGGACGTACTGCGTCATGGAACCAACCAATATTAATTCTCACAAAAATATATACATCACTCAGTAGATTTTCTTATTTGTTACTATTCTTACTCATTCCGAAAAAAGTACTGGTTCACTTTAATTAGCTTTGCTAATACCGCACAATCTGCTGAGCCTTTCCCTTAACATCCTTCAAGTCTCCAAAGTTACCTTTCTGATTCTGAACACACACTCTCTCTCGTTTCACTGCAGGTTATGACTTTCGCATACTGTATATATTAATTGCTGGGAGAAGAATGGTTTGCTTGAGGCCTACTTGCACGTTGTTCACCTATAACACAATTGTAGGAGTCTAATGCATGATGATTGATTCATTCCAAACCATAATGGGATAACTGACTAACTCCATACTAGAACTAAATTATAAAATATTTGGATTCAGGTATTTGGAAATTTCATTCTCAGGCAATCTCTTTAAGCTAGCCGTAAGTCCCACTTAACTCATGGAACTTTCTTGATAAATATGAATCGATAAAAGGAAATCTATCGAGCCCTGACTTTTCCCACCCGGCTATGCCTGCCAATCTTCTCTGTTACCTCAGAAGCATCCTATACCTGCTTCCTTACCCTTCTCTTTCTGTTTCATAAAATTTTCCCTTACCCTTGGCAAATCCTAAATCCAAAATTTCTGAGAATTTAAAATAACATCTAATGTTATCTTTCAAAATCCTTTGGCACTTAATTTACTTGGAAAATCTCAAAATTCAGAAAAAAAATCCTTTTTGGGCCCCAACCCTTTTTCTTTCTCCGACCCACCAGCCCGTTTGGCCGATCCTCCCTTTTGCTTTAGTCCCTGGCCGCCTCCTCTCTCATTTTTACTCAGCGCCGCCGCCAGGCTCCTCTTCTCAATCCTTTCTCCGCCTGGCCATCCACCCCACCGCCTCCCCCCTCCTCCCCCGCTCCCCCGCCGTGTAGACCCCGCCGCCCCAGTTCCCACTCCCCCTCCGGCCCTCCCCCTCCCCAGATCCCCCTCGCCCCCTCCCCCTTCCCAGATCCCCCGCCCCGGCACCCCCTCCCGGCCTCCCCCCGCCGCTCCCCTCCTCCCCCGGTTCCGCCACCTCCACCACTCCCCCACCGCCCCCTTAGGCCCCTCCTCCCCCTTCCTCCCCCACCGCCTCCTCCTCCCCTGGCCCCCGCTTCCGCGCCTTCCTCCCTCTCGCGAGCTGCCAGTGCCGATGCCGTGGTGGTGGGTGGATTAAGCGCAGAGAGGCGTTAAATGGTCTTGTGAGCAGAGGACCGGACAGGTGACGGCTCCTCCCTTGGTAGTTGGCATGGCCGCACGGCCACGGGTATTCCTTGTCTCCTTCCCTAGCTTGGCTCGCCGTTTGTGCCGTGTCAGCACGGCCCGCCACGTGGCGTGCCCGTGCTGTGTTTGGGCCGTGCCGGGTTGGCCGGGCTTCAGGCTGGCCCAGAATAGCCCGGTCCAACTCCCACCTCTAATGATGCATGGTGGGTTCGAAAGGGCTTCATGCCTTTGGTTTTTTATCTTTTATTACAATAACTAACTTTTAAATAATATGTCTTTTTAAAAAATGTCTACAAGTCGATTGTAATAGACGTTATATCAACTTCAGTTATACCAATCAAATCACATACGACTATTCCTCTTCGTACTTTCTATTGCGAACAGTCATAATTCAAAAGCCATAAGCTAAAAGACACAAGCCGCAGCCCTAAAAGAACCCATCGACAATTTAATTTGGTACGTGTCTGATTGCGTTTTCCTTCTTCCATGCTACATTACGCATATCGACCGGCGTCAGTACGAGCCTCTTCTCAGCCTTTGCAATCTACCGCGATGGACGAAGCTGTCGCTACTCACTGGTGAGGATTCGGGCTAAAGCACATCCAGCTAGCGCTAGCTAGCCAAGGAGGAAGCACATTGCCAATATATGCTGTTCCCATCGAATTCAACATGAGGTGACCGTGACATCAAACAAATATATCCATTGATACATTGATATGGTACCAGAAAAAAAGAAAAGGAAACTCGTCCCTACGGTTTGCACCTGAATATACGCACACTGAGCAGGCAAGTTCCGATGGCAAATCAGGGTGCAGGTTGCAGAAAATAGCTGGAAATCATATTGGTACCAACTAGCTAGCTCCCTCCATAGCAGCCCTATACCCCATAACAAAGTGAGTTGTTTGAGACTGAACACTAGTTATGCGGTTATGCCTGGCATTTGATCTACACGAGAGCAAATTGCACAGCACCAATTTGCACCTATAATTGTACTACTAATAGTCTAAAGTCTAATGCTGCAGGTAGTGCTACTGACGGGTTAGTGGCAGAGCCAGAAATTTTACCATGTAAGATCAAATTTCATTGCACTATATTTTAATGGGGTCATTTTTATAAACTTTTATAGATTTATACATAAAATTTAGCAAACATAAAGATCTTTTTGAAAAATTGTGGGGTCAATCGCCCCACAGCTTACTCCTTGCTCGGCCACTGGTCACAGCGAGTCCAATATCTCTGACGTCCAAACCAACTCATTTTTTCTTCCACAGAACTGTTTGTCTATCCATAGCTCCATGTATGTCTCTGACTGTTTTGCCTCCTCTCCTTTGCGTGCAACGGACGAAACCGTCGCGGGCGAGCACGTATGGCGGATAGCTAGGAACGAAGCGAGTTGCCGCAGCAGCTGATTTGTACCTCGATCCCAACAGGTGGCGACCGCGACGTCAAAAGGAAACGTCCATCGCCATTGATTCGGTCCCCGAAACACTCGCTCCGTTTGTTGTCATCCGCTCCATGCATGCACGACCAATATCCTCGGCCGTATTAGCCGGCGAAACCATCGGTTACCAGTTCTTTTGATTTTTTTATCGAAACTTTTGAATTACGAAATTTGTATCAATCGAAATTGACTGAAAAAATGGCTGTTTTTTTAGTTTTCACCGGGTACCAGTTTTTTCGGTGATTTTTTTTTGAATTTTTGATAAAAATTAAATAGGTCATTTTTTTATCAATACGTTTTTTTTACCGATACTCACTAATAACACCGACTTTCGCCGGTAAAGGTCGAAATTTCAGCGCTAACAGTTCTCCCTGTCGTACACCACGCTAAGAACACTGAACACGTAGACGTAGTAACGTGCGTACGTACGTTCCGAAGCAATGGCATGTAGCCTCAGCTATCGTTGTGCTCTCGTGCTGGTGCGTTGCTAGTACGGCGCGGCCGACGTCGACGCGGCGGGCGGGAACGTGAGCTTCGTGAAGGCGTGGTGCGCGGGGACGGAGTACCCGAAGCTCTGCGACGCGACGCTGGCGCCGTACGAGGGCGTGGTGGGGGGAAGCCCGGCGCAGCTGGCGTGGGCCGCGCTGATGGTGACCCTGTCGGGAGCGCGGAACGCGACGGCGGCGGGCCACCTGGCTCCCGTGGCCGCGGAGGCGGCGCAGGACTGCGTGAGCATGCTCGGGGACGCCGTGGGCGTGCTGCGGCAGTCGGCGGAGGCCATGGCGCGAGTCCGGGTGGAGCAGGAGCAGGGGCGGGCGCGTGCGAGGAAGGTCAAGCTCGAGGTGGACAACGTGCGGACGTGGGCCAGCGCGGCGCTCACGGACGACGAGATGTGCATGGAGGGGTTAAAGGGGGAGGCGGCAGGCGGCGGCGGCGCGCGGGAGGCCGTGCGCGGCCACGTCATGGGCCTCGTGGACCTCACCGCCAACGCGCTCGGCATCGTCAACGCCATGGCGGCCAAGCAAACACCGTAGGCGCGCGACAGATCGACACGTACACCGTGATACACTTGTTGGTACATACATATAGTGGCGAAGCCAGAAAGAAAATAAGTGAGTTCAAAGCATACTGATGATGAAAAACATCAGCGAAGTCCTACTCGAAAACATCGTAGTTTACACGTGAAAAACGGCCAAAACAAAATAAAATCAAATAAAAATAAAATAAAAAAGTATAAAATAGTCACTCGAAAGTATATTATGAATTTAGATGAATTTAAAATTTTGAATCATTTAATTTAGAGTATGGATGGCAGAGAACGGGTCATTGGAAGGTTTACCGAGAAGACAATATAGAATAAGATAAAGGAGACATTGTGTGCAGTGGTGCTGTTTTTGTGGGTGATGCCTATTGATATGGCTCGTAGCACAGTTTTTGAAATAAATTTATCATGATTTTGATTTAATTCTGACAAACTGGGAAGAAATCGTGCCATAGAAAGCAACAGTAACTTTTACTCTCGAGCAATGAAAACACTTAGAGCGAAGAAAAAAACAATAAGTAAGCAAGCAACAAGCAAAATGGCAAGTATTACTAAAAGTGGGTTGTTGGTTGTTACCAATGGCATAAGGCTTTTGATTTACTTTGCTTGTTGCTTTGCTTTGCTCAAGCTAGCAATTAGCAAGTAATGTGAGGGCAATAAGTAAATATGCAAAATTGCTTATGCTTTACATGTTGGTTGCCAGCGGGGGGGGGGGGGGGGTGTAGTGAGGCTTGAGCCTCACCACACCCTCCGCTGGCTACGCCCCTGCATACATATGATAATTATTTCGTGTGTACTCATACTTACTGCCTTGTGTGTACAGTGTATATTTTGTGGTGTGTGTGTCGTTTTGGTATGATCATGTGTAGTGTTAGTGGTATATATACGACTGCAAAATGGTGTGTGATACATCATCCGGAAGATAGTAGTTTGGGACTTTGAGTGGTGGCCGTCTGAGGAAGAAGTACGAAGCGAGAATCACAGGCAAATTGTCGTGTCATGCACCCCTGTCCGAAGAATCTTTAGTTTAACAGGAGAAAAAGGTAGCGTATGAATATACGATGCGTTCATGCATGTTCGTGTCCATCGTGGATTCTTTATGATATAGTACATGCATGGTTGGTTATCGTGCATTGTCCTTTATTTTCTACCGCTAACTCATGAAGAAGGAGAACATTATCAGAGGCGGAGGTAGCGCCTCGTCGGTGACGAGCAATGGTGGGGTATAGTGACTTTTGCTGCTGTTGGCATAGCCCTAAGGCAACTTTCCCGATAGTGCCCCTTGGCGTCGGTCGGCAGGCAACAACATGGTTGGCGTCTTGGTGACTTGGGCTTGGCATTGGCTGATTGGCTCACACTGGCAGGCTAAGGCTGGGGTGCTGTTGTGCTAGCTTGCTGGCCGTCATGGGCTGATGGGCACATGAGTTGATGAGTACATGAGGTGAACTGTGAACTCGGCGCCGTCTCCATCCCATTCAGCCATCCCCATCCCGAAGCTCGAAACCAGAAGCCGTCACTCCCTTCCCTAGTTCCCCTAACCCTAAATCATTCCCTAATCCGGCAAGCCATAGTCTCAGATCTTGTTGACCCTAGCAAGGCGGTACAACTCCGGCAACAGCAAGGCACCAAGCAGTGGCAAGAGCAGGGCGGGCGTCGGGTGGGTCAAGGGGAGGGATCGAGTTGGGGAGGCGGCAAGGGGCTAAGGGAGCAAGACGGCAAGGGGAGGGGTCGAGGGGAGGCGGATGCCCAATAGGGCTGTAGTCGCAACGCTTAGGGCAGTTGGTGGCAGGGTAGGTCGACACTTGACAGACTATAGGTTGAAGTCTTGAAGAAGTGAAGAATGAAGAGAGAAACTGAGAAAGGTATTTGATATTTTGACTATTTATCAGTGAATGTTTGAAACTCTAAAATCGGAATGATATTTCATATTTATGAAATTGTTAGTGAATGATACTTGCCACTTGTTGTGATATTTGTGATTATGAATTTGTGAATAAGTGAATCAGTGAAGGATATTTCATTTTCATTCAATGAGGATACACCAACAATATATGAAAAGGCTACCTCAACATGCACTTGTAAAGTCACAAACACAATATTTACAGTTGCAAACAATAGTAGCTACTAGGTAATTAGAGCTATTTCTCTCAATTGTTGCATCTACTCCATCACATAATATCTTTAGAATAAATACGATGGAGTAAGGAGAGTACATAATTTGACATACATCTAAACAGAAAATTGTACTTGAAGCATAGAGCCAGTACAACAACATCAAGCATTAGACTGACACAGACCTTCTCTTATGTAACTAATTAGAGAAGTTTCACATTGATTCATAGCCATAGTCATATATATTTGAATATTTTTTTCTTAAATACTGAATATTTGAATTGCCAATTTTTACAAATAGGGAGATTTTTGGTTGATATGAAAAGCCTCGCAAATGATGAAACTCATGGAAGCACAAGTTTAGCACAACCACAATCTTCAGAAGCAAAGGTCAAAGTCCAGAACCACAATCAAATAGGGGCAATATTGTTAGCGAGTTCAATCCGGATGAAATTGTAAGTGATCCTGGTCTTAGGAAACAAAATTATGAGTATGCCCCTGAAATTCAAGACCAAGTTAGGAGGGCATACATATTGAACAATCCAACCCAACCTGATGTGAAATTTCATTGCAAAAACAAAATAGACTTTTGTAAACATCGTATAAAAAGTATGATTGGATATAGTATAGCGAGTCCCGAGATGCAACATATTATTTCTATTGCTTCCTCTTTAAGCAAGAAGGAAGGGCAGAACACTTTGGTTATGATGTCTTCAGCAAAACAGGGTTTACTGATTGGAAGCATGTATATAAATTGTTGCCTCAGCATGTCGGTGGTGTAAATAGTGCCTACAACAAGTGTGTCAAGCATTGTGATGATTTTAAAAATCAAAGACAAAGTGTATCAAATATGTCCTCTAATACAAGTCAGGTAGCTAAAGAATTATATAAAATTTGTTTGATTTCTTCTCTAGAGTGTGCAAGATTTTTCATTGCACAAGGCATGACTTTTCATAGCCATGACAAATCTTCTCCTATCTTGATTCAAAGAACTCTTTCTTCAAGTTTGATATCAATAAGCTTGCTCGACTTGCTAGCATATATTATACAGATTTTTATGATGGTGATCGTGCAATTATGAGGGACCAACTTGAGACTTTTATTCTTCACACGAGAAAGCATGCTTCCTTTCATACTTGTAGAGATATTGCAAGTTTGGATATAAAGATGGTTGAAACTAAATTTTTTTTGGTCTTTTCATTGATTTACAAACTCATTGAGTTGGCATTGCTATTACTTGTGTCAATGGCATCTGTTGAAAGAGGCTTTCAGCAATAAAAATTATCAAGTCTAAATTGCATGACAAGATTGTCGATAATTGGCTCAATGACATGATGGTGTGCTACACCGAGCGGGAGCTATTTAAATCACTTTTCGATGTTACCACTACCCGACGGTTTCAAGCCATGAAGACTCGAAAAATGAATTTGCCTTGTAGGCGGGATTAGCACATTTGTGGTATACCGTATTCCATTCTGTATCTCTTCAATATGAATACATTACAATGTTATACAATACACTAATCTACATTTATATACTTTGCAGAGATATGTGATGGGACTTTCGTTGGTGACTCATCGAAGCTTTCATAATGTCGTATTGAGGTACTTGTTATCGTATCTTCCCTTTTTCATCTATGAATATTCAAATGTGTGCTGGATTTTAAAACTATTATGGTTGTCACTTTTGCTTGTCATGTGCATTTGAATTTATTCACGCTTATTAGCTATACTTGGCCTTGAGTTGTGCCCAACCTCTCACAAAATCCTAGCTCTGCCACTAGAACATATGAGTTAGAACCACTCTTAGAAGCTTGAACTAGTCTTAGGAAGTTAGAACTATACTCCTAAGTTTTAGCTATTGGATTTCTAGTTGGCTTAGATCTATTGAGTTGCATGCACCAATCAGTTCACAAAAAACTTAAGTTAATGAGGAAAGGTGGGCAATTCACTTATACTTCAACACTCCCCCTCATATGTAGACTCTCTCAGGCCTAAGGACGTGGAATAGAAGTGTGCTGCAATTATTTTTATTTAATTGCGCCAACCGGGTCAAGAACTCAAGACCTCTTGGCTCTAATACCATATTTAGTTGCATGCACCAGCCAGTTCATCCAAAAGCTTAAACTGATGAGGAAAGGTGGGAAATTCACTTATACTTTAACAAGATCAACAAGAGATTTACGTTATTGTTATTGTGAGTTAAAGCAATAGGTTGATATTAAAGACAACAAACATACATCGCTTGTCCCTTTGACGGGCTGATCGGGCCAATTACGAGTACTGCATGCTGATGCTGTGAGCCCGTGATGCAGCACTCACTGCAGTCTCCCACTTGACTAAAGCAGCATTGCCACTGGTCAGTACCAAGAACACTGATGGTCTTGTGTGCAAGCAAGAACTCCTTTGCTTCTTCACTTGTACTAGACTAGGGATGGCAATCGGGTGTAGCGGGTACGGGTAGTGCTCGCCCATACCCATACCCGCGACCTTGATTTACGTCCACGGGTATACCCGCGAAGGACGACGGGCGAAGAACGTCGCCCATACCCGTCGCCCGCGGGTACCCGTCGCCCGCGGGTATACCCGTTTACCCGTGAACCAAGAGTCACCATAAGAAAGAGAATGTCTTTCTACACCAAAGTATTGCAATTTTATTTGTAATATATTATCTTTCTACACCAAGTATTGTAACATGTTATCTTTCTACACCAAAGTATTGTAACATACTATCTTTCTATACCAAAGTATTAAATATTTGTAACATATTCTTAGATCATGGACTCGCGGGTAAACG
The DNA here is from genome assembly GCA_036346265.1 of Melocanna baccifera. Lineage (NCBI taxonomy): Eukaryota > Viridiplantae > Streptophyta > Magnoliopsida > Poales > Poaceae > Melocanna > Melocanna baccifera. The sequence goes on from CM070704.1 coordinate 2,685,053, forward strand.
GGCGAGACGGGTATGGGTGGAGCTTACCCGTACCCGTACCCGTTTACCCGATGGGTAGAAAGTTTCCTCCATTTTCATACCCGTGGGTAAAGAATACATCCCATACCCGGCTCTATTAGGGTATTTACCCACGGGTACGCGGGTAAACGGGTATAATTGCCATCCCTATACTAGACAAAGCTAAGGGGGTGTTCGGAATAGCGATGACTTTTGGTTAAAATTTTACTGTAACTGGCTAAATTTTTACTGTAGCTAAGTTGGCATATTGGGCATAATTAAACTTTAAAAAATGTAAAAATAAAAGCGGCACGCTAACCTATCATGAATGCAAAGGAATACGAGAAAAAAAACAAATAAGGACAAATTTGCTATAGTTTTTTGGATGCTGGTGGATCGCTTAACGCCCCGCCGCGAATAAAACATTTCCAATGCCCAAGCACTGGTTAACAACAGTGAATGGAGTTCAGAACACAATCAAAGGCAAATATCTCCGATGCCCAAGCACCAAGTTAACAGTAGATGTGGGCTTAGTGGCTTACGACGTTTTCAAATCAATAATGCCAATCAACTGCTAATTCACAATAAGTGGGCAAAGTTAGTTGTATGTTCCACTCAGAATCATACCACATGCATGATACACCTAAGTTGTCAATGGAATCATTGCCATCCTTATGTAGGTCGGCTCAAATCTATTGTTTGCACTCTTCATGCGGCAACCGACAGTTATCTTGCGCTTTCAGCTGCTACAGCAATTAAGGTCCCGGAGCTGAGTTCAGCAATCAGCATTTGAGAGTACTGCCCTAAGAAGCAGCAACTGCCAGCGCCAGAAACATGATAGCAACAAAGCACGCTAAGATGAGACATGGGAATGCTTCATTAGCCTATTAGCACCTACAATTTCCAAACCAGGCGCACAAATGAAAGAAGTAAAAGGAGAACAAAAGAGGAAATAAAAAAAGTAACTCATGATCATCAACAAAGTTTGAATCGATTGCCGGCTTGCTGCTTCATTACAAGTATAGATCACTTGACAAATATTTAAGTCTCAAATGTGTCTATCCTTTCTAATGGTAAAATACAGCTACAATGTCATAACATTCATGAAGCTCTCTTGGGAGGAGACATATTTTGCAGAAGTCTGGTAGTTGTAGCTATAACCACTATTTGCAGTAGGACACCTGCCAAAGTAATAAAGGATTGTAGGCAGAAGTTAGCAACAAATGTTTTGTCAATACATTAAAGAGATTCATCTAGAACTTACCAAGAGCAACACGAACCACATCAAACAGTTCATAGCTTGTTATGGCTGCTGTGCTTTGCTTCATAACCTAGGCAACGACCAAATGCAAATAACTGATGATATTACTACTCCCAAACGAGTGGCAAATGAGACTTGATAAAGCAAAAGACTAACTCATACACCAAAGCGCCAAAAATGAATTGCGAAGTGCATAGGTGATGTCACCAAATCCTAGCAGCAGCAGCAGGCAAGTGCAACAAAACAGAACTCCGGCCTAGAATTGACTAACAGCCGAGATTAACGCAAGTTTAACTGACACTAGAATACTGGCATGTGTAGGCCTGAGTTAGTGTTGGTGGAATTATTAGGATTAAGATATGTGCATAATGCTATACCTGTCAGATAGATCAGCCATGTGGGCATGACATGGACAGCAGCAGCCACCTTTCACTTGGATCATTACAAAATCATTTAAGAGGGACCTACCTACAGATATTTTTCTTCTGCCAGACAGGCTTGAATTTCTCCTTGCCTGATTATCAAACTTCTCAAATCTAATATTGTTTTGTGATTTATAGGGATTGCTCTATCATTCCTTAAGGGGACAATCCAGCTTCTTCATAGTTGGATCATCTCAATTTGTCCAGGTAAACATGGACTCACAAGACTAATACATTCAGCGTCAGAAATGTTTTTGGATTCTTTTGTGTTGATTTGATACCTGGCCCAAAGTTATTTGCACTAGATATGCTGCAAAAACCATCGTCAACACACAATTAGTTCATTCAGCAGTACCACAGAGCCTGGTCCAAATTTGCATGTACGGAACATTATAATTTGCTAGGAAGTTCAAATTCCAATCCTAATTTCTTGTTTGACCATACCAAATCATGATGATTACTTCTACATTTCCTTAAGGAAAATTTGGACAAGCAGACAGAATACTAACCACAGATGGCAGTAATGACATCTTCAAGTCACAAGAGTACAATTTATATTTGTATATATTTATTATGGCACGACAACATGTCCCACAAATCAGATGGAACAATATATTGGCTCCAGGACTATATAATTGAAAAGACTAAAGTTTGTGATATAATGTGCAAGAGTGCATGCATATGCATGTTTTTAGCCCTTGCACATAGTTTAATTTAAAACAAGCATGCTAGATAACCCTAATAATATGAAAATTAAGTCATGAAATGGAACTTTAACTAGGGGTTATCCACCTCTTTAAGTTCTTTTTTTTTCTTGCAAAAGAGTGCTCTTTGCAAAATTACTATTTCAGTTACATGTTAGTTCAGTTCATAATTGGACTACCCAACATCCAGCTTGACTTTGCTTATGAGGTAGGCCATGCACTGCGTTGACAGGACTTAGGCCAGAACAATAACATATGTAAGTATTGCTTAAACCAAACCTCTAGAAACTACACCATCTAAACAAGTAACAGTCATAACTAGTCAGGTTGTTTTGTCAATGAAGTTGAAAAATATTTAGATCATGCTTTTATTTGGATAGCAAAAAAGCACAAAAATATTTTAAAAGAACTTGCATGAGATAAAACTTCACACACATCACTTGCAAAAACATTTAGGTTCTACATTTCATAGTCCAAACCTTCAAGAACAACTCTGACCGAATAATGCACGTCACAGAGAACGCAACAGCAATTGATGACAAGCTCGTGTACAGCCGAAGCAGCACCGCCATAGTCCGCCTCCGCCCTGTGGAACACCAAACCACAGCCATAGCACCAAACGAAAACATCAGCTAAAATACAATCAACTTTTTTTTTTGAAAACTCAACAGTGGGTTTTGCCCACCTGAACTACAATCAACAATCTGACGAAGTGTAGCAATTGAGAGAACGACACTGGAAAAAGGATGACATTGTAAAAACATGAATGGAACTATGCAAGTGTAGAAGACTATTTCTTCAGATGTTCTCTGACCAAGTACATTTGCAATATGGTGGGGGTAACATTTGGGATAATACCTTGACCACTCTTCATATGTTGAGAGAGTGGTTGAGGCTTTTCAAGAAAAAAAAATCAGACGATAGTTTTTGTGAACATTGCTGCAGTTTTCTGGTCAGCATGGAAGGCTCATAATGATGTGTTCTTTGACAACAACATCCTTGCTGATCCTAACATGATCGTCTTTGAAGCATGCAATTAGATGCACTACTAGACAGTGGTTCATGCTGTGGATGCCAATCAGTAGACCAGCTTCCTGGCTCTAGCAAACCAAAGTTAAAGTGCTCAAACAGATCATGAGGATAATCGAAATGTTGCTAGCCTCCTAAACAAAGAAAAGTGGTGACCTGTGACCAGTGTTGGCGATGTTTTCTCTGGACCTTTGTCTATACTGTTTTCCTATTTCGCTGCCGTAGTTGTGATTGTCCCTTTTTCTCTTGGCTCAGTGCCATAAATTCTTTTATTGAACTCGACTTGAATACCTTATTGCAATTTCTTTACTGGAAACCAGCGTTGGATCTAGTTTTTGTGTGTGTGGAAAAAACAATGTAAAAGAAGTCTGGAATAAGAACAATTGAGATTAACCCAGGAACACCACCTAATTCTCCCAACATAATAGCCAGCAGTCCAGCGGCCACGGACAGCACGGCGAACTTGTTCGCCTCCACCCCCTTCGACAGCGAGAGCAACAGCAGCGCGCCCCCGGCGACTTGGTGCAGTGCCTATAAAAAGCAAACCACAAGCACTCATCAGATCAAGAACCGGAACGATTACAGTGAGGGGGAGAGTTGAGCTGCACGCGCGATTGCGCCGGTACCTGCACGAGGATGAGGCGGGCGAGGTGGGATCTGCCCTCGGCGACCCTCTGGTACCCTGCAATTGTGTGCAAGAATTGGAGAGAGGTAAATTCGCGTGGCAAATGAGAAGCGAGGGTTTGGGGTGGGTGAGTGCTTACGGGAGTCGACGACCATGCGGTAGGAGAAGTCGGAGCCGTCCGTGCCGGAGGGCCGGCCGAAGGCGACGCGCCGCTGCTGCATCGAAGCCGACGGCGAGGACGCTTGGCCCCACGCGAGTTCTCGCTCGATCGCCGGGGCTCGCGGGGGGAGAGAGAGATCAATTCAGGAAGAAGGCGCCTCCGTCCCTGCCTGGCTGTCAGATTCGTATAGGCAAGGACCAAGGAGTACGCCTCCTTGTTATGTACACGTAATAAAAAGTACGCTTTCATCGGAATTAAGCGTATCGAAACATATTCACACCAACACAACGCGCAGTCTCTCACACTCCACCTCGAGCTCCGGCGATGGACGAAACCGCCGCCGCCGCCGACGCTGCCACCATTCCGGCATCGAGTGTTGCCATCTCTGTATCATCCGACCCCTCCACAGCCACTGCCTCCGGAGATGCGTCAACTGATCCCACTGCCGCCGCCGCCGTCGGCGACGACGAGCACGACTCGAAGGAGGTCGTCCTGCGCCGGTATTTCCTCCAGGAGTGGGAGCTCGTCTCCGCCATACTCCGCCGAATCGTCGCTGCCGGCGGCGCAGCCCAGCCAGCCGACGTCCACAGGATCCGCTCCATCGTAAGTTCTCTTCCCCCCAACGCATCTCCGAATGTTCCCTATCGCTAAACCATAGATCTCTACGAGAAGAACGCGTAGCTCTGATAGCAATGTTAGCTTTTGTTTGGTTAATTACCGAGAAAATGTGGATTAGAGAAGAAATTAATCTGTTTCAGCGTCTATTAGACTATTACTAAATGCACAAACAAAATCTGAAAAGATCGTATAAGATTTCAGCTGCCTGTTCACACCATCGCCCTATTTGAATGTTGTTTTTTGTTCGCTAAACACTAGGTGAGTAGTATAGGAGGCAATTCAAGCTGTTTGGTTGACTAATTAGCAAATGTGCGCTGGAATAGCAGATTTTATCAATCTGCGAACTACCTTTGTGCCAAACCCTTCATGCTTAAGTAAATGTTATCTTTTTTTTTTTGTTGGGCAATAGATGGACAAATATCAAGAAGAGGGCCAACTTCTAGAGCCATACCTAGAGAACATCGTCTCCCCGCTTATGTCATTGGTTCGGTCAAAGACAATGGAACTTGGTGCTGGCACCGATGAGCTCCTTAACATTATCAAGCCTCTGTGTATTATCATCTACACTCTGGTCACAGTGTGCGGATACAAGAGTATCATCAAGTTCTTCCCGCACCAAGTTTCAGATCTAGAGCTTGCGGTTGCTCTCCTTGAGAAGTGTCATACAATGAGCTCAGTGACTGCTCTTAGGCAGGAGAGCACAGGAGAAATGGAGACTAAGTGTGTCGTTCTATTATGGCTTTATATACTGGTCTTGATCCCATTTGATATCTCCACAGTGGATACAAGCATAGCTACTGCTGATCACATGGATGGGCCTGAGGTTATTCCACTTGTGACAAGGATATTGGACATCTGTAAGGATTATCTCTCCAGTTCTGGTCCAATGAGAAGGATGTCAGGGTTGTTGCTTGCAAGGCTCTTGACTCGTCCAGACATGTCAAAGGCTTTCAACAGGTTGTCCTTGCAATCATTTTGTTACAATTTACTACTCTCATATGTATACATTTCAAACTGCTGTAGTACCTTCAAAGGTATCCTGTCACTGGAGAACTGCCATGTTTCTATCATGACAATAAAGATTTATTGTCGTGAAATGATTGTGAAACATTAATAATTTCTATTCAGTTAACCATTTCTTTGTAATTCTATGCCATATAACAGATGACAATGTTTTGAGTTGCCTTGGTTCTGTTTTCAGTTTTATGGAATGGGCACACAAGATCTTGTTGTCTGTCACAGATGACTTTGTGGATCAATTTAGGTCCATTGGTATAATGGAAGCTTTAGCATCAATATTTAAGGTTTGTCTTTGCCTTTTTTATTTTTTACCTTTCAACATCATACTGCACATGCAGTAGAGACCTTCCCTTAGCTTAACAATTTTGTACAATACTATTGTCCATTTCTCTTTCTCTTAAGAGGTGATTTTGTTTTATGTCTATGATTCTTTTTGGTTGCTGTCAAAAGGGAATGAACATGAATTTTTCATTTTGCTGACGTACAACCTCTCAATTTTCCTTGATGTCTCCTTTTTGGTTCATCCTGTTGCAGATTGGTAATCGGAGAGTGCTATATGATGCTGTTTCTGGTATTTGGAACGATTGTTCAGTTGTGATGAAGACTAATGTTGCAGCCAGAAGTCCCCTACTTAGAAAATTTCTGGTCAAACTGGTCCAGCGAGTTTCACTCATTAGTTTGCCTCCCCGTTCACCATCATGGCGCTATCAGGTTTGAAATATTTTATTGTTGGCCATTCCTTTAAATCATTAATGGTATGGGGCTTTAAGAATTCTTTCTTGTTTCGGATAGTGCATTTAGATTACATATATAGATTGTTTCATCGGTGCGTATGCCCATTCTAGATTAAAGTTCTTGGTACGAGGTAAAAGTTGGTTTATTGCTGGAGTAATTATTACCTGATTCACTAAAAGTTAGTAAGCATCTGATTGACATGGGCTTGCAGTCTAATTAAATTGTATGCACCATGCAGAACTCCAAATCATGGAAATCATTTGTTAAATATAGATGTGTGAACCATTCATATAATAGCAGTTGGAGAAGAGCTTGTCTACCATGCTGGAACTCCAATTCCTGCTCAGCCAAGGAAATATTCATTGCTTGATATAACTTAGCATCCATTACCATTCGTGGGGTCTGCTAACTCTGAATGGTAAACACTAAACAACTTAAGGAAAGGTGCTTTGATTTAGTAATTTTGATGCAAAATACTGTTTTTTTTCTTGGGATTGATACTGGAGGTTGTTTTTTGGCTGAATATTTATGGAGGTTCTTTTGTTTGCATAGAAATGCTTCAAGTTGTAACATATTTTCTATGTATTTCTAAAAGGAACCCCGCGCCTATGCTAGATTCTGTAATCTATTGCTTTCAGTGGCATTTCCTACTTGTATGATTTGGCTCCTCTGAGCTAAATATATGAGAATAAAAGGCCTTGGCAGGACATCGGCATAAACATGTAGGGATCAGCTAGGAGGCACTAAGCTAGTTAGTTGCATCAAACGCACATCATGTACTGCGCCACCTCTCCGGCTTTTTTAAATTGCTAACGTGATTCAGCTTTCAGTTTCCCAGACTAATAATGCAGAATAATCATTTAGGAAGTGATGTCATGTTTTACATCTTTCTTTTATGAGAAGCTATCTTGAGAAATTTTGGTCTTGTTTGTGTCTGTTCTTCAGTCTGTTCTTCTTTCCTTTTTGGGTTTTAAGGTGACATTTCTACGATATTGCTAACTGGTTTTCCCTCGTGCAGTCAATAAGTAGTTCACTGGGAGCAAACCTTTCAAATTCTACTGGACCATCCCAACAAGTGAACCTTGATCAGACATACGTGAGTTCTTTGGAAGAAGATGTGGATGTTCCAGAAATTGTGGAGGAGATTATTGACTCACTATTGACTGGTTTGAGGGATTCTGTATGTTCTCATCCTAAAATTATGCTGTAAAGATTTGAATTTGCTCTCTGGGTCATGTTGAGAGATTTTACTAATTATATGATGTGTTGTTCTCCTTTACTTTTGGTAGGCCCGTTGTTAATAACTTCTACCGTATTTCTTTCTCCATGCATGCCAATTAATATCATTTTTACGCAAGTGTATTTACCTGCCAGAATTCCACCATTGCATCTCCTATCCGTGAATATGCAAACTGACCTCCAGATTGTTCCATATCTTCCATAAATGCCACATTTTGTTTGAATTTCTTGATTTAATTACATACAAATGAACTATAAATTCGTTCACTAGAACTTGTTTTGATGGGTTAGAAGAGAGATCATGAAATTGTTCTGTGGGGGCATTCATGTATGTTGATTTTGCATTTTACTATGAAGTGTGAACAGGATTGTTTCAAACAGTTAACAATTCAACATGCCTGCCTGCCACTCTGGACATAAATTCTCTGCAGCAATGGTTGTATGAAAAATAAAAGGATCTCATAATTCATAATTGAGCATGTGAGAAGCTATGTGAACAGTTGGAGACTAGGAGCCATGATTCGCTGCTGTACATGCTTGCTATTATGCTTCTGTAATGCAAAAAGTACTGATGTCTTATTGGGATATACGAAGATATTGTGACTAATGTTAGAACATGTGGTAGTATTACTAATGACTTTCCTATTAAGATATGACTACACCAAGAGTTAGCGTTGAGTCCATACATTTTTGCCCTAATGATGGACGAGATCACGCGAGATATACAAGAAGATATCCCTTGGTGTATGCTTTTCGCTGATGATGTGGTGCTAGTTGATGAGAGTAGAATAGGTGTTAATAGGAATCTAGAGCTGTAGAGGAAGACTTTAGAATTAAATGACTTTAGACTTAGTAGGACTAAAACTGAGTATATAAGGTATGATTTTAGCGGTAACAGGGTAGATGATGAAGATGTTAGGCTGAACGGACAAATAATGCTTAGAAAGGACATGTTTCGTTATTTAGCATCAATGCTATAGTGGGACGGTGAGATTGATGAAGATGTGAGCCACAGAATAAGAGCGGAGTGGGTGAAATGGCGCCAAGCATCTGGTGTCTTATGTGACAAAAAATCCCTTAAAAAGGGTAAGTTCTATAGGACAACGATTAGACCTGTGATGCTACATGGAGCAAAATGTTAGGCGACTAAAAGACAACATATACAGAAGATGAGTGTAGCGGAGATGGGGATGTTGCGGTGAATCTGTAATCATACAAGGCGGGGTCGCATCCGCAATGATGATATACGTGATAGGGTGGGGGTAGCACCAATTGAAGAGAAATTGATCCAACATCACTTGAGATGGTTTGGACATCTCTAACGCAGGTCTCCTGAGGCACCGGTACATAGTGGAATTTTTAGACGCACTGAAAACGTAAGAAGAGGTAAAGATCGACCAAAATTAATGTGGGAGGAAACAGTTAAAAGAGACTTGAGGGATTGGAATGTATCTAAAGAATTAGTTTTTGATAGGAGCATATAGAAATTAGCGATCCATGTACCGGAACAATAAAAAAAAGTCTAGAGACAGTGTTTTAGGCTCTCGACTCAGTTGGCAGGTTATACGGCTTAGGGTTTTAGCATTATAGGTCTTTAAAGCTCTTATCTCTTTGATCTTGAGGAGATTTCATTTCTAGCCTATCCCAACTTGTTTAGGATAAAAGGCTTTGTTGTTGTTGTCTTATTGGGATATAAAACGCACTAGGTAGCATCATCGTCCCAGATGAAGTTTTTCATACTGAAGGAACCACCATGTGAATTATTCATCTTTTCCATTTAACCTCGAGCTTGTAGTCCTCAAACTAAAAGTAAATGTTTCTTGATTCTTTGTCCAGGATACGATTGTGAGATGGTCTGCTGCCAAAGGAGTTGGTAGGATAACTGCACGTTTAACACCTACACTATCAGAAGAAGTTCTATCAACAATCTTGCAACTTTTTTCTCCTGGAGAGGTCCGTGTATTACTTATGGACTTCAAAACATCCTTTGATTGTTTGAAGATATCTCTCAGCTTCCATCTTCAGCTTTCAAAAGTGTAACTTTTCTCAGGAATCACTCAAGTAACTAACTTATGCCGTTTGGATTATGAAGGGTGATGGCTCCTGGCATGGAGGCTGCTTGGCTTTGGCTGAATTTGCTCGGAGAGGCCTTTTGCTGCCTTCTAGCTTTCCTGATGTTATTCCTGTTATAATAAAGGTACATAATAGAATAGTACTGAATACCAACATTATATATCCCATGATGTAGTTTCTTTTCGTTGCTGGCATAAAAAAAATAAAGACTATTTTGCAACTCTTTACTTAATAACCAGAATGTTTCTGAATGTTTGGCTGATGGTTCATTTTTATGGCATTAATTACAATGTGGCCGTGCTGCTGCATGTCCCATGTGGTCTTACATATATTCTGCTAACAGATTTGAGACACTTAAGTGTTGATAGTTTGATACCCCAGTATAGTGCTAATCCAGCAACACAAGTTTAGTTTCCCAATTGATTTCATGACGTGTTAGCTTTGCAGGCTTTACACTATGATGTGCGAAGAGGTCCACACAGCATTGGCTCACATGTAAGAGATGCTGCAGCATATGTGTGTTGGGCATTTGGTCGTGCCTATACCAATTTTGATATGAAGGCTGTCTTGGAACAACTTGCTCCCCACCTTCTAATGGTTACTTGTTATGATCGAGAGGCAGGTTCATTTCTGATTTAGCTGTACATTTGTAACATCCAGATGTTGTGCTACTTTCTCTGATGGCATAGTATTTTGATAACTGTATCACATGTGTCCTTTTTGCCTATATGATTGTAGGTTAATTGCAGAAGAGCTGCTTCTGCTGCCTTTCAAGAGAATGTTGGAAGACAGGGAACTTTTCCACACGGCATTGATATTGTGAATACAGCAGACTACTTCGCACTGGCTTCCCGAACAAACTCTTATCTGAGTGTCGCTGTTTCTATTGCTCAGTATAAGGAGTATCTTTATCCCTTTGCAGAAGAGTTACTGTGCAATAAAATTACACACTGGGTATTGTAGCTCTCTGCAATTTTTTTTACAGTTTAAGTGAGAATGCTATTTAATTGTTTCTGATTCTGACACTGTTTGTCTGTTTTCTGACTTCCCGTGCCTCAATCCTTTCAACTTCTGCACTTCTGCACTCCTTCCCTGGAATTTGTAGCTAGCTTTTGAGATTGTGAAGTTAGAATCATTTACAAAGTAGATATACGGAGGTGTTCTTTGCTCCTGAATACTATTGTAACAGCAATTCCCGTTATTTTAAATAATGTTAACTTTCTTATAATGTTAAATTTGTATCAGCTTTCATCAGCCCCTTTTATATCTTTTTGCTGCAGTGTGTTATCATCTTGTTTTGCTATTTAGTATTCAGTGCATCAACATTTGAATTCTGTTTTCCAAGGAGTGTTGCTTTGATGATATTTAATCCCTTGGTCCATTGTAGATTGTTGCTATCTTAAATTTGATGGTGATGAGCTTGCATATTTTCACCACATGATTTGGCTGACCTTTCTTTCTTTCTTCTAGGAGAAAAGCTTGAGAGAGTTGGCAGCTCAGGCCCTTTCTTTGCTTGTACCATATGATGTGGATTACTTTGCTCGACATGCCCTTGTAAAGTTAGTTCCCTGCACTCTGTCATCAGATTTATGCACTCGACATGGGGCCACTTTAGCTGCTGGTGAGATTGCTTTAAAGTTGTATGAGCTTAGTTTTACCTTTACCACAGGTAAGTGATCAATTTGTTCATATGTAGATTATGTCTTGCAATACTTTTCATTTCAACTCTTTTTTTTGTTTACTTTTCATTTAAACTGCTTACCCTAAAAGTGACCTTGCATCTATGTACTTATTCTGTAGACATGCAGAAAGCTTTGTCAGGAATTGTCCCCGCAATTGAAAAGGCACGCCTCTATCGAGGTAAAGGAGGCGAGATTATGCGCTCTGCTGTTTCCCGATTCATTGCATGTATTTCTATTGCTGGGATATCCTTGAATGAGAAGACAAAGAGAAGTTTGTTAGAAACCCTTAATGAGAATTTGAGGCATCCCAATTCTCAAATACAGGTGAACGTTCCTTTTTCTCGTACCAGTAATTACTAATTAGCAATAGTTATTAGTTAACATAGCAGTACAGGCTTGTTGATGTCCATTCACTAAAAAAACAGCCTCAGCAGTACCATATTTCTTGCTGTTGCTGTTGTTTGAATTTGATATGGTACAAATGTAGTTAGTGTACTCGTACTTTCCCAGTATGGTACAAGCATGACACTGGTCATCTGCATTGTAGACTGAGTATTTTTCACAATTTTGTCCAGTGTGCTGCTGTTGATGCATTGAAGCAGTTTATTCCAACCTATCTGGTTTCTTCTGATGAAAAGATTGTTAGTGATATCATTTCAAAGTATGCTGCGCTTCTAGATGACCCAAATGTCGCTGCAAGACGAGGTGCAGCACTGGCCCTTGGAATATTACCGTACAGATTCTTGGTATTAAAATGGATGCCTGTCATGAGTAAGCTCTGCAGCTCATGCACAGTTGAGGTAACGGAATTACCTGTTGACATTTCAATAGTAAAACAGATATAAAGACCCAAAGAATAACTTGTGCTGTTGCTGTACTTCTTGAATGCTAGAATTTAAACTCTGGTTTGATCTTATATGCAGGATAAGCCTGATGACCCTGATGCTGAAGCCCGTGTGAACTCTATTAGGGGGCTAATTTCGGTCTGTGAAACATTAACAGCTTCTGTTGATCAGAGCACAAATTGTGGAGCTTCTGTATATGCATACATAAAAGATAAGGTCATGCAAGCTTTATTTAGAGCACTTGATGATTATGCTTTAGATAACAGAGGAGATGTGGGTTCTTGGGTTCGTGAAGCAGCAATGGATGCACTAGAACGGTGCATGTTCATCCTCTGCAAGAGAGATAGTGTTGCAGTGAGAACATCACAATCTGAACCGAGTGACATGGATGCGTATGCAATTGGTACCACACATCAACTATTTGATTCTGGAATTGCACAGGATCTGGTTGCAGGCATTGCAAAACAGGCTGTCGAGAAAATAGATAAGATACGAGAAATAGCAGTCAAGACTCTGCAGAGGATTCTGTACAACCAGGAACAGTTCATCCCATTTATACCTTACAGGGAGCTGCTGGAAGAAATTATTCCAAACAATGCAGATTTGGAGTGGGCAGTAAGTGATTGTTCACCAATTTCTCTTCTATTCATTGCAAAACTCACTACAAAATATTATGTCATGGGAAATTATGTTGTGCAGATTTGGAGTGGGCGGTAAGAAATTATTCTAATGCTGGCTTTGTTGTATGTTGTGAGAACTAGCTGTGCTGCCTTTAACTCTGATCTTTTAACGCTCAGTTGCTCAACGGATTACTTTTTTTTTTTGCTCTAGAAATCCTAGTCATCTTGGAAATGAATTCTTAGGAATTTAGATTTGCAGTGGTCATGAACAATCATTTTTTTGAATAATTGATCCTTATATTGTTTTCATTGAATTAATTTAGTTGTTTTTTGAAATGTTGCCTCAGTAATGATTCGCACCACCAATTCTTTTGTCACCATTATGTGCATAATATTTTGCTTGGTGGTAGCATTGTCATTCAAGATTCGACTGATAGCCCTTTACCTTGATTAGGTTCCTACAGTATCGTATCCACGATTGGTGAAGCTTCTTCAGGTCAGCTGTTACAGCAAGCCTGTGCTTTCAGGGCTTGTGATTTCTACCGGTGCATTGCAGGAGTCTTTGAGGAAAGCTTCAACATCAGCTTTAGTAGGGTATCTGCAAGATTCAGATATCAGTACAAATGATGAAGGGAAAAATAGAGAGTATCTATTGAGTCATGACCTTCTATGGGTTCTTCAGCGTTATCGGAAATGTGACCGTGTAGTTACACCCACATTGAAGGTAACATATGTCTATCCAGCTTGCTTAATGCATCATATTTGTGTGTCTAAATCTGTCATATGTAATTATCCTTCATAACATATGCATGCAAATGCTCATCATTATTATTGTGCTTCCTATTAAACTGTACATGGTTTTGTTCACTGTTGATATTTTTATTTGCATAGTTCTTGAACAACTTTGCTTTTTGACGTTGCCGTCTTGGTTTATCTAATAGATGTACCTTCCCTCAGTAGCATTTGATGCAGTTTTTTCTAAATTCAAACTCAAGGGCGTTCATATGCAGATTTTGATGTCATTACCACCATTTCTGGTAATATAGTTTCGATTTGATGATTTTAATTAGTTAAAATTCACGTGATTCTACACTCTTATTCCCCACATTTGAGCTTTTACATTTTCTGTTAACTGTTTAAAAATCTAACAAGGTGCTTGTATTGCAGACTATTGAGGCTCTCCTCAGTAAAAAGGTTTTCTTGAACAATGAGGTGAGATTATTTAGCACTGTAAGTATTTATAACAAGGCATTAATATTTTGCTTGAGCATTGCGAGAGGCTGGAGCTGGAATGTTAAATTTCCATGATTTTGGCATTCATATCTAAATTTGGTTGCAGTACAATTGTCTAGTGGCAGACAAACACAAAAGATGATTTTGTTAGGCCATTAAGATTGACATACATAGTAAGAAATGGAATGTAAGAAGAGTGGAATGTGATGATCAGAGCACATCAAAACTATTACTGTACCGTACATTTTTAGCATAAGTCCATAACTTGAAAGCTCATAGAGTAGGAAATAACTTGACAAATCTCACACTTTACAATGTAGGAAATAATACCATGTCAAGAAACTTAGTTATCTCATGTTTATTGAGTGCTTTTGCAGCTGAAAGAACCTTTTTGCCTTCTTAGTTATGTTTTACAGGGTGTACATCTTATGGTCTTGCAACATTCAACAGGGGCATGGTGAGTTCCACAATGAACTGATAAATTTGCTGGGCTCTGAGCTAAAGGGATCCAAGGACTTCGCAAAGTTATGCGCAGGTCTCTCAATCCTTGGATATATTTCTTCACAACTGGATGGAACTGGAACTAAGGCATTCTCTCAACTCCTCACTTTCCTAGGCCATAGATACCCCAAGGTAATACTTGCCATTTCTTGCCTGAGAAATGCATAACACCATGCAATGATAAACTGAGCTCAAATGTTCTCTGCCAACTTACAGATCCGGAAGGCTGCAGCTGATCAGGTGTACCTTGTACTGCTGCAAAATAATAATTTGATTTCGGCGGAAAATATGGATAAAGCCCAGGAAGTACTCGCGGAGACATGCTGGGAAGGAGATGTAGAGGAAGCAAGGCGCAACAGGTCAGAACTAAATGAGATGGCTGGTTTTGGCGTCGCCACTTCGCAAAAGTCTGAGAATCAAGAAACAAGGAGAGCAACTGACGTACGAAATGCTTCTTCAACTGATGAGAACAAATCTTATTCTTCACTGGTTGATTTCAGTGGATACTAGGAAGTAGGAACCGGTCGCTCCGCCTTTCCCTTTTATTTTGACGAAAGGGTAGCACTTGTACACTGTTGTGCACTACCCTTGTACAATATTGTAAAGCACCTTAATGCTTTTGTTTGATATCCTCCAGCATTTTCCACTGGAGTATTGTACTGGTGTGCGATGTAAGTTTGGTTTGCTGAAAGGTGCGGCCGTGGGAGTGTTGGATAGAACATGTTAAGTGCTTTGTTTTAGTCTTTTATTGATTCAGATTTGCTTCCACTTGTAACTATTTCCCCGTTGCCTTGATGTGGTTGGAAGAACAGTGGTCAGGGCCAGGGCTCTGAAAACGTACGGCAAGTTGGTAACTGCAATTTCCACTGGGGCATACGCCTGGGGCGGTGAAGCATTCTCCTGACCAGCAGTCATGAGTGACGACTACTAGAATGAATGAACAGCCTTGAGCTTCCCTGAAGTATGACAGCAGCAGTTCATGATCAACAATTTTTGCAAGCTTTGCAGCCAAGAGCTTTCAATGGTGTAAAGTGGAAGAAATGTCACGCGTAGCACCAAAAACTCCCAAGAGAGGAAATTTACTTGTCAGTCACATTATTCTACTAAAAATGGTATACATGATGAATATTTCATATGTGAACTCTGATGGAACAAACATATCGGTAACAAACACAAGTGGGCTCCCAAGAAAATCCTAGTCCGTCACAAAGCACCTTATACCTCATAATCCATACAAATCGATTAAAACAATTAGCACTCCCAGAAACAACTCATAGCAAGCTGGCTGCATTAAAACTCTGTTTGTATTGACTTCTACTTAGTGAAACCAAAAGCCAGTATAAACACTTACTTCTTAAAGCAATTTCTCCACTTCTCTCACTCCAAAAATAAGGTAGATATCATAGAGACATCACACAGCTCACTCCTATCATTCTTGTTTCACGCACACATCTTTTCCTCACTTTCTCCATCGCTCACATTCTTCAGGATTATCACAGAGAGTATCTGGTTTGGAGTTGAAATGTCTCGATGGCAACTGACTGATAGAGTATAATAGCAGCAAAATCTTTTATCCCAAACAAATTGGAATAGATTAAGAATAAAACTTTCTCAAGATCAAAGAGATGAGAGCCTTGAAGACCTACAATGCTAAAATCTTAAGCTGTATAACATACCGAGCCGAGAGCCTAAAACACTGCATCTAAACTTTCTTATAGTTCCGGTACATAGATCGCTAATTTTCATACGTTTCTATCCTAAACTAATTCTTTACATACATTCCAATATTTCAAGTCTCTTTTAACTGTTTCTTCCCACGCATTCTTGGTCGATCTCTGTCGCTTCTTACGTATTTAGTATATCTTAAAATTTCACTATGTACCAGTGCCTCAGGAGATCACCATTGGAGATGTCCAAATCATCTCAAACGATATTGAACAAGCTTATCTTCAATTGGTGCTACCCCACCCTATCACGTATATCATTATTACAGATACGATCTCACCTTATGTAACCACATATCTATCGTAACATCTTCATCTCCGCTACACATGCTAGTTTGTGTTGCTGATGCCTGAAGTGGTAGTATCATGGCTTCAACCATGGAAAGACATCTGGTGATGAGGGCAATCGTGCTGTCAAAACTTCGCTTCCCGTTTCTGTCACCTGGAGGGCATAGGAGAACAACTTCACATAAACCATCAAACAGCAGCAGAGACCAAACGGAGCTTTCTTGGTAAAGAAGTACACAACGTTACTAACGTAGACGAACTATCAAACTGGTAAGCTGAAAGGGTGAAAATCCAGATTGGTTTATAATTTGTTGGCAGTGCAAGTCGCCGTAGAATTAAATTACAGTGTGGATAGGGGATTCGTTCTTTTTACGTAACAAGAACTACATGCGTGATGGAGTATCCACAAGAAAAAAATGGATTAATTCCTCTAAAACACACAACAAGAAAACAAACATGTTTACACTCACCAAAAGGGTGTGCTCAAATTGAGCACTACGTTTACCATCTGCAGTCACCGCAGTCCACTCGTCAGGCCATAGACGGTCATGCCAAACTCCTACAAAATATGAAAAACTTTTACCAAATAATGCTGGAGGCCGATGTTACTATATTTGATAACGCATGTCAGGAAAAGGAACATCAAAGTATTGAAGTGCACATTATAGGTGTTGGAGTTTGCCAGTGTTTAACGCTTGCCTGCATTTATCATTGGCTCAATTGTAAACGTCTGCCCAGGTTTCATGATGCCAACGGCCTTGTTTCCTACATTAAAAGGAAACCATACCTCAGATTGAATGACATCGTGTAGCATTAAACAAAACTAGTGCGGTAGTATAACACCTACATCATTAATAAGAAGGAAAGCAAATAAGATGAACTAGATGCAACAAGCATACTTGAATAATGAGGGATGATTGGGGCACAGTGGAACAGTTCTCCTATGCCATGACCACAAATAGATTTCACCTGAAAGAAAGATAATTACTTGAGTAACTGAGTACGGGTGCAAATATACAATGGAAATAGTAATGAAAGAGCTAATATTATTTTAAGATTAAGTCAATGCCGATGTGATACTGACAACAGATAAACCAGACATCGATGCATGCCTATTTATGACCTCTCCAATTTCTCGAAACCTAACTCCAGGTTTAACTGTCAATGAAAATGGAAAGATCAAATGTCATATCTCCTTCCTACGGATAACTTGATGTTAGTATCAATGTAGCAGGAACTTCAAACAGAAGGAAATAATATTTTGTAGTTTAGACATGACAACAGCAAAGAGAAACAGAGTCAAGGAATAAGCAAGGTGAGATTACTAAGAATATAAAATTGAAACTGAAGCATCACCTATTGCAATAGCTTTCTCCAAACACTCATAGGTACAATGAACAAGCTGTTTGGAAGCTTCATCAACATTTCCAACAAAATATGTCTCATTCAAATCACCTGCAGTTAATAGTTATATCTCATATGTCATAAAAAACTAAATATAACATTTTTCAGCAGTTGAGTACAATATCAGGCTGCTGAGACTTTACCATGAACACCTTTATAATATACAGTTACGTCAACGTTTACAATGTCACCATCCTCAAGTTTTCTGTTAGAAAAATTCAGATAGAAACTAATGGTAATCCTTATACATGTAAATCAATATTAGGCAAAGCAACTTATGCACGTAGCTTGATGTATAAATTTCAGGTGGGGACCTGGCATCTGGAATTCCATGGCAAATGACTTCATTAACTGACCTGAATACAAGTGACAACAATGTGAGCGATATCACTTTACAGTCTTCTAGACTTGATGCTAAATAAGTAATAAATTAAAGACAACCTACGTGCAGCATGACTTCGGGAAGAAATGATAATTCAATGTAGATGGGTATCCACCTGAGGATCAAGAATGGAATCATGGCAAACAGGAATGAAATAGATCAAGATGCATATCTAATAATAGCTAGGGAAGTACATTGAACTTGTATTCTAGTATATAGTATTACAAACTAGTAAACTTACAAGATTTCCTTAAACATTTGAAGATACATAATAGTGATTTACTCATTTACAAGCTATATTGATCACTGAATCAACTGATTATCATTGTTGCATTTAAATTTTAAAAGGAGGTTAATCAGACCTCTAGCAATTGTCTCCTCATGAACCACTCTATCAATTTCATCTGTTGTAATTCCTGGCTTGATTACATGAGCAGCTGCATCTAAAATCTCTCTTGCAATCTAACAGCGATAGTGTGGAACAAAACGGAAATGATTAGCTAAGTGTCACTGTAATATTTCAGCACAAAGTCAGATATGCTGGGAACTTACTCGACATGTTTCTCTCATCCTTTCAATTTGCTCTGGTGTCTTGATCTAAAATCCAGCAAATAAAATAATCATCGGATATCCATTTGTGGAACATATATGATACTTACAAATCTCTGAAGAACTCTACCTCTACTCTTTTCTGCAAATCACTATCCGGCTCAATCTTGGGGATTCCCTAAAAATGTTGGATACTGTCAGGGGAGATGATAGAGCAGATTACAAGATAACAATACACCAGTCCATCGTAATGATCAAACTTTTTGGTAGAGAGAGCTATATCAGTTCAAATGGCGATGCCAACCAGTCATGCAGAAGATGGGAGGAAATACAACTTAAGCACAATTAAGACTTACATCAAGCGCCCAATCAGGCTTCTCAATTCCATCCGGTATCACACGCATCTTCGATATAGGATATGGTCTCAATGAACTGCAACACATAATTATTAGGTAAAAATGGAAATTAGTCCTTCCACCTCTAAATAAGTGTAAACATGTCAATGCAGCAATTCCATCAAAATAGGAGAGCTGCCTAGTTTTGGCTTATCAAGCATCACTTTGCAGTTTGCACATAGAGTTATTAATAAATGTAGCAAATAGTTATTCAAAGTACCCCCATGCATCTTTGATATTGGAATTGGTCTCAATGAACTGCGATACATAATCATTTAATACAAAACAAGAAATGCATTGAAGTAGTCCTTCTGCCCTAGAGTACTAGTACACTGTTAAATCAAGCACAATTCATCAAATAAAGAGAGACATCTCGTTTTGCAAACAATGTTACTAATAAATGCACCAGCAAGCAAATTTAGTTAGTTGGCTATAAGAAACACTGAAACAGAAGCATCAATGTAGACCTAACAAAACGGATGTAAATATATGGTAAATATTTTTTTACCCTGTCCAATCAAAACGAGGAAGCTCCAATGTCCGTGTCCGCCCTTTTTTCAAACAATATTTCCAACCATCTTGAGACAGCTGGGGTGTCAGTGCAGCTAGTTTTGTGTGGACAGACTTGTGAGAGACCCATGCTGCCTTGAAACAATCCTGTGTACTGCGAATAATTTGTGTGTAAGCATCAAATGTTTTCACTCAAAATGTTGAAGGCCACAATGTTACACAAAAAGCATAATTCTACCCTATGCTAGCATAGTATGCTGCTGCCTCCAAAGGTTGCTTCAATACTAAAATGTGCATTCTCTTCACAATCAAAAGGACACAGCTAAACTCCACTATCCTCACTAATGAAGGCCGTCTAAAGATTTATGGGACACAAAGGTTTATTGGGTCAACTTCATCTTTATTGGTGATGAAGTTTCCGGTTTCCACATAATGCGAATAACTAGATGACACAGCAATATTTAAAACGTCTAGAAGGTTTTCCTAAGGTGCCCAACACGAACTACCGGGTGCTATTTTACAAGTTCATTCAAAACTCAAAAAATTATTGATCTCGAAGTCTCTAGGATAAATTCCAACTCATGTCAGCTACCTACTAAGGACAATCTGGCTGTGAAATGAGCCATGCCTATAGAACATTAAAAAAACCTCATTGAAGATATCGTTATACAAGATCGGAGAAAAGGGAAGCTTGCCGCTCACCAGAAAGCAGCGCCTTCACGGGGGAGCTTCAGCTGTGCACATTTTGGGCATCTGAAAACAACAAAGTGTTAGCAAAAATATCAACGAAGTAGCTCGTCTAGCACGCACTTCTTTCCACGGTAAAACTTCGAACGCATAGGGAAAAAATACGATGGGCAAGCAAGCGTACTGGAGGGACGCGGGCTTGCCGCAGCGAGCGCAGGCGAGCGACGACTCGGAGGCCCCCTTCTCCATCCCAGCTACGCCGCGCCGCGCCGCGCCGCACGGACGATTCGATAGGATCGGATCAGTACGGATCGATAAGAGGGGTGAACCGAAAGCAGGGAAAGCGCGAGAGGAGAGGCGTCGTGAAAGAACCCTAACTCTAATACCCTAATTAAATAAGTAAGCTACAGTAATTACTAAATTTGTGCATTTAATCATTGTAAGCATTCATCGCATAAATTCAATTGCAATTTTGAGTACAAACTAAAATTTACAAGAGTGCATAGTATTTTATCCACTGTTTTACAAATTCCATTACAAAACGAATTTACCACTTGTAATGCATTTCATGAAAATATGTACAAACAAGTTTACAATTGAAATTTACATTTTGCAATTGCATCAAATATACTAATTGCATTGTATTTACAAAAATAGCTTTCAAAAAGGGAGGTGGAGGAGTAAGAGTTTGTATCTTCGTAGTATCAGGGAGGGAACCGAGTCGCGCCTCCGTCCTTCACCTGCAATTAGGCAGCTATTAGTATCAAACCAATTCCATCTCTCTTTTAGCAATTAGAAGGGTAATTAGCGAGCAATCCAAGAGAGAATAAAGGAACTAAAGAAGTGATTGCCGTCAGTTGCCCTTGGGCTGCGAGGGCCAATTCGAGACTATCTCCGAGGTTCCCAGACCGTCCCGGACCGGTCGGCACCGCTCGTCTCTGTGGGTGTCATCATCCGGCAATTCAAAGAAACCAAACCCATAATACCTACCTCAGCCCAAAAAGCCCGCAAACCACATTCATTTCAGCCCTTATTTTCATTCAACCCACAGAAGCAACAAAATATTTAAGCCACAGAGCCCACTGCTGTTCATAAAAATTCAGCCCACACAGCCCACAAACATCTCTCTCTTTTTTCGGCCACTGTAGCAACAGTGTTCAGACCACCCTTCAAACCAAAGGATCCCCAGCACAGGGACTCAAGACACAGAAGGGGATAAGCACAAGGACAAGCCAGCTGCAGCCAGGCAAGGTAGCCCCAGGTAGACAAATACCGAATGTTACCTCCCCCTTGCCCAGTTCATCACCCCCAGCACTTCCCTGTGCATTCACAAGCAGCACAAACCACAGCCACAAAGTACTCCCAGAGCCAAAGACACCCACCAGCCATACCACCAGCATTCCCACATTCCCAAGCCTCCCTCAAGATGCATCCCCAACTGAAGGTCTACAGGTAAGAATCGAAGCCGTAGCTGCAAGGAGAAGAGAAAGGGCACCCCAACGTCGTCATCACCACAAGAACCCAGAAGGAGCCACGGTGGAGTGACGTCAAGCAACCACAGGAGCGAGCCGACAAGTGCAAGGAGCAAGGAGGCCACCAGGGGACCACTAAATCCAACCGACCCCGACAAGGATCCGCAACCACAACCTCTTCCACGACAACAACCACGTGAAGCAGATCCTGCAACCCTCCACCCCCAACCTTCCCTTTTCAGCCCGACAGCAAGTAGGTCCCCCATCTTCTTCTCCTGCACACACATCACACATAGATTTAGCACTTACCAAAGAAGCCATCTAGCACAAGTAGTACCAAAAAAATTAGACCTCCCTGTGGAGCCTGAGGCCAGATCCGCCCGGATCCAAGCAGCTCGGAGAGAGAGAGGGGGAGCTCGGAGAGAGAGGGAGGGAGCCGAGAGAGGGGGAGCTCGGAGAGAGAGAGAGGGAGCCGAGAGAGGGGAGCTCGGAGAGAGAGAGGGAGCCGAGAGAGAGGGCGCTCGGAGAGAGGAGCAGAGGGTGGCGGCGGCATGGGAAGTAGAGAGGGAGGGGGTTTTCCGGCGGATGGAGGCGGCGGGAGTAGTGATAGGCGGCGGCGCCAGTGAGAAGAAAGGAGAGAGAGGTGGCGCAGTAGAATAGAGGAGAGAGGAGCAGGGGTGCAACAGCGAGGGGGAGCCGAGAGGCTCTCGGTGGCGAGAGAAGGTGCTCGGAGGGAGAGAAGGGAAGAGATAGAGGGAGGAGGAGAGCAGGCGGCGGTGGAATGAAGTGTTGGGGGGGATCGGTGGAAGCAAGAAAAAAAAAGGGAGAGGCGGCGCCGGTTGGGCCGGGCTGGCCGAGAGAGTGAAGGTTTTATTTTAATTCTGATTTTTGTGTTTTGCTAGCTATCAAAATTCCTTTTTAGTTGCAACTAATTAATTCAAGAGCATCTCAAATAAATACTATAGTTCCTAAAATTTCAGTAATTAATTTCTTGATTAATGTAGCTGTGTATATATGTATATATATATGTGTGAGAGCGCATATATATAGATATATATGTAGTTGTGTATATATGTATATATATGTGTGAGAACACATATATATATAGATGTATATATATAGTTGTGTGTATGTATATATATATGTGTGCATGTGTATATATATATGTATGTACATTTATGTGCGTATACGTATATTTAGGGTAGGAAAATAGCTTTCTTAAAACTATTATTATAATAAATACCTATTTTGTTAAGGTTTAGTTTCGGCCTTGCAGAATTCGAGTCATCGCGCAACAAGGAAGAATCAACTGTTTTTATTGACTCCAGTTCACCCTACGGCTCAGGCAAGTTTCAATTTGACCATGCACCTAGCTATGTCAAGCGTATGCGATATTTTCCGGATAATTACTTTACGTATATTTACATGCATAAAAAACTATTTTTGAATAAAAGAAACAATTGCATGATTAAAGATATTAGGTAAGAGATTAAAGAAAAGAAAAGAGGAGGAAGAGAAAAAAAGAAAAGAGGAGGAAAAGAAAGAGAAAAAGAAGTCAGAGAGAGGCAGATGGAAGCTAGTAGCAGTGGTACCGCTGAGAGGAGCGGCGGGCCACAAGTAGATGTAATTAGTTATATACTTATACTTGTATTTACATAAGGTGGGTAAAGAGGTTCAAGGCAAGGATGCAGAGGGATGAGGCGGACCTCTTTACATATGGCTATAATGTAAGGACTTACCATGTTTTACTCGGGTTAGAAACCGTAAACATCGTGCCAACCAATCTCCCATCTCGGATGGGTGGAAAGTAGTATCCCGTTACGTTAACTAGTCTACCACATTGGGAGAGTATGGAGGTGAAGTGTTGGGCCGGGAGCCGGTCCAACCAACACTATTGGAAATCGGTGGAGCCCAAGCGAGTGACTTGGTACACCGATGGATAATAGATGGGCTGGTGGATGGAATAACGTAATCGGAGAAATGTTCTGTATCTTGAGCCTGATTCCACGCCTAAGGCAGTGTGGAGGACCTAGCTCAGATGGTTCAATGTAATTTTGGGTAAAGTGGTACAAAGCCTGCGCAGTGCTAATAAATCATGAATTCATGCCAATTCACTGGATTGTGGACTACGGTAATCGCTAGGGATCATACCTTACCGAGTGAAAAGTAGAAGTTGCTTTAATAATCTAAAAGATGCCAGTTATTTTGTATAAGAGTATTTTTAGAATAGAAAGATTAGAATATGGATTAAGGACACGAGAGACATGCAGTGCATCTTTGCTAGTATTATACTTGCTGAGTACCGTAGGTACTCACCTTTGCTATTAATTCCCTTTGTTAGACCTTGTTCCACTCGAGGAGGCTTTCGGCCAGGATGAGGAGGGGACTGGTTTCGCAGAACAGGCCGGAGAGGAGGATGACGACAGCGAGGAGGCTGGCGAGGTGGACCCCGTATACTTCGACTGGGATGAGCAGAAGACCCGGCGGAGCGGGCGAGAATGCCCTGGGGTACTAATCATACTTTTGTTATCTACTTGTGTAAACCAGACCTTAAGCCATGTGGCAACTGATGTAATAAAGAAGTCAGTATCTATATTATTGTTCTGCTGCGCTACTCTGGTAAAGGCTTATTATTTGCCGGAGCAGTGTCTTACTGATCAGGCAAATAGTAATCCGTATGCCACTCGTGATTATCCGAGGGATAATGAAATCTTACAATTATTTTTTAAAATCGGTGAACCGGTGCACGACTTATCGATGTGTCGTCCACCGGTTGAACGAAGGTATATTGCTATAATTTCGAACAAAAATACATTATTTCAAAAAATGTGCTGCGGTGCTCCTTGAAATAAATTTTATTTTTTGCATCTCATTTTCTATATCTACCAATTTGTACATTTTTTTAATTTCTATTCTTACAAAATTCACAAAATTAGTACAATTCTTTTCCTTTAAAAAAATAGTGCTTGCATGGTCGGGGACCGCACCGGGTGGCCGCGCCATGTAGCTTGCGCGCGCAAGGCGGCGCTAGGAGACCTGGCGTGTCGGGTCGCCACGCTAGGGTGCCACTTCTGGCTTTTCGTGTGAGCAAGGGCCAATCCCGGGAATTCTTGGGCGTTGGAGACCAATTATGCCTAGGCTTCACAGTATGCGAACACAAGACTTGCAAACTTGGACTAGGGGGCACCAACCTTGAGCCAAGCATTGCGTCAATTAGGAAGTGGGCCTTGTTGACGACGCCATTCGAGCACAGCCTCCGGATGAGGAGGTGGAACTTCGACAAGGGCAACGGCGTGGGGGTGCCATCCCAGAGAACGAACATGTTCGTTGCCTCAGAGTACATGGAGGCGGCGCACATTGCGTGGAGGAGGGCGGCACTGGAGTCGGCCGAGGGAGTGCGGCCCAATTCGTTGAGGCGATGGAGGTGGGAAAGTGCAGAGGCAACATCGCTGAGACAGGAGTAGCAGGCCATAAGCGCATCCAAAATGGCTAGGTAAGTGGGGGCCTGGCCAATTCGCGAGGGCATAGCATGCGCATCCGAGAGGCAGCCCCGGTGAAGGAGCGAGGAGAGGAGCGTGGTGTAAGATCTACAGGCGCGGGAGCACATGGAGCATGTGCGAATGGGGCAGCCACGCAGCGTGCTACCAGGAGGCAGCCTTGCCGAAGATTAGCGACATGGGAGTGCAGCATAGAGAGGAGCGTGGCACAACAAGCATGGAGAGGAGCGGCGGTGGCGAGGTGGAGCGAGGAGCGCAGCATGTGGCGGGCATGGTCGGGAGGGACAAGGCTCTTGAGGTGGATTTGTGTGTGATTTATCTTGTGTCATGGCAGCGACGGTGAGTAGTTCCTCGACAAGACGGCTTGTGGAGTGAGGTGGGAGGCGGGCTGTGTTTTTTCGAGCTAGTCTGGCTTGGCCTAGTCCGACATGTGGGTAGATAGTGCAAGCACGGCGTGAATGATGGGCCGAGCCAGGCTTAGAAAGCTGGCCTGTTGGGTGGCACAGCACGGCCCAATGAATCGTACTGTGCTCGGGCCAGCCCGAGACAACAGGCACACCGGTGTTGGCAGCCGCCTCAGCCTTCCCTCCTGAGCCACAACTCTAGCTCCACGCCTTCGACCTCCCATGCTGGTCTACCTCTCACACCGTTGTGCCGCTCCGCCTCCCGCTCGGGCACTCCCACCTCCTGGCTGGCGCTCCGCCTCCCGCCCACACGCTCTCGCCTCCCACGTGCTGCTCGGGCCTCGAGCCAACCGGGGGAGATAGAGGACAGGAGATATTCTGAGAGAGAGAGGAGAGAGTTGAGTGAAAAGTTGGAGAGATATATGAGAGTTAAGAGAGGAGCATCTAAAATTCTGATAAGAGCAGCGAGAGCTCAGTCTTCGAGAGAAAATAATCATTTTCTTAGAGAGATAAGCACAGTCTCTGAAAGATATAGGCAATGGTCAGGAGCAACACTCGGGAGCAGTGTTCAACTTACTGATGACTATAAGATCAACTCATCTACACATTTCTTTACCATTCATTCACTCTTCTCATTTTATTCACCATCCATCTACTCTCCCCATTTCTTTGACCATCCATCAACTCTTCTCATTTATTCAATATCCATCTACTCTCCCTATTTATTCAACATCCATCCATCCAATATGCTACCAAGGAGTCAGAACACAAAGGAGCTTTCGAGAGGTATGCACAGGAGTCGTAACACAAAAAGGGCAGCTGGGTGACTTAGTATAAGCTTCCACTGTCGCTCCCTTAGTCCTACTCCGGCTCTGACTCCCGTTGATGCTCATTAGCTCTCACTAAGCATGAGAAACTACAACATGGATGACCGTCATATGGACGGTACGGATAGCTACAAGGAATACCAAGGTGGTTCGAAGCCAATGGAGACTCCAAAGTTCCCTCCCCCGTTCATGAACATCAACATTAGCGGGTTTGGACGAAAGACAAATTGCTGGAAGTACATGACCTAAAGCCAAAAAATTCGAGACGACGAAATGGTAGAGATCACAACTTGTAATTACTGCGATGCTAAATTAACTGCTCGTATAGCTGTAGGAATATTGATGAGTAGATACTATATACGTATGTTGTTATAGTTAGTGTGTACATATATTGTTACTGTATTCTTTCCTTACTCGGAGAACCCTACTCTAGGTCGTAAGGTTTTTAATAAAGCAGTAACATTATATATTTAAAATATCAAGGAAATTCTAATTTTGTTCCGAAGTATTTACGTCATTGCGTACCCATATTTTGTGCAACTAATTCAATTTTAGTTAGTTTTAATGAGACGGGTACAAGAGAAAGGAATATGGTGGTGGTCATTTTCGTCGTATATAGTTATTTTGGGATAGGTTTGCGCTGGCACGGCACGAACATCGACATAGTGTGCTTTGGAGTGTTCTTGGGCCTTGTCAGAGGTGAGATGGGCCGACACGATACAACAGGATGACTAGACTGAGCTGGCACCACACCACGTGGTCTGAAGAACGGTGGATGGCACAACTCGGGCCCACCTCTACCGTGGAGGTAGAACGCGGCTAATGGTCTTCGCGGAATTGTTGCTAAGAGTCACCGACGAGTGGGCCCGCACTTGTGGTGAGCTCTATGGGACCCATCGTCTAGTGACGAATTCACCGGTGAGAGCAGTCGATACCATGGAGGACAGGAAATCCTACACTGACATGTGGGCCGGATTTGTCTTGGGGCCCACCAAATCAGTGACCCACTCTACCTTCCTCGAGGCCCCACCGGCTCCACCAAGTCTAAATAAAACAAAGCAACCCTTCTCCCCTTCCATCACTTGTACCTTCTCCCCCGAGGCCGAGCTCGCAATCGGCAAATCTCTCGCCGCCGCCGCCGCCATGGGCGACTACGGCAACGCGATGATGCGGAACCAGGACGCGGGTGTGCAGTCTCGCACGAAGTCGCAGACCCGTGCCAACCTCCTCCAGCTCAAGCTCGTAAGCATCCGCCACCCCTAAACCCTAACCCTCACCCTAGCTCTCCGACTTCCCCGTTCGTTTCGTTTCGATCTGAGATTTGATTCTGTGTGGTGGTTTGGTGGCAGATCGGGCAGATGCACCCGACGGGGCTCACGACGAACCTCCTGAAGCTTTTCGAGCCGCGCCCACCGCTCGAGTACAAGCCGCCTATCGAGAAGCGCAAGTTGCCATCTTATGCTGGTAATCGTGCTCCCCACGGGCATGTGTTTTTGGGTGGATCAGAAATTTTGTTTGTGATTGATGAGAGGGGCGTTGCTGATTCGTTGCTGTTGATCGGTTGCAGGGATGTCGCAGTTTGTGTCTCAGTTTGCGGAGCCTGGTGATCCCGAGTACGCCCCGCCTGTCCCCAAGGGCGAGACTAGGGTATGCTTTTGGTCGTTGTTCCTGCAATTTGTGCTAGATTTTTGGGTTCCAGCATTCTGCAGCTCTATCCTTGGCTGGGTTCTTTTGGTCCATGGTTTATATCTTTTGTCTTATGGTTTTTGAATTCTGGCTATTCGCACATGCGATTTTGGCTAGTATAGCTGAACTCAGGATAATGTCTACTGCAATCAACTTGTAGATCCGCCTTGAAAACACACACTGTTTAAATGCTAGGTACTGTAGCAAAAAGTAATACCAAAGCCGGGCCAAACCCACCCCTTGCCCCTTGATGTGTGGCCATAATTATATAATACAAGATATGCTATATTGCTAGTAAGATATCTGCTAATTCGGACTTTGTGATTAGGCATTTGAGGAGGTGTACTTATGCATTTTAGTGCAACTGAAATAGTGTGGCAAAGAAAAACAGGTGTACATATTGTTAATCTCTGTATAGTGAACATAATGCTTTCTGAGCATGGAATAATTAATGTATTAATGTTAACATGTGGATTTTGATAATTTTGTCCGCTAGACAGCACTGAGCACTCACAATTTCAGATTGCTCCAATGAAATAAGACAACTAGTTTCTTGATGCCATAATTTTACCTGAAATTATTTCAGATATGTTAGCAGCTAAGCAAGAGTTAGATTCAAATACTTTGAGAAGGCACTGTCGCACTTCTTTCAAGCGAATATCTTGTCGATCTGATATCTTTTTCAAATGCATGAACAAATATTTTGCACAAATTTTGCCTCTTATTAATAAATACATCAGTATGTAACTTGTGCTCTCATGGTTATCAGTTTTATTGTATGTTGGTGCCGTGGTGCGTATTTTCGTATGGATTTGCTACTCCATCTCTGATTTGAGTATTATCTTTTCTGGATTTAGACTGAAAAGAAGGCTAGAATACGCCAGCTTAAGCTTGAGCAAGGTGCAGCTAGGGTTGCTGAAGAGCTTCAGAAGTGTAAGTTTTTCTAAAGCCGCACTGCCCTTTTTCATTCAGATGACGGATGTAGTAACATCATTATTTTGTTTTTTTAATGTAGATGACCCACAAAATGACCCCAATGTCACTGGAGATCCATACAAAACACTCTTTGTTTCAAGACTTGTAAGTATTTGCCGCATCATTCAGGCATCCTTTATTCGTATGAAAACAGTTGATAAGTTGTTTTTTTTTTTGTAATTTAATGGTCATTGACTTTGCCAAACTGTTGCAGAACTATGAGACATCTGAGCATAGGATTAAAAGGGAGTTTGAAGCTTATGGGCCTATTAAAATGGTAAGTATACGTGGTAAATCCCAGTGCAGGTGAAGTTATTCCTCTTTGGTAAGGTGTTCAATTTTATAATCGGTAAACCATCATGGGTGAAAACTGGAGAGAGAAAAATTGCTTTGCTACCCTTTTATAGCTTCCTGGTAGTTCCTGTGACAAGTTGCTATTTGGAAGTGAGGGATTCTATCTTTTATCCTGTTGCTTGCACCAAACAGATTTAGGAACCTTCCGCACCAAAGATTTTCTAAAAGCTGGAGATGTTTGTTATCTTTGGGCCTGTTCTTTTCAGCTTCTCAAAACGGCTTTTGGCTTTTGCTACAGTACCTAATTTTCAAACGAAGTATTTTTTTAAGATGGAGTCTACAAGTTAATTACAGTACACGTTAAAAGTCCAACATCTGTACCATCCAAAATCGCAAGCGAGTATCTCTTTCTTCGTAATCTCTGTCGCAAACAGCTAAAATTCAAAAATTTCAGCCAAAAGCCATAAGCCGCAGCAAAAAAAGAACAGACCCTTTATTGTTTTAATGTTTTTGGAAGAAAAATTGCTCGCAGGTGTTTTTTTCAAAGAAAAATGAATAATTGTTTTCCAGTGTGGGTGTGTGTTGCAAAAATAGTGTAGCTCTACTTTTTAAAGCTGACAATATGTTGGCTCTTTTTTGTTTACGGATATATGCATGTATTGTTTTCTCCTCGATAACTTGTATAGGCATGGCTCAGTTTGGGGTGTTCTGACACAATTCCTCTATGTAAACCATGTGGGAATTAGAGGTCCACTTGTGAGATCGGTAGACCTGAATGACTTGACAGAAAAGTAATATGGAGTTCAGGTGTGGTGGTAATTAAATTAGTTATTTGCACCAAATCTTTGGTAAGCCATTTTAATATGTGCACTGTTGGTACAACATTTGAAGACTGGAAGATTTTTCTGTGAAAACAAATGTGCATGCACAGGTAATTTTCTGCACCTGTGTGCAGCCTTGATATTCTCTTTCTTAGTAGTTAGTATCAATCTTTCTGTGTTGAGAAATATCTCGAGGAACAGAGCAAGCCATTTGCTTCTGCCGAAGGCAGCAAGGTAGTGTTGTTTTCATGATTGGTCGTTCCCATTCCACAAACTTGCATCTCCCATAGTATTAACTGGAGCAAACAGCTTGAAGAGTGCTGACAATGGCACAAACATAGATCACTTTATGTTTTAAAAAGCAGCTTATCTGCAGGGGATTTCTACACTCTGGGACTTAATTGGGTAGGTCCACTGGTGAGTATAGTGTTCATAGTTACTTTCCATGAGCTGTTAAAGCTACTAGTGTTGCTGCCCAGTTCTGCTTCTCATGGAGGAAACAACACCAAAATTTATTGCTAGTGGCATCTCAACTCCTAGAGTAGAAGATTCTTCCGTTTCCCTGTGTGTAAGGAATATTCACCCATCCCTCACTTGCTATTATCACCTTAATTCATATAACTGCTGTTGCTATTTTGTTTGTCTTGATCACAAAGGTTGAACAAATTATAAAGCAATGGAAAGGGCAACTTGGTATAGTATTTAGTCTGCTATCGTACACTTTTTTCCTTTAGTAAGTTCCCTGGTAAGGGGATATGCAATCCATTTTCCAACATACGCCAATCAGCCAGACTTCGCTTTTCCCTCCAACTGTGTTGATGTGTGCTGGATTTCAATCCTCATGTGGAAGCTCTACATATGCAAGGTTAGCACGGCTAGTTAGGCTTTATGCCTTCCTGTCGTGCAACGTAGAATATGTTAAACCAAACTAACTATTCTAATAGTAACATGACTTCATCTTCTCAAGTTTAATGCATCTTCGAAAAGTCTGTAATTACTACTTTTGAGCTTCGCAGGTACGGCTCGTAACTGACAAGGTAACAAATAAACCAAGAGGATATGCATTCGTAGAGTATATGCACACTCGGGATATGAAAAGTAAGTTTGTAGTTAGCAAATGTTCCATGTAGGCTAGTCTCACACATTTGCTGATGCCTCACCCATTTTCTTCCCATATTTGGTTGTCACCAGATGCATACAAGCAAGCAGATGGGAGAAAAGTGGACGGTAAGAGGGTACTAGTTGATGTGGAGCGTGGTAGAACTGTTCCAAATTGGCGTCCCAGGAGATTGGGTGGTGGCCTTGGATCAAGCAGGATTGGTGGTGAAGATGTTGACCAGAAGCATACTTCTAGGTATATTCATTTTCACATTTTTTAGCAGTATTTTCTCATTCTATCATTTGAAGAAAGTCAATAATTTTATTTATCCTTAGAATGAGGTAAGACCTGGTATGATTGCTCCAGTTAATTGATAACAAATGCTTTGCATGTTGCTTGATTTCTTTGTTCGTTGCAGCATTTTTTCCTCTATTTTGTCTGATATACCTTTTCTGTTGTATTGATCTAAAGGGAATGTGAAATCATTTGGTACACATTGAAGTTTGATATTGCATTATTGCTATATAAGGATAGTTACTTTGGTTGTTGTGTGTATAGTTAGTGCAGTAACATGCTGGGGAGTTTATGGTATTACTGCTGTTCCTCTCATGATGGATTATCTGGTTATAGTCTTACACTAATACATTTCTGGTTATCAGGGAGCAACAGCATGCTGGGCGGCCCAGATCAGAAGAGCCTAGGAGGGATGATCGTCGTGCAGATCGGTAAGCCTTATCAAATAAATACGATGCTTATGTTTATCATCTTACCTTTGTGCTTATATTATGCTTCGTTGTCATATTGCTTTTGCTGCAGGGATCGAGAGAAATCTCGTGAAAGGGTACGAGAAAGAGATCGTGATGAGAAAATCCGTGAACGTTCCCATGACCGGACTCGTGATCGTGATTCAAGAGAAGAGAGGCACCACCATAGAGATCGTGAGAGGACTCGGGACAAGGACCGAGAAAGGGACCGGGAGAGAGACCGTGGGCGTGACCGTCGGGATAGAGATAGGCACAGGGATCATGGTCAGGACTATGACCGCCATCGTGACAGGGGCAAGGATCGTGACAGAGATTATGAGCGTGTTCACGAACGGGACCGTGGTCGCTTGCATGAGAGGGATGCTGATTATGGCAACGGAGGGCCTAGACATGACAGAAATTTGACTGATTATGGGCAGGATTATGGCTATAACCAATATGAGCAACACAAAAGCCACGAGGCATACGGTTATGGTCAAGATGGACATGGGCATGAAACTGAGCGCTCAAAGCAACATGAGCATGAGTATTATCGTGATGATTCATACAGTAAGATGGCAACCTACAATCAGGCACAACCTACCAATGCAGATCCTGAAGCCCCAGAGGAAGGTGAGGCATACGAGGAAGGCGACTACCAGTATCACCGAGCAGATGAATACAGGAACTGAAACTTGATAGCTGCAGTTAGGCTTATCAACTCTGAAATCTCAACGTCATTTCGGCAGCTCTGTGGTTGCTTGGTGGCCAAGGGAGGCAGAAACATGACATCATGTCTGCCTTCATTTTTTTGTTGTTGGCTAGTTCCAATGTTAGCTTCATTTATTTTGCGCATGTTTGTTTCTTGCGTGTTGTTTGCTGTAATAACTCGCCACACAATGCTGCAGATTATGGAACATGTTAGTGATGACCTATCATCTATGTACCTTTGTTTTGGAACCAGTGGCTTATCAATGTGAACTTGTTACTCGCTTAATGAGGCTTAGATCATGCCTTTTGTGCTGTGTTTCTTTCTTGACGAAGGCAGTTTTGTCTGATACAACGCAACTCATCTGGTGAAGAAAGTCAGAAGAGGTCACAAAGCCGATGGCTCAAATTTGGCTGTGCATGGTACGCACAGCAAGTGGTGAAGGTAGGAACAAAATCGAGTGTGGGTTAAGGTACTAAGCTAGATTGTTATAAACATAATATTTTACTCTCGTTTAATTCAAATTCACACACGAATAGAAGAGAAACAAAGTAAAATAGAGAAATACAATAAAAGTATCTCAGTAATAGAAGCGCATCCCAAAAAATATAAATATACTTTCGGTGAGTAGAGATCAATCATCTGCATATCAAAAATGGTAGAATTAGTAATATGATAACTAATTATAAATGATTAGTGATACGATAAATAATTATAAATTATCAGCAATAATGTCACTAGGATTAAATTCTACTTGAAACTTCTTTAGTTGAGTTGCGCTCCCATTAGTTGTTAGAGTACTACTAGAAATGTTTGGGAAATAGTTACGCAAAGTTTATTTCTTTATTATAGCAAATCTATCAACAAAATATGACACATCAATTCTAATCAAAATGCATAAATCATAATTTTAATTTTAATCTCTAGTAATTTAAGTTGATCAATGGCAATGATATAACATCCATATAATCTCTAACTCTAAGAATTTTCAAGGTGAATAACTCAATTCAAATTATGTAGAATAATAGAATGAAGAAATTTTACCCTTTGACTAGCCATCGCCGTCTTCACCAGTCGGTCGTCCAACTGTCCAAGAGACCAAGACTCCAAATCCAACGATCCCTTCGGCGCTGGTGCAGGCCACGAAGCCTCAACCCGCAAGGCCGCAAAGCACCGCCTGGAGCCCCGGATTTGCTCAGCCTCGGCGATTCCTCGACGGCTCGGCTGCCGCCAGCCCAGATCTACACGCCGTCGCTGCCAGGTGCGTGCACAACCTCTCTTCTCTCCCGCGCGTGTCTGTGCTATTGAGGACTACTGGATTGTGGATTGTTCGGGGTGTACTACTGAACTGTGCTACGTTTGTGTGCTGTCTACTGGACTACTGGATTGTGTCTCATGTAGACTACTGTGTGTGTGTCGGCTCAGCTTGAAGGTGTTTAGGGTGAGTCGAAGGATAGACTAAAACCTGACGAAGCCCAGTGGCTCCGCTCCTGCACACAGCTCATGTTCTTCAGAAGAATCGCGAGGGGTTTGCCTGTT
This sequence comes from Melocanna baccifera, assembly GCA_036346265.1. Lineage (NCBI taxonomy): Eukaryota > Viridiplantae > Streptophyta > Magnoliopsida > Poales > Poaceae > Melocanna > Melocanna baccifera. The sequence goes on from CM070704.1 coordinate 2,719,822, forward strand.
CGTTTTCCACTTGCATCAGTCGTCCCGTATCCTCGTATTTGCATACGCTGCAACGAGCACGGGGCTACACAGGTAGGCTATGTCGGTATGTGCTCATGCCATACGCCGCTAGATAAGCTTTCTGACGTGCACCCACCCTTGTTCTTAGAGCAGAGTAGCTTCTTCTAGAAAATACATGGGCTGCGCTGCATTGCTGTGGCCATCATGTGGATTTAAAACTTGTAAGGGTGGCAGCTTCTTTCGGTGCTTCTTGCTGTAAATACAAACCTATCGCAGTGTTTAGACAGGGTATGTATGTATGTATGTACTAAATGTGCTGCAAAACATGTAATGCCAACCAAATAAACTTGAGGCATCTCTGGAAACTGGGGTGCATGCTTCTCTAGAGTTCTACAGTTCACCATTCCCTCCAAATAGTAGTAGTGTAGCACTACAGCAACATACATACAAAGCGCGTGCCCTAACATGGCACTTTTGGAGTTAGCTATATCGATATAGTATATAGTGGTTCTGATTAATGAATATTAATCAGAATGAACAGAACGTAGACAGACGGCAAGCTAGCTTGCGCGCTCTCTCTCTCTCTGTGTGTGTGGAGTATCTGCCTTTTGCCTACTGCACGCAGCTATTTATTCGGCCGCCGTGCAAGGTTTTATTTTTCCAAAAACCTACATGCATCTCAAAATTTATCAAAATCTCATCCACAAATTCTATGAGGTTACAACTTTCCCCTTCCAAGGACCAAGTTACTCGTTAAAGCTCCTAAAAGTCAAGATCTACTAACTTAGGGCCTATTCTTTGCGGCTTTAAAAACGGTTTTTAGTTTTTGCTACAGTACCGAACTTTTAAACGGAGTATTTTTTAAGACGGGATCTGCAAATTAATTGTAGTACATATTAAAAGACCAACATCTGTATCAACCAAAATCGCAAGCGAGTATCTTTCTCTCCGTAATCTCTGTCGTGAACAGCCCAAGATTCAAAAATTTCAACCAAAAACCTTAAACCATAACCATAAGTCAAAAAGAACAAACCATTAATTGTCTCTCATTGAGGAGATTGTATTTGAGTACATCCGAGCCGCAAGAATCCTCCCACGCGATCGCAACATTAGCGATGTCCTTTTACATTGTCCCTCTGTTCTCCTAATCTTGCGTCACGCTTTAGGTCTTATTCCAAACAACGACAACTTCTGGCTTACAGAAGACAAAAATGTTTGGAATGAGTTGGTTTCTTAATGTGGTTTTTTTTTCTCTTTTTCTCTTTTATTTTTTTCTTTGTATTATCCGTAGAGATATAATGATGTTTTTACCTTTTTTTCTATTTTTTCTTTATTTTCCTTTAATTGAATACCTCAGGAAAAGCTAACAGACGCAGTAGTGTTGTTTCAGCCAAAAGGCAAAAGCCACGACACTTTGGACTATGGACTTATTCTCCTATGCTTGCCTCATGCTAGCATGTCTTCCCTACTCACAGTCCACGAGAGCGGCCATAGCAATTGCCACACAAGCGCCATATACGAGCTTCAACGAGTAAATGGCCTTTAGGAGATGGAACTTGCAACCACATAGAACTTGCAGTGGGTTTTTGACAAACTTTGATATGCACGTGGCTTTTTAATAAACTCCCATACTTGTAAGTGGGTTTTTGTAAAAAAAAAATCCCTTTTGTGTATAGGAAGTGTTTGAGTGTTTTGTTACTAGTATGCAACTATTGAGCCCTTAGATCTGGATCCAATGGACGAAATCACTTTAAAGGAATATGTGAGAAGGTTCTGTTTAATGTTGTGATGAACCATTGCAAGTTTCGTGAAGTAGGTAAGTGGTTTTTACAAAGGTCGCATTTTTTGGATTATTTTCTGAAAGCGTCAAGAAAATTAGAAGTACCGCAGTTGTGAATACGGTTGTACCGTAGAACTGTAGTACCGCAGATGTTTGTGCGGTATTGCCGCAAGGCGGTAGTTCCAACTTTGTGTCGGTACGTTTTTTCTAGAGGTCCAATGCGAGGTGCGAAGGAGCGGTAGTACCAATGTGTTAAGTGCAGTACTACTGATCTTCCCAGAAAAGCAGGGTTGTTAAGAATTTGGTCATGGTTTGACCTAGGTGTTGTTACTTATGTGCACATGAGTTTATTGTTTGGTTCTAGGTTTAGGATCGATAATTTATGTGCATACATTTTGCATTGCAGATTGTTTGGATTAATTATGTCAATTAATCATTGGAATTAGTCACCAGAGATAAAGGTGTAGCACAAATCTTGATGAAGAAATTTTTTCGAGTACTCTCAACCAAAAAAAATACCTAACTACTACTTAGCAATTTTCTTTCTTTTTCTTTTTATCGAGCTAGTTGCTGGACAATTTAACCATGTATGCACAGGCCAAGCACAGTACTGCCAGTCCCATGGGCCCCTCATGGGGACATTCGTCAGTTATTGTAGACGAGCCCCGAAATTCCATGCCTCGAAATTGAAAAGAAACGGCAAGTCAAGTCCAAACAAAACATACGTCAGCCCTCGATTGCCACGCCATGGATCGGCCTCACACGGCCTACCGGCTCCCTGCCCCTTTCCCTTTTGGTTAGTTCGTATTAGCTTTTGTGTTTGGCTTTTACAACAACACAAAACCTTTTGTCACAAACAAGTTGAGTTAGGCTAGGAATGAAACCTTCTTAAGGTCAAAGAGACGAGAGCTTTGAAAACATACAATGCTAAAATCATAAATTGTACATCCTGCCATCTGAGCCGAGAGTCTAAAACACTACCCCTAAACTTTCTTATAGTTCTGGTACGTAGATCGTTAACTTCCATGCATTTCTATCTAAAACTAATTCTTTAGATACATTACAATCCCTCCAAGTCTTTTTTAACTGCTTCATCCCACGTCGGTCTTGATCGACCTTTGTCTTTTCTTACTTTTTAGTACATCTTAAAATTATATCATGTACCAGTGCCTCAGAAGGTCTTCGTTGGAGATATCTAAACCATCTCAAGCGATGTTGGAAAAGCTTCTCTTCAATTGGTACTACTCTCACCCTATCACGTATATCATCATTGTGGATGTGATCCCGTCTTGTGTTAACACAGATCCACCGTAGCATCTTTATCTCTGCTACACTCATTTTCTGTATATTTTGTCGTTTAGTCATTCAACATTCTGCTTCATATAGCATCGTGGTCTGATCGTCATCCTATAGAACTTACAGTTTAACCTTTGAGGGTATTTTTTGTCACACAGGATACCAGATGCTTGGCACCATTTCACTTACCCCGCTATTATTCTGTGGCTCATGTCTTTATTAATCTCACCGTCTCATTGTAGGATCGATCCCAAATAATGAAACGTATCATTCCTAGATACTACTTGTCCATCCAGCCTAACATCTCCATCATCTACCTTGACACCGCTGAAGTCACACTTCATATACTCAATTTTACCCCTACTAAGTCTAAAACTCTTCAATTCTATGGTCTTCCTCCACAATTTCAGATTCTTATAAACTCCTATCATACTCTTATCAACCAGCAAAAAGTTAATATGACTATTCAGCTTTTCGAAGTGGTTTCTCTACTTCTCTCACTACTGTCCTGCTCCAGTGATAAGAAAAGGGGTAACGGATGCATCACGCACCCAGCTCCTCTCACTCCCGTCACACATACGTATCTCTTATTTACTTTTTCACCACTCGTTTTCTTATTCTAAAAACTACTTATTTTAACCATTACTATTTATTTTTAACAAAACTATAAACCAAAGCTAAAAAAACATCAGAAAAGTAATACGAATCCCCCCAAAAGTGCAGCCTCCCTTCGAGAAAGAGCCAGATGCACACGCCCGCATCGCACACAACACAGCCGCACCACACGTGCTCCGTATACGAGCGTACCGGTGTAGGTATTGACTGTGCACGGCGTGAATTGAATGGAATGCAGCCAGCGCTGCCGCTGCGAAGGCACCTCTCTCCTCTCCTTCCTCGGGCGCTTGAATGAGAGGATTAAATGGAGACGCAGAGAGAAAGGGGGAGAGAGAGAGAGATGGGACAGTCCTAACACATGAGAGAGAGAGAGAGAGAGAGGCTCCATTAATTTGGAAAGGGTGGGGAGGAATGCCCGGGTTCCATGTGGGCTCTAGTCAGTTTTGGGCTACCTCACGCTCCTTGGCGTCGGCGAGCCGGCGAGACTTTCTTGGTCCGAGCAAAACCAGTAAATGCCGCAACTGGCCGGTGTTTGCTAGCTAGCGTCCAGCAGGATCGCGTGCAAACCCACCTTCCTGTGGTCTCTTAGTGGCGGAAGAGGACATTAGTCTGTAGCGAACTTATCAATGCCGTCCCGGGATCGACTGATATGGTTGTTGTTATGTACCAGTTTGGCACCTAAAACAGTATAAAGTAGTCATGTGTTCTGTACCGATCTCGACGTTGATTAATATCAGCCATACCGACAGGATGACAATACTGTCTATTAAACACATTAAATCACATGCTATATTTAATATACTATTATGTATTTAGAGTAATAGTATATGTAAAATTTTGTGTGCATATAATCTGCACTTCGACGCTTCCATAAAGCTTTGTTCATTCGTTGATTCCTGATAGCCTAAACATCGAGCCCCCTCAATCCTCATGATTACATAACATTGAAGATTTCCTCACAAATGATCCGACTGAAAAGCAGAATGCCTGCCAAATGCTAGCAATCATTAACTTAACCCGTACGGCGATCCACTTCGTCACATCGCCGGACGTAACATCGTCCGGGCCTGCTCCTAACCGCTTTCAGGTTTCTGATCAGAAGATGTCATTTCTCAATTTTAGTTTTTCTATTTTACCTTTTCTTTTTTTATTCGCTTATATTATCTATAATGATATAACGATTTTTTATTTTTATTTAATTGAATAACTCAAAAAAGACTACAAATTATTACAATGTATTTTCAATCAAAAGTCAACAGCTATATCTAGAAGCCGCGGCTTAAATGCCGTTTGCAGCAGCCCCCTCATCCGCCAAACAATAAGAGAAAGTCACAAGCATCTGTGATACAGTGACAAAGGCAGAAGCATCTGTGATACTGTGACAGTGAGGCCTTGATTTTGTGTTTTCTTTTCCTTCTTGCAGCCCTCGAAATTGGGATGTTGGTCCCCATCATGTGGAATATGCACTGCCCCAGTCTCAACGGTTTTTTTGGGACTGTCTTGCAGGAAAATAACAATACAGTTGTAGCAAAAATTTTATTACCAAAAGAAAAGGCCTAGTCACCTTCATTTCCAATTTAAATGCAAGTGTAAGAACATCATATTCACAGGAGCTTTAGAGCATGTCTAGAAATTAAGCATCCATATATGAGCGTTGCAGGAAACTATATATATATATATATATATATATATATATATATATGCAAGCTGCTTATATAGATCCTCCAAAATTCCTGAGATGTTTATGTGTAGCACGTGCAGACAACCAAGTGGATTTCCCTCTCCCCTTGCTCATGAAGGGGGTTCGATGCCAATAGGCAATAGAAAGTTACAGTGAGACTGGGCATAGTGACATCCATAGTGTATCAATTTTCAAATTACTGTATACACACGACAGCACGATAGGATCAATTTCCATGAGCAAGCAAATGCTAAGCAATATAAGTGGCATGCAATATATAATATAGTATTCTACTGTTGTAGATTCATCGATGCTGATGGGCTAGGGAGAAGTAGAGAACTGTTCCAGCTTCCACGCTTGCAAAGGGCACAAACACAAGCACCTAGCACAAAGGCCACACTATGGGCCATGGAAATGATGCCCATGCCTGAGCCATACCCTAGAATCTAACGTAAGGATGCATGGTGTGGGGGTGGGAACTGGCAAGGCTCAGGTGCAGACACTCATGAAATTGTGTGCTAGCTTTCCTTCGTGAGCTCTAGATAATGTGTAAGTGTCGGCAACTAAGCTACCTGTATCAAAGATCGAAATGCATGGTGCGTGAGATTCCTAATTAACTAGGTTGTGTAAATATCATTGTGCAGTTATAGTTGGTGTAAGGAGCTATGTATGTAGATTAGATAGAGGTCAGAATCAAACCCAGCAAACCTCAAAAACCTAGTGCAGCGAGCTATTTAGATAAGATGGAAATTAGCTACCATCCGAATAATCAAACTTCTGCAATCTTGATTCGAAAGATATTGGTCATGCATGGTTGATTTACTATTTGAATTTACACGGTTAATTTCTTTGAGCCCTTAGTATATGTGGAACATGCTTTGTGTAGGCAGTTCAGTTTGAACAGAACTTGCAAGGTTGGATGGATGTGTGAATAATGGCCGGGTGGATAGCAAGTATAGAGGATAGAATCAGGAGAGATGATGCTGGCTGGCATGGAGGGGGGGGGGGGGGTGGGCAGAGAGAAGATGGGGGATATCTGCCCAGCCCTGCAGCTGCATGCTGCCCTTCTGTTACTACTGAGTGCATGGTGAGGTCAAATCACCAAAAGTGAATGACGCTTTTGTTTTCGTTTTCTCATCTCCTCTCTCCTCTCTTCAGAACACTTGTTTAATAATCTTTCGAGGGACCACCACTGCACTATGTTTTGGACACATACACTTCAGTACCGAGGAGTGAGGAGTAGAGGTGGAGAGGGAGTACACACCTACGACTGTTCGGCTATCCCTCTCCTGCCTGCTGGCCTCTGTAGCTGCCGGTGCCCGGCGCCTCTGCTGGCCCGGGGCCGGGAGACCAAGCGGGCGATGATGCATGCAGGCACACCAGGCTAAATTGGCTCAGCTACTTGCCCTGTGTGTTAGCTAGGGTTTGCCTGCAGATTTTTGTGCATGTTTGGCAGACTATATTTGCATATCTAGTCTAAGCATGCATGGTCTTTGCGACTGAATACATTGGTGCGACACATGCATGGCTTTTAATTCATGTTCGATCCATCAGCATTATTATTGCTCTCGCCACGAAAAGTTAATTTTGAGGTTGGATTGATGGAACTTGAAGAGAAAAGAAAGCATGCACAGGAATGCATGAGATGTACATGCACGCACGCATTACTCCCGCTACTACTAAACACCCTTTTTGCTCGATCTCCTTACTGTTACGCCACTGGGGCTTTTGTTGGACGCATAGTGCTTGGCTGGGCGCTGTGTACGCCTGTACTGCTGTACATACGACGAGGGGTAGATTCAGGTCTATGGCAGTTTAGGCTCCAGCTTAAGACGTGAGATATTTACCAGTGTAGAGTCTGCGCGTGACCAGCTAATCTCCGGAGTGTTGGTTTGCTTGGCGCAGTACAATGTAGATTCAGTACTGCAGATAGCGCGCGCATGTACGTACGTACGCAACAGTGAGACACGTCGTCCATCCTATCTAGCTGATCGACCATGCTCTCTCTCTCTCTCTCTCTCTCTCTCTCTCTCTCTCTCTCTCTCTCTCTCTCTCTAAAGCTGCTTTTGTGCACCCCTCTCTCTCTCTCTCTGAAGTGACTTTGAGCTTTGAAGTTTTCCAAAGTGAATGTTGCGAGGCCGGAGGGGATGGCAAGGTCTTTTTCGTGGGTCCATAAATAAATCAGCTGGTCCAGTGTACGACGAACACAAAAATACACACGCATGACATATTTAGACGTTTCGAACACAGGAATTCCATGTTAGATGGTTCGATTTTAATAGGAGTAAGGGAAATTACCGTATTCCAATCGGAGCCTTTTGCTCTCTTTTGTGTGTATGTGTGTGTGTGTGTGTGTGTGTGTGTGTTCATCGTGATGCAACAAAGATAATGCCCAAATGGCATCTCCAATAATTCCAAAACAGTGCTTGCACCAATAATTCACGGCAGTGGGACTCGTGGCCCAACATCACTGGGGTTATCCAATTTTCTTCGAAAAACTTTACTAGGATACATATAGACCTAGTTAATTCTCACTTAATTTAGAGGGTAAAACTCTTACAAAATTCTAGTAGTGAAATTTCCGTGTTCCAAACAAACACTCAGCGGCTACGTAGGTTAGACATTTCAGCTTTAGCATCATGTGGTGGGCATCACGCAACATTTGGTAGTGTTTTTCCGTGCATGCCGGGGTGAAAATGACCGTGCGGTCAGATAGTCCTTATCCCATCGATCGATGGATCCATCGGCCGGGGGTGGTGGGTCCCCGACGGAGGCCCCCCCATGGCCTTCACCACCAACCTGGTCGAGTGGTTGCCGGGGCCTTTGGGAAACCTAGCTAACCACAGCCTTCTCCTTTGCCTTGTTGCGTCATTAGGTCCATACATTGATACATGCATATATACATACATAAACTCATACACACTAGATAGCTACAATGGCATTGCCATGGGAAAAGCGCATGGAAATTAAAGACGATGGCATCAGTTGTCAGAAGGGGCCCTGGCCATATATCAAGATCTAACTGAGTTTACTTCCTGGGTTATAGATCCAAATGGGATGTTATATGTAAGCCCTAAAATAACAATCTTATAAGTTGTAGTTGGTCTTAGTTTCTTCCCTCAAAAGTCTAGTCTAATAGTAAAGTCTCTCTCATACTTATAAGTTATATTTTTTTTCTACGACCAATGTGGAACTATTCCTAATATTCTCTCCCTCACGTTGATTGTCAGAAGGGGCCCTGGCTGTATACCTAGGTCTAGCTATATTTACTCTCTGGTCCACAAGTCCAAGCAGACTGCCCAAGTCTATGGGTTGCTGTATGCAAGCACTAAAACAACAGCTTTATAAGTGGTATTAGGTCTTCTTCCCCAAAAGACTAGTCAGTGGATGAGATCTCTCTCACACTTATAAATTATACTTTTTTATTTCTCACAACCAATATAAAACTATTCTCAACATCGGTTGCCACTGTTGCAGCTAGTTGTACGTACGCGTCATGGCCGGATTCGGCTGTCGTCGTCGTCGTCGCAGTACGTAGTAGCAGTACTTGGCCATCTTTCTCAGACGGCGAGGCGGCTCCGAGGGGTTTCTCTCAGTCACAGTAGCAGCTGGGCGCGCAGGCGATAATTTTCTCTTTGCTCGCCGCTGATTTTGATCGCCGAATTCACCGTGGCCGGGGGAAACGCGAGTTGCAGCGTCGCCGCTCGGCGCCGACCGCTCCTTTTCTGCCGTGAATGACCCAATATGTAAGCTGTGTACAGTGCGCCTATGTCGTAGGGGGTATCTCATGGATGAAGAACATGTGATGGGGTTTCAAGGTGTGTAAAGATATGACATCAACGGTTTGATGTTGGGTCCATCGATCCATCTAGAGTCCAATTAATGCTAATTAGCTCAAGTACAAGCATGGAACTGATTTGATTGTAACACATTGTGAGCCAAAAGAGGAGCTAACTATGGACATGGTATTTTGAGCTATAGCTTACAATTTTGTGCTGTAGCTTATTAATTTAATGAATAGTAATTACTGAAAGAAGGTAAAAAAAGAACAACGCTATATATGTATCTCTTAATTAAATTAAGGTCTTATTGGAACGTAGGAATCTAACAACATATAAACGGTAAAAGTGTACTGGAATGTCATGATTTATTGAATCCCACGGGAATCAAAACCACAGCAATTGCCAAAAAAAGGTGCTTGGATGTCTCACAGGAAAAGTACAAGAATTTTGAGAGATTAGTTGTTCTCGATCAAAGAGAGTGTGGAGAAAGAGAGAAGGTGCATTGGACTACTAAAAGAAGAATAATATGAGGTTTGCTCTCATGTTTATTTTCCTACGGAATTGGAGCATAGGAATGCATATCCCAAAGGAATTGTACAACCTCAGTCATATATTCCAAACAACCTATACAGGAAGAACTCATAAGGATTTGAATCCTCTAAAATTCCTTCGAAAATCCTACAAACCAAAGAGGCATAAGGCAGGAGTCTAGAAGATGAGACTCTAACTCGTGACCTTAACAATCGTAAGTGTTTTACGGCCACAATGCAGGGTTAGAGTCGACGACATCATAATAAATATCACGCACGCGGTAACTTACGTATGGAAAAGAATGTATATATACACTAATACTGTAGTTTAGTATTTCTCATGAATATATTTGCTATGCCTTTTATTGTCGATGCAGGAAAGGTCCTTGTTCTTTTGGAGGCTAGTGGTGAGTACTGACCATAGAAGCACGCTTTGGTGGGGTATATTAATTCGTAGGGGGCTGTAAGCCCTAGCTACGTGCCCTAGCATGTACTAGCACGAGTTCATACAATGCATGCTGTTATTTTCATCTTGAACCCTTTTCCTTGTTTCACAGCACTTCTTTTCCTGATTTGTTCTTTTCGAGGCAAAAGGGCTTCTTTTCCTGTTTATGATTTTTGGACGGAATGCCGATAAGCCGATAAACCGTTTTAAAAATATTATTGTTCCCATAAACTACTTCGAAACGGCGACGGAAAAGACATCTCGTTTATTTATTTGAGAGAAGTCATAAGCCATAAGTTGTAAGCTTTACAAGAAATGCATGTGGATCATCAAGTGATTTACACATCGACATACATGCAATGGGGCGTTCGTATTGACTGCGGTCGATGACTTTTGACTGAAATAAGTGAATTTAAGAAGAAGAGCACAAGTAGTGGGGAAAGTGAGAAAGAGTTGCGTGCGCAAGACTGGAGCGTTAGAAATGGGGTACATGATACATCTATGACCCCTTGTTTTATCTCCGGAGCAAGAGATATGAAGAGGCCCTTTCGAGAGTCGGGTTTTCTTGTTGTCTTCTGATTTCTCTAAACAGAAACTAGAAATAAAAGCTAATACGAACAGACCTATATATAACCCAAAATGAATGCATATTACATCTGCAATTTTGTATTGACAATTTGACATCTATACCAGCCATCAATTTGCTTTAACCAATCGCATACGTAAAACTGGACGACTTCTTCCGCTAGCTACCATACTATTTGGTATTGGCTTTTTTTATTGTAGTTGGCTTATTTTTACTGTAATTGAGTTGACTTATTTGACATAATTAAATTTAAAAAATAAAAACATGTTAGTACATTACAAACAATGCAAAGGAATACGGAAAAAAAGAAAAAGGCAAAAAAGGCCCAAAAATAAAAATAACTAGAAAAAAACAAAATTAATGAATAGTAAAAAAAGCAGAAGACAGAAGCTAAATTGAGGGGTGTCATATCTGCATGATCCATCTTCGCTTTAACCAGTCAAATACGTTGCATACAAATATCCCATCCGTATGCAACATTGTGTACAAAATACTACTAGAATGATATTATTCGATTCTACCCCTTCCTAAATAAAATTAAGATACACAGTTCCTCATGGGTATTCTCGGTTTTTTTTTATCCAGTTCTAACCTTTGAAACGCACACACTGTATTCGCAACAAATTAAATAATAACAAATACGTACACTCACTTTGTATTCACAACAAATTATATGATAACAAATACGTACACATGAGATAGTACATGTACATAATTGACTCTTCTTCTCTTTGTCGTCTTCCTCTAGAGTCTAGTTCTCATGGCTTGGCAGAAGCGAGAGAGGCCCACAAACCCGTCGCCTAGCCACCTAGCGACAGCTGCGGCTGCCACTGTCCCTCGTTGTTGACCATAACTCCCCAAAATACCACTAGATCACCTTGCTCGAATGGCCCTCTTCCACTAGACCAGAAAGCAAAAGTTGATTTTTAAATATAGTTTTTTCTTCACATTATCTATACAGATATAGTAATATTTTTTCTTTTTTCTTTTTTAATTGAATATATCAGTAACAACTATTATATTATCAGTTTTAGTTAAAAATCACAACAATTTAGAACATAATCTTATATCTCTTTCTTGCTCTCCTCTCCCCTCCCATCACAGCAGCACAGCACCAACCAAACCCCTCACTCTCTAGTTCCCAAATCGCAGCAGCAACAACAGATCCGATACATACTAGGTTCCATTGTATCACACATCAGTCACTCACCCCAAACCATCAAATCACCAAATCATACACGCCCACCACAGCACATATCAAATCACAGCCAAAGAGGAGAGAGAAAATATACTGCTCACTACTAAAGCAAGCGAACGACCAGTTAGCTAGCTGCTAGCAATCGCGTGCCGCCTTTCCACTCGCGTTCGCGTATCCTATATCTCTCGCTCGTTCGTTGCCGCGTCAAATCACGCATCCAAGAAACTAACCAGCAGCTGCTTGTTGCTTCAGTTGCCCGGTTAAAGTACTTGCGCCACGCACCAGCAGCGCGCGGCAGCGATAAGCATGTCGTCCTCGTCGACGACGTCCTCCCCGGCCTCCGCCGCCGCGACGTTCCCGCCGGCCCCGCAGCTGACTCAGCTGGCGGAGAACCAGCTCCCGGCCGCGCTGCAGCTCCCGCCGGTGCAGGCGGCGCCCTCGGAGCAGCTCTGCTACGTGCATTGCCACTTCTGCGACACCGTCCTCGTCGTCCGTGACAAAACCACCGCTCCCTTAGTTCTCTCTATAGATCCTCTCTTTCTCTGAAATTCTACGTGCTGCAAGATCGATTTAACCTGTGGTGTGTGTCTGCGCGCGTGTGCAGGTGAGCGTGCCGAGCAGCAGCCTGTTCAAGACGGTGACGGTGCGGTGCGGCCACTGCAGCAGCCTGCTCACCGTCAACATGAGGGGCTCCTCTTCCCGAGCATGCCGACGGGCGCCGCCGCCGCCATGGCCGCAGCCTCTGCTGTTACGACCACCACCACCCAGCCGCCGCCGCCGGCAACAGCTGCGGCACACCACGGCCAGTTCAACCTCCCCCACTCGCTCAACCCCGCGCCCAACACTCCCCACCACTCCCTCCTGGTACGTGCCAAACGCACCACACGTTTTTGCATGCATCAAAATGGCCGGAGTCGGGATAGCACTCCTAGCCATGAGTGGTGTCTGATGATCGTACATGTGGTTTTTGTGCTTGTGCGCATGTAGGATGAGATATCAAGCGCGAACCCGAGCCTGCAGATGCTGGAGCAGCACGGCCTCGGCGGCCTGATCGCGAGTGCAGGCAGGACCACCGCGCCGCCTCCGCCGCCAGCCACGGCGGGGAAAGGGGCCAAGGAGCCGTCCCCGCGAACCAACCCCGTCGTCAACAGACGTGAGTACTCCGCCCGCGCGCCTAAGTTCGCATGCACGTTGCCAAATGCTCAACCTTTTCTCCTTCCTTGGATTATCCAAGTTTTTGTCTGGTTTCTTGAGATCGATCTTGAACTAGTTCTGCCCATGCTCTCTGCTGATCAGAGCAACACTTGCGCCTAGCTATATACTACGCGTCTAGGCGTTGCACAGTTGCAGTAAGTGCAATGCTCCCACCACTGCACGCTCTCAACTGTCTAGAGCCCATCTTTCTTTCGCTTCGAGCCCTTTTCACTGTGAGGGAATAGTAGCCGATTTCCTCCTCCATTCTCGCCTGTCTCCGCTTGGAGCAATGGCAGGCCGGCGCAGCAGAGTGGCTAGTGCGCCGAGCTCCATGTCGCGGTCCAGCCATGTGTGCGTTCATGCACGCGCGAAAAGAAACTAGCTAGATCGAGACCGATCGTTCATGTTTGGGTTTTTCTAACAGCAGCTTCGCTTCGATTTTCTCTGCATGCAGCGCCGGAGAAGAGGCAGCGCGTGCCGTCGGCGTACAACCGCTTCATCAAGTGAGTATAGTAGGAGTACATTCCTAAGCTATGCATTATACTGTGCAAGTGCTCGTTCTCGGTCACGGCAATGCCGCGTCGGTGGCAGCAGCCGGCCTGTGCCGGGGCCGGGCTGGGGCGGTGGAGTGGGTGAGGCCTTTTGCAGAGGCAGACGGAGGCCTTGTTTTGTTTTCTCTCCCTCCCCCTCTCTCTCTCTCTCTCTCCTTGTTCATCTTTCGAGGATGGAGAGACAGAGACAGAGTACTCGTAGATAGTGAAGTTAATGAGACATGGCAAATGATGCATCGGTGATGGCAAATAATGGGGGTGTCGTTGAGCTGATCTGATGTTTCCCTTTCCTTTTTCTTTTCTTTTCTGGTTTTTTGGGGGAATGGAGTTGCAGGGACGAAATCCAACGCATCAAGGCTGGCAATCCCGACATCTCGCACAGGGAGGCCTTCAGCGCGGCTGCCAAGAACGTCAGTGGCCTTCACCTAGATCTCTCTCTCTCTCTCTCCCCGCTCTGATCTCTAGGGTTTTGCTCATATTCCTTTACTGTTTCTAGGATTTACCAATCTTTCAAGATCACATGATATACTTATTCTTCCTTGCATTCCCCCTTTCTCTTCTAAATCTTTGTTTGGTGTGGTGGTTTTGTTGTTGGTACAGTGGGCTCACTTCCCACATATCCACTTTGGCCTCATGCCGGATCACCACGGGCTCAAGAAGACCAGCCTCCTACCTCAGGTGACTAATACCTTGTCATACACTGCTATGTTTTTCTTCTTCTTTTTGGTAGGCGGATGAAACACAAAATTATAGCCAGTATATTTATGCTTTTTTATTTTTTGAAAGTCTCAGAAGTCAGAAGACAAAAGCAATTTATTTCAGAGAACACTTTTCAATACTCTGATAAATAACGATTGCATAGTAGATTTTTATACGTTTTAAGCCATCCATCAGTACTATTATGTGGTGCAAATAGACCCCTCGGGTTTTTCTCATTTTATGAACCCAATTAGTCAGGCCAAACCTCTATAGTGTGTCCTTAATTTGTGGTGGGGACTTGATAGTCCCAACTGCGTGGCCTAGATTCAAAACTTGGGTCAAACAAAGTTAAAATAAAAAACCTCATTCGAGAAAATCAATTGCCCGCAATCGCCACTGATTTGCTGATGGAACATAGAAATTTGTATTTAACATAACATAGAACATTTCTATTTCAAAATTATGATTCTTTTCCATGTGCAATCCTCATATGAATGCTTAAATTGTGTACTTACTAGATATATACTCGCTCGGTCCCTCCGGTTCACAAAATATGTTATTTTGGACATCGATATGACCTTCAAAAACAACTTTGATCACTAATTTTTATTGTAATGTATTTATAAAACACAATAAAACCATAATATTATTAAACTGCTTTTCGAGACGAATCCACATATATGATTTTCATGTATTCAATCTAAATATTTTAAAAGATGTAAATAGCCGAATTTCCAACAGTTTGATTGTACGTATTCGAATTTTTTTAATTAGAGGGCTAATTAGGTAAAATTGAAACTGGACATTTTCTTGGATGAAAGACTCGGAGAGATTTTTCACTGACTAAATGTCAACCCTTTTTTTGGCTTATTTTAGGATCATCAGAGAAAGGATGGGCTTTACGCAGCGGCAGCGGCAGCGGCGGCCAACATGGGTGTTGCTCCGTACTAATATAAGCTAGCAAGATGTTACCGAGTCTCCTTGACTAGTTTCTATCAAGCTATCCAGCTAGGGCTTTCTCCCTTGTTAATTACCTCAGTTCGTATGACCTATAATGAGATCATCTCTCGTTGCATGTCTGCTAGTTTGCTCGATCTAATATCTGTACGTGCTGTTAATTAGCTCTAGACTTGTTGTCGTCGATATAATCAACCAGGCCTTTTTCACTTTCTGTTTGCCCCCTCTAGCTACTATTACCACTCTATCTCGTATATATACTACCACTTCAACTACTTTTTTCTGATACTCTTCACATTTTTTTTCTCCTTGCCTTTGTTCTTTTTTGTTTTTGTTCTTCAAGTACTTTGGTGCAGTGCTCTCTCGCTCTGTCGAGTAAAGCGAGGCCAGCCACGGGCTTCCATTGTCTGGAATCGTCCCTGTCCGAAGACCGGTCTTTGTTTGCTTGCTTGCTGGCTGCAGCTGCTGGAATTCAAACTCACTCCCAGCCGTCTCTCTATGCATGCATGTACTGAGGTCTCTAGCAGTGGTAGTGATCACTGCTCCAGCTCTTTTGCTTGCTTTCTTGTCTCGATCCTTTCCTACTGGACTGCATGCATGCACCTCTCACTATAGCGGGGGTACTCGTGTGCACGTTCTCCAGATCAAAGCTAGGAGATTTGTTGCCATTCTTTGGATATACCGATCTATCCATTGAGCTAGCACCACGAGGTACCAAGAGTACGGGACGAAGGCACCAAGAGTTTAAAGATAATTTAGCAGAAACATATATAGCTTCTGATACCTCTCAACGATGATAAAAACTCTCCTGATCAGCTTGATCGTGTTTGCTCGTCGCCTTGTGCTCAGATATGAGCTAGCTAGAGACCGACCGGCGCCAGCGTAAGCGATTGGATTGTCGGATGTGAACGGCGATCGATCGATCGTGATGTAGACGGGTCTGCAAAGCGGAAGAATTAAAATGACATGGCCCTCACCCAGATGTTGCTACGTGGCCTCTTAAGATGTTTAAGGGGCCACGTGGCAGCATCTGGGGCCGTAAAATCTGCTTCCATGCAAAGCCGGCCGGCCGGACGTACGGACGAACGATCGAGTGGAACGGGCGGCCGGCGTGCGAGCTATCCCGTCGGGCGGAGGGAGGGCGCGCGACTGGACCATGCATTAAAGGTGGCGCTTGGTCGCGCAAAGCGGCGGGCCGGCCTGCAGGCGCGGCGCCCTGAACCCAGCTGAGATGGGGCTTTAGCAGTGCGTGCGTTTTTTTGGTCGTGCTACTTTTGGGGGTTGCGCACGCCCCCGTTCCGGGGCACGAGGGCGCTGTTTGGTTTGACAAGGGAATTTGGAAACAGGGGAAAGCTAGCGTTGCCGTTGCAGCAGCAGGTTGGTGTGTGCATGTACGTAGGCAGCGGTCTCTATCTGGTGGTGTAAAATTTGTTCTGGGTACAACATTGATTGTTGGTGCCGTATAGGGGAGATGCAGGTGTTTTTTTTGGTTTGAAGCACTTGGATTTTTTTCTGATATATGCAGTATTTTTCGTTCATGTTTATAATATTTATCGCCCATAGATGCAACATTTTATAGCCAAGAATATTGCATATATGGATGAAAAATATCGCAAATATGGATAAAAAATATTGTATATATAGAAAAATTTGAGTGCTCCAGTCAAAAAAATACTCGAGTATTATTTAGTGTGCTGTCTAGGGGGATTCGAATGTTTTTTTGTGATTCGGAGCACTCAGATTTTTTCTGTGTATACAATATTTTTCGTCAATGTTTACAATATTTTTCGCCTATGTATATAATATTTTTTTCCTATATATACAATATTTTATAGCCGAGAAATATTGCATACATAGAAAAATATTACATATATGAGCGAAAAATATTGTAAACATAGGTAAAAAAATATTATATACATGAAAAAATCTAAGTATTTTGAGTAAAAAAACACTCAAGTGTTATTTAGCAATTTTCGTATTTAGGTTTTGGGGCGGTTGAATCAAATACGTACGGTGACAAACTCTTGGGAAGTTAGTAGTGCATTACAGTACTAGTCACTGCTTGGAAGCCTATTTTTAATAGGGAAATTTGGATAAATGGCACTGCAGAGTTCGTTGTTTCGAAGAATACCACTGGCTGGCAGACTGGCATATTGGTTATTCCGATCTCACAAGTTAGTGAGATATCCAATAACTTTGCTGTGGCATCTTAATAAATAAAAACAACAGGTGCGATTTAAAAATCTATTTTGCTCTAAGAGCAAGAAAATCCCACAATAATTCTAAAAAGAAAAAATTCTTAGAAATTCTCACATTAATCAACAAAAAAATAGAAGCACCACTACTTATTTTGGTGAGATAAGATCATGATTATGTAGATTAATCATATATATATATTAGAATTGTATAGTAAATATAATCGTATTTTAATTATAGACAGTAGAGTTGTATATAAATAAAAATAACTGATGATATTCAATGCACCTCTTTCATTTTGATGACAAGAAAATCTCACAATAATACTAAAAATAAAAAATGTTAGAAATTCTCACATTAATCAAGAAAAAAGAAAAATCTTCACCAATCTCATAATATCTAACCGTGCAACTGAGCGAATAAATCTGCTAGTTATATCACAACATGACGTCGTGACCCTATAGATAACCGTGCATGTACATCTTGGCCAACTTCGTAAGGCACATGCATTAGCCACAGTACCAATATAAACGTACTGGCATCGGCGAGATGATTTAATTCCTGCAACCGAGCGCGCATCGAGGTGCAAGTGCAACGCATGCGGCAAGACCCACCGTACGTACGTGCACGAGGCCACGGAGGCGCATGGCGCAGGCAGGCCGAATCACTCGCCGTACGCACGTCTCGCCCCTGCCAACCCATCTAGTACGTTACGTCGTGCGGAGCGGAGGTGGCAATTGAGCCGGACCGTGTAGCCCCCGACGGGTGCCTCGCCCGCGCGTTACGTGCCAGCCGAGCCCAGGCCGCGCACCACGCGCGCACGGTTCGCCCGACCAGCCGACCAGGCACCGTTGCGGACTCGAAACCGCGACAGCCTGGCTTCCGCGGCGCGCGAGCGGTGGGCGTTTTCCGCGGCTGTCGCGCCGCCCGCCGGGCCGAAACCGTGTGTGCGCCGATCGGCCGCGCGAGGCCAGTGCTCGGGCCCTGTTCCGCTGTTTGTCGAAATGGGCCTTTGTAGATCTAGTAGAATAGGCTGGAAGCGGATCCGTTCACAGGTTGCGACACACAAAGGTACAGGCTGTAGGAGTAGTATCTGCTCATGATCCAAGTGTCCAGGAAAGGACAGCGGAAAATTTCACGGCAGCAGAAAGAAAAACAAACCAGCCTTCAAGATTTCGTCAAGACCATAGATGTGCCCGGATCCCAAAAGGACGATCTCCAGGCGTCCAAATCTCAAACGCCGTGGTCCTATGTGTTGGATGTGCCATGTCAGTTGCCAATGTACTCATCCAGGGTCACGTAGAGTAGAACGCCTAAATTTCACAGCAATTCTGAGAGAAACATAGCAGTTATTTTAAGAACTCCTGTGGAAATCCATTGCCGAAGTGTATCACTGTTTCTCCCTCTGACCTTTAGGCACAGCTTCCGAGGCCCATTAAGCTAGTGCTACTGTGTCTGTACTACAAGTCTTCCCAACGGCAGCATGATGGAGCACCCTGCCACGGGCAGTGGCAGTGGTAGACGACCAAAATATGCTCGCCTTCAGTACCAAGAAGCACGGGAGTAAAGTAAACCCAAGGAATAAGTAGCGAGCACGCGCCATGGCCGCGCCGCGCTGTAAGCTGCCAAGGAAACACGATAAGAATCCTGTAACCATTTCTTATTGCAAGGTCGAAACGCGAAAGGTGAGTGAGAGCACACGGACACAGCATCAAAGCATCAGAGTATGCTGCACCCGGCTAGCTGATGCCCTGCTAGACTAAAGCGGAAGCAACGAACATACCAGCCCCACTCGTACGCCAAGCAGCAGCAGCAGCAGCTGTTCTGCCCAAACTACAGTATTCTATTTCTACAGCCAACTATGCTACTCGTAAACATTTCACTCTGAATAACAAACATAAAGTGTTAACCGTTCAGCAAGTTACTGCCGCTCCTCCTGCTGCTAATGTAGGTGACAAGCTGTGGTTAGTTTGGAATTGATAAGCCTAGACGAGTGGAATTTATTGGCCGTTAGGCATCATAGGTGAGGCACAGTGATGGGAACCCAGACAGCGATGCAATGCAGAGCAGATGATGGGGGTTACTGGGAGTTAATGTCAAGTTGTTGCACGAGTACGAAACGTTTTCAATGGAAAAGAGAAGGGCCAGGGAAAAATAGGCTCTGAAACGACTCAATTGAATGATGAGATTGAACAAACTTTCAGGAGAAAACGAAAAGATGCAGTAAAGGAGACTGGAAGTGTTGAGTCGCTTGACTGAAATGAAATCTGGATGCTACGCGAGTTTATCAGTAGAAGATATTGGGCATGTCCTAGAGGCAGAAGCCAGAAAGCGTGTGTAAACTGACTGAATTCTGAATGCCAACTAATTCAAGCAGGCATTAAGCATGTACTGAAAAAGTTGCATATCGGAGCAGCAATATCAATCACTGAAACGAACTTGTACTATTGTTCTGAATCAAGCTACTGACAAATGAACGAACTGGGAACAATGGCAAGATAACATTTCACAGATGTCAGCATGCAATATCTGGTTTATACTGAACCAGGCTAGATATTAACACATCCGCAAAATCATAAATATGTGTTTATAACTAGAATCAAACTACAGACAAATAAATTACCAATGATTAGATAAATAGTACTATAGTACTCTTGACAATGTTAGAACACAGCTCTCTGAATCTGATGACCTTTGTACAACACTACAAATCACGAATAACCCCCTTTTATCCAAGCCAAAACTAAAACAAAAGATAAATAGCTTTCTTTGTACTACTCATCGAGCAGCAACTTTGACTCTGCGAGGTTATTTTTGACACACTGTTCTTGATCGCCTTTACACAACCTCCTTTTCTTTCCAAATGTACAGTTTCTTTTTTGACTATATTATTTCATTTGAATCTATAATTCCTTCTTCCCACTTGCCATAATCTAGGTACACCATACATTGGATCACCGTCCCACCGAGCCGGAAGCCTGGCACCACCGTGAACCCGACCTTCGGCCGCACCGTCGTCTTCCCAAGCTCCTTGATCCGTGAAATTCCCTTTGACCGCACAATGTTCTCCATGTACACCGACGAGTACTCCGTGCCCCGGCCAACTTGGAATATGCCGACTGCTGGGTCATACGCCCATGCCAACCTGTGGAGCGTCCATATCGAGCTTGCCATTGCAACGAACAGCTCGTAGAGTGGACCAGCCGCGCCCATCACTGGCAATGCCCCGCAGTCTGAATTCCCAAACAGTGAGGACTCAATGCCAGGATGGATGAGCTGCTTGTACTTCCGGTCGCAAAATTGGGCGAATTCGCAGTCCGGGCTTGAATTCATGAGCTCCATGGGATCTGCATCTGAGTGCTCGATGAATTGCTGCAGCGATTCATTCCTACGAATTGCGAGCTCGATTCCTTCAGGCGTCTCTGTGTCACTTGTGCCGCCGAATTGGTAGGAATCGAAGCCATCGAACATGGATAGGCAGACACGGGAGAGGAGAGCGTAGCGGCAGTGGCCATGCTTGGAGTAGACAACACCGGGGTAGGCAGCTGCTGCCGCGGCGGCCAGGTCCCACCCAGCGCATCGGAGGAGCTCGGCGAGCGCGCGGGTGAAGCGGTGGGCGACGCGGAGCGCGTCGCGGAGGACGGAGTCGAAGACGCCCGCGGACAGCAAGGCGCCGACGGCGTCGCCGCCGCCCGCGCCCGGCGGCGGCGCGAGGGCGCGGTCGAGGCGCGCGGCCAGGCGCGCGTTGCCGTCCTCCAGCGCCTCGTGCTCCCGGCGCAGCGCGGCGGCCGCGGAGTCCTTGGCGTCGAGCGCGGTCTGGAGGCGGTTCACCACGGCGTCGAACGACCGCAGCAGCGCCTGGTTCTCGCGCACCTGGGCCTCGAGGTGCCCCGTGAGGGACCCGTCCGGCGGGCCCGTCGCGAGCCGCTTCAGCTCGGACAGCCGGCGGAGGTGCGACACCGCGGCGGCGTCCGCGGCAGCCGCGGCCTCCGGCAGGAACGGCGAGTGCGCCGCCTGCAGGTGCAGGTACGCCGCCTGGAACGACGACGCGGTCGCGAGCGCCGCCGCGACGGCGGCCTTCTCCCCAGACCCCTCCCCCTCCACGCCGCAACGGTTAGGGTTCTGCGGGTCGGGCTTGAGCACGACCACCCGCTGGCCAGCGAGCACGCCACCCTCCCCGGCCGCAGCAGACGCAGCAACATCATCAGCGTCCTCGTCCTCCTCCTCCTCGGCGAAGAACTCGATGGTCTTGGTCTTGAACGCGTGCGCGAACTTCTGGAGCATGGCTGCGCCCGATCCGCGAGCGCCCCGACCCCCGAAAAGTCTCCGCCGCAGGCGATGGCGGTGGCTCACCCGTGCGAATTGCGGATTTGGAGTGGGGGAAGGGGAAGCGGAGCGCGGGGAGGAGATGAGGGGAGTGGAGGTTAGTGGTGGGGGCGGCGGAATGGATGGAACGGGGCGGCGCTGGGGAGGAGGTGGAGGAAGCGAGAGAGGGGAAGCGTGGGATCTGAATGGGAGAGCAAAAGCAGCAAGCCTGTCTCCGTTGAGAGGACGCGAGAAAAGACTTGGAATTTCTCGAGTCCCCTGAGAGCCAGGGTTGGTGTTTGTTACAAAAGATGCTTCAGTGCTTCTACGCTCGTGATTTTGTTACTACTGTAGACTGTAGTGGTACAACTCAGCAGACCGCAGCAGTGCAGCTACCTGTCTTTTTTTAAAAAAAGGAAATATGATCATAGTAGTTTGCAAAATGTGGTAGATTGATTTTGTTAAGGCCGTGTTTCAAATGGCTTAAAGTCAGGGCTTGTTTATGTGCATTTAGGGGTGGAAACGAGTCGAGCCGAGTCTACTTGAGTTTGTCTCGATCGAGCTCGCATCGAGCTGAGCTACTTGGCTCGGGCTCGACAGATGACTAGAGCTGGCTCGCAAGCTCGAGTAGAGGCTTGGTCTACGCTTCTCAGGGGCCGTCGCTGCCCGCCGTTCCCCCAGGCTTGGTCTGCCCTTCCCAGAGCAAAGGAACACTGGAAAAAATATGTTAGTCCATCACAGACAATGCAAAGGAACACGGGGAAAAAAGAAAAATCCAAAAAATCTAAAAAAATTCAGAAAAAGACGAATTACTGAATAGTGAAAAAAAAAGCTGAAGCCGAAGCTGAAAAAAACCACTACTCCATTTTCAACCAAAATCCACCAGCAAAAGACAATTTGAACGCCCCTAAGGTGATTGCGTATTTTGAGATTTAAAATTTGTAAATTTACAATCTTTCATCAACAATTAGCCCAAAAATATATAGTTATGTGACACAAAAACTATACGGTTGGATTCGTATTGGAAATCACTTTCTTGTTATTATGATTTTGTAACTACGAACAAAGTAATGTAAAAAAATTAATGATCAAAGTTTAACTTCGGAGGACACACCAAGTTAAACTGTGTTTTGCAAAGTTATACGGAGGGAGTACATTTCAAGACTTGTCCCGGATATCTCAATGTTGTTACAGCTGCCTAATTTGAAAAAGCATTTCACAATCGACGGACCTATCTATGCTCGAGATTGTCGGTAGGGGTGATTTCATCAAGTTTGCTTTGCCTAGTTTCAATTCACGTTTGTTGGCAGCATAAATTTACATTGCAGTAAAAAAATACTAGTTTTTTTTGTTAATCTCGTAAGCCTAATCCCCCTAAGCTTGTAAAACAAGCCTAGATACTTACATATAGGAGTTGTTAAAACATCCTCCTTCCAAAGTTTGTCTACTTTTGCAAGAGTTGTTGAAACATCCCTCGACGATTTTGTCAAAGTTTATAAGATGATAAGAACACCGTTTGGCGCAACGCAGGCCTCTTACACGCTCCCGCATTCGCAGAGCAATCTGGGGCGCTTCGCAGCACGCGATCGCGCATGTGTTGCTGCGCTGGAGTGAGCTGTGGAAGCGGCAACACTGCTGCAGCACGCAAAGATGGCCCATCTGGACCCACCTGTCATCCTCTACCAGATCGACGCTTGGGCTCTGGAAGCTAGCGCGGCGGCGGCGGCGGCAGCTTGGCGCTTCTTTAATTCCGTTTGCTTGGTTGGTTTGAGGTGGATGGTTTTGTTCTGTTCTGCGTGCGTGCGTGCGTGCGTGTGGATTCAACCGTCACGGGAGGAAAAAATTATTGTGGAACGGTTGCACAGTTTAGTTTGTGTAACGAGTCAATCAAGTCCTGTTACGTGCCACAGATCACTGTAGTGAACACTGTTGAGCGTTGTAGCAAGCGCTGTAGCAGCAGGAAAACACAGCGCAGTCAGACAAAAAAAATGCTATAGTGTTTTCCATGTGCTAGAGCGTTTACGTGCCACATGTTGCCGCCTGGTTGGCTCGTTACACAGCTGTGGCTGTGTAGGGGGCTCGGTTGGGTGGTTAGTCGATGAAAGCGGCGCTTACAATTACGAGCTCACAGCTGTGGCTGTGCAGGGGGGGCTCGGTTGGGTTGTTAGCCGATGGAAGAGGCGCTTACAATTACGAGCTCTTCTGACATTGCAGCCTCCTTGAGATCGGCATCGGCCAGTGCCTAGTGACACTGCTGCTACTGCTGTAGAAAAACTCTACACTAACATCACAAATCTCTCACCTGTAATTCTGTACTTGTACTCTTGTAGCCCGCTATGGACTTACCGAAATGCCCCCTGTTTTTTTTCTTGACTGTTTTTCTCTTATCCCCAAATACCCAATCATGGTCAGTGCATATCGAGATGCTGTAGCTGATCTCAATAGCATAAAGAACAAATGTGTATATTTTTTTTCCCTTTCTTTTCTTTTCTGATTTAAAGAATGGCTGAAGGTTTGTATGTGGAAGACGATGACACCAGCATAGGTGTCATATCTTTCTCAGCGGTAGTGAAGATTCTTTGTCTCGGCCTGCAAATGGAGAGAATATTTCTCCTTCTAGATCCCTTCCAGTTGCGCCATGGTACTGACTGTCCATTTTGTAGAAGCTGAAAGATTACCAAAGCCATTATGCAGAGGTAGTGGTTGGCATCACACTTCACACCTGTGAATCAATCATTGTTGGTAGCCATATCAGATATCAAACATGCAATGGCGACCTCTCTTTGTTTTTCTTGTGCATACAACTTTTGGTACTTGGGGCCTGGTGGGTTACTTTATACAAGGTAGTAATTTAATACTCTCAGTGATGGCCATAATTAAAGATGCAGAGACAAGCCGTTGCACTGGGAGACTGGATAAAACCTAACCCTTTGACTTGGGGTGTCTTCTTTAAGGCAGTCCTGCAGAAGAGCAGAGCTTTTTTTTATGATGGCAAAAGAATAAGAAAAGTATACCAGAGAATTGCCGTTAGCTCGATAGTACATCTCGAGGCCGGCAAGTAATTCAGAGTATCATAGACAGCCGAAACAAACTTTTTCCCCATATTTTTTGAAGGCATGTTTGGAAGCAGGAATATCACAGGAATTGGGTGGAATTTTCTGAAGAAAACAATGTAAATTGTCGACAGTTTCTACAGAATTCACATAGTCTCGGTGTGCAGATATAAGAAACCTGGGATCAAACGAAACAACCGGATGGAACACACAAACTGTCAGACGTACATCTTGTAGATAATGGAAAGCTTCATGATCCGATTCCCGATCCTTGAACATACATGGACTGCGATCCGCCTGGATCCTGGGGTGCTCGACGAGTCTCAACGACCTCATGGACTGCGATTTACTTCGATCTCCAACCCAATGGGCCTTGCTGCTCGACTTGACTGTTTTTTTGTTGGATCCAGGGTATTTATGGGCCTAAATGGCTGTTTGCTAGAAATTTGGACATGTCTAGTCTCGTTGGTCTCCGAAATTCCAATACTAATCTCCGAAGCACCGAAATTCTATTTCTAACCTTCTCCTCGACCGCGCGATCACGGGATGCTGACACGTAGCAGATCGTGTGGTCTGGGACTGCACCACCTGGGTGGTGCGCTCTCCGACCGCACCACCTCACTGGCTACTATTCATCTACGATTTATTTTTTTGTAAATTAAAATTTTGAAGTCTTGTAGTCTTTAATTTTTTTAAATCTTTTGTAATTAGAGCGGTAGTACCGCATAGCAGTAGTTTTGGCATGTTAAGAGTGGTACTACCAATCTTGCTAGAAAAGTAGGACTTTTGGAGATTTGGTCATGGTTTAAACTGGGTGTTATTGCTTGTGTATACATGGGTTTATTATTTGGTCTTAAGTTTAGAATCAGTAATTTGGGTGCATACATTTTTGCATGGTGCATTGTATGGATTAATTGTGCTAATTGATGATTTTGAATATTGTGCGGTGTTATGTGATGATTTGCTTATTGTAGTTGGTTGCAGAACTTCGGAGCTAAATGATGGTGAGGTCTAGGAGGATCAGGACTAGGCATAGGGTGACGCTAAGGTCCAGAACGGTCAGAGAGACACTGAAAATGACCGAGGTTTGCGGGGTGGTTGCAAATTGGGACGACGAGGAACTAGAGTGAGAGTTACCAGTGGTGGATATAATGGGCAACAGCAAGATGGTCCGGGACTAGTGCCAGGGAGGAGCTGAAGTCCAGACGATCAAGAAAGCTGGGCGCTGTCACGCGCATGGTGAAGCATGTGGTGCGCCAAATGACTTGAGTCGTTTGCAAGCGATAACGTTTCGGTGGGATCCGGACACGTAAGAGGCTTGGCGGCAAGTTATTGGAGCCACATGGAAGATGGTGAAGCATAGGCAATGCTTCATAGCAAAGGAAGCGAGAAACTTCGTTGAAGATGGTAGAGTGGTATTTTAGTAAATTGTTCAATACTGAAATAGTGATGGTGTGTGATACCGCGGCGTTAACCTAAATGGTTTAAATCTTATATGTGCTAAAAATGTGAAATGGATTAAGTGTTGATTCACTAATAGGTTCATGGTTGTAAGCCACATTGAAAAGCGTGCGTGATAGTAAAATCCGGTGTTAGGTGGGGTTAACGGGTTATCTTCAGTTTACTTAATGGGTGGATCTATTAGATTTTGATTCTGGTTTTATAGCCTATATAAAAGGAGGAGAGGCAAGCGCTAAGGTTTGATAAGGTTGGCTAAACTTTTTGGTGGCTAGTTCCTCCTCTCTCTCCCATGAGAGATAGGTTAGAGTTATTGTTTCTTGGTTGGAGTTTTGTATGTGTGTGCGCTAGACTTAGAGCTCTACTATCATGAGGGATTGATTACTAACTAACTATCCACTAACTCCAAGTGAAATGAATACCAAAAGCCATCGCTATTCCGATCACCCCCTTAGAGCTCTACTATCATGAGGGATTGACTATAAAATATTCCTCTCCAAGTGAAATGAATATCCAAACTTTACTCAAGTGAGTTGTGACATGAATCCCCTCATGTGCGTTTGATTTTCTTAGCTTTCTTGTTTGAATTTCTCTTCTTTTGAGCTTTTGGTTGCCGAGGACGTATAAGAGGTGGAGATATCTCATGTAGACAAGATCTTATCCATCTAGGCAAGATCTAGTGGAAGTTCTTGATGAAACCTGGTTTTTGCTTGATTTTGATTTCATCGCGTGATTTCTTATTTCAAGGGTTTTTAGGTCTGATTTTTTTAGTGTTCTAGCTTGTTGTGATATGTCGTAATACATCTAGAGTTATCTTGGCCATCATCTACCCTACCCACGAGTAAGTGGTATTCACTGTTTGGGGTTTTAGCTTGATTTTGGTGCAATTTTCTAACAAATTGAAAAATATCTTAACTTTGACTATAATTTTCATGATCATTTTGTTAGAATAGGTTTTTGATATCCTAGAGAAGATTCATATAAAATTTTATTTTATTTAGATTTACTGATCAAAAGTTTCATCAATTTTTGCATTTGAACTTATTCAAGGACTCAGGGTATACAGTATCTTGTGCAGTGATGCTATGTCTAGCACTGCTATCCAGTAACAAGTACTTTACCCATACCAAGTGCCGATGTAACGATTGTGCTGTGACAATTGATCCCAAGTATCAACTGTCAGTTCTTTTAACCATGGTATCCTAGGAGTCAAAACTCAAAAGACCCGCAAATGCACACACCCATTCAGGCATTTTTACCGTGAAACACCAGAAGAGTAAGCCCTCTTTCTTTTTAGCTTACATCTTATATCTTACGACTTCATCTAAATAAATAAATAGAATAATTTTTTAAAAATAGTTTATCAGTACAATTTATTTTAAATAATTTATCAACTTATTAATATTTATTTTATTTATATAAATATTCGTATTAAAGCTATAAACCATGTTGAAAAGAACCCGCCCTACTGGGAAAACGACTGGGAAGGACGTTAGTGAGCCAGCCTGTGCCGCGGTACGTCTGTCGGTTACTGTCTGGTCCGAACCGCCTGCCTGCGACTGCGACTGCAAGACTAACGTGCGGTGGCATCACTCGCACGGCACCGTCAAAATCAGGCCCGCGCTCCAGTCAAATTGCTGCGCCGGCATGCATGTGCTGGCGTCATGAAAAAGGCGCCCACGCCACGGTACATTCAAACCACCGAAGATGCCGCCCTTCAGGATTCAGAAAAGCAGCGCGGTAAATAAGAACAGACACAGCGCACAGAGCACTGCTGCTGCAGTGCTGCTTGCTTGGTCTCGGAGATCCTACAGAATCGTCGTGCCTGCATCTGCATGTGCTGCAATTACAATCCTTGGCCGTGCCAGCGGCGTACAAAATGAGTGCAGTCACAGTGATGTGGTTTTGGTTCACGAAAGTGCAGTTATGATGCTGCAAGATTGCTCTTGTTTGGAGTGTTTAACTGAACCTGGCTCCTTCATGTCTGATTGCCTTGCTGTCAGGCGTCAGGCAACCACTGAACAACAAATCTGATCCCGGTTTCAGATGAACATAAGAGGGTTAATTAAGCTAGACAAACAAAATACATTAGAACTGATCCTCATGAACAAACGCATGAACACATCAAATCATAACCCGCGACGACACTAGGCGGAAAGAAACAATCGACCCTTCCTAAAAAAACCCGGAGCGAGGCAAAAAAAAAAAAGAAGAACCATGGGCAATTGAGCACGGTCCAGCGGCACAATGACAAGCTCATATCGACAGAGAAAAATGATTTCTTAACCTACACCTCTGATCCTAGACAAACCTACACAGCGGAGTCACCTTAGCACAGAAAACGGATCCACGGAGCCGCGCTACGACGCGAACACGAGGGCTCCGACGAGGAGCAGTGCTGCCGCGACCAGCTGGCTCCCCACGGACGACGGCTGCGCCGCCGCGGACGCCGTCATCCTGTGATGAGGAGTCTGCTCCCTGAAAGAAACAAATTGGAGGCAACACAGCAACACTCCCTAGTTAAGAAATTAACCAAACGCGCTGAGACATGAAAAAAAAAGAAAGAATGTGCGTTTAGCTGAGGAATTGTGAAAATTTGGAGGCTATACTTCTGATACTTGTGGAGCTGACCGCAGTACAAGGCGTTGTCGGGGATGGCCATCTCGGTTTTGTTGCCGGTGTCTTCAGGGTTGACAACTTTGACGTAGACCTCCTGCCCGAGGTACCACGAATCCAGGTTCTCCGAGCGCACGTTCCAGACGCCGACGTTGTCCAACGAGACCAACACCGCCGCCCACGCGCCCGGGTAGACCTGAAAACATTGCAAACACGGCACATGTTCTCGAATCAAACCTGAAAACAGTGCAGCCATTCACCAGTTTCTATCGTGACAAAACGCCCCTTTATGTGTTTCGGTATGCCGCTACTGCTTAACACCGATCAATGTGCAGAAATGATGCGATTTGCAATCAACAATCATGTTTATTGAGTTTTATGCATTGGCTAATTCACACAAAAGTTTAAACCGACGAGGAAAGGTGAGCGGTATACTTCAACATCCGGACTAGTCGGTGAAAAATGTGAATGTCTTTTCAGGAAGATAAAACGTTTCGTCACCTGTAAAGTGCTGCGAGCGACGCCGTCGCCCTTGTTGTAAGTGCCCCTGCTGTCCTCCGTCCATTCCCCGTAGTCCATTCTGCGTCGGTCGAAGACGAACACAGGTCAGAAAAGATTGATGAAAACACGCGGAGCAGCCTGTTCGTTCTGTACTGATCGATTACCCGACAACGAAGAAGGCGTATCCGTCCATGTGGTAGCTCTGCATCCTGGTGTCGTTGTTCTGGAAGATGAGCTCCATGAAACCGCGGTAGGTGCCGTTGATGATGGACCTCGCGATCCGGGGTGCGCCGGGCAGCGGCCGCTCCGGGAAGTCGAGCGTGTACACGCCCTTCACGCCGTACGCGTCGGCCAGCCGCAGCGGCGTCTCCGGCGAGGAGTAGGAGAGCCCGTTCAGCGTGGCCCTGCGCCTCCCGTTGATCACCACCGGCGCGGTGCTTCGCAGAAGGTACGCCTGCGTCACGTTGATCGACGAGTACCGGAACGAGCCCTGCGGGTTCGGCCGCGCCGCGCCGGCGCTCAGGTTCCACCTGACAAAGCATCGACGGCCGTCAGAGAAGAAGCTATCTCGTCAGAGAAGAAGCTATCTCAGAGGCAAGAACTTGCTGACATTGTCAGGCAAGCATTGCACGTTCATGGATGGATGGATATATGGACATGGACGGACCTGACGGATCTCGCCTGGTTCATGGAGAAGGTCTTGTCGAACTGGTCGTGGGGCGGGTCGGGGAGGGGGCCGGAAGCCTTGCCCCTGGAGTTGGAGTAGTGGAGGACAGCGACGCCGGTGACGCGGCGCCAGAGGGAGTCGTTCACCATGCGGGCGCTGGCGACGACGTAGTAGTCGGAGCTGGCGTTCTGGTCCATGGTGACGAGGAAGGAGTAGGACTGGCCGACATGCACGTCGAGGTTGCTGTAGTTCTGCTGCGTCGTGTAGGAGCCCTCCGTCTCCACCAGCAGCATGTTGTGGCCCTGGATTCGGAAGTTCAGGCTCGTCGACGTGCCCACGTTGTGCACCCGGATGCGGTACGTCTTGCCTGCTCCAACGGCCAACGATGGAATAAGGGATCGAGCGAGCTCATGGTAACTAGTAGTATCAATTCGCGATCATATTGATATGATTTAGTTATGATCCTAACACAGTGAGTGGATTGCAGTAGTGAATACTATAATTCAAGAAGACATATCTGAAATGCAAAAATGTAAGGGCAGCACTCCGGCTCCATACTGCATAAAAACGCATGCACAGTTGAATTAGAGGGTATCTGAAATGCTAAGTCTGAAGTCTGAACTTTGACTAGGGTTCAGTCATTCTGGCTTCTTTAAGGTAGCGTTCGGAATAGCGATAGCTTTTGATTTTACTGAAATTTTACTGTAGTTGGTTTATTTTTTACTATATCTGAGTTATCTTATTAGACAAAATTAAATTTAAAAAAATATAAAAATAAAAACGACACGCTAGTCTAGAGTAGACAATGCAAAAGAATACGAGAAAAAAACAAAACACAAAAAAAATCACTACATGATAAAATTACTATAGTAAAAGTCATCATTGCTACAGTAAAAACCATTGCTAAACAGTGAAAAAAAGAGAAGATGAGCCCTGCATCTACTCTGAAGCTCCGGACTGTTGACTTATCTAACGGAAACTCTTGCGTTTGTCAGCAAAATCAAAATGAATCAAGATTTGCGCAGTAAATGGCCTAATGGAGTGGTTTCATTGAGGTGGTTTTCATGGCAAAATTCACACCGCACTGCAACCTAAAGACCTCCTTTTGTCAGCCAAGCACGAATGGACGGTAACGGCAGGCTGTACCGCTGTACACTGTAGAGCATTACGGTGCTATGTTTTTAAAACGTATACTGAGATTCCACTGTCTGAATCGATAGGAGGACAAAACAGACAGAATCAAGGTACTCAAGCGCTAAACTCACGAAAGACTCTGCCTAGAAATCAAATTCAACCTCTCGAAAAAGCGAAGGGCTAACTTAGCCATATATTTCACCTAAAAGTTGTACTGCTATGAAACAAGATTCTTATCCAGAGAGAAAACAATGCTATGAATAAAGGCAATATGCAACTAGCTAGCAACCTGCTCCTCCACTTGCCGGACCAATAACGTTACGGATTAAAGCAGGACTGGTACCAAGGACCGACGAGAGGGCGTAGTGAATCTACCCGGATGCACGTTGATGGTCTCGTACTCGATGCCGGCCGGCACAAGGCTGTCGTTGTACCGGTACGGCCCCTTGCCGTTTATCAGCACGCCGTCCGGCATCCCGAGGTCCTTCCCGTTGTCCAGCATCTTCCTCAGATCCTACAACCCGAAATCACAACACCATTCACCTCCAAAATTCTCTAGCACAGGCAATCAGTCGATGGCGTCGTGATTAATTTGTGAGTTGAAGTTCGCCGGTGTCACCGTGTGGTTCTTGTTGTACCAATCGCCGATGAAGATGGTGATGTCGCCGTCGGGGCGGCCGAAGGGCACGGCGATGACGTCCCTGTTGTTGACGATGACTCCGCCGAAGCCGCCCGCGGCGCGCTGCAGGCCGGTGGAGGGGAAGTAGAAGAAGCTGCCGATCTGGTCCTTCACCTGGAACTCGTACGTCCAGTTCCACCCGGACGGGATGGGGCAGTTGGTGCCCAGCACGCCGTCTTGCCAGCAGTTCTTCCGGTGCTGGATCCCGTTCCTGCGTGCCAAGCCAAGCCAAACCACACGCGAACGCATTATTTACTCGCTGCAAAGCGGGATTACATCTGATCGCCGCACGCACCAGGTGATGAGCAGGGGTTCGTCGAGGTCGTTGAGCACGTTGACGACGACGTTCCAGTTGGTGGTGATGTTCACGATGGGCCCCGGGAACTTGCCGTTGATGCCTATCACCTGCCGGCGGCAGGTTATTCCTCCAACTTCGTCAGGGACAGGCTTACTTAGAAAACGAGAAGGGAAAGCGCGCGACACAGAACAATGCCAGTGCTTGCCTGCTGCTTGACGCCGAGGGGCTCCGCGGTGACGTAGGAGACGTCCCAGTCGTAGAAGGCGTAGGGGTCCGCGGCCAGCGCCGGCTGCAGCGCCGCCAGGACGGCGGCGGCCACCGCCACCAGCACGAGAAGCCGCCACATTGCAAAGCTCGGTCTCGGAAAATGAAACGCGGCGGAGGAAGCGAGCATAAAAGGTGGCGAGGAAAACGAAGGTGCGAGGCGGATTCACTTGCAGCGCAATGCGCTTAGCAGTGAGATGGCAGAGGGCTCGGTCTACTCGACATGCCGAGGACCAGGAGAAGTGCGTATAGCACTATAGCGTGGGAGGGGTTGGTGGTGGGGGCAGAGCGGATCGATGGGGTCACAGGGTGCAAGGATTGGGATCGGGGCCGGGCTAGCGTGGCGCTGGACGGTTGCGGTGAGGTGGGGGTGCGGTGTGTGTGTGTGCCGTTGCGCGGTTTTTGTATGGGTTTGAGCTCGTTTTCTTGCAAAATTCGCTTGGGTTGAGCGCGGCGAGGCGTCTCGAAATTTCCGTTTTGTAGCGAGGCTTGCTTGGTCGGTCGTCACAGGCTTGGCTGTAACTTGTAAGATAGGCTGGTAGTTTGGGGTCAGGATTTAGGCAGTGTGTTTTACCGGTTAGATTTGGGGTGGGTCCGGTTGTGTTTTGGTTTTGATTTTTCACTCTTTGTTATGATAACTAGCTTTTAAATAGTATATTTTTTAAGATAGAATCAATAGATAGATTGTAGTAGTACATACTGTATTAAGTTCAACTATACCAGTCAAAATCGTATTTGACTGTTTTTCTCTACGTACTACCTCTTACGAATAGTCAAAATTCAAAAACCATGAACAAAAAGTTATAACCACAAAAAAAAAAGAACCCACATGGGTTACCATTGGATATAGGATGTGATATTTTTATTAGATGGATTCTTTTGGACTGTGGTTTTTGACTTTTGATTTAAAATTTTGAATTATGACTGTTCGTAAGAGAAAGTAGGAGAGAGAGACTCACGCGTGATTGTAGTCGATATAGATAAATTTGATATAGTGTTTATTACAATCAACTTATAAATTTTATCTTGATATAGTCTGCATGGGATGATGATTTATGATCGGTTTTGGCACATGAACCGGGACTACTTTGGGAGATCCGAGAATGCTCCATACTGCTATCGGCCTGATCCATCACGGGAGTAGCACAGGTGGGCAGACCTGATGCAGAGACTTCAAATGAATGTTCTCGAGGAAGATCAGTAAGTTGTTGTCCTCGGTGACTTGAAGGATCAATCAGCGGATCATTAGTGGCAACAATTCTTGCAATATCAGGAATATGCTATGGTGTGGACAAGCGATGATCACATATAGGGTTAGTCTTTAGCACTTGCTTGATCAAAAGAGCGGATGACTTGGAAGGTGAGGAAGACCGGGACTGATGGCTTGTGGAGAAAGGAAAGACTAACTTATCACATATGACATCACGAGAAACATAGATACTGCCTGTGGTTCGGTCAAGGCACTTGTACCCCCTATACATCGAACTATACCGTAGGAAAACACATTGTACAAGCTTCCTATACATCGAACTATAAATGTATAGTCTAGGTTGATGTGAAGAAGGCGAGTGAGGGGGTTGGAATTTTGTAGAGTTGGACTTGTAGGAAAACACATTGTTTGAATGAGTAAAATTCAAGCTTCCTTTATGCAATCATGTTGTTATTTATGGCATGATACTTTGTGGATATATCGGTTTGGCCAACATGCATATTCGAATGTTAGTGTTCAAGAAAGGTATAGTCTAGGTTGATGTGAATCGGCTAAGATCAACAAAGCTCATGTAATATTTAAAACCTCCGATGACATAAGGACCGGTTGGAATTTTGTAGAGTTGGACTTGACATATAGAAGGTGTTTGCTAATGTGTGGGACATGGAGGATGTTATTCAAGACAAGAGAATTATTTGAGCCTGGCAAAACAGAGCTACCAATATGTGCAATTTTCATGTCTTATCCATTCGCAACTTGGACTTGATCCTTGCCACCATAGCGCCTATGCATTGTGAGTCGATCAAGGTCGCTGGTAAGATGATCTGTAGCTTCTGTATCAACATACCAATTTGGATCTCCGGTGTGTCTTTCATAGGTCACGCCATTCCCAGAGTGTTTTGCTAGCTAATAACCACTTGGTTGATAGGTATGGTTGAAACGTTGTCTACACCTCAACGCATTATGCCCATACTTTCCACAAACTTGACATGTAGACTTTGCTTGGCCTCCACCTTTGCCCACGACCATGGAGTTGGCTATGTCCATGATCACGGTGCTGTCCTCCACGGCCTCCATTTCGATTGTTCCCATAAGAGTCAGTATGGGACTCAAGAGATCCATCATTGTGTTGGGACATGAATTTTGGTGATGAATGGATCTCCTGAAAAGTGTTGTTTTGTTCGAGCCGAAGCTCAATGCTCAAAAGATAAGCATAGAGGTCATTGAGATTTACTGGATCATTGCTGGTTGTCACTGAGGTTACAAGTGGGTCATATTCAGATCCTAGCCCAACTAAAACATAACCGATCACTTCATCATCCGAGAGTGCTTTGCCAACTGATACCATGGTATCCGCGTGACTCTTCATCTTGTGGAAAATATTCAGATATACTCATGTCCTTTTTCTTCATGTTTGATAATTGATAGCAGATTTACATTACTCTTGCTCAGTTCCGAGAAGAAAACATACTGAGCAAAGCTGTCCATACCTCAGCCGAAGTGGTCATCTGAGCAACCTGGGCAAGAACCTCCTCTGTCATGGATGACAGGAGGGCACTTCACAATTTTGCCCTGCCGGAACTAGTAGAGGTAGGTGGGATTGGGAACTTTTCTTGCATCTGCTCCAACTCCCTCTATTAGCATCACCGGAGGCACGACAATACTCCCATCCACGTACCCATATAGATTCTGTTGCAGAGGTATGGTTCCACTTAGGCTTTCCAGGAGGAGAAAGTTCTCCTGAGAAAGCTTGACGCTTACAAGATGCACCAAGGCCAGGATTGAGATGCTTTCGCTCGTCGCAGGATTGCATCGCTCGTGACTACAGCCGAAGAAGCCATCATTTCTCGCCGCGGATCTGTGGCTCTCATGCCAAGTTAAACAATATTGTTTGAGGAAAGGATATCGTAATAGATGGCTTTCTTGTCTATTATATATATACGGTACAACGTATTGGAGAGATTACAACAGACTCGGTTTAAAGGAAAGTGATCCCAACAATTACGGCAAGATTTTCGGTACTGTTCACCAGACGACAGCAGCCCGGATTCTGCGGTTTCTACTCTGCACGTGATCTGCTTTGTAGACTCAAATCTTCAGACTTCTTTCTTTATAGCGGGGAGGGACGGACGAGGGTGCGTAGCGCAGCCGCGCGCCCGCACCGTCGTCAAGGGCGCCAGCGAATGGCCAGCCGAGGCCGCGCGTGGGATCTTCTGCTGCGCGCGGCCGCGCCGATGGGCGGCTTGGGCAGCGGCCGCCATTGGCTGCAGTCGGTGTACCATGTGATGGCGACAGCGGGACGCCCACTCCACTGCCTCCCCTCGCGCCGTCCGGACCGGCGCGGCACGTGCATGGGCCCGACCGCCCGAGCCTGCCCGACAGCGGGAGTACGTGCGCGTGGCTACGGCCGGACAGTGATTCTGTTTTTAACTTTTTACTGCTACTTGCATTGCCACTGCCCTTCTCCGGACAGTAGTTCTTGGTATCTGAGCAGCGAAATGCTCCGGGCTTTGCTTCTACTAGTTCCGACTACCCAAGACACGTGGAGTTTTTGCGACCAAAGTGAAGCTCAAATAGGAAGGCCACAAATACTGGATCGATTACTTTATTCTTAGCACCTTGGAGGATTCGTATTTCGACCATCGTCGTCGACGTTGTTACTCCTTCGCCAGCTATAATTAAGAGACGTCAGCCGTAGCTGTATAGTATTATGTAGTATTGTAGAAGACACCGACTGCCATCAACTGTCAAAACCGACGAAACTGGGGCCCGCTCGACGTTCGCTGGCGCGTCAGCGATAGGATTACTGTACCTTTTTTGTTATTATTTGATTTTTTTGTTTTTTGGTATTTTTATTTTTTTTTTCGTATTCCTTTATATTATACGTGATATGTTAACATGTCGTTTTATTTTTAAAATTTAATTATATCCAATAAGCTAACTCAGTTACAATAAAAAAATCAGTCAGCTACAATAAAATTTTAACTAAAAGTTAAAACCATCGCTATTCCAAACACTACCCAAGACATGTAGATTAGAATCGCTCTCTTACAGTCACAGACATACATGACACGGTGCAAATAATCAGAACAGATACGATATGTTAGAATCATCAGCTGATCTCGACCACAGATTCACAGGGTTGCAGTTTTTATTTGGGTGGGAAGGAAGAGAAGCAGGAACCCAGTCGTGATGTGTATGTATTTCACTGCCTCGTCTTCAGCTCAGCATGCGGGTCCCGAGTGGTAACTGGCCCTGTATTGTCTTGGCCCAATGCATTAGGCCTAGCCTGAGCCATGTCTATGACTTGCCTGGCTTAGAACACACTTGTGAAATCTGGCCGTATTGCATCGTCGATTGGCGTATTCATGTATTTCCGCTAACTAGGTTAGAAGACGGAATGCTTAGATCCTGTAGCCCCCCGCTTTGCGGCAAAGGTAGAAGAGCAGCACGACCTCATTAGCCAACCTAAATCCATCCCAAAGAAACAAAAATTCCCGTAAACCCTCGCGTCCAAAAAACCCAGCACCTTCCACCCCCACCGCCGAGCAGGCAGAGACAGCGACCGCCGCCGCCGCCGCACGGCGCGATGGCGTCGGCGCTGGAGCCGGAGGACGGGAGGGAGCTCTACGCGCTGCTGCACCTCTCGCCGGACGCCTCCGCGGAGGAAATCCGCAAAGCCTACCGCCAGTACGCGCAAATCTACCACCCCGACAAGTACCAGGACCCCCAGGTAGAGACGCCCCTCCTTGTTGCGAACTGATTAGTTTAGGGTTCCGCGTCAGGCTTCCCTCGGAGTTGGATTGGTGGTGAAATGGCGATAGCTTGTGATCTGGCACGGTGCTGCAATTGGTACTGGTTTGAACTCGTTCAGCAGTAAGTGTTCACGGGTTTGATTGGTTGGGTACTCTGCTCCGCTCGGATTGGGATTTGGTTGGTTTGTACCGGCATTGCTACGCTTGTTTGTAGTGATTTTTTACCTGTTTGCGTTGAGAGATAGAGATCAAGGGGAATGGTTGGGCAATATGTATGCTAATGTGATAGGGATTTATTCCTTTATTTTTTTTAGAACCAGAGAGCCGAAGCTCTGGTTCCAATTTATTCCTTTATAACCGATTTGATTGTCTCTGAGGAGGTTATTATGATTTAGGAGAATTAGAAGGATATAAGAGACTGGGCAATACGGAGAATTTCACTTGACTTCTTGTTGCCCAACTGCACACAAATTTGGTCAGGGCGAATGGAAATCCGCATTTTGCACTGAGACTTAGCTTTGTCAGTTAGGTAGCACTATGGGAAATTGGAGAGATATCACGAGTATTTGAGCTATGTTTGTTGCTATCCATGCATATGATTGCTTTTTCTCTTAAAAAAACTGAAAATCTGGAAGTAATCCCATAAAAATCCATTTGGTGCAAACATGTTCGTTTACATTCATTTTCTGGGGAACAATCTCTGGTGGATTTTACTGGACAGAATGAAAGCTAGAGAAGGAACCTATTAGTGATTCCTTGATTCAAATGGAAACTTTCTGCCTTTTTGTGATACAATTTTATGAAGATTGTTAAGAATAATCAAGTCAGAAACTTTGACACTTTAGACAGTAACTTGGCAGACACTATGAAATGTTTCTAGTGCGCTACTTGATTCTCCCAACTTCCATTTCAAACAATAAAATTTCATTTGAAGTTAGTCAGATTCTTGCACTTGTGCAATCTGTACTTTGTTTAACTTGTCATCTCCTACAATTTACATTGCTGAATTCTTGCAAACCGACTAAGATCCTCTTTCATTTTTTTTCCTCTGCTTGTCTAGATGAAGGATGTAGCAACTGAAAACTTTCAACGGATACGTGATGCATATGAGATACTATCAGATGAGAACAAAAGACAGATCTATGACATCTATGGTATGGAAGGTTTAAATTCTGGCCTGGAACTTGGCCCCAAGCTAAACAAACCAGAGGAAATCAAAGAACAGTTGGAACGGCTGCGACGGCGTAAGGAGGAAGAGAAATTTTTTGCCCATGCTCGATCCACTGGCTCGATCATCGCTAATATTTCAGTGCCACAATATTTAGATGGCGATGGCATCATGAGAGGGTACATACTGTTTTCCATTTTAGTATGTGCTTGTACTCTCTCTGTCCAGTGACGTGCAGTCGGAAGTTGTTAACATAGTTTAGAAGCATTTCTTGTTTAGTTCATGGTTATAGCATGTTGCAAATTAATTAGTAATTCAGTAATCATAGGCCTCATATGTTAATTTGTAATTTTGTTGATGCAATTGCTCAGTATTGTTTCACATTCTTCCACATGTTTGTTGGTGATGAGCCATGATTTATCTGTATATAGTATATACCTTCAGCATACAGCAGTTCCTTTTTTTGTAAAAAAATATTGGGGGAGCTTTCCTTGCAGGAATTTACATTCATTATTACCTTTTCTGCCCTTTTTAATCTTATGCCAATTCTGAGTTGTCACCTAGGTTAGACTTATAAATGCAATTAACATAGTAGCCTGTTGGTGAATTAACTCTTGACATATGTATTGTCCTTCAAGTACTTTTTAGATGTTATATTAATTGTTATACTTCCCATATTCTTCAGCAGTACCATGATTTAATTATTTGATTTGAAAATGGCTAGAATGGGAATGTCTAGTGAAGTTCAGTTGCCAATATCCAAGCGAAATACTGTTGTTGTTGGTGGAAATTTGGTTGTCAATGGTACAGCTGGAACTGGTGCAGCAACCACTGTGCTGCGGCACCAGTTATCTTCAGTGTCTTCAATAGAGTTTACAGCAACAGCTGGACTACGTTCCCTTATTGGAATACAGTCATTTCGGTGAGAATTTATCATTCCTTTGCTTTCCTTTTATTTATAGTTTCTTGCATGTTGCAAATCATAATTCCTTGGTGTTATCTGCTTCAGTCAGATTTCACCACATTCGACAGCCACTTCCGGACTTGCTCTTTCGTTGAGAGATGGATCTATTAACCTTTCAAATGCCTGGACTCGCCAACTGTCTGAAAATACTGTTGGGAATGTATGACCCCTTAATGCTCTTTTCATTGTGTCTGTTACACTGTTTATTTGCCATATATAACTAGCATAAGCGAGTAACTTAACACTTCAAAACTATGATAGTAATATGAGTAACTTAAACACTCCAAAACTATGATAATATGGGCCTGTTCTTTTGATCAAACTAAAGAGAGTACTCGCTGCTATATGAGTTTTCAACGTTATTACAATTAACTTGTAGACTCTATCTTAAAACTAAAAGCTGATAATATCAAAAGTGCTTTTAGATCTATGATGATCTATGATGTCAAGTTGTCAACCACAGATGCTGAAATAATGACTTGGGAGTACCATTCCCATATAAGACAATATAAACCAATATCTCTTACTTTCAAATTTTGTAGTTTTTGACTTGCAACACAAAATCCCTAGCTGATTAGGATTGTTACACGAGCTTTTAGACAATGTAAAGGTAATGTGTTACAGTTAAATGTATGAATTTAGAGTTTAGACCTTGTATATCCCATATTTGGTCCATGTCCAGAATGAGTTGTCAATTGTTCATTTTACAGCTAATGCATAATGTAGATCATATGGCTTTGTGATCCTATATCCAATCCATGCCCAGACTGAGGTGTCAACTTTACCTTGCTGGATAAGTTACTGTAATGACTTCCACAGAGTACACATTAGAAAATTTCAAATTCCATAGAAATCCAAAATCTGTCTTACTTTAGTTTGCTGATTTATGCTCCAATGAGGCGTCTTAGCATAATTATTCATTCCCTGTTATCTTTATGTTGCATGCATTTGATTTTTTGTGCTCCGTTATTTACAGCATGGATTGATTGTTCATCTGTTTCATATATATGTGTGTGTGTGTGTTGTATGGATAAGCTGATGATGATTTTTTTGCCTCTGTTACTTCCTTTTTTCCTCAACCTCCAGATACAGCTTGTCCTTGGTACTGAGTCAAGTATATCTGTTGGATGGCAAAAGAAGGATGAAAAAAGTTCTGCAGCAGGAGAAGTAAAGGTAGTTCTTATTTAGAAAACCAGTTCAGCCGTAGTTCTTATCTAGAAAACCAGCTCGGTTGTCTGTAAGCTAGCAGTTGACAAATTTGTTTCGAAATATATAGTTGACATTCCAAGTTCTATTATCATCTAGTTTGCCAGGTAGAATTCAATTTTAGTTCTACATAGTGTCTTATCCCCATCCCCACCCCAAAAAAAAAAGAATCCATTGTTTCCTTTTTCTTTTGAATAGCTCCCCATTGTGTTTTATTTGGGTCACTTCAAGAAATTGTAGTTACTGTAGTTATTTCAAAAGCTCCCCATTGTGTTCTAAAGCTAGCTGGCTAGTTCAAATGGCTGTAGTTAAAATAGGAGTGGGATTGAGCAACAGCTAAAAGTGATCATGGGTCCATGGCCACCATATAATTCATTTAGTACTTGCAGATAGTAGCCTGTGAATTTTGCTACTCGACTTACATTCTGACTTGCCAATATTTGGTGTAGGGCCTTAAAACAAGAAATCATAGTGATACACTGGCCTTTTTGGTAAATTGTGGTGAACATGTTTTAACTTTTGTTTGATTGGGTTTTATGTATCTTGCCTCTAGTTACGGGGAGTATGCACATTTTAACTGATTTTGTATACTTCAATTGTACTGCCTTCAAGAACTAATTGTTTATTAATCTTTTCACCTATTACATCAGAGAACAATTCGATGCTCGCCCTTTTAAGGCTGCTTCATTTATTAATGACTTTTCTTTTTCTCCCTAGTTTGGTACTAATTCTTTTGGCGCATCTGCTCATTACACTCATAATTTCTCCTCCAAGTCTCATGGTCGCGTTGCTGGTAGAGTTGGAAGGTATATAGGCATTTTGGTCTCACTTATGTCTGCCATGTTTCCTGGTTTGCATTTTCAAAACCTATTATATGAGTTGGTAACTTCCATCTGTTCCTTTTCTCTTGAACTGTTTTCTTGCAGCACGGCCCTTGATTTTGAAATTGGAGGAGGCAGGCGGATATCAGAATTCAGTACTGTAAGGATGCTCTACAATATAGGAATCCAGGTGAATTGCTTGTTTCTAAGGTCCCATGTGTTTGATGTGCTCTCAGTTTGCTTCTTGAATTCATGTTCTGTTTCTAAAAGATTGCTAAGTATTTATCATACTTTTATCTCTTTGAGTGGAAATAATAATAAAAACTGTACCAGCTACTGCATTCATGCCTATGCTAATTATTCATGGATAACAAAGCAAACAACTCCTGCTTACTCTGTTATCAATATGAAAATTAGAATATGCTCTACAATATAGGAATCCAGGTGAATTGATTGTTTCTAAGGTCCCATGTGTTTGATGTGCTCTCAGTTTGCTTCTTGAATTCATGTTCTGTTTCTGAAAGATTGCTAAGTATTTATCATACTTTTACCTCTTTGAGTGGAAATAGTAAAAAAACTGTACCAGCTACTGCATTCATGCCTATGCTAATTGTTCATGGATAGCAAAACAAACAACTCCTGCGCACTCTGTTATCAATATGAAAATCAGATTATGTGTGTTAATGTATAGTTACTAGGTAATGGCAATTGATACATGCAATCATGCATTTGATATCACGTATTTATTATTTTTTTAAATGATTGCAAGGACACATTTCATTGCAGTAGTGCAGTTTTTACAATGGCTCTCGTTTAAACATCGGAGTATAATAGTATGTTAACCTCTCTGGATGCTTCCATTGGGAAAATAGTAGTGCCATGGTTCACAATAGTAAGTTGGAGTCATTACTAATGCGCTGCCTATAACAATAAAGATGACTGTTTCCAGCATTGAGGGCCTGTTGTGGTAATCTTGGCTTTTAAGTCTTAACTGCTTGGCATATCATGCAATAGCTTGTAGAAAACTTGTGTTGCTTGATGCGTTTTGACAGCTTGTATTATCTTATTAGTTATTATCCATTTTGTGCTCTGAAATTCCTCCGTTTCTGATGTAGGGGGTCTCTTGGAGATTTGAGTTACATCGTGCTGGTCAAAAATTAGTTATCCCAGTAAGTGGATCTGTTCCACCTCCGAGTCCTGCCTGGCTTTAATATTTTTTTTTATCAAACAGTATAGATGCAGATATGATGTAAATATCACAGAACTATTAAGGCAATATTATTCGCTTGCAGTTATTGTTCCCTGCGACATATCGGTGACTTTTTAATTTTTACTAACATGTTTGTCCAGTATCATTCTCTTGTCAGATTTCACTGACTTCTTCATTAACTGTGCAGGTCGTGCTTTCAACTGACTTCAATGCATTGTTTGTTACCAGTGCATTTGCTATTCCTTCAACACTATATTTTCTACTTCAGGTTCTAAAATTTCCTGACCTACTTTCGTTCTTACCCTGGCATCTATATGTGATAGACCAATAGTTCTATGTAGATAAGACTCCTATCCCATTTTGTTACCTTTGCTGCATCTGTGAACTAAAGCTAAGCTGTGGCTTCTTATTGTTTGACAGACGTATGTTGTAAAGCCTTACTATATAAAGCGGGAAAAGCAGAAAACACTTGAAAAGATGGAAAGCTTGTCTACACAGGTAAAATGAAGTTATTGTGTGCATTTATATTCTTGTTTACATTACACAGCTTATGTACATCAGCACATAAAGGTCAGACTGGCTATGCTTTCATGTTGAACCTTCACATAATTTTGTTTTGGAATACTCACCCAACGTTGGTTATAACATGTGTCATGCTAGTCGAAATGACTGTGTATGTAAATACAGGCAAAATGCCTTCACTTGTCAGAATGGAACAATTGTCTTGTGGTTTCTCTTTCTTTCTGCATGTAGCTTTGGAATATATTCCTTAACTGCATTGGTTGCAATATTTTTCTTGTTAAAATTTCATTTAAAAATTTCCTAATATATAAAATTGCCTAGTAATTGAAGATGTCCTTTTCTGTATAGTTAACTGAAGCCAGACAAGCAGCTAAAAAAGTACAAAGATTGTTGGAACCTGTCTCCAATCGCAAGAAGAATAGACAGCTGGAGAACAATGGTTTGGTAATTACAAAAGCTCTGTATGGAAATCGCAAAAAAATCAAAGAACGTGGTGAATTGAATGAGATAAATGATGATGTGGCTTCACAAGTATTAGATGTGACGATCCCACTGAACTTCCTCGTGACTGAGGCAGGTCAGCTCAAGGTATGTTCCGGTCACATTCTTGATAAGTTTAAGTTGTTTATGTGAAATATAAAGTTAGCACTTAACAAGAACCGTGATATATTGTAGTTTATTGTGGCATCATATCTATGCTTCCTTTTCTGGTTAGTGGGTGTATTGGAAGACCAATGATATAGGCTGGTACTTGTGGGTTGCAACTTGCAAACATCGGAGCTAGCTGTCACATGTCATATATTCCTAGATCAACCATGTTCTCTAAATTTATCTTTTCAAAAAACAAATATCCACATTTACTAGCTTGTTTTTCACATGTCCACAAGCTATGCTAGCAAATCTTCTTTCAGTTGTAGATGCTGGAGGGAGAGGGTTTAAGAAAGTTGTGCTGGAGGCAAGAGAAATCCCAGGGTTTAAATCCCGGATAAAACCGATGAATTTTGTTGTTTTGGGTTTGCTGGAGGCTCAAGCACTTTCTATCCCTGGTCAGAGGCTCAGAGCACTAGGCTTATTAGGTAAACACAATCTGTTATGGAAAACCTTGGTTGTGGCTTCTAGTCAGACAAACTCACACTTGATTTGGGTGTCAGAACAAGTTAGTTTCAATTCATATTACATTACATGAATAAGATCACGGATCGGTTCCATGACCTATCAGATACACTTTATATGGGTCTCAGAACAAGTCTAATTCACCTCATATTACATTTAAAAAATGTGATTATGAATCAATTGCATGCAACTTTTACTCCTGTCCCAGGCTACATTTCAATCTATTTTACATCTACATATTGCTTATTGTAGTAATCCATTGCATTCTTCTTTAAAATTAAGTAGGTTAAACCATTTGACAGAAGCATTTGCCTGGTTATCTGACACTGAATGTTGTCTGTCACCTGCAGCTCCATGAGGGGATAAAGAAGTCTGGAATAATGGGCTTCTATGATCCTTGCCCTGGAGATCCGAAGCTATTACTAGTCGATTACACATTTCATGGTGGGAAATACAAGGTAGCGGATAATTTAGCACCCCTATT
This sequence comes from Melocanna baccifera, assembly GCA_036346265.1. Classification (NCBI taxonomy): domain Eukaryota; kingdom Viridiplantae; phylum Streptophyta; class Magnoliopsida; order Poales; family Poaceae; genus Melocanna; species Melocanna baccifera. Next base: position 2,764,760 of record CM070704.1, read on the forward strand.
ACATACTATCATGTCTGTATGTATGCCTTTGTCAGTATACAAATCTAGTGACCTTTTCGTTTGATGACAGGTCATGGCAGATGATTATGATGCACTGTTGATACCACAAGATATTCATCAAATTTGACCTGATACTGATCCAGAGCAGCATTCGTACAATTTTGAGACACATAGTTCTCGCCATAGTTTTCTTGTGCCGATGAGTTCTCTCTGTTTTTCGGTATCATTTCTTTGTGGCCCCTTTGTTGTATACATGCGTGGGTTTGTACCACCTAGATAGCAGATACAAGGGTCATATCCCAACAGCTAATAAGTTAGTCAAATAAAAAGTTTACAACATTAGTTCAATCATCATTTGACTAAAGTAATCTATCGATGTTCTAATACCGATCTTACGTATGATTGTTTGGTTCGGAGATTTTCTCAAACACCTAGCCACATAGAGAAAGATATAAGGATTTTATATAGATTCAGACTTTTTGTGGAGAGAATAATAACCATACTCATATGTTGCTATATTGTGTGTATTAATTACAAGAGAAAGAGTAATGCTAGATGTCTTGTGTTTCTTTTTTCTATTGCTTGTTGCTTGTCTTTCCCTCTCTTCTACCTGATGTCTGCTTTTATAAAGTGTACGAAGAGGTGATGGTTGCTCTAAATCAAAAGACGTTTCAACATATCAGACGATAATAGAAGTTATTGTTAGCGATGTGATGCCCATTTGCTGTTAGGCGGTGGTTATCGCTAAGGCTAGGGAGAAGTAATGTGCAGTTATTCTAAAGAACAATTATATATGTTAATTGCCTTGGTAGATAGTCTTGTAGAGTAGTAGGTTGTTGTATATAAGTTTGTCAAAGCCAAACTAGCCATATAAGAGTTCACAACCATGGGATAGTCATATAATGACTTCCGACTATGTTATACTCATAGAAAGATTTATGATTATGAAGTGGTCGTGTAAAGACTTACGACCACGGATTTGTCATGAAAAGGCTTGTGATCATCTGGTTAAATCTCCTCTTTATAAATGTAAGGGATATACTTAAAGAGTATAATAATATAACAATATTATTTATAAGTAAATAATAAATTAAGGATTATTATCCTCGTCAGTACCGATTGCCCTCAGGGAAAAAATATTTCAATCTTCACTTGACCAAAGTATTGATTGCCCCCAGAAAAACACTTTATCATTGGCGAATATGAAGCTGTTGCCTTGCCACTTGTTACATTTCAACTGTCTCTCTTACCACAAGCATTTGCTTTTCCCTGTTCGCGCGTGCGACAATTTGTTGCCTTGTTTTGTCTTGTTCAACCGCAACCCTGCAAGGAAGGCAAGCGTTGGCATGTGAATCTTTGGCGCTTCATTTACATCTTGTTAGTTACTACGTGTCTACATGTAAGTTTTATCATTTGTTTGATCACCAACCACATAATCCAAGACGCAGAGGCAGAGGCAACAACCCAAATGTTCAGCGCGGCAGCCCCTGCCGCGGGTCACCAACTCCTCTGCACTGAACATGCAGTTACTGACCGCGAACGACTGATAACTTTTAGCTATATCTTATAATTTTTGTTTATACTTTTAAGATAGCAGTGGACAATATATATAATTTTGAAATCGAAAACCCGTTTGAAAATTTTACTTTAACATACTATCCGTTTGTTTCAACTTTCAAAAGATCTAAAAGTAAAAAACCTAAAAAGAGCACAGCCTTAACACATCACATGCGGTTCTCTGTTGCGTTGCTCCTGGGCTCCAAATTGAAACATGGTTTAGGTGAGGCTAACGCATCTGTTTACCTGGAGGTGTCCTCCTGGCTGCCGCCTCTGCCTTTCACATGACTCAAAATAACAGTTTGAGATGCTTCCCTCCTGTTTTGAGACCGGTGCACACAGAAGCGGAACTAGGGCCCGGGCTAGGGGCTATAGCCTAGGTCCTGATCCAACTAAATCAGTGCAGTTTTACTGCTCATATAGCCCAAACAGTACCCTGCCCAGCCCAATAGCCCCCGCCGCCGCAATGGTAATGCCCATTGGCCACGGCCTAACGCATACTCGCGTATACGTAAAATCCCTGGCGCCGTGGCATTGCGTAGCCCCTCAACCCTAGCCGCCCACCCGATTGCCGATTCCACCGCTGGTGCCGTGCTCACGCGCCAGCCCCTAGCCGCTAGCTTCGGCCACGCTCCCACGCCCTCCGCTCTCGGGCTCTAGCTCCACCCTCCGCCACGGCGCCACCTGTTGCTCTAGCCTCCATGGCTCCACCCTTCGCCTTGACGCAAGCGCAACGCCCTCCTCCAGTCCGGTAGTCCACCATCCACTGGTCCACTTGATGCCCGTGGCCCACCCCTCCGCCCCTCCGGCACTCCATCGGTTGTCCACCACTCCGCGTCTCCGCCCCCTTGCAGCCTGGCTCCGGGCGTCCGACAACACCGCCGTCCCATTGTCCAGCTTGGTAATTGACAGACTACCCTAAATTGGTAAATCCTAATTGGTAGTTTGGTACTTTGGTAGAGTACTGTAAGAAAATCGAACATTCTCACCTTCCATGAATCTCCTCATGTGAGCGGCAACATACAATTCAATCATGCATTTTCACCTTCCAGCGCTACTGCATTTTCACCTTCCACTCTTCCAGCGTTACTGCATCCATGAATGATGAGTCTCCTCATGTGTGCAGTGTGTTTGTTTGCTTGAAGCCTTGATTTGCTTGATCCGATGACTGATGAGGATTATTTATTGTCATATACTCATATGATATTATGATTGCTAGTATTATTCATTGTCACAATTGTAGATCCATGTCATTGTCATATGACTGCTTGTGTAAGCTTGTGTAGACTAGTATTATTTGTTGTACATTTGGTGTAGACTGATATTATGAATTTGAAAGTTTGCGTCAATCTAGAGTCACATTTGGACATTTGGTGGTCCATAAACATGTGGAAAAGCCATATTCTGCGGAACAGCTAGTTTATGTAGCGTTCATGGGTGAAAGGATAGATGTTAGTTGCATGTACTTATGTTCAAGGGTCTATTTTTTTGCTTAATAACATATATACCACAAACTGTAAGAAAATCGAGCAGCAAAAATTCTGATTTAGAACTGCATCCAAAGGTAAATTATGATATTATGCTGAAGTCCTTGTTTTCTTGGTTCGGTACTTATTCTGCTATGTTTTTATTCTATTATAAGTTAGCTTCTCTTTATGTCATTTCTAGATCCACCACTGGATGAACACATCCTGCTGTGCATGCTCATGTAATAGACGAGATGCTGTAGGCGACAGCTGAGGTCGATGCGTAGGATCGGATTCATAACAGTGCCAAAGTGGTAATCTGATCTCAGTCTCCATGCTTGGATGCATGCGTTAACCTGGTCGAGCAAGGCTGACTTGACCGTGCGGTTTCTTTTAGTGAGATTCTTTGACCGCTTTAGGTCCTGCTCCAAATGATTTAAAGCCCCGTCTTCTGGTTTGCAGAAATCCAAAACACTTAGAACACATTAGTTTTTTTAATTTCAGCTTTTTTCCTTTCTAATCCTTTGCAATGTCTATGATGATATAATATTTTTATTTTTTTAATTTTAAAAAAGTTAACAGCCATTACAACACATTTATAGCTAAAAATCAGAAATCAAAGCTTAAAAGCTGTTTGAAGCGGTCTCTATCTAGACCGGATGCAAAAAGACTTACGGTCTAGGCTGGTTTTTTTTTTTTGAGGGGGTTTGATCGGGCAGTAGTACTTTAGGAACTCCAGCATTGAAACTTAGCGATTGGCATAAAAAAAAAAGCAGGCGATCGAGATCAAATACTACCCAATACTGGTAGTAACTTCACTGGTAAGGCCTCCTACAAACCTAGGCATTTCACGTGAATCTATAAGAATATCCGCACGAAATACTAATTCAATTTCTGCAGGAATCTAACGAAACTGTCACATCCAAACGGGGAAACTAAGTCTACAACATTACTCATCTCTGCCCACAAATCGAATTTTGCTGCAATAATATCAAGCACGAGCCTCCCAACAGGTTACACACGCTTGCTTTACGTGCCCGCAACATTGCAACAAAAGCAGGAAGTAAATGAACAAGGGGACTCTTAAGGCCAGTTCATCCCATTTTTTTAGCGGTGTTTAGCTTTTAACTATTGATTTTTAGTTAAAATTGTATTGTAGTATCTGTTGATTTTTTATGAGTCATTTAATTAAAGAAAGATAAGGAAAAAAAGAAAAATTTATTATATCTCTATGAACAATGCAAATGAAAAGAGAATAAAAACAAAAAGATGAAGAAATACAAAAAAAGCTAAAATTAAAAAGCTAACACTTTCATTCGACTTCTGAAAGCCAGAAGGCAGAAGCTAGAGCCGAAATGAATAGGACTTTGAACCCTTAGTATGAACAGGGAAAGAAACCCGATACCTCCACAGGTCCACGGACCAGAGACAGGCTGAGGTGGTGAGGGGGTGGTGTGGTGTTGAGGTGGCGCTGACTAGGCTAATTTTGCTGGCGTGGCAGCTAGGTGGCGACATGTGGCACTAACGTGGTTGCTGACATGGCTCGGGAGGGATTAGGTGCTGACACGGCAGGTGACGTGACGCTGATGTAGATGCTGACTTGGTAGAAGTGTTGACGTGTCTGCCATATGGTGGATAGGTGGCTGCCACGTGGACTTAGGAGCTGACGCCTGGTGTGGCATGCTGTGTGACGCGGTGTGCTGATATGGTTGGGCAGGTGGCGCCGAGTGGTGTGACACGTCTGTTGTGCCATCTGACGTGGCACACCGGTGGTGGTGGCGCACGGGGACCAACGGTTCACCGGAGTTCCGGCGAGCAACGGCAGCCGGTGAGGATCGCAAATTGAAGAGGAGAGCACCGTGATGCCAAATTTACCTAGAATGACGCTTGGGCATGCACGGACATGGCTGGCGGCAAGAGGGAGGCGGCGGCAGTGCACGGCTCTGGCGATAGGGGACCTCGGCGATGCTTAGGCTCGGTGAAGAGGCGGATCGGGGTCGCCGACATGCGGGGAGGCTGGTGGAGGCGTTGGCGCTCCTCGGGATTGGCTAAGCAGTGGAGATGGCTCACTGGAGAAGCTTCGGTGGCCAAAGAGGTGGAAGCGTGAGGCGAGGGAGGATAGGGCTTGGAGGAGAGGAGAGGGAGGCGGTGTGGTATGGAATGGGAGGAGACGGTGTCAAGGGACGCCTTTTATAGGCTCAGGGAGGAAGGTCCATTGAGGAATTCCTTGTTGGAGTTAAATGCGTCCAAAAACGCATGTGCCTTTAGGCGAGGTTAAGGAGGGGAATAACGAGCGGTGTGAATGCATCTTGGGCGGGGAAGTGATTGCGCATATGCTCATGGAGTAATGAGGTGGAAACCGAAGCCTTAAAAGCTTTGATCGTGGTGTTAATGGCAGCCGACGGCAGGATAGAGTTGAGGGGAGGAAGAAGATGGGCATGGGCCCCACCGGCCGATGAGAGGAGAGAGGAGGGGGCAAGCGACCGGATATTACCATGTGGTACAAGGAGAAATCAAAGTTGTTAGATGAAGAATGAAGGGATAAGTGAAAGGGAACGATCGAGATTAAATCAGTAGGGAAAATTTGATTTGAGATTGACATGTGTCAGCCGAGATGAATCCAAGTTTAAATTTTATTTTTGTATTTTCAGAAATACTAGGAATCTTCAAAAATACTTAGAAAATAACAAATAAATTCCAAAACAAATTAAAACAATTCTTGGAACCACTCTAGACTTAGGAAAAATATTTTTATCTTATTTTGGTATTTATTTTTATACTAAAAATACTTTTTACCTTTGAAATTAATTTTTAAATCCAAAAAATTAATAGAAAATCCAACTAAAAGCCAAACAAGTTCAAATAATTAATTTGAATTAGTTTTTATATAGAAATTCAAAATATTATTTATTTAATAATATTTTAAATATAACTTAAATTACTTTTCACAATAGATGTACTTTTTAAAATTAGTAACTCAGGCAAATAAATAACACTTATTTTTATTTTAAATTTAATAATAATTTTTTGATACTATTATTTTTGAAATAAAATTTGGGCTATGACAAATAGTGCGTAGCGGCGGCGAGGCTCGACCGTCATGGCAGTTAGAGCTCTAGCGGTGCAGGGAGAAATTAAATGATTCTGAGAGCATCTAAGGGACATGGGGTTCACCAGAGGGGTCAACAAAGCTTGGGGAGGCACAGGGTGAGCTGGCGTCGAGAACCCGAGGAGACATAGAGAGGGAGCACGACAACGACGAGTTGGGGCGGCCGACAACCTTATTGGACCACATGGATGGTGAGAGGAGGCCATGGTGGTGCTCTAGGCGAGAGGAATCGAATTGAAACTCACTGTAGTGACGAGGGCAATAGTGATCATAATGGAAGAAGACAACAGCTCCGGTGAGCTATGGGAGAGGAGAGAGTAATTGCTTGGAGGGAATGAAGAGGAGAGCACGGAGAAGCGATGAAGGGCTTGGCGTGATATTTTACAGGCAGTGAAGTGACTAGGCAGCATGGGTGGCACATGACTGTGTTAGAGGGATGATGCGGTGGAGCATTGAAGGCCATCATCACCACGGTGTGGCCACAAAGGTAGTGAGGGGGTGGCGCACACATGACGAGGCAGAAGGATTAAGCATTGCAGCGCGCACGGAGGAGGCGCTTTCTCAGCCGGTCGCCAGAGTAGGGGTTAGCACAACGCGATGGCATGGTAGGGGGTGTGTTATTGAGGCAGAAGGCATCGTGGAGCACTTCAATGCAACGGTTGGTGATGAGATAGCAATGTCATGGTCAGGATGCATGCGCAGGTGGGTGATGACACAATCAAAGGTTGCAGCTGCGTTGGCGCGTGGTGGGAGAATGACACGGGCACACCGACGCATGGTGTGCGCGATTTGGCTGGGCCAAAGGATGGTTGTGCATACATGAACATGATCAGGTGCGGTTGAGATGGCGAGGAGCCTGCGACACGGTAGATCAAGAGCGGCCAGGGCACGATGGACGTAGGGCATGATTAGCGTGGGACGCTCTGGCGTCAGTTGGGGTGAGCCAGGCGAGAATAGGCAGGCTAGCTGGGCTGGTAGGCCAAATGGGCGAGCCCAAATCTAATTTGCAATTTTTTATTTTTCTTTATTTTAAATTTCTATTCCAATTTCAGTTTGAGTTTTAATTTGAATTAATATTTGAATTTGAACCTTTTAATTTGTACTTAGAAATTAATTTTCCAAGGCATGAGTTTTGCTTTTTTGACCAAAGAATACGATTTTCCAAATTTTGAATTGAACTCATGTTTGAGTTTTATTTGGACTTGTTTTTGAAAATGGTTTAGAATTTTGAATTTCAAACTATTTTACCTTTGATTTTGATTCTTCTTCTCTTCGCATTCTTTCTTTTATATTTTAGCTTGTGAATTTTTAATGAAATATTCCTTGAATTAAATTCCAATTTGTCCCTATGGTGTATTTAATTAAATTTACTGTAAATTCTCTTGCGCCATTTTCTCGATCATCTTTTCATGTTTGAATTTTAATTCAATTTAGTTTTATCAATTGTACATTCTTTTCTCAAGTTAATTTTTTCTTAATTTCTCAAGGAACTTCAAGCAACAAATCAGGAAAACCAAATGCCAATGAGATTCAAGCAAAAAGTTTTAAATTTTACATATTTTCAAGGATCCTAATTTTTGGGATGTCACAACGGGGCAAGCACGCATGCTGTTCAGTGCATCTCGCGCGCGTGTTCTGTGTCTCCTGTTATATACATGGCCTATAGGGGATTTGTTGCTTTTTTGTCATGTTAATGGGCCTATTTGATATGACTGTGGCTTTTGATTGAAATTTTTGAATTTTAGTTGTTTGCGACAAAGCTTACGGACAGAGATATAATCGCTTGCGATTTTGGATTATACAGATGTTGGGTTTTTAGTGTGTACTATAATTAACTTGTAGATCCCGTTTTAAAAAAATACTCCGTTTAAAAGTTAGGTACTATAGCAAAACCGCTTTTAGAAGCCGAAAAGAATATATCCATTCTCGAAAACCAGGAACCCCTGATAATGCGCCAGGGCTATTGCGCTACTGGTCGTGTGTTAGGCGCGTCCATATAATTTAGTAGCATTCTTCATTCCATATGGAAGGGGGTCCTAGAAATATGACATATAATAAGTGTAGAGCTTAATTAAACGTGAAAATGAAAAAAAACATCGAATTACGCTATTAAAAAGTGAAACAATTATTCGGCTTATTTCTGCACATTACAAATAGAACGTGCTTGTTTGGCTTTTGTCGTTTCCTTTCCTTTTGTTTTTTTGTTAGACCAGTGTTATTTTGTCCGGTGGGAAAGATACTTTTCTTAGATATGCATATTTTCCCACTCCTTTGTTTTGTCACTCCTTCCTATTCTCATTTTTTTATTTGCATATTTTTCATGTAGATACCGTAAAATAGCTATATCTTTATGGAATCCTCGGTAAACACATGGGGAATCCCAGAGTGGTGTTATGAATGAGGACTTAGGGCACAGAGTGGTGTTAGTGAGTCGATGAGGGATAACCCCAACTTCAGTTACTAGTTCATTTTCCACCTTAGAATCGATAAAAATCTAGAGGGAGTGCAGATTAGAGTAGCTACATTTAAAACAAATAGGTCCTTACCCACCAAGATTCAGGAGCGTTCAGAATAGAGATAGCTTATAACTTTTTTTTACTATAGCTGATTTATTTTTTTTTCAGTAGTTGAGTTGGCTTATTTGGTATAATTAAATTTTAAAAAATTTAAAAATAGAACAAACATGTTAGCCTATCAAAGATAATGTAAAGGAATACGAGAAAAAAAAGAAAAAGGCAAAAAAGTCTAAAAAATCTAAAAAAACAGAAAAAGACGAAATTATTGAATAGTAAAAAGTAGAAGCCAGAAGCAGAAGTTGATTTTAAGCCAAAATGAGCGGGGCCTCAAGGCTGTTTGAATAGGATTGCAGGAACTTAGCAAGAATTTCACGTCAAATTGTTTAATTGATGTAGGATTCTAAGAAAATTCTCATGTTCCAAATGGACCTCAAATCCAAGTGCCTATATAGAGAGTGTATCTCGGTGAGAAAGTGTATGCCTACATTTACCTTGTAATCTCAAAAGGTCAAGTACAATATGTATTTAAAAGGTGTAGACATAAATAGACCACATCATTAAACTTCAAATAATAAACTAATTAAATCCCATTAGGAATGCGGGAATTTCGTAGCAATAATAAAAAAAATTCCCATGTTTTAAATAGGGCCTAATTAAAAAAATCCTTACAGCATGAGCTAGGTATTTGAACTGTAGTATTCACCAAGAAATAACAAAAAGCTGATATATAAAGAACAAGCTAACAGCACATATCCAAGTAAAGAAGTTCACTAAACATGAATGAAAACTAGTCACCCTATTTTAAAATCGAAAATTATTGACTATAAAATCTAAGTAAAAAAATGATACTACAGTAAAGAGAAAACTAAAGTATGTTAGATAGGTGACAAAGGTAGACCATTGAATGATGAAATTCGAAAAAGTCCCCTAAGCATATTGAGATCACACCATTATAATGGAGTACCCACCATCATTTAATATCTATAATAACTTTGAAAATAAACATGTTTGAAGAAAAAAGGGGCCCATACCTATCATGAGTCAAACTGAAACCGAAAATTCGAATAAAGGGCTCACCCTACGAGCCAATTTATTATAACGAACTGTCATGCTGAGAGAAGAAAAAAAGTTGCTACCGTTTGTCCAATCACTCTTTTCGTACTTTTATAGTTTTAGATACGTCTAGTAAGAATTGTCAAAATAGTAATATCATTTATCAAGGCAATCTTTTCATACTTTTATTGTTTTAGATGCGTCTATTAAGAATGACAAAAAATAGTAAATTCTCATATATAAATTATTACCTGTAATATTATAGCTCTCCTCAATTAAGAGAAAATTGCACACCCCTCCACGTTTCATATAGCTACTGTGCTAAAAAAATTCTTTACATGAATTTACTCAGCAATAACTATAAAACAAATCCTCGCAAAAAAATATAAATACAAATCTAAACATGCTCATCACACAAAATAAATCCAAGCCAATTAGCCAAACATAAAGTGATAAAAACCCCAGGAAAATTTTGCAGCCAAAGCCAGAGCACCTGTGCCTCCAAGACCGAAAGGACTCACTTTCCCACCACTTCCCCTTCCTCCCCGGCCCAGCTATCTCCACAGCAGCCATGGCCGCCTCCTGCGACCTCCTCGACGTCGACCCTCCCGAGCTCCAGTTCCCTGTAAGCTCCCGGCACTTCTCCCTCCCAGTTCCCCTTGCTATCTTCCTCTCGTTTCAGATTATTTTCCCGAATTCTTTTTTCTGAAATTTTGAGCTTATCCTTCTGCAATTTTTTTGGCATGCATAGTCGAACTCGACAAGCAGATCTCCTGCCCCCTAAAGATCAGCAACAAGACCGACAGCACCGTCGCCTTTAAGGTGATTCTCCTGTTAATTGCTGTGCAACCCTAGAAAATTTGGTCGCTTTATGGGAAGTAGTTTCTGAGGAACTATCTTACGCTTTTCTTGGTGCCCTTGTGATGTGTGCGGGTAGTAGGTTAAGACGACGAGCCCCAAGAAGTACTGCGTTCGTCCCAACAATGGCGTCGTGAGGCCGCGATCCACATGTGTAGTTGTAGGTAATGTGTTGTGTTTAATGGACTAGCTAGAGTTCATGAAACCTTTTAATTTAGAGAATTTTCTTTGGTTGTTGATCGTAATGGAGATGTTCCAATGCGTTGTGTGTGCTAGTTACGATGCAAACACAGACTGTTGCGCCACCGGACTTGCAGTGCAAGGACAAATTCTTAGTGCAGGGTGTGGTCGTCAGCGACGGCTTGTCAGCCAAGGACATCACCTCTCAAATGGTAGTAGTACACTACTACTAGGGTGTAGTTTTCAACTTTTGATGTAATTCATGGCCATAGGTTTGATTGTGAATTCGTGGTATGGTGTTTGTTGCCTAGTTCATGAAAGAAGAGGGTAATGTGGTTGAGGAGGTGAAGCTGAGGGTCGCTTATGTGATGCCACCCGAAGCGCTGTCAGAGATTGCAGAGGAGAGTGATGGTCCACAGCGAATTTTAGTGCCTATGCAGCGAATTGTGGATAATGGGAGGAGTGCTTCGGAGCTGTCGAGTGGCTCGGTGTCATTGAGATCAGCTGAGCTGGGGACAGTAAGTGTACTGATTGTTTCTTTATTTCTGTGAGTCTCTACAGAGATGAATGGATAATTTGCTTAATGTGCTTTCAGGAGGTGGGATCTCCTATTGGACAAGTTGTTAGGACTGAGGATTTGCTGAAGACTGCAGGACCTGCTGTTGTATGTGCTATATGTATATACGTTCTTTGGTTTATAGTTTGTATAATTCTTAAGATGTTGGTTTTTCTGTCTTTCTGATGTGAAATGGTAGGAAACAAGAACATATGTAGGACCTGATGAACAGTCCCTTGAGGTGAGTTCTTTTAGCTTCCGAAGTTCAATTCGGGAGTTTTTGTCTTTCTCAGCTGTTGTTCTATGTGGAATACTGATAACTATGTCACTCGACTAGGTAAAATACTAAAAATGCTCATTTGACGAGGGAGATTTACAAAGGAGAAATCCTTTTTGATCCTTGCCAATCCTATTCATTCATTGTTGTTTAGTCTGTGAATTGTGGTTTCCCAGAAACAATGGGGGATTAAATAGAATGTCTTCTTTACTAAGAAATATGAACGGTATTTAGTTGCTTTGTATTTGAATTATATCTAGCTGTGAGTTTTCATTGTGCATACATGGCTACTTGCCAATACTTCTGTTATTCTTCCAGTTAATTTGCTTAAGTATTATTAGGGTTTGTTCTTAGATGTTCTTCATCGCCTTGGTAATTCAGTATATGCATCACACAACTGGCATTGGTAACATGGTGCTCTTTTAATTTAGTGTGCTTTTGGTATTTTACTAATGATTGTCCCAGGCATAAAATTACTTGTTTAATGTAAATTGTAATCCATTTTGGCATTTCCCTTGTAATTGTTGTTTCTGAGCTGAATAACCACATGTATGTTTCTCTCATTCCAGTTGTCAGCTTTAATTGCAAAATTCACCGAGGAAAAGAATTCTGCACTGGAGCAAAATAAAAAGCTTCAAAACGAGTTGGTGAGTATTAGGTTGGAACCTTGTGCTCTTTCTATGGGCCACCATTGGCACCCTGAATAATAGACTGATGTACTTAATAATGCAAGAGTTCTCTCAAAATATGTCATGAAAATGTATGTCAGTATATCACCTACCTTAAATAATGGTTCCTGTAAAATATACACAAACCGTTATTCTAGGGGATCCCTTTGGAGGGGCTTCAAGCTACATATCTGCAGCAGTATACGTCCATTAGTTTCTGTAGTTTATTCGATGTTTTTTTAGTTTGGAACTTTTTTAGGGGGTACCCATATGTCAATGCCAAAATTTTGCTCGCTGAAATATCATACACTTAGGGTAGAATATGCACGAGGAATAAGCCTAGATGCTTAAGTTCTTAAGTACCTACCCAGTGATGTGCAATAGGCAATTATACAGTTACCCTAGATGCTTAAAGGACTCGTGCACGTGGAGGGGTCTCACATGTTCAGGCGTTCAGCGCGATAATCTAAGGGCATTCAACTCTTCAAGAATGTGATCTAAAGAGCTGGAGTAAGCTCCGTCCAGAAAATTCCTTTTTTAAGGGAAAGTATATTAAATTAATATGTAGGATATTATGGTACATCTACATCAATATGTACAGGGAAAAAAGAGAAGAATTTAGCCCAGCCACTGGGCAATGTCCTCGTTTGACTTTTTGTGAAACTCTTTAACTCTGAGCAAGTCTACATCAAGGAGAAAACTTTTTCCATCTGAACTTATCTGGCGGCACGCCATGAAAAACACATTTATTTCTTTGAAGCCAAATGTTCCCGCAGCCAAGGGTGATTAATTCTTTAAAGAAGCTTCTATCCATTCTTGCAGAAAGTCTGGCCCTTTTATCATGCTTAGAATTCCTAGAAAAGTATCACATTCAATATCAATCAGTGCCCAGCAGTCTTTATACTAAAATTGCAAATGAAGACAAGATGGAAGTGGAACCAATCCTCTTGATGGTCCAAGATGCAGAGAGCACACGATTCTGTTTCCACAGAAATTCCTTTTCAATCCAGAAAATTCCTGAACTGAAGTCCCTGAATTGGAGCTGAACTTGTGAATTATCATGTAGTAATGAACAATCAGACTTTAAATTTACCTGAACAATTAGAAGCAAAAACTTCACCTTAACAGGTTGCAAAACTTTAGTTAGGGTCCTTTCTGGTGAATTAATCTGCTGAATTCTGATATCTGTAACCACAATTACCATTTATTGAACTCACTGTAAAATGTTTGTCGCTTCAACATGCAGGAGCTTGTCAGGCGTGAAGTCAGTAGACAGCAAGGAGGCTTCTCGCTGGTGTTCGTACTGGTGGTTGCGCTGCTTAGCATCATTATGGGCTATCTTGTAAAAAAATGAGAATTCCACCGTCCAGTCTAATGGTATAATTCCTACAGTAAATAAAAGGTGACATCGTGTGATGTGTAGTTTTGTCGGCCAGCTACCAATATTACAGAGAACAGATCAAACCAAGTTTGGTGAGGTTTGCTAGTGTCCAGTTGACAAAAGATGGTTTGCGCAATGGCATCTAATTTGATCCATGATGTATTTTAACTAACCATTGGAAAGTAACTGCTCTTGATTGTGGTGTGTGATTGGCTGATTACTGTACCAATTCCTTCTAATTTTCATATGTTTTGTGGATTGTCACCAATGTCGCTAACAATCGAACGAGATCTTGTCCCAATAACGCTCATATGTTGTCCGTCTAAATGTCTGCTCCAATTGGTTAGTATCAGAAGGAAGCAGCTTAGCTGCCAGACTGCTCGGCCGATTGGCCCCAGTTATCCATGGTACTTTTCGAGGTTCGACCATGATGCAAGGTTACATCATGGCTCTTCAAGTGCCAATGCCAGAGAGAGTGGTAGGCTGGTGGCTGCCATGTCACCACTGTGCACAAAACAACTATTCTGGCAGCACAATGCGACACAAACCAAGCATGTACACCAGGAAAGTATCGATAAACTTTACAGACAAACAGCGGAAGTACGATGCAAACTCCTAGCTCGCTACACCAATACATTTGTGCGTGCTACGAAAGAAAAATTCGCACACAAGATAAATCTCTAACAAAAGTATCAGACCAAACGGATATCTTATCGTTTACTGAGATGTTCTTGAACTGCTTAGAAGTTTATATCCTTTGGGAGCAGCATAACTCTTTGCCTCCACATGTATCCTCCACAATCTTCTCGCATAAGCTGGTCAGGCTATTTCAGTTTCCTGACTCCATTCCTGAGGTAGAGAAAGATCACTGGACAGAGAATTTTTTTTCTTAAAAAAGAGGTACAGGTAGATCTGCAAGCGTGGCTAAATAGTTCCGAGACCTCCTGTACATATCAGGATCTTAATACAAACCATCAAGCAAACATTCAGTCGGAAAAATTCAGAGAAGTTCTAGAATCAACCACGAATGACATTTGCAGCAAATTGTTGCCAGCGTAAGATGCTTAAAGGTACACGAGGCATAAATGACATCTTAAACTCCAGCACAATCATATAAAACAAGCTTACTTTAAACTGCAGAACTCAGATACAGCTTACTTAGTACTTGGGCTCCATCATGGCACAATGCTCATGCGGTCACAGTTAGTATTCTCCTATATTCCATACTCGCTTTACCTAATAGGTTTACCGTCAATCCATACTGAAAAGATGTCGCTTCCCACATTCATGCTAGACCAACTAAGCCAGCGGCAGTTGCTTATGCTCAAGAACTGCAGTGACCTAGGCAATCCAGTATTTGGCCGGGACCGAATCGAACCGCAGTCTGAAATCTCCAGTCTTTGCAGTGAAATAAGGCCGTTCATCTGCGGGAGGTAAGTAAGCTGCCCACAGCCAACAATCTCCATGTCCTCCAACGCTCGAAGGTTTTCAATGCACCTTGGCAGCGCGCGAAGCTGAGGGCAGTTCTTGACGACGAGCCCACGAAGAGAAGGGAATGCGCACCTCTCATCCCCATCCCATCTCTGCAAGTTGTCCATCATCTCCACATGCAGCTTCTTCAGAGATTGGAAATTAGCAGCACTGCTACCACCATATGCGCTACAATTCATGGAAATCAATCCATCCCAACCTTTCAGGTAGAGATTTTCCAGCACTGGTAACAGCCCAAGGGAAGGAAGACCACTGCAGCTCTTGAAATCGTAGAGCCGGACAGTTACTACATATGTGTAGTCTGCAGAACCAAGCCAGCTAGGACATGCCATGCCTGCGTAACCTGAAATGGTAAGCTCCTTGATGGTGGTTGGTGGTTTTAGGTGCTCTAGAATTTGCTCAGCTTGTTTGTTGCTGTTGCTCCAAGAAAGCTCCAGCTTTTGGAGGAACTGCTTGGAAGCCAAATGCGCCTGCGCAGCCTCTTGCGCATCCTTAACAAGATGCAGGTTCGAAATGAGAAGTTCCCCACGGAGATTTTTCAAGTCGGCCAACTCGCCAATACCGCCTTTCTGAGTGTTCCTCTTGCTTGCGACGAACCTTGAGAGCGTTTGAAGATCAGTCAACAATCCTATGTCCTTAGGCATAGACCTCAAGCTGCACACACCGTGGCAGGGATCACGGGCCATCACAAGATCAATATGCCTTAACTTGCTAAGATTCTTTATCTCACGCGGCAACTCTTCAAGATCATAGCAGTCTCTAAGGCCCAGTGTTTGAAGGTTGTAGAGATCACATATTGATTCGGGCAGCCGTCTGATTTTGGTGCTTCGCAACTGGAGACACCGAAGATGTTTTAATTTTCCAATTGATTCAGGCAGCTCACAGACACCAAAATTACTCAAATCTAAAGTGCGTAGACTTGTAAATCTCTTTCCAAGGTCTTTAGGGATCCTTACAGAATAATCAGCAGAGCCACCCACAACTATAAGTGTGTGCAAGCTCTTGCGGCTGGAACTGGGAATTGTTTCAAACATGTTAGTGCCATTAACGACCACTGTTAAATGCCGGACCTTCTCCGGAAGGTCGCAAGGTCCTTCCATGATATAACATTCCTCAGCTGAGACACGTAAAGCAAGATCATGCATCATCTGAGACAAGTTATAACAGTGTCGTTCCCCAGTAGGGTCAAGATGTGATTGCTGGAAAAAGGATTGGCCAACTAAAGATCTGAAGTAAGACCTCCCAGTGTCCTCCATAGTTTCCATGGTGTTAGGTGTAGGTTGAATGAAGCCCTGAGCAATCCAATTCTGGATAAGCCATTCCTCCTCAAACAGGAACTTTTGTGGAATAATAGAACTGTATGCAAAACAAGGCTTGAGATGGGGGTCTAGCTCTGCATAGCTCAATCGAAGGGCTCTATCGAAATCACTGGAATTGGAATCCCAATTCTCCTCTTGCAGGATAGATGCCCACTTTCTTCTGTCATTCTCTTGGTGCAGTCTATGGCCTAAACTGGCTGCTATGAAAGGTACACCCCTGCACTTCTGCAGAACTTCCTCCTTCAATCTGAAAAACAGCCATTTGTTGCAGCAGTTGAAGACAAATGTTGCACGAGATATAGAAATGTTTTGAGGACAGAATAGCACATATTAATAGAAGATTTAATGGGAAACAAGCACATATAAGTAACAAGTATAACACTATGAAATCATCATACATTTTTCTGCGGGTGAAACTAGGAACTGGATGTCCAATCGGGTGCTTCTTGCGTTAATTCATATGGAATGCTGCACATGACAACATCATACCTCTATTTTAGCGCTATACTTGCCCTTTAGCCAAGTAAATGCCAAAATAACCTAAGTGACACGGTAGGTCTAGGGATTTGACAAGTTAATTATCAAATTTAGTGACCTAAGTGACACTTAACTATAAGTTTAGGGGCCTGTGGTGCAATTTTCTCTAACTTTTGGTACTGCACAATTTCAAATAATTAGAACATTTCAATTGAACTACTATAATATTTCAATTGAACTATTGCAACAATCATTCAGCTTAGGGGAAAATTTTAGGCTCCAATTTTTAGCATTTCTGTTTTGTATGCTCAAAACTATCAAATAAAATTGTAGTAAAGATAAAAGGAAGTACCTGCTGTTTAGGAAATCTCCACAATTACATGCTTTGATCTCTGTCCCGAGGGCATATTGGCAGAACAATAACCAGCAGCCCTCTTGTGCTAGACTTCGCAAATGGTAAGATTCTGAGGTACTAAGTTCTCGAGCAACTGCCCTGCTTCTTGTTGTTACTATGATCTTGCTTCCTACAGCACCGTTGAGCAATGGATGTTTGAGCTTCTCCCAGTCATGCCAGTTCTCTATCCAATAATTATCCAGGACAAGCAGGTACTTTCTTCCTCGCAGCTGCTTTTCTAGGTGCATCTGGAGGGTGTTCAGGTTGTTGGAATGAAATGGACTTCCTCCTAGGGATTCTATGATAGATGCAGTGATCCTTTCTACATTGAACTCCTGTGACACATGAACCCACAGCCTCCTCTCAAAGTGCCTTGATACACGCTCATCGCAGATGACTAGCTGAGCGACAGTTGTCTTCCCGATATAAGCCTCCCCCAATATTGGCAAGACGTCAACATTGCGCTTTAGATCAGATTGAAGAAGCATCTTTACAATCTTATCTTGATCACCCTGTCTACCATGAACAAAAACTGGAGGAAAAGAGCTGCTCTGATAATTCCTACTCTCTTCACAAAGTTCGCTTACTCTATTATGGACCCCTATTTGGAACATCAAACGCTTTCCTTCAAGATCTGTCATTCTCCGTTCTATATCTTCAATATCACTCGCAATATATTTCCTAAATTTTCCACGCCGAAAATTCATAGATGAAATTGCAGTGTTGTTACGTACACGGGCAAGAGTGATCACCTCACGGCGTCGTGCTTCGTAGTAACAGTTATCCAATACCTCCATTGCCTTGTACCCAACATCCTTCAGATCAGCAAACCACGATTTCTGTGGCTCAGAAAGTGGTGTTTTCCCAGCGCCATTAAGAACAGCTTGAATCATTGGCACATAGGAAGCCAGACTTTTCCGTTTATCCTCAAGATCATGTCCCAGCTGCAGCAGCTCCTCCTTCAGTAAATCTGCAATGGCCTGAAAAAGGACTTGCAGAAAGGCTGAGTGCACAGACTCACCCATTGAGAGTACCGGGTGCCTTGAGGTATATGCTCACAAGGTATGGTAGAATGCTCACAGATACAAGAGAAGATGGGCTCCGAATGCAGGAGGACCACATATATAGAAATAGAATAGTCCCTGAAGAAAAATGCTAGACCAAGGAAAAATCGGTACGAGACTTGGAAAATGTCAAGGTCAACTGCAACTAACAGCGTAACAAACAAACAATTGACCCAATCCACACACAGAAACCAAATGGAATACGTTTGATCCCAGAATATTTTGAACAAAAAAGGACATTAACAGGTAAGTCTGATATGGAGATCCATGTTTTGACTTTTATTAGGCCCTGTTCTTTTGGCTTTTTAGCCAACTTTTGGCTTCGACTTCTTTCAGCAGTCACTATTCGTTAGACTAATAAGCTGTAGCCTAAAAGAACGCCTTGCATATTTGGAGGAGCCCTAACTGTGTGTTGATCTATCACTGTTTTGTTATACGTAGATGTTACTCGTGAGTTCAGCTATCACACTGTTGAACTGCTCAGAACCTTTCTTCTTTTTCAATCCTTGGTTTATTTTCTTTTTCAAGTATAATTCCTCAGTTTCTATTTTTTTAACTCCACGTATTGTCTATTGTGATACTGTCTAGTATATATCTGCATGCTATGTTCTATACGGGGGAAAGAACAGTGGGGAACTCAGAACTTGGCATAAGAGTGCTGCACCAACGCCCAGAACAGCATGTTTAGAGTTGGTAGAAACATAATCAAAGAAAAAAATGTGTTAATCGTGAATTTTCACAAAAGGGTAAAACTCGATGTTTGAAGCTGGTCCTTTGAAAGACCCCAATTTTGTTCGGTGTTGTCATTCTGATTTCTGAATGTTTGTCTTTGGGAATCTCATACATGATAAGTTGAGGCTGTGCTGAGTAATTGGTGTAAGGGACCATAAGTCCATAACAGTGCAAAAAAAGTAAAAAAAAAAAAAAGTTGGCCACAGGAGAACCGTGGCCTACAGCAGCATCACACATTAACACCCACCTTAACAAATCGATTCGCAATGCGTAGGATAATAATACAATAGTTTAAAGATGGGATGAGTATCAACAAATTCATAAGTTCAAGGACCAAAACTAACAAAGTAACATAGTTGACAAAGTTGGATGGTTCAAGCACCCAAATTAACAAAAAAACTGGAGCTTAATACCAAACGTTTATTAAGTTTGGTGACTGGTCCCTGAAAAATGGCCAGTGACTCAAAGATTAGGAAGGATACCGTCGCGGTGCGCGCTGCTCGCTAGGGCTCTATCCACCCTCCCGCTCCTCCGGCCGCCGCGGCGTTCGCGCGCCGCGGCAACCATGGGGGCGGTAGTGGGCCTCGGCGATACTCACAACCACCCATTGCGGCGGCCGCGGCTCTGGTGGTGAGGAGGTTGCGGTGGATGAGGACCATGGCGAGGGCTGCCTTCAGCGACGGCGAGGAGGCAGTCGGCGTCGGCGGACAGGCGGCGGGAAGTGGGGAGAGCGAGAGCCAAAACGAGTCAGCTATCTAAAGAAGGGCTAATTTGCAAAACAAAACTCCAGATAACGGATAAGCCGGTAAGGAATACAAACCAGATACAAATACGGACCTATTTGCAAAAACTCACGACTGCGCACAAGAATCACAACCCAAAGTAGGGACTAAATGAAAATGTTATGACCGCGCAGAAATATCGCGACCCAAACCGGGAACTAAAATACAAAAATCTGGGTCACGGTTGAACTATGCTATCCCACTCTTGGGCCCGTCCTACTGGTAGCCGTTGGATCAACGTGTGAGGCCCGGATTGAGGTGACTAGGTCCAACCGGCAAGGCTGAAGCGACCACCCTCTTCGGGTTCAAGGCCAGCTCGTCTTCCATGGAGCGGCTCAAGGCGGCGGTGCCGGCCGAGCTCCGGCGAGCCGTCCACCCGCCTGCTCGCCTTCCTCGACGGCCTCCCTCTCTTCCACCAGGTAACCACTCCCCGCCCATCCCGCCGCTCCCATGGTCTCGGGGTACTCCTTTCTTGGATGGACGTGGCTAGTTCGCTGGTCTCAGCGGTTGTTTCTTTGCGTGTTGCTGTTTGCAAGGTCATCGGCGAGCTGACAGACGCGGAGCTCGCCCTGTGCTGCAAGGACAAGGGGAGGGCGGCCGAGTTGAAGGGCCGGGGCAATGCGTGCTTCTCCACGAGTGAGTTTGAGCAAGCGCTTGGGTTCTATTCGCAGGTTTGGTTGTTTCTACTCTTGTTCTTAACCTTGGTTCTTGGGATTTTGTAGCTTATTGCTTTTGAATTTGATTGGTGGAAATGAGACGCTGCAAAAATTGAGTGATCCTTGCTGGAAGAAGTAACAGTTGGCTGGTTCTAGGACCTTATTGGATTGATCGCCTTTGCACTATGCCAAGTAAAGCATAACAGTCTGGTAGTCAAGAACATTACAGAAAAGAACTGATAAGCGTATAATATGCCAGTTTTTAAACTGAACATTGAGATGAAATGCGTTTATGTCAGTATTCCACCCCATATGTATAATTTCTTTCATACGACACTAAAGCTATGGTGACATTTCATCTCACCTACGGTAACATCAAAGTCAAGCAACTATTTCTGTAACATCCCAGAATTAGCAACTGTAATTTGGGCATACAATCTTGGGATCATTGATTCTAATACCATGTATTTAATAAGAAAATATCCAGTAACTGAGTGATTTGTTCCAAACCAAGTTTGTAAGTAATTGTATTGTTCAGCAGTGAACTTTGTGGGTTGTTCACTTGTTTGGTTGTTGAAATAGTGGCACCTTGACATAGAAGAATTGATCCCCGGTCCTTTTTAGTTACATTTTTTTATGTAGCTCATTGATGAAATGATGAATGTTCTGTCATGATTATAACAAATTATCTGCATTGTATTTGTGCAGGCATTACATTACATTCCGATTAGTTCTGATGGCATGGATGTGAACTTGGTAGCTACAATATACATCAATTGTGCCTCTACCATGCATGTGAATCTTTAATTTATATGTTTGCAGAATCTTAACACAGTGATGCAATGATATATTTTTGTATTGGGAAACAAATATTTTGGTTTATGAGGTAAAAAAATTGACAGAGCAATATACTTGTGACAAGTCTATTTCCACAGGCTTTAGAGAGATTAGGCCAAGGCTTCTTCTAGTACTTGAAATTCTTTCTTCAAAATCATTGAATATCTTGGAAGGTAGTTGCTAAATTTGTTCGTGTACTATTTTAGTTTGCTACAATTGAGTTACTTTGTCCTGGTGACTGAAGAGTTTATTCATTCTAATCATTTTTCTGAACTTAACAGAAACTGGGCCTTTTGGAAGAGTGTCTACGTGACTGTGACAGGGTGATTGCTGTTTCACCTAATTATGCTAAGGTAGTAGGACAATTTGTGACTTTGTCTTGTGCATCTTATATACTGTGTTGTTAGTGCTATCTGTGTACTGGAGAGTTCAAGCTAAAGCATGGAAGCCAAGTTATTGTTTTGATTTCACCTGTTTCTGAGTTTCAGGCATGGTACAGGAGAGGAATGGCAAATGTGTCATTGAAGAATTATTCATCTTCCATACATGATTTGGAGGTTGCATTGAGCATGGAAGTGACTTCTTCTGGAAAGAGTAACATAGAAAAGGATCTAAATTTGATTTTACGAAAGCATCAAGATGTGGACGAAGTTGGAACACCAAACAGTGATAGCAAGGATGCAGAATTGCCAGATATAGGTTGGAACTTTCGGTGGACATACAACTTTTTTGTTGGATATATACTTATAGTATACTGAGTAGCTGATATTGTTTTGTTTGGCTACATGTCAGGGCTGTTATGAATATTGTGTGCATCTATTCATGAGGCTCAAGGGGCAATATATATAAAGGTACAAGGGGATGTACAAAAGGAATACAACACAGCATAATAGGAAACAGCATATTAGGAAACAAATAAAAGCCCTAATCTATTCTATCCTTAACACCCCCCCTCAAACTCATGGTGGATCAACAACACCGAGTTTGGAGAGGTAAAAGTCATGTCTTTGTGCTCGAGTCCAGGTCTTCGTGAAGAAATCCGCTATCCAAGCTCCGAATGCACATATTGAAGAGTAATCACCGATCTTGCACACAAGACCTCATGAAAGAAGCATCAACACCAATATGCTTGGTGAGCTCATGCTTCACGGGATCACGAGCAATACGATAGCACTGTCTTTGTCGACAAGAGAGGAGTCGGTGTAGTGACAGAAACACCAAAATCCTCAAGTAACCACCGTAGCCAAGTAATCTCTGCTGTCAAAGAGAGCCATAGCTCGCAACTCGGCCTCTGCACTCGAGCGGGACACTGCATGCTTTCTTCGTCTTCCGGCAATAAGAGAACCACCAAGAAAAACACAAGAGGCGAGAGAGACCGGCGATCGGAGGGATCGCCGCCCAAGTAGCATCCGAATAGGCACAAGTCAGAACGAAGCGGGCGTGGAAAGAAGAGACGGCGAGAGATAGTCCCACGAAGGTATCGCAGAACTCGAAGAAGGTGGTCAGAGTGGACTGAGTGGGAGCTGAAACAAACCGACTCGAGAATATGAGCAGGATAAGTGATATCCGGATGAGTAATGACAAGATAAACAAGACTCCCAACAAGGTGACGATAGCGAGTCGGATCGAAAGAGGCTCGCCATCCGAGGGTCGGAGGTGGACATTGAGCTCCATGGGAGTCTCAACGATCTGATCGATGAGAGAGGCGCGATCAAGAAGATCCCGAATATATTTCTCTTGGGACATAAAGAAACCATCCGGAGTGGAAGTAACCTCAATCCCAAGAAAATAAATCGAGAGGACCAAGATCCGACATAAGGAATTGCTCACTAAGACGAGCCTTGACAAAGGCAATGTACTTAGAATCATCTCCGTAATGATCATATCATCAACATACGTAAGAAGAAGAGTCCGACCACGAGGCGAAGTGTGGATAAAGAGCGCAGATCATGATCACTAGTGAAAAGCCGCAGCAAGTGACCACGAGGAGAAGCGCTCAAACCAAGCACGAGGGCTTGCTTAAGGCCATAGAGAGAGCGGCGAAGGCGGCGGACCATGCCCTCGAGAATGAATACCCGGTGGCGGATGCATGTAGACCTCCTCACGCAACTCACCATTAAGAAAGGCATTCTTGACATCAAGGAGAAAGCAGGACGCATGGCGAGCGACGCCACCGGCGTAAGAGTGCGAACGGTGGTCATGGGGCCACAGAGCAAAAGTCTCGGCGTAGTCAACGCCATGCTCTGCTGGAAGCCACGAGCAACAAGACGCCTTGTAGCGCTCAAGAGAGCCATCGAGCGAGTCTTAATTTTATAGACCCACTTACACGTGATGGGACGAGAATGAGATGGCAAAGGAACAAGATCCCAAGTACCAAGATGCGCTCGAGGCAGCAATCTCCTCGGCCATGGCAAGCTGCCACTCGGGGTGAGTAACAAACATCCCTGGAGGAGACAGGCTCACGAGTAGGCTGCGCCAAAGAAAGGCAAAGCGGCGCAGGAGGCCGAATCGACCGGCGATCGCGGAGAGCGTAGCGAGGAGAAGATGACCCATCGAGGGACGATGGAGCATCGAAAGAAGGTGGATCATCGGAGAAGATGACTCACCGGAAGAGCCTCAATACGAGGTCGACGAGTGTAAAAGAGAAGGGAGGTACTGTAGTGAGAGGAGCACGGGAGTCGGAGGAGACGACGCAGCGGGCGGCATAACGGCGCGAGAGGCCACAGGGGAATATGTGGAGACTCGTGGGACAAGTGGGCGAGGACAAAGCAGATATAGGTGTATCTGGAAGGTCAAGAAAGACAGAGACTCCGTGAGGGAGTCGAAGGAGAGGCGGGGCGTGGATAGAATGGGCGAGACTCGTCGAAAGTCACATACCGAGAAACCCGCATCCGACGACCAACGGGATCCCAAAGCCGATAGCCCTTGTGCTCGCATCAGTATCCCGAAAAACACACTCAACGGTGACGATCGGTTTGGTGCGTTCGAGGGGCGAGGAGAACGTAGCAAACGCGACCAAACAGATGAAGAGTAGAGTAGTCGAAGAAGACCACAGAGACGCCAACAGGATCGCACCTGAAGAGCGAAGAGGTGAATGTTGGCGAGATAGGTGGCGATGGAAACAAAGATCGGCCCAAAGTGAGGTGGAATAGAGGCGCGATCATCGAGCACGAGCCGTCTCAAGGAGGTGACGATGCTTGCGCTCGACACCATTCGAGCATGGGCACCGTGACAAGAGAATCGAAGCGAGAGTGCCTGCCGGCAAAGGAAGCTGCGCAGTAACGAGAGGTACTTGCCAGCAGAATCAGCACGAAAGACACGGATAGGAGTGGAGAACTGTGTGTGAATCATAGTGGTAAATTGTTTATAGATAGACAAGACCTCACTACGAGAAGACATGAAATATATCCAAGTGTGGCGAGAGAAATCATCTATAAATATGATATAATATCGATGACCCCTTTCAAACGAAGGAGCCGGACCCCAAACATCCGAATGGACAAGATCAAAAGGACGCTGGGACACAGACTCACTATGAGGATAGGGAAGTGAATTTGTTTACCTAACTTACACCACGACAATCTAAAGATACGTCTCTGAGATGCACCCGAAAGACCACGACGAACTAAGGATGACAAAGAGATCCACACAGATGACCAAGACGGTGATGCCACCGCTGGAAGGAGCCGATGAGACGAAGTGGCGAAGCGGAGAGACTAGCGCCGATGATGGCGGTGGTGGCGTGAAAGGAAGGTGAAGCAGTCAAGCTCCCGAGACGCCGTGAATCACGCGCGCGAGGGCGAGACCAACCGTAGCTCCGTGTGGTTGTCCCGAACACAACAAGAGTCGAGTCGAGAATGACCCGATAACCAAGGTCGATGTCATCCAACAGAAAGAAGTCGCATGGTAAGGCGAGGAACATGAGCAACGAAGGAATATGAAAGGATGAGTTGCTAAGAAAACCTCGACCGAGACGAAGAGATGTACCATCGCCAGTAAGAACACCGACGGGAGAATCAAGAGGTGTAATAGAAGACGAGTAGAAGCATCGGGAGTCATGTGAAAAGATGCTCCGAATCAAGAATCCACGGGAGGTACCGATCGTAGTAGGGTGGTTTCTCGGTGCACAAGAGTCGATGCGTAACTCGCAGAACACGCCGAGGAGAACTGGCGCGCAAGCAAGCGGCGAAGTCGGCTATCTCCGCTCGGTGAAAGAAGTCTCTGAAGAAGTCGATGCGACGCCGTCGTAGAAGCACCGGTGCCAATAGAAGAACGGCGTGAAAGATGCCGCTTCTTCTTATAGCACCGGGACTCAATGTGGCCGGCCTTGTCGCAGAGGGAACAGTGAGGACGGCCACCTCCAGACGGATGACGGCCACCACCACCGTGGCACTACCGAGGAGGCGGTGCAGCAGTGGGCGGGCGGCGAGCACGAGGGGAGTGGCATCGGACCAAAGCACCACTCGGGCGAGTCTCCTCTGCGCGATCTCGGTAAGAGCCTCCAAGAGAGTGACACGAGGTGGCGTGCAAGAAGTCGAGCACGCCTTTGCTCGAACTCAGACGAAGGCGAGTAAGGAACTCGTGAGACCCGCTGAAACTCGGTCAAGACGCATGACCAGCAAAGATGGGCGGGAACGACGGCCCGGTCGAAGGAGAGTGTCCAATCGGCGCCAAACAACAGAGCTCGAGCGTAGAAAGCGTCAACGGTAGCATCACCTGCGAAGAGAGTGCTCTGGCGGACCACGAGCAGTGCAGGGCATCACCGGAGGGCTCGTGGCGCGACGAAGATGAGTCCACATCCGAAAGCGAAGGAGTCCCACAACCTCGAAGAAAATCGAGGTTGGACACTAGCGATGAAGACACGGCGGATCGAGCGGCCGCCATCGTACCACCGAGTGTAGGCGGTCGACGATCTTTGTAGAATCGAGCCTCACGGTAAACAGAGGCGCTTCATCATCGGCAAGACGAGTGGCTCGCAGCGGCCTTATCTACCGTCGGAGGCAAGGCAACAGCGTAGGCTCCGTCCGGAGGAATAGGGCAAGGCGGGCGGCGACATCGCGAGAGGACGCCCGAGACGAAGACCACGCATGTGGATGCGCATGAGACACGAAGTCGGTGTAATTAACACCATCAAAGATCACCGGCAGCGAGGAGGAAACGGTGCCCATTGGTAGGCGGCGCGGACGGCGCGGCGACCGAAACGCCGTCTAACAGCGGCGCCGGCTGGCACTGGCGGTTAGATCGACGTTTTTTCTTCTTCTTCTTCTTGATTAGCTTCTTTGGAAGCTTACCTTAAAACACTTCGATCCGATCGGATCGGATCTGCTCGACCAAGAGAGGAGGCGCGGCGGCGCGTAGGCGGCGGCGCGGCGTCGGCAGCGGGAGGCGGCGGCCGACACGGCAGAGCGCGGCGACCGGAGAGTCGGCGCGAAGGCGCCGGCGGCGGCGGCGCGCGGCAAGGCACGGAGACGGCGGCGTCGGGAGAGTCGGCGCGAGGCGGCGGCCGGCGTGGGAGAAGAAGGCGCGGCGGCGGCGCGGGCGGCGGCAGCTGCACGCGCGAGGCGACGGCAGCGGCCCGCCTGAAGCGGCGGCCGACGGAGGCGGCGCGCGGCCGGCGCGGGAGGCCGAGGCGGCGTTAGCCACCAGTGGGCGGAGCGGAGGCGGCGCGCGGGAGTCGGCGACGGTGGTGTAGAGTCGGCGACGGCGCGCGGAATCCTAGGCAAGCCAAAACCCTAATTTTGGCTCTGATACCATGTTATGAATATTGTGTGCATCTATTCATGAGGCCCAAGGGGCAATATATATAGAGGTACAAGGGGATGTACAAAAGGAATACAACACAGCATAATAGGAAACAGCATATTAGGAAACAAATAAAAGCCCTAATCTATTCTATCCTTAACAAGGGCAACCACATGAGGTTGTTCTAGAGTGTATCTCAACACCCGACAAAGGTAGAGGAATGATGTCTCCAAATGATATTTCTCCAGCCTCGTTGATTCATTTTGAGGATCCTCTTGCTGCGGTATGCCTCTTACTTGCAACAGTTGTGTGCAGATTATCATGAAATCTTTCCCGGAGACTCACTGCCATTATTGCTTTAGTGAAGCTCCTTCAGATGTTGAATTCTGCCCTTTGTGTACAACGGGGGCGTGGCCAAGTAGCCCTCGCGGCAGAGCTCCCATTCTGCCACTAGGCTATTATTTTTAATTGGTTCCCTTGCAGTTATTTTAATTATAGTTAAATTAATAGCTGCTCAAAGATAATAGAAATAATCCACGTGTCCTTGTGGATCAATATAAACCTCAGAATACTCTGCGAAAAATGGCATATAACGACACCGGCTATCAGTTAGTAAAACTTATTGAAAATAATGTGATATGCAAGTTTTTTGTTTTTTTTTTGACAAATCTACTGACTAACATTATTTTCATGGAGCATCTTAATATTTTTTATGTAGTATTAGTGGCCAGTGTTTTAAAAGTTTGCGCATGCTCTAGGGCAACATTGTAGGGAGCAAAATTTGGGATGAGAAATGGATCCGAATTATTTGTATCATTCGACTATCGTATTCGATAGGATATAAGTATGGTATAGATTTCCCACTCGATTAATAATTTATCTCGTATTTGTATTCGCACAAAAAAATATGGATGCGAATATAATATAGACTTTTACCATCCGAAATATTATTTTAGAATTCAAATTCGATGAAGCAATGTACATATTTTATTGCAATGTGGTTAACAAATTTGATGGATTTTTTAATTTAAAGTGAATTGATGTTCCTTTAGGCGAATTAAATAAATTAGAATGATTAAGTGTGACTGTAAGGATAAAGTGTTGTTAATATCTTCACATTATATAAGTTGGGAAGATATCCGAATCTGACTAAATTAAGTAAATATTTGATATTCGATTTGTATCAAAGCATATTCCTCTATATTTGTGTTGGTTTGAAAAGTATAATCCGTTTTAGCCATGAGCAAAGAGGACAAAGAACAACTAGGCTTTTTTCGGCCCAACTAAGGTATCAAGGTAGCGCAAGTGTCTGCATGCCGTGGTCTCCCGTCGACCCGTCCTCAACCTCAACCCTAGACCGTCGATCCCCCAAATCCTCCTCCAAATCCTCGAGCGGCCAGAACAAGTCCTTCCAATCCCTCACTTATGTTCCGTCGGAGCAGCACCATCGGCAGCGGTCGCGGTCGCATCCGTAGTTGTGGGCTCAGGAACCTTCCGAATGAATGCCCCAACAACAACTTGCAAGATCAGATTAGATTGAAGCTTTTTGCCAAGATTGAGAGCTGCTACGGGTAGTTCAAGCGCGAGAGGGTTGTCGAGGCCAACTTCTGCTTTGGCCTCCGACCTCAAGGCCAGAGGCCGGCCGGCCACTGCTATGGCCCGCTCTCGGTCCTTGAGATTGTAACTCGGGTTGGCCCTCTCCCACCATCCCGGCCCGGCCCTCTCCCACGACTCCGACCTCACCGACCCCTTCCTCGACCGGCTAGGGTGTTGTCTTTGCCTCCAACTCCACCATGAACATTGAGGACATACCAGCGGCGCTGGCTTTTATGATGCTTGCCGTTGGAGCCCTCCGTGGCATCCTTGATTCTCATCGGGGCATGAGCATCTCCTTGACGGAGCCGAGCATCTTCCTCCGCTCGAGCATACTCCTCCATCTTGTTGAAGAGCTTGACCACCATTTTGATGGGCTTGCGAGCATTGTATGCGGCTAACGGTCCTGGCCAAAGACCTTGTATTGCCGCATTGATAATCGTAGTCACGTTGACATCTTTGACTTTACACGTATCTTGGCGAACCACTTAAAGTACTCACGGAGCTTCTCTGCTGGCTTCTGCCTGATAGCGAAGAGCTGGCTGGCATCGATCCGCTCGGTGTAGTTTCCTTGAAAGTTGTTATAGATACAATTCCGAAGTTGCTCCCACGAATACACCGAATTTGGCTCCATAGCAAAGAACCATGAGAGCGCTATCCCCTGAAGAGCAAGGGGCAGACCCTTCACCTTGGTGGAATCATCGCCTCTCGCCGCCTCTATAGCGGTCTCATATACACGCACGTACTCTCGAGGATCTGCATCACCCTTGTAAGGCTCGATCGTGGGCATCTTGAAGACTTCGGGCCAAGCAGCTAGCTATAACCCAGTGGAGAGGGGAGATTCCAGATCCACCTACCGTAGTACCCCTGAATTAGCAAGCGGGGCTTCACGGCTCTCCACCCTGTCAGTGATAATTTCCCCCATCGTCACTGGCGGTGTCGGATGACTCCGCGTATGTTGCAACTCCTGTACAGTGCCTCGGAGATCCGTCAATTCACGCTGCAATGCACCAAGGGTTGCTATCAAAGCACCCTCCGACCCTTGCCCCGCAGCCCCCCCCGATCCGAGGGTGTAGGCCGCATGACGCTCCGGCACATACGCTTGACGATCGGCGGTGTCAGATGGTTGACCGACGTCGAACGTTGGTCCTAGACGGCGGACATCTTGGTTAAGGACGGGACTCATCTAAACATGTTGTTCGCCGTCCACCCCGAAGCTTCCTCTTGGAACCCCAGATGGATCAACAGTAGCAGCTGCTTGCTTCCCCATAGGATCATCCTGGCTAGAAGTGATGTTAGCACATACCTCGCCTTCGTCCACCACTTCATCACCCGCATCGGAACCAGCTCCCCGTGCTGATGCCGACCGACCACCAGTCTTGGCCCTGGCTCGCGTGACCGCCGCCACCATACTCCATTTCTTCTTCATCGCTACCTTCGGTGCCATCTTCAGATCATGGCTACTAGATCTTCGTTCCCCACGGACGGCACCAACTGTTGTGGTTACAGACCAAACAGTAGAGGATGATTGAACTAGTGAAACGTAAAATGAAGAAAGAAAAGCCTTCCCCTGGAATCACCCCAGGGGCCATATATATAGAACCCATGAAGCTCGGTTACAAGGGCGTATGTGTCCCCTTCCTAGGGTACACGTGTCCCCTTATATTTGCCTCTTGGGCTTTCTTGCCCTTCCTGGGCTTACATACTTTTTCATATGACTCTTGGGCTTACATGTTGGACTGACTGGCAGGACGATTGGGCTTAGGTGGGGGCCATCCCACAACAACGAGCAAGTGTGATCCATGGGGAACTCACCTGTGGTGACGACATGGCCGAGGAGGTGCCGAGGCGAGCCGGCGTTGGGCACGGGCGGCGGCGTGGGGTGGTTCACGTGGAGGGGTCACAATGGCAGGGAAGAGTGTCAGATGGCTGTTGGGGGAGCTTCGGGTTGCAGAGGAGCTGCTCTCCTAGTGAGGAATCGGAGGGAGATCGATCGAGGAGGGGATGGCAGCGGTGGAGGCGCTGTAGGCCGACGGTGGGGAGGAAGCGCCGTTTAGCGAGCTCGGGGCACCGGAGTCTAATCAGAGCGAGGGGAGGAGAGAAGACCATCAGGGGCACATCGTGACACGGTCGGTTTGGGGAAGGCTTGCCGGGAGCATCCGGGACTAGGTGGTGGCCGGCGCGGACGAGGAGGTAGCTCGGCTGCGCTCTGCTTTGGGGAAGAAGGGACAAGGAGGCATTTGGCTCTTTATAGCTCGGGGAAAGGTAGGTGATGGTTGGCGCAATGAGGGCGAACGCATTGGAGTAATGCTGGGCGGTGGCGTCGACGTGCCGTACGGCATGGGCAACCATAGGCCGGTGCAAGGGCACAGGCGGAGGAGCGTAGAGGAGCCAGGGTTAGGCTGGTGGGGGTTTAAGGCGCACGCGGTGAGTGTAGAGCGACGCGACATGGTGTTAACGTTGGCTGGCGGCAGGGCTACTGGAGGGACAAAGCTAGGGGAGGATCTAGGCGACAGAAGCAGGGGCGAAACCGGGGGTGCAGCTGACCTGATGCGGTGTGGCGCGCATAGGGCTGGGCCGTTGGCCAGCTCGGTGAGCGAGTCGGGCGTCATTAGGAGCAAAGTAGGGGAAGGGAGAAGAGAATAGGGGTACCGGGTGGGCTGGAGCTGCTGGCACGCAGGCACACGGGGCTGGGCCGGCTCGGCGGGAAGGAGCCAGGAGCATTGCAGGAGGGAGGAGGAAGGAGATAGCCAGGTGGGCCATGGGCGCCAGGAGTAGTGGGTAGAAGGAAGAAAGGAGGGAGGGGAGAAAAAAAAGACAGGAAGAGAAATGGGTTGAGGGCCCAGGAATTTGTGAAGAATTCTGAATTTTGAATTCCAGACTTAAATTTGTAATTAAGTTTTGAATTTGAAATCTTGGTTCAAATTTGGATTCAAAAATTGAACTTTAGTTTTGTCGGAGTTCCGAGAGATAGGTTTTGAATTTCATAATTTGAATTTTTGGGTAGGATAATTAGATGGGAAGGTTTTAATATTAATCTCGATTTTAAAGCTCCATTTTTTTTATTTTGAATTTCCAAATTCTGAATTTTAGATTTGAATTTAAGACTTGCAAGGGATTTTGGAATTCCTTTATTTGATTTTCGGTCGCGAGTCTTGATTTCAAGATTTTAATTTTCCTTATTAGGATTTTTAGCGTGGAACCAAATTCAAAAACTCAAATAAATGCCAAAATTTTTTGAGAAAAACCAGAATTTGACAAAAGGTTTTAATTTTTTGCGAATACATTACTCCCATATTTTTGGGATGTTACAAATCCTACCCCACTTAAAATGAATCTCGTCCCCGAGATTCGGATAGAGTAGAAAGAAGGAGATGGAGACAAGCTAGCTATCCATAGGTTCTAAGGTGTTTGCTTGACGGGTTGTCCGATTCATAGAGCTATCGGGAGGGGTTGAAATCTATATAAAAGTGGGTTAACTCTTGGAGAGGAAGGCATACAGGCGAAACCTTGGTCTTCCGGATAGATTGTGGTTATCTTTGCTCCATCCCGGGTTGCTTGTTCTCCCAGGCATGTGTTGCTCATCAATGCTAGTTGAAGACTTCCTCTTAGGCTGGAGTGGTAGTAGTGGTCCATTGCCATGGTGCTTTGACACTTCCTGTTTATTTTGGCTATCCTCCCTTAAAATGACAGGTGGCCGACACTAGTTGCTCTTGTCAACTTCAACCATGATGAGTCTGATGGCGGCTTGGGGGCTCATTCGTTGTATCTTGGCTACCTTGGTTAGCAACATGTTCATGGAACAGTTCTTAGGGCAATGATCTTGTCCTTCGTAGAGAAAGCATGTTACCTTGCTCATAGGGTAATTTTCAGGTTGATGATCTTCATCACAATTGGGGTAACTTATGGTGCATTGATCTGCTTGATGTTCTTTTTCTCCATAGTGTCTACATGCCACTAAATTCTTGAGGCCGTCTCCTGGCGTATGATGTTTCTTGCAGTAGGGACAGTAGAAGACTGGGCACTTATATCTGTAATGTCCTATCTGTCCACAAACAAAGCATGTAACCTATCGAAGTGGAGGGCATGATTGGGCATCATGTCCTATCTTGCCACATTCGGTGCATGCAGTTGTTGGCAGAGCTGCTGGACCTAGTGGTTGAGTCTTGGCAGGTATAGTTTGTTCCTCGATGGGGTGCCTGAAGCTGATAAGTTCTTTTGTGCCAAGGCTAAGGTTGATGGTGATGGCATTCTTGACTGATTCCTTTTGATTCCACTAGGGACATTCAATTGTACAGTGTATTCTGTCACCGCAAAGGAAACAACTGTTGTTGTCGTCCTTCTTCTAAGGGCATTTATGGGCGTAGTGTCCAATATTTCCATAATGTAAGCAGATGGCAATCTTTCGGAGTATGCCTGATGTAGTGGTATGATTGCTATTTAAGGTGGCATCCTTTCCTCTATAATCTTTACAGAGTGAGTTTGGGAGAAGGTTTGTACAAGTGGCTGGAGCCAAAGCGAGTGAAAACTATTGGTTCCTTTTTCTAGCTTCCACCAGGGATGGTTGACTTGTTTCCCTTCATTGTGTCTACTTGGTGGGTCCACTGTACGATGAGGCAAGGACTCGAGTTTTGATTCTTATGAGGGTTGGAGCTTCCAAGTTGTTGTCCTTTCCAAGGATGCTACTTCTCCCGAACTTTAGGGCCTGGATTGTCGTGACTTAGCCATATGTCACTTCAAGCCTGTAAACCCAATGAGATTTTCAGCACTAAGGGTGAGGGGGAAATAGCATGTGATACGGGAAGGAGCGTGGGGATGAGATATTCTAACCCATTCTAAGAAGAGCACACCCAGGGAACTAGGGCGGCATACCAACCACACAGAACAACCAAACTTTTTGGAAGTAAGCCTTTCTGTTACTGCAAAATACAACGCCCGAGGGCAAGAAGGCAGTGCATAGGGCCAATAAAATCTTGACGAAGCAACGTCTATGCGTGGAAACACACACAAGAGGGCATAGGGTCCCGAACACTAAGCTTGTCGAGAGCGGGACCACCAAGTCCTCACGAGCATCCTTGATGTCCTTGAGCTTATGCCTTTGAAGTAAGGCGAAAGAAAGAGGAAAACCAAATTTTCTTTTTGTGAACAGCGCGGGGGGCATTCAGAGGTGCTTTGGCAGCGAAGCTCATGCTTCGCATTACTCTTTTGAAAGTGGAACCCTTTTTGAAAATGGTTTTTGGATATATCGAGGTCGAAAGCATTTATTTTTCAAAGGTACGTTCCTTTATAGTTTGCAAAGCGAGTAGATTCTCAAGCTTTGGTTTTGAAAACTAAATCCTTGAGAATTAAGTTTTTGGGTTTTCAAATACTTGGGCTGAGTTTCAAGGGAAACTTTAAAATCGTGCTTCTTTGTAAAGGAGATATACTATATACATTTGATATAGAGTTTTATAGCGGGACAAATTTTCCAAAGGGAAATATTTGAATTTTTGGAAACCAAGCCTTTCTGCAGAGGTACCCTAGCATCCT
This sequence comes from Melocanna baccifera, assembly GCA_036346265.1. Lineage (NCBI taxonomy): Eukaryota > Viridiplantae > Streptophyta > Magnoliopsida > Poales > Poaceae > Melocanna > Melocanna baccifera. The sequence continues at coordinate 2,798,997 of CM070704.1, forward strand.
CCAATATTCCAATATTAATCAACGGACTGATTTACTTCCATATTCTTCTATTCGTAGGTTTATAATCCATTGCCATATTCATTCTGCTCCTACTTGAGGCTAAGTAAATCTAGGCTATTTCCCTTCATTATTTGATTATAGCATTACTATTGTCTAAATCTCTAAACAATGAGTGCTATCATTTATCCGATCCACCGATCATATAACTTCTATTGTATTATCTGTAGTTCCACTAATCGAATCAGTGCTAGCTATTTCTTACATGAATCTCAATTTTCAGCCTAAATTTATAAATCCAATCCTGGATTCCGCTATTTGCCAATCCATTAATTTTACATCTTAATGATGCTCCAGTATCTTTACTTTTAAATCTACCAGTATCATTTGTATCATAGTTTCTTAATAATCCAATCTTTTCCATGGATGCATATTCTTAATCTGTTTATCGAATATTCAACCTTACTGTCTACAATCTTTTTCCATCTCCACACACCCCAACTCGAGTACAAACGTCTCCTCCGGCATCCTTGACCGTCTTCACGCATTTGGATTCCCTCGAATCGTCTCTACGTGTATCGACCTTGTCACTTGGAGAACTACATGCACCAACTCACTTATTTACGATCCGTGTCTTCTTTGTGTTTCTCTCTTCAGTCACATAGCCTCATTCAAACTTACATGACTACTCGGACCTCAACTCCCCCGTCTAATCCTAGTCCATTACTATCGGTCGCACGTCCTCCAAGTCACTTGTACATTTAAAGACCAAGCAACCATATCAAGCATAAGTTCTATACACTTGATGCACGTTAGTCAAAATCATGTATGATGAAATCCAACACAAACCCTCATAACTCCTAAGCCATGAACCGATTACAAACCGACTTAAGTCAACTCACTATGATCTCTAACCGTAGCCACCAGTCTAACTGCTCTTCTCACGTCGATTGGACCACCCGACCAAACCGCCAACCAATGGTCGGTCTGATCGGCCACCTAGTGTGGCCACATTTTCAATGCTGGCCACACCGGACAACTCACCTCGATTCGACTGCCAACCATGGCCGATCCGACCACATGCGACCAACACCAAAATCCACTCTTTAGAAAAAAAAGTAGCTATCAACTAAAAATCAGGTATACTCATCTTAGAGACTGTCTACGGATTTCACCTTAGAAACAATACAAATATCATATACTGTGGATGCCCTTATAACGTAACAAAATGAACTGGTCTATTTTATTTTTTTAACCTTCCTCAACTATCGTAAATAAGCTAATATATGCTAACTAGGCGTACCCACGCGCTGCTGTGGGTATGATTAAGCTTTACTCGGCGATCTATTAGATATCTTAGTATTTAGTAGCTTTGTCTTACATATCGTTGGTCGCAAATGCTGCCTGATCATACAGAAAATGTGATGGTATTTGTGAAAAACAATACTAAGTAAAGGTGATGAGAAAGCAAGAATATGATGAATTCTTGTCATATTAGGAACCAAAATCTGGGAGCCGGTATCACCCCCTGACCACGGCTATGGCAAGTACTTCTCGTACCTCCCACGCAGCGCTATGCAGTGGCTTGGCAACCCGGCCTCTCAACAGAACATCGACAGCTCTGCGGCGGACACCTCCCGAGACATGGAGGTGGAGCTCACGGACCTCGCCCAAGGCATGGCGTGGGCCTCGACATCATCGAGGAGGCTTTCTTGCCTACTTCGGCTTCCGGGAGGAAGACATCACCCTCGTCAACCAATATCCAGAGGACTACCTCGTACGTTCCAAGTATCGCCAAGACCGCTGCCAGTGCCAACGGCGAGATGGCCGTCGGTGGGGAGAAGAAGGTGCCGGCGCCTGCGCCGCGGGCGTGTCCATGATGGACGTGTGGAAGGCGCTCTACCACATCCACAAGGTGCTATGCCTGCCCTGCTCGCCCCCTCTCCTCCGATCTATTCCCCATCTCCCCCTCCTCCGATCTGGTCTCCGACGTCGTCGTGGATGCGTAGTGGTCCCCCTCATCCTCCCATCCGCCGCAATGCACCTCCTCCTCGTCACCATTGAACTTGTCCTCCTCTTTGAGGTGGTGGCGGGCTGGCGGCGGCGGTGGAGGTAGATCCGGGCCTTCTCCTCCTCAAGCTTGCGGAGGCGGTTGGTCTCCTCGTGGCCGGCCTTGCGCCGAAAAATATAATCCGTTTCAGCCGTGAGCCCGTGAGCAAGGGGACAAAGAACAACTGGGCTTTTTTCGGCCCAACCAGGTATTAAGGTATCGCAAGTGTCTCCACCCCGCGGTCTCCCGTCGACCCGTCCACAGCCTCAGCCCTAGACCGCCGACCCCACAAATCCTCAACCCTAGACCGCCGACCCCCCAAATCATCGAGCGGCCAGAACAAGTCCTTCCAATCCCTCACTTATGTTCCGCCGGAGCAGCACCAGTGGCGGCAGCCGCGGCCGCATCCGCAGCTATGGGCCGAGGAACCTTCCGGATGAATTCCCCAACAACAACTTGCAAGATCAGATTAGATCGAAGCTTTTTGCCAAGATTGAGAGCTGCTACGGGCGGTTCAAGCGCGAGACGGTCGTCGAGGCCGGCTTCTGCTTTGGCCTTCTGGACCCCGTCACCAACATCCTCGTCAACACCCTCATCCCTGTGGCCTTTCGTGAAGATGATCCCGACTGCAAGGTATCTACACTTGCCCCGCGGGAGAAAAGAGAGTTGACTGGGGACATGAATCAGCGGTCGCTCAACGGCCTTGTCGCCTTCCTCACCTTCCTCTTCCCCTACCTCCCCGACTCGGAGGCTCTGCGAGTCCTTGACATCGCTGAGGCTGACCCCCTTGTCGCCGCCCGCGTCATCATCAAGGACCGCGGAATGGAGCAGAGGTTCGGGTTTAGGGGGCGATCGGTTTGGCTTTTTTTCGGCTTCAGCTTTTTTTTCACTATTCATTACACTATCAACTAACTCAGCTACAGTAAAAAAAAAGCTAGCTACAGTGAAATTTCAGTCAAAAGCCAAAAGCCATCGCTAAAACGATCACCCCCTTAACTCCGACACCACTGTGGCAGCCGTCGAAACGGCCCTCAGATGTGCCGCAGCTGCCGCCCGGCATCCCAATCCGCAGCAGTTCGTGTCAGCGTGGAAGTTTCTTTCACCCTATCTGTCGAGGTTCACCCTATCTGACAGTGTCTCTGACTGCATTATCATCTTAGACTTGCTGCACACGGCACCTCGGCCATATGGTTTTATCCTGGAGGAATCGTGGAAACTTGCCTCTTCTCGGTTCGCCAGGCTCGCCAGTCCAGACTGTTGAAGTATAAGTGAATTGCCCACCTTTCCTCATCAGCTTAAGCTTTTGGGTGAATTGGTTGGTGCATGCAACTCAATATGGTATCAGAGCCAAGAGGTCCTGAGTTCGAGACCTGGCTAGCGTAATTAAAAAATAATAATTGCAGCCCACTTCTATTTCCACGTCTTAGGTCTGAGGAGCCTACACGTGAGGGGGAGTGTTGAAGTATAAGTGAATTGCCCACCTTTCCTCATCAGCTTAAGCTTTTGGGTGAATTGGTTGGTGCATGCAACTCAATACAGACCACGGAGTGGTGTCTCCTGGGCGGGGAATTATGAGGCGTATGCTTCTCAACACGATCCATGGATTCTACCTGCAGGCACTTGCCAGGCTGCCCAAGGACGAACTGCGCTCTCGGTTCCACCAAAGCATGCTCAAGGCCGGCCACTGCTATGGTCCGCTGGACCCTGTGTCCAACATTATCCTCAACACCATCTGGTATGACGCAGCCTACCCGGAAAGCAGAGAAACTACAATAGACATGATCAGCACCAAGAGTCTGCTGCGAATTGCAGTCCGATCGTTCTATGGCCTTGTCTCCTTTCTGTGCACCCGCTACAACAGCCTCACACCTGATCTTGCCATGCGGCGCCTGCAGGCAGCTGGGGCCGACTTGCTAATTGCTGATCCCAACCTTCATGCTACGTCTGATGCTATGAGAGAGGACAATCAGCAGAGTTGCTCTAGTTGCTACCCTGGATGCGGCAGAATTGACGCTTATGAAGCGAAGAGAAGATCGGTGGAAGAAAACACCCCATCCGCCAGTGCCGAAGAAGCCTATGCTGCTGCTGCCAACGCTGCACTCCACCCCAACCCTCATGCGCAGCAAGAGCTTCTCAGATCATGTAATGTGCTGTTGAAGCCTGCCTCCAAGGTGCTGCTGGATGGTCGCCGACTCTCCTCAAAGGATGTTGAGTTCCTCTCCAGCATATTGCCGTATTCCTCCTCTATTCAATGGTCGCACCAACAACAGCAGCCAGTTGTTAATGGGTTGAACAAGTGGGCCTACGCCGTGGTAGCTGAACGAAGAAACATGTTCTGGGACCAGCATGCAAGAGTCCTCAGAAGGGTGCAAGCTGCATTAGACCTATACAGCAGGCAACCTGGGGTTGGTTTCTTCTGTTGCTCACTTTTACTTGTTCCTTAATTATCAGTTCAAATAATCTATGTGTTTTTGTGTTATTCTCAGTTTCCAATTAGCTTTCTTTGTCTTAATGGTCGAAGGTACCCAAATACGAGCTTGATGTTATCTGTGGTGTCAATGAGCATGTATCTGGCCCTGAGTACACCAGGGCACGCATCGCACGTGGCAGCCATCTAAGGACTCCTTACATGTATCATCACTCACATATCAACTTTCTGGCGACCTGCAAAGACCACCAATCTGCTGGTGCTCCTGCAGTGCTCTTCTTTGCTGAATGTAGTAACGATGGCACCGAGGAGGGGGACTTCTGCTGCCCTGTGAGTCTGCCACCTCCAGACGCTGGTATGCTCTTTTTTTGCCCTTGCGATTTCTGTGTTAATCTTTTTTCACCAAGTAGGTAGTTCTCTGTTATTCTGATATCAATTTTGCTATCTGTCATCTACTCCTGTTGTTCACAAATAAATAGATTTTAGCTGTAAGCACTAAGCAGTCTATCTAGATCAAGCCCATTTTTGTGGTCCATCAACCCCTGTTCTCTGTTGGAATACCTCCATTCCCACATCTAGGGGTAACTAACTGCTTGGCCTAAGCAGCCTCCTGCTAGCATCCAGATAACTTTGATGTTTCTACTACAATATCTTAATGTGGTAACAGATTACTTCATGGCAAAGAGCAACATGATAATCTCACTTATGTATTTGGGTTTACCCTTTTGTCCCATGCACTCAAATGCTTGGGTCCTTCCCTGTGTCATTTCTGTTCCCATTTTTTAGGATGAAAAGTGACCTAAGAAATTTTCTTCACATGAATAATTTTGGGTCACTACCATTCAATACAGTATGATGTGCTGTGATTTTTGTATGTGGCAGGACTAGTCCGTTGCCTTTACTGTGAGCATCAAGGGACTAGGATTGTGCATCCAGCTATAATGAATTTCTATGGGCGTGGCATAGAGTTTGAGAAGGTGTTGTGCGGAGAACGACTCCATGGATTACAGTTCTACACCAACGATGGTATCATCAGAAACAGCAGCGAAGCAACTTATTGGGTGGATGGTCTGGAAGACGATTGTGTCTACACCGTTGATTATGTTGTTGATGATGATAAAGACAAAGTGGACCATTTTGTTGACTTGCTTGATAATCTTGTGTTCTAAAGTTACTAAATAGCACATGGTACCGCCGTGAACTAGCATGGCTGGATGACAATGCTGTTCTCAGTTGCACCTTTATATATGCTAGAGAAAGCACCTTTTATAATCTTGTGTTCGTAGTTGTTTGCGGAACGTTGCGATTGTACTGTTTTAATATCATCTGTTGTTGCTCTGGTGGTATTTTGATGTGGGATCTGTTATTATTGCCGTTATTTTTTCAGTTTTACTACTTGAACTCATGCGAAAACATTGAACTGCTTAATGATATGTTGAGTGCTCTCGGTACAAGGAGCTCGCGTTGTGGTGGCCTGGTTTGGCTGCCTAAGGCATGGCGTGGGCAATCCTGGTCCGGTAACTATTCAATTTAATTGAAACCCTACAGGAGTACGGGTGTGGTATAGACGAGTTATCGAGGTAATACGTAACTTGTTGTACACACACAACGGTAGGTCTTCACAAAACTTGGCGGTCGACCGCAGCTTGTGCGGTCGTACGCTTTTCGAACTGTCCCATGGATACCCAGTGTAGTGAAGGATCAAAACCTATCGGGTAGGGTCTATATATTAAATTGAGCAGCAAAAGATTTGGTTTTCTCAATTCAGTCGCACGTTAACTGAGCGTGTTTTGACAGTAGCAATTGAGAAATCTTGTGGGTAAAACTGAACAACTCTGCAGAGTGAAATTAAATGGTATTCGAATACGCTGTGCTTCCGGTTAATGAAACTATGTTTGATGGGTGAATCCAGTAGCGAGGCATAAGTAGTTTTCTAGTATTTTAATCTGGATAAAATAAATAAGAAATATTTTGAGACCCCTAATTCTTTAAATAGTATTATTGTTTTACTGGTTTGAAGACTGTTCACAAACAAAAATTGCATCCACATAAAATGATAAAACCAGCATACTCCCTCCGTTGTAAATTCCATGCATGTATTAATCTAGGGTCTACCATTGTGACTTGCTGAGTACGGTTGGTTGTACTCAAACTTTCTATTTTACCACAACTTCATATGCCCGAGGAAGAAAGTGCAATGCAAGCGTTCGTGCTAGGGTTGTGACTGTGAATCCTATGACAGCAAAAACAAGAAACAAAAGAAAAAGAGAGAGAATCTGATGAGGACATCATTAGCCAACACACTACATTATCTACTTCAAGTGTAGAAACTATTAGACCAATTACAAGAGCTAGAGAAAAACAAATGCAACAAGAGGTGAATCTTTTCCTTACTGATTATTGTTATACTCATGAGAATTTGTTGCTACCTAATGCTTCTATTTTATGTGTTCTTAGATTCAAGAAAAGATCACAGAAGGAAAAGAAACTTTAGTGACATGGGAAGTATAACCACAAAAAATCGCATAGCCACATAAGATCAACATGAAGTGATGTAAGCGCATATGTCAATATAGCCACAAAAGATCGCATGACCACAGAAGATCAACATGAAGTGATGTAAGCGCATATATCATCATATCCACAGATGATCGTATAACCACAGAAAATCGTACAACATGATGTCAGCGCTTACCTCATTCCTTTCTTAGCCCTCAAGTAATTTCACTCTATAAATAGGGGGCACTCCCCTGTATGGAGGCATAAGTTTCAAGCTTGAAGTTTTAGTAGAATACTTGTCCCTTTTTGTGTGTGAGTCATTTCCACCACCAACAGGGATTGGGTGTTATTTTTGAGTTGCTACTCTGTTGTCCTTGCGAATCTTTGGGGATTGCTTGAACGTATCTACTCGACGATAGCGTGTAGACGAAGGCCGTAGTGTGTAGTTGAATAATTTGAGTGCTGCATGTTACCGTATAGAGACAATGGTTGGCCTGCATCAATTGTTAGGTTGCACGGACTAGTTATCCATAATCTTACGTCGTGAAGATTGGACCACCCCTCCCCGCATCAGAATCGCACAGATTTTATAGAGACAAAAGCAAATATGTGCAGTCCATGCTCTATAAGATCTGATAGATTGTACAGAGGGGCAAAAATAACAAAACATATTTCTGGAAAAGAATCTACAACATAGCTCAAACTCAACTTTGAACCGTGCCACGGCATGGGTACACCTGAGCAATTGCTTGTTATGTTCTGAGATCACGTAAGGACCATTCTCATCTAACAATCGTCTCTCACCACCTAAGAGGAGGGTGTACTTAGTAAAGAGTTAGATGCAAATGAAAGTGTCGGGGAACTTTAAGGACCAAATTAGCTATTCTCCCTATTTTTTCAACTTCATACCTTATTCACCGGTCGGCATAATTTCATAACATTATACTTGAATACTTTTCTTCTACCTTCCTAATGCCACCTGGCACAACCACAAGATATTGGAAAATGTGGCTCATGATGTTCCACAGATTGTCTTTGAAGTCAACAAAACAGAGACAGAACAGTTCTCCATAAGAGTTAAAAAGGTAGAACACACGACGGCCATCCTTAGAAACAACTCCAATAAGAACAACCATGTGAGCAGTACTTGCATCTTTCTTAGCTATTTTTATATAACTTGGAGCACTGTACATTTGATAGTATTCCAATCCCCAAATATTCTTACCAAGGACAAATGCTGTTAGAAGAGGATTGTCATCAGCAAGTTGTTCGCAGACCCCTTTTTAATTATCTCCAGTGATTGTGCAAATGCCATCTACTTTGTAAAGCTTGCCACTCCACAAAAGAAAACAAACATTTCAGTAAGAGTTCAATGAAGTTAGACAATAATCTAACCACTTGACAATGGTATCAGTTAGTAGATATTAACACTTACATTTAATTTTATTCTCCGGCTTCTTAGCATCAATGCCATGTGCAGCAACTTATGCATACCAACAGAAACAGATGGTGTCGGCATTAATGTCAAAGGAAAAGTCTTCTTGTATTCTATGGATAGATCAGTTGGGTCAATATTTAACTTTGCTGGATTTGGTTGCTTGTTGTTGAAAGCACTGTCTACCTGATGCATTATTTCCAATGCATGGGCACAAGTATATGCTATGCATTCACCTGTAAAAGCAAAATAAAACTGAAAGAAGTTATACTTCATGCAAGCAGCCTTTTTAACAAAAAAACAAACAAACGGTATCAAGATACCCACCTTCCACTTGAAGTTTAACATTCTGCACTAGTGAGTACCCATTGGCAGCGACCTCACCAAGACAAAAATGAATATCTCCTATGAACTACAACATACACCGACAATCATGTCAAAAACAAAAATAAAAACTCAAAATCAAAGAAAGTCACACTCATTCCCCACAGTCACACTTAATTTTGGGTATGTCAAACACCCATAATCTTCTTGGCATATTATTAGCACCAAAATTGTTGCAAATCCATGCCTTAGTGTCATTCTGATTGCGTGTACCATAGACAATTTCAAGCCTGGTGATCCTCTCAACAAAATAAGAAAAAAATACCATCAAAACAATTAAAGTTGTAAAAGCCAATTTTCAACATCCAAATAGAGCCATCTCATCCAAACATTTAGTGCTCAGTTCATAGAATAAGTAATATGAGCAGAATGATTACCTTCGGCGAAAGCCATCTGAGTGGAAAGAAAGAGTCGACGCTCTACGAAATCAAGAAATAAAATGAATTACTACAAGAAACAATAAAGATACAAAGACATATTTCTAACAACCAAATCAAACTATCTCGTGCAAACATTTATTAGTGCTCAGTTCACGGAATACATAACCCTAACATCCCCCTGACCAACTCTCTCATCCTGTCCACCACCTGATTTCAACAGGAGATTTCTGTCAAAACTCATAAGTAAGAGGTGAATAATTACCTTTGGCAGTATCAATGCTAGTGTAAAGAAAGTATCAATGCCAATGGCCCTTGCAAAGTGGCACCCGTCAGCCAAGAGCGGATAGAAGAGTGTGGGAATTGCAACCGAGAGCGGATAGAAGAGTATGAGAATTGCAGGTGTGGCTGGAGTGTTGCGGCTAGGGTAACTATGCAAGCTGGAGATGGGCGCCACTCCGTAAGGGTCGCTGGCATCGACGCCTTCTTCCCACTAGCATTGATACCGCCGAAGGTAATCATTCTCCTCTTACTTATGGGTTTTGATAGAAACCTCCTGTTTGAAATCAGGTGGGGGCATGATGACAGAGTAGGTGAGGGGAGGTTAGGGTTATGTATTCTGTGAAGTGAGTACTAATAAATGTTTGCACGAGATAGTTCGATTTGGTTGTTAGAAATTGGCATTTGCATCTTTATTGTTTCTTGTAGTAATTTATTTTATTTTATGATTTCGTAGAGTGCTGACCCTTTCTTTTCACTCACATGGCTACCGTCGAAGGTAACATTCTGCTCATATTACTTATTCTGTGAACTGAGCACTAAATGTTTGGATGACATGGTTCTATTTGGATATTGAACATTAGCTTTTACAACTTCATTATTGTTTCGGTGGTAATTTTTTTCTCTTATTTTGTAAAGAGGATCACCAGGCCTGAAATTATGTTCAGTACACACAGTCAACATGACACTAAGGCATGGATTTACAACAATTATGGTTCTAATAATATACCAAAAAGATTATGGGTGTTTGACATACACAAATTTAAGTGTGAATGTGGAGCACGGGTGCGAGTTTCTTTGACTTTGAGTTTTTATTTTCCTTTTTGTTTCATTTTTGACATGATTGTCGGTGTATGTTGTAGTTTATAGGAGATATTGATTTTTGTCTTGGTGAAGTCGATGCCAATAGGTACTCACTGGTGCATAATGTTAAACTTCAAGTGAAAGGTGTATATCTTGATACCGTTAGTTTTTTTGTCAAAAAAAGTCTGCTTGCATGAAGTATAACTTCTTTCTGTTTTATTTTGTTTTTACAGGTGAATGCATAGCATATGCTTGTGCCCATGCATTGGAAATAATACATCAAGTAGACAGTGCTTTCAACAAGAAGCAGCTAGATCTAGAAAAGTTAAATATTGACCCAATTGATCTGTCCATGTAATACAAGACTTTTCCTTTGATGTTAACACCGATAGCACCTATTTCTATTGGTATGCATAAGTTGTTACACATGGTATTGATGTTAAGAAGCCAGAGGACAAAATTAAATGTAAGTGTTAATATATATACTAGCTGATGTCATTGTCAAGTGCTTAGATTATTGTCTAACTTCATTGAACTCTTACCGAAATGCTTTTTTTTCTTTTACAGAGTAGCAAGTTTTACAAAGTAGATGACATTTACACAATCCCCGGATATGATTATGAAGGGATCTACGAACAACTTGCTGATGGCAATCCTCTTCTGACAGTATTTGTCCCTAAAAAGAACATTTGGGGATTTGTTCTTATTGGAGTTGTTTCTAAGGATGGCCATCATGGGTTCTACTTTCTAAACTCCTATGGAGAATTGTTCTGTCCTTGTTTTGTTGACTTTGAAGAAAGGTGGGACCCTCTTCTCTTATTTTTTTTCACTTTTACAAATTGGGAAATTCCCAAAATACCCTCAGGAATTCTATAGTCCCCATTAATTTATCAATTTAATAAAGATGTTCATATGCTTTTAATATACAACTGTTCGACGATGAGTACCTTACGGGTTTGAACTCAAAGCCTCGCGACAAAGACTACGACTCTGCAGAGACAAAGCAGAACATCACTTTGATCCAATGCCTTCGTGTGAAAATTTTTGCCCAAGCCACATTCTGTACTGGGCAGCTTGCCCTTTCCCTCTCGAGTTGGGACGTTACGGTCATATCCCCATATCTAGCTTATGAGTACTTAAGAAAGTATACCCTTATCTTCCTTTAATCACGACCTCACGATCATACTCAAATAGGTGAATTCTTCTAGGAATCCTGTAGGACGATTCTCGAAGTCATACAGACATCAAATTCATTAAGAGTTGTTGCTCATCCTTTCATACAGAAAGAACACTGCAGCTAATAGAACCCGTTACACATGCTCTATAATCCCATACAGTTTGTTGTCCTAGAGTCTAGTTCACGGGATCTCCGATCTACTAGGATAGGTTACCACCAATGTGAGCCTTTACATGAGTATAAGCCCCACTCCCTTAGACGTTGTAAGGATGACCTTCTGCGCCAATCCTTTTGTGAAAGGATCTACCAAGTTTCTTTCAATCTGGATGTATTCTACAGAAATAGCACCCGTCTCTCAGGCATGCTCTACCAACTTAAGTCGTCTCTTGATATGCTTTGAAGACTCAATATTGTCCAACTTAAGTCGTCTCTTGATATGCTTTGAACACTCAATATTGTCCTTCCTACTCTTCACCTTAACCAGAACGGTTTGGTTATTGTCGTAAGTTAATATAGCTGGAATAGGCCTCCAGCACAGATAGGTCAGAAAGGAGTTCTTTAATCCATTCTGCCTCTACAGCCGCTGAATGAAGCGATACTAACTCAACCTCTATGGTGGACCATATAAAGATAGTCTGTTTAGAAGACTTCCATAAGACAGCTCCACCTGCTAGAATGAACATGTAGCCACTTGTAGCCTTCATGTCATCCGAACCACTGGTCCAGTTAGAATCACTGAATCCCTCTAAGACTACCTGGATGGCCACAATAATGTATTCCTAAATTTGAGGTTCTTTTTAGATATCTGAGTATTATCTCTAGTGCTATCCAATGATCATATCCTGGATTGAATGTATAACGACTCTGTAATATAAAAACAAAAGAAATAGGGAGGTTGGGCCAGGCCCAAAGCTGAGCTGGCCCGGCCCAAACCACCCCTATAAGTGGGAGCCAGGGGGAGGCCAAGTCCAAACCGCTCTCCTTCCGTCCCGCACGCCGTCACCGTCGCTCCACGCTTACGTGCAGTTGTCACCGCCGCTCCACGCCTCCGGTGGTCGCTGTCCCCATCCTCGATTTCCGACCGCCGTTGTGTTCTGCTGCACGCTGCTGCGGTTTGCCGCCATTGCCTCCTTCTACTCGCGCTCCCCTGCCGCTGCTGCACACGCCGCCGCTCCCTGTGCGAGCCACCCTTCTCAGCGCCATCGCCCGCCCGCCGTTCCCCCTCGCTCCACCTGGCCGTGCGCCGGTGCGGTCTCTGCCGCTCCAACCGTGCGCCGTAGCCGCCCCTTGGTGTGTCGTGCTACGGGCCGCCACTGCTCCTCCATGGGCCGCCGCCGATGGAGAGGAAGCCGACCGCCAGCCGCCTCCAGCCACATCGTGCTTGCTCCCATGCCCCCAACGGTCGGTGTCGCCGCGCCTCACCTTCCCCACTTGCTTGCTGCTAGCGTCGCTCCATGCTTCTACGTGCTGCTACCGCGGTCGCCCTCCTTGCTCCCTTTGGCCGCCAGGCCGTGCGCCACCTAGGAAGGATGGGAGAGGAGGGGACGAGCCTGCCAGCTGAGGGAAATGAAGGAGAGGGGTGAAGGTGGCCACCCAAGTGAAGGGGGAAGAAGGAGAGCCATCCGGCTGAGAGGAAAAGAAGAGTAAACAGGAGTGCCATCCTGAACAGCACTTCCCTGACAAGCGCGTTGGACAGCCTGGGGCGCATTTCGTCGAGCGCCTGGCGAGTGTTGAACCCCGGGCCGTCCTGCAGCAGAACCTTGAAAATCCTGTCCACCTCCAGCATCAATGCCTCATAGAACCTCCTGGAACCAGAACCCGAGGCCAAATTTTTTCCGTCATCGTCATCTTCGCTCTCCGGCCGGCCTGGCGGCGGTAGCCGGAGGAGCACCTCCTGCGGGACGCAGCCGGCATCGAGGCCTTCCTCCCCCACTCTCTCATGAATGATACCCGCATCCTGCTGCCCAGTTTCGGGCCTCTGGACACCGTTCCTTGAATGGTCGCCGCACTGGCGCCGCGACGACCAGAGGCGGGCAGAGAACAGTCGGGCTGCTTGGAGCGGAGGTGGGTGAGCGCCCGGGATCATGGTGATACAGCGCGCAGGAGCTTACGCAAACGCATCTCCCGCGAGCGACCGTGAGAGAGGTGGCGGTGAGCTTTGGTTGGCAGGGTGGCGAGCAGCGGCGCCAACAAGGGGTGGTGGAGTCGAGGTGTCGTGTCGCTTTGAGTTTCACTCTGTGTTCTACTTGTAAGACTCGCTATATTGCGACCTAGTCCAGTATAGAGTACGTGCCTACTAGATCCGCTACTCGAGCAGGCAACGGGTGCGCCAACACCAGGAATGGTACAACCACACATTGTCCATCGAGAGAAATAAGTAGAAAACCGCACGGGTTTTTCAGCTAAAGGGGGTGATCGTTTAACAAGGTCGAGTGACGATAAACATCAACTTTTCACTATTCACTACACTATCCACTAACTCAACAAAAGTTTTTTCAATAAACAGGATTTTTTCAGCCAAAAGCCATCGCTATTCCGATCACCCCCAAAGAACTTCCACATGATTAACAAAAGGAGTGCAGTAAACAGGACACTTCCAACATACAGATTACAGACTACAAAAACGTGTGGACACTTGACACGAAAACACATTACGTAAACACTGCTGAAACAAGCCCAGAAATTCAGAGAAGACGCGCGCGAGAGCAGCGGCCCCAGATCAACTAACCGGGCGACTTCTATTCGAGTCCATCACATCAACTAACCAACCACTTCACAGCGCACATCAACTAACTCCGTAGTAGTAGTAATCACATGCTACATACAATCGTGGACGCGCACACAAACGATCCATGATCGTAACAATTCACATCATGTTCATGTCCGTTTTCGCGCCTCCGATCTCCTCCCCGCGAAGTTCTGGCCCTTGCACCGCGACGCCTTCCTTCACGTTCCCCTCTGCATCACAAAGATCGTGTTGTTAGTAATGGCGAAAGTTTTTGCGACTTAAAAAAGGGTGGTGGCGGTGGTATGTAATGTGTGTACCTGTGGTGGGCTGCACGGTCTCGGAGACGCGGTTCCCGCCGGTGAGCGACGTGACGGCCTCGCGCGCCCTGGCCATCGCCGGGCCTGGGGCCGGCACCCCCCGCGCCACCGTGCGCCCGACCTCCTCTTTACGCTGCTGCACGGCGCCGGAGATCGCCTTGCTGAGGGCCCGGTCCTCGTCCCCCGGACGGAGCATCTCGGCTATGTACCCCGTCACCGTCACCCCCTTGTCCTGCCCGTTCCCCGGTCCGCCCGCGCCGGGGGTGACTGTCGCAGTAGAGACATCGTGCACGGTCCCCTGCGCCCCGACGCCGGGGGTGGCAGTGCCGGCCGACTGCGTGGCCTGCTGCACCTTGCCCACGGCGGTCCTGACGCCGGGGGCCTTCTCGTACACCGTGGTCGCCAGCTTCTTGCCGTACTCCATGGTGCCCGCCGCCGCAGACTTGATCTTGTCCGTGTAGGTCGCGCCGCCGTCCGTCGTCGCGTCCGTGGTCGCTTCCTTCCACTCCTCCCCGCCGGCGTCCGACACCGGCATTGCGTCTTTGTGGTGCTGGTCGACATCCCGCTTCCCCGCGCCCACGTGTGGCGGGTCGTCGGACACGGCCATCGACTCGAAGGCTCGCACGACGGGCGTCGCGCCGATGTCTTCCCCACCTCGCGCCGCGGGCGTCGTCGAGCGTGGCGCGGCCGGGTCCTCGACGACGGGGCCGCCGAGGTCGCCGAGCCGCACCCTCGGGGCGTCGTCGCCCTCCACCTCCTGCACGGCCGGGATCCCCACCGGGTCGTACACTGCAACGAATCAATCGCCCAAAGCCGTGTAAGCATCGGAGCAGACGCAGGCACACACGTGACACGACGAGGGTAACATCATTTCAGTAGTGCCGTGCATCTAGCGCTTACTTGGCGCGCCGTGGACCTCGCGGTCGGACTCCGAGACGACGGGCTTGTCCTCGACGTCCTCCTGAAACCCGCCCTTCTCCATCGCGGCCTCCCTCTGCACCATCTCCCCCTCGTCTTCATCGCTGCTGCTGTTGCCCGCCGCCGCCGCGCTCGTCGCCGTGGTCATCGCCGCCGTTGTGGCTGTGGCCGGCGATGGTGGTTTTGAGATTCTTCACCTTCTCCTTCACCTTCTTGAGCACCGGCTTGTGCTCCTTGTCGTCCCGGTGCAGCTGCTGCTGCCCTCCCTCCTCATCAGCTGCACGCACGTACGCCACAACCAACAAAGCCGAGCAATGAATATACCAACCGCTACATGCCGGGAGCCAAGAAACCAACGAGTCAGAACTCACCGGCGATGTTCCGGAGGCCAACGTCCTCGGGGACGTGCTTGCGCGTGACCATGGCCGGCGCGTCCATCGATCGATCGTCGTCGCACACGGCCTTGCTAGCGAATTGGATTACGCGAAGATGATGTTGCAAATTGTAACGTGGCTGCGATCGCGAGCTGATCTGCGTGGGTAAGGTGAGGAGGCGAGGATATAATCATATATGGGGGAGCAGGTCAGGGGTGGCTGCCACCTGGACGCACACGTGGGGGTGCCCGGGAGACGGAGCGGACGCGTGGCGGCCTTTCCTCGTGCCGCGACGGGGTTGGGTCGTCGCGGAGAAGCGACTGGAAGGTGCACCAACGTGCGGCCGGACGGATGGGGAATGATCGTGTTTCGGCGTTTTTTCCGACAGGGGAAGCCGCCATGTGGCAGCGAGACTCTGGACAGGTTCCGCGATTCCGTCCTGGGACGGTGAGGCAGGCAGGACCTGAGAGCATATGTGACAATGTAGTATTTTTTTAAATATGATTTTCTGACATACAAATTTTTAATTTTAATCTTTTCCTTGATCACAAAAGCAATGTTAAATGATATATATCACCTAGCGAGCCCCCACAATGTGGTTAGTTTGGGGTGCCGCATTATCATCTGCCGAGCTAGCTGAGCTCGGTAGTACCACCTGCCAAGCTCGACAACAGTGCATTAGTGTTTAACTTGGCATGCTCTAGTACACGTGTTAGGGGGTGATCGGAATAGCGATGGCTTTTAGCTTTTAGCTGAAAAAACACTGTAGCTGGTTGAAAAAATAATGTAGCTGAGTTAGTGGATAGTGTAGTGAATAATGAAAAAAAGCTGAAGTTAGAAGCTGAAATCGAAAAAAACCGAAATGATCAGGGCCTTAGTTGCCTCCCGCCGTGATCATCTAGTGCGGTAGATGCTTCCGAGCCTGCCGCCTCCACCTGATGAACATGCCTAACCTGCTACGTCATGAAAGCTCGGCAAGTGACATATATTGCTAGGGCTGGAAACGAGCTGTACCAAGCTCGAGCCGCTCGCCAAGAGGAATGGCTTGGCTCGTTAAGGGAACGAGCCAAAAACTCAGGTCGGTTTGGCTCGAGTCGGCTCATGAGCCCTTGCGAGTCGAGTTGCCCAAATCCAGCCAACAAGGGACTAAACACGGGAGCTGAGTTGATGCATCGCTGCGATGCTGCCTCTGCTGCTCGAGTAAGTCTAGATTTAATTTACAAGGGTAGCCAATTTATCACTTTTTTGTGAGGACAATTTATCACATAATCGATTAAACTTTGCATGAGTATGAAAAATTGACAAAACATATGAATATGTGAGAGCAAAATCATTCATAAAACATTGAATACATATGACTTATGAACATATGAATATATGAGAGCAAAGTCATTCATAAAATATTGAATAGATATGAGTTATGAACATATGAATATATGAGAGCAAAATCATTCATAAAACAATCGAAGAAAGGTAATTTAGTAGATATCCATGCCATCTTTTTCAATTCATATGTTAACATGGTTTTGATACTACTGCATTTCTGTCAAGGTTCTTGCTGTCCACCTTTCATATGATTTTCAGACGAGGAACAAATAGAACTACCAATTAAACACCCAATTGATGATCTTTTAGTAAAGCCTGCAGTAGACATGACAAAATTTCCCCATAGCAATCCAATTCTCTCCTGATCAAATTGCCCCATAGCAATCCATCACCTCAGAACCCACACCTGTTTGCAACACACTAATTTGCAAAGAATTACCCCCAAAGACAACAATCAATTTCAATCTGCAAAAAAAGATAAGAAAAGGAAACACATCAGAACTAACCCAAACAAACAAAAAAAGTGAAGCATCAGGAGAACCAATCAAAGAGCCAGTGGCGAAACAACCACTTGAGGAGTAAATTAGGCGGGGCAGCGACCTCATCGAGGAACAAATCAGGGGAAGCAGCGCTGCCATGAAAGATAGGCGAATATCGCCATCGTGGACGATCCAGCGAGGCCGGCTGATCGGATCTGCCATGGAAGAAATGCCAAAAGAGGAGAGGAAAGAGGGAGAAAAAAAGACATGGAAAGGTTGGAGGCGGCACTTGCAGCGACGGTGACGGCGACGACCGCTCTGGCAGGGAACGGCGGCACAAGGAGAGCAACCGATGGACCACTGAGCGAAGAACTCCAAGGAGCACAGCCGGGGGGGCTTGGGGCGGGGGGAGCACACGGCGGCGTGGTGGGCGGCTCAGTGGACGGAACAGGAGCGGTGGGAGCCCGGAGAGCATGGGGAATGCCAAATCAGGATTCACGGGAGACATGCGAGGGAGTTAGTGGGCTGGGCGCCTAGGCCGACTGCGGACTACAGATGCGAGCCAAAATAGGCTCGCGAGTCTTGAGCTTATTTTTTCACCCTCTACGTGTCGTCTGTTCCTGTTTGCGCTATTATGGATGAGGCCAAAATTGAAAATTTATGTGTTGGAAGGATACTGATTATTTTTTTTAAATGCTACAGTTGCTGCACTGCACTGTGTTTTTTGTAAGGAAAAGTCCCCGTGTGTTTGCGTTGTCCTTTAGCAGGCCGCGCGGCTTATCTAGGTCCTGCGAGGTCAGGCCCGGGCGTTCTGGGCCAGGGCATCTAGTGTCAGGCTCATCGACATGCCACTCGCACAGAACTGGACAACTCCACACACTCGTCGTAGTACAGCCACGGCCCACGATCTAACAACAGATAGCAACAAAGATCCCCGTACAAAGGCTACTTCATCATCATCAGCTGGAGCTTAGCAAGGAAATCATCGTGTAATTCTTTTTCATGACGCGTCTATACTCTGTTCTAAAAGGAGTCCTTGGGTTCAAGAGTATGCAGCTTGCCCTGTGTTGTCCTCTACGTTGAATTGATCGAGCATTAATTTTCCCTGAGAAGGGAACATACTTAGCTTCCCTGATACTGCAGGAGTACTGGTTAAGTCCAACAATGTGTCCCCTCTGACAACCGACATCGGCACACAGTTTTCCTTCCTCATCGTCGTCTATCTCACAACCATACAATTGTCTCTCCATCCGAACTCATAATAACTCAGCTCGTGCCAGTGCCCTTGCCGCCTTCTAGACGTTGCTTTTTTTTAGAGTTACATCTATGTCTATACACACTTACTCACACCACACGCGCACACGTACGTGTTTTCTACACATACTACGATCTAATCGGAGGCTTAATAGCCTTTAGAAGACAGATACGTACGTACTTCCTCTAGACAGTACTATTTAAATAAATAGTACCCCTCGAGATAATAAGATGACCCAAGATCGAGCTCGGGCGGATGAGCTGCACACCGACAGCCTCACCTCAGCGGCCCACAGCCCGTTAAGCACCTTGCATGTAGTTAGGCTAAGCACACGATTAAGACATACATTTGAAAAATGATTATCTTTTGAACCGAGCATTCAATTTATGATCCGTCGTTCAAATGTGTTCCTTACGACGAGATCTTTAAGACTAGATCCAATTTAAGAGACGACCGTGTTGGCTACTAGAGGAGATGCATGGACTGGTGAGCGAGACCGCCCATGGGTCGTGCCGTGCGCGGTGCGGTGCGAGGGGGAGTGCTGTGACCGCGTGAGACCGCGCGTGGGTCGTGCCGCGCGGCCACGCAGGCCGGGGCGACGTCATGTCGTGGTTAAAGAGATCGCGTGACGCAACGGCCGAGGGCGCGGGGAACGTCACGTGGCGAGCGCCGAGCGGCGCGGTTTCCCACTCGGCCCCTCGTTTGCCCGTTGGTTGCGGTAGTCGCGGATGGGACTTGGGACACGGGCCGCACGGCCGTGGCCGCGTGTGCTGGATTACGTTTCTAGGCCCAATACGGTGTGATGTAGGCTATAGAGCTTAGACCAGTCTAGTAACGGCCCAGCACTACGCTGTTCTATCATCCCGTCTCGTACACCAGGGACTCCGAACAATCGCAGCTTTCCCGCAGGACGAAGCTGCTAACTTGAGCCAGCAAGCACGGTGAGACAGCAAACAATTACATTCTGGAAGAACACACAGCAGACAAATTTTTTTTCCAAGATCAAACTGTCGCACAATTTTTTTTGTCAATTTTCTTCCTTCACATCACAACCAAAAGTCAGGGATTATACAACACAACACACGCTACAGGTGCAGCTAGTACATATTACACACCAATGAAGAGGAAAAGAAAAAAAATACTATTGTGGGAGGATTGGATCTACATGTTGTGTATTGTGACCGACCGGTGGACCACACCCTAATAACCTGGGTGCCTGGCCTGGCCTGGCCTCCGCGACCACCTGGATCTCTCTTTTCATATAACCCGTCCAGTTGCCCGCCTATACAAAAACCCTCGGGGTATCATCTAATCTTTGTAGCAGCTATAACGTGCGTGAGCAGCAGCCATCGATCACCTCAGGGAGTTCTTCAGCGTCCGCACCGTCATCACGAGCTGCTGCCTCTCGCCTTCCACTTCCGCAAATTTCAGGCTTATCTCCGAGTACCGTTCATGCAGTTCTTTCAGCTCCTCCTCCATTGCCTTGTTCCTCTCTTTCAGAAAGTTCACCTCCTTTACCGACTGGTCGGCGTGAGCTCCAGCGTCCCTACATTGGTAAAGTCATTGGCGGCAGGAAGGTCAGTCAGTCATGGATCATGTGTTTCCGAATTGGATATGTAAATGTGGCAATTAAGTTCAGATGATAACCTCATGTCACGCCCATTGCAGTCACCGTTTGATTTGTGTATGTTGGTGCTTGGTAGTGCATTACTGCTCTCAGTGGTGGTGGTGTTGTGCTTGATGCGCTTATAATTAGTATGCTGGTTGTCCTGCAAAACACAATTTGTGTGCAACTTTCTTAGGCACCAAAGCGTGTGATTACAATCTAAGCATTGCTATGTAAAAGCCCAACAGCTCAATGATGGATAATATCACATTCTTGTTAGTGGGGGCCTCTATACATAAAGCTATTCCAGCCAAATTTGTCTTCTCCTGTGCAAAAAAAATAAATCATGATAATTCTTCATAGACAATTGGCCCTACTTATTGTGGTCACAACTCGCAACTTCATGATTTTTAGGGGGGTGTACAGGACACTGACTTAAATACAAAAGGAAAGTTGCACCTACTGGTTCAAATGAGCGGTCTGATGGAAATGTTTGATGATTGTTTTAGATCGAGTTTATGTTAGTTGTGTTTGGAGCATTGTGGTTGTTCCAATATCTATTTATTTTACATAAGCCTTCTTTGGATACAGACATATGCTAAAAACCTAGAATAAAAAATGATTTCAATAGACAAACTGGAAAACAGCAAAAAAATACTATAAATATATCCGGTTTGCAAGATTTACCTTCCCGTCTGAAGTGACACCATTTTCCTTGGCGCCTTGCCTGATTTCAAGGGCTCTTCTTAGCTTCAGCACCTGAGAAGCGAGGTTGTTTTTCTCAGACTCCTTTGTGGACAGCAAAATTTTCAAGTTGTCATACTGGAGTTTTAACGATCCAATCTCTGATTGCAACTTCTCAATTGTCTCCTCCTTTTCATTCTTTGAAAACTTTGAAGTGTTTAGATCTTCCAAATACATCTGCACTTGGTCCTTGAGCAACGCAAGCTCTTTATTGAGCAAAGTAATTTCATCAGTTTTGTCTTGCAAGAGCATTTCCTTCTCACTATTTGCAGCTAATTCCTTATTTTTCTGCTCATTCTTTTCGAAGAGATTGTCTCTCTCATTTGACAGCTTGTCAATCTTGGCTTTGGCTTGGTTGATTTCTTCTGATAGAGCATTTAACTTTGCCTCATCACATCTCTTCTGGTTCTGGAACTCGTCACTCTTGCTTTTGAGTTCCATCACTAGCCTGTCTGTCTCCTTTGACTTGAAATCCACTAGGGTCAACAACTGTTGAATCTTCATCCGGCGTTGTTCTTGGACTGATCCGAGCTCTTCTTGGGCCTTCTGTAGTAATTCTTCCAATTGACTCTTCTGTAACTGCAGTTCTGCAGCCTCTTTTCTTGCTTGCACAAGCAGCCGATCGTTTGCACTGAAAGCAGAAGACACTTGTGAAGATAATGTCTTGAATTCCTCCTGAAGTCGCTCGGCAGTAATGGCATTGTTCCATCTTGCCTTCCTCAGAGACTCCTCGGCCTTTATGGCCCTTTGCTCTTGTTCGACCTTTGCACGGATTACTTCTGCTATATCAGCCTCTAATCTTTTAGATTGTGCCTGAAGTTCATTCTGTAGGCTCTCGACATTGGTCTCTAGATCACTTATTATAGCCAAATGTGCTGAACACTCATACTGCATCCTTAGCTGCTCCCTCAGTTGTGTTTGCTCCAGCCTTGAAGAGATGTCATGGTTCTCTTGCTTCAGAATCTCATAATCAAGTGCAAGCTGCTCCATTTGCATCTCGAGATCCTCACGGTCTTTCCTGTACAACTCGATTTCATTGCTCAACTCAAGAATCTTCTTTTCAAGTTCAGAAGTAGTGATGCCATCACTCTTCTTCACCAATGCATCCAGCATGAGCTCATCTTCTTTCTCTTCGCACGAGCTCGTTTCAGATAAGTCTATTTTGTGTCCAGCATTGTGCATATTTGACAGTGCATGCTCATATTCTAACTCGTGGGGATCCTCCCGTGTTTCTTCTTGCAAAATGGAAATCTCTCTATTCTTTTGCTCCAGTATCTCATCAAGATCCTTCACAGCCAGAAGCAGCTCAGAGTTGGATTCCTGCATTTTCTGCAGCTGTAGACGCAGATCTGCATTTTGATTCTTCTCATAGCCCAGCTCTTGCTTTAGCTCTTCAATCTGCGACCACGGATCTTCCCCGTCCGAGAGCCGCTTACCTGATCCGTTAGCGTCATGGATCGTCTTTTTGGTCCCTCTGAGTCCTTCACATTCTCTTCGGAGTGCATCCCTCTCCTCCCTCAGGCTACTGACTTCCTTGGAGAGATCTTGCCCCCGCCGACTCTCCTTCACAATTTGCTTCTTGAGTGTCTGCAACTCCATATCTGAGACATCCAGTTTCCGTGTCAAAGTGGCTATCTCACTTCTTAGCTTCTCTACATCATCCTCTGCCCCTCTTAACCCCGTCTCACCCGAGTTGCTGGTTGACCCGTCTGTGCTAGCATCAGGAGCAGAGCTTCCTGACCAGTCACCAGAGCTGGTCAATGGGTTCCTCGGGGTGCCATTGTTGGCAAATGGCGAGAGGACATTGGTGGCATCCTGAAGAACTGTGTTGTGCATTGTTGCACTGGTTTTTGGGGTAAATCTCCCTGAGCTCCCATCTGAACCTGACATCGAAATGGCATCAAAGCTATTGGAATTGTGGGCGTGGCCAACTGGCTCAACAGATGCAGGCATGCTTCTTCTCGATGGAAACCTCATCCTTGGAGGTTTGCTTATCACCAATCCATCCTATACAAGGGAGATGTCAACTATCTCATAAACATAGGGGAAAATCACATACTACATGGCATTGTTCAGTTCTAAAATCTCCCCCTCCCCCCTTCTCTACAGGCATGAGAAATTCATATCTCAAACAAAAAGTGACACGCAGCAAATGGTACCCCCAAATAGTCAATCAAATAGATGTAGGTTCTCTCTCTTTCCTCTTTTTCTTTTGCAATCTGCTTTGCATGCCAAAAGCCCTCTTTCTTAGCCATCACAAAATGAAACAAAGCAATGTAATGATGATGCATCAAAAAGGCAAAGCTCTCAAGAACTCCCAGGCCTTACTTGGACAGGGCTCATAGCATCAGCAGCCGCCCTCGCCTTCTCGCCGCCCTCGTCTTCACACCGGCTCAGCTGGCTCTGTAGTGTTCTCCGCTGCGGTGTCTTCACTGCCGCCGCTGCCGCCGGCACGTCACCGTTCTCACTGCCACCCCCAAGAGCAAGAATCAGTCACCAACCAACCAATGCCTCAACCAAGCAGATGCACGCTAAAGGCCCAAACCACAATGCTGCACCAATGCCTAAATGAATCTGGTTGAGATGACACGATCCTTGAAGCTCAAACTACAATGCAGCAACAGCAATGCCTAAATGGATATGGTTGACATGACACAATCCTTAAATCTCAAACCACAATGATGCAGCAGCGGCAATGCCTAAATAAATCTGGTTGGAATGAAATGAAACGATCCTTAAAGCTTAAACCACAATGCAGCACAGGTGTCTAAATTAATCGCCACCCAACACACCTCCCGTCGTCACCGCACCCACCGCCGCCACCCGCCACCCGCTGGATGGTCACCTGTCACAGGGAACAACACCAGCAACATCAAATCAAGAACCGCAAGCGCGTCGTCGTCACAGGTCACAGGAAAACGCCACAAGCTTTTTAAGAGGGAGGGGGAGATGAGATGCTCACGTGCAGCAGCGCGCCGGGGGCGGGGCTGCCTTTGAGCGGGAGCGTCACCACCGATGGCTTGAACGCCTCCGCGTACTCGGCCAGGTTCACCGTCGCCTCCCCCAGCAGCGCTGCCTTGCTCGACACCTGCACCGGACGGCATTGCCGAGTCAAAATCGAGCAAAAACATTCCGAGAAATCACCGATTGCTTTGCGGCGATTGGTTGCTTACGGTCTCGTAGACAAGGAACTGGTAGATCTTGTCGCCGGCGGCCTTGCCGGAGGGGAGCTTGGTGGCCTCGAAGATCGGGATGGCCCACCGGCACGCGCCGTCGGCGACCTCCGCGCGCTCCGACCGCGCCGTCGGCCGGCCGACGTCCTGCGGCGTCACAACCACCACCACCGCTTCCCACCCCATCTCCGGCACCTGCACCAAGAACCACCGGAGCACGCGTTCCGTCACGCCTCACATCGAAGCAGCAAGAAAACAAAAACCAAAACCAAAACTTCGCTTCCTCCGAAGCGATTGGGTCCGTGCCTGGGTGGCGTGGAACTGGAGCTTGAACAGGGCCTTGGCCTTGCCGCCGCGCCACCGCGCTGACTTGAACATGTCGGCGGCGGCGCGCGTGCGCAGGAACCAATCAAGCAAGAAAGAAACTCCCCCTCCCTTCGCTCGACGAGCTAGCTACTCCGTCGTCACGCCTCGATCGGCAGCGGCATTGCAATGCCGTGCGCGAGAGCCGCGGTAGCAGCAGCAGCGTGACGCCAAGCTTGGCACTGCGGTTAGGTGGTGGTGGTTAGTTAGAGCGAGTAGAAGGCCACATGGAGGCAGAGCAAGCATAGAGAGAGTTGGAGGAAGTGGGCAAGTGACACAGCAAGCAGCAGGCAGGCAGACCCCTCTGGGCAAAGGCACACAACAAGGCAAGTAGTGGATAGATCTAATGAGAGAAATGAACTCCCTTTTTTCTCTGTGATTTGGGGTTTTTTAGGGGCTAGAGAGAGAAGAAAGGGAAGGTTCCGAACCTGTAAAATGGTCGTCAATTGTTTGGGAAAGGGGAATCGAGTAGTAGAGAAGGGTGATCGAAGTCTGGTGAGAAGCGACGGGTATAAAAATGAGAAGAAAAAAAAATGAGCCTGCTCAACTCAACTGCTGGTGTAGCGTTCTTTTCGTTTGATTTTTTTTTAACAATTATTATTTATTAAAATAATAAATCGTAGCCGTAATTCCTAGCTGAAAAACACAGGCAATGCTGCCCTGCCTGCCATTGCGTGAGCCTCACAGCTGCAGCGGGGGCCTGATCCTCCGTGTTGTGTGGACCTGTTGATGGCAATTCCTGCTCTGCGAGGAGGCGATGTTGGGTGTTGGATCCATGGACATGCGAGCGACTTAGTATTACTTGAGACCTAAGCTTCTTGCTACTAGTTACTAAATGGCGTTCTCCTAGAGTGTGTGTTGGGTGTTGTCAATATTGACGTGATATTGTGCTGGTGTGGTCTTGCTTTCACTGTGTAGCTTTGATTGAGTGTAAATATGGGAAGAACCAACATGTAAAGCACCACTCCAAGAAGAACATTTTGAGAAGAAAAACACCGCAGCTTCAAGAAAAGACCACCCTGTCGAAGTCCAACCCACAAAGCAGACAGCCATGCACGCAAGCGCAGCAAGCTACAAAAGATCAAGGGAGGTTTTCAGGGGAGCCTAAGCTTTTGTCCATGGCGGCTTTCGTACGTACGTAGCGTCTGACGGTAGCGAGTCGAAGACTCCGAGGGCATCTTCGGGACCGGGAGTTTGAGTGTCTGCTAGGCAAATGGCAAGCGGCCCCCACGCGGCGGCCAACGTGGTGCCGGCCCTTTGCGCATGTGGTCCCGCACGCCCCCGACATCCTTTTTCTCACGCGGTCCTCGCATTTACAACCCGGCACGCCGTGGCATTGGATCCTGGCAAACTCATATGATCTGCCCTCTGGCTCCCGATGTAAGTTTGTACCCACTATATGCATAGAGTACAAAAACACTAAATAGGAGAAAAAGTTAATGCTGTTGGATCTTGTATGTCCCTATTAAATTACATATTAAAATTATTCATTCACTTTTCAGTATTAAAATAGGGGTATATGATGAAAACATTACAATGATTGTACCTTTGATCTCCACAATTGACTTATATTGCGGGACGAGGTGAGTATCTACCTGTGCTTCATATGTTGAGTTGCTTGAGATTAGTCCGTTTTAGACTCGAGCTCTAAACGAATTAAGCTCGAGCTTGATCCCGATCTCACGGGCTTTAACGAACTAAGCTTGAATAACTCGTTAAGGCTCGATAAATTTTTCAGCCTGTTTGCACCCCCTGAGTCCAATTTCAAAATCGATCGTGTCTTCCCGATACCCTAAGTCAATCCTAGCCTTCCGCATCAATTCTTTTTCTAATCCTCCCCTACAACCTCAATCTCGCCACTCCTCTCATCCTGCAAGCCGCCGCTTCCCATCCTGTTGGCCACCTCCCCCACCGCATCTCCTCCCACCCCACCGCCCCTCCTCGACCCCTCCCGCCCCGCCGCCCACTTCCCTCTCCCATTGACCACCACCTCTCCTCCCACTCCATCGCCCCTCCTCAACAACTCCCACCCCTTCGCCTTCCATCCCGCTCCCGCCGACTGCCACCTCTCCCCCCATGTCGCGCC
The DNA here is from genome assembly GCA_036346265.1 of Melocanna baccifera. Lineage (NCBI taxonomy): Eukaryota > Viridiplantae > Streptophyta > Magnoliopsida > Poales > Poaceae > Melocanna > Melocanna baccifera. Next base: position 2,825,796 of record CM070704.1, read on the forward strand.
TCCCATCTCACCGATCACTAGCACGGTAACACTATGGTGTAGGTCTCCAAGCAACAACATGGGGAGCCGACGACACCCCTCTCCTCTGCTGTCATCAAGTACCGACGCACTTCGCCTCTCCACCACAAAGCATGATGTCCTCTCATCCACCATTGCAATGACCTCGACGTGATGCCACAATATATCATCTTTCAGTCAAATTTGAGTATGAACTATTACCCTCACCCCTTCTCCTCTTTTGTTGATGCGAAGAACAAATTTTGAGAATGTGAATTTGTTACCGAGCTTACTCCAACCGAGCTCGATCCCAGGTCCATGCTTAGACCACGACTCAGGCTCACTCGAGCTGAGAGGCTAGGTTCGCTCAAACTCGGCTCATTTACAACCCTAGAAACACATATCCAAACATGGTGCGTCCATCCAAACAAATAGCATCCTCGTTCTCAAATTATCGAAGTACCATTGGTTTTTCTCCTGTCGCCTAAACATGAGCAGCCTTAATTTAATTGTCTCTGATACAGCATTAATGTTCGTAGGAGCTTGAACTAAGGGGATGTTCATATTAGATTTTGCTGATGATTTTTGGTTTTAACTGATAAATAGTAATAGTTTATATAGAGAGAGAGACTCGTATGTAATTTTGACCGATATAAATAAAATCATTATTATAGTGTCTACTATAATCGATTAGTAGACTCTACTTTGAAAAGACACTCCATTTGAATCTCAGCTGCTCGACCTGAGATGGATGGATCAGATCAAATGCTACAGGCAAGTGCTACACTGCAATCAGTGTTGTCACGTGATGTGTAGTTTTGCTCTCGCTGTTTGGCACTGAATCCGGGTCCGCACTCCGTAGAGAGCTGTACTCCCGGTGAAGGGCTGCGATGGAAAAGCGACGGCATTAGCTGGTCCTGAAAAGCGAAAGCCAACACTAACCCCGCTATCACGTGCGACCTGAAAGGTTGTGAGCAAACGGATCGAAGCAGAGTACGGTGGAGTGTGAAGTGGCATCGTCGTGGCTAGCTACCTCGTCCTCCTGTCCTCTTTCACTGAAAAGCCCCAGCTGATTAAGAACAAAGTTTTAGCTACTTTTTAAAGGGAAAATTCCAGCTTCCATGGATAGATCTGCCATGATGCTTCGGCCACAGTGGTTTCTGTCGGCCTAAACGTTAACCTCTGCTTTCTTCTCGCCCAATTCCAACATAAATTACACGTACATCTGTTAATGTGCAATGCTAGATACTTGCATCAAGATCATCATGTGTGTCGTTACTAGTATGGACCACTTTCTATACCGTAAAACGCATGCAGCGGTGTGGTAACTGCCAGGTGGGTCCCATCATCTAGTGATTCGCACGAAGTTCGGTGAAATTCAGTTTTGAATGTATGAATTTGCATGTTTGGCTGAACTAACAGCGCAAAGGGTAGCCTCTCGTTTTCTTTCACTCTCTTTTTGCCATGTGCATCGGCCAACAAATATGCCTTCGCTTTGCATCTTGCTTCTGGAGTTCTGGTGTGGCATCACCTTCTCTTCACAAATACTACTAACTAAACAGGATTTATTTTTTGCGGGGTTGCTTGTCGAAGAATCAAGGCATCCAGGCACATCGATCGCGAGGGTCAAGCTACCACATCAGCACGCTGAGATTTTGCGTCCGATCAAATCCGTACGGAAACCTAGAGATCGATTACTTGTTCTTTTTTTATTTCAGCTATGGCATGTACCTGTGGCTTATGGTGAAATTTTATATGATTCTAGTAATGCATGTCGAGACTGAGCAACTACTTAAATTTAAAGAACTTGTATGAGTCTTTATATCAATAGAGTGACAATGTCACCTCCTCATACGGGTGTTGCTGCGAACGCTCGGTTGAAACGTTCATGACAGACATGCTGCTACAGGGGGTGTCATTGTAGGGAGCTGATCTCTTGGCACATTTTGCTTGTTCGGCCCGGGTCGCAGCAGCCCTTGCTTATTTGTCGTGAGCTGCACATAAAATTTTATAATGTTTTGAACTCATTTTCTATATTTAAAATTTTAAATAAATATGGCATATAAAATAGTATTTAGGCAAGTAATTAGGCTGGCTAATTACCTGCCATCTGTCGTCTCGTGGCTGGGCGGTAGGGGCCACATGTCACCTTCAGCGCCTGCAGCCCTGTGACTGGACGGTAGAAGTGTCATTTTTGCTAATACCATGCGTATACTACTATTTTTGTAAATACAAATGTAAAACACGCTATATAAGCCAAAAATTCAGCAAATTACCATCGAGAATTCAAATCCGCTATAGCAGTAACCATGGCCCGAATAATTTAGATTATCTTTGATTCATGATATTGTAAAATGCAAAAATAGGATAGAAATGCATATGCAAAAACACAAAAAAATGTAGGATTGAGTGTTTCGAACAGAGGAATGGGAAAATACAGGACTTTGCCTCGAGCATATGTGTAGCAGCAACCAAAAAAGGTTTTGATGGATGTTATTTTTCCTAGTTTTCCTGTAGAATAGTAGGGATTGGAAATTTTCTTTCTTTTTCCTTTGCTCCATTCCCATGAATCGAATAGATGAATAGTTGCTATTCCTATAAAATTCCTGTTCCTCCGTTTTTCCTACGAATCATCGAGACCCTTGCAGTTGACACACTGGCCCAACATCACTATATATCAATATATGCATTGGTAGAACAAATTATTGTGGGCGTAGCAAATGCTCATGCGGTGTATGACATCGAGGGAGCATCCATACCGAATTCATTATCACTCACAAATAAAAAATTAGTACCCTCCGATCACGCTAATCCTTTGGATCCATAGCTTTGCTGTTATTGGGTGTTGCACACTTAATAAATATCAGTGTACTATTTCACTTTTGTCTTTAACTCTTTGTACCCTTCGCTAGCTTTTTGCTTGATCCATGACTTTTCCCCTAAAAAACGCGTGATTTTGGTAAATAGACAAAAGAACCTGTTTGTACTCACTTTTACTGATAATTTTTTTATTATAACTGATAAATATTGGTGACTAATAGAAATAATTTATAGAAAATAAAGTGTTTGTATTGACTAATGACTTTTCTGCTGAGTGTGTTATATAAGAAAGAGAGCAAACGACGGTACAATGAAAGACACTACAATACTCAGACCGTTATACAACTTACAAAATAGTGATATAATGAAATACAAATTGTGTTATAACATGCGAACGCGCAAAAATAGTGACTGATAGAAGCAGTTTATAAAAACTGAGATGTTTGTATTGGTTTTTGGTTTCTGTTTAGAAGGCAAAGCCAATACAGGGTGGGTTCTTTTAGGTTATGGTTTTTGGTTAAAATTTTTGAATTCTGGTTATTCGTGAGAAAATACGGAGAGAGATATCAATGTGTGATTTTAGCAAATATAGATAAAATCGATATAGTGTCTACTATAATTAATTTATAAATTTTATTGTAAAAAATATATTATTTAAAAGTTAGTTATCGTAGAAAATATAAAAGATAAAAGGCATAAGCCTAAAAGAAACAGAGCTACGAACATGCCCAGTCTCATAAGTCACACACTTTCAAAGAAACAAATGTCACGTAAGTCACCGGAGTGCACATGACTCATATTTTCACAAAAGAAAAAGGACAAAAAGAAGTGAAGTCAATGAGGTGGCTTTGGATTTTCTGGAATCTTTGGAGGGTGGCTGTCGCAGTCGCAGAAGAGGGTAGTTCCTGACAGCCCAACAGTCACTTTTCCACCGGCAGCCGGTGGGTCCCACAATTTTTCTTTATTTAATTTTTTTGTGCAGTAGTTTCTCATGATTGTTACAGGGGAAACGATGTTGCACCTACAAGAATTCCTCTCCTTGACAATTTCTGATCTGCCGCCATTTGGGTAATGTGCGTGTACAATGTTACTATTCTTTTCAGCTTATAATTTATAATTTTTTAAACAATCAAACAGAATAATTTTTTATCGCTATTTTAAAGTAATTTATCAAGATAACTTTTAAAAATACTTATCAATATTTGATTTATTCGTATAAATACTTACGTTAGGATCAAAAGCTATCAACTATAATCATAAACTATAAATTACATAGCTGAAAAAACACACCCAATAGCATCAAGACAGAGATATATGTATATATTAGAGACGTGTTGGGGTTTTGTTCAGGTGGTTGGAGATAGTATGCTATTATGCTGGCGTTGGCTTTTATTGATTCTATGATTATTTTAGACCACTCTGCAAGGCATCTTGTGCTGGTCAGTAGAATGCCTCCACCTGCATGAGCGGCCCCCACGTGTCCAAACCAACCAGTCTTCACTGCCAGCCGTACTACACTGATGCTGATATCATGCGAACTCCAGATTAGTGGGGCTCTGAATGGGATGGCACTGCTCCGGCATCCAGTAAGCCCTGGCGAATTTTTTTATTAGGGAATGGGTATAAAGAGATTTTATTTCTACTGTAATACAGGGGAGAGGGGATAGGAATATCTCTTTCATCCCTGATCATCACTATTTTTCGATGTATATAATTATATATACGTAGGTTAATACTTATTTATGTCTAAAATATAGATATTTTATCTTGAAACTAATATATTTGGTATAATATATGGTATACAACTCATCTATTATTATGCTACCATCTCATATATTAATAATTTTACTTATTTCTACATAATTATATGATAAATATATAAAATTACCTTTAATGTCATTGAAATTTAGGTTCTTGATGGGACCTTGTTCTCCACCTAAATTCTAGTAAGGATAGGATCAACAGGAGAAAAATAGCCCTTGATAGTTAAATAAGAATTAGGGATGGAGGGTATTCCCTATAGGGAATAGCCCTGTTGCCATCAGGCTCTGAACAAGGTATTGCATATAAGAATTGTTTTATAGAAAATTCCATTGTAATTAGCATGGTTAATAGATAAAAATTACGAAGAATTGTTATAGTAGAAAGATTCTATAGAACTGTAAAAGGAGTGCCCTTTACCGAAATTTCATAGGGCCTCTTCTTTTCAATTTTTAAAAGATATTTTTGACTTTTCTATAGTAATTATCTTTCAAAAGGAGTATCTTTCAAAGTGAGATCTACAAGTTGATTATAATACATATTGCAGAGACTTTATATATATCGATCAAAACCACACACGAGTTTCTATTACTCCGTACTTTCTCTCACGAATAACTCAAAAGTCATAAATCAAAACAAAAAAGAACATGCTCATATTATACTTTGGGCACTCTCTTCTTTTTAGCTTCTAAAAACTGTTTTTAGCTTTTTTTTATATAGTAACTAATTTTTAAATAGAGCGTCTTTTCAAGACGGTGTCAATAAATTAATTGTAATATATACTATAGCAACTTCATTTATATTACCCAAAATCATACATAAATTTTTATTACTCCATATTCTCTCTTACGAATAGCTCAAAAGTTATATCCTACAACCAAAAGCCATAAATCAAAAGCAAACAGCACAGGCCCTTTGATAGTTTTAGGTCACTGATTTTCGCAGAATCATATGCATCGCAAGTCCGAACTGGGAATATAAAATACGATCTAGTGATGCGTATTGCATAGATCAGGCGCGCAAAAGAAAAAGGGACTTGTACCGCAGATTATAAACGCTGGATCAACGCTAGTTAAACCTCTGGCGTTTTTATTATCCCTGTCCTTTCTTCGGTACAAGTCTCGACATGTCAGACAGCTTGACTTTTAGGGACACAAAAGCATAACTAGGTAGGGTATGAGTATCGCATCAGGAAATGCTGCGCCCATAGAATCCTCGGTGAGAAAAGAAAGCAATATAATTCTATTAAAGTATAAATAAATTATCTATTTTTTATTAACATATTTTTTAGATAAATTAGCTGATACATACTCCCTCCGTCCATAAATATAGACCATTTTTGACTTTTTTTCTATCTCTAATGCAAGACTTTGGTTATGATTTATTATCATAATATACTAGCAATAATAATAATAATAATAATAAATATATTATGAAAGAATTTTGCAAGATAAATCTAATAGTATTAATTTCATGTAGTCAATCTATATACTTTAACATATATTAATGGTCAAAACTTGGAAAGCTTGACCGCACAGAATCCACAACGACTTGCATTTGTGGACAGAGGAAATATAACTCAGTATGATATCAGAGGCAAGAGCTCTTGAGTTGTAAAAGTATTTGACTTCCTTAGGCCAGCCGAGTCTTAAACCCAAGACCTCTTAGTTTTAATACCATATTTAGTTGCATGCACCAGTCAGCTCATCCAAAAGTCTAAACTGACGAGGAAAGATGAACAGTTCACTTATACTTTAACACCCACTTCATTCTGACTTTTTTAGCGGTTTCTGGTTTTCGACTGTTGGCTGAAATTGCATTGTAGTGGTGGTTAATTTTTTCTGAGTTATTCAATTAAACAAAAATGAAGAAAAATTAGAAAAATAAAAAACATTGTTATATCTCCACAAACAATACAAAGAAAAAAGTGGAGAAAAGAAAAGCAAAAAAGAAGAATAGCAAAAAAAAAAAGTAAGAAGCTAACGCGTCTATTTTGGCTTCTGAAAGTTGGAAGTCAGAAACTAGAGCCAGAATGAATGGGCTGGGCCATAATCAAATGAAACCATTGGTGGTTCGGTGAGGTATTGTGCTATGGTTGGTTTCATACCAATGGAATAAATACCAGCGGAAAACATCAAGAACAAATAACTATTTTTGTTGACTTCAATATATGTAACAGACTCCACATTGCTGCACACTCTGTATTATATATAAAAAGAGAGGTTGCATCATTTGCCATTGAAGAGTTCTGTTCCTCCTTGTCTATAAATGTAATCCCTGAAATTTCCCAAAATAAAAAAGGTTTATTATTTTATATCTGCAAAGTCAAGCCTGCTGGGCGCAACCATGATGCACGACTCATTTCCCTCGAGTGTTTTTTCAGCCTAAAACAAGCAGTTCCACACATGGGGATTTAATTCCTATTGTTGCAAAGGTTAATGAATTGTCATATACATAATTATAAATTTATAATACATTAGTGGCACGAAAAACTGCATATTTTCTTTTCAGAATTTGTCTGAAGCAGGTTGCATAACTATAATACATTAGAGGCATGGAAAGACTACATGTTTCCTCTTCAAATTTTCTGTGAAGCAGGTCTCAGTGCTTTCTTTTCATTACTTTAGAGCAATACTTCGTCAGAAACAAAAGAGGCTCCCCTTGTACCACAAAATTGGAAGACAGGTACAAAACTAAATGTAAAGCATGCCATATATCGCGTATTTTCGAACAAAAAACAACAATTAATCCTTAGTGTTGTAAGCATATAACAATATAAATAGTTGATTAAAATTATAGATGGAAAGCCTAAGGCTTTTCAAAGGAGAACATATTCTGGACATAATTTTTAGCTGATACAAAAATCAGGAACCAACTGAAGCAAACGGTATCACTGGTACACAAAATAACAGAAACTAAATGGTAATGGAGGTCACATACTTTGATCGTATTTTCTACATGTCATTCCTGATTAGATACACGTGTCATCTCTGAGCTGCAGGACATTATCGAATTAATTCGCACACTAGCTACAAAGCAGCAGTGAAAGCTGTATTGATCCTGCAAACAATTATTGAATTAATTCCTCACTTCTCTTGAAGAACAAGATACAATAGATGAAATGTCATTTGTGCAATGGGAAGGCCATAAAAATTATTAGAAAAACTTCTACAAGCATGTCTATCAACAATCTATGCTCAGGTACTTTTTAAAACAGTTAGCATAAGGGAAAATGTGCATCTTGATTTTGTAGCAACTCTTGTAGGCTCCAAATCAATTCCTTTTGTGGTTGTCTCACTATCTTAGTTTCCTATGCGCATAAACAAAACAAAGCCCAAATGAGAAATGGGGGATTGAGGTGATAATAGTGATCAATTAATTTAAGTGTTAAGACTCTGTATTTGCAACTTCTTAAATCGATAATCCTTGTGTGAAGAAAAAAACCCTATCCAAAATCCAAACGGAACAAATATTATGACTATGACAAAACAGTAGCTGTAGCATGAGATGATATCAGAAGCATGGGTAGCACGGAGTCACTTAAAGAAGGAATAGGTAAGATTGTTCACCTGTGCAGAACAATTTAATTATCCAAAGGAGCAAACTCTACTCATGATCTATCTATAACGAATACTGTTGTGGGGATGGCCTAGCTCCCCCTTAGAATGGGCCCAATATATAACAAACCTAGTAGTGTAGATAAGGGGACACGTTGCCTTAGGAGTGGGATACGTATGCTTTAGCATGGGACACGTATGTCTTATGAAGTGAACTTTGCTGGTCTATATATATATAACCCCCTGGAGTGATCCCAAGGGGGGGACTGCTGGAGACTCCAAAAAGGATCCTTCCTCTTAGCTGGGCTTTTTTCTAGATCTTGCCTCTTCTCCCATGGAGAAAGGTACCTTGTACCGTTGTTGTGTTTATGCAACAACAAATACTTTAGATTATAATAAGCTAAACAGTAGGAATCTAATGCATCAAAACCTACACAGCCTGGATAGGGGGCGGGACAAAGCAAGAGAACCAGGAACTGGCCTAATCTATATGTCCAACTTCAGAGAGAGGTAAACATGAACATGCTGCCATCAGTATAGATAAGATTAAGCAGCACGCTTGCAAAAATTAAACCATGCAACGTGAGCACTTGAAAAGCTAGGAGAAGATGGTTGATTGGTGATGGCATAGCTGTAGAGACCTTAAGAAAATTATTGTAGTCTCTGTTTTTCCAGAGCAGCAACAATACGACACATCAGTACCATGCTATTTATACCCCTCAGGGATAATGGACCAATGGAAGAAATTTTTAAAAAGAACCGAGTTTAGAAATTAATTCAATATCAATCTACTTGGTGACAACTGAAAAACAAAGGCAAAAGACAAAAGATTGACCTGTAGTCTTTCTGTAGTATTCACTACAATGACATGAATCCTCTTGCTGATTGCATCCACCACAGCACCATCGACAATTTGTGGATGGCTTCACTCAAGCGACAACCGAGAACTGACACAAGTAAACTGTTAAGGATAGAATAAGATTAGGATTAGGACTCCTAGTTGTTTCCTAATATGCTACTTCCTTTTATGCTGTGTTGTATTCCTTTTGTACATCCCCTTGTACCTGTATATATATTGCCCCTTGGGCCTCATGAATAGATGCACACAATATTCATAACATGGTATCAGAGCATACCTAGGGTTTGCCTCGGTTCGCTCGCCGCCGCTCCCGTGCCTCTCCCCGACGTCGCCGGTCGCTCTCGCCGGCCTCTCCCCGTGCGACGTCTCTCTCCACGCGCCGCCGGTACTCCGCCGCCGCTCCCACGCCCCGCGCGCGCCGGTACTCGACCGCCGCCTCCGCGCCTCCACGTGCCGCCGGCTCTTCCCGCGCCGCCCGCGACCGCGCGCCGCCCGCCGCCGCGCCGCCACCGCGCCTCGCCTCCCGCGCCCGCGCCGCGCGCTGCCGCCGCCGCTTCGCTTCCAAGCCCGGCCGCTGCTGCCGCGCCGCCGCTGCGCGCGCGCGCCGCCGCTGCCGCCCGGCGCGCCGCGCGCCGCCACCGCCGCCTCCGCGCGCCGCCGCCGCCGCCGCCTCCTCCGCCGCCGGTCACCGCGCGCCTCACCCGCGCCTCCTCTGCTGAGTGCGTGTTCGCGTGTGTGCGTGTGTCTTTAACGTCGGGCGAAGGCCCATATTAGTTAGGTTTTCCGCGAAAAAAAAAAACGTCGATCTAACCGCCGCGCCGTTCAGCGCGGCCTGTTAGACTTCGTTGCATTGGTCGCCGCGCCGTCCAGCGCCGCCTACCAATGGGCACCGTTTCCTTCCCTCGCTGCCCGGTGGTCTTTGATGGTGTTAATTACACCGACTTCGTATCTCACATGCGCATTCACATGCGTGGTCTACGTCTCTGGGGCGTCCTCTCTGGCGATGTCACCTGCCCGCCTTGCCCTATTCCTCCGACGGAGCCCACGCCTGTTGCATTGCCCCGACGGCGAACAAGATTGCTCACGAGGATGCTCAGTTGTTGATGATGAAGCGCCTCGCCTACCAGAGGCTCGGATCTCTACAAGGACCGTCGACCACCTACACTCGGTGGTGCGATGACGACGCTTTCGGCGCCGCTTTATTTTCATCGCCGATCTCGGCCTCGGTTCTCTTACGAGGTTGTGGGACTCCGCCGCTTCCTGGATGTGGACTCATCTTCGCGCCGCTCACGAGCCCTCCGGTGATGCCACATGCACTGTCCGTGGTTCGCCAAGAGCACTCTCTTCAGCAGGTGATGCTATGTTGATGCCTTTTACGCCGAGCTCTGCTGTGCGGCGTCGCTTGGACTCTCTCCGCATCCGCCGGGCCGTTCTCGTCCGTCTTTGCTTGGATATACGTCGACTTGGAGTTTCAGCGGGTCTCGAGTTCCTTACTCGCCGCCCCGAAGTTCGAGCAACGGCGTGCTCGGCTTCTTCTGCACGCCACCGTGTCACTCTCTGGAGGCTCTCACCGAGATACGCGCGAGAGACTCGTCTGAGTGGTGCTTTGGTCCGATGCCACTCCCCTCTCGTGCTCGCGCTCGTCTACCGCTACTTCGCCTTCTTCGCCGGCCGCCACAGTGGTGGTGGCCGTCATCCGTCTGAGGTGGCCGTCCTCACTCGCTCCTACTGCGACAAGGCGGCCACATTGAGTCCTGCTATAAGAAGAAGCGGCATCTTTCACGCCGTTCTTCTATTGGCACGGTGCTTCTACGACGGCGTCGCATCGACTTCTTCAGCAGCTTCTTTCACCGAGCGAGAGATAGCGGACTTCGCGCTTGCTTGCCGCTCAGTTCTCCTCGGCGGTTCTGCGAGTTACGCTCATCGACTCTTCGAATCGAAACCACCCTCTACGACGCCGTACCTCCCGTGGATTCTTGATTACGGAGCATCTTTTCACATGACTCCCGATGCTTCTACTCTGTCTTCTATTACACCTCTTGATTCTCCCGGTGTTCTTACTGCGATGGTACATCTCTTTCGTCTCTCTCGTCGAGGATATCTTAGCAACTCATCCTTTCATGTTCCTTCATTGCTCATATTCCTCGCCTCACTATCTGCACTTATTTCTGGCGGGACGACATCGACCTTGGTTATCGTGTCATTCTCGACTCGACTCTTGTTGTGTTCGGGACCGCCACACGGAGCTCGGTTGGTTCGGCCCTCGGCGCGTGACTCACGGCGTCTCTGGGAGCTTGATAGCTTCACCTTCCTTCCGCCGCCACCATCGCCGCCGCCTCTCGCCGCGCCTTCGTCTACCGGCTCTTTTCAGCGATGGCATCACCGTCTTGGTCATCTGTGTGGATCTCGTCTGTCATCCTTAGTTCGTCGTGGTCTTACGGGTCCATCTCGGAGACGTGTCTTTAGATTGTCGTGGCGTAAGTTAGGTAAACAAATTCAGCTTCCCTATCCTCACACGGTGAGTCTGTGTCCCAGCGTCCTTTTGATCTTGTTCATTCGGATGTTTGGGTCCGGCTCCTTCGTTTGAAAGGGGTCATCGTTATTATATCATATTTATAGATGATTTCTCTCGCCACACTTGGATATATTTCATGTCTTCTCGTAGTGAGGTCTTGTCTATCTATAAACAATTTGCCACTATGATCCACACACGCTTCTCCACTCCTATTCGTGTTTTTCGTGGCCGATTCTGTGGCGAGTACCTTTCTCGTTGCTGCGCGCTTCCTTGCTGCGAGGGACTCTCGCTCGATTCTCTTGTCCCGGTGCTCATGCTCGAATGGTGTCGCTGGCGCAAGCATCGTCACCTCCTTGAGACGGCTCGTACTCGATGATCGCCGCCTCTACCCCACCTCACTTTTGGGCCGAGGTCGTTTCCACGCCACCTATCTCATCAACATCCGACCATCTTACGCTCTTGAGTGCGATCCTGTTGAGCGTCTCGTGGTCTTCTGCACGACTACTCGCCCTTCATATGTTTGGCTGCGTTTGCTACGTTCTCCTCGCCTCGCGAACGTACCAAACTAACCGCTCGATCTGTTGAGTGTGTCTTTTGGGATCTGATCTGAGCACAAGGGCTATCGGTGCTGGGATCCGGTTGGTCGAAGGATGCGGGTTTCTCGGGATGTGACTTTCGATGAGTCTCGTCCATTCTACCCACGTACTGCCTCTCCTTCGACTCCCTCTGCGGAGTCTCTGTCTTTCTTGACCTTTCCTGATACACCTATATCTACTTTGCCCTCGTCCACTTGTCCCACTGAGTCTCCACATATTCCCCCTGTGGCCTCTCCACCGTTGTCACCGCCTGCGTCGTCTCCTCCGACTCCCCAGGCTCCTCTCACTACAGTACCTCCCCTTCTCTTTTACACTCGTCGACCTCGTGTTGAGGCTTCTCCAGCTGAGTCATCTTCTCCTGATGATTCACCTTCTTCTGATGCTCCATCATCCCCTGATGGGTCATCTTCTCCTCGCTACGCTCTCCGCGATCGCCGGTCGATTCGGCCTCCTGCCCGCTTTGCCTTTGCTTTGGCGCGCACTACTCGTGAGCTTTGTCTCCTACCGGGATGCCGTTACTCACCCCGAGTGGCAGCTTGCCATGGCCGAGAGATTGCTGCCTCGAGCGCTTGGTACTTGGGATCTTGTTCCTTTGCCATCTCATTCTCGTCCCATCACGTGTAAGTGGGTCTATAAAATTAAGACTCGCTCGATGGCTCTCTTGAGCGCTACAAGCGCGTCTTGTTGCTCGTGGCTTCAGCGAGAGCATGGTGTTGACTATGGCGAGACTTTTGCTCCGTGGCCCACATGACCACCGCTCGCACTCTTACGCCGGTGGCGTCTGCTCGCCACCGGTGCATTTCTCGGCTTGATGTCAAGAATGCCTTTCTTAATGGTGAGTTGCGTGAGGAGGTCTACATGCATCCGCCACCGGTATTCTTCTCGAGGGCATGGTGCATGCCGCCTTCGCCGCTCTCTCTATGGCCTTAAGCAAGCCCCTCGTGCTTGGTTTGAGCGCTTCTCCTCTGTGGTCACTGCTGCGGCTTTTCCGCTAGTGATCATGATCCTGCGCTCTTTGTCCACACTTCGTCCGTGGTGGACTCTTCTTCTTACGTATGTTGATGATATGATCATTACGGAGATGATTCTGAGTACATTGCCTTTGTCAAGGCTCGTCTTAGTGAGCAGTTTCTTATGTCGGATCTTGGTCCTCTCGCTTATTTCCTTGGGATTGAGGTTACTTCCACTCCGGATGGTTTCTTTATGTCCCAAGAGAAATATATTCGAGATCTTCTTGATCGCGCTCTCTCACTTCGATCAACAGATCGTTGAGACTCCCATGGAGCTCAATGTCCACCTCCGACCCTCGGATGGCGAGCCTCTTTCCGATCCGACTCGCTATCGTCACCTTGTTGGGAGTCTTGTTTATCTTCTCATTACTCGTCCGGATATCACCTATCCCGTTCATATTACGAGTCGGTTTGTTTCAGGCTCCCACTCGGGTCCACTCTGACCACCTTCTTCGAGTTCTGCGATACCTTCGTGGGACTATCTCTCGCCGTCTCTTCTTTCCACGTTCGATTCGTTCTGACTTGAGCCTATTCGGATGCTACTTGGGCGGCGATCCCTCGATCGCGGTCTCTCTCGCCATCGTGTTTTTCTTGGTGGTTCTCTTATTGCACGGAAGACGAAGAAACAGATCGCAGTGTCCGTTCGAGTGCGGTGAGTTGCGAGCTATGGCTCTCTTGACAGAGAGTGCCAGCTACGGTGGTTACTTGAGGATTTCGGTGTTTACACTACACCGACTCCTCTCTTGTCGAACGATGACAGTGCTATCGGTATTGCTCGTGATCTGTGAAGCATGAGCTCACCAAGCATATTGGTGTTGATGCTTCCTTCATGAGGTCTTGTGTGCAAGATCGGTGATTACTCTTGATATATGCCTTGGAGCTTGGATAGCGGATTTCTTCACGAAGGCCTGGACTCGAGCACAAAGCCAGCTTTTACCTCTCCAAACTCGGTGTTGTTGATCCACCATGAGTTTGAGGGGGTGTTAAGGATAGAATAAGATTAGGATTAGGACTCCTAGTTGTTTCCTAATATGCTACTTCCTTTTATCTTTGTGTTGTATTCCTTTTGTACATCCTTGTACCTGTATATATATTGCCCCTTGGGCCTCATGAATAGATGCACACAATATTCATAACATAAACAACATCGGCAATGTCAAAAAAAAATGGATCTATTATGGAATCTTAATATGAGAATACAGCACAACAACGCCGCCGTGCAATGAAGGAACTTATCTTACACTAAAAAAGCTACATCTTATTCTATATGGAAGGACATACCAAAGAGCCCCATGAACTGTTTCTTTTGGGGGGGGGGAGCAGCTTGGCTACAACAAAAGGGGATGATCTGTTGGACTTTTGAACGTATTATGCACCCATACAAACTTTTGGCTTAATTATACTAAGTAATATGATTAGTGTCAAGACGACACCTGATAGAAAACCTACTGAAATACTGAGCAAAACAAGCATCAGCATTGTAGGAACATAGCATGATGAACCGGCAACCTGGAGAGCACCATAACCATTTTCTACTAATTTAGCAATACAATAACAGAGGCATGTACAAGTATAGTGACAAACAGATAACCATCAATATAAAAGCTTATAGGCATGATGCCACTTCCAATAAAGAAGAATATTGCATAAAGATTAGATACCTCGTAACTGCCTTTCCTTCTCAAAAATCCCACAAGTTAAGAAAAATGATTTTGTTGCTCCATTACATACAAATCGTTCTTGGTCCCCTTAATTTCCTCTCAACATCAAGCATGAAAAGTTTTGAGATGGAGAAGATATAGCCGAACTCAACCTGAGGCTGAGGCCATCTTTGATTATATATAACACGTTCGGTTACATGCAAAACAGAATCACATAACAACCACATTCTGGTAGCGAGAAAATAGAAGAGCCGGTGAGAGATCCAGAGGACGTGGTCATCAACTACTCCTAATTTTAACAGCCTCCCTCAATCACAACCTTGGTTTACCAGATTGAGATTGTCACATATGGACTTGAATGGTGTCTTTGACAATGCCTTGGTAAAGATGTCCGCAAGTTGATCTTTGGATGAAATGAAATGGACTTGTAGTGCTTTCCTGGCAACTTGCTCCCGGACAAAATGAAAATCGACTTCAATATGTTTCGTTCTTGCATGAAACATTGGATTGGAAGTCAAGTAGGTTGCTCCGAGATTATCGCACCAAAGAACTGGTGCTTCTCTCTGAAAAATGCCGAGTTCTTTGAGTAGAGTTTGAATCCAGATCAGTTCGGCCGTTACATTTGCAATCGCTTTATATTCCGACTCAGTACTTGACCTGGAAACTGTTGATTGTTTCCGAGAACTCCAAGACACCAGGTTTGGTCCCAACAGCACAGCAAACCCGCTGGTTGATCGACGATCATCAGGGCATCCGGCCCAATCAGCATCAGAATAAGCACTTAGAGTATTGCTACCTGTCTTCAGAAACTTCAGTCCTTGATTACGTGTTCCTTGTACATACCGAAGAATCCTTTTAACTGCAGCCCAATGCGTGTCTATTGGAGCTTGTATAAACTGGCAAACACGGTTGACAACGAAGGAAAGATCAGGCCTTGTGATTGTTAAGTATTGCAGACCACCCACAATACTTCTATACTGGAACTGAGCATCTCCAGTCAAAGGTGTACCTATCTCTCTGGAGAGTCGTTCTGTAGACGCCATGGGAGTTGAAATCGGTCTGCACTTCTCCATATTAGCTCTTCTCAGTAGATCTTGGGCATACCTTCTCTGAGACAGAACCAACCCTTGTTGATCTGATTTGACTTCAATGCCTAGAAAGAACTGAAGCTTACCAAGATCCTTAACTGCAAAATCTTCGGTTAGCTGTTGTATCAGCTTGTCGGTAGTAGTGGGTGATGAGCTAACAATGATTATGTCATCAACATAGATCAATATGTACATTGTCAGACCCTTTGCCTTTAATATGAAGAGAGAAGCATCAGACTGCGAAGATACAAAACCCAATTTCTGAAGTTTGAGTGTCAGCCGAGAATGCCAAGCACGTGGTGCTTGCTTCAACCCATATAGTGCTTTGTTTAGCTTACAGATGTAACCTGGTGGAGCACCAGCATCTTCATAGCCAGGGGGTTGACGCATGTACACCTCCTCTTGGAGAAAACCATGTAGGAAGGCGTTCTGAATGTCAATTTGTCTCAAACTCCAACCCTTAGACACTGCAAGAGAGAGTATGATCCTGATGGTGGTTGGTTTAATCACTGGACTGTATGTATCCCAGTAATCAACACCAAATCTTTGTTTGAATCCCTTGGCCACTAGTCTAGCTTTATATCGATCGATAGAACCGTCCGCCTTTCTCTTGACTTTGAAAACCCACTTGCTGTCTATTAGGTTAACACCCTTTTGTGGTGGAACCAAAGTCCAAGTGTGATTTTTAAGAAGAGCAGAAAACTCGGCATCCATAGCCTGTCTCCATTCTTTGTGTTTGACTGCTTCAGCAAAAGAATCGGGTTCTGTTGTCGGTGCTGATTGACACTGGGTGATAGCTCCTGCTGCATACCTGACTGTTCTGTCTTTAAAAACTTTTGGTCTGACTATATTGTCTCTTAATCTGGTATGCATTGGATGGTAGGACTGTTGTCCCGTGGCTTGTTCGGGTTCAGATTGTGCTTCAGGGAATTCTGACTGAGGCTGGCTCGTTGCTTCTTGATAGTCTACAGATTCAGTGGTACCTGCAGCTAGTTCATCAACAGCAGTATGAGTATGTCCATGACCAGTGGAGAATTCGCTTGTTGCTGGACTGCTAGGAGAAGTATTTGACTGTGTGCGAGTAGGGGAAGCAATATTTGGAGAGACTGGGATTGGAGTGTCTGTTGTCGGATTTTCGTCAGTTAAGAAAAGTTCAGAGTAACGAGTGGCAGAGGGAAGAATTATTGGCTCACCGGTCGTTTGTGTGTGAGAATTGGGTGAATGGATATCGAATCGAATGGAAACACATTCTCATCAAACACTACATCACGAGAGATATAAACTCTTCCTGTTTGCCGGTCTAGGCACTTGTAACCTTTATGATTTGAACTATAGCCTACAAATACACACTATTTGGATCGAAAACTGAGTTTTCTCGGATTGTAAGCTCTTAGGTTTGGCCAACAGGCACAGCCAAAAACCTTGAGGTATTTGTAGTCTGGGTTTACACCAAGAAGCCGAGAAATGGGAGTTTCATGATTTGTCACTCGGCTCGTGTCATCTGTTAATCAAGAAACACGCAGATCGAAAGGCCTCATCCCAAAAACGGATTGGCATATATGATTGGGCAAGAAGAGTTATACAGTCTCAACAATATGCCTATGTTTCCTTTCAACAAGTCCATTTTGTTGATGGGTGTGAGGACTCGAAATTTGATGTTTTATTCCTATCCGGTTAAAATGTTTGTGCAACTGTGAAACTCCCACCCCAATCTGATTGCACCGCGAATTTTCTTCCTAAAAGTCTTTCAACATGACATTGGGCGCATAAAGAGGATTCAACATCGATTTATTTTTGAGGAAATAGATCCACTGAATCTGCATTGTAATCGTCTACAATACTCAAATAGTACTTATAGCCATTTACAGAGGTTACAATAGGTCCCCACACATCGGTGTGGACTAGTTCTAAAGGACTAGTTGTGGTGTGAAGGAGGAATGAAACGGCAATTGATGAGCCTTCCCTTGTCGACATGCATCACAAACAAAGAGCTCTTTATTGGAAGTAACAAGGATGTTGTTTCGGATAGAACTTGATTGACAATAGCGTAAGATGGATGTCCCGATCGGCGATGCCGAGGTCTTGTAACTCCCGACAAGAAAGAGTGCTCGATCGAGGTGATTATTTGGGAATTGGTAGAGTCCATTAGAGCATCTTCCTTTAAGAAGGGTTGTCCTCGTCTCGCGATCCTTAACAAGAAAACATATGGGATGAAATTCGACAAGAACTTTGTTATCTGAAACAAGTTTATGAATGGATAAAAGGTGACGGTTTATATGTGGAACATGCAGAACATTTTTCAGGATTAGAGGATGTTTTGCAGTAGCAACAAACGAATTTCCAGTGTGGATAATGGGCAGACCTGTGCCGTTGGCGACTTGAACTCGATCACTGCCGTTGTAGCGCTCTTTCATCGTCAAGCGTTCAAGATCATGCGTGACATGATCGGTGGCACCAGTGTCTGCATACCAATTAGTGTCGACAGCATAGCTATTTGTGGAGGCAGCAGCTGCAACTCGGGTATCGCTGGCTACAAAATTCTGATCAAACCGATGGTAGCAGCGTGACGCATCATGATTGTCATGGAAGCAGATCTGGCAGAAGGACTTCTGGCCACCTTGGCTTGAACTCCCTTGGGTGAAAAACTTGCCAGTACGTCCCCCCGGAGAACGGCCACCAGTGTTGCCACGCCCGCGTCCGCGGCCGCGTCCACCACTCCGGTTCTGGATCTTGCTCACTTGATTCACCTGAATACTGGAGTTATTGTGCTCAAGCCTTAGTTCGTAACTAAGCATGTGAGCATAGACATCATTGACTGTGATGACGTCTGAGCGTGTTGTCAGACTGGCGACGAGTGGATCAAATTCTGATCCAAGGCCTCGCAACATGTAGGCGATGAGTTCATCGTCTTCAAGCCTCTTGCCGATGACAGCGAGCGTGTCAGCGAGACTCTTCTCTTTGCGGAAGTAGTCGTTGACACTTAGATCCTTCTTCTGAATGGTGGCGAGTTGCATCCGTATTTGCATGATCTGTGCACGGGAGCTCGAGGCGAAAGCGCGCTCAATGGCACACCAGACCTCCCGCGCCATACTGCAGCCGACGACTTGTGAAAGAACACCTTCAGTGAGGGAGGAAAGGATTGCACTCATTACAAGTTGGTCTTGTTGATACCAGTGGTTATACTCCGGATTGGCGACGGTGGTCACGGTGCCATCAGCACCGTTCTCGGAGATGGTGGGCGCCGGTCGTGCAGTGGAGCCGTCAATGTACCCCATGAGCCGTTGGCTACGCAGGTAGGGGAACAATTGCGCCGTCCACAGCAGGTAGTTATCACCGGTCAGCCTGACTGTGATCATGTGGTTGAACGCCGAAATAGGGATGATGCCGACTTGTGCGATGTGCCGGCAACGAGTGCCGACATTGGAGTTCGTCTGAGTGCTCCTTGTGTTACTCATGGTAGCTTGCGGAAGAGAGTTTCTGGCGGATTGGATCGTGGCTCTGATACCATGAAAAGTTTTGAGATGGAGA
This sequence comes from Melocanna baccifera, assembly GCA_036346265.1. Lineage (NCBI taxonomy): Eukaryota > Viridiplantae > Streptophyta > Magnoliopsida > Poales > Poaceae > Melocanna > Melocanna baccifera. The sequence continues at coordinate 2,845,188 of CM070704.1, forward strand.
AGATATAGCCGAACTCAACCTGAGGCTGAGGCCATCTTTGATTATATATAACACGTTCGGTTACATGCAAAACAGAATCACATAACAACCACATTCTGGTAGCGAGAAAATAGAAGAGCCGGTGAGAGATCCGGAGGACGTGGTCATCAACTACTCCTAATTTTAACAAAGCATACAAAAGAACACTTGCAGTGAAGTACTAACATATATCAAAGATGGAGCAGAACATTTCATCAAATATCAAACCTTGAGAAATCTACAATAGAAAGAAGCTAGGAGGAGGGCAAGAGAACAGCGCAAGCAAGTGTGAGTCACTGAGAAGAGTGGAGCCAAGCTCCGCCTCCAGTGAGGATAGCGTTGGCCACCCTAGGTGACACAAATGCAGCACACATGGAAGTGGATTCAACTCCACGAGGCAGACTTGGGAACGCGGCTAGGGCTTCTGAAGGGGAATTATTGATCATATACCCTTCACTTAGATGGAAATTGAGGATTTACCCTCCTGACCCACGTGTCAGTGACCTACGATGACCCTACATATCATTGAGTGGAGAGGATAAATTCTCAATTTCCCAACTATGAAGAGGGTATATGATCTAAACCCCCTACCGAAGAAGGTTGGGCAGTGGCCCTATATGCCAACGGTGTGGATGTGGTCCATACGGATCCGCGCGTTGTCTCATATCCCCTAGGGCCCTTTGGTCACCACCTCCACGAGGATGCGGCCTTTTCTCCCCTAGGGCACCTTGGGCTGCCACATCCGTGAGGCCACCATCGCCGCCTCTCATGTAGGGCTTGGCCGCCGCCAACTCCTTGAAGGGGACCATCTCACCCCGGGAAGGTGGTCGGGACGAAGGGGAGCTAGGGAGGCAGGGGCCAGCACCAACACGATGACCTAGGTCACACGGCTACCAGGGGGTGGCGACGGCGCGCGGAAGGTAAGAGGAAGCGCGACGCGATGGCGTCGGGGAAGGACGCGAGGACGACCGGCTAGCGAAGCGGCGGTGGCGACGGCGTGGGAGAGGGAGGAAGAGAGCGGGAGAGGAGCGAGACTGGGGCAAGGGCTGCGCGGCCGAAGGGGAGGAGGTGGTCGGCACAAGGTAGGCGGAGCCCTCTGCGAGGGGAACGGGAGGGGCTAGGCCAGGGATGCGTAAACGAACACCCGACTCAGTAGTCAGCACTGCGCTAGGACTTCACCGCAATATCAAGAAATTACGAGGGGTTTTTCAAAAATAGACGAATGTAACCCCTGAGCCCACTGGTCCGCCTACGACCTTGTCGAATTTCGAAAATGGTGAGGTGCTTTCCGCAAAAATGTTGCCCGTGGGGCCTCCCAGGACTCCTCGATTCTACCCACTTACATTAGCTGTACTGGAAAACTGACACTAAAGCACGTACTGATCCCACCCCAGCCCGGCTCCTGATCCGAGTAAACAGCAGTTTGCCACACATACATAGTGCAGGAGTACACAGCTACCACGCCGCGCTGACCATATCTTTCTCTTTGCTCGGTCTCCCGATCCCCATCGAGGCCGGCAGCCTCCATGTGGTACGATTGATGCGAGCCGTCCGTAAAATCGCGGCCTTTCAAACGTGCGACGCCACGATTGTCTCCAGTCGGGCACGCACTTGCCCACGGCGCGAGTCTACGCCGTGATCATTTTATACCTGCATGCCGTAGTGCGGCTTTCGAGCTGGATGCATCGTGCACAGCACGTCAGTAACTCCGCGTATGCCCCCATTTAAATAGTTTTTAGCTTCTAGATTATAATTTTTAGAAGTTAAAAATTATTTAAAACATATTAATTTTTAACATAATTTTTTTCTTTGCATTGTCCATATAGATATAATATTTTTTTATTTTTCTTTAATTGAATGTCTTAGTCAAAAGCTAACAGCCACTACAGTACCATTTTAGCCGAAAACTAAAATCCATTAGCCCTAATTGAACGGGCCTAAGAGTATAGCCGGTGCGTCTTTTGTAGGAGTAGGACGTGGTAACACTAGAAAATCGGTGCACATGGTGCCATTGGATGGTGGTATGGGTCATATTTCGTGAGGTGGAATTACTGTTGTACCATGCAAGATTGTCAGTATTGAGATCTTAGGTATGGTATTTTTTCGTGTTGGTGTGATCAAGGTAAGAGGAATTGTATTCTAGGGATCATAAGATCTGAGGCATTGTTTTGTAATTATGAGGGATATTAGATGGACTTGTTGAATTGTAAGATACTGTACTAACAGGGATGGACCCTATATGGTTTATGGGTGTTCCGCTATTACAAGGAGATGGTGCTAGGAGCAAAGTAACTGTACGAGGCTGCATGAGCAAGCAGGGAGGTAGGGAGTAGTTGGCGTTATGGCAAGGTCTCATCCTCAGGTGTAGGTTATGTATGTTCTCCTACTCTCTCTCTCAATTCCAAAATCCGTAGATCCTAAATAGTTGGTTGAACTATTATATCTTTATGAGATGTAAATCAGATAGTCTTCGGAAATAAAGAAGTTTGTAGATTTGAAATTTTTGTGACATAATGCTGGTTAGACACACATAATAAAGGAAATTTCCTTAAACTGTTAAAGTTTAAAGAAGTTAGCTAGGTGATCTTAAGGAATAATGAAAATAAAATAACTATCTCTAAGATTGCATAAAGAGCCGTAAAGTTAAAATTATATTTTTCTTAATTATTTTGTAATTTTCTATATTATTTGAGATATTTTTAGCAAAACAATTTGTACTTTGGTTTTTGCCAATGACAATGTTTTCTTTTCTCTGAGGCATATTTTTTTAATTCCAATATCTATCTTGCAAATCCTGGAACCGTCATTGGGCACTGACAATCTAGAGTTGCACAAATGGAATGTGTAGGTCAGCCAAAAACCAAACTTGTGGATCGTCCACCCACCTTGGGAAACCAAAGTTTGGCATGTTCATGGTTTGATTGGATAGACCAAAACATATGTAGCCTATTGTTATGGTCCTAGGAGTTACTGTGACTAACACAGTAGATTTTCGCCGGTGCACGGTGGTACTGAATTCCCTGAATGACGGCAGTGAAAAGTGCAATTTATGCCTAGATTTCCTTTTTGGTTGTTCTTTCGCTGCATAATGATCTCTCTTTCAGCTAAAGGAGGCCCCTTGATGCCCCCACATTTCTTTCACAAAAGTTGACAGTGAAGCACATTGATTGGTCCTTTTTTTTTTTTACCTTCAGAACAGTGGTGAGGCCACCGCCCGACGAGCCCGGACGGCACAGAGTTGGGCATCGCATGGGTACGAGCCGGAGAGCTGGACATCGCGTGGGCGGAGAGCCGAGCGTCAAGTGGGCATGAATGATGTGTCCGGACTCCAGAAAAATTCTGGCTCCACCACTGCATCGGAAGGTGACATGTTATCGTTGCTTTCATTGGTGATGATCCATTGATCCCACAGTTTGATCGATGGAGGGATTCATTATAATTATAGGCTTGTGTTTTCTCTTCTTTTTATTCCTTTCTTTCCCTTTTTTCCTCTTATGGAAAAGTGCCATGAATATACTTCAGGAAAAAATCCATATTACAACTTTCAACTATAACTGCAATGTAACCTTTAACCCTTAACACTAAAACCGTCTAAAACACAAGCTCAACTATTAATATCAGGTCATATCACTTCTTAACCCGGTTTTGATCCAACACGACAGCGGTTTTGTTGTCCATGTCAACAAACTGGCATCCATTTCTTTGCTCAAGTCCAAGCTAGCCGGGGCTCGGCTCACTGGCCACCGCACGCCACTGCTCTGCCCTGCCACAGCCTGTTTCTGTTCTGCCTTGCCACAGCCGCCATGGCTCACAAGGCTCACCATTACTACCAAATTCGAGCACAAGAAGCAGCATGCTTTGAACCAATCAACTCAGGTGCAGCAGCCAATTTTGATCAAATCAATTCCCAATTTTGATCAAATCAACTCAAGCACCCAAGGAGACCTTGCCGGCAGCAGCATGTTACAATCCAATCAACTCAAGCATCGGCCACCATGACTGTCAATTTGGTGACTAACACTGATAGGTGAAGGATTTGTTCACCTCCTCCACTTCGATTTAGTTAGGTCTCAGGTAAATTAATCCAAGCTGAGGCCGATGAGCCATCATGGATGCTCCCTTCCTCCTTCCTCCTGCTGCCCTCTCCCACGCCGCTGCGTCGCCGTCGCCGTCCTCCGCGAGCTGTAGCATCGCCCTCTTGGCCTCTCCTACGCCGATGCATTGCCATTGCCGTCCACCGCGAGCGGCAGCAGCGACTTGCCGGACAGATCTGGTACATCACCGTCGGACACGAGCTCCGTCGCCGCCGTCCTCCGGGGCCAGTGTCACGGAGCCCATCCTATGCTCTGGCTTGAACAGAGAAGAGAGAGAAGATTGGAAGTAGAGGAGGACTTAGGGCCTGTTCTTTGTGGCTGCGGCTGATGGCTTTTGGCTGCAGCTGATAACTTTTTGGCTGTTTGCGACAGAGATTGTGGAAAGAGAGATACTCGCTTGCAATTTTTGATGATACAGATATTAGTTTTTTAATGTGTACTACGATTAACTTGTAGACCTAATCTTAAAAAAATACTCTGTTTAAAAGTTAGTTACTGTAGCAAAAGCCAAAAGCCGCTTCTAGAAGCCGCAAAGAACAGGACCTTAGTATGAAATGTGAGACCGATAGGGCCCATAAATATTATTTACCCTTTATTTTATTTGTTGCTGCTGATTAGGATATCACTAATGTAGAGTTGCATACTAGGATGCTACGTCATCCAAAATCAGATGTGTTTATGGTTTAGAGAGTGCTTTGCTCTGTTTTTAAGAGTTTGATGGTGAAAAGTGAACGGTTTTATAGTTGAAGTTGAAAATCTGATTGTAATTATAGTTGATGGTTGAAAATAATCTTTTTCGTATACTTTATGGTAAAATAGCACCAATAACTTATCAGTAAGCTGTTAAATCACGGTTAGCCAAACCTAAGCTGGTATCAAGATGAGCTATCGACCGGGCCTGCATTGATCTGGTTGTGCATCAGTGCATGGACGTGCAGCCTTGAAAATCACACAAGAGAAAAAATGATTTTTAAAATATGGCAGAGTATTTTTTATGCACTATTTTTTACAGAGCAGTTGATCTGTTAGCTAACTTGCCTTCAAGGCAGGAAAACACTCATGCATGGGAAGCTTGCTGTTGGAGTTTTTCATGGATCCAAAGCAGAAAGAAAAGGAGAGGTTGAGAATTTCCAAGCTCAAATGAGACGCACTATGATCTGCTCTGTACTTGTTTATCATGGTTTCAGCTCAACATTGCAGTGTGCAGTGATCAGTTGAACTGCAGAATGAAATCTCTGTCCAAAAAATAGAGAGAAGGGAGGGTGTAACTTGGCGTTGCTGAAACCATCTGTTTTCAATGCTTCCAGTGGGAAAGGTGAGCAGGTCGTTGGAGTGTGCTGAACAGAAATTTTCTGCACTGGGAGCTTCTGCCTGGCTCAAATGGTTAAAATGTAAGACCAAGAAAGGTTAAAAGGAGAGCTACTGAATACTGACTGAAGCTAAGTACTACTGAAAGCAATGCTTCGTAAGTTCATGTGTGTAGCTTTAACTGCAAGGGAAAGGAGAACTGTGTGTGAATAGAGCCGCTCAATATTAGTAGTGCTAACAAAGAGAACTGAAAATTGTGCAGTGGTGAGCCAGTGCACGAGACTGAACTTAGAAGACATGACAAAAGACGGAAAAGAGTAGGAATTCTTGAAGCCGTCACGCTTACAGTATTTTCCAAGAAGGTAAATATATTTGTCGCATCATAAGCATGCCATTTATTAGATTGTGGCTGCTCGGTATACGAGACCTCTTTGGATGTTGGACTAGTACCTATCAGTCTGATGAACCATTTCAGGCTAACGTGGGCTAGTCGAAGAGTTCACATTTGTTAAGTCTTGTTGGTATGATATTTTTGGGCGATATTGGTCACTTAGAACTAAATTTAAGGCCATGGTTGTCGCAAAAGAAATTTGGAGAAATTTTCTCTGAACTTGCCACAAAAAAAAATCAGATACTCTTACAAGTTACAACTGAACCATCCTCCTCCGTCCTCGCAACGTTTTCCATATTGTTCCTTGCGTCCATCTCCAACTAATAAATCACAAAGATACAATACAACCAAACAAATCTCCAGAGGAACACCTACTACCAAGAGAGGCTAGGCACACTCATCAGCACTCACCCAAAAGATCGCAGCTGGATGGATCAAATCGCTGCTGCATTCAAGACCCAAACAAACGCAGCCACGACCGGTGCGTTCGGTCGCTGGTTAGGTGCCGCGTCGCTGGCAAGCGCGATTTCGCGTAGCCATCATCGTCGTCTCATCAGATGCTGCGAGAAGCTAGAAGGGAACGGCAGGGGGGAGGAGAAAACGGAAGCTTTCCTCTCGCCCATGGTTAAGTCCATCAATGAGCAGAAAAGACCTTCCATGGATTTGCTTTGCTGGGCAACGCTGCCAAAAAAGCTTATTTTTTAGCATTGCCTATAGTAGCGCATCATTAGAATGTGACCTTTTTGTCCATCCGATATTGTGTGCCGTCGCCATGGGATTGTGTTCTGCCGTGTTTTGGGATGCTCAGGTTTGATCTTGTGGACATGATGCTGCTGCTGCTGCGCTGCTGCTATTTTAAGCAACTTCAGTGACGATGACTGCAACAGAGACATCAATACGTCTTGAGCATGCTCCTCCTGATTATGCTGTGGACACCCTACATAATGAATTCTCCCAGGCAATGGTACATTGGTAATATTTTTTTCTTAAATTTTGTTATTATTTTTAATTGACTCAAAGACAGCCTCTCCTGACATTTGTAAGTGACAATTTCCTTTAATTTTTTCTCAAGGTGAGCCAGTGTGTGAATTCCAATATCAACATGGGAAACATAACCATTAACAAGTCGAATCAGATCATCTAGGCCCAGTTTAGTTCAAGGCCCGACTTCCTAGGTGTACTTTTGTCGAAGGCCCAGCTGCTCATTTCGATGGGTCATTTTCTCGTTTTTCTCCTCTTCTCCACGCATGTGGACTGGTGTTGCAGACTTTGGCATTGCAAAGGGTAGACTAGGCTTCCGATCCCGATCGCTCCGCATCGCCGGAGGAATGGCCGTGCCGGCGCCGGCCAAGGCGGCGCGCGCGCTCGCGGCCTCGGCGGCGGCGCTGGTGCTTCTGTGGTGCGTCCACTTCCGCGGCGGCCTCGCCCTCAGCTCCCCCACCAACAAGGGCCTCATCTTCAACGTAAGACCCCGACCACCCCCGACTCGTTCTCCCTCGCTCTCCTCTTGTCATGTCTCTCTCCGTTGGTGGATCATGGATGCCGCGTTTGATCTTGGGGAAATGGCTCGGTCCTTGGTTAGGTTGGATCTTTAATCGCCGCGAAATCTCCCATCGACGCTCGTGGACTGTACTGCTCGAGCCTGGTCAGTGGCGGTGTCCTTAGCTTTGGTTGCGCGCCTGTACTGTGCTAGTAGTTTTTGTCTTAGCTGGCTCTTAAGTATGAATCTTGATGATGCCGATGCGTGTACTGTTTGATGTTACCACCAGCATAGTGGAATAGAGCTATCTCGAGGCTTATGTCCTGCACTCTTTCGGATATGTTCAGCTGATGCCTGGATCAAACAGGTTCCTGGATGTGGTAACTTCAAGTGTTGCCGCAGGGAGTGTTTCTGTTTGCTGTGGTGCATTGTTGGGCGCAATTTGCGAAACGTCTGACGGATATCATATCATGGTTTAGTTTGTAGTTCTGTGAGCTGTTTGCACTGGTGCTTCTGGCATCACAGCCTTAGATTAGTTGGACTGCTTATATGAAGCTCCTGAAGACATGTGGTTCTCCATTTGGGTTTGCTCTGAAAGTGGATCACCTATGAGAGTGTGATTGGCAATTTGTTGCCCTTATTTAGCCATATGAAATATTTATCCGTATCTAGTATTCTAAGGAAAAGCACCCGGATTAAGAGTTCAGAGTTTTTCTTTAAAGATTTGTGCTGAAGGCCACTTTGGTGTTTATTCCCATAGAAATTGTAGCCTAGTGATTGGAACTCAAGTACATTGTAAAGTTGCATGTGGATACAATGGGATTGGGATTGTAAAGTTCCCAATTTTGATCTAAACCAAAAGAATTAAAAAGAGCAGTGCTTCTATGCTTTCTTCTCTAAGAAGAGTAGCACTAATCTCAAAACAAATGAAAATGTAAGTAAATCATAGAAGCACCTCCCATTAAAAAAACATGGGTGGGCTTTCTTTCCAATCCAGGGGATTGGTTACGTTCAAAGTCCTAATGTTGTGAGCTCACTGCTATGCAGGTTCACCCTGTGCTTATGCTGATAGGATTCATCATCATAGGGAGTGAAGGTCAGGACATAGGCGTTGCTCTTTTCTCCTTTGATGGTTTTTCCATGACGAGCTGGTTTAAACAATTTTGACCAAGCTATTGCAATTTGTTTGCAGCCATAATGAGCTACAAAATATTGCCATGGAGTCATGACACAAATAAGATGGTTCATTTGCTTCTTCATGCTATTGCGCTTTTTATGGGTTCAGTCGGGATTTATGCTGCCTTCAAGTTTCACAATGAAAGTGGAATTGATAATCTATACAGCTTGCATTCCTGGGTTGGACTTGGCACTATCGTTTTGTATGGTGTACAGGTAATCCACAGAAGTCATTACCATTTGGATATTATGAATTCTGAGAATCACAAGATATAAAATAATTACAGTTATTTACATTTGATTGTTGAATCTGTATACTGTTGTCATGCAAGTATGAGTGCTATATACTATTCAATGCCTCGAAGGAGTTATCCACTGAAATAGCTAGTTGCAATTGTGCAACCTGTGAAAAGAGTGATTTGGCCCCTGGGGTACATCAAATTGCTCAGAGAACTCTAAGCATTGAAATGTGTTACGTTGCACTCTCTGCAGAGGACAATTCTATGTAGGTGATAATTCAAGCATCAAACATTAGAACAGAGCAATCATGCTGTATTTGACATGATAAAGGATACCAACTAGTAGATGATTTTAGGACAGTAGATGCCAAGGTTCTTCAAATTTATTCTGTCGTACTACTAGGCAACGTTAAAACCACTGTCAGTGACCTCAAGGTATTAACCATGTGTGTAGAGTGCTACCCATAGCCCAATTATGTTATCACACAGCTCCTCCTCAGTGACGATATGTGTTAACTATCAACTATGAACTTCATCATATGTGTCTTGATTTTACAAGATGAAATCGTCTGAAGGAGCAGCTGTATGCTGAAGTCTCTAAACATACAGTGTTCTGATCTTGTTCATTTTCCGGTGGCTATCAGAAAAGAGTTACCTTCAGCTATGTTTTAGAATTACCTGAAACCTCAATGTTCTGATCTCATGTTTCAGTGGGTATCTGGCTTTGTCACCTTCTTCTTCCCTGGCGCTTCACCAGCACTCCGAAGTGGCACGCTCCCGTGGCACGTTCGCTCCGGGCTCTTTGTCTACATGTTGGCGTTGCTCGCGGCAGAGCTGGGGTTTCTGGAGAAGCTCACCTTCCTTCAGGCCGCAGGCCTGGGCAGGTACAGCTCGGAAGCCCTGCTGGTAAACTTCACCGCCCTTGTCGTCATACTACTAGGCGCATCTGTTGTGCTGTATGTCACTGCTCCAACGCACAATGAGCATACACGCGGGTATTCAGCAGTGCACAAGTCCTGATTCTCCTGAACCAGATGGTCCAATGATTCAGCGTCACCAGCCCAGTTTTGTTGTAAATCCTTGTACCTATGAATGAAACACAGGCAATCTCTCTTCCTCGTTTTTTTTCTAAACTTCAGTTGCTGCAATTTAGTTTATATTTGGAGCTACAAAATGTAAAGGTGAACTGAGAACCTTTTTGCCCAATCACACACAAATGGCTTAGCTAATTACAAGCAAAACCCGCCGGTAATTCGGCAAATGCTGACCACAACCACAAAACCTGTCTATGCGTGGACCCATTGTCATGTTGATGCGACGGGGGCAGCGTCTACGCCGAGAAGTAGCTAAGAAAGGCGTCCTCGTCCCTCCCCGCCGCACCGGCGCCGGCATTGCCCTTCCGCTTCTCTGGCCCGGCCGCCCACGCCGCCGTCCACCGCTTCCCCCCGCCGCTCTCACGCTCACGCTCCCTGCTCATCCTCGCCTTCTCCTCGCCGTCGGCCGTCATCGCCGCTCTCCGCGCCGCCGCCCTCTTCTCGGCGCGCCGCTGGATCACGTACTCCTCCGAGATGTACACGTCCATCGCAAACTCGCAACGGCAACTCAGCTCACTACTGCTCCAAGAGAGCGGCAGGCTGTATGACGTACAGCCACTGCCACTGTTTGCTGCGTCGCCTACTCTTTGGGAGGTTGGAGGGGGAGCGGCATGCGGGATCGGCCGGCATTTATGGGGAGCCGGTGGGCGCCGAACCGGTGGGCACGGCCGTAGTTTCTGCTCCCGAAACCACTCGTCAGTCGCGTTTTATCTCGGATTCTGCGAGCCATGGTTGCCGGTTTGCGATTGCAGTGCGTGGAAAAAGGGCAAAGAGTCGAAAGGTGGTGAGCCCAGCGACAGAAATGGCATTTCCTTCTTTGGGGCCGCGCCGGCTGTACGCACACTTGTGACTAGTAAGCTTCTTTTTTTTTTCAGCTTATGCTTGTAACTTAGAGTTTCTTCCAACAAACAAATATAGCTTGTAACTTAAGAGTTTCTATTAGTTTTTAACGTGTACTACAATTAACTTATAGACCAAAAAAAATACTAGTAATTAGCAAAATTTTTAGAAGCTAAAGAAGGGCTATAGTAATTTTTCTATTGTTTTTCAAGTGATTTATTGCATCCATCCCAAGACCGGCAAGACCCTCCTACCTTATGACTGGGGTTAATGCATCACCAGGACTGCACAGGCATTTGTGGGAGCCGCCCGCAGCACCGGCTGACGGGTGGGACCTGTTGAGGTTCGCCAGTGGGTGGGGCCCACTGTCAGCCGGGTAAATAGGGGACGTATTAACTTTGCTCATTGCTAGTCCATCCTGTTACCGCTGCACATGGCACTGCATAGTTTTTTTTTCGTGGGAATCTGGCACTATAGTCTATGTCTACAGTGGCAAACTTGGCATGCAGTTGGGGCGTTCGGAATAGCAATGATTTCTGATTAAAATTTTACTGTAACTAGCTTATTTTTTTACTGTAGTTGAGTTAGCTTATTGGTATAATTAAATTTAAAAAATTTAAAAATAGAAAAATATGTTAGTCCATCACAGACAATGCAAAGGAAAATAGAAAAAAATACAAAAAAACTCAACAAAAATCTAAAAAATTCAGAAAAAATGAAATTACTGATTAATGAAAAAAAGTAGAAGTTAGAAGTAGAAACTAAAAAAGCTAAAACGAGTAGGGCAAAAACTCTTGTGTAATTTTAGGACATAAAAACCGTGGGCTTCTGCTACATTACAACGCGCGACACCGGGGGGCAGCAGAATCTGTGTGTAGGGCTGGACAAAAAGCTCGAAGCTCGCGAGCTACTCGAGCTCGTAGCGGGCTCGGCTCGGCTCGAGCTCGAAAATTTTTATAGCGAGCCGAGCCTAAGAAATAGCTCGACTCAAAAACGAGCCAGCCCGAGCCGGCTCGCGAGCCAAACGAGCCAGGCGATATCCATCGAATTCGGTCGGCACTCGGTGCCTCGCCCGCTCCCTCCGCTCCTGCCGCTGCCCCGCGCCTCGCTTTCCCGCTCGGCGCTCCTCCGCGCTCCTCGCCTGGCCGCCCACCCGCGCCTCGCTTTCGCCTCCTCGCGCTCCTGCCCCGCGCTCGTTTTCTCGCTCCCGCCCGCCTCCTCCTCCTCGCGCTCCCACTCCCCGCGCCTCCTCCTCCCGCCCCGCCGCTTTCTCCTCCTCCCTCCCCCCCCGCCTCCTCCTCCCCTCCCCCCCCCTCCCGCCCCCCTCCCGCCCCCTCCTCCTCCTCCTCCTCCCGCCTCCCCTCCTCCCTCCCGCCTCGCCGCGCCTCCCCCTCGCTCGCCGCCTCCCGCTCCGCGCCTCGCTCTCACCGCCCCACGGCCGGCGACGCCGCCGACGCAGGCGAGGCCGGATCCGCGGCGTGGCGACGAGGCGAGGCCGGATGCGGCGAGAAGGGCGGTCGGGAGCCAGCGGCGGCGGATCCACCGGATCTTGCGTTGAGAGCAACGGCGACTTCGTCCACCTCTTCTTCGCGTCCTCCGCCATCGAGCCCTCGCGAGCCGGCTCGAGCCAACTACCGAGCCCGAGCCAAGCCGGCGTTCTAGCTCGATTCCTAAACGAGCCGAGCCGAGCCATGGCTCGGCTCGGTGCGAGCTCGGCCGAGTCTGGCTCGAGCCGGCTCGACTCGGCTCGTTTCCACCCCTATCTGTGTGACATGAGTGTGAAATCCCTGCCTAAACCTGGTGTCCAAGAAATTTGTTAGGCTGTGATGCATGTGACCAATGCTTCTTGGACACGGCTAATAAGACGGTCCAATGAATGATTCCAAAAGACCTGACTGCCCAATCGTCTTCGGTGGTGATCGGAATAGCGATGACTTTTGGCTTTTGCTGAAAAAACACTGTACCTGAGTTGGTTTATTAAGTATAATTAAATTTTAAAAAATACAAAAATAAAAACAACACGCTAATCTAGAGCCGACAATGCAAAGGAATACGGGAAAAAAAACAAAACTTAAAAAAACCAAAAAACACAAAAAAAAAATTAAATACAAACAAAAACGCTACAGTCCTCAACAGTGTTTTTAACGCTGGCAGCCCATCGCCACAGCCAAGTTGATCGCGCCGTTCATCGAGCCAAATTTGATTCTCACATACCGATGATACTGATGGGCTAGCTCGTCGATGGTTTCGTGTCCAACGGTTTGGAAGCCGAGCGCGAGTCCCGGGTTGGGCTGCAACTGAGACCGGCAACCTCAAGGCGTAGTTGGCTTTCGAAACCCTGAAGAATTTCACTTCGCACCTGAATCTTTTTGGGCCACCAAGTGGTTTGCAGCCATAAAATTCGCTTCACACTGTCGTGAGCTAGACTTAGCGTGTCACTTGCACCGGAGAAATTGAAGTCGCAATGCTACATCAGCAATTATGAAGTGGTATTCGTCTGATCAAAATTGGAGACACAGAGTAGGAGAGCCTCCAAGTCATCGGATCACTCAGGAAGCAAACCACTCCTATCTAACACCTGCAAGCACAGCTCTAGCCTGCCTAACAATGGATTACCAACCAAAGCCTGGCCATTGTTGACTCCTCCACTTTGTAGTGCACAGCTCACTAGCAGCCATTCCCAGGTTAGCCAGCTTTAGCTAGGTGAAATATCTGAGAAAATTTTGTCTACTCAGAAAGAAACGAGACTAATCCATTTGATCTGCATGTTGGAGTGAACCTAACTGTACTACATCTCACCGCAGTTGAACGGGCCAGGTCTGTTTGGATGAGGGGGGTTTACTGACTGATCAAGTACACGAACCTCTTTCTTTTCAGGCTCCTCCTCATCGACTCCGCGAAAATACCACGACGCAACAACACAACCAAACACAACCAGCAATTAAGATTGGCATGATTAAACACGTAGATTTCAGACCAAGAAATCAAGTTGGGTCAGCGGCTTCGCATCAATCCATCGGCACATACATTAGCATCGCGACTGCTTACCAAACTGCAGAGAAAAGCACATGTACACAGCAGGGAGCCAAACGGGACAGCAACAGGCTCAGGAAACGAAAGACAGTAACAACTGAACCGCCTGTCACCTCCGCGCGGCCTTTACAGCGGAGAGGAATCTAACCGCATAGCTTCAGAAAGGCGCATCATTTCTAGTTTGATTTGTTAATCGATGCCCTTAATTAGTTAATGCTGATGCTGGAAAGCAACCGTCGGGGTGGCCTGACCACCGGCGTTCTGAATGATTGATCGTCTTTGGAGACGGCAGACGGGTGAGTTAGGTGGAGAGAAGACCGCACCTTGCTGCCAAATCATTCCAGCTGGAATTCTCACCTCTTTAGGTGCCAGAGGTGCGAAAGGCTGTGAGTCCTAAAGGATTCGTGGAACACAGAAGATGCTTACTGCACGGTGGAGCAGAGTATAGTTTGTGCGGAGTTCTACACCATATTTCGCTCCTTTCCAACCAGTCGTGTATTAGGGCTCTGTTTGAAAGCTGTGTATTTAGGCTCTGTTTGAACAAAGAGACTAGCAATCTTTTCTTAGTTACATAGCTTCTTGGGGAACTCTCGCGTTCTAAAAAAACACTCGATATACATTGTGTATATTTTTTAGGGAAACATTGTGTATGTTTTCCTCGAAGGGGAGCTAGACAGACAGGCCAAGATAAAGTGGATGAAGATGAACAGGGCTTCAACGCAAACTCTGTACCACAGGGCTCGGGGAATCTTTCCCCCTTTTTTTTCTCTTTGAACACGGCAGCTGGGAGCCTGGCCTGCCTGGGAGAAGCTTCTTTCTCCTAGAAAAGGTCGGCAGCATGGACTCATGGACCCGGCCTACGAACGCACCTGGCTGAACGAACCGCAACCGGCGCATGGACCTGGTTCACCGACCCAGTTCTTCAGCCGTCACCAATCGGATCATACTAACCAGTAGGCCTAGTTAATGGCCCAGCGCACGGAAGCGCCGGTCCGAGCACGTTATCGCGGCGCCTACGTGCCCTTCTTAACACGCCTCGCCTTTGCTGATGATTTTTTTATTATAATAAATAATTTATATATATATATTTAAAGTAGTGATAGATAGTGTAGATATTGGTACATACGATATATATAATTTTAAACTCGTAAAATCACTTGAAGAATCTATTTTGAAAAACTATTTTATTTATTTTAATTTGAAGAGAAATAAAAAGCTAAAAGCAAAAGATTCAAAAGAGGAGAGCCACGTATGCATGACCGGGACGTGCAGTTCCGACGCTGGCGGCTGTACTTGCCCCACGAACGCACGGTTTGCCAGCTTCCGTGCCAAGTGTACCATAATATCTAGTACACCAGCAGCTGTTAAGTGAACTCTCCCCCAGATTGTTTCCAACCTCGCGCGCGTCGTGCACACGACCGGATAGCAAAATTTTAGGACGGCGTTCAGGCGTCGAAACATGGGGGAAAAAAAAATCCCCCGCTGGAACGGAACAAAACGCATGGATAGATTGGCACGACGGTTGGTAAGAACCAAGAGCGAAAGAATTCGCGTATCTGACGGTATTTCTATCGCTCTCTTCCTTGATTTCTTTCGCTTTCCTCCCTCGGTACGTGCGCCCCGCCAAGACTGCCACACCAACCTGGGCTAACCCATCCGTATCCAGCCAGCCAGCGCTGCCCGTTGGAAGTGGTTGAGGTGTGCTCTGCTCTGGCTCTTCTGTCGCTATATATCCTTTTGCTTGGCTTAATTTGGTCAATACGTCCGGCCAGCGCAAACGTCCCTGATCGAGCTTCTGCGACATTGTTCTGGCTAATTGCAGCTCTTGGGTCGAGTTGTTGGAGAGGCAGCGAGGTCGATAGGATGGCGGAGGAGGCGAAGAAGGTGGAGGTCGAGGTGGCGCCGCAGCCAGCGCCGGAGCCGACCAAGGACATCGCCGAGGAGAAGGCGGTGGTGCCGGCGCCGGAGGAGTCCAAGGCCCTCGTCGTCGTCGAGAGTAAGGCGCCACCTCACCTTTCCCTGCGTATGAACGTACATGTTGATGTAGACATGCATGTCCACTTTCTGTTTCTGTTTGTGTTCCTGCATGGGAGTCGTGGCTGATCGTGTGTAGTTAGTTCCGGAGAGTGGCAATCGGTTCCGAGTGTTTTCTTGTTGCTACGCGTCTTGCCTTTGTTCTCATATTTTCAGGTAAAATTTCATCAGTAAAAAAAAAAAATTCAAGCATAGACCCCTGATTTTTCAGAAGCAGACAGAGCATGTTGTTATTTGCACCACCTGAGGGTACAGTACTACAGCTCTGCGTCTTGTGCAGTTGGCAGTGAGACCGTACTCTTCAGAAAGATTTTTGAAACCGCGAGATCATGATTCCGTAGGATTTAATCTCTATCCAGTAAGTTTGTTTGTCAAAATCTGATTAGTTGTCTGAATCTTTCATATTCCCGAAGGAGATGTGCATGACACAAGATCAGGCACATTAAGAAGAGAACCATTAACAAAACTATAAAATACTTAAAAAATCTTGAGGATAGAATGACGCAGTGCAACTTCATTCAGCAATATCGAAGATATTTCAAACAGAGAGCAGATAATAACAGGTTGATACATGCTTAGCAGGAAGAACTGTCAAATGTTCTAACCTTTTCAACGTTCTTTTTGCCAGATGCTGAGAAGCCTGCAACTACAGGGAGCTCACACGAAAGAGGTTAGTGATTCATCCAGCTCTTAAGACTGAATGCGAATCATATGTACAACCACTTGAACTGATGTGCAACTCTTCCCCTTTCTTCAGACGCTTTCCTCGCGAGGGTCGCTACTGAAAAGAGGATGTCACTGATCAAGGCCTGGGAGGAGAGCGAGAAGGCCAAGGCCGAGAACAGGTCGGTTCTTACTCTCTTTCAAATCATGAAATGTTCTTACTACAGTCTTCAATCTTCATACATATAGAGCAAACGGGTCTCAAATCAAATCATGAGCAACTTTGCACAAAATTCAGCTCATACTTCTGGCCAGGGAGGAAATCTCTCCCAGGAGAATGGCTAGAGTAGGAACGTCCCACTTAGTCGATCCGAGTTTGAGATCTCACCAAACTTAGAAGGTAAAATCAAAGTGACGTCTCTCTCCTGATCCCCTTCTTATACTTCTGACAAGTGGATTGCAGTTTCATCCCGGGTGTCTTAACCACAAGTAATTTTTTTCCTCTCCAATTGAACAAGCAAAGCCCTCCAAAATAGGAGATCTTTTCTTTTTCAGAAGTAAACAAGGACTAATCACCACCGGTGCAATTAATTCACCGAGATGACTTCATCTCTGTCTCCATTTATATTTAGGCTGTAACTTTCGTTCCACTCAAAACTCGAATGCTTCATCTCTACTGCTTGTAGTGGACACGCAGCAGTTAGCAGTATCATTTAAGTTGCACTTTCACTGTCGCACAGGGCGGCCAAGAGGCTAGCGAACATAACCTCGTGGGAGAACTCCAAGGTCGCTCAAATGGAGGCCGAGCTCAAGAAGATGCACGTAAGTTTTGCAGTAAAATCAGCCTGAAGTTTTACAGTTAATCATACATCAGGAGGTACAGCAGTCGGTAACAGCAACCGATAGTGCGGTGTTGCACTGGTGACAAAACAATATGGGCAATGCAGGAGCAACTGGAGAGGAAGAAGGCGGAGTACGCGGAGAAGCTGAAGAACAGCGCGGCGATGGCGCACAAGACGGCGGAGGAGAAGCGGGCGGCGGCGCAGGCGAAGCGCGGCGAGGACATCGTCAAGGCGGAGGAGACCGCCGCCAAGTACCGCGCCAAGGGGGAGGCGCCCAAGAAGCTCTTCGGCGTCTTCAGCAGAGGATAGCCGCAGCGATTGTTTTCGGAGATAGTCCTGTGCAGCGTACCGCGTGGTGGCACTTGGTGGTGGTTTGGTGTTCGTTGCTTGCGAATCAGGTCCATTTGGAAGGCAGAATTTTCGCGATTCTTACGTGATTTGAGCTGTCGCACGTGAAATTCTTGCAAAAAACTTGTGTATCCTGAAGGGGGTGTCTGCTTGGCACTACCGCTACACGGGGACGTTTTGCTGTCTGTTATTTTGTTGTGAAGGGGGTGTGCCAATGTGGCTGTAAGCTAGGGGTTGCCTTTGGGGTGTATTTTTATCTGTTCGTTTAGTTTTGATGTGGAGAAGGAAGAGCATCCCTTTTGTATTTATGAAGATGGTTTTAGTTTGTATGACACTTTGATACGTGTGGTTTACAAATTCAGCAGTGGTGCCGTGGTGTCATTTTTTACGGTTCTAACGAGCTGTATAAGAGAAATATTGTTGTTCGGCGTATATCCATGTTATGGGATAGTGCAGTATGGATAAATGAGGGGCAAGAAAGTAATGAGATATAAGGTACAGGTACCATAAGAAGACATCCAGGTGTATTGCCGCGTAAAAATATAGTTGATTGTCTAACTAAAAACAGAAATCATTTTGGATAGCATATAAGGTACAGGCCTAACCATGAGTTAGGCTGAGACACCATAAGACCATCTCCAGTGCAAGCACCTTCACAGGTGCTTAGAGAGAGAGAGAGAGAGAGAGAGAGAGAGTTGTCGTATCAGCAAAACGATCTCTTGTGCAATACAAATGCTTAGATGATTTCCAAGAGCTCATGTAATCACCTATTGTTGCCAACACAAAAGTCAATCCCTAGTAAAAATAGTTTAAAAAATATTGGGAGCTACTAGTGGCCGGATGTTCGATTCGGACGCTAGCTCTTCGTATCAAAAGTGAGTCCATCTCCTCCATCCGATTTCCACCCCAAGTCACCCAACCAAATGCTGAAAAAACTTGTTTCTCTCTCCCACGCTCCGGTGTAGGATTAAGAATAATTGACTATGGGGTGAATAGGAGGTTCTTAAAATTTTTACTTTCTGAAACTAATTTCTACAAATTAAGAGTTAAGTAAGATTTCTATGATAATTCAAGACCAACTTGATTCTAGTAAATCTAAGACACCACAAGCCAAGTCTCTACAAATAGGATTTTAATTTAATAAGATATGATAATTTCAATAGCTAGAAATATAAATGCAAAAGTAGAGACAAAGAAATAACAATGAAGACACGCGGTGTTTTTGATGTGGTATCCATTAGTTTCATTAGTCCACGTTAAAGAAAGCCCAATTAAATTGGACCGGCTCCACGAATTAAGCCTCGCTCTCGATTCCATTAGTGGTTGTTCTTCCTTCGCTCCAAAGATGGCGAACACCAAGCCACTCACAATTGACGCGGGTTTCTTCACAATCTTCTTGAAGAGATCACCATGTAAACTCTCGCCAAACTATCTAGGTGTCGGCAAACACCAAAAGTAATAAGCCACAACTTTCGCTTGATGGATTTCAAGTGCCAAGGATCAACTAACTCAAATGAATGCAATATGTGTATATAAGGTGTGGAGAGTTTGCTCTTAGCTCAAAGATGTTAAATGAAGTTTGCTCTTAGCTCAAAGATGTTAAATGAAGTTTCTTACCATGTCATTGAGCTGGTGGGGATGAATTTATACCCATATCAACCAATTTGATCGTTAGAGAGCAATACCTTGAATTTTCAACAAATGTGGTAGTATCGTCGTTCATCGATTGGTACTTCCGCACCTACATAGTAATGGCTATAATAAGCAGTTTTAATGATTCTGAACTAGCCGTTATATTCGCGGCACGATACTAACACTTAAAATATGGTAGTTCCAATTTTCGGTAGTACCATTTCGACATATGGCGGTACTACCGTTTTTCTTTGAGCACCAAAAGTAGCTCTCTCTGAAATAACATACTACCAACTAGGATTTGGTCCTTTCAAGTTGCGGTAGTACCGCTTAAGATTTACGGTCATACTGTGATGCGGTAGTACCGTAAATTATAATTCGGTACTACTATTTTTTAGGGGAACAAACAAGCTACAAAGATGCTTTTCTGGAAATTACATACTGCCAACTAAAATTTGATCTGATTGAGGTACAGTAGTACCATACTACCTCTCAATCATACCAAAATGCGGTTGTACCACCAAGTAATCTTCGATACTAGCTTTTAACTTAAATTCTAAGTGGATACATGATCCTTAGTTGATCCAAATGGCATAAGAATATGTTGTCAAGTTACTAGTCATGATCCCTCTTAATAGTACAGCATTTGATCTATAATCTGGTCTTCCACCAATTCTCTAAAGATCGGTAAAATAAAAAAGAAATTCTAAACTACTTATACCTTTCTTCTATGCCATTGTGATCTTTTCTTTAACTCTTGTCATGCATCTTTAGGTCGTACACCATCTTTGGGGACTAAGCTATTTAAACACTTGATAACCATGTTAGTTCCATATTCACATATTATCATTAATTACTAAAATAATTTTTAGGACCCTAGATGCTTTTAATCTTCTTATTTTTGGTAATTGATGACAACCCAACCAATATGAGTGAAAGAAGGAATTTTTGAATATACCACTTGTTGAAACAAGTTGTTTATTCTTGTTGCGACTTTGAAAAACAAATAATTCTTGCAATGAGCACAAAAGAGTTTTGAGAATTATTTGCTTTTAAAGTCATTTTAAAGAAGGCTCTCCCTAAACATGTGTATGTAGTTCGAGAAGTTGTTTTGCAAGCACATGTAGAGATTTTTAAAAATTTTGGCAAAGCTTCTTTTGTTTGTTGAACTTGAGGATTTTTGTTATCTCAATAAACGATATTTTTGTTTGTTGAGATTCTTTGGTAGAGATTTTGGCGGGCCACAACAGACTTTGATAAGTCGCGGGTCTTCTCTATTGCTTCATTATCTTGTTTTATTGCTTTGCCTCATGTCCATCCCAACGTGTTGAAGCAAGTTCTAATGTAGTGTTGGTTTTGCTTGTGTAGTGTTCTCTCCTAGATCTCTTCCATCTTCCTTCATAAGCTAAAGGGTGGGTATGGTGTGGTTAATTTCGTGTGAGTAGCCTGCAAGGCAGAGTGTTGCCTTGTTTTTCAAAAAAGTTGCTGGTGAAAAGGTGTCCCATCAGGTCTTGTCACTGCATAAAGCTGCACCATTTGATCTTTTCACTGCGAAAAGTTGCCCTATTTGATCTTGTCACTGTACGCCCCATCTAGTCTTGTCGCTGAGCAAAACTATCCCATCAGGGGTAGTCACTATGCAAAGCTGTCCCATCAGGTTTAGTCACTACGTAAAGCTGCGTCGTCAGGTCTAGTAAGTGCGTAAAGTTGCCTCGTCTGGTCTTGTCACTACGCAAAGCTGCCCCATCAGGGGTAGTTACTACGCAAAACTACCCTGTTTGGTCTTGTTACTGCACAAAGCTGCCCCGTTTAGTCTTATTACTGCGTAAAGTTGTCTCGTATGATCTTGTTAATGCGTAAAGCTACATCGTCTGGTCTAGTTACTGTGCAAAGTTGCCTTGTCTGGTCTTCTGACTATGCAGAAAGCTGTCACGTCATGCTTTTCGGTCCATAGGCCAATTCTATCTGAGGCGTAGCTACTAGGAACATGTGGATGCCACGTTGACCAAAAACAGGGTGGTTTTGGGTGAAGGAGGACAATTGCAACGATTTTGCTAGTTAGGGGTGGAAAGTGAACTGTTTGTAGCTGAGGGTGTAAATTGAACTCGGGGCATAGGTTAAGAGGGGTAAAGTGGATATCTCCCTATAATCCAAGATGACATAATAACACCGACATGCTTGGCTCCGTGCATGTATGCTGCGTCTAGCATGTGAGATGGTGACGACTTGAGCTGGTCAGATCCCGTGCATTCCCATAGGAATACTTGATGTGATGAATAATGACTGATGACTAGCGACTAATCACTTAATCAGTAGGTTCTTGCCGTTCTTACAATTGGCAGGCTCTTTCCAGACAAGAAAGAAACTGAAGTACTACTACTACTCTACAGGTGGTAATTGGTAGGTTCTTTCCAAGCAAATCACACTGGAAGTCTGGAACGCCAGACTTAACAAGACCAGTGGGTGCATCCTTGCGTTTGACTGACAGTTCCTGTAAGATGGCCGCAATGTGTGGGCAATTTCTAGGCAAGAAACAGCAGTGGTAGGCTGTAACTGGTATGCTCTTTCTTCCCAAGCAGACGGAGCCACCCACCCATTGTGTCCTCCTGCATTTGGACTGAGATGGCCATCTCTTCACTGCTCGCCAATCAGACAGTCACCAGAACGCACTGCAGCTTACACTGAAACTACATTGCATCTGAAAATTCTATTGTCATCAGTGCCAGATCTGTTTCAGCTATCCTTACCCGGCAGACCAGCACAATAACTAGTGTTTCAAAGATGCCTAGCAAGTAATTCTGGGCCTGATTAGGTGAGATCTTTTCGGCTACGGCTGATGGCTTTTGATTCTAGCGCGAGAACGAACGAAATACCGATAAGCTGATAAACCACTTCGAGAAGGTTGTCTCGATAAACTGTTTCGAAAAGGTGGATGAAAAACTATCCCATTTATTTGTTTGGGAAACCATAAACCAAAAAAAAATCCACCAACAGAACGACAAAACAGTCAGATATGGATGCCCCAAAGGTTTCATGAATTTTTCATCGAGAAAAGAAAAATCAAGAGATTTCACCGTGCAAAAGGGAAGAGGCCTACCATGAAACTTACTTACTTTGTGTTCATAAACTTAGACTAGTGTCTGCACGCATTTCACGCACGCACGCAAGTTACAGAATAAGTAAGTAAACAAGCAAAAGCAGGGCAAGCTAGCCGTGGATAAAACTGTCAAGTTGCTACTAACGGATCGTCTCATATCACAAGGGAAAATGATGGGTAAACGACATGCCACCAGCCATTATTAGTTCATCCAATTTCAGAGGAAACGTGTGTGTGTGTGTGTATATATATATATTTGTGTGTGAGAGAGAGAGCATGATATAAGTATAATGGGTTGTGTTCGCGTCGTCTGCGTACCCTAAAGAAGAGGAAGCTCGCTACTTACAACAGTTGGGCCAGGCTGAGTCGTAGCCCTCAAAGCCCAACCAACAAAAATTAGGGAAACGTAAGCCCGCTCTGTTGCGCGCGGCTAGGAACACAAGACGACCATAAAACAAGCCGAGCGCTCCGCATCACACGATTGGCGAACGAACGATGCGCGCGAGCCCGCGACCCGCACCACCGAAGTGCTCCCCCTCCCCTACCACCACCACCACACTACTACTACCCGCCTCCTCCGTCGCCATGCCGCCCCCTCGCCTCGCCCACCTCCGCCACCTCCTCCTCCTCCGCTCCCCTCCCCACCCGCTCGCCCCCAACCCCGGCGCCCCCCTCCGCCGCCCGCCCCACCATCGCTTCCTCCTCCCCCGCGCCATGACCGGCGCCGCGCAAGCAGGTAAGCGAGACGAGCCTATCCTTTTCGTTACGTGCGGCACCGGCAGCCTCTATTGCGGTTGATTGATGACGGGATGGTTTGTGGGGGGGGGGGGTGAGAGCGCAGGTGTGGTGGCGGGGTCGGCGGAGTACGAGGAGGTGCTCGGGTGCCTCTCATCGCTGATCAGGCAGAAGGCGCGTGCGGACACCGGTAACCGCGGCAACCAGTGGGAGCTCATGGCCAAGTACCTGCAGGTGGTGTCGCGACGGTGGCTATTCGATTGATTCGTGGTTTGGTTGCTGTTTCTGATTGCGGTTTGGTTGTTTTGTTAGATACTGGAGCTGGAGGAGCCCATCTCGCGGTTGAAGGTGGTTCACGTCGCGGGGACCAAAGGCAAGGTGAGTGCACACGATCGGCGTGAGGGATTGCGGTGTTGGGTTAGACCCATGTGCGCCGATTTGGATGGATTTAGTTGTGCTAGTTTCAGTAACATATTAACCGGTAGCCATGCACAAAATTGTTATGAAAAAACCAGCGACCAGCGTTAGCTGCATTTGGCCTGTGTTTCCATATGGAACATTGGAATGGGGATTGTTATGAGCTTGTCATCACACAGTTTACTTTAGAAACCTGCATGCTTGGTGGAGTTGTCCTCGCCTGAAAACGAGAATTTTACCTGCCTTGGTTATTAATGAAGTTTAGCGCTGGGCCGCTGGCCATTTTGGAACGTGATTTTTTGTTTGCTAGTTGTTTGTAATTGCTCATCACTGAATGATGCCTTACCAATGTAAACAATGAATGATTAATACACCCTTTAGATTGATTTGCTTCACAGTGTACTAAGAGAATTTTATGCCATACTATGCAAACGAAAATTCGCAGTAGAGCACATGCTGAAAACTCTAGCCCTTTACTATCCTGTAGGGTTCAACCTGCACATTTGCTGAGTCAATCCTTCGATCATGTGGTTTCCGCACTGGGCTGTTCACCTCGCCACACTTGATGGATGTCCGTGAACGATTTCAGCTTAATGGGTATTCTTTCTTGTTTGCTACATTGCTAACTTTATTTGTTTCTTATTTTGATATCATCCGCTTGTTATAATTAGACTTGAGGGAATTTCTATTGTCGAATTGCTTCAGTTTATTTAATTATTGCCATGACCATGTGCCCTTGTGCTTACTTAGTTTCCTATTTTTGGTGAGTTCATAGGCTGGACATTTCGGAAGAAAAGTTTATAAGGTATTTCTGGTGGTGTTGGAACAAACTGAAGGTAAGTATCCACCTGTTTGTTTCATGTGATGGTAGTTTGGTTTGTATCGTACTGAAGTGAAACTACAAAATAAGCACTAGTGGAATCTGCATCATTTCTTTCTATTAGCTTTATGACTTTATTTTAGACACTCATTACTGTTGTGAATTTGTTGTGCCTTCCAGAACAAGACTGGCGATGATATTCCAATGCCAGCCTACTTTAGGTTCCTTGCGCTGCTAGCATTCAAGATCTTTTCAGATGAGCAGGTAAAAACTTTGCAAATACTTTCTGTTCTTTAACCTTTTCATCTTGTAATGAATCTTTGTAAGCATATCACAGCTTTCTCTTTTTATGGATTTTGAAGACTTTGCCCATTTAAAGGATAGATATTCATGGACATGGTCTCATTTAATCAGACTTAATTTGTACATCTCTCAAATAAAAGGCATATCTTATGCTATAGCTTTATTGAATCTAAAAGGCTGGCACCTCTTTAATATTTGTCACCATCTTCACTTGAACTATCTGCAGCCTATGCTCTTGAAGGTTATGACATATGAATATTATTTTGACCCGTGAAAGGGTTAGTTATCTGATAATTTTATTTAGAAGCATTACATTTTCGGTAGATGAGTATATTGTATACTTCTCAAGTTTAAGAATTGAAGTTACGGCTCTTTCCAAGCAATATACTCAAAACTCTTTTTTAATGCAGGTGGATGTAGCTGTGCTCGAGGTTGGTCTGGGAGGGAAATATGATGCAACGAATGTGGTGTGTGATATTTCTATCAACCATTTTATAGTCAAATACTGGACAGCAGTATAAAGTATTCGTCTGACATAATCGCCAACCAAAAAAAGCACATACACCAGCACAAAGCACAAATAATGTCTATTTGTCATCTTGACAGTCTGATTTGAATGCTGAATGTTTGCAAGTAGACTTTATCTGCGAGAAGGTTGTGCTGGGATGCAACCTACAGTAGATTGGTTCTACTGTAGTTTGTTCATCTAGCCGTCCAGGTTCAGCTGTACGCTATGTAGAATCTGTTTGGAGTGCATGTTAAGCATATGTTTATTTCCATTTTAGCTCATTGAGATCACTGCCAATATCTTGACTTGAACAAAAACTGAAGACTATAACTGATGTGTAAATTGAAACTTTTTGCAGGTCAAAGCACCTGTAGTTTGTGGAATATCTTCCCTTGGATATGATCACATGGAAATTCTTGGTTAGTCATGAAACTGAAAGAAGAAATACCTTGCATCCATAGTAAACTTGTTTCACGCTGCCAATGTTTATTAATGGCCCATGAGCAGGTAATACACTTGGAGAAATTGCTGGGGAGAAGGCTGGAATACTCAAGGTTTTTTGCTAGTTATTTTTTTAATATGTTTATTAAGACATAGAATAAGTGTACTTTGTTTACTTTGCTCAGATATCCTTCAGTTAACACTTCTGTTGCTACATTTGACTGTTGTTTAATTTCTGACTGGCCTTGTTCCTCAATGCAGAAAGGAGTTCCAGCCTATACAGTTCCACAGCCAGAAGAGGCAATGTCTGTACTGAAGTACAGAGCTTCTGAATTGGGTGTATGTTATATTCCGTGCTACACATTTTTTTGGTTGCTACCATCCCTTACATTCATGTGTCCATGACCATGACTACAACTCATTACAGTTTTTAATATAAGCAACTTAAATTCATTAAAGGTTTCTCTCCGAGTAGTCCAGCCTTTGGATCCACAACAATTAGAATATCAACCTCTTGGACTGCATGGTGAGCACCAGTACATGAATGCGGGCCTTGCTGTTTCATTGGCTAATACCTGGCTTGAAAGTCAAGGACATTTGGACAGAATACATGCCAAACATTCTGTATGCATTCCAAACTGGCACCTATTTATTTTGCGCCCCCCCAAAAAAAGTGTTAGGATCAATTATCATTCTACCATGGAATGCAGGGTACGTTGCCAGGTCAGTTCATCAAAGGGCTGTCAAGTGCTTGTTTGCAAGGCCGAGCACAGATTGTTCCAGATCCACAGGTGAACTCAGAATATAAGAGTAGCAATTGTTCCTTAGTTTTCTATTTGGATGGGGCACATAGCCCAGAAAGTATGGAAATGTGCGCAAGGTGGTTTTCCCATGTTACAAAGAAGGATGGAATACAACCAGGTTGCTTGGAGCAGCCTCATAGTGGCAGCAATTCTAGGAAGGTATAATGCCTTGCAGTGGCAGCCTTTCTGGTTAAATCAATGTTTGAATATGTTCAGTTTCTCTCTCTCTTTTTTAATCGTTGTTCTTTCTTTCTTATGAGTTGCAGATTCTCCTGTTCAATTGTATGTCTGTAAGAGATCCTCAGAGATTGCTTCCTCGTCTTTTAGATACATGTGCTCAAAATGGTATGTCAATCAAACTCCTTGTTGCACTATTGAAGATTTTGAACCATATAATGAGTTCTTTTTGTAGTTATTAAACATGTATGGAAAACCAAGATCGTACTAGAATAAGTACAATTGTTCATTTACATGTCATGTCAAAAATCTGTATTATGTTTCCCTTGAATGGTTGGACTACCAGCAAGTTGAGGAGTGTGTGAAGTTACAGGCTGGCATAATTCTTTTCTTTTCTTTTCAAGATCAATATATTTGTATTCTGAGTTGATTGGATGCTTTGGTTGCTCTTCCGTAATGATGAGCACTCGTTTTGCTCAGGGCTCCACTTTGATCAGGCCTTATTTGTGCCAAACCAATCACAATACAACAAGCTTGGTTCCCATTCGTCACCACCTTCAGACCGTGAGCAAATTGATTTGTCATGGCAATTGTCACTTCAAAGGGTGTGGGAAAGCCTGCTTCATAGCAATAAAGGTTTTTCTAATCTTAATTTCAATTAACCATCGAAACTGTCTTTTATTGTCAGCATGTGTTTTCTTGTTGAAACAAGACTAGTCCATTGGGTTGAAGATGATATATGGACTTGAATGGGAATGGTGCAGGTCTAAATGGTGCAAACTCGAATGGGAATGATGCAGGTCTAAATGGTGCAAACTCAAGTGGGACTAGTTCAGTTTTTGAATCTCTTCCATTGGCAATTAAGTGGCTAAGGGAAGCTGCTCAACAAAACCAATCTACTTCATTTCAGGTAAAAGCTTAGGCCATACTTTCAGGAATGTTCTCTGAAATGTTCCATAGTAGTACTATATACTAATATGTGCGAATGGAATATTTCACCCATTCATAACTAGCTACTGTCTCTGCGCCTGCACCACCGCCTTCGGACGCTGCCGCCACCCTAGGTCTCCGTCTCCTCCCACCACTCTCACATTCCTGGGGGAGGCCACAGAGAAGAAGACGTGGTGCGCCGGGCTGGGGCTCGAGGTGGACATGGAGAAGAAGGGCTCGACCGCGTGGGGGCTTCCTTCTCCGCCGCCGTGGCCGCCTCTCCTCTGCTCTCCTCTCCTAGAGAGGAGGGTGGCTGGCTGGGGATGGGGGAGATAGCCACGTGGAGAAGAGGAAGAAGATCAAAGGAGGAGGTGCTGCTTCGGCTTGGCTGACAGGCCTTTTGGCTTTACTGCTCTCCGTGGATGGCTGCTGCTATAATCCGTTACCTCCTTGTTCTTTCATCTTTTGTTTTATGTCTTTAGATTGCGTCCATTCAAATCTGTTGCTCTTTATCTTTGAGTTCGTCAAAGCCGTGCGAATCCATAAATTCCTAGTCAATCAGCCAATTGCTTTGCTAGCCACGGTCCATCGTCTTGGATGGTGTGGTCCTCTCCTTCCTTTCACATAGTCGCAGCCGTCACTCTTTTCTTTGAGTCACTGCAGATCGTAAATCTTCATGATGCCGCCGCTTTTTTTTTAGCCGTCGTCCCGAGATTCTAAGGCCGTAGCGCTTCTTCTACACCACGCCTCCGTTATGCTTCTTGTGCACAGCGCCGCCGCCGTCTCGGGTTTTGATCTGTGCCGCTATGCTTCTTCCCCCTCTTCGGTTTGATTTGACAACTCTCTACTTGTGTCACCTTTCACATCCTCTTCGTCGTGCTACCGTGGTCGATTTTACTCCCGCTTACCTCTATCTTCTCGGCCCTTGCACTTTGTGCTTTATGGGCTATCGCACGATTTTGAATAGAAGACGATCTTTTGGCATAATTTTCCAAGAGCTGCACACTACGACGATATCTTCAAGATACGGACTTTGGTGTTAAGGGTATTTAAGTCTTTCCTTTTAGTTTCAACTCTTTTCAAATGTAATACTATTGCATATGCTTTATATTTGATAGAGTGTGTTAAGGGTATTTAGGTTTTTTCCCATATGTCTAGGGTTTAGGTCCTTGTGTCTTCTTGTACTATTTATATGCCCTATGGGCTATTGTAATATACAACAAGCATTCAATCTTACACTGCTATTCCATGATCTGGAACATCTAGCCTTTTCATTATGCATGTGCGTTTGTTTTATGTTCCTTGATTCTGCTATTCCATGATGTAGGACACCTGCCATTATGTTGTATTTCTTCTCTTGCAGCTGCTTGCCCACTTGACGCTGATACATTAACATTTGCACACTGAACCAGGTCTTGGTTACTGGCTCGCTGCATCTCGTTGGTGATGTCTTGAGATTGCTCAAGAAGTAACTTCGTTTGGAATGATACACCGTTCAGATTGAAGTATCTGCTTACAAAACCATAAGCTGGAGCCTATCATAATTTATCGGGACTCACAATACAGCCACCTGGTCGGAAGGATGGAAGAATTGAAAGGCGTTTTGATTCTGATGCTAACCAACAGCAAACTTGTTGTATTTCTCCATTTTTGTGTTTCTGACTTTATGGGCAATGTGTGCCAAAGCCTAATTTTGTTCAGAAGAATGCCACCCAATTTTGGAATGTACAAACATTGAATAATATGATATCTGGAATAGCAGTGTTTTGGCAAGTTCTCCATTCTATAAAATCTGTTGGAAGATAGAAACTAAAGTGGCAAATTGCCAATGTTCATTTTTCCTGCGTATCCATGATAATTTTACTTTGCACAGAAGCATGACTGACATGAGTACTCTTTTGCTGAATGAATTCTTGGCAATCCAGATCGAAAGTAATCCTGTTTAGTGGTGGCCCTGAGCAAATAAGGTAGATTCCGCACTTCAGGTGAGAGATCAAAGGTAGGTACATATGCGAGTCCTACGCCTCACCATCTCTTCTCCTATTCTTCCAGTTCATTGTCTACAGTTAATTAAAGTTTATTCACCTACGTGGACCGTGAACATACCCTTGATCTAGACTTCCTAGAGTTGGCTTCAGGGACTCTATCTCACCTGGATCATGAATTTTCGGAGGATGAGATTTGGAAAGCAATAAAAAAACCTCCCTTCGGCGAAATCACTGGGCCCAGACTGGTTCACGGGAATCTTTTACAAACATACTTGGCCGGTGATCAAACAAAGCGTTATGGACGCGTTTCATGCCCTATTCCTCTTACAAGGGCATTGCTTGCACTATTTGAACAATGCGTTGATTGTTTTGCTGCCTAAGAAGAACAAAACCAATAGGATCACAGACTTCCAGCTGACTATTCTTGTCCATAGTTTCACCAAACTATTCTCTAAGGTCTTAACCAACTGACTGAAAAAGGAACTGCCGGCTCTAGTGTGACCAAACCAGTCCGCTTTTGTTTCCGAAAGATCAATACACAACAATGTCTGTTTCCTTGCCGCCAAGAACTTCAAAGCCAAGAAGAAACCCTCACTCTTGTTGACATTAGATATATCTAAAGCATTCAACTCGGTTTCTTGGCCATTTCTTCTATAAATCCTTAAACATATGAGCTTTAGTCTAAGATGGTGCGAATGGATATCAATGTTGCTAGTCAGTGCCTCCTCTAAAATCCTACTGAATGGAAGGCCTGGAAATGATATCTAGCTACGCCGGGTCTAAGACAGGGAGACCCGCTTTCCCCAATGATGTTCCTGCTGGTGATGAAGGTCCTTAACGTCTACTTCTAAAAGGCAAACATGCTCTTAGCACTCTCTAACCTTGGTGTCCGAGGGTTACAGGAGCATATATCTCTATATGGCGATGACGTAATTTGCTCCGTTGCCCCAAGATGACATGACCTGCAAGTAGTCAAGGAGATTCTTATTAACTTTGGACAAGCGTCGGGCCTATGCACCAACTTCTAGAAGAGCTTAGTAGCCCCCATATGCTGCTCGAGGGATGAAATAGAACTGGCTTTGCAAGAACTTCCTTGTCAACTTGCCTCCTTCCCTATAAACTACTTGGGCTTGCCGGTGACATTGTCCAGACTAACTAAGTCACAAGTTCAACTGTTGGTCGACCGATTCATCCAGAAATTCCCGACGTGGAAAGGAAGCCTATTATCTTCAGGTGGTCGTCTCGTCGTGGTCAAATAAGTTCTTTCCATGGTACCCATTTACCACCTTCTATCACTTGACTTACCATCCTGGGCTATCAAAGCAATTGACAAAAGACGTCGCACTTTCCTTTGGAAGGGATCAAAGGTCATCATGGGGGGACACTGCCTAGTGGCGTGGAAATCTATATGCAGGCCAGCTGTTGGTGGTCTAGGAATTCTAGACCTTAAGACAATGGGCTATGCATTACGTTTGCAATGGCTATAGGGGCAAAAAACAAACCATGCATGGGCATGGGCAAATCTTCAAGCTTCACATGAACGATCATCTATGCAATGCTCAGGGCGGCAACAAAAATATGACTTGGTGACGGCAGCCGAACGTTATTTTGGTTGGACAATTGGATCGAGGGGCAATCAGCTGTGGACATAGCTCCAACTATCTACAAGCTGGTCCATCCGAAAATCAAGAGAACCACCACGGTTGCACAAGGTCTGTTGCTAAATTCTTGGGTCCGTGCAATTTAGGGGGCCATGTCGGTCCAAGCAATCTCTGAATTCTTGCTCCTTTAGCAAAATGTTAGCTCCATCTCTCTCCATCTCAAACCAATGACTAGGTCATCTGGAAACTAAACGCGTGAGCGAAGGTAGAGGTACTGGCAGCTGCGGTTGTGGTCCCTCCATGGCTCCTTCCTGCTCTGCTATATTGGTGGTAACTACATATTGCTTCTTGAACTTTCGAATGAGCTTGGGCATATTGATCTTGTACAGCTTGCAGAGACGTCTAATGATCTTGTGCGTGGCTCCTTGCATGGACCACTATCCACAAGCACTGGTGTACTTGAAATTATGATGTAGAACTTGATTGCCTATCCTTGTGGTGAAATACAACCTGGTGATGCATTCAATGCGTTGGCCCTTTGACTCTTATCCTTGGTGAAGTAAACTGGTGACTCCTTTAATTCAAGACTCCGCAACAAAACTCAGAGAAGTCCTCGCCATCCTCATGTTCAAGGTCACATTTCTTAAAAAGGCCAATGACATGCTCTTTACGTTTACTCATTGTACAATGAAGTGTATGCTATTCTCTTTAATATTCGCCATATGTGTGCACATGAGCATGTTTATGTGTGTTTTATTACTGGATTTAATTACGAATGCACATGTTTATGTGTGTTCTTCTGGGTGAACTAACAATAGATCGACCAACTTATTCTTTCTAAAAAAATCGACCGACAGATAAAGACCGGCTCTAGTTTCCTATTACTTCTGCAGATGTCTTGGACTATTATTAGCCATTAGTTACCCTTGGACACTAAATATAGTTGAGCACTGTGTGTAGGAGAATAACCGCAAACTAGAACCATGCGAGTAGTCTCCAAAGTTAGCATCTATGACGTGGCACATCTGATCTCACCTTTCTGACCTTTTCCTCTGGCTTGGAGTTGGAACCTAGCCTCTTCTATTTCTCCCCCAGCCTTCTGCCTCCCCCAAATCAGGTTTCAGGCATTGCATTTTATAGGCTCCCTTCACTTCTCTTGCCCACCCTCTCTTTGGCTTTCGTCTGCATCTATTCGGTTGCAGATTGAGAGCCGAAGACAAGCTATATTGGTATCATTAGAAGGGTTGTGCCAGCCAGCTCTTACTAGCAACTAAGCAACATATTTCGCTACGCATCACCACTTAGAATACCAGGATGACGTTCTCTGGTACACAGGACAAGTGCAAGGCTTGTGACAAGACCGTCCATTTCATCGATCTCCTTACTGCGGATGGCATTCCCTACCACAAGTCTTGCTTCAGGTGCAGCCACTGCAAAGGCACTCTTTCGGTATGCTCCCTTCTTGGCAATTGCACTCCGTGATGCTGATGCAAAGCATCAGTTTCTCATACCCCCTCTACGATATTCTGAATTATATGTTGTGCATGAGCTGATGTTAAACTGTGCTGTTTCTAGATGTGCAGCTACTCCTCTATGGATGGAGTTCTCTACTGCAAGACCCATTTCGAGCAGCTTTTCAAGGAGACAGGCACCTTCGCCAAGAACTTTCCCACAGGTACGTTTTGACTTGCTTCACTCTCCCCCTGTTAGTGTTATGAAATCACAGCGGGAATCTTATTCCTGTACTTCTTTTCTTTCTGTTCAGGTGCGAAGGCAAACAATGACCAGGTACTGCACTCTCACCATCTTTCTGACTGCGTTAGAAGTTTGTTTGGCCGTCCTCTGGGCCAGAATTTATGTCTTTTGTAGTGAAAATACTTTGAAACAAATAGGCATTATGATCTCCAAAAGGCCGCCAGCATGGTTGGTTATCCGTGCTGATGATTCAAATGTTTCATGGAGTACGATCAGCAATATCAAGCATTTTAAATTTGTCACGGTTTGCAGCTCATACAATCTGTTTTTGTATGACAAACAGTCCAAGGTCCCCAACAAGCTATCCTCTGTGTTCTGCGGAACTCAGGACAAGTGTGCTGCCTGCAAGAAGACTGTGTACCCATTGGAGAAGGTACAGATATCCTTTTCCAACGATCATACTATCTCAGTATGGCTATATATTTTTGTCTGTTGACAAAGCAGTGGAAACCTATCGCATCAGGGCATTGGAGCGAAATGTTCATCTCTCAACTTTTGACAAATAAAAATAAAGTAGAATGCACACGCATGTCCGAATGCTTATGTCAAACTTAACCAATTTCATAACTAAACTTTTGACAGTATGCACATGCGTCTATTTCTGTGTTTTTTTTTCAGGAGATAATCTTGCCTTGCTTTCCGAATGCGTGTCTTGATCATTTCTGATAATCTCGCCTTGCTTTCCGAATGCGTGTCTTGATCATTTCAATCTCTTTGCAGATGACCTTAGAGGGTGAGCCCTACCACAAGACCTGCTTCAAGTGCGCTCACGGCGGCTGCCTCCTGACGAACGCCTCCTACGCTGCCCTCAACGGAATCCTCTACTGCCAGCACCATTTCTGGCAGCTGTTCAAGGAGACGGGCAGCTACAACAACTTGCTCAAGCCCGCCTCGGCGAAGAACAACGACGAACCGGAGGCCGCGGTGCCCGCAGAGGCAGATCAAGAGACGGAGGCGACCAAGGAAGAACAGGCGCCGGAAGCCGTAGAGGACCAGGAGCACTTATAAGAACCCTAGATGTGATGCACGCAGGCGTATAACATGCATGTCCCCGTGTTGACGTTAGTCTCGTGTTGCTGCCCATCTTTTTTGATCCAAAGACGCGCGTTGTTGGTCTCTACATCTTTTCGTCTTGGCTCCTGCAATCCTGAATTCTGTATAATCTCGGTACATGTGCCAATATTTCATGAATGAAAGGAAAATTTGCACAAGAAATTGAATACTGTGATATGCAGGCAACTTTAACTGATACCCCATGCGATCGACTAGGCACACAAATTCTAGCCGGAAACTTTCTATAAGTATTTTTCGTTAAGACTTGGGGCCCTGTTGGAACACAGAAATTTTGCTAGAATCTTATAGGAAGTAGTTCAATTCCTACAGAAATCCCGCTTTCTAAATAGGGGTTTTCTATTGCGAGTTGGAACTAAGGAGATTTGCCGGTAGCAATATGGTTTGGTTTCACGGTAATATGACAGGAAACCAGTTGAACTGCCACAGGAAGGGAAAAAAAGAAACACAAGGCGCTGTCGCTCCTCTTTCTTCTCCAATGTCAAATCACGCCTATGCTTCCGATGGCAGCGGCGAGGCGCACGAAGGAGAAACACGTGTGACAGACGAATCAAAACGGAAGAAACAATCCGAGTTTCAAACAGTCGTCCCCGTTCCCCTGGCCAATGTCAGAACGAGAGAGAGAAGAACCGCTCGCACCGGCAGATCCAAACCGAGCTGTTGCCGCAGGTTGTGGTTTTGTGAAATGCGTGGATGTTATTGTGGCCAAACTAATCCAAGCTTAAGCTAACTTGGTTTCTATTACGTGAGAAACGGCAGGCCACGCACGTCGCGACAGTAGATGAGCTATCACTCATCCATCCATTCATTGTGGAGTCTGTAACACCTCCGTTTTTTGGAACAGAACCGTCGTACAACCTACAACAGACCAGGAGTTCAATTGCAGATAGAAGAATTATCATACCTTCTCGTAAACGTTTAAAAGAGATTAACTTGATTTAAAATAGGACCTAATGGTCAACTTTAGAAACAATATAGGCATCTGAGTCCAAAACTTAACTTACATTTAGAAAATCGAGGAAATCTCTACATAACGCTTGAGTGCAGTCGTAACCCTATACGAAAACTTGAAGTATCCTTTCCTCTTCCATATTTATTCTGTTGCAATTAAGCAAGATTGAATACACTAGGTACTCAACGAGTCACATAGAGAAATGCTATTTAACTAATTGCCAGAATTCAAGAGATAGAATGTATTGGGTTTATTAATATTATATTTATGGATGCAAATTTGCTGGTAAAGAACTTCATCTTTTAAAACAGTAAAATAATATTTAATTAACAAAAAGGGGTTTGTTATCCATACTTTCCATTTCCAAATCCTCCAAATCTACTTATGCCTTGATGTTGAAATCACTTATGATACACACCTATTAACCAGGAACACGGTGTATTTGAATACAATTTATTATACTCCACAGAGTTACCCATTTTTATTCATAAGATTTCTCAAACTCTCAATGTCTAGACACATAATAGGTAACATACGACTGAGTTGAGAAAACAAGATCTTCTTTTAGGCCTCGCTTAGATGGGCTTCACGACCGACGCCAGCGATCTGCGTCGGCTTCATGTCCCCTGTAGCATTTTGTTTTTATTTGATTTTTTTAGTTTTGTTTTTTTTTCATATTCCTTTGTATTATCCACTTTAGATTAGTATGCTATTTTTATTTTTATATTTTTTTAAATTTAATTATACCTAATAAGTCAACTCAGCTACAGTAAAAAATCAGTTAGCTACAGTAAAATTTCAACAAAATTAAAAGCCATCGTTATTCCGAACGCCCCTTAGGCTTTATCCGGTAGATTATAACCACACATTGTCGGGGTATCTACTGCCTCCTTTCTCTGCAGACATGCCCGAGCTCCGCGTCTCCTTTGTGACTCTGTCCGCCGCCCCACCTTGGGACAAACGGATTCGACCAGATCCGATGGCAGGTGGTAGCCTAGCTCAGTCTAGCCAGGTCCGCCGACGCCTCCGCCGCCGCGACGTCGGGAGGAGCCTGATGAGGCAGTGCCGCCAGCTCCGGAGCCGGTGGAGGTAGGGGAGATCACGGAGGGGGGAGCTGCGGCAGTACGACGGGTCTGACACCGAGAAAACGCTTCTCATGGCCATCAAGGGGCAGATCTACGACGTCTCCCAGAGCAGGACCTCTAAATCATCCAAGGCTGGGTTGTGAGGTTGTGATAGGCTGATCAGTGATAGTCACTAATATAACTAGAGAAGTGGAGTCATCTAAAAATGCGTTATGAATTGAATAAGCGGTGCTCTTAGTTTGACTTCTTCTATGCTACTAACAATATGAAGTGAAGCAGGCAGTATTTCGAATGTGGGACGTCAAAGAATTGTAGGTAATCAGTGATGGCCTAGCAAAGGATGAGGCATATGGAGTCGAGTAGCACATATCTTCCTTCTGGAGACTGGATTGTGGTAATTGCAGCAAATGTTTGCTTGACAAATCAATGTGTGTAGTGCAAATATTGTCCAATTTGTGTGTGGAACGCGGCTCCTTTGTACCTGGCATGGAGCTGTTTAGCTGTTGATATTTTTTTGGAGTTGATGTTCATTCACTTATTGAATGCTAAGTTTAGAGTCAACTTGGTTCAATTATTGAACACTAATCCACATAGACATATGATATTCTTATCTTTGCCACTTGCCAGTAAACTCAGATCCAATTAAGTAGTTTTTTTCTCGAAAACACAGAAGAATTATGTTTCATTTATTAAAAATAAGAACAGTACAATAAAACCTAAAAGCCCGAAATAAAGACTTAAAGAAGGACCGGTTACAAAGAATATAACTCCGATCAACCTGACAGGGTAAACACCTACGGCTAACACACCTCATCGACGAGTGGACTACCACCATCGATGGACAACCACTGGTCATGCACATGCGAAAAAGTCGAGGAGAGTGGGGTTGGGTGTCCCAAAGCAACGCCTCCAAGAGAGAACAACGCCGAAGGCATCGCAGTCGCTTGATCCGGCAAGAACCGGACTTGAGGTTTTCACCCCGACGCACCTTCGTCTGTAACTGCGACCCTTATCCCTTCAACGAAATTCATGCAGCTGCTCCCAGCGAGACTCCGGCACTCGCCCTCTTCCTCGCGGTCTCCCGCGACCTCTACGTCCAAGCCGGAGGCAGCGGCCACCCCCAAGTTGGTGCGCGCGCTGCTAATGCCTGCGCCCGCCAGAGCCGTGCGCCATGGCCGCCCGAGCGCCAAGAAGAGGAGAGTGCGCGCTCGTAGGGGCGACGACGGCGGCGGCAGCAGCGACGTGGGAGTCAGCGATGTACAGAGGCTGAGGGAAACACGGATCTAGCCTGGAGGTGGCCAAATCCGGCCTAGAGACGGGCGGATCCGACCGCGTACGACTCCCCCCCCATGTCTAGCCCGGAGAGGGGCAGATCCGGCGGCGGCAGCAGCGTAGGAGGTAGGAGGGGGGTGAGGGACTCGCACGCGGCGAAACCTGCGCCTACCGGAGTTGTGCGTTGTTGCCGCCCGCATGCGAAGGAGGAGCATGCTCGCATGGTGCGGCTACAACGGTGGCGGCACGAGAATCAGCGACGTGCGAGAGGCCGGAGGTGGGAGTCGGCAACGTACATGGATCCAGCCCGAGACGGCCAGATACAACAGCCTTCGGCCACCGTGCTTCACGGCGCCACGCTCGACGTAGTTCGGGGTTCGATGACGTGCTCAATGTAGAACGGGAGCAGCTGAGGGACCCGTCGCCGTCGTTGCACCGGCAGCGACAGCGGCGAGTGGGGATGTCGGCGGGGAGGCACTCTGGCGGCGCGAGTTGGTTCGCCCCCTGAGTCGCCCGAGGGAACAGCCCAATTAAGTAGTTTAGAGTCCAAAGAACTTTCCTATGCCAAAGAAGTATTACTGCATACCTATACTGCTTTTCTATGATATTATAGGCAAGAACAGTGTTATGTTATTTTGCCTGTGCTTTATAAATTTGAAACTTGCTGGTTTGTTCTTTTAGGCAGTAAACCGTGGATTATTCCACTTGCAAAACCAACTTTGCACTCCTCCATAAGTTGTGCAGCAATTAGGAATTTTCCAAAATAAACTGTATATTCAGCTCTATTTCTGTAGGATCATCAGTGTTCAGTACACCCATTATCTGATTTTTGTGTGCGAGCAAACTTAATGACAGCTTGTTGCTGCGATATTGCAGTAATAATTGTCTCAGTAAGGTCTAACCTATTCCTGTTGGATGGCATGCATGTGGAACTACTGGAAGTTTGAAAGAGCAGAAATTCCTATGACAAAAGATAATATATAAGCTTGTTGAAACGTACACATATGCCTATGTTTTCTCCAATCAAATTCATTAGCTAATGTACCCCTTCCAATATCATGGGTTTTCTCGTTTACAGTTAATATCCACATTCCAAGGATATCTCTATTAATTTTCTGTCAATTCAAAGTTTTTATAATCACTGAACCTTTTGTCTTAAAGATTACATTTGTGATTTACTGTGCAAAACTATTGCGTTTGACACTAATATATTAAATTTTCACTGAAGCTAATTCGATTTGCTCTTTGCAGAATGTTCTATGGACCTGGAGGACCATATGCATCGTTTGCTGGTAAATATGCCAGCAGTGCATTGGCCAAGATGTCCTTCGCCACAAGATCTGAATGGTGATATATCTGGTCTTGGGCCATTTGAATTCAGTGCCTTGCAGGATTGGGAATACAAGTTCAGCGAGTATGTGAAGGTAGGAACCATAAGAAAAACAGTGTCCGTAGAACAGGGTGATGTTAGCGCTTCCTCTGAAGTACAGGAGGAAGCTGCTGAGGTTGATTTGGAGCTGAATGAAGACAATGCACCATGAACACCAATAGATCTACATTCTAAGGAGAAGAAAGAAATGGAAGGTGCTGCTGATGAAGGCTCCAAAAGGAGTTAGAAATTGAATGCCCCCTAGCTGCTACACTGCTGCATGCATCAGGCCTGATAATTGCACAAATGATGTTTAACTTTGTGTAACTAGATATGTAATGTACAGTAGAACGAATGATTAAATTTGAAGAGGTCGATGCCTCATTGCCACATCCAACAAGATTCTGGTGTTGAATTCCCTTTGTCAAGACTCGAGAATATCTACCTGTCTGCAGAGCCTTTTTGTTATTTGTTCTCCACATGTCGCCAGCTTTCTTCATTCTTACGTTGTTCTGCTATGCTTTCTTGCGTGCACCATGCGATTACTGGAATATCTAATACTTTATAAATATCTTGACTTTTGAGGTGTGCTGTGCATGTCAGGGGCATCTGATTCGAGAAATAACTGAGCAGAGGAAATCAAAACAGGCAGCACCATACTAAAAGAGAGAAACTTCAGCATAATGAGCAATGCCATGCATATACAGGTACATCATTCTTTGGTTCCTCATTGGCATTATCTATCACACTTTGTTTATAGAAGGTGGAAGATACATAATTTATTGCAGAAGTTCATAGTAATGCTAAGCACATTTTCTGTTCACCAAGCTCACATCAAAACAAGCAGTTCTATGATGATGTACATCAGTACATGTTTGTTGTATAATATCGAGGCATGTAATCTAGAAGCTCAGAATTCTGTTCACTCCAATGAGCTTCCAGAATACATAAATCATTGCTCAATGAAGAAACAATTAGGAATCGTTTTCTGGTGTACTATCTGAAGGACAGGTAGGCAGCGCATGACCAACCTAAAGAAGCTTTCTTGTTTATCTCAGGTATTTTCTGGTGTACCATCTTGTTCTTCAAATGACATGATTAAAGGTATAGGATAGCCTGAGAAAAAGGCAATTACAACAAAAATTTTGAAACTTTTGTTGTTCTAAGTACTAAAGTGGCCTGCTAGCATCAACAGTTCAACATCGATTCATGGTAATACTATGGCAACAAAAGTCTGTACAAGTCAAATGACAGATGTGAGATGTTTTGCCATTCAGTGTGAAAACAGATGAAAGAAGAACCAAAAGAAAGAGCAAAAATTCTAGTCAAAGCCAAACCTCCCTCCATGGAAAAGGCTTCTTGACGAATAGGGATCTTCTGCGGCATGATCTCTCCGACCTTCTTGGCCTGTTTAGCTTTTGCAGCGTTCCAACTTCCAGTTCTGTGCAGAAGATCCTAGCTTTGACAATTAAGCGTCGTCTAACTAAAACGTGCAGAAACACAGCTGTACCCACACCAAGAAGATGTCAAATGCCAAAGGAAAATGTGAGGAAGGGTTCAACTACAGTATTCTTCGAATGCTTAATGAGCTGCCTCTCTTGATATTTTTTTCTTTTCTTTTTGGCAAGTTGAATTTTTGTTCTTCTCTTTTTGAGAATGTTTCCTGATTAATTTATACATTCTCATTTCTCAGTCGGTGTAGTTGAGACTTGAGAGATCCACAGAGGAGAGAAGCTTTGGCAGGTTGCTGAGAAGGAGATCTCGTTGAGAAGAGGGAAGAGAAGCAGTAGGCGGAAAAAGGATGCTCTCTTTCAGAAGTGGTGGATCTTTATTTTGTACATATTAATAATTAATTGAATTGTTATACAAGCCTATATATATATATATATATATATCTTGGTGATACTATAAAATTTCTCCTAGGCGACAGGAGCGTGGCCACCACGTCGACACACTTGCCATCAGCCGCAGGAGGTGTGGTGCGGCCATAGGAACTCGTGTGCCCACCTCGCATGCCATACAAAAGAAAACCGACTTGATAGCAATTTGCAACTGGGGTCAAAGATTAGGGAGGAGAAAAAGGGTAAGGGAGAGATAGAATGTGGCAGCCGCAGCCAATCAGAGGCCAGAGGCCACCACTCCCCCCTACCCTCTCATCCTCCGGCTCATCTCTTCACCGGTGCGCCAATAGCCACATCTACTCCTCCTCGGCTCCGTCCAAGAACGCAAAGCCCAAGAACTCATCACTGATTTCTTGTAGAGAGAGAGGGGGTCAGAGGTAGATAGAGAAACGAATGCGGATTTCCCCTCCTCTCTCTCTGTGTCTGATTTATCCACGGTTCTTGGCCGCCATTAATCGGGTCGGGTGTGTGGAGAGAAGGTTGCCGTTGCTGCTTTCTTGATCGATGATGGCGAGCACGACGTCAGCGACGGCCGCCGCCGGCGCTTTCGCCGGGGCCGCCAAGCCGCGGGGTTCAGCCTCAGCCGCCTGCCCGAGGGTCGCCGCCGGAGGCCGGAGGCGGTCCGGCGTGGTCCGGTGCGACGCCGGCGTGGAGGCCCAGGCGCAGGCGGCGGCCAAGGCCACCAGCATCGCCGCGCTCGAGCAGTTCAAGATCTCCGCCGACCGTGAGTTCCTTGCGCCCCTAACCTAACCTTCCTTCTCCCCGCCTCGAATTCGCCGCCGTTGATGCGCTTCCTGTGAACCTGTGATGTGGGATTGTGCCTATTTAGTTTGCTTTGGTTTGGCTTGGATATAGTGGGATTTGGTGTTAGTTTTGGTGTGGTACAGGTCAATAGGTGGGTGATTAGGGTAGAAAAGGAAAAGGTGGGAACCTTGCATTATTCTCTTCCAGGTTTGCTTCGATTGCTGTGAGCACAGGTAGGATTTTTGCAGGTTATTGTTACTAATGAGTTGTGTTCACAGCCTATCTGGTCATCTGGCTAAGAAATTTGGGGCATAGGAGAGCAATCAGTGTGTGAGGGAGTGGTTTGCGGCATTTGAGAAGGATTGGTCTTAGAGATGAGGAAATTACACGCTATCCCGACGGAAATATCGATCGGTTCTCTTGCTGCAGTGAGTTGTGGGAAGATAGCAAATGGAAACTCGCTTTTGCAGGTTAGTTGTAGTGGTAACTGATCTTAGAGCCATGTGCTTCACGGATTGGCGGAGCATTTGTACGTATACGCACGTTCATTGGCGATGAAAAATAAATGGTTATCTTTCTTATTTCTACCAAAAGAACTTTTCATAATAAGAACAAAACCGTGTTATTATCGGTGGCTGCACAAAGGAGACATATAATGTGATGAAGATGCCAAATATTCATGCACGTACACATAAGATGGTAAGAATGGACCGTAGTTGTTGCACGCTTTTGGTATCTTGCCCAAGCATATGGCACGGGAAAAAGTTGGGTTCTTTTTTCTTCTATTTGTTTTGTTCTCGAATTTTGGCTGTGCCTGTCACTACTAAAAATTAGCAATCCCAAAATTACAATCATTACAGACTTGTAATGTATATATGCAATTGCATTAAGGAAGAAATATTTGCATGTGGTCGTGTGATAACTAAATTGAGAAAGCTTTATGCTGATGTGCAGTCAAATTCAGTTCTACACTTTCAGTGCAAATTTTTTTTGTGTCTCTTTGCAGTATTTGACAATGTTTTATTTTTCACTATCAGGATACATGAAGGAAAGGAGTAGCATTGCTGTAATCGGCCTCAGTGTACACACAGCACCAGTAGAGATGCGTGAAAAACTTGCTGTTGCAGAGGAACTATGGCCCCGTGCTATTTCAGAACTCACCAGTCTGAATCATATTGAAGAGGCTGCTGTTCTTAGTACCTGCAATAGAATGGAAATTTATGTGGTGGCTTTATCATGGAACCGTGGTATTAGAGAAGTAGTAGACTGGATGTCAAAAGTAAGAATCGTTTGATCAAATGCTCGTTGTTCTGTCCATAGTGTTTTTGTCCAGCTTTTCCCCTTTTGGTTGTGCAAGAACACAGTTTAGCAAAGAAACTCTAATGCCTATATTGTTGTGTTTTTGCAGAAAAGTGGGATCCCTGCTTCAGAGCTTAGGGAGCACCTGTTCATGTTGCGTGACAGTGATGCTACACGCCATCTATTTGAGGTATCAGCGGGGCTTGACTCTTTGGTTCTTGGAGAGGACAAATCCTGGCTCAAGTTAAACAAGTTGTCAGAAGTGGGCAAAACAGTGGAGGCTTGGGAAAGAACATTGATAGGATGTTCAAGGATGCAATCACAGCTGGAAAGCGTGTCCGCTGTGAGACTAACATATCATCTGGTGCTGTCTCTGTCAGTTCAGCTGCAGTTGAATTGGCCCTTATGAAGCTTCCAAAGTCCGAATGCCTGTCAGCTAGGATGCTGTTGATTGGTGCTGGCAAGATGGGCAAATTAGTGATCAAACATTTGATTGCCAAGGGATGCAAGAAGGTCGTTGTGGTGAACCGCTCAGTGGAAAGGGTGGATGCCATTCGTGAAGAGATGAAGGACATTGAGATTGCATACAAGCCTCTCACAGAGATGTATGAAGCCGCTGCAGATGCTGATGTCGTGTTCACAAGCACCGCATCTGAAGCCCCATTGTTCATGAAGGAGCATGCAGAGGCACTCCCTCCTATTTCAGATGCTATGGGTGGTGTTCGGCTTTTTGTCGACATATCTGTCCCCAGGAATGTCAGCGCCTGTGTGTCCGATGTTGACCATGCCCGAGTATACAACGTTGATGACTTGAAAGAGGTGGTGGAAGCCAACAAGGAAGACAGGCTCAGGAAAGCAATGGAGGCCCAAACAATCATCACTCAAGAACTGAAACGGTTTGAGGCATGGAGGGACTCGCTGGAGACGGTTCCTACCATCAAGAAGCTGAGGTCATACGCCGACAGGATCAGGGCTTCAGAGCTCGAGAAGTGCCTGCAGAAGATCGGAGAGGACGTTCTGACCAAGAAAATGAGGAGATCCATCGAGGAGCTCAGCACCGGCATAGTGAACAAACTTCTCCACGGCCCGTTGCAGCACCTGAGATGCGACGGCAGCGACAGCCGCACCCTCGATGAAACGCTCGAGAACATGCATGCGCTCAACAGGATGTTCAGCCTCGACACCGAGAAGGCGATCATCGAGCAGAAGATCAAGGCAAAGGTGGAGAAAACCCAAAACTGATACCAGGAGAACAAATTTCTGCGTCTTTATCTACATATACTCCCGATCTGTCCCGACATTATAATTCCGATTTTTTTGGAACCTTCGCTTACTGAGCCCTCCTCGCTGAGATCGTCAACTGTGTCGTGAATTACCGCCATGGCGGCCGTTGAATCTGTTGAGATATAGCAGAATTCTGCTTCATCTGCCTTTGTACGTTACTGTGGCAAGAGCCCCGGTTTTAAGCTGTACCATACACTATTTGGACCAAATAAACAGGAATCAATCAATGTGTTACCATGATGCCTTTGATGCATTATTTACTATCTGCTTCATCTCCGTAAGCTTGTAGCACTTTGTGCCGTTTAGTTAGCGCCTGTATTTACTCCCAGCACATTTGGACTTGAGCTTTAGGCTTCTAGTTTATTTATCACTATTTATAATTTTTATCTTTTTCTAATTTTTTTGGTATTTTTTGAGTTTTTACTGGTTTTTTTGTATTTGTTTATATTATATATGATGGGTTAACATATTTTTTATTTTTAGTTTTTTTTAAAAAATTAATTATATCAAATAGGTCTATCGTCATTATAGTATAATTTTAACTAACTATAGTGTAATTTCAAATATAATCCACTAAATTTTAGTACAATCGAACGGCCTCAAACCGTTAAGTATTAGCAATTCTGAAGTGTTCATCTGTTTCTCGAGATCAGTTGTCTGCTGATGTTCTTTTAAGCAATTTTGCACCGTTGATCATTTCTTCCTAGAGGTGCAGATTTGTCAGTATTTATTTCATGGTTTGTAAACTCTTGTTACTCTTGATCAATCCGTGATTACCTAGATTCCTTCAGTTCATAAAAATAAATTATTTTAGAATACGTGTGGTTAAA
This sequence comes from Melocanna baccifera, assembly GCA_036346265.1. Taxonomy (NCBI): domain Eukaryota; kingdom Viridiplantae; phylum Streptophyta; class Magnoliopsida; order Poales; family Poaceae; genus Melocanna; species Melocanna baccifera. Next base: position 2,889,762 of record CM070704.1, read on the forward strand.
TTTTAGAAATTTTAGCTATCGATATCTTTTTAAATATTTAGATTGAATATATGAAAATTATATGTGTAGATTTGTCTTAAAAAATATTTTTATAATATTATAATTTTTTAGGTTTTATAAATATATTATAATAGTAATTAATGATTAAAATTGTATTTTAGAGATTATGTTAATGTCTAAAATAATTTATTTTTACGAACTGAAGGGAGTAGTTTTTAATCCAATTAACAGTGAGCATCGAATCGACATCGTGAGTTTCAAACCGAAAAAAAATTCCGCTTCCGCGTCGCGGTGGAGATGAAGCGGAGGTCTGAGGCGGAGGCAAAACCCACCGCCACGCCGCCGGCCCCAACCCTCTCCCCTCCTCGCGATGCCGATTTGCCATCACCTCGTCGTGGTCGCCCGCTTCGATTCGGGGGTATCGCTCCTCCCTCCCTCCGTGTTCCGGTCCCGCGATTCGTCTGTGTTTTTTCTCGATTTCGGGATCATCTGATGTTCATGGGCTACGGTTTCTTCTCGATTCGTTTGGTTTGTGTTGATCTAGGGATTTTTTTTTCGTTCTATTATGTGCGTGATTTCTGTGGTTACGGGACCCCGGCCGATTCCTCGTTGCTTTGTTGTATCAAATGTAATTTTCATGCGGTTTTCTTCTGGCTTGAGGTAATCTCGAGTTTTGCTGGTTCGGGTGCGTACCTAGACAGTGTTTCCACAATTCTATTACCTATACTGCTGGATTTGGGGCTGTTTGGTTTGGTTTGTGTTAATCTAGGGTTTTGTCACCATATGGAGTACATGATTGATGGTGAGTTTAGTTTGGGGTGGGGCTAATGGATTACTGATGTTGTAAACTGTGTAGAACAACTAGAGTGAACCCTTTGCCCTTGCTCTTATTGGCAGTGCCCAATGAGACATTCTGACATTAATACTGTACCAGAAGTCCAGAAATCGTGGCAAAAAAAATTGAGAGATTCAGAGCAATCTGCGCTCTGGAACAATGTATCATTGATTGTTTGTATTGATGAAAGTGACTATAGGGCTACCAAGAGTTAAAACGTTAAGCAGGAAATTGAGAAGAAAATTATTTCTTAAACTGAACATGGATCTTTTTGTTGTTTAAGTGACAAACATGGATCTTTTTGTTGTTTAAGTGACAAATGAAATTCTTTTTGCTTATATAAAAGTATCAAAACTTACAAGCTTCCTGCTATTTCATGCTTTGCTTAAGAAATCTCCCTTCGTTTCTGATTGTCTGTTGCAGTTGTTTCAAAGGATGTATATGTGTTGATTTGGCCTAGCTGTGCATCAAGGTTGCATCAAAGTGTATTGCAGAAAAGATGGATGTGTTGACCTGGTGGTTAAGAGTGTTCGGCTGTTAGTTAGCACAGGGGTCCTTGATTATATGGCCATGGTTAAGGAACATCTTACGATGAATGATGAATCACGTATTAAGACAGCTCTCAATGGCATGAATTCATCTGCGCTTCAGGGAGCTGTAAGTATTTGGGAAACCGTAGTATTAAAAATTGAAGTGTAAGTTATATCCAAACACCTAATAGTATTTGCTACTATGGTATTTTTTAAAAAGTAAAAAACCAGGGTATTCTCTTAAAACTTCAAAGATACTTTGTATCAAACAGGTCATGTGAGACAAAAACAACCTGAAACTTCTAAATTAGCTGTCCATCTTGCACGAACTATACTAAAATATTAAGAATGGAGAAAATATCTTGTACTAAATGGGATGATAACCTGGTCGCAACCCTCGTCAAATCAGATCCGACTACGCGAGAACTTTGCAAGAAAATCATATCCGACTACGCGAGAACTTTGCCCGACTACTCGAGAACTTTGCCTTGCAAAATGAAGATATTGTGCGCATCTGTTCCCCTATTCCCTAGTGATTTGTTACGGAGTACACTTTAGTTCTAGAGATTGCAGGCACGCTCAAGATTTGCATGGATGTCTACTACAATCAAATCGAGTGCTTGAAAGTTTTGATCTTACACGTTGATATGCTCGGATGCCACCCAACAACATGACTCCACAAAGGCACAAATAGATGTCTACGGATTATGGGGGTAGATGTCCCTTGTATTTCTTGCTTCTTTCAATGAATTTGAAAAAATTGAAAGTACGTATGCGTGCATGGTACCCACAAATAACTTGTTAACAGCACGACCGGCGAGCACCCAAAATAAAATGCCAAAAACGATGGTGGTTGAAGCGAAACGAAACAAAAGGATGGTGGTCTGCCAAAGAGGGCACATGTGCCCACGCGGGCCTGCGATGCAGCGGCCCGTTATCCTTCCACCGTTGGAAGCGGGCGGTATACGCTGCTCTGTGAAGCCAGCCTCACGCGGTCCCCGCCACTTCAGGCGCTGCGACGCCCGGACCTACGCCCAAGCGCCAGCAGCCCACTACGCAACTTGGAACGGGCGGGCCGCGAAATGCAACCACATGCCCAGGCACAAAGCGCCACACCTGGCATCCGCACCACCTTAATGCCCCCGCTAGGGTGACAAGCCATCGCTACTTGGCTCGGCGAGTAAGCGTGTATGGAGCGAGTATTTAACTTGGTCGTCTGCCCTTTGAATAGGCGGTGTGGTACTAAACAAGAGCGAAATGAAGATCTGCAGTCGGTTGTGCGCAAGAGCAAATGTGGTGAGTGCGCCTTGGGCCCGTTTCACTAAATTCGCTTCACGATACGTTAACGAGCCCGGCACCTAGTGCATCAGCCGCTTCAGCAACAGTGCTTGTGAGGTGTTAAGGCCCATTCATATACTCTTAACACACTTTGTGTTTTATTACATTATAATTTTATAAGTCGTATGACACTCAAGAAAACTCTCATTCAAACAAGAATTCCCCTTCTTTATCAATCAAAGCTACCTTTCCCGGTCTGAAAATCATCCAGTACACGTCCACGGAAACAAAAAAACTATACGTCCTTGAAAAAAAAGATCATCCAGTACATCAAACGACAACCACGAAATGAAAAAGAAAAAAATCCAAAGGCAGCTTGAACAGTCCAGCTTCGACAAGGCGCCTAAACCAGGCATATCCTTTGCGCCACCGCTCCGGTGACAAGCCATCGCTACTTGCTCGACAAATGAGTGGGTGTGGAGCGAGTATTTAAGTTGGTCTTTTGCCCTTTGAATAGGCGGTGCGGTACTAAAAAAGAGCGAAATGAAGATCTGCAGTTGGCTTTGGGCCCGTTTCGATAAAATCGTCACTATCAGCCGCTTCAGCAAAATCACAATCAGTGCTTGCGAGTTGTTGACTTCCATTGTTCTTGAGAGTTTAGTGTATTGGGCAAACGAACTATATATTCCCTTAATTTGTTTCATGTATTGTTCGATACCCAGCTTATTACAAGAGGCATTTTTCAAAAAAAAAACTATTATAATTTATAAGAGGTCAATCTGACACGTACTTATGGATTAGGAGTCCAAGTCGGTGCTAAGCGTCACATTTACTTCTTAACAGGACACTAGGACTAGCAGGCGACTTTGTTGTCCATTACCTTCTCACTTTAAAGAAGCAAAAGCAACACATTTGCGTTCAAACTTCTTGGTCCAGTTCTTCGATCCCCTCTCCCTTCCTCTCTGCTCAGCTTCCACCTTGTAACACTTCCTGAAACTGCACCATGTTGAGCTTGAGCTCACAAAACACCAGGCTAATGGTGCTGCTCATCGCCCTTCTACTACTGGCGGACATGGCAAGCGTCAGCTACAGCCGCAGAATTCCAGACCTGGATGACATGGCTCTCGGCGGTGGCTCGCCGCCAGCGAAGTGCTACTTCTCCAAGCAGGCATCTTCTTCAACCTCAAGGCAGCATCTTGGTGATGGCTATGGCCACATGCACAGGGTGTCCAAAAGGTTGGTGCCTCAGGGGCCAAACCCACTGCACAACTGAGCCAAGCTTTGCAACGAGAGATGCAGATTTGTTTGCAGCCACAATGAGCGATTTGTTGCTTCATCAAGTGATGCGAAACAGAACCCTTTCGAGTAAAAGTACTGTATGTATGTAACATTTTGGCATTTTTACATAGGGAATGGGATGCAATCTCCTGCTGTGCATGATGACAATGTTACCGAAATATATGCAAGTGTCTTTAGTAGAATGATGCGTGGTGCTAGTCAAAGTCTTCAGTATAGTTCATGACCTACAGTGTGCTCGTGTCTATTTGCATAGAATAAGATCATATTTGTGATGTGTATGATAAGGATAGTGCACTCATGATTGATTAGTCGGTACTACAATCCAAGGTATCTGACCTTCAAAATTGTGGATCCCAAAGGCCACATGACAGCTAACAGTTTAAAATTTCAAAGCAGTACTACTGTTCATACATCATCGAAATGCATATCATTGTTTAGTCAGGTGGGTGGCAGCTGATTGAACTGTTCAAAGCAGTACTACTTTCGAAGTAGTCTGATTGCCCTTGAACTGCGGCCTTGGGATGAAGTTCATTCGCCTATTTTGTTGGTTCCTTGATTGTGTGAGTATCATTATTCGTCTGCGGGATGCACCTAATGGTGATGTCCTTTGTGCAGCCTTTCTTTTACGGGAGTCTTCTAATTCTTTTTTAGCTTCCTCTGACATGATTAGTTTATTCACCATTGATGGTAAGTCATTGAAGTCCATTGCAGAGATGTGATATTTTAAAGACTTATTCAGTCCTTCTTTAAAATGTTCCATTTTCTTGGCTTCAGTCTTCACGTCATCCGGAGCGTAACGAGCAAGGTGGTTGTACTGATGAAGGTATTCCATAACTGTACGCCCTCCTTGCTATGAGGCCAAGAAACTCACGTCGTTTAGCTTCAATCACTCCGGTAGGGACATGTGCTTGATGGAATGCTTCATCAAATTCTCCCCGAGTGATGTCCCTTTCTTCATTCGTGGTTTGATAGTTTACCCATCTGGCTGCGGCTTGACCTTGTAGTTGGCGGGATGCATACAAGACTTTCTCCCTTTCATTACACTGCACTGTTTTGAGCTTTCGTTCCACATCTCTGTTCCAATCTTCGGCAGCTATTGGATCAGGCGACGATGTGCCTTCACTTCTCGTGGCTATTTGCTCTAACAGTTTCGCATGTTGTTCCATCCTTCGTGCTTGATTTCTTTCTGTTTGATGTCTATTTTCTTCCATCTTTGCTAGTATATCAGCCAAGCTGGGCTGTCTCATTTCTTCTTGATGAGGGTTGTTCTGTTCATGGGATCTAGTTCCTACCATTTTATCCGAGGCTCGGTGGGATTCGAAATTCTGCAACAATTTTAGAAAGTTAGATGAGTAAGAGTTTGGAATTAAGGTAAAAATGGAATGAACAAGATAAGAATTTAGAGTAAAGGAGAAAGATTGAAATTTTGAAGGGATAGAATAAAGATATTAATGAGACAGCGTCGCGGTGGGAAAACAGAGCGGGGAAGCGGCTACCGGCGGTGTTACGGCAATATGCGATGGATTTTGAGACCACAGATGGGTTGCTGGAGGCTTGGGGTTTCCATTTTTGGGGTTAGGGGCGGCGGGAACTCCAGCGATCGCCGGCGACGGCGTTCCTCCTCCGTGGAGCTTTTGAATGGCACTAGGGTGATTGGAGAGCTTTCAGGGCAAAAGCATTAGAGATTGAGCATCCTTAGGATTAGAGGAAGCTCGGGAAGTGGTGGTTTGGCCGGAGAATCTCTGGTTTGGGTTGTCCATGGCAGTGGCATTTGTGGCCAAGGCAGTAGGGGTTGGTTCATGGTATGGTTTCGGTTGGTTTCAAGGGGCCATGAGTAATCTACAGGGAGAAGTAATTGAAGAATATGCTACAAGTATTAACTGGAATTGAAAGATGGACTCACCATCGGGTTTATCGGTGGCGACAGCGGAGTGATGGCCGACGTGGGGATTGGGGTGTGTACAGGGCTACCTGGACGCCGATGCAACTCAATGGAGGGGCTCGGAGCGTTTTATAGCGAGTTAGGGCGGTTCGGAGCAGTGGTCTTGCCATTCGGGCTTTGGCGCGTGGAGGCACGAGAGTCTTCGGCAGGGTTCGACGGCTAAAGGAGTGAGGCCGGCGTGCAATGTTGCGCCTCGGCCTCAGTGATTTCTTGACCGAAGAGTTGCGGTGGTCAGAATCGCAAGGTGCGTCCTGTCGGCCGTGAGACAGAGGGGAGAGGCGGTGGTGATGAGCTGGGTTTGGCTTTGTCCGGCGGTGGTCAAGGAGTAATTAAGGAGTATCAGAGGGCTCATCAGACGAGGTACGGTCGGTTGACCTGATATTTGCAGTGACGTCTGGAAGACGGCGGCAAAAAAGGGGCTGAGCCATTTTGGGGGTGATCGTTTTAGCGATGGCTTCTGACTTTTGGCTGAAATTTCACTGTAGCTGGATTTTTTATTGTAGCTGATTTGGCTTTTTGGGTATAATTAAATTTAAAAAAATGTAAAAATAGAAAAAATATATTAGCCCATCACGGATAATGTAAAGGAACACGGGAAAAAAAGAAAAATTTTAAAAAATCTAAAAAAATTCAGAAAGAGACGAATTACTAAATAGTGAAAAAAAACTGAAATGAGCGGGACCTTTGTCAGACGAGGAATAGCGATAGTAGGCAGCTCGGTGGTTTGCTCAAATGGCTAGAGAAGGTAACACGGCAATGTATTTCTTGCTTCTTTCAATGAAATTGAACGTACGTATGAATGCATGGTACCCACAAATAACTTCTAAACAAGTAAGAGATGGCACACTTAAAACCACCAAGTCCCTCACGACCAACGAGCACCCCAAAAAACTGCAAAAATGATGGTGGCCTGTCTGCATGGACAAACGCTTCATGGGCCAAGCGGGGAAAAAAAAAAAAAAAGGCAAGAGGAAACAAAAGGATGGTGGTCTGCCAAAGAGGGCACATGTGCCCACGCGGGCCTGCGATGCAGCGGCCCGTTATCCTTCCACCGTTGGAAGCGGGCGGTATACGCTGCTCTGTGAAGCCAGCCTCACGCGGTCCCCGCCACTTCAGGCGCTGCGACGCCCGGACCTACGCCCAAGCGCCAGCAGCCCACTACGCAACTTGGAACGGGCGGGCCGCGAAATGCAACCACATGCCCAGGCACAAAGCGCCACACCTGGCATCCGCACCACCTTAATGCCCCACTAGGGTGACAAGCCATCGCTACTTGGCTCGGCGACTAAGCGTGTGAGGAGCGAGTATTTAAGTTGGTCGTGTGCCCTTTGAATAGGCGGTGTGGTACCAAACAAGAGCGAAATGAAGATCTGCAGTTGGCTTTGTGCGGAAGAGCATGAGGAAAGCGTTGATTTGGGCCCGTTTCGCTAAAATCGTCACTATCAGCCGCTTCAGCAAAATCACAACCAGCGCTTGCGAGTTGTTGACTTCCACTGTTCTTGCACAAAGCCTTTATGGATTGGAACCGAGACATGACTGAAATTGTATTTGGTGTTCGAAAATTGACCTTTTTACCTCTCGGCTTTTATGTTAACCTGCTCCCTAGCAGCGTTGCCGTTTGACTTGCTAGGTTGCTATGAGCGCACTTATGGATTTCTTGCTGTTAATTGTTCTATTGTAGCATCCAGGCCAAGGTTCTTGCTCTCTCTGCTGATTTTGCACACAGTTCAAAGAAGCAAAGCAATAGCAAGGGGGAAGGGAGAAGAACCGAGGGCCAGGTTCACATTTCCAGAAGGGAAAGCCCACATGCAGCCTAGCAGCAAAATCGTGCTCACTACCCAGCAGCGTGCCGCGATATAATAAGGCAAGAAGAAAACCAATGTATCAGCCGGCGTAAGACAACACCAAAAGCTCTGAAAAGTACTTGTTAACTTCACACATCCAACCTCAAATTCTTAGTGCAAAGAAACTGCGTTTTGATCTTACAGGTAAAATTCTATTGCATAGGTTGCTTTTTAGATGAACACTCAAGAAAACTCACATTCAAACAAGAGAGGCCAGTAGATGCCATTCACAATTCACAGTTTCATACTTCGTTAGAAACCTTTGCTCTAAAAATACTTTGTGAGAAACGGGAAGGATTCCCCTCATCTTTATCAATCAAAGCTACTATTCCCGGTCTGAAAATCATCCAGCTTCGACAACTATTACAAAAACATTCAGAACATCAACTTCAGCATCGGGCATTCAATGGTTAGTTCCCTTCCTCTTCTTTTCACAAATCTTCTTCCCCCATCAGAAAGTAAAGAAAGCTTGCGATGCTTGATGCCTCGAACAAGCCATCTTTGTGCTCGGCTGAACGCCTCACTTGCCACCTGCCATAGCATCTTTGCTCCCTGTCGCAGCATTTCTTGCCCCTCCTCTTGCAAAGCCGCCCAGTTAACTGAACCAATCCAATTGCAAACATTATACATCACAGCAGTGACAAATCTGGTAATTTATCACGAAAACAAGCATAGCACCTGGTTCTCCAGCAACAACTTTGGAGTTTTCCGGCAAACTTCACCAAGCCAAGTACATACCAAATGATACAAAATCAACAGGTTGTGCACAGCATACCACGTTCCATATGTACCACAGTTGCCTAGCAGCTTGCCTAATTCAAGACAGTTGCAGAGCACAAAAAGAACAAACTTTCAGGTAGCAAAGCAACAACCAACCTGAAACTAAGGTCCAAATCATACTGGCGCAGATTTTATTTGCCACCTCACCACCAATCTGAAACCAATAAGATTCAGTTTTTGGCTAGGTGTTACAACAATCAACAACATGAGGCCATTTGTTCAGCAAACGACGATGGCTCACATGTGCAGTTTTGAGCACTAGCTCGAGTCTTTTGTGAAAACAATGCCAGGAATCTGTAAAAATACAATACAATGCCCGACATGATAGCAACACATCTGTGTGAAATTTGCAACAAGACCAACAAATCAGTACAGAACACAATGCAATCCTGGAACCAAATCAAGGGATTAGCGAACACACGATACAGAATTACAAACCAATCAACTGTTCGAGGGGCTGAATTTCTTGAAAGCCGCCACTCAATAACACAATTGGATCATACATGGCCGGATGACAATAAGATACAAGAATTAATCAAGAAACAGATCAAAGAAGGAGCGAATCAAGGAGAACGCTTCGCGATTCGGTCGAGGGGCCCGTCACATCTTGGCGAAGGAGGCGGAGGACCCGGATCGGTCGTAGTAGTACTCGGGGAGGGCCTGGGGGCGGGAGAGCATGAGGGGGCGGTCCTTGGCCTCCTCGGGGTCCTCGTCGCTGTCGTCGTCAGCGGTGTGGAGGTGGATGCAGGAGCACCGCTCCATGGACGCGAAGAATGCAGACGCCACGCTCGCGCCCACCCAGATCGCGTACCCCTCCAGCTTCCCGTAGGACAGGATCCCGCCGCCGCCGTCCATGGCAGCCCTCCTTGCCTCAGGGCGACGAAGACCGGAACGAAAGGGGGAAATGGGGGGTGAATCGGTCGTTATTTCTTGCGTTTGCCTTGGGTTTTTTTGGGCAGTTGTGGTTGTTCCAAAATTGGGCAAGGGGAACTGGGGAAGGGAAGAAAGAAGCCTGCGGTACTACTCGCTAGTTTGGAGTCTTTTGATCTGATGTTCCCTATTTTTTTCTACAAAATTTTTGTACAAGCCAAATGCAGAGAACCATTTTACAATATACTTTCTTAAAAAATTACATTTTTTTATAGTTGGAGTCGTGTCACTATTCCTGCTTTAAAAGGCAATGGGCAAACCCCTCCCTGTCACCAACGACAAGGTTTCGGTTTCACTAAGACTAGAGTTATAAAAAAAAGTTTTAGGACCGATTCAACCTCTAATTAAGCTCTAAATAAACCAAGCTTAAGCCTGTGTCTAAGCTCATGAGCCTCCATGTACCAAGCAAGCTCGTGAGCCTCTATGAGCCAAGCTCGAATAGCTTCTCACGAATAACTCATCATTGAAATTTTGTGGATGTTTTAAGTTGTTCTTAAGTTGTAGTTGCTAAATACTTAAGAATCCACCTATTCCATTGTCATGTTGGTGTTGTTCTTTACATCGGATGTTCACAAGCTTCATTGAGTCGAGATCAAGCCTACTCGAATCGTAGGCTAAGCCAAGTTCGGATCTGACTCCAAGCTCAATAGCTATCATAAGCTCGTTCGAATTTAGCTCTAACTTGTATCGAGCTCGAACAGTCTCCTATCGCAAAAATCCGCTGTGAGCTACGTGACCCCTCTCGGCCAGGCGATAGCACGCGCGGCAACCTGTGCTACGCACACGTGGTTTCCACGCGTGGGCTTCTTCCTCGTCTGGGCCGCCCGCTGCCGACCATCCGGTCCACGCCCACTCCAAATAGCTGGGCCGGATGCGTGCGTGCCGCGCGGCCGACGGCAAGCCATTGAGCTCGCCCACTTCTGCCACCTGCCGCGCATCGCACAGACAACGTGGCTGCTCGCTGATGGATGGGTCAGTGCCCAGTGTGAGAGCGAGGCCGTTCGTTGCCACTAGTCCGAAACTCCGAATTTGATCCTTACGACTGACATGGTGTAACGTTTGTATTTGAAGTACATACGTATGAGCTAAATTTGAAGTACATACGTATGAGCTAAAAAAAGCCTGTCCGTGCTCCGTAGGACCATGGAGTTTTCATAAAAATTTCTAGCGTATACAGTGAGAACGTGCACAGACGTGTATATACAGTGGCGGACCCAAATCAAAATTTAGCGAAGGCTAATGGGATTTAATTACCGATTTACTGAATACCGAGTTGTTAGTCTGTGGTAACCTACCGTATTGCCGGTGAGAAATAGAAAAACGGTATTGTAGCTATAGCGGACTGTCTTGGAACTTTCGTGCAATCCATAGAACCTAAATAAGTCGTAGAAAAAAAACAAAATTACTCACAATTCTACCAACATATCCTATCAATAATGGACACCTTCTAAGATCGTCGACTTTAAATAATACAATACATATCATCACTTATCGGCAACCGCAGATAATAGAACTATTACATCGGTGAAAAAAAAGGTAAAAGCTCAGTATTTCTACTTACATTAACATATGCTGAGCCCATCAAAAAACTTATCATTCTTGATTGTGCTGGACGACGTGGCTGGGTTAGTAGTACTAGCTAGCTAGGAAGGGACGCCATAGTGCTATTGTCTTGACCGAAGTGGCATTTCTTGACTGAAGTCTCCATCGCCTTTCACCACCATCTACTCATCCCATTCCATGACAACGCCGTGAGCCAGACGCCGTAGCGGCCGACGTAGGGGGGCGCCACTTGACCCTCGGTGGGTCCGCCGCTGTGTATATACGTATGTAACGTTACTGGGTGTGCATGTAGTGTGTGTCTTGCTCTAAAAAACTGGCTGCTCGCTGCGTCCCCACCGGACCGCGCCACTGGCCCTGGCCGCCGCCGTCTCTTCCAGCGGCGCGGCCGTGCCATTCCATTTGGAACGCCCAAGTCCTCGACCAGCTTGTCGGCTTGAGGGGTGCGGGCTGGAGCTCAGCCACCTCCTTTGATCTTTTGAGACTAAGGGCAAAATGGCCCACCCAGGTGGTGCATTGCTTTGTGCATGGTCCGCTCTTGAAACCATGCGCAGCCAGGTGCATTGCAATGTTGTCTCGACGTTAACAAGTATCAAACTTCATAATTGCTATACATCATGCGAATATAATTTTATGCATATTATTTGAATTTATGATCTTATGATTCGGTTGGAGATTCATGCTCTGGCTAGCGAAGGTCATCTTCTCCAGCGGTTGGATTAGAGCTCAGAATCACTGGGTTAGGATTTAGGGTTCACCAGCGCTGGGATTTAGAGGGAGGCTAGAGCGGCGGGAGGACCAATGGTGGGTGGTGGAGGCGGCGGGATGGTAAGGCAACTGGACCGTCATCACCTGTGAGCTTGGTGACCGATGGTAGGCAGCATCGGTGAGAGGCTGACAAGTGCCGGGAGATAGGAGGTGGTTGGGGCGATGAATCAAATGGCTCATCGACACTAGAGATGAGGAAGAAGAGGCGGAGAAGGCGGCAGCGGTGGGATATGGTGGAGGCGAGCAGTGCTGGCGTTGCACTTGGCGCCAACAGCTGTATCGGGAGGCTACATCGGCGGGGAAGGAGGCCATGGGGCGGGCTTCATCAACGTCAGGGGCTACATCGATGAGGCAATGGCGGTGGCGCATGGGATGGCAGCTGAGAGGGAAGTGGGTGGCGACAGGTGGAGGGGAGGAGGTTGTAGTGAACTAGCGATGGGGAGGGCTGAGGCGTCACCAGCGGGGCGGTGTGTCGGTGGCGGTGGGTTCAAGAGTGGGGAGAGAAGAAGTTAGGCCAAAATAGGGAGGGTTAGGGTTGGGACACGTGTCAGAATCCTGTAGTGCGTGATTTTAATTGGATGGCCCTGAATTCAAATGATTTTCACTCAAAAATCATTCGCATGATGCCTAGACAGTCCCTTCAAACTTATGTCACCACAATCGAGTCTACATTTGTAGTTTACAGGGTTGCACCTACACTAGCCTTACGAGAGATTGTTTATAACCAATGATTTAAATTGCCATCATCGCGGTATTGCGGTGACACGGCAAACAAAGCTATAGGTCTATAGCGAATAGTGAAAGCTATCGCGGAAGCTATACCATATCACAATGCTATGAAAAGATGCTAATTCTATTGCTTTGCATGTTATGTAGAATACAATATGAATAAAAAAATTATAACAAGAATGTCAAGCAAAAGTGCAACTACAAAGTTGCAAATTTGTAACACTTTCATGACATGTCCAACCTAAAATCTAAAAAATATATACAACATTTTCTGAAAAATCTAAAATATTTTACTTGATTTATTAGCATAAAGAAATAATTTTGAAGCTTCAAATTTTTAAAATTTGAATTCAATGTATAAATTGGTTTTTTGAACACTAGAAAAAAATTCTCATTTCTTGAAAAAGAATATAAATTGTAAAAGTATCTAAAATTTTAAGCTAGAATTCAAGTACCCAATATTTGAACTCAAATGATCCTAAGATCATGTTATCTTTTATAGATTTTCAAATGAAATTCCTTGGTTAAAGGCTGTATTATTTTTTTACTATTTTTGAATGTATGAAATACCTTGATTTTGATTCTTTGTGTCAATTCACAAGATTAAGTAATTACAAAATGAAACATAGCGGCTGCTATTTTCGCTATCTGCTAACCGCTATGCTATTACCACTATAGCGGTCATAGCTGTAATAGCATACATCAGTGCTATAGCTTAGCGTCTCAAAGGCGAAATCACTACAGGACCGCTATAGCCCGCGATTTAAACCACTGTTTAGAATACATGAATTTCAAATAAAATAAAATAACATTTACATATTCTTTTTATATATTTTTTAAAATTTCTACGTCCCAAACAGGACATTAGTTGCACGAATCAGTTCGTCTTCAGTATAGTTTATCCACCGACGCAAATATCACGATAAATCTATCGAAACTTCACCCAACAGGAAAATGGAAAAGGTTATCATGTTCATGTTAAAAATAGCACTTCTTTAGCTAAGATGCAACTGTACAAGTAGATAAACGGATCGACACGAAGACGAATGGAAAACTCAAAAGACAACCATAATTCATCCAAAATTAGGCCGACCGGTCATCGCACACACCACATTTCCATTTTCCACCTCGATTCATCGGCCGAGGCGTCCACCCGGGCCGCGGTTTACTATCTTGAGCGGCGGGATGCCTCGAGAATCACGTGGGCCCCGTGGGCGCCGGGCGGACGAGAGCCGGGCCGCTCAAGCAGCTCGTGGCTGCGGCTTCCGACTATTAGCAGTTAGTTTTTAGTTTATTTAATAAATAAATAAATAAAAAATATTATTATATCTTTACAGATAATGTAAAGAAAAAATAAATATAAAAAGCAAAATATAAAAATCAAAATTAGAAATGAACGTAGAATGATTTCTACTTCTAAGAGTCGAAAGCCGAAAGAAATCAGAAGCCCAGGCTGATTAGAGGAGGCCGACTATAAGATCGCAGAATCGCCGATAGATAAAGCGCTCTCTCTCACCAGCCACCCTCTCTTCTCCTCACAGCCAGCCGTTGCCGCGCCGAGAGACACATTGGGCATGGTCTCCTCCTCCCTTGCCTCGCCGGCCACGGCCTCGGCGCCGACGCGCGCCCTCCGCCTGCAGCCGAGGGGCCGTGTGACGTGCTCGGCCGACGCGGGCGGGAGCAACGGCGTCCGCGCCGAGGCGGCGGGGTTCTTGGCCGCTGGGCCCAAGGTGGTGGGTGGCTTCGCATGCGGCGTGCTCGCGGCCTGGGCGGTGGCCTCCACGTCCAGCCCTGTGATTGCCGCGAGCCAGGTTGGTGGTTAATTTCCTCCAAAGCTGTGTGGCACTGCGTGATGTGATTTGTGGAACATGTTGAGGCCTAGTGGTTTTTCTTCCCTAGTTAGATGAATCCGACGATCTTTAGAACGGATATTGACTGGCAATGGAATCGCATTTTGCTGGAATTAGGGGACCTGATCAGGGAAATCACTATTTTGGAGCGAATTTTAAACTCTGTAAAGTGTTGCTCTTAGTATGAATTTAGATTGAGCTAACATTTGCCCGAATTCGATTGTAGATAATAAGCAAATATATATATATATATATATATATATATTAATTCCATTGCAAAAAAGTTGCTGTATATATATATATATATATATATGTATATAGCTAAATATAGGATTTTTTTTAATAAAAGATGCTATAGTTGTTCAAAGATGAGTTGGTATTGTTTTTGAGGAAAAAAATTAAAATGATATTGTTGTGGGGACACTCCTACCTGTAATCATTCGGTCTGTCGGGCCAAGAAACTCAATAAGGCATGTAAAAGATATATATATATATCTTTAGAATAGTACATGATGGTAGGATATTATTGTAATAAAGTCTTATACACACACACACTCCTGTGGATTAACAAGGGAGCGGCAGATAGTCTATTCTCTCTCATACACACTCTTACAGTCACATATTGTTTGTCCCGTAGCCACAACAGTTGGTGTCGTCTGTGGGGAGAGATGAGCAAGCCACGAGATTAGAGAAGCAATGGTACCTAAGAAAGCGATGGCAGCAATTAAGCGAAAGAGAAATGCATTGGAGACTATAAAATTCAAAAATGACCTACATTTTGGGACGGGAGAAGTATTATTTAGTACAACAATTACCACAACATTTGATGTGAACTAGTGCAGCATGGTCATTAATGTGGCAGTCTGTTCTCTATAGGGCACTCTAAATTTAACTAGACCTTTTACTCAATTTAAAGGTAGAAATTTTGTTGTTGATTACTCCCTCCATCCTGCAATATATAAGCCCATAGCTTACCATACGGCGCATGCATAGACTAAGGAAACACAAAATATAAGAAAAATTAATGTTATTGGTCCATGTATGCCCCTATTAAATAGCATATAATAACTACTCATCCACTTTTCAGTATTAAAGGAAAGATATATGGTGGAAATATTGCAATAACTATATCTTTGATTTTTGTAATGAACTTATATTGTGGAATAAGGCTTTCCAAAAATAGGGACTTATATTGCAAGACGAAGGGAGTTGCATATGGTATACCAATATATGTGAATTAAGATTTGTGTGTGCATTTAGTAGTTGGTTCTAATACATATCTGGAGAACAATTCCATTATGTTGGTTTTGGTGATAATGACAAATACTTGTGTGAGACTAATGTGTTTGATTGATTATGATATGGTTTAGTCTCTTTTGAATGAAAAGGTGAAATCAAAGAGTCTTTTGTTATATTCATTTACATGTGAAATATTTGGGATAATCACACAATTGATTCATTCAAGTCAAAATAAATGTGTTATCTCATATATATTCTTGTATGCACACATGGGGAGTATAGCTTTGAGATTTCATAGTATTGATCTATGACTAATACATGAATATCTACTTTGAAATGGCTAATAGTGTACATGACTAATATGAACATAACACATGATTATTTGTGAACTAAAAATTATCAAGTTTTGAAAGGTTTAGTCCCGGATGTTGATTGAATATTTGGACACATGCAAAGATTGATAAGAAGATCAATATGGCTGAACACGCAAGCATTTGAATTTGAATTCAAACTCATTGTGCTCTCTCAAAAATCGGAGCAGGCCCAACGCTCGCATCGGTAGTACGGCGTGTAACTCGGTAAATGATAGACTTTTGTTGCCAAGGTAGCCGAGAGCGTAGTGACCATGATCGTAGCCGTGGAGGAGGAAGTCATGTCGATGTAGCTGATGTTGAGGTCATCGTTGTGCTCGGGGTAGTTGACGTCCAACACACATCATCCGCCAATGTTTGAAATGTTACGGCAGCAACAGCAGAGGGGAGACTCGCGACGGTGGTGATGCGGGGCGCAGAAGGGCCACACAAAACAACGACTGCCGTCGGAGGACTCGCAATTGTGGCGGTCGCGGGGCGTAGGAGGGCCACGCAACACAGTGACTGTCGGAGGAGGACTCGCGACGGTGGCGGTCGCGGGGCGTATGAGGGCCACGCAACACGACGACTGCCGTCGAAGGACTCGTGACGGTGGCGATCGCGGGGCGTAGGAGGGCCACGCAACACGGTGATTGCCGTCGGAGGACTCGCGACACGACGCAGCGGAAGCTATGGAGGCGGCGGCTCAAGAGCGACACCGCTTTGATACCATATAAGTGTGAAATATTTAGAATAATCACACAATTGATTCATTCAAGTCACAAATGGTTACATGTATATAACCTGGTATGGCTAATGGGTACGCATGACTAATGTGAACGAAAATGACTAATGAGAATACATGACTAATATGAATACAACACATGATTAATGTGAACTCAATGTTGGCTAGAGTCGAGGCGACACACGGAAGCCGAGGCTATGTGAACACGTAAGACTTGCTAACATTTCCGAAGCTAAATTTCATTTAGGAAGCACTGACATTTTTTTGTTAGTGACGTGTGAACTATAAAGTGTTCTTCATTTTATGATCCTACATCACTACATGTATAACTTATATGTAAGTTGGTACTGTACTTTTTATTCTTGAGAACCTCATTATAGCTTCAGAGCTTGTTTTCCTTTCTCCCATGGTTGTATACTTTTCTGAGAAGACATTCCCTGTTTGCTTTGGTTGTTAGAGGTTGCCTCCACTCTCAACAGAGCCAGACAGATGCGAACGTGCATTTGTTGGGAACACAATTGGTCAGGCAAATGGGGTGTATGACAAGCCACTTGATCTCCGGTTCTGCGATTACACAAACGAGAAAACAAATCTCAAAGGCAAGTCTCTAGCTGCGGCTTTGATGTCCGACGCAAAGTTTGATGGCGCTAACATGTCAGAAGTTGTCATGTCCAAAGCTTGTGCTGTGGGGGCAAGCTTCAAAGGTATAATTCCATTATTCATCACACTGTATTGTTGCAATTGTTTCCAATACTGAACCTTTCAGATGTACCTTTGTGTTGATCATACTACGTTATGAAACAGAACGATAAACACTCCTCTTTCAAATGTTTCTAGGAACCTACTTCACGAATGCGGTGATAGACCGTGTCAATTTCGAGAAGGCCTGTCTCCAAGGGGCAATCTTCAAGAACACGGTCTTGTCAGGATCGACTTTCGATGATGCTAAGTTGGAGGTTGCGGTGTTTGAGGACACAATTATCAGCTACATTGACCTTCAGAAGCTATGCACAAACACCTCGAGCGCAGCAGGAAGAGTAGGGCTGGGCTGTAGATGATTCAGCATAAGTAATTCCACCGTATCATGATCGTTTGTGTTAATGCTGACATCGTTCATTAAGTAAGTCAGGTCTGTCTATTGCGCCAACATGACAAGATGCACCTTTTTCTCGATATGTAAAACCCTCTATATCGTAAATATTCAGCAATAATGTACCACACTTCTGTAATGTTAACTTGTGCAAATAGCCAAATATCACATACACAGAAGGAAGATCTGTATGCTTCCCACATATAAATTGCTCACAATTCAGTAATGACATTACCGATGATGCATGAGCTGGATGCACGCATGCTTTATTCCACGCTAGTAACCACTATGTGCGCTTGCTTGCCAACATTATTGCCTCCTTGGTTGGCTCCTGGCTCCTCCTGCCATGGATTGGATTGCGCATTCTACTATGCTGGCCCCTACAATGGCCAATGCCACTCACGGATAGTGCTACTATATATAGCCATAGCAATATCTAGATGCACCATTCAAATGGCCGGCCCGACGCCGGGCACCTGCCGGTAAAGGTCTTGTCTTTGGCCGGAAATGTGCGGCGTTTACGGCGGATTATATGATTCACTCGGCGCCGTTGCCGTCGACGACGCAGGTCTCGACACCGCCGGTCATCCAGAGGAACCACGTGTAGCTGCTCCGGTGGTGGCTGCTCTCCGGCTCCTCATCGATGGCCCCGGTGAACATGTCCTCTGCGCTGATGAGATCGCCACGGGCGTGCCAGAGGAACATGGCGTACCTCCTCATGGCCTCGCCGTCCACCGGCTTTGTGGCCACCGCCCGCTTGAAGTACTCCTCCGCCCTGTCACCGAGATCGAGATGATCGTTAAGGACTCGTACAGGCATGCATGCGAATCAAGATTCTAACAAGCAGGCGCATGTGGTTCATTGTAAGGGTGCGACCATGGCGGCATTTACCTGTCAATATCCTTGTCGAACTGGTACAGGAGCTGCGCGTAGTTGGACAGGATGAGCGAGTTCGCCTCGGCGGTGGCAATGATCCTCTCGTACGCTGCCTTCCGCCGATGCGCGCGGGCGATGTCGATGGCCTCCTGCTCGTCCTCATCGACGACCACCGGCACGTCGCTGTCGCCATGCAGAACGCCGTGCAGGATGCCGATCCTGGCCCACAGCTCCTTCTCCACGTCCAGCTCCACTAGCTCCGGCAGGTCGTCGTCGTCCTCCGTGTCCCCGTCGTCGTCGGGCTCCGCCTTGCTGGCCGATACCTCGGCCTCCTTGGCCTTCATCCGCTCCATCTCCATCTCCACGGCCGTGCCGAGGCAGCACGCGACCAGCCCGAGCAGCCCGACGGCGAGGTCCGGCGATTCGAAGTGCACCTTGCGGAAGACCCACGCCACGGCATCCCCGGCGCCGCACGCAGCCTGGGCGGCCCCCCCGGCCGCCGCGCCCTGCACCGCCTCCACCGCCGCAACCAGCGCCGCCACCGCGCACCCGGCCGCGCTCGTGGCGGCCACCCGCGGCACCCCGCGCCGCGCCGCCGCCAGCTTCCTCTTTGCCTGGATTGCGCGGAGCGACGCCGGCACCGTGGCCATCGACGGCGGGGGCTGCTCGTCCCCGCCGCACGCCGCGGTCCTGCAGAACCGGGCCTTCCTCCTCTCCCCCAGCCGCGTGGCCGCCGTGAACGCCACCGCCGGCGGGCTCTTGGGCATGCCTACCATGCTCGCCGGCGTCATCGTCGCCACCAATCGGTACACGAAACGAACCCAAGAAACTCTCTCCCAAACACGAACGGTATCTGTTTGTTAGGATCCAAGAACCTCCCACCAAAGGCGGTGCGGTATATATGGAGATCTTGCGGGGAGGAGGGCACGGCAATGGCGGGGCATATATATATATATATCCCCGGCCGTTGGCTCCGTGCCACGTTGGGGAAGCCGGGGGCGTCGTGGCCCGCACGCCTCGGCGGGGGGAGGGGTCCTGTTCTCCATGCCGTGTCTCGTGCCAGTTTAGCTTGGTTAATTTCGTCGGGAGAAGGCCCCGCGGTGGCGGCGGATCCAAAATTTCGTTACACCTCAGATTGTAAAAGTTGGTACTTTGACTAAAAGGAAAATTATGATCTAGACTTATCTAAACTCTACACTAGTAAAGATCCTAGATCCACCTCTGTTCGACGGCGCGGTGCTCTCGCCGAGGGGAGTTTTGGCCGCGCGCACGGTGGCAGCGCGGCTGGTGTGAGCTCCCAGCTGCACGCCACCGGGCGCTCACGGCAGATGTGGCACTGCGCCGTGGGTTCCAACCTGGAAGGCGCCCTTTGCCGATGCGTGCGGGGTGGTGGCCGGAGTGGAGACCGGAGGCGCGCGCGCACCATTTGGGAAGACAACAGAAGGGAAAAAGGTTAGGCAAAATAAACAAAGGCATTGCGTTGTCCATGAACACCTTTGCTTTGCATGATGACTGGTGCGTCTTGTCTATTGTAACATGCATGCGCAACAATGGAAGTAGAAAAGAATATAGATGAGCTTATCAGGGTAGAAATGACTCAGGATACATATGTTACAGTGTTCCATATATGTACACTATGTAGTGCAAAATTACAAATCACAATGTAGCACCGACATGGAAAAATGTAGGGAAAAATTGAAATAATACTCTACAAATCGAACCACCAATCAACATTTTTAAATTCCAGATTCTTTGTGTGTGTTTTGTTCTTTGTGCACTGTTTATTGAACTAAGCATAAGGAGCCGAGTTGCATGGTACTTTGTCGTTAGAGGAAGAAAGAGAGAGGCGGTGCACCGCAGGTTTCTACCACTTACGTGGAAAGGTTGTCGCAGATCGTGTGTGCATGTACTTTCTTTTTCTAAAATGATACTCTACAAAGTGACCTGTCAATATACTTTTTAAAATTCCAAGTTCATTCTCTAGGGTTTCTTATGCGTTTTACATTCAACTCATTATACAAGATTAGATCGTAGAGGAAAAAAGATAGAGTGGTGTACAATAGATTTCCACGTCATTGTTTCTTGTATTGTACCTCTCCGATCACATAGACACTAAAGTCAAGAAGATGTACTTTTCATCGTTAGTGGTTATATTCTTTTTTACCTTTCAGCAACTTTGATTTTTTTTTCAGCAATTACTATTTATTAAACTAATAAATTGCAATCAAATGTCATAAGCCAAAAGCTCAAAAAAATATGCCCAAATTTTCTTATCATATGTAAAAAAAAGTTATGAATTACAATATTATAAAAATATTTTTTATGATAAATTTACTCATATTATATTTATATATATATATATCTAAACTATACGTTTTAAATAATATCTTTAACCAAAATTGAAAGGGTTTGATCGCTTGCATTCCAGAGCCATACTTTTCTACGACGGAGTGACGGGAGCGGCCAGGCGCGCGATCTCGTCAGCTCGACGGGTCCCCTCCCTCCCTCTCACCCGGTCACCCCCCTATGGCCCTATCGATCCGCTTCCTCAAGCGCCGGTCTCATCTCTCTACCGTCGCGCGAGCTGCGGCGGTGCGGCACCGTCTAAACCCCCACCGCCGTCTTGCCGTTGCTTCCGCACCGCCGGCGGCTCCCGCTTCTTCAGGCTGGTTGGCTGGGCGTATGTCCCGCCGCCTCAACCCCGCCGGCTGATCCCGACCGATACCGCGCCGGGGACATTGGCGCAGGGACGCACTCCGCCTGTTCGACGAATTGCTCCAGCAAGCAGGGCCCTCGTCGGTTTGTTGCGTCAACTGCCTCCTCACCGTCGTCGCTCGCGATGGCCCCGAGCTCGCCGTCTCCCTCTTCAACCGCATCGCACGAGCCGGCGCCAAGAAGGTGGCTCCCGACATATACACCTACAACATCCTCATCGGCAGCTGCTGCCGCGTGGGCCCCCTGGACCTCGGTTCCGCCACCTTCGGCCATACCCTTAGGACGGGCTGGAAGATGGATACCTTTACCTTCAATCAACTGCTGAAGGGCCTCTGCGCCGAGAAGAGGGTGGGCAACACCATGGACGCATTGATCTGCAGTATGCCCAAGCTCGGCTGCACTCCCGATGTCGTCTCCTCCTACATCACTGTTCTCAAGGGGCTCTGCGATGAGATGAGAAGTGAAGAGAAGAGGCTCTCGAGCTGATTCGCATGATGGCTGATGATGGAGGTAGCTGCCCAACTGATGTGGTGTCATATAGCACCGTCATCGATGGCTTCTTTAAGGAGGGGAAGGTGGACAGAGCTTACATCCTATTTAAAGAAATGCTGGATCAGGAAGTGTTGCCAAATGTTGAGACTTACAGCTCAGTCATTGATGGCCTGTGCAAAGCTCAAGCAATGGACAGGGCCGAGGGGGTTCTTCAAGAGATGTTTGATAAGGCTGTTATGCTGAATAATGCTACATATAATAGCCTGCTCCACGGATATTGCTCTTCAGGACAGTGGAAAGAGGCACTTAGAATTTTCAAGAAAATGTGCAGAGGTGGTCCTGCACCAGATGTTACTTATACCATGCTGATGATCTTTACAAGAACGGAAGATGTGCAGAAGCTAGAAAGATTTTTGATTCCATGAGCAAGAGGGGCCAAATACCGAATGTTTTCACGTATGGCATTCTGCTTTACACGAGCTCTCGCTGATATGCATGATCTCCTTGCCTTGATGATAGCAAATGGTATTGCACTGAATCATCATGTCTTCAGCATTTTGATATGTGCATATGGTAAATATGAAATTTTTGCTATGCGTTGCTTGTGATTAAACTTAGAGAAGCTGTACACATCCTTTGCCGTATTTCCAAAAGAAGCACCAGTTACCTGACTGTATGTATTTATTTGCTTTGTTTATGTCCTATTTTCATGTCATTATCTGTTTGGCTCTGTCTATTTTGACAAATTTTAGATTGGAAAATTGCAGCACTGATGTATGAATTGCTTTTATCTTTGGGTAGGTACTCTGGGTCTGGGTAGAGAAATGGAGCTTCTCTCAAACATTGCAAAAGATACCTTGATCTGGAAAATTAGACTGTTCTCATGAGTTATTGTTTTTTCGTGTCTGCTAAGAGTGTTCCTGGAGTAGTTGGGCAGAGCTGTGCTAAGAAATTCTGATAAAATTTTGCAAGTAGTAAAGAGTTGAGTGGTACTAGGTAGAACATTTATCTTGTGAGTCCCATGAAAAAGGATTCAGGTTGCTCATGTAACACGTCATCCAATACTGCACATAGCCGATTCAGTGATCCCCTTTACTAGGTAGTACTTTCATCTTTGTCTCATGAAGCATGTTCATGGTGGTTTCCATGAGCTAGAGGTGTCAGTTTTATTACCAGCCGCTCAGCCTCCAATTATCTCATCCTTATAGTTTTGCAATCTCAGATTCAGAGTCGGTACTACCTTTTTTTACTTCATATTTCCCTTACTAGGTTGGCAAAGAATCTGGAAACTTATCAAAGTGCCAGGCACGACAAAGATATTGAAACCAGCTCGCTGAGTCCCCTGAACAAGGCAAATTTGTCATTGTAGCTGCTGGCCTGTGTACCATAGGGCGGAAGAAGTTCTCTTCTTAGTGACCTAGATGGGAACCCTGGCGAGGATCCTCTTAGGCATGCGATGCTGCAGATATCCCAGATAGAAACCCTGCGCAATCCTGGGATGATTGAAACCTTTTGAAGTATCACAGTTCTAACTAGACATTCTTGATTCCTAACTGAGGGGAGATTTTTTTTGTATGTGAAGTGCAGATTGTGTTAGGTCCCCTGGCGAGGATCACCGGCACACTGGAGATTTTGTGCTGCGAAGAAGTTGCAGCGTTTTCTATTTTCTCTTCTCCTTTTATTATGCAGCAGTCCAAAAAGAACGGGATCGATGGAGCGCTTCTCGCATCGTGGCTTGGAACGCGTCCATCCCCACGCCCGCACGATGCGTTCACGTCCGCAAGCTCAGGCGCGTCGCGAGCTATTCTTGCCACGGCCTCCTACGCGCACGGCGAGTATGTGTGCATGCAACTACGTATACGTGAACAGCGCCGTTACGTACATGTGAACAGTGCCATGCAGCTAAATCCCTAACTACGTGCATGTAACTACCTACGTGCATAAGGCTTAACTAACATATCTCCCCCTATGCCTTGCACACTTGCTTGATGTCGATGAGGCCGATCTTAGAACATAGCTCAATGAACCTGTCACGCCCAAGTGCCTTCGTCAGGATGTCCGTCAGTTGCTCATTGGTGCCGACTGACTCGACCTCCACCTTGCCTTCCTCAATGCACTCCCTGATGTAGTGATGTCTTGTGTCAATGTGTTTACTGTGCTCATGAAAGACAGGGTTCTTACTGAGCTGAATCGCAGACTGGTTGTCAATCTTCAACGTGATGGCGCCGGCCTTTTCCCCTCTGAGTTCTACAAGGAGCCGCGCCAACCACACGCCCTAGCATGCAACTGTTGTCGCGGCGATGTACTCGGCTTCATATGAAGATAGTGCTACGACCTTCTGCTTTTGCGATTGCCAGGTGACCAAGTTGTTGCCGAGGAAGAAGAAGATGCCTGACGTGCTCTTGCGAGTGTCGACGTCGCCCATGAGATCACTGTCGCTGTAACTGACAAGGTGACTCCTCTCTTCCTCCGGTAGTAGCAACCGTAGTTGATTGTGCCGACGACATACCTCAGCACACATCTCTCGGCTGCCAGGTGCTCGGTGGTGGGATTCTCCATGAATCTGCTGACATAACCCACCAAGAATGCCAGGTCTGGTCTTGTGTTCACCAGATAGCGCAGTGCACCAACAATCCTTCTGTACTCAGTAGCATCAACATCAGGGGCAATGCTCAACTTACTGAGTTTGAGGCGTGACTCCATGGGAGTGTGACTGGCATTGCTCCTAGCCATGCCTGCCGCCTCGAGTATCTTCACTGTGTATGCTCCTTGACTCACGGTGATGCCGTCCTTGGTCTGGTTCACCTCTAGACCCAAGTAGTAGCGCAGTAATCCAAGATTGCTCATCTGAAACGTGCCCCTCATCTCCTTCTTGAAGTGCTCGAGCTCAACGGAGTTTCCTCCGGTGATGATGAGATCATCGACGTACACGCTGACCACCAGTCGGTGCTCACCCGCCCCACGAGCGTACACCATGTGCTCGGAGGCGTTGCGCTGGAACCCAAGCGACACCAGGGAGGCATCCAGCTTGGCATACTAGGCGCGCGGGGCTTGACGAAGACCGTAGAGCGCCTTGATCAAGCGCAAAACCTTATGCTCTTCGCCGGCGACCACGAACCCTGGCGGTTGCGCGACGTAGACTTTTCTCGTAGCTCGCCGTTGAGGAATGCGGACTTGACGTCCATATGGTGGATGACCCAGCCTTCACTTGCCGCGTGTGCCAGCAGTAAGCACACAGATTTGAGCCGCGTCACTGGCGTGAATACCTCGTCAAAGTCAATGCCCTGCCGCTGCATGTATCCCTTTGCTACGTGACGCGCTTTGTACTTGGTGACGTTGCCGGCCACGTCCTTCTTGGTCTTGTAGACCCACTTGAGCCCGATTGGGCGCTGACGTGAGGGTGGGTCGACGAGCTGCCAGGTTCTGTTGGACTCGATTGACGTCATCTCGTCGAGCATCGCCTGTCGCCCGCACTCATGTTGTTGCGCCTCTTGGAATGATGCCGGCTCATCAGCGCTTACTAGCAACAGGTCCTCGTCCAGTTCACGTGCGGCCAGTCCCGGCGGTGTCGTCGGTCCCAGCATGTTGTCGACTTTATGGAACCGTAGCGAGGTGTCGTCATGGTTGTCGTTGAGCACCTCTTCTGCTTCAGGTAAGGGCGAAACGAACTCGATCGACGACGCGCTCGTGGGCGCCAACGGGCTTGATGTGGATGTACTCACGCCTACCGCAAGTGAACTTGACGCAGGTGGCGTTACTGCTCCATCCGCTGGTGATGGCTGAGGCATGGTGATCACGCTAGGCTAGACCACGGTGGTATACTCAATGATGAAGGCGTCATCTTTTTTCACCGCCTGGTCGCCGGTCCACTGCCACTGCGCCAGCTCGTCGAAGACCACGTCACGGCTTATGTGGACGCGCCTTGACGCTGGGTCGTAGACGCGGTACGCCTTGGATCCCGGTTTGTAGCCGACAAAGATCATGGGCCGGCTGCGATCATCCAGTTTCTTGATGTTGGGCGTGGTGATCTTTACGTGCGCCACGCACTCGAACGTGCGGAGGTGGTGCACGGCCAGCGGGTTCCCAGTCCAGAGCTCATAGGGGGTCTTGCCACCGATGCTCTTGGACGATGATCGATTCAGGAGGTATACGGCAGTAGTGATCGCCTCCCCCCAGAAGATACCTGGCAGGCCCTTGGCTTTGAGCACACAACGTGCCATGCCCACCACTGACTGGTTGCACCGCTCAACGACGCCATTTTGTTGCGGCGTGTAGGGCGCCGTGAGCTCGCGACGCACACCCAGATCAGCGCAGTACTCATTGAAGTTTGCCGCTGTGAACTCTCCCCCTCTGTTCGTGCGCAGCGCACGGAGCTTCTTGCCGCTCTTGCGTTCAGCTGTCGCCTGTATGCGCTTGATGGCGATTGGTGTAGCATCCTTGACCGGCAACAAGGCGACCCACATGTACCGACTGTAGTTGTCGACGAGTAGGAGAAAGTAGCGGTTGCCGCTAGGTGTCGGTGGCGAGATTGGGCCGCAGAGGTCGCCGTGCAGCAGCTCGAGGGGCTCGGTGGAGCGTGTCTGTGCGCGCTGTGGGAAAGGTGCGCGGCGATGCTTTCCGGCGAGAGACGCCTTGCACACCTGGTTGACCTGCGTCAGCACAGGTAGGCCGCGGACCAGCTCCTCTCTTCCCATCTTGCGCATCGCGGCAAAATTGATGTGTCTGAAGCGAGCATGCCAGCGCCAAGCATCTTCTCCGGTGCGCGCAGTCAAGCAGATCGGCTGTGCAATGTTGATGTGGAGTACGTAGAGCTGGCTTGAGCTCCAGTGGATTTTGGCAAGCAGGCGTTGCTGTTCGTCACGAATGCGCATCACGCCATCTTCTATCAGGACTTGATAGCCACACTCATCGAGTTGGCCGATGTTGATGATATTGGCGGTGAGGCGCGGGATGAAGTACGCGTTGACGAGGGTGCGGTGTTCGTCGTCTTGCATGCGAACAATATCGTGCCACATCCCTCGATCCGGACGACGGAGCCGTCGCCGAACCGCATCGTGCCCGTGACACCTGAGTCGAGGTCGGAGAACGCCGCCCGATACCCAGTCATTTGGTTGGTGGCCCCGGTGTCCAAGATCCAGTGACAGGGATCCTACTCCTCTGTGCCACTGAGTGCCGCGAGGACCTTCTGCTCCACCAGCTCAACCGTGTCGTGTGATGAGCTCGACGATGGCAGCATAGTTGTAGGGGTTGGTGGTGACGTCGGGACCAGGGTCGCTGCAACTTGGCTAGATCCGTCGCTCTCCTCATCGGGTGGAGAATGGCAGGGTGATGGCAACAAGGTGGTGAAGACGGAGCCGCCCTCCAGTAGGAGTAAAGTGAGCTCGTCTTCCTGGGCAACATGGACTTGTTCCTCCTTCTTTGGCTTGGAGCGGCATTCCTTGGCCTAGTGGCCGGTTTTTCCACAATTCCTGCATTTGTCGCCGTTGCGGTTCGGCGCAGAGCCCGCTCCATCCGAGTTCCTACAGCTGCTGCGATCTCGCCCCTTTCCGCCACGGCGCTTGACACGACTATTTGAACTGCCAGCGCCGCGGGAGCCTTCTTGCTCCTTCTTCTTGTAGCGCTCGAGCCACTCCTCCGTGAGATAGAGCTTGCCGCTGCTACTTTGGGAGGACGGAAACTCGTGCTCGTCTTCGGCCACCTTCAGCCTTCCGGTGATCTCCTCCATTGACAAGGTTGAAATGTCGAGTAATGTCTCAATTGAAAGAACGAGTTGTTTGAACCTGGGGTGAGCGATGTGCAGGTACTTCTTGACAACTTTCTGATCGGGCTCGGGGTCGCCGAGGGTAGCCAACTGGTTGACGATGCCGGTGAGGCGCATGGCAAAATCTTCCACCGCCTCGCCGTCACGAAACGAGAGTAGCTCGTACTCTCGTCGAAGCTTCTACGCGCTGGTCTTGCGGATCCGATCATCGTCGATCCGCATCACCTTGATGCTTTCCCACGCCTCCTTCGCAGACTGCTTAGTCGCGAGCGTGGAGACCATCTCGGGGGAGGGGGGGGGACGGCGCTGCAGATGGTGTCCAACGCCATCCTATCTTCATGGAACTCGACATCGCCAGACTCGAAGGCGTTCCAAATGTAGTGTGTTTGCAGCTTGATCTTCATGAGAAGTGACCAGTCGTTGTAGTTCGTCTTGGTCAGCAATGGGTAGTTTGTTGATCCGCTCGTCTCCTTGACAATGCAGTGATACACTTGGTAGCCGTGATTGTCATTCCTACCACTGCCCGAGGCGTAGCCGCCGGAAGGAGGTGTCTGCGCTGGCGACGTCGATCGCCGACGCAGCGAATACGTGCGTCCTGGAGGCATGCTCAAGCAATCGCACAATCACGGATTCAAGCTCCTACAAGCTCTGATACCAAGTGTTAGGTCATGTGGCAAGGATCACCGGCGAGAACCCGAGTATGCACGCGAACTCAACTGGAACACAGGAGATTTTGTGCTGCGAAGAAGTTGCAGCGTTTTCTATTTTCTCTTCTCCTTTTATTATGCAACAGTCCAAAAAGAACGGGATCCATGGAGCGCTTCTCGCATCGTGGCTTGGAACGCGTCCATCCCCACGCCTGCACGATGCGTTCACGTCCGCAAGCTCAAGCGCGTCGCGAGCTATTCTCGCCACGGCCTACTACGCGCACGACGAGTACGTGCGCATGCAGCTACGTATACGTGAATAGTGCCGTTACGTACACATGAACAGTGCCATGCAGCTAACTCCCTAACTACGTGCATGCAGCTAGCTACGTGCATAAGGCATAACTAATAGATTGTGAGATATGTTTGGTTACTCTTCTAACCTTTTTTAGTGAAAATTTTTATAGTACATTCTACTGATAATAGAAGAGTGGTAGTAGAAATTAAATCTAACCATTGATTTATGATAGCATAATGGACTTTTCTTTGTAAATCCTTTTTTTTCGTGAGGGTCACCCGATTTCGAAGCCGTGTGGCGTGCTCCTCATAAGACACTCACTCCAACACACCATCATTGCTATTGTCACCATTAGTGATTGTGATGAGGAAAGGAAGGTTGGCTTTGGCATCGACGAGGAGACTCAGGGCGTCATGGGCGATGGCGAGGAACTGTGACTCGATGAGGAGAACTTTGCCCTCCAAGTGTAACAGATGGACGGACACCATGGCCACATCGTGCTGGGTGTTTAGCGTGCAAAGGACACCGTCGGTCATCGGCACGCAGAAGTGCAGGTCGTACATCGCTGGTGTGTTCAAGAAGGTAACCATCGGAGAAGATGCGGCTGACGCCAACAAACAGCAGGGAGTACTGCACGTTGGCACATGGCTGCAGGCCGAAGTCGAAGTCGTCATCGTCATCCTCCACCGCTGCCAATGTCCACCGCATTGAGAAGACATTTGCAGGGCCCATGTCGATGAAATACACGGAGCTGCTGAAAGAATGCTCGAGGATGACATCAGCGTCGACTCGCTCAAAAGACGACGACACTAGCCGCACCTTGCACCTAAGCCATCCGTGGGAGAAGCTGTCACTGTGAGACGGCGAGGCCTCCATGGATCAGTGAACAGCAAGCAAGCAAGAGAAGCTTTGGTCAATGTGCATATAGGAACCGATGCGAGCAGTGTGAGGAAGATATTACGCCAAGGCGCACAAGCGTGGACGCCCCAGCGAGGCACCGTTCCCGCATGGCACGCCATCCACAAAATCTTGTTTCCTTTATAATTTTACCATTTTTAAGATTCTACTGCTAGTACTGTCAGTGGTAGTAGAACTAAATCCCAACTAATTTGATCTATTGGATTACAAAGAATGGATGACTTATATTTATTCTAGGGTACCGTAAAAGAGCTCGTTTTAGTAACATCACGTCTGAATTGCAGATAATCAACCAAATAGTATTCACTAACATTTGTAAAATTGAAGATGATAACTTCATTATGGAAGGTTAGATGTGCATCGTCGTCCTAAAAGAGGTATGTTAAATTCTTGTCATCTCTCCTGATGCGCATAGAGGGATCTCAAACTAGAGCTTTCGAAGCTTAAAACTTGTTTTTCTCTAGTACCTATTTGCTATGTATATTTTACAGGCATTTAGTTTTGCAGTAAATTCAGCATTGCTGCCATGGATAGAAATCCTGTAAATGGTGCAAAACCTGACCGACGGGCTGTAACGTAATCGGTCGGTTACCGAAATATCCGGAAAAAAATCTGCTGAAATTTATGAATCAAATTTTGAATTTGGGCAATTTGAAAACTGGTAACCATTCCGGGAACAATTACCAAAAAAACTGCTCAATAAACCGAAAAAAGCCATAGAAAACCTAGCATAAAATACTATAACTTAACATATTTATGCATATTTAGTTCATACAATAAGTAATCTAGACCAAAAACGTCTAAACCAACTTAGAAAGTACATTTGTAACCACTGAGATTTCGGCCGGTTTTTCCTCTCCGTTACCCACCGGGATTTCCAATGAATATTTAAATTTTGAAACCACTTAACTCCAGGGAAATCACTTAACATGCAGATCCTTCTCTTGAAAAAACAGTCTAAGAAAATTTGCTTTGTTTGGTTGTAATTAATCTAATGTTTTAGACCGTGGGTACGTCGTGCAGGTACTGGCTGTGTTGGGCTAACACCAGGAATGTTTGGAGTGAATTGCATATTTTCCATTAGTTACTGTTAGTCCGTGGACATGTAGAATGGCATTTTCCTCAATATTTTTGAGATTTAGTCCAAAGGTTCATTTCCTTTTGGTGATAATAGTTCTTGGAGCTGGGACAGGGGTCTGAACTGAATTTTGATCAGTGTCAAATTAACCAAGCTTCATTAGTTCGGATTAGTCCTAGTTGTAATTGAGGTTTTCTTTTTGAATTAGAAGTATTTTGAAAATGTTGTCTGTGATTGGCACACAGTAAATGTTTGCTTTGAGTCTTGGTTTTGAATTTGTTTTGTAGAGATAAGTCTTTTGAACTTGTATTATTATTCTGAAGGAAGCAATACAAATCTTTGCCCTATTTCCAGTTTTCCACACACAAGGCATCACTTATTTATCCGACTGCATGTGCTGTGTTTATTTCCTGTTGTTATGTCCATATCTGTTTGGCTGTCTATCTAAAGAAATTTTAGCTTGGAGATTCCCAGCAATGGTGTATGAATCCTTCATATCTTTGGATATGTTTGGTACTCCAGTGATCCAGTCTCCAGGTAGAGAAAATGGAGCTTCTCTTGACTAATGCAAGATATACTCTGAACATTATGTGTACAGAGGAGCTTATGTTCTTGATCACGAAATTTCTTCTGTTCCCATTAATCATAGCTTTTCAGTGTTTGATAAGGGTGTTCCCATAGTTGTTGGGCGGACAGGAGGTAAAAGCCCTGTTCTTTTTGGCTATTGTCTTATCTCAGTAATCACTATTCATTACACTAATAAGTCATAGTCTAAAACATGCCAAACCCCCCTCCCTGCTTTCCCTAAACATTGAGATGTTTCGAAGAATGTTTGTTTGGTAATGCTGAAGAACTTGCACAGCTGGTGGCGGCTGAACCGCTGAAGAGCACAATACTGGTTTCTAAAATCGATATGGCAAAGT
Source organism: Melocanna baccifera (assembly GCA_036346265.1). Taxonomy (NCBI): domain Eukaryota; kingdom Viridiplantae; phylum Streptophyta; class Magnoliopsida; order Poales; family Poaceae; genus Melocanna; species Melocanna baccifera. The sequence goes on from CM070704.1 coordinate 2,921,239, forward strand.
GCAAATCAAATTAGTACTGCGTATCAAAGTTCTGGTCTCTAGACTCCGGCGGCTGCAGAGGTGTAGTCCCCCAACTCATCATCATCATTTTGCAATACGGGTATACATATTGCCTGCTCATTTGAGCTTCTGTTTCTGATTTCTAACATCTTAATTTTATCTTTTTTATCTTTTTTTAGTTTTTCTATTATTCTTTTACATTGTCCATGATGATATGATTTTTTTATACTTTTTAAATATTTTAAATTTAATTACGCTGAAAAGGATATGACAGATACAATGTATTTTCTCCAATACAATAAAAAAAATCATAAATTTAAAATTTTAAGCCCAAATGAGCATTGTGGAACGATCAGTTGGTTATCTCCATGCGTAGCTAATACCAGGTCCAGACTAGAAGTCCGCACCACACCAGGCTAGAAGCCCACGCACAAATCTTGATGCAGTACCGACGGTCCAGATACACCGGACACATGCTCGGCCGGTCACAAAAGCCACTCTTTGTACTGCTTTCTTGGCTGAACCAACCGACATACGCTGAAATGCTGCACACCAACCCGACCTCCCCCAGATAACCTCATTTTATTTCGGCCGCGCGTGCCGGATTGTGGTGCCGGGGCGCGGCAAGGAACGGGACGCGCGCGGTGGATGGGTGGGAAACACGGCGCGCGGCACGGCGTTTTCACGGGATGGGAACGTGAGACAGGGCACCGGCCGGGACGTGGCAGTCTCGGCCGCGCCGCGCCCACCTGCCGCGTGCGCGTCTGATTACGAAAACGCCTGCTTTTCCGGCGGCGGCGGCGGGGGCGGGGGTAAGGCACGGGGGGCCGTGCGCGTCGTCACGGCCCGCGAGCCATCCCACACGAGTCCACGAGGGGTTAAGCTCGTTCTCTTTTGGAAATTTGGCCAGTGGCTTTCTTCATGGAGCGAAGCTTCTCTATTTTCGTGTGGATGTTCTTTTCCGTGTTCCTGCAATCTGGACCGCTCACGGTCCAGATCGAACGGTTCAGATCGCAGGAAGACAGAGGGGAACACCCACACGGGGACAGAGAAACCGTTTTCTTCTTCATGAGGCAATTGCGTGTGCTTGTATGGCAACGATTCTAGTACGTTGTTCGTCCTTGCCTTTTTAGCTTTTTTTATTGTGATTTTTAACTTTGATTTCTTTAACATCTAAAATAAATAGGGTGAATTTTTCATACAACTTTTCTAATTTAAAACCGTATATATCATTTATATCAGTATCTCTATCATCTATCGTTGTCTTAAAAATATAAATAAAAATCATGGATCAGAGTAGAATATTATCCGCTGCAGAACGCAGCCGACAATTTGCTGTAAGTGTCGTGCCAGCCACTGAATCTTTCAAGGAAGGGGAAAACGAGTTCCTGACGAGTAAAGCCCAGCAAAGCTAGCGATGGACGGTCACGAGGGAAAGGCATCAACCCCACCAACCTTCAGGGGGGTGATGACACAAGCCCATCTTTTGAGGGAAAAAAAACCAATAGATGACAAAAGAAAGTATTACAGATTGTGTATTTTAAGTTCACAGGGAAAAATATGTGCGCACATCTATCTGTTCTATATTCCTTTCCGAAACGTCATTTGGATTTACTGTAAATGCTAGTAAAATTAGATCACAATTTCCTTTTTAAAAAAAGGAAGATCGCAATTGCTGAGTTTTTTTATAATTATTTTGTGGCTGGGGGCTGGGGAAGCCAAGGAAAAGCTAATGTAGGTGTGAATCAAATAGCACAGCTCAAGGGATGTTAATCTGCACCGTTCACGTCGCGTCCTTAAGATCTGTTCGAAGATTTGTTGTTGACCCATGCTTGCTGGAGCGGTAGGATTCACATTATACACGTCCTTCATCAGTCCTCACCCTCTATGGACAAGATAAAGCAAGTGGGAGCCGGTTTGGAGTCAGTTCTACACGCTATCTTTTCTACGTCAATTGCACTTGCAGCCATGAGAATGAAGGACTTGTTTTGTCATCTCTTCAAGGAGTGTTATAAAATTCATGACGAGATAAAAAATAATTAGGAGATTTAACTAAAAAATCTTTACGGAAAAAAATCATAGACAAATAACCGATAAAATCACTGTATGAAGAAGTTACATAACTATCTTCGCGTATTACATGTACACATAATTTATACTACGTGTGCTATCTATTATGAGGCTTACAAAGGATATAAAAAACCTTAAAGAATAGAAGTCCCAAACAGAAAGGAATAAAATCTTAGTTAGCAATGAAAATAGAAACCACCTACTCAAAAACTGAAACAGTAACTTATTCACAAACAAGAACAATACCTTGTTCAATACCTTGTTCGGAGACAAACCAGAGTGCAGAAGATGAGGATGAAGAGTATAGTCGAAAGCACCTAAGTAGCCATATCTAACTCTGACTCAGTGCAAGTATTTTTGGACACCATGATAATCTCCGACTAGATTCGAATACCGAATACAACGATGAGTATGCTTTGCATCCGCACATCGGAACGGTACATGAAGCAGGCCCGCAAAATGGGCATAAAAAATCAAAAAAAAAAAAGATCAATGACAATGGCAGTAAGAATGGCAATGGCTCTCCTGCGAAGACGCGCAGGGGCTCTGAGCCTGGAGAGCCGGCAGGCCACAAGCTCGCTGGAGCTCGTAGTATCGGCGGAGATCAAAATCCCGGGCCTGCATCAGGCGCTTCTGCTTGGCCGCGAACCTGCTCTCGAAGAAGCCCTCGAACGACGGCTCCTTCTTGGTCCGGAGGAAGAAGGCGTAGCCGGCCATGAAGTACACGGACGTCACGTAGAAGCAGATGGGCTCCATCACGTCCCACGAGAGCTCCCAGAATGTGAGCCTCATGAAGCCGGCAGTCTGGACGACCAGGTAGGCCAGACCGCACCACAGCTCCCGGCGCACTTGGAACGCCGCGGTGCGGTCAATGTCCGCCTTCTGCGCTTCCATGGTCTTCAGCTCTTTCCTTGCCGGGTCATTTTCGGCGATATGTAATGTTTGCGGTATGGGTATGGCCTTCTCAATTGCTTTGACAAACTGCAATTGTGAGGAACAAGAACAAAACAATTCGACAATTTACTTGGTTGCTCTCCTTTTCAAGGAAGATCCATCAAAACAAGAGCAATACTGATAGGAGAAGATTGCATCCATGATGACCAGTAAAATGAAATATTGAATTTTCGAAAGAAGTGCAGGATGCTTTGAGTTGTCAAAAAGAAATTTAAATGTTTTTTGTATTTTCAACATGAATGCAAATGTATTTTCATAAGGCAAACGTTCTGGTCTTGAAAAGATAAACAATATTCAGTATTTTGTTAGGACAGTATTGTTAGAATGTTAGATTGCTTCAAGAAAAGAATCCCCTCACCAAGGGGATTGTTTTGTGCAGGATAAGATTGTTTAATTGGACATGGAACATATCCTGGACACGCCTCAACATCTATTTTCAGACAATGATGCAGTTAACAGACTGTAAAAAATAAAGCATTCAGTTACAAGTCTAAAGCATGTAAAAGATTTTTCAACGCTATCGTGTTCATGCCCCAACCACCACCACTTGCATGGGGCAAATTGCCAAATTGTGTGACTGTAACCCTAATTGGACGAAGCAAAAACAAGAGAGTAAAAGTACTACTTATGCTGACTACGAGTGCTGTGAGCTAATCTAGATCAGATGCATGTGATAGTGTTCCCTAAACTTTGTATAGGTCACCCAGAACATAAGAAAAGTATATTTGTGTCATGACCTGTTAGCCCTCCATTAGTCTCCTATTATTCAAACGGGATAGGGATGTAGCTTATGTATTCAGCAAGAAAAAAAGAGCATAATTTTTAGTCACCATGAGTTACTAACAAGATCTACTTTGATGCAGTAAACATGTAAGAACGCCAAACACTAAACAAAAAAGAAAGAGATCGAATTCTAAAAATCTGCAGCAGCTCTAATTATCTACTGTGAAAATAGGATTCTCCTAGTTATTTGACTTTATGCCAAACATTATTTTCTATCTAAGAATATTTAATTACTTCACATCTTTTTTATTGTGTACTTTCTAACTTCAAGCAATTATCATAAACTGAACAAAATTATAAATCCTTCCAACAACTTTTACCCTAGCAACAAAACAGTGACAAGGACACCACGTGATGGGCCATTCCTGTGTCACGATTGCCAGAAAGGGATGATCTCATGACCACAGCAGACACCACCGGCAAATGTACTGAAAAAAATTATTGCGCAAATTGGTACTAGCTATTACAACAGTTTTCAGTATGCAACTAACTTTCCATTTTGGTGACCCTAAATTTGTTGGGAGGCACCACAAATTCACAAGTCCAAAGGTACATCAATCCTCCACCACCATTGGCATGTGATGGGGCATATCATGCCACCTTAGATTCCAATCTGTCATGCAATTCAAACGGCACATTCATACTATCAATTGTGCAGCCATGCTGCACAGGGAGGGTTAGAAGACTAAGTATGTTCATCCCAAATCCTTTAAATGGCCCTTTACTAATGTGCCTTTTGAATTGCGTGGTAGATAATCCAGTGAAATACTTCACTACGAAGATCTATATAATGACCAGAGGAAATATTAAAGTGTGAAGCATATGCTAAAATAATATGGATCATGGACATTAATTTGAATTCCAAAAATAATGGAGCTATTATTCTCTTCATGCGGTCTAGACGCCAGACAATCTGTATAACATGTCGTGCACCTTGTGGAGAGAATAATATGCATGCTTCTTCCAAAATTTTGGGTGCCCAAGAAGAGGGGCAAGTGAATTCTCCTCATGTTCATTCATCGGAGAACAAGATTGAAACTATCAGTTAATGTTACTAAGATTTTCATTTTGTTTCTTTCCCCTTCAGATTCAGACAGAGGAGCTAAAATTAGTGTTTTTTCCTTCTGGTTTTGTGAGAAGAAATGAAACTCCCATCTTGGAGCGGAGTAAAAATCCCCAAACTTTGGGTGTCAACTTCTCTTACTATCGTTTTAGAACAGCGCCCTTTCTTTCTTTTCCTGCTGGGAAAAACATACAAAAAAAACACGCGAAAAATCTCATCAGATCTCTACACTTCTGAAATCTCTACCCGGTCACCCGGAGAAGAATTAACAGCACAAGAGAGCAGAAAAGAGAAACCAACGTGTCTTCTCCTAAGACATCCTAACTGCAAGGCAAAACTAGACCAAAATGGGGAAAGAGACGGATCAAGCAACATTAAGCTGATGGATTTGATTATTTGAAGCGTAGGGGAGCAGAGAAGGGGAAGGGAGGATCGTACCATCTCGGGCCGGAGGAAGACGGTCTTGCCGAGCACGATGACGGATCCGGACTCGTCGAGAGCGCGCGCGACGGAGGGGCCTGCGTCCGGCCCGGTGGCGTCGCAGCAGAGCTGGAGGAACTCGGCGTACGGCACGGTGCCCACGCCGGACGCCCGGAGCCGCGACCGCGCCGCCTCCATCTGCGTCGCGCGCAACACCTTCCGCGCCTCCTCCACCGTCAGACTCGCCTCCGGCCCCGCGCCCACCCCCACCCCCCGCGCAGGCGGCGCCGGCGGCACGAGCCCGTCGAGGTTGATGCGCGGGAACGCGACGCCGAGGTCCCGGATCCTGTCGGCCAGGGGCATGAAGCCGCGGTCGGGCGGCACCGCGGGCCGGAACGCCGGGCGCTCCTGCAGGAAGCGCCGCATCCCGTACGCCGGCGCCAAGCGTTGCGCCACGGCTCTCCTCAGCGCAGCCGCCATTGCTGGGTCTCTCTCTCTCTCAGTCTCTCTGAGCTCCGAAATCGAGGGGGGGACTGGAGAAGAAGAAGAGGGAGGAATCGAACGGACGGGTTAATCAATAATCAATCGGCTGGAATAGGGTGGATTTGTGGGGTGAAGAGAAGGCGAGCCGTGGAGGCCATTTATACCGCCGCGCGGCCGCGTCTGCGCCTGCGACGAGACGGCTCGTCCACGCGAGCGGTGATCAGGACGCGACCCAGTCGGCTTCGTTTTCTCGGGCGGATCAGCACGAAAATCCTCTGTTCCCGTCGTTGGTAATACTGGGCCTTCGTGGCTGTTAAAAATGTCCTTTTTGAGGAGTTTCTCTCTCTCTCTCTCTCTTTTGAATTATCATTTTCGAGGAGTTTATTTAGCTTCACTATGCGCGTCTTTGCTATGTACATTCTAGAAAGGTCACAATGAAACGTGTATCGTGCCTGTTTGGGATTGATTTATTTTTTAAGAGAGACGTTTTGGCCACTTCTTAGTATATGAATAACATTTTTTTTAAAAAAAAACCTCACTGTTGAGACGAGGTTACCAGCATATCAACGAGTCTCACGTCTCAAGTATGTTATTGGGAGAGTCCATGATAGCTCACTGTTGAGGTGAGGTCATCAGCATATCAATTGCTTAATGATTTTAATTTCCAGTTATTCGATCATGAACTTGACGCAAATCAAATTAACGCAAATAATTCTGAGCAGTTAGCAGAGGCCAGAAATATGAACATATATACATGCATGATTGGTTGGTTCCATAAGCCGGGAACACATAAAAGATGAGATGATCCAAGGTTAGTTGTAAAAAGGGTTCGATCGTACGTATTCACGTCGACGGTTAACCGATAACACGTGGCAAAAAGAAAAGGTGTACATTACAAGATAATCATAAACTGCGACTGTGTTAAAGAAAGAATTTTTAAAATAATATTTCTGTTATTTCAAATAAAAATACATTATTTAAAAAAATTCATAAAGAAAGGCATATATCCTCTAGAAGTTTCGGATTATAAATATGTGCGTTCAGATAAGCACGGATTGGATCACCAACTCGAACTGCAGCGTAAGGAGAACAGTTGCTCTCTGACACAAAGAAAGGTCTAAGAAACACTTGCCACACACAGCTACATATAATTGAAAGATAGTCTAAGAAAACACTTGATTCTATTTGATTTGAGCACGGGCACATACAAATCTGAAAATCTCCAGCCGCGAGATCAATTACATGAACCAAAACTCTACATCAAGACATCACTCATATCGAGACATCTCCTGACGCCGCTCAGTCTCAATTAGGACACTCCATAACGTCCTGACACTGTTTTCTTGCAGTTGTGTGCAACCGTGAGTCGATTCTTTTGTGCCAAGTGAGCATATGTGCGCATCAATTCGAGATGTTTTATTTCTCGGCGTACGTAAGATCGATTGGAGAGAAGGGCAGCTCATTCTCATCGTCTGTGCGATATGATGCTCGATGCGTTCTCTGAAGAATATATATCTAGCTGCAGTGGCTGGCAAGGAAAAGCTAGACATCTTTCATGTATGCACAGGACTAACAAGACATGCATGCAGGAACTTCTTCTCAGAAAGGACAACTATTGCCGGTGTTATCTCCGGCTATGGAATCCTGTTCCAAATTCCAACAGGGAATATTAAGCAAAAAGAAAAGGAGTTACATAATTGAAGCTCTGACATATTGGCCAGGACTGTTTGATTTATCATACATACACTATAGTATTAGATTGTAAGTCACTCAACGCTACCTGGATAAACTAAGCTTACAAGTTACAGGCTACCCCTCATTTCAGAATAAGTGGCATTTTTTACTTGGATCCATCAAACTTTGTAATCTTTAATAAATAGTTAATATTCTTTTAAATATTTAGACTGGTCGCACTAAAATGATATTGTTAGGTTTGTTGTAAGAAAATACCTTTATAAAATCATACTTGCACAATATTTTATAAATGTATTAATGTAAATTTAACCGTCAAGGTTTAATTTTGAATACCGTGACAAATCAAGAGTGATAAGTATTTTTGTAGAGCAAATAGTGCCAAGTTTTTTTAAACGAAGGGAGTAGTATTATACACCACTGCTAGGGGTTGTTTGGTTCATAAAGGCTAGTTTTTCTTTTCCCCTTGTTTGTGTGTTTTGTGTGTTATATGCTTCCGTTTGGCTGTTTTTTCGTCGCATGTGTAAATTGCCGTTTTTGCTCACCACAAACCACAAGAATTTTAAGTTTATTGGAAAACCACTACTAAACCAAATAGACCCTCCTTGATAGACACCTCTGGATGGACCTAACTTCTCCTTGGTGGAGTAAGCCCAACACGGATATCAAACTAGATTTGTGGTCTTGTTTTTTTTTAGGGAAGCTAAATCAAAAGCTCAAACTCAACCTTCGATTTAGCTTTTGTATTAGCTTTTGTCTTTGGTTTAGTAGTGGTTTTCCAATTGAATAGTAAATTCTACTACTTCATTTGAAATACAGATATTATAAAAATATTATTTACTATAGAAAATATCTTTTAGAAGTTAATACGGTGAGACTTAGCCGGTTGCACATCCCTGCGGTTTGCGCGCACGTGTCCCGTCCTCTCCACCGCACAACTTGTCAACCGTGAGACGGATCCAACTCGTCAACTCGTGGGCCGAGCGGGCAGTGAGGCAGGCGAGGCCGGCTCACGCGCTCCCCGCTCCGGATAGCAGCTGCACCAGGCAGCGACGGCCGCGCGCGAGGCGCCTTGCGGTCACCGACGCCACAGGTGTCGCGCGCCGACCGCCCACGCGTCGCGGTCGCGGCCCGTGCCGCGAGGGCTCGCCGCGCGCGCGCCACCGTGACGTGCGCGGGTCGCATGAGCCACGAGCCGTGTTTTCGCAGGCGGAAGCGTGCGGTTTTGGGCCTTTCGGCACGGGAGCGTGACGGGCGCTGGGCGTGGGTCGATCGTCGGCGCGTAGGCAGCTGGCTGTCGTGCTCACCCATTAAATTGGAGGAAGATTGGGCGGTCCAGAAATTAGAGAGGAAACCAGGGATCTAGGCTCGCTCTGCACTTGCATTTGCACGTTAAGAATTTGTCCACGGACAGATTGGATATGCACGTAACTACGGATTTATTCATATTGAAGCAAGTAAGCCAATACGAACACATCAGTTTCTATAAATTATTTTTATCAACTACTACTATTTATCGGTCGATATTTTTCGCTTTCACATATTGTATCATACTTTATATTTTATTATATCATAATTCTGTAAGTCGTATGATGATCTAAATGTTGTATTGTCTTTCGTTGTATCGTCTTTTTACATAATGCACTACTATTTATCAGCTACTAATATTCATCAATTGCAATCAAAAGCCATTAGCAAAACTAATATGAATATACCTTACATAATGAGTTTGATGTCGTGGTTACATAAATTTGATGCATTGCATTTGCATATGCCCAGATAATGGCCATGGAGTACTGTCTGTTCTACGCTACTTCAACATTTTGTATTATACAGAAAGAATCAATATTTGAATATGATTGGCTATGTAAATGTCCGATACTTATCAGACTGCTATCCATTAGATCACAAACAGGCTATGTATTCCTGTGTGGTGGAACTGCCATTTCATGATAATCATCTAATCAAAGTATTATATCGATTTGATGAACCACTCAAAAATCATAGTATTGTATGAAGCACACGAGAATATGCTTAGTTTCGACAAATGGTTTATCACATCCAACATTCATATAGATTAAATATCATGCAAGCTCACATAATTATTTATAAAGATAATGTAGCTTGTGTTGCATAAGTGCAAACGAGTTATATGAAGAGTCATCTCACGAAGCATATCAACCATAAGTTCTTCTATGCGTATGAATTGCAAAAGATGATGAAATTAAAGTATTATATACTAAGTCATGTGAATATATTACATATTTATTCACTAAGTCACTTCCATCCGAATTTAACTTTGAAAGATGTGTACATAAAATTGAAATAATGAGACTTAGAGCAGTGCATAATTCAGAGGAAGAATCTTCTTAAGCTCACTATTAAAACTTGATCACAAAGATCGAGTACCTAAGGAATACATCCTGTAGATAAAATAAAATTAGGTGAATTGTACTCTTTTTTCTCTTAACGAGTTTTTCTTAAGTTTCTCGGCCAAGATTTTTAATGAGGCAATTCGTGCAACACAACATAATATGTATAATGTACTCTTTCTCTAAATTTTTTCTACTAAGTTTTTATGAAGTTTTGATGATGCATGAACATATCAGACCGCTCAAGCTCATCTACATCATCACAAAGTAACGCAAAACAGTGACAGCCATAAAGCATGCTCGTCCTAAAGGAATATACTTATGCAATTATGACTCTAAATCTTCTCTTTTGGTTGAACAACACAATTTGTTTTGTCCACAAGTTTGTGAGAAAGAAGAAATGAAACAGAAAGGCAAACACCCCATGAAAATTTCCCATAAACACTGAAATTTAGACAAGAATGATTTATCTTTCTAACAGACAAGAGAATATGTTTAGTATTCCATTCTCAGAGTAGAACCATGCACTATATATATCTATGCAACATAAAAGACTTCAAATTTTGTCAATAATATCGAAATATTTTGGCTGGTGGATCCAAAGCATCCTGATTATCCATCCATCAGATCACATAGCATTACAGTTAATAAGGTAATTTTATCAAGTCATTATTTGTAAGATTACCTTAACCGGCGAACGAAATAGGTCAATGAGTGGACTGATGGTGCATAAGCGAGACTTTTCATTGCTATGGAATTACCTGCAAAGCATTAATTTCCATTAGACTATTTTTTTTCAGCAATCTTATCTAAGTTCATGTTTGCCATCTGAGATGAGTTCAATTGTAAACATGCTGTCAACAGCAACAAAAACTCATATGTATTGGTATGTTTAGCTGACACAAATGGCATGGACTCACAGGCAAAAACATCAAATTTAAGATAGGAATTTAACTCCTAGAAAATATGAGTGTTAGTATAAAGCAAGCTAGTTGTCCGGAACTATGATATTTCCCTCTGCACATGTCTAAAGGTAGATCATTGAGATATTGGAGAGGTCTACATTACAATTTTTTTCCTGTTTCAAACTGGCAAACATCTAAGAATTAACTCGTGCAACAATTGAGTTGAAATACGAATTAGCAAGTCTATTAGTATACTGATGCTTATTTGAACTGGTAAAAGATCCACCTGCAGTTATGATCAAAATATGCTGCTCTACCATCTTAAAATGATGAGAATGGTGTCTCACATAAGATGCAAGAAGACAATGAACTACAGGGTAGACATACTAACCATTCCTGAAGAAAAACAAATATCAGCTCAAAAGCATCACTTGGAAGCTTGATGCCTAGTTCTTCATGGAGCTCCCTCCTGATGATCCATGTCAGATGCTACCACCAATTAGAACTCATCATTTGAATACAAGAGTTACCTAACCTAGCATAAAATCACATTACAGGGTAATTGGCCAACACATGCAAGTAATTCAATGACGGCATGGAATAATTAGCATACAGTACAAGCAATATCTCGAGCGTTGTGTAACAATGTAGAGCAGATGTGCAACCATTCATCCCGTATGTTCAAACGATTTGTAACATCTGCATCAATGAGATGAACAGCAATACCGCACAGAATAAAAGTCCCTGCAGATATAAGCGAAGGGGTACCATGCCCATGGGAAAACAATTTTGAGCAGAGTTTCTCCATGACGATAAATCGGCACTACGATTCCCCGTGCGGCTTTCAGATTTAGTATTTTGTTCTTGCAATACAACTAAGCGCGAGGTTAGCAAGCTCACTGTGCAGAGGAGAGGAGGAGTCTCCAGCAAAGATGTGGCCAGATCGGAGATGTCCCACTGTCCCGCCACGAGTCCTTGCCATCGGCCAGGCAGCGCAGCAGCAGCAGACTCCCAGTGCTCTCGCTGTAGATCCACACGTGCACTGCCCGGTGGTAGTCGCCGTCCCCAGTGCTCTCGCTGTAGAAGTTGGGAGGAGGCATGCACGGTTTCTTGAGGTGGTGTGGGGGCCACACGTCAGTTCACAGATCTTTTTTATGAGAAGAAGAGTGACGACGGGTCAACCATCAACTTCTTCTTTTATAATAGTAAAGATATATTAATATTTGAGTTCAAAACGGAAAAGAAAAGACGAAGAAGAATAACAATTTCTGGCTCAAACTTGCGCGGGACCAACGTAAATTTTACTGTGAGAGTAACGGTCTGTTTCTGCGTCGCTTCGCGTGGATCGCCTGGGCACGCAATATTTTGCCAAAACGAAGGCGTGATCGATCGATGTACTCGATCGAATTCGCTGGCCAGGAACGAACGGCCTGCACGCTTCATGGAACATCCCGAGTTGTCTAGATTCAGAGACCGTTCGGTTGGTTTAAAGGTTAGTATTTATAGCTGAAACTATATTGTAAATAATTAAAATTATACTATATCTGATAGTGATTTATTTAGCGTAATTATTTTTTAAAAATAAAAAATAAAAAAATATGTTAACCTATCATGTATAATACAAACAAATGTAGAAAAAATCGATAAAAAATCTTTAAAAATCCCAAAAATTAGAAAAATACCAAAATTATAAATAGTAAGAAATAAGTCAAAAGTTAGAAGACTAAGATCAAATGAGTAGGACCTTATTATTGTCTTACATGTGCATCAGTGCATGCTTACTCGAAGGAAGTTGTCTCGGCACGATGCTACGTATGAGAGGTGGATGTGTCCAACTTTGTTTGTGCTCGACGCCAAATCGGCGAGCTTACCGGACGAACCGTATCCGCTGATTGGCAATTGGCGACGCGTAGAACAGATGTTGACCTCCCCTTAAAATGGGAGAATGCTAATAATCTTGCTCTCATTATACACTAGCGCTAACCTTGCGTGGGGTGTGAGCTCGCGTTCTCCAATTCAAATGAAGTTCTTCGTTTTCCTTTTTCTTTCTGTACCAACACCGATGGAACACACATGGTGAAGGAAATGGCACGGAAGCGAGCGGCAGAGAAGACCAAACCTTGGGGATTCGAGGTCCCTTCTCAGTGCCACGCACATCCACGTGCATGCCCTGTCAAGGGAACGAACAGACTGCCGTTGGCTCGTTGCGCCGGAGCTGGCAATCCTTTCGGAAAATGTTCTAAAATGATTCCCTGAGTTCTTACCAAGGAACAATTGTATTGGTAAGTTCAGTGCTTTTAACTTATGTCTTTCTTTAAACAAATAAACGGTCTGCTCCGTCTCTATTAAGAAGCGGTTTATCGAAATAATTTTTTTAAACTACATTATCAACTTATTAGTATTCAATTCGTTCATACACACATTCAAATTATGATAAAAACTATAAAACATAGATATAAACTATAAACTATAACTAAAAAGTATCTATCCGGAGGCAAAATGCTGTGCTGATACATTGCATAACACGATTAAAGAACAATGGATTGGGCATTCATTCGGTGCTCCACCTAAGCAGAAGTCCCGAATTTCCGGTGAGGGCACGAATTTCCGGTGAGGACACGATTAAAGCAAAAGGTACATACTAGCAGTTGAGGGCAGCTTCGATCTTAAGCGTGACTCCGATTATCCGGTTCTGTCCACGTTCCAAATTTCCGGTGCCTTCGTCAACCCGACGCCTACTGGTGTAGTTTTGCTGTTCAGGTGGAGCACTAGAGGAAAATTCTGAAGGATTTTATACATGACAGAAGTGTAAAGCCAAAGCAATGCTCAATGTAAATTGTAGTAGATTATATAAAGAAGTTCTACCAACAATAAAAGTATTGAGTTTTATGTATTAATTAGTTCATCTAAAAATTTAACTGAAAAGAAGTTCTTTTATCCTTATTTTTTTGCTATAGTATAATTTTAAATAAAAAATTATAACTAAAAATTTAAATCAAAAGCTACTTACAGCATCACCTTTTGTGTCCAACGTTGATTCTCTCCTGAGACGTGCCAATTAACGTCGCGCGCCGTATCACCGTGTGCCCTAGCGGGGAGCGTCGATGCCACGTTCGAAACCAAGGCAAGGTGGGCAAAGAATCCAAACATACCAGAGCTTCCCGTACATATGGGGAAAATGAGTTTAACGGATCTCCACGGAGTTGCAATCTATAGCAACGGAATTTTGTGAAGGTAAAATGCAGCATGTCCGTACAACGACGTACCACATTTTCCCAAAGGTCCTACCGATGTATGGATCTCCACAGAGTTGCTATTTTATAGCAACGAAATTCTGTGGAGGTGAATGAAACTCAGAATGTCCGTACATTGATGTCCTACTAAATTCTTTTAAGATACCTGTAATATGTCTAGTTTATTTGGATTTAGATTTTTGGTTTATTTTTTATTATTCATAATTTTTGATTTTTTTAGCTTTCGATATTTTTGAGTTTTTTACTGGTTCTTTTTTTCTGTATTCGTTTGTATTATACGTGATGGGCTAACATATTTTTAATTTTTATTTTTTTAAAAAAAATTAATTATATCAAATAAGTCACTATCAATTACAATATAATATTAATTAACTACTATATAATTTTAATTATAAATTATTAAATTTTAGCTCACTCGAGTGGCCTTGTAGTTTTAAACGTATGTACGAGACGCGTCAACATGAGTACATATCGATGATTGAGTTGGGTGTGTATTCGTCTGGTACCCTTAAAAAAATTCTTTCAAGGTACGGATGTGAGAGCCACGCACTTAGATGGTTCCAGATCTCCGGTTCATCGACGGGGTTGCACTTGTTTGGCACATCCAGCAAAGTGTGGCATGTGTCACATGGACTCTGCATGTGTCAATGATAGGTAGGACCAGGGTGTCATGAACCCGGCCCGCCTGTCACATGATCATCATTGCACTGGTGTGTGCGCAGAGCAAAGGAATGAAAGCCTTTGGTGTGGCGTGACAACGCCCACGAAATTCTGTCAACGAAAAGTTGGGGCGATGGCCCATGAATCTCTGATGCCATTTGCCTCCTTTTCCACTAATCTTACCGCTGCATAGGTCATAGGAATCATTGGAGACTTGCTGCTGAGGCAGACAAAGATGTATGTAATGCAGTCATCTGCTAATCTCTCTCTAGCTCAGCCACATATCAATTCTAAAAAAATAACCACATATATCTCTATCATCTGACGCAGGACTCTAGTGCATGAAATTCGTGCCACTGAATTCAGAGAAAAAAATGTGTGTATTGCGTACAGCCAGTTCCTCACGCGTCACTGTTAATTAGAAGGTGAATTGAGCAAGAGATTTTAATTAGACCTAATTAAATAGATGGCAAAACACGTTCTCGGAAAAAAAAGAAAAGAAAAGAGAGAGAGAGAGAGATTGGTGTACCAACTACGAATGCGCTATAATGCTATACTAGAAATACAACAAGCGATTGTAGAAATAAAAAAAGAAATACAACAAGCGCGATTGCACGATGCCACCTACTGATGTTGCAGGGGACCATTGTTATATATTTTTCCTTTACTCAGAAACGCGGATTAGTTGACCCGGGATCACATGGTCCGGAACCTACCGTATTTCAACCATACTAGTTATATAATCAGTGACTAGTACATACAGTTACATCAGAGATTATCATCACATATTCACAAATATAATGAAAAGGGATACTTGATTGATATTAAGTAGGCATACATAGACCATAGAGATCGAGTCTTACAAACTACCCCGCTTATTTTGGCTTAAAAATCAGTTTCTGCTCCTGGTTTTTGGTTTCTTTTTTTTCACTATTAAGTAATTTCGTCTTTTTCTTTTTTTAGATTTTTAGGCTTTTTGTCTTTTCTTTTTTTCTTGTATTCCTTTGTATTGTCTATGATAGGTTAATATGTTTTTTCTATTTTAAAATTTTTTAATTTAATTATGCCAAATAAATTAATTTAGCTACAGTATAATATAAGCTAACTACAGTAAAAAAATCATAAGTTATCGCTATTCTGAACGCTCCAAAATATGCAACAGAGGAAGGTAAAAGATAGTACCCACGTGATATGTCATAGTACAAAGGCAAACAGACTAGGGTACATGACTTAATTCACAGTATCTTCACCACTAAATCTTATAGCATAGATTTCATCATACTTAGGCTCTTCACCTTCAGCTAACATTGTTCAACAAGAGTGAGTACATATGTACTCAATAAGTGACCAATTTAAATGCAATCATACGCGCAAGGCTAGATCAAAGGAAGGTCATATGGTTTGTTGAGCGGAAAGCTAAGTTTTAATTTAAATACAATAATTTAACCTTACAAAGTAATATTTGAAATGCGTAATGTAAATATGGAAAGTAAATGACCAATAAGTAAATAGCATGTTATTCCACCTATACTAATAGTAGGGCTAAGTCGCCTAGATTGATTCAGTGGCGTAGACTGCCTACACAAGTTTATCCAACTTGACTATATTTATCAATTCTCATTTTTGTTCCAAAACGTTCTTTTAAGATTCTAACCGTTCTTTTAAGTTGCGACTAATAATTTTTAATTATAACTAGTATATTTGATAAATAGTACCAATAAATAGAAATCAAAACAAAAACCAACTAAAAAGCAAAAAAGAAGAAGACCAGAGACTCCTTTAGACCGGCAGCCTAGTGTGCCGTCTAGAGAAGTAGTAATCGATGGTAGCAGTTGTCCGTGGGAGATTCTTTTCTTTCGTGGCAGATCTGAGCATGCTTAAGCCAACTAAACACGTCTCGTCTCGCATGGAGCAATGGCAAGCGAGTCGGGTGACAGTGAGGAGTGCAGAAATAACAATGTCGACTGCATCTTTGCATGGCCATGTATTTATGCATCGCCAAAAGCACCAGACGGATTAGGAAACGGCTTTTCTGCAGCAAGAGCTGATATGTTCTTTTTAGTTGTGGCTGATAGTTTTTAATTATGACTGATAGTTTTTTGGTTGTTTACGATATAAATTATGGAAAGAGAGATACTCGCTTGTGATTTTTGATGGTATAAATATTAGGTTTTTAACGTATACTATAATTAACTTATAGATCTCGTTTTAAAAAAATACACCATTTAAAAGTTAGGTACTATAACAGAAATTAAAAATTAAAACTAAAAGATGAAAAGAACATGCCCTCATGCGGTTACGCCAGGACCATCTTGCTACATGCTCCCTGTGCGCATCGTGCGGTGGTGCTTTGTCTTCCCTTGAGGGTATCTCCAATGGTGCTGAGTCAGCAGGCTATTTGCATGTACATATCAGCATATATCTTATGTAGAGGAAAGAGAATATGCAAAATACAAACAGCTAGCTACTATTTCGCTCTAGTCTATAACATAAACGCTTCTATAATCGTGTGTGTATGTAAACATCAAATAGCTATCCTTATAGATAGTCCTTTGAAATGCTAACTTTTAGTGTGTACTCTATAGATGATGTGAAATCCTTATAGATAGTACTTAGTTAGGATCATTAGAGATGTCCTGATAAAAGAGAAGGTAGTGTTTCGTGTTAAGCCACGCAGCATAGATTTCTGGACAAGGCTAAACTCTGCGCGAAGCTAGCTGCGGATTTTAGACGTAGAACTGGTCACTGCCCCTCACCCCCTTCCAAAATTTTTTTTTTGCGCGGCGTTCAAGTGGATGTTGGTGCTGGCTCATGCAAAATTCTAACGGACGGTAAAGATGTCGACATGTGTGTTGTATGTGATGGTAGACTTAAAAGCTGTTTAAAAATAATTTTAACAAGCTGCTTGGATGAATCTCCTTAGTTGTTTCGGCTTCTAAAAAAACTAAGGTAAAAACTACCTTAAAAGCTCAAAAGGACAGGACAAATGACTACAAAATGTGCCACAATGACCAAATGGGTGGCTGAGTGCACAACATGCAGTTTTTTTTTAAAAAAAAACTTTGGAACAAGTTTGGATTGGTGATGGCTTATAATTTTTTCATTGTGATTGATTTATTTTTCATTATAGTTGAGGTGACTTATTTAGCGTAATTAAATTTAAAAAATTTAAAAATAAAAATAGATTAACTTATCATGGATAATACAAAGAAATACAAAAAAAGAACTAGCAAAAATACCAAAAAAAATCAAACAACCAAAAAGGGATGGAATTAAATAATAGCGAATTAAAAGTAGAAGCCATGCTAAAACACAAGGGAGCATGCCCTATCCCTCGTGGGACCTACAAGTAGGGGTGTAAACGGATCGGATACGGACGGATAATGTCTTTACCATATTTGTTTTCATATTTTTTTCGGATACGGATACGAATACGAATAACCCGAATACGAATACGAATAATATTGAATACAGATACGGAGCGAATACGAATCGAAACGAATACGGTTACGAATATTTATCGGAACATGAAAACCTCTTAAACTATACATCTAAAATTAACGAAAATACATAAATAATTTATCTTATCAAAACATTCATAAAATCTAAACAAGCATAGATGGAGTGAACTGATGGGCCGTCGCCGACTCGCCGTATTGGGCTGGATTACTGGAGGCATTATAGGCTAGATGGCTATTGGGCTAAAATCCGGATATCCGTTTTCATAATTTCCGGATAATCCGTATTCGACTGATACCAGGCTTATCGTATTCGTATCTGTATCCAATTAAAAAATTTGTATCCGTATCCGATCCGAGAATTATCCGAAAAAAATCCAATCCGACACAATCCGTATTCGTATTTGTTCGGATCAATCGGAAACTATCCCATCCGTTTTCACCCCTACCTACAAGGAACAGCTGCATGTGACCCGTGTCCATCGGCATGGCGTCATATCACAGGTACACACAAACTCATTCAGGATGTAACATCACATGGCGTCCATGGGCGGAAGATGGGTGATGAATCGCTGACTGGGCAGACCGATTTGTGAACAAAAAGATTCGCATGGCTTTGTATCGAAGGAAGAGCGGAGAAAAGGGGAAAACAGAGAATCTGTGTCTGTTGCTTCAAAAAACGAAGAACTTGGCCGGCATGGCCCCGTCAGGTCGGCTCATGTATGATGTGTTTTTTTCGCTAGACAGTCAAAGATACATAGCGTATTCGGACTGGACTTCGGTCTGACTTGAAGAAACGAGTCCAAAGAGATTCTGACATGGTGCTTGTTTGCAAGATAGTTTTGATGGGAATAATTTTGTCCATCAATAATTTTGATGGGAACAATATTCAGGTTTGAATAGTAGAATAGCGAATCTGCTGGCTTTTCAAACAGCTGGGTTCGAAAGTAAACAGCTGCGCGAGAAGGTAGTGGCAGCATGTTCTTGCCTGATTTCGCATGAAGTGGTCTAAATCATTATTCCACCCAGCTAGCTTGAACCGATTGTGGCATTACGGCCTTACTGGTGTGTTTGGTTTGTGCCCAAACCAACCCTGCCAAAATTTAGCTACCCAAAATTTTGGCTAAGGTTTTGGCTGCCCACAATTTGGCCAAAGATTGACAGGAAATACATAGAACATGACCATAAAGCCATAGGCTTCCTAAAATTTTGGCAACCATCCAAACAAGGGCAAAACTGTTATGGCTACCTAAATTTTGGCAAGGTTGGTTTGGGCACAAACCAAACACACTCTACATTAGCCTGATCCAAGTGTTCAAGACCAGGCCGAGGACGCCAGTCCGACAACAAAAACAGGCCACTTCATGCACAACTCAAGCCCAACGTCCCAACCAGATCCAACATTCGCCCAAGCCTTACCCTGGCACCACGGCTCCCTCATCCCCCATTGTCGATGCAAAACTACCGTGGAAAGCCGGAAACACTACTACAAATTTGCTGGTTAAGAACAAAAGTACTTGTGCTATGTAGTATTTCCATAAGACGCGTTTGACGAAATTTGCATCTCTTAACAATCCACATCTCTGGTTCATTTTACGGGGCATTATCGTGCTATTAGCTTTTGTCGAGCTGTCCTCGTAGAACCTGGGATTGCATAAAAACGGAAATACGAGCAATTAGTGTAAGATTTTGTTAAAGAAGGATTGGCTTCAAAGGAGATTGGCTTCAAAGGAGGATTTGTGAGAGTACTGAACAGTTCATCTTATTATCTGATCCTAACAAGTAACAATACTGTATAAATTCGCATCAGCATCTGCTAATAGTATCCCCAATGCCCAATGACTATGAGGCCACCACATAGAAGAATAATGAATTGCAGTGCCATATATAAGCAGTGGATTAGAGTCGAATTAATGAGCAGACGGGTCTGCGTAGACTTGCCAGAGAAAAAGAAAAGAAAAAGGGATTGTTTAGTGATGGGCACCGGTGTGTACCTAGTGGCATTCTCCAACAAGGATTCTATCTGTTTCTTCATCAACCTCAAGACCATCTTTCTTCATACGATCAAGCAAGTCTGACACCGGCTTTCCTGCATGGATATATATCTTGAGTAAACTATGGTAAACATCCCTCGTCAAAGGAACCAAACTCTGTAACAGGCTTGCCATCTCCTCGGCTGCTGCTACATTCTTTTGTTCCATGAAATGCACCAGGCTCATTAGCACATTTGTCAGATCAGGTTTCCATCCAGGACTCGCGGAAGCAAGAGCCTTCCTTGTCAGATCCACCGCCTTCGACGCCTGACCATCCTTGAAAAATCCACCAGCCAACTTATACCAAGTATTAGCGTAAGGTGTTCTCCCTTTTTTAATGGCTTCATCCACAAGAGCTTCTGCCTTCTCCATAAGACCCTCTTTGCAGTAAGCATCCACCAGTAGGTTGGCTAACCGGCCATCATGGTAAACACACCTACTTTCCCACTCTTCAAAGGCTTTCTCAGCCCCATCAATGTCATTCATCTTAAGTAGCACACTCATCCTGCACATGTACATTGAGTTGCATGCTGATGCCGGCACTTTGGACCTGTAGACATACCAAATCTGGTCCACCTCGCTATGCATCCCCAGATCGGCATACATGGAGAGCAAGAACCCATATGCAACCCTACCATTCTTCCAATCAATCCGCTTTTCTGATTCCTGAAGAGCCTGCAAGGCCCTTTCTTGCAGCCCGGCTTTCATGAAAACCCTGGCTGCGGTGGCATATGCGTGCCAACTCAAAAGGTTCTCACGCGGATTGTCCTTCTCAAGAACCTCCTCAATCCCCTTAACATCTTCAGCAGCTGCGTACACTGTCATCAGAATGTCAATACTGAACCTATCAGGCTTGACGCTGCTCTCTTCCATAGCCCGGTACATGTTTTGAACCCTCTCAACCTGCCCGGTCTCCAGATAAAGCTTCATCATCACATTGTAAGCATAAGAACTTATCATCCCCATCTCCTGCATCTCCGCGAAGAGCTCCTCGGCCTTCGCGGCGGACTTCCCCTCCGCGTAGCATTTCAGGAGTGAGCCATAGCACTGTGATTTCCTCAGCTGCTTCGGCAAGCTCCGGAAGTACTCCACGGCGCTCCCGAGGCCGTGCACCTTGCTGATCAGCTCCAGACGGTACGCGACGTCGCCGGGGGACAGGTGGAAGTGCCTCCGGTCGGTCATCCACATGGACAGCTGCAAGAAACCAAAGAATCGGTGAGTGAGATGCGCGTCGGGAGTCTTGGTAATAATCCAAAGAACTCGCTTCGGGAGGGTGCTTGTTTGCCTGCGACCTCGAGCGCGTGGGAGAAGCGGCGGAGGCTGACCAGCTTCTTGATGATGGCCTGGAGGTTGTGCTTCTCGACGGGGCGGCCCTCGACGAAGGCCCATTGCTCCAGGATGGGGGCCAGCGGGAGGCGCGGGATCGCGACGGCCGAGACGCGGAGGTAGAGGGAGTCCTCCTTCGGGCGAGGCGTTGGAGCTAAGGGGGTGGCGGCGGCTGTTGAGAGGCGGCGGAGGACGCCGCGGCGAGGGAGGAGTCGGTGCATGGTGGCGCGGTGGTGCGCGGCGGCGGTGTGAGGGTTTCGGGGAAACGGAAGTGGGCTCCATGGCCTTTGTGATGAGTGGGCTGAAGTGGTCGATTCAATTGAAGGTCAATGGCGACGCAGTATGAAATGCTGAAATTTCACTCTGTTTTCTGTTCTTTCGCGGAAAAATATTGTGAACATATTTTTCTAGCAATATACCATGGTGCGAAACAACCATATCAAATTTTCGAAAAACAGTTGATATATTATAAAAATTTAGTTAGAATTTTCAGCCAGAGATTGACATAATATATGTTCTAAACTAGTAGCTTATAGTTCTCTTATGTATTTTTCTTTACCAAATAGTAATTTTTATTTAGTCTAGAGAGCCTATGTTTTGGCACTCTAGCTCGCTGTATCATAAATTCCAGTATAGAAATCAACTCTCCGTTAGAAATGCAAATTATCCGTGGCTTTAAAATGTTGCACCCGTGAGTTAGACGTTTTGAACTGAAGTTATTCTATCGTATTTATTTGATAAAGCTGTCGTAACCTGAGTTTACAAAAAAAAAAGCAAAATCGCCTTGTTAAAGCAAGAATCAACAAAATTTCCTTAAACCCAGAGGCCAAAGAAAAACCCCACGCTCCTCCCCTGCGGCCGGGGCAACGACCGCGCCACGCCATGGCCTCCTCTTCCCTCTTCGCCGCCGCGCGCCGCCTGCTCCGCCAGGGCCGCACCAGGGTCCTCCCAGGCCACGCCCGACCCCGTAACCCCACTCCCCTCCTCCTGCGCGCCGCCTCCTCTCCTCGCTGCTACAGCGCGGAGAGGCCAGCGGCGCGGTCGCCGAGCCTGCAGTCCACGCTGTGGCCGCTGGGCCACCCGGGCACGCTCCTGGTGCCGGAGATCGAGCGGTGGGCGGCCAAGCCCGGCAACCGCCTCCGCCCCGTAGAGCTCCAGCGCGTCGTCAAGGAGCTCCGCAAGCGCCGCCGCCACCGCCAGGCCCTCGAGGTACTACCTTCCATGTGCCCTCCTCACTCGTCGGCTATTCATTCTTATTGAATCCCAAAAGGTGTTCGATGTAATGCCGCGGGAATGGGTATTTGGTTTCACTCTGATGCTGCCCAGGGCTTGTATGCATGCGAGGTGTATGATGTAATGCCGCAACACGAATAGGATAAATGCATATATGTGTTTTCGCAATTGGGAATTCTGAAATGGTGATTTCTTATTATGTCTTTCTGTATATTCACCGGAAATACCTGTGGCTGTGAACAACATAGGGTGGACTGCAAGAAAGCATGTTATTGCTCAGGTGTTAGGACTGCGCCAAATTAAAGGAAATGCCTGCTCTTAATTAAAATTTCAAAAAGTGCTTCTGTGCTGATTAATCTGCATCTGCAGTGCTGATTCACATATATAATTCAATACAAGCCATGGCTGTTGTCGGTTTACAGCATGTAAACCACTTTAACTATTTATATTTTCCTTTAAATTTATTGTCTAGAGCTCATTGTTGTAGACATGCTAAAAGCAATTATTATGTGCAGTCTCTCTCCTCTCGGCATGCTTCATTAGTTTTCTTCCAACCTTTACTTTTTACAGGTCTCTGAGTGGATGAATGCTAAGGGGCATGTAAAATTTTTGCCAAAGGATCATGCTGTTCACCTTGATTTGATCGGTGAAGTTCATGGTGTCGGAGCAGCAGAGACCTACTTCAATAAACTGCCTGAGAAAGATAAGACGGAGAAACCCTACGGTGCACTTCTGAACTGCTACACACGAGAACTCCTGGTCGACAAATCGTTGGCTCATTTTCAGAAGATGAAAGAGCTGGGTTTTGTGTTCTCCACTCTCCCCTACAACAACCTCATGGGCCTCTATACGAACCTAGGGCAGCATGACAAGGTCCCTTCGGTGATGGCAGAGATGAAGAGCAATAGGATCATTCCTGACAACTTCAGCTACAGAATATGCATCAATTCTTATGGCACAAAGGCAGATTTTTTCGGGATGGAGAACACCCTGGAGGAGATGGAGTGTGAGCCCCAAATTGTTGTTGACTGGAACACCTATGCTGTTGTGGCAAACAACTACATTAAGGGCAACCTAAGGGAGAAGGCAATATCTGCCTTAAAGAAAGCAGAAGCAAAAATAAACATAAGAGATTCAGATGCCTATAACCACCTGATCTCCCTATACGGCCACCTGGGGGACAAATCTGAGGTCAAGAGGCTGTGGGCGCTCCAAATGTCAAACTGCAAGAGGCATGTTAATAAGGACTACATCACAATGCTTGCAGTGCTTATGAAGCTTGATGAGGTTGGAGAAGCTGAAGCCTTGTTGAAAGAGTGGGAGACGAGTGAAAACGCTCTTGACTTCCAAGTCCCAAATGTCCTGCTCACTGGGTACCGTCAGAAGGGCTTTCTAGACAAGGCTGAGACGTTGCTAGATGACTTTCTGAAGAAGGGGAAGATGCCTCCTTCGACCAGCTGGGCAATTGTAGCAATTGGCTATGCGGAAAAAGGTGATGCTGCGAAAGCCTATGAGCTGACGAAGAATGCCCTCTGTGTATATGCTCCGAACAGTGGCTGGATCCCTAGGCCTGAGATGATTGAGATGATACTTAAACATCTTGGAGACGAAGGTGATCTCAAGGATGTTGAAACTTTCATTGACCTGCTGAAAGTTGCTGTGCCAATGAACTCGGATATGACTGACGCTTTGTCAAGGGCTCGTATGAGAGAGGAGGAGGCATCAGGATAATGTTGCCTGAGCTCATGATTATTGTAATGGGAAGAAGGCATCAGGACAATGTTGCCTGAGCTCATGTGCTGTTTAACTTTAACGCTACATATTATTGTTAAGATGCAGCAAAGGCCTTAATGTGGTAGGCTGGTAGCTATGTAACATCATGTTGCCGATTGTGGTGTTTGCCCGGTTGCTTGGGAAAGTTACCACATGGTCATGGATGCGAACCGTTTCAATTTCGCATCTCACTGTAACGCTGACTATATTTACATCAAAAAGCACCTGTCTTGTGGATGAAATTTTTCCTCGGGAATGCACTAAAAACTACTACCTCCATTCTTTTTGAAGTGAAATCTATGTAATCGCGTTCTAAAGTTTAACTATCTAATAAATTAGTTACACAGAAACTATATCATTAAATTTATCATCAAAAATACTTTCATTATATTATAATTTTATTAGTATATAATAAGATAAAGATATAAAAAAATTACCAAAGTCATATCTCAAAGACTATAAAAGTAAAAAAACGTCACTTTAAAAAGAGAGGAAGTATAAAGAAAACATCTATTAATTGTGAAACAATAGCCAATGCTTTTGATTTAGAACTTCCAACCTGAGTCAAGGCAGCACAATTAACCGGTAATAAACCCAACAGGTATAGAACAGGTCTTTTAAGTTATTTCTACTGCAGATGTCACAGTTCAAGCAACGTGGCACTGGCAGATCTAAGTTTAAAAACATGGATCCATGGATACATCGTCATAAATGCCATCAATAGAGCAATTCGATATTGGACAGATGCTAGAAACACCAGCAAGATGACGATATGACGCAAACATCACCTACTCCGAAAGAGTGGACTTCAGCTCTCCGTTCTTTTCCATCTCGAGAACAATGTCACATCCCCCTATCAGTTCTGATTTGTAGTATAGTTGAGGAAAGGTAGGCCAGTTCGAGTATGTCTTCAAACCTTGTCTAACCTCTTCATTGGATAGAATGTCGAAGGACTCAAAGCTAATTCCTGCCTGCTTCAGTGCATTCACAACTTTCGAACTAAAGCCGCAACGAGGAGCATCTGGGGTGCCTTTCATGAACAGCATCACCGGGGCTGAGGAAATCAGGGCCTTCAGTCGGTGCTCTAGGCTTTCTTTTGGAATAACCCCTTTCTCTGAGAGAACCTCCTTGAGCTCCCCACTCTTATGCATCTCCATCACTATGTCTGAACCACCAACCAGTTCACCCTTTACGTACAGTTGAGGGTAACTAGGCCAGTTTGAGAGAACCTTTAGACCCTGCCTAACCTCATCATCCGAAAGAATGTCAAAACTTGAGAAAGGAATTTTCTCTTGCTTAAGAATATGAACAACCTTCCCACTGAATCCACACTTGGGCTCCTCAGGTGAACCTTTCATGAATACCATAACAGGGCTGGAATTAATGAGGCTTTCTAAACGTTCTTTCTGAGCAGCAGTAAGACCAACTGGCTCAGGAACTGCACCACTCTTTTCAGCGACAGGCTCGGATTTCACTGCCTCCTCATTTTTGCTTCCCTGTGGTTGGAGAGGAATGTTGTGCTCCTTAAACACATCCTTCAGTTCACCACTTCCATGCAGAGCAACAACAATATCACATCCACCAAGCAGCTCACCTTTGCAGTAGAGCTGAGGAAAAGTCGGCCAGTTGGAGAACTTCTTCATTCCTTCACGTACTTCATTATCTGTAAGGATGTCAAAGCTCCCAAATTCAACTCCTTCCTGCTTCAAAATGTCTACCACTTTTCGGCTGAAACCACACCTTGGTTGTTCAGGAGTTCCCTTCATAAATAAAAGGACAGGATGCGAATTGACAAGCTGCTCCAATCGCTTATTCAATGCATCCGGCATACTGCCAGCGTGTGTACTCTCAGCAGCAGAAGATCCATTTTGACGTGCCATCTCTTGGACCTTTTCGAGTTCAGCAGGCCCAGCAGCCACTCCCAGGCTAGCAGGTGCAGAAGACTCGGCTACATTGGCAGGCCTAGCTAATTTTGCAACCTTATTGGCCAGGCTGGCTGGATTTGCACCTTCCAGAGTATCAACAGTTTTACCTTCCTGAAAACAGATAATGGATGCACAAATGACAACTCTTACAAAGAAAGCATCATACAAATCTTACAAAGCATTCAGTAACAAACATTTGGCACTGTGTTAAAGGAACTCCAGAAGTTAACCAAATAACAAGACATTCTTCACAGGAAAGTTAAGACAATCACTAATAGGCAAATCACATATTGAGGATGTTTCAGGCAGTTAGTAAACTGTAGCTATGCAGAACCTAGCCCACAAGACAACCAAACAAATGAGACAGTTAGCACACGATAGATCACCTAATATCATCTACTTGCAGAGCAAATACCATACAAGGATCTCACAATTGTGGGGCACGTATAGATTGGCATTATGATGTAACTTCACAGGACTACCAAAATCACATGAGAAACCATGACCAACTAGCCTAGCAAAAAAGACACTATCTATGCAGACTTCACGAGGTGCAATCACACTTCATAGTTCATAAAGCACCTCAAGACCATTAATTGCTGAGAGCCTACACACTACATCATGCCACAACACACCTCACCAAAAGGTACAAGAACATTGCACATTCATATAATCATAAGGAATCTTTAGTATATATGGCTAAGGTGAACTAAATTATAGATTCATATGGAATCTAAAGTGTAGCAGGCTAGAGTAAATTCGTGAAGTGTCTATGCGAAGTTGTTAGTCCACAGTATATGGGCAAGCAGAACTGAATACCATTGCCAGTAGAATGAGTCATGCTAACAAGATTGAGATTGTGGATCCTAACAATATACAAGTTTGAGAGTGTGGATCCTAACATACCCCTCTCATCACGTTGGCAGAGCACATGTCACTTATTCAACATTATGACCACAACACCATCATTCAAGACACTTGCAATTCAACTTCAACAAGAAATACAAGTACCATAATCCTATCAGCAGTAGTTGTGCAAAGAAATATCTAAACAAAGTGAAAAGGTTCATTAACAAGAACGAATTATATTACATGGGCATTGTAAATACCTTGCAGAAAACAAAATATGGCACTGCTGTAACTCCATAAGCCTCTGAAATTTCTGGTTGTTCTTCAGCTTCAACCTGACAGAAGTTACGAGTGTAACAAGAGACAAGCAAGCGATTGAGATATCCAAATTTCAGAATGCCATGCTGTTGACAGACAATGAACCATAATTACTTGATAGACTAAAGAACACAAAAGTCAAGTAATGACCAAAGCACAATGGTTGCAAAGGAGAGATATTGGATTGAATCAGTATTTACTGAAGTCTGAAGGCATCATTCAGTTAAACTACTAAATAACGGATCAGTAGCAAAACTGATTTATAATGGGCTCAACAATGTTTATATTTTATGTAATACTCTCAACTAAGTTCATAGATTCAGCTAGTCAACTGCATATACACCACAAACAAGCTCAACACTCAACACATTGTACTTGCCGCATATCAACATTATACTGAATAAACACCAAACCAAATTATTATTCAAACATACAAGTGCGGAACTTAAATGCCTAACCTAACAGATAGAAACAGTAATTTTATATGGCATGTCACAACTCCAAAGTAACACCAAATAGCACCACTTACCATAAATCTCAGCTGTGCCTGGAAGGATAAAAAGGATGCCCAAAAAAAGTATCCACCTGTTTATACAATTTGATATAAATCCGACAATACAGTGGAGCACACTCGCAAGGAATGCCAGGCTGCTAGCATCAGGCACCGTGATTACTGACTCATGGTCTCAGCTACAATTGGCTTAACACTTTTTTTAGAGGAGGCTCAACACTTATGCGCCCCCACAATTTGAATACTCTTAGAGTTGAAGAGTAAGGTCGGTATGAGTTCAAAACTAACCATAAGAGCAGACAGGAACTATTTGAGTAACCGAAATAAGTAATCAATTTCAATGAACCGGGCTCCATAATTCATTGTTCGAGAAGCACTCGCTTCTCACCTTGTAATTATGCCTTTTTAATCAAATCAGCAATATCAACAGATGAACTCAAAAGCGAGAAAATAAAGTATAACCAACCAGCGCAACAAGCAGCCACAGAAACCTTCCTCTTCCGGCCTACCACACCAAAACCCTAAACGATAACCACGAATCTAATCCCTAGAACGCCCCCGTCGAATCCATCCATTGGTAAACCGAACCGGACCAAGCCAACCCCAATCTACCGCGATCGGAGAGGGGACGGGGAAGGTAGGAGCAGCATAAAGGGATAATTATTAATAGGTTAATAGCAGCACGTACTCGGAGGAAGACCGCGTGTGGGAAGTCGACGGCGAGGTGGGCGAAGACCTCGTCCATCTGCTTGGAGGCCTCGCACCAGGCCGCCCAGAAGTGCACCACGGCCGCCAGCGCGCCGCCCACCGCCGCCTCCAGCTCCGCCCTCGACCCCACCTCCCTCACCGCCCCGCCGCTCGCCATCACCCGCCTCTCTTCTCAGAGACTCCGCCGCGGCAGCAGAACGAGAACGAGAAGAGATGCTGTGGTAGGCAGAGGAGGCGAATCTGGCTTGGGGCTTTCCTTCGTTTGTGTGCGTGCGATCGGGAGCTAGTCCTCCACCCCTGCCCTCTCTCTTTTGTGGGGGGTTTGATTTCCCGTGAGGTGCGACGGCGACGGAAGATTCGAGAAGGGGGCGCGTGGGAAAGCGAAGGGGAGGTGGGCCGTGCGCGCGGGGAATGCACCGTGAGCCCGTAACCGCGCAGAGGCGCCTCTTATCTCAAGCCCGCCCCGTGCAGACCCCGAGGGGCCGAATACACGGCGGTCTCGGGCCTATTTCCCGTGTGCGGCGGCGCGTCCAACCCGCATAAGCATCTCTCGTGTTATGGTCTCACTTATCTTCTAACTATATTAAATAAATAAAATTTTATATAAAAGATAAAAATATAATAAACTGTTTTTTATGCAAAAGATAATTTAAGCTCATAAACTAACAAAAAAATTTAAAGATAATCTTAAAAGACACTGTTGGACAAGCCATACCGTGATGCGTGGCTCGCTCGCTCGTCCAAGTAGCGCCGATCCGTGCCGACCGCGCGCGCCAAGATAGCGCGGTTTTGGTCCGAAATCTTGGTGCCCCTCCGCGCAGCCGAGACGTCCGTGCGGGGGGCCGAGATATTTGCGTTTTGGGCCGAGTCGGCCTGCTCGCCGTGCTCGGCACGGGCCGAGGGGCGTTGTTTTTCGGGTGCTGACGTGTGACCACGCGACCGGACCAACATTTTAGGGTGCGCGCTGCCGCTGCGGCGCGACGGTAGGGTCTACTCTAGCCGCCGTCTGGGAGTCCCGCTCGCCTCCCGGTTGATGAGTGAGCGAGTCTATAAATCGGAGGATTTCCGCAGGTAGCGAGTGCTCTCGCGTGGCCGAAAACCCTAGTCGCCAGGTCGCCTCAATCCCACGCTGAATAGAAATCTACTAGTTCCTCTTTCTTCTCGGCTCTCTAAGCTCTCTCTGTTAGCTCAGATCTATCTGTGGTCACGTCTGATAATTTCTGTTTTTTCATCGAAGCGTGATGCGCTAGAAGGTATTATCCTTTGTTTTCTTTTGTGCTTTTGATGTGATTTTTGTTTGGTTTTGTTGTATTTATTTGTGGCTTTGCTGAATCATTTGGATCGATGATGCTGTTCAAGAAATACTGCGTTATCTTCCTGATATTACTTAGGCCGTCTCGATGATGGCATCCTGATGACACAATTATCTTGCCGAGGCCCAAGTTGCGGCAACTTTCTTCTCTCTCTTGTATTTGCTCGTCTGCTTATTTTTCCTCTGGATCTGCGTTTCTCAGATTTACTAAAATGCCCTCTCGATGTCAAAACGGGCAGAACGATCTCTTACTGATAGTGTGCTACAAAGATTGCGATGGGAAATGTAAAGATGCCATGTATGTACCTCGTCGTGGTATTAGCACCCACCATATGCAAATCTGATTGGCAAGGAAGCGCGTAGAGGCAAATAAACATGATTAAGCTAATCGGTACAGAAAGGACTAGATGCGAACCCAAAAGCGATCCCAAAATGGAACCATTCACTTATCAGAATGACAGGCGCTTCTAAGATTTCTGGTGCACCTGTGTAGAGCGTTTGCGCCATTGCTCTCTTTAGATTGTCCTCATTTCATGAGCTAAATCCCGTATGAACAAATCATGCTATGTTCTGATTGTCCTGATTACACACTACGCAATGCATAAAACGAAACCAAAAATGGAAACCCAGGCGTCTGAAGTCTCGACAGAATGTGCAGAGCTAGAGGGCATTAGTGCAGAAATACAGTAGTTGAACACAGTAAAGAGCAGTGCATATATATATGATTACCAAAGCCAGTCGAATACAAGTTTGCTGAAGTTTCAGTTACTGTCATGGTATCTGTCGGACAGACAGGTTAAACATAAGTACAGTACAAACAGCCAAATAAGCAAACTACAGTGTCAGCATCTAACATCACTGTTCCCAGTATTGTCATGCATGCTTATTTACAGCTGCTCTAGTAAATTTACATAGACTCTGGCATAATTCCTCTCGTTTCTGGCAATCGCGAGGCACAGTTCACGAGCTGACCCAAATACGTTCTTATCCATCTGCTGCATAGAAAGGAAGTGACTTAAGTGGCATCACCTGCTCCTACAACAGAGGGATGTGTGTGGCATTAGTGATCCAATCCATGCATTTCAATTCAAAAATAGGAATTAAATTTGCCTTGGGAGCTACCTCAGAGCTTTCCAGATGTTCTGAAGGGAAATGAAGTCCAGTGGAGCAGTTCTCAAGCACTTCAGGACTCTTCATCCATGCTTTGTGCGCTTCAATGGCTTTCAGCTTATAGCGAAACATCTGCCAAAATAAACCCAATTTTCAGGAGCGCCACATTTTACTTGCACAATAATGAATTAAAGCAAGTTCTCTGAAAGAAAATTAGCTATCTGACAAGAAACCAGTGTTAATATGCTCCAAACCTCGAATAAAGAAATAGTTGGCTTTTCAAGTTCATCTCCCTCAACATGGACTCCTGTACCCTGACACTCTGGGCAAAGGATGGATGTTATCCTGCTCTTTGGTGCTGTTTTTGCCTTTCTTCCTCGGTTGCTCTTCCCCTTGTTAGCAATTTGGTCAGCCAGCACCTCATATTGACACAAAATAGTCCAGTGTACAAGGCAGGAAGTGTGAAATAGATGATAAGCCTGCAAAAATCATGTGTAGCTAAGTCATTACAGCAGAAGACTTCGAATTTGAAAGAGGAAATTCTCACATGCTATATTTGGGGTTAAAAAAGAATCCCACCAACATATTTTCGTAAGAGATTTGATTCTAGAAACTATAGTTGATCAGAATTGAACTTTTGTCCAACAGTGAAGAAAGCCTGTATCTCTACATGCAAAAGAAATTTTATAGACGATCTAGGTTTCTAATTGTGCTTTGTTTTAGTTCTTCTCCGTAAAAATAGTAAGCGTGTCCTGTGTTGCTATCTTCAAGAAACAGAAAGATCCAAGAATGTTTGAAATTACTCACCCCATTTAAGTTTCTACTGCTGCAAGCTAGGTTTCCTGTGGTGCAGTTCAGCAAGGTAGCCACATCCTTTCCAGGAAGCATTGGTCGCCCACAAATATCACAAACTCTCTCAGCAGCAAGGCGCTTCTGTTCCCTCAACTCTCTCCTCATAGACTTGTTGGATAAGAGGCTGACTTGAAGATTGTGTGAGTTACCTGTTGGGGAACCAGTCACAATAGCTTGGCTTTTGCCATGGGCAGAGTTGCTCTGACCATTCGACTCTTCTGAAGATGCTTCTTGATCAGAAAATGACTTCTTCCTTCTCTTTCCACGATGTCCAGCATCATCAATTACAAAGAAAGATCCAGCAGAGATAGGAAGCTCCTGATCATCAGAAGACCACTTCCTGCCCAACTCATATGTATAAGAGAAATTGACTATGGCAAAACCAGATTGCTGATAAATGTTACACCCCTCAGTGAGGCGGGAGCCTTCTTGTCCTACCCAAGCACACCAGATCTTGCTAATCTTCTTACAACCATGGCTAGCTTCACAGATCCTGTATGCAATGTTTCCATACCCCAAAAGATGCACGGGCAAATTTGAAACAACATCCTTTAGCAGTACACCAGGAATAACAAGAGAACCATCAGTTTCACTGTGGTTTGACAATGCACGCTCTTCAGATACAGCAGTTCTAGCATTAGCATGTCCATTTGCACCACTGACTGCACCTCTCACACCATTATGAGAGCTTGAGCCATCTCTCAACCTCGAAGTCACTTCAGTGTCATTCCCTGACAACTCAGGCTGCGGAACCAGGGCCAGCTCTCTGGTGCTCTGCGAGCTTGAGTCCAGCAAAAGTGGATCCTCCTCGCGTGAATTGTTGAAGAAGAGCACACCATCATTGAACGGCCATGGCATGGGCCCAAACAGCGTGACCTTAGCCTCAGCATACCGACGCGAGTGCAGGTTCCCCTTCAGGTGGTCGAACAGCACATTGTCGCTGAAACACTCAGTGAGGCAGATGGTGCAGAAGAAGATGACACGCTTCCCAACACGCCGGAGCTCTACATAGGTGTGCCCGTTCTGCCGTACCTCCCGAAGTGTCGCCTTCGCAGCAATCTCACGGATGTCCACAGGACCATTCCTTTGCACCACCAATTCCTTCCCAACCATGGTGAAATTCCCTCAGGTTATACCACCAACACCAAGCCCCTTCTTTTCTGCTTCTCTTAATTACAGGTCCCTCAAATTACCCTAAAAAGAACCTACTTACTTTTCTTCTCTACCAAACCTCTGAAATTACAACCAAAACTCACCCCTCTTGAGATCTTTGTTTCCTTCCAAGCCCTAAAATTACAAACTTAGCAAGCAGCGATTACATCTACTACACAAATAAAATCTAACAGAGACGGTCGTATTCGTACGTTTCCAGCCATGGGAATGAAAGAAAGCGCGAGGAACCTCCCCAACAGCACCAACTCCTCACCGATTCCACCACCCCTAGTCATCGAATCGAACCAGCACGACGGAAACCCTAAAATCCTTATTCCTGAACACAAAACACCGAATTGACTAGAGGGAGGGAGGCGGGGCGAAAGACCTAGCAGAGGGCGGGTCGAGGCTTCTAGCGCTGTTGCTGCGGCGGCGGAGGCTGGTTTCGGCGGCGCACGGTGTTCGGCGAGGCGGCGAAGGAGCGGAGGCGGTCGGCGGCGAAGAGGGACGACGACCACCCAGACGCCGACGAGGCCATGGAATCCCGACGCTAGGGCGGGGAGGTCGTCGGCAGCGAGGATTTTTGTCTCCCTTTTTTGATTTTTTTGTTTGGATTTTGTTTGGATTGGGGAATTTGGAGGGGAGAGGAAGGTGCGCGACGAAAGGGGACGCGTGTTTTTTTTTGCTTTTGCTTCTGGAGCGAGAAAATGATTGGTTTGGATTTCGGAGGTTGGGGGTGGGAAGGAGGCGTTAAAAGGGGAGGTTGGTGTCGGGTTCCGGGTTCGAATCTTTTTGCGTCCGGGTCGGGTTCGAAAGGTAGGCATTGATGGTGTGATAATGCCAAACTGCCAATTACTCGAAATGTACTTTGTCACATCAAAAGATATTGAATTACTAGTCCGCAACATAACTTTGTAGCCTTAGCATTCCGAAATTACATCGGAATGTAATATTAACATTCTGTGTTGAGCGATGTGAGAAATACACCAGAATGTCATCAGCCATAACAAAAGTTTTTCTTTCGCACCGACAAAGTGGTACCCAAAATTGTACAAGCTTGATTTCCTAAAGCTCTTCCATGTTTGGCCCCTTAATACTGTTTCAGTGTTTTTTCTTTAGAAATGGAAGACATCTTGGATCTAGACCCGGATCCGGCAAAGAGCTTGTAGACGGTAAAAGTAAAAAAGTGAAGACCCAAAAGGCCTAAACCACTGGTAAGCATGGAAAAAAAGAACTGATAAAAAACTAAAAAAATAAAATTTATAAATAAAAAAATTAGAAGCCTAAAGCCAAATAAGTATGATATAAAACGTACAACTCTTATGACCTGGCTTAGTGCAATTCTCACGTATATCCATAAAATTTCCTTCATATTAAATGGGCCTGAATTGTACCGTGCATGCGAATATGCCGCAAGGCCCTATGCCTATGCCAATTTACGAATTGACACCTGAGCTGTACAATCATCACCGACGTGACAGTGTCACCTAACGAAAAACAATGAAACAAATTACCTGAACCGTGCATGTATCGTTGAGTTATTAGTATTACCCGCACAAAATGCTTCGCGCGATGACCTACCGTGCTCGTGCGAGTCAACACCACGCCACAACAATATCTGGGAAGCAAAAAAATTGAGCACTGAGCATATTCCAGATTCCAGAGCATAATCCTCGTGAAAACCCAGCGATGCAGGAGCATATCCTCCCATCCTTTCTGAGACATCTGATGTAAGCTCGGAACAATAATCAGGTCCTCTAAGAGCAATTAAAATAAACAAAGCTGTCGAAATTCCAAAACCAACACATGCGTTATGAAACGTTGTGGCAGGGCTGAGCAACCATTTAACAGATAAACAGAACTCGGCGCCACTACGTCAGAATCCTCACAGCGCAGACGAGGGCTGGATCTCATACAGTCCATACCATGTCAGGTAGAGCACAGGATCTCCCAACATGGAGCCTACCAAGCCGGAAATATTTGCTTATCGTCTCACATGGGACCGAGATACCAGTGTACATGCCATGTGCAGTGCTATAGTTTACTGAAGCAGATCTATGATCTTTTTTTTTTTTGATAAGGGAAAATTTAACCGCAGATCCATGATCTGAGCAAGCAGAAATGGAGCATCGGGTAGGCACGCGGTGCTGTGTCGAATGAGAGTAACGGAAGAGATAGGGGGGGCATGCAGGAAGACGCGCCCCTGACAGATTGTTTACGCAGCCTCCACATCAGGCTCAACATCCCCAGTATCCTCGTCAGGCTCACCGTCCTCCTGCTCCACAAAGTCATATTCGTGTTCCTCTTCCAAAGGATCCACCTCCACGCTCCTGCCGACGATGAATGGTCTTTCACCCATCGTTGTGAAAGGCATCAGCCCCAATGCACGCGCGGTTTTGATCTCTCTTGCAACCTTCCGCTGAGCTTTCGCGCTTATACGAGTCTGAAGAACAGGTCAGTAAGTTAGCAACCATGGCAGGCATATACATCAATACAGAATTATGAGTGCACCTGTGAAACTGATCCACGGAACAGGAAGGTGCTCTCTAGAGGTAATAGTTACAACAAGATAACACACAAAACACTACATTGGCAGTTGATAAAGAGAGATGGTGCTATATGTTGCTTTAGAATTAAGCATGATAAGGACACTCACATTCAACAAGAATCAGCAAAAACACCTCAACAACATCGTCGGCAAGGGTAAGCTTTTGAAAACAAAGCACGATCTCCGTTTCTGTGAGTAACAGTAATTTTGGAACTGCAAACTGTGCATGTGAGGATGAGGTCATGTATTGAAGAACAGTCGCTATTTGAGCTCTGCCACTCCTTTATTAGAGAGATGTCATTCAACTCTGAATATGCATGATTACCAATTATCAAACAGCACAGGAATGACTTCGCCCAAAATTTCCTATCTTACATAAAAGCAGGAAAAGTATCTTATTACCTGACTCCTCCTGATGATAATGCCAGCTTCTGTAAGAAAATTAGAGAGAAATCTAACATTCTGCAAGGAACAATTACAGGTGGTCAAAAACTGCAACTCGAAGATACTGGTAAAGTCCATGATATAGGAATGCATCAAGATCAAGCATATCAAAGCTGGAGTCTTTGCACATGCGCGCGCACACAAAAAGCCATGCAAGGTGTCTAACTGAGTTAATTATTGGCAACATTTTACACATGAAACTATGGTTTTTTGTGGGTGTAAAAGTGTATATTTTCAAAATGTACATGCACGTTGTATATGTTGAAATTTGAAATACATGCATACATAACATCCAAAAATTCCGCTTTTGACTCTTATTGTGTTCCAATATTTGCATCTAAACATCATCTTAGAATAATGTGAGGCAGTAAATCCAATGAGTAGGGTTACAGGCAACATACCAGCTCACTAAAATTAAGTATTTAATAATCACTAAATTCAAATACTGAATACAACAACAGGAAGTATCACGAGAAAATGTCAGTCTCATAGGTTTAGGGGAGTGGTACAAATGTCAGTCTCATA
The DNA here is from genome assembly GCA_036346265.1 of Melocanna baccifera. Taxonomy (NCBI): domain Eukaryota; kingdom Viridiplantae; phylum Streptophyta; class Magnoliopsida; order Poales; family Poaceae; genus Melocanna; species Melocanna baccifera. Next base: position 2,957,972 of record CM070704.1, read on the forward strand.
GCTTTAGGGGAGTGGTACAACAAGATGATATTTGGGCAAATTTGCATACATGTAATAAATTTATAGTGTAGAAAGTACACTGCATGCTATCACATCTAGGTTACGACTTACTACGTCCAGTCACAAAAGAAAAATGTTATTTTGGGGGCATTTGTGTTCCTGAACTTCATGTTGGTTAAAAGTTCTAGAATTTACAAGGTGCCAAAGTACTGCAAAATCTACAGATCAATTTTAAAAAAACTGTAGCCAGTTTACATATGTTACCAAGCAGATATACTCACCCAAAAATCAGCTTTCCTCAAAACCTCCTCTGTAGTTGTTTCAAACTGCGGTCTTTTGAGGGTTCTTTGGGGCTGCAGGTCTATTAAGGTCAAGGTCCTGCATGCGGTGTAGTTGAATAATTTGTTGTTAGAAGAGTCATTCCACTACATAATGTCCTTGGATAAATAAATAAAATATGTAAATTAGAAACTTAAAATACTAAACGAGCAATAGCAATTTAACTATCTTGTGGTGATTTTCAATTGCTTAGGCAATAGTGGATGACAATAGCATTTTTTCTGTATTGACATGTTAAAGATATTAGTGTCATTTCCTATTGTCTAAGATTTAGAGTTGTGTGTCTTGTATTCACTATATATTACCCTTTGGGCTATGCAATAGAACTAACTTTTATTCTTCCATTCTCTCAAGAGTTAACATGGTATGAGAGTCCTAGAGCTTGATCCACATTTTGCTGCTGCTGCCTCCAGATATGGAATAGATGAGGTGTTGTCCATACTTAAATCGTCCTTGTGAAATTTCAGGTATTCTGCTGTAGTGTTTGCCTATGGATCATACCATCAAGTGACTAGAGTGATGGTGTTGATATGTAACTATGTTTTGGTATGCATTTTTTTGTTTGATCTTTTGATAGCGAAGTGCATGGTAGCTAGACCTATTATGTTTTTACTTGAACGGGTGTGAAATCATGAAACAATTTTAATGTGATGCTAGCTTGTGAAAATGTATATCCATCACTTCATTAGTTTGATATGTGTCAAAGAAAATGCTATTTACTTGTAAGACTTATAATTTTGTTATAATGCACAGACACTCTATTAGTAAGTTATAAAACACAACCAAAAAGCTTATGAGCTGTGGCTTCACGATAGTTTAGACGTTTTCTAGAGCTCGAGTACATTCGCTGAAAACGAAATAACAGCGGGGGCAAACCGCAAAACGGAGCCCGCTCGCTCACCGTCGCACGAAGCTATGGCGGCGGCCGCGGCGACGATACTTGAGCTGGACCCATCGCACGAGCGAGCCGGCCGCGTCATCAACGACATCGTGCGGCTGGAGAAGAGGATCTTCCCGAAGCACGAGTCGCTGGCCCGGTCCTTCCACGACGAGCTCAAGCGCCGGAACTCCGGCCTGATCTACTCGACGTCCAGCGACGGCGACGAGGAGGTCGTCGGGTACGCCATGTACACCTGCGCCACCTCCCTCTGCGCTTCCGTCACCAAACTCGCCGGTGAGACACGCAGCGCACGCATCTCTCTCTTTCCGAAGCTTTCGGCTAAAACCGCAAACTTTTGTGTCTGATTCTTGGACTCTTGGTGCGTGGCTGCAGTGACGGAGAGCTGCAGGAGACAGGGCCACGGCGAGGCGCTGCTAAAGGCAGCCGTCGAGAGGTGCCGGAGGAGGCGGGTCCAGCGGGTGTCCCTCCATGTCGATCCGGCGAGGACGGCGGCGGTTGCTCTGTACCGGAAGGTCGGGTTCCAGGTCGATGCCACCGTCGAGGGCTACTACTCTCCACAGAGGAACGCTTACCGAATGTACATGGATCTTTAGGAACCATCAGGATCTGAGCAAGAAAAGCTTTGCTAATTGTGAGAGAATGGGGTTCTTTTGCAAATTATGATGTTCTTGAGTTCGATTTGATTGGTGATGCTTCTTACAATTAAGATAAGAAATCAGTACAGTCTGTGAATGTATTTGCCTAATTGGTGATGATTCTTTAGCTTCTCGAATTACCAGCTGCACACTAATTGCTTATAATTCTGTAGCTAAATAAGTATTAACTAATGGAAGGTAATTTTATACTTTTCTTTTCTTAACAGTGATATGTATAATTTTTGAAATACAATGAATAAATATTTTTATAATTTATATAATTTTTAAAGCATGATAAATAATGATAGATGTTATTTATCTCTTCATATATTTTAAAATTAGTATTACTAGATTTCCAGTTACATCATTTTCTCATGCAAAACCAGGCTAACTGAATAAGAAGCAGATTTGTTGCAATTCTTGGGTAATTCCCACTATTTTCTAACGAGGCCTAAGGAAAAGGCTAACAGCTGCTGGCTAAATTTATACACTAATCAGCGACCAAATTCTGCAGCAGAACCACTGGGTGCAAATGAAGAGAGCGCTCTTCTACCTTCCATTGTATGAACTACTGTCATTTTTAGCAAGCACGAACGAAAATATTTAGTGCTCAGACCTGTAAGTAAGAAGCTCACACGTCGGAAGAACATGCAATTGTAACAAACAGCACTGCCTCCATTTGGGGCATGCACAAGTTCTCTATTAACAGAGCCATGTCAGATATATACAAACTGGCTGGATATGCTTAAGCATGCTTGTAGGCACTAAATAAGTTCTAAAACACAACCGAAAGGTTTGTGACTCCACGACAGTTCAGGCATTTCCAAGAGCTCGAGTCCAAGCATGGAAATGGAGAACTTGGGGCATAGATTAATCGGAACTGAGCACTGGCTGAGGGCCATGATAAGGCGGCATTGCCAGTCATTTTATGTGGGAATCATAAACACTGAAGATGACATCTGGAAGAACCAGAGGCAGCTTGTCTATGTACATGAACAGCCGTATGAGGTTTTCTCTTGACACAGTCTCCATGTCGACCACATCTTGGCCCTCAACATAAATCCACAAGTCACCGGGGTCAGTCTTCTTCAAGTTGTCACGGCAGAATGGGCAGGACTGTGATCTTGAATTCCTGCAAGAAGGCAATACTTTTGTTAAAGCATGGTTTTTGGAATACAAATAATTATGCTTCTAATGATTATCAACCATAGGCTATAAGGCAGCTCCAGAATACCAGGGCTTGATCCAGGCCATGCTAACAAAAAAGGTTTGCATTGGCTACAAGAATACAGACAGATCACGAATAATGTAGGGACACCTAATGCACGTGTTTGCATGTAAGGTTGTTTAGCAAAAAAAATCTATTATGCATATTGCAAATGAGGTTGTTCAGCAAAAAAAATTTTTATATGCATAAACAAATAACTTGCAGATATACACCGTTAGCGTTTGCTAACACATGAAGCTAGGTTGATCTGCATGATCCACAACATGTTTAATAAGTGGAACGGTTAACTATAGAAAATCAAAGAGTGCTATGTTTTCAAAACCTGGAATCAATGAACTAAATGCAAAAAAGGGTGCCTGGATTACACAGAGGTTGCATAAGCATGCTCAAGAACTGGACCAAAAACAAGGTCAATACTCAATATAATGCCACACTAAAGTTCTTTGGAATAAATAATAACAGAACACAGTTCAGAATATTTTTATGTTGCTAAGCACTGCATTTTGCAGACCTTCTATAGTTTGTGAAATACCTGAATATTGTACTGCCACTTTGTATTGTTTATTCATTTCAAGAAATGCCGCATCCACTGGAAACGGGGATAAATGAAATGATGCTCGCTGCATCACTTGCAAAGATTTGTCCTGTTCAGTTTAGTTACTGGACATTCATTTAAACTAAGGCATTGTATAGAAGGGCTGAAGCTTGTGTATAAGCCTATAAACATATAAGTTGTTGGAAAACAACCTGAAAATGAGGCTTAAGCTTATCTACAAATTCACTATTATCAACAGCTCCACATTTGGCAGGGCTTAAGCTTCCATGATTCTCAAGAGACATCCACGAAATAATACGCATCATCCAACCAAAGTGAGTTAATCAATCACATGCATAACAATTAACAAGAGCTTATGTGACAGAAGGTTGCACAGCACCAAAATGCAATCACAAGAAATACAAGTGCAGAAACTGAAAGTTCACGCATACCAGTCCTGGTAGCATCTGAGGCACATAGCGTGGGTGCAGTTGGGCAACACAACTTTGCTGTTCAGCTCCATGCAAATCCCGCACTCTACTTCCCTCTCGGCATCAATATCTGATAAGCTGCTTCTTTCGTCTTCATCTCTCCTCCTGTACCTCTCCATGCACACGTCCTTCTGCTTCTTTTCCTCCATATCAGTGATCCCTCTTTGCAGTTGCAGCAAAGAAGGAAATATCACAGCTGCTCGTGCCCACCATAACAATTCCAATCAATAAAACAGTACAAAAAGGAGAAAAGCAACATGATCAGACCCTTGGCTAAAGTAACAAGGAACACATCACATACCATAGAACTCTTTGATGCTGGCTTTCCTCTCATGAGTCGACATGGTCGTCGTCCCATCAACATAAACCTGCACAATGCGCTACAATTTCAGCGACACAACTCCAGAATGTGAGCACCAAACCAACAACAACGCAGCAGAACATGCAACAGAACCTTGTATATGAGGATCCTCAGCAGGCCGAGAGCCCCGGCGAAGCTGCAGTCCGTCCACTGCAACAGGAAGAGGAATATATGCACGGCGGGGATGTACGACAGCCGCATCTGCAGGCACGCGCCATCGTACTCCCGTGGAAATTCAGAGGCCCTGCTCATCAAGCACCCAGAAAGAAACAAGCAGCTAGCATCATCCACTGGACAGATCACACATGCTGGCAGATCTACCGCCATTTCGCCGCTCGTGCGCTCACGGATAATAAACGTAATCAAACAACCGGATGCGCCGGCGCGGCGGCGAATCGATCGATTGGCCGACCTCCCAGGCCTCATTGTGCAGCCTTGGCAGCGGCGTCGGCAGCTCGAGGCGCCGTCCCAGCCCAACCAGGACCCAGGAACCGCTCCCACTGACTCGACCAAGAGTAGACTGGAGCGAAATCGAGAGGGGAGGCGTCGGAATTGCTTTTTCTTTTTTTGGGGTGGGGTGGGGGGGGGGGGGGCTTACAGGGCGTTGGCGTGCTGGATGTCAGCTTCGAGCACCTTGAGGGAGTCCTTGTACGCCTTCCGCATCCTCCTCCTCCGCCGCCGCCCTCCGTCTCATCCAACACTGGGAACCCCCCAACTCAGCACCACACCACGGCGCCGAACCTCCAGAACCCGCAAGGCCGCAAGTCTCTCCTGGATGGATCGCTCTCGCCCGAAGCTGCTGGCTACGCGGCAGGGGCTCGCGATTGCATTGGGATTCTTGCTTCTCGGGGGTCGTGCGGTGGGAGGAGAGGTGGGGGGTGGTGGCCTGGTGGGTACTGGGTGGGTTTGGGAGGAGAGGGGGGGGGGGGCGCCGGACGCAACGCGACAGTGTGCCCGTGCCGTGTGCGTGCCGGATACGTGGACTGCGGAGCGGAGCGCGGCCCGGCCGGCGCCAGTGCGCCACGTCCCACGTGAGCCGCGCCCGGAAGCGTGATAGCCCGGTGCGGTGCGTGGCTCTGTGCTTCCTCCTCCCGCGGCCGCGGCGCCAGTGCGCCACGTCCCACGTGTGCCGCGGGTGGGCGCGCCCGCGCCCGGAAGCGTGAGAGCCCGGTGCGGTGCGTGGCTCTGTGCTTCTCTCCCTCCCCGCGGCGCGGTAAAAACCGGCGGCGAAACCGCGGAAACAACGTGAGGTGATCAAGCCTGGTACTCCTCCGGTGCGATTTGCTTCGTGCATTTTTTCCCCATGTTTGCCTAACTTTCCAGTAGTCAATAAGCAATGCTCTCTCCGATTCTTTTTTACTTGTAATAATTTTAGAATACGTCAATAAAACTTTGATTATAAATATACATAAAGATATTTAGATCTGTGATGTAAAAGTTGTATTAGTAAATATGTTATCAAAGTTAGTTCTGTGTCATTTTTAATAACTTTTCAATACGTAATTAGAAAAAGTAATACATAAAGATGCATTGAAGACTGTACGTCTGTATGGGTGCCCAATACGATAAGCTGTTTAAAACCTCCCTTTTCTTTTTCTGGGAGATGAAGCGTAAGTGATTCTCCTCTGAATACAAAAGGTACTAGTAGAATATCATGGAGATTGGCAGGTTGGGTCTCTAGTTATGGAATCGCTTTCAGCCTTTTTTCACGAGGTACACCGGCTCCAAGCCTCCTACTGGGCAACATTGCTACACCCACCTCCATGTTTTTGTTCCAAGGAAACTGTTCTGTGAAGTGCGGATGCATCATGTATTATCCTATTCCGATATGCTCCTGTTTGTATCTAACATCAACTAGTTAGCTGTATTGTTCATTCCTTAAGGTAGTTCTTTGATGAAAATTCTCGCAGGAGTACAGTTTACTACAAAATAAAATGGATTTGTGACGAAGTATCACTAAATATTTTCTTTTTTAGTCATTGAAAAAATATTTCTTGTATAGAGGTCTATAACTATATGTAGTGCTAATTTTTAGGTCCCACTCATTTCGACTTCAGTTTCTATCTTTTAGTTCACTATTTCTTAATTTCATCTTTTTCTAATTTTTGACTTTTTGATCTTATCTTTTTTCGTATTTCTTTATATTGTCTATGATGGGTTAACCTATAGCTAACCTATATTTTTTAAATTTTAATTAAGCTAAAAAAGTTATCGGTACTTACAGTATAAAATAAACCAACTACAACAAAAAAAGCATAAGTTACAAAAAAACCAAGTTAAACACCCAGATGGACTGTATATATACTCAAAACACCTAAAAGTGCTTGCTATCATACAACATTGCTGTACCATAGACATAATCTACACTAATTTTATTGGATAAATACATTTTATGGCATGTTTGGAATGCAATAATTTTACATAAAACAATCTATTTACTGTAGAAATCTGGAAAAAATATTGTGCTCCAAACAAGGACTTACTAAGGATGATTTATATCGGTTTGTAGCTGACCTCTAAGATTTCTTAAAAACATCGTAGGTTATATGTGTTTACTTAGGTCGGAATCACAAGTAGATTATGAATCAAAACTAATGCATCAGACGAGAGAAGAGTACCACCCAACAATACAAATTCCATCGACATCAGACGGAGCATAAAATACAGGGGATGAGCTAAATATGAATTCCAATGTGTTTATCCATCAAAATAGAAGGTAGACATGCAAATTGGGTACAACCCTAAGATGAGCCTAGCAATCTCCCCCTAGTGGGACCCACCAAGTTGGTGGGCCTAGAAGAATTATGAGGACGGCCGTGGAAACAATTGATTAGGGCCTGATGATAATTGCGGATAGACCTTAAAGAGTAAATCATAATCCGACAAGGCACAAAGCTTCAGGATATTTCTAGGCACGCCAGCTGCGGCTGCTTTTAAATAATATAATATAGCTTGGAGCCTGCCTTATCCTCTACGGCCATGCGTTGCCGAGCGCCGCAACCACCAGATTTCAAAACCATATCCGGCTACTGCTTATTAATTAGCCGTCCATAGAACAGACTCGTGAGTACAGAGCCGTAGCTTGGTTGCCTCGGAGCGTGCCCAGCTCAGCCGGGTTCGATCCTCGTACGCTTACATATTCAGCGTGTAATCAAATACCTATGTTTAATTTCCAGCGAACGCATGAGGACGTGCACGCATGTGCGCGGACGGTGGTGTGCGTCACTTGAGTCACATACTTGCACTTACACATTTACATGTTCAGTAAAAATATATATGTCTATATTCTGTAAGGTATCGATGACTGTGAAATTTCCACTGCGTATGAAGACACGTACACATATATCAATATCTAAATATGTAAATTTGAATTCTTTGTGTATTCTACGCTAGTTCAGGATTACACTTGTACATACAATGAAAACATAAATAGAATATCGACCATATTTATGATTAACAAAAAGAAAGACTCTAATAATATTACTTATCAGAGCTACAACCTTATGGCCGAGTTTACACTTTAACAACCGAAACGGTCTAACAAAGTTAGCAGCGGAAACACAACGAAACAAAGTGGTCATTCGACATGCCTACAGGCAATTGACTAACAATTCACGTAATGAACCACCAGTGAATTAACAATTCACTTTTCAAATCTATTCCAACCAAATTTTTATGAAAACTTTACTTCTCGTGTGAGATTACTGAGCATTGTCTATAATCGAGGACACGACTATTCGAATAGTTTTACATTCTATAGAGATTGCACAATTTTATCCATACGGTGTGATCATCTCTACGTAAAAGAAAATCACAGCAAGACTTTTATAATGCTCAATCTCAAACTCAATTTCACCTGCTAAGTTTTCACCGTCAAGTAGGTTAATCACCTAGTAGATAATTGTCCCTCTTACGCCTCGTGAAAATGTCTAACCAACACCCACGTTCATCACAATGACCAAATTGAAATTAAAATATCATAAATTAATCAAATAGGTCTATTCCATACCAGATATATAATTGCATAATAAGACTCAGATCAATAGCGCATAAAGTTAAATCCTTAAACATTACCTACGCGAGACATCTATATCCCTCGAAGTGCTAACTACACTTTCTCCTTTACTGCACGATCACTTGTCCAAATAAAAACCATTTTGTTTAGCCAACATTTTTATGTTTAGTGAACTGTGGATGCATCATGTATTATCATACTTCCGATATACTCCTGTTTGTATCTAACATCAACTAGTTAGCTGTATTGTTCATTCCTCAAGGTAGTTCTTTGATGAAAATTCTCGTAGGAGTACAATTTACTACAAATAAAATGGATTTGCGACGAAGTTATTAATTAAACATCACTAAATATTTCTTTTATAGTTATTGCAAAAAAATATTTCTTTTATAGAGGTCTATAACTATATGTAGTGTCAATTTTTAGTCGATGGACTGTATATGTACCCAATACTCAAACACTGAAACACCTAAAAGTGCCTGCTATCATACAACATTGCTGTACCATAGACATAATCTACACTAATTTTATTGGATAAATATATTTATGGCATATGTAAAATACATGAATTTTACAGAAAACTATCTATTTATTGTAGGAAACAGGAAAAAATATTGTGCTCCAAAGAAGGCCTTACTAAGGATGATTTTTATGGGTTTTTAGTTGACCTGTAGGGTTTCTTAAAAACATCGTAGGTCAGATGCGTTTACGTTAGGTCAGAACCATAAGGAGACTATGGATCAAAACTCAAATATATAAACGATACCTAATGCATACAGTAAAGTATAAACATCACATAGGACAGGAGAAGAGTACCATCAAACAATAAAAATTTCATCAACATCAGACGAGACATAAAATACAGGAGATGAGATAAATATGAATTCTAATGTTTATCCATCAAAATAGAAGGTAAACATGCAAATTGGGTACAACCCTAAAATGAGCCTAGCAATCTCCCCTAGTGGGACCCGCCAAGTTAGAAGAATTATGAGGATGGTCGTGGAAAGAATTGATTAAGGCCTGATAATTGCGTATAGACCTTAAAGAGCAAATAATAATCCGACAAGGCACAAAGCTTCAGGATATTTCTAGACACACCAGCTGCTTCCGCTTTTAAATAATAGCTTGTACCTTGCCTTATTCTCTACGGCCTGGGCCCGATTTCAAAATATGCTTGAATCTGATTTTATTGGACCACTCCTTTTTAGCTTTTAAAAATTATTTTAAACTTTGTTTATAGTAATTAGCTTTTAAATGAAGTATCGTTTTGATATAGATTCTACAAATTGATTGTAATATATACTATAACGAGTTCATTTATATCGGCAAAAACCACACGGGAGTTTCTGTTACTATACGAATAGCCTAAAAGCCATAAGTTTAAGTCTAAAAGAACATGCCCATTGGCCATTAGCCATCAATATGAACAGATTCGTGAGGACCGAGCCGTAGCTTGGTTGGCTTAGAGTGTGCCCAGCTCATCCGGGTTCGATCCTTGTACGCTTACATGTACAACATGAAAGCACATATCTATGTTTCATAAGGCATTGGTGCCTTTGTAAAATTTCCAACATCCGTATGAGGATGTGCACGTGTGTGCGTGTACGGTGGTGTGAGTCACTTGAGCCATACACTTGCATGTTTAGTGAAAAAATGCATGTCTATGTTCTGTAAGGCATCGGCACCTCTGCAAAATTTTTAGTGTGTATGAGGACACATACGCATATGTGTAGGTGTGGTGGTGTGAGATGACTGCCTTATACCCTCTCAAAAATTAGAGAAAAATTGCTTAGTGCTATCGTCAAGAATGATGACTTGAAAAACACCACTATGAAAAAGAGGCGCTGTAAAATACCATGACAAAAGTTGAAACTATGCAAAATGCTATTGTCGTGGCTTTTTCTATCCGCGCTGGAGTGAATTGACCATTTTGCTCTCATTCTTCCTCCTTTTCTTTCTTTTTTCCTTTTGTGATGTCTGGTCCCACCTGTCATTCTCACCTCCCTCTTATCTAGCCGATATGAAGGCCGCACTTGTCATCCCTTGCTCTAGTGCTCACATGCAAGCCTCGCTCTGCAAAACTCCGCTAGATCTGCCAGCATTAGAGAAGACCACCGCTGCCCACGGCGCACGTTGGCAGCACAATTCGCGCTATCTCCATTTAAACACACACGAGCACCAGAAACTCATTAACCCGCTTATACTTACTCACCACCTGATTTCATTGGAAAACCATCGGAAGAACCCCGTCGGTGACCTCATCTTCCCCAGATGCGGTCCGCAGTGGCCAGGCTATCTCCTACCATCTCCGCGCAAACCACTACCTCCAATGGCTTTCCCTTGTCATGGAACACCTCATGCTCGAGGTAAAATGGCACAATCTTCCGAAATGTCACTAGATACCGTTCGCCTTCACCTCATTTGCTCTCTCACTACTGCCTCCTATTACATTGCAGTATCGTTATCTCGACCAAAATCACAAAATTATTCACATCACTTCATGTTCCAAGAGTAGGAAAACATGTTAGGTTAATCAATTTGACCCTCGGAACTGCATTGCATCACACCACACCGCCATGCCGTGTCTCCTTTGTCCCCGCCGACGGCCACCATGGGCAGGCTTGCACAGAGCACACTGAGCTGGGTTGATAGCGCCAATAGAATCCCCTCAGGACTATAGAAGTATGTGCACATGCTATCTTTTGGATTTTGCCACCTTTAGCCGTCCCTCTAGTCCCGATCGCCACCGTCGCCCTGGTGTGCCTCCGTCCAAGCCATTGCTGCAAATAGACTTTTGTTGGCCCTACCAGTCCATTTTGCTAGTCTATGGTTGTCTTCGTGGTCCAGCTCATTGATGCTAAGCTTGGCCAAGGCTAGCAATAGTGTCTCCTTCTGCTCTCTCTCTCTCTCTCTCTCTCTCTCTTTCTATGGAGATGAAGACGAAGGAACTATAGTGCTGAGATGTGGCCCCACTGTAATTAGGATTAATTAGTGTGTTAAATAGGAATTATTGTTAGTATGATGGTGGTACCAGAGGATTAGGAAATTTAATTAGGGCATAGTTTTAGTTTTGTCTTGATGGCAATCTAGCCCCACCGCTAAATTGGGATGCCTAAACTGGCCCTTCTATTCTCTGTTCTCTCTAAAAAGGCGAAAAGTGTTATTTTTGAATTTTTATCTCACCTAAATGACGGTTAACGGAGCAAATAGATGAAAAAGCTAACGACGATGACATTCCCTAGAGTTTTTGTGTTTGTGATGGCATTTGGCAGCACCTCTTCTTCATAATAGTATTTTCCAACTTATGAATAATTACGATGGTATGGAACAAATTTACCCCAAAAGATACGAACCGATTCATTCTCGCATTTTAATCTAGTTTTATAGCCTTTTACCCGTTCGTTCGACCAAGGTGAACCATTTTCTGCATCCACGTCATTCGAAACTTTTTTGCGAGGGATCCACGTCATTCATTGACCATGCGTATGGCTGGCTGACAAGGATACTGAATTTTACGAGAAGCAATGCGATTCTACATAAATTGTACGATTTTTTTGGTACTCTTACATGTATTTCCACACATTTTTCCTTCAACATTCCTTTGAAATTACAGCGTTTTTTATTTTTTATTTGTGGCGTGGGGGGGCTCACTTCTCTGCCGCCTTGCGTACTCCAGAAAATGATAGAAAAAGTATGCGTTACGTCTAGAGCCATGTACTTAAATGCAGCCCGCCAATTCGCCAAAACTCCAATTCGGCCCATATCCAACAATTCTTGCGACGGACGCGGCCGATTGTGTCACCGACACTGTTTTTGATCGGAAGGAGGCCGAAACGTTTCGCGATCTGAACAACGGCGCCTCCTCGTGCCACTCGCCGGTTGCCACTGCGGCGCGGCCGCGCCAATGTCCTGCCGCCGCCTCTACTCCTCCCCGTGCCACTTGCCGGTTGCTACTGCGGCGGGCGGCCCTCCCTCCCGCACGGCCGCGCCGATGTCCTGCCGCCGCATCTACTACTCCTCCGACTCCGGACGGCGCTCACCCGCCTCACCGTGCCACCGAAAGGTTGCCTCGGATGGTGAAGCTGTCATCATAGAGCGGCTGCTGTCCGGACGGCTCGCCCCCGCGGACGCGCGCCACCTGTTCGACGAATTGCTGCGGCGAGCCACCCGCTCCTCGGTCCGCGTATTCAACAGCGTGCTCGTCGCCGTCGCTCGTGCGCCGGCCTGCTCCGCACGCGATGGTCCCGCGCTCGCTGTTAGGTCTAATCTTGACTCAGTTTTTGCATGCAGTCTGTTGGAGATCTAGAGGACCTATTCTCTAGGATCAGGTGTTAGTTGGAAAGCCCAGACCGATTCAACTCGTGCGTGCGCATGCATGGTGAGTCGTTAGCAATGAGTGGTTAAGGCTCTGATTGTTTCGGCTTTTTTCAGCTTCAGCTTCTAGTTTCAGCTTTTTTTTCACTATTCACTACACTATCCACTAACTCAGCTACAGTGTTTTTTCAGCTAGCTACAGTGTTTTTTCAGCCAAAAGTTATCGCTATTCCGATCACCCCCTAAGTGCCAAGCTGCTATGTGTATTTAAGGAGCTGCAGTGAAAAGGAAGAGCTTGCCTTCTCTGTGAGCTCCTGTGCGTGAGCTTAAAAAGGCCATATGTGTTAGGAGAGTTCAGTAGCAATAAAAGTTTCCTGTGTGCAGCTCATATATGCTCTCAAGAGGCAGTTTGGCTAAGAAGCGCCATGTGAAGACTAGGAGGAGTTCTCCCTGGCTGTGTTTTTTGTTTGTGTGCGAGCTGTGTTTTGTGAGTTGCAAAAGATGGAGTGAGGCGTGTGTGTTCTTCCGTTCTTCTTTTTTGTTCTCGTTTTTTTTATCTGGGCTAACACTCGCCGTCTCCCTCTTCAACCGCATGGCCAGAGCCGGCGCAAAGAAGGTGGCTCCCAACATATGCACCTGTGGCATCCTCAACCGCTGTTTCTGCCGCGCGGGCCGCTTGGACCTCGGTTTTGCCGCCTTCGGAAGCATCATTAAGACGGTATGGAGGGTGGACGCCATAGCCTTCATTCCTCTGCTCAAGGGCCTCTGCGCCGAGAAGAGGACAAGCGACGCAATGGACATGCCCGAGCTCGGCTGCGCTCCAAGTGTAGTCTCCTGCAACACTCTTCTCAAGGGGCTCTGCGACGAGAAGAAGTGTCAAGAGGCTCTCGAGATGCTCCACAATATGGTTGATGACGGAGGAAGCTGCACACCTGATGTCCGTCATCGATGGCTTCTGTAAACAGGGTTGTGTGGACAAAGCTTACAGCCCTATCATGGGATTTGTCCAAATGTTGTGACTTAGAGCTCAATCGCTGATGGCCTGTGCAAAGCTCAGGCAATGGACAAGGCAGAGATGTTCCTTAATAGGATGATTGAAGATGGTGTGATGCCAAACTGCACCGCATATAATAGTCTTGTGCATGGATATTGTTCTTCAACACAATAATAGGCAACCCTTGCAAAGAAAGAAGGGTTACGGAAGCCCAAAATCTCTTTGATTTGATGGTACATACAGGTGTGAACCCTGATGTTATTTCATATAACACACTAATATATGGGTGTTGCATAGCTGCAGGTAAGATGGACGAAGTGATGAAGTTGCTTGACTCTATGGTCTCGGTTGGCTTGAAACCTGATTGCGCTACCTATAATACTTTGCTTGATGCCTACTGCAAAGATGGCAGTATATTCAGAGAAATGTTGACAGCGACCGCCAGTCTCTGTGCGCAAGGACCACAGGGGATGGGCTCCCTCACCGTGCAGCAGCGGTGGCGACAACAGGCGAGTTGCCGAGGGAGGTGACTGCCCCATCTAGTCAAGTCGTCGCCAGCATGATCCACGCCGCCACCATCTTCATTTGCGCCACCTGTGTCGATCTGAGACACCATCTCCATGGTTTGCGACGCCAAGCATCCTTTGATTACCGCAGTAACCTCAGACCATGGCCGTTGCGGGTCGTGGCCTTCCCAAACCACGTCAATGGCCTCCCCTAACCGCTTAATCTGAATGGTTAGGTTCCGTAATGCTTGTGTTGTGATGAAGTAGATCTAGCACAGCTCTGTAATGTGAGCCAATGTTCTTCTCGTTAACTTGAATGTGGTAATTTTTCGCTTCCTGGTATATAGCTTGTCAAATGCAAGATGTTGAATGCAACTGTTCTGGGTGGTGAATGAAATTTTTCTGGAATACAAATTCATGACAACTTGTTGGATGTAATTTTGGCTCCATGATTTGGCTGTTCTTGTTAGTTAAAGAAAAATTCTGGAATGCAGATTGGTAGCTAAAATTGATGCGCTGCTGCTTCTCCACCCGGTGGTACTGATGCTACCTAAAACATTTGCATATGATTCGTCACTATCTTGAGTTTAGGCAGCAACAGGTAGCTGGAGTTTAATGTATTTGTACAAGCAGCTTCTCCACGTAAAAATGCTTTAGAATTTAGGAGGTGTTCAGAATGACGTTGGTTTATAACTTTTTTTGTTACTATAGCTGATTTATTTGTTTTTACTGTAGATGAGTTGGCTTATTTGATATAATTAAATTAAAAAAAAATAAAAATAGAAAAACATGTTAGCCGATCACAGACAATATAAATAAATACAGAAAAAAGAAAAATAAAAAATCCTAAAAACAAAATTAATGAATAGTGAAAAAAGCAGAAGCCAGAAATCAGAAACAAAATTGAACGATGCCCTCAATGTTAAGTTCAACCAATTTTGAATGCACATGATACTATTTAGATTTCACACATTATGTTGCTTATAAAATTTTGAGTGAAGCATACACCTAATACTATTCACATTATAATGACGTGATATAAGCATCTGGATTCCTGGTACATTGTCGCATCACAAAAAATCATATAGCCCAAGCTTCGTGTCGGACCTAGATTTTATAATCCAGAATTCTCTATAATTCCACTGTACTATTCTCTAAATCAGTAGATAGTGTTCGCAGATACATTACTGAACATCAAAGTACATATTATGAAGAAGTGTAAATATAATAGTAAACTTACTTAGGGACCGATCAAGCCAAAATAATAAAATGCAGCAGCAAAAATGAAAACTTCACACAGGTAGAACTTTCAAGACATGCCCACAGACATCCAACTGGGGTTCACGACCTAGTTCTTGGCCTCTTCATTCTCTTTACCATCGTGACCGAGTGTATTGCATGAAGCGTAGCGCTTTGACTTCTGATTATGTATTGATTGAGTGAGCGAGGGTGAGTACAAACCACCGTGCTCCGTGAGCAAATATACATGATGCAATTAATTAACATACATGGCTTACCAAAGGTAAGCTATGATTATTTTATTTACCATAAACTGCTTTTGAGAATAGGGTATATGAAAAACTACCAGTGACCTAGCAGTTTGAATTAAAACATGTTATTTGAACCAAAGAGTGCAATAATAGTATTCATATGCTAACCTTTCGCTTTATAACCGTCTATCTTACCATTAGGATGACACCCAGGACAACATCAAATCAGGGCTTCCTATAGCCTTCCATTTTTCAGTCCCACCCTCAAAGTTTTTGAAATAGAACTATATCTGGTTAAGTTCCCATGCCCGCTCATGACCGTGGATATGACTATTCGAATAGTTTTTACTCTGCAGAGTTTGTACACTTTCATCACAAGAAACAATCTGCTCGTTGCTCCATACGATTCCTTAGTCATGCGGTTGAGTAGATCATCATAATAACTTTTCAAAATATTTGGCCTCTTTTGTCATTTCACTCTATAAGCTTCTCTCACTTGCGGTGGGTCCCATACGTTGCTTGGAATGTTTATCACAACGACTAGCGCAGTGAGACTCCACTTTCCCCAATGTCTAGCGCAGCTGGCAAACTTCACTCTTCCCTCGGCGTCCTTTTAAGTCTCCCATTGCCCTTGCAATATTCTATTTTCTCCTACCGGTGAGATGAGTTCAGGGGTTCGATAGATTTACTTAGCCAAGTTATAATTTGTAGACTTGTGATTATACTGTTTTACAATAGGAGGTCATGACCCGATTCGATCCTTAGGGTTATCTGGTGGTTCCACCACAATCCACATGTTCTCGTGTAACTATCACATTGGCTCCTTTTACCATCCACCATGATAAATAAGCATGTTGGAGATTTTAGAAACATAAAATACCATATTAAAATTAGCTATTTTTCTCTAACCAGTTTTCATGATCAAAAGTGATGCACGGAGGCCTCAGAATAGCAGACCTTACACTTGCTGACATTGCTCTCCGCACGCGGTGGGAATGGTTGGCGCGCTCTGACCCAAATAGGATCTGACAGACCGTCCGACAAGTGGAAGATGCTGCCATTCAGAGTTTCTTTGTTGCGTCCACTGTAATTCAGCTGGGAGATGGCGCGTCGACTCGTTTCTAGACCGACAGATGGCTACAGGGCCAGAGAAATCGCGAACATGCCCCCAGTCATTTGGACAATGGTTAAAAAGCATCACAAAAAAAGGACCCTAGTGAAGGATGCGTTGCACAACAGCAGTTGGATGTCGCAATTGCAGGGTCCCTTCTCCTTGCAAGCCATCCGCGAGGTGCTTAGTTTATGTTCAGTGCTAAGCCAAGTTCAGCAGCAAGTCGTGAGTTCCTTTGGCGTCGGACAACCGATGGCAAATACACGCCCAAACTGGCTTACAATGCCCTATGCCAAGGTGTGATGCTACTCCCTTGTGCCAAGCAACTATGGAAGAGTTCGGCACCTCTAAAGGCCAAAATGTTTACTTGGTTAGCCCTTAAGCAGAGGCTCTAGACGTCCGCGAGGCATCAAAAACATAACATTCTGTGACCAACATAACATAACATCGGCTGTTCGGTGGCTAAAGAGATTTGGCACCGTATCTTTTCTTGGCTTTCACTTTGTTCTTCCCACCAATTCTTGGATCACAGCCTGCATGATTGCTGGTTAGTCGTCAGAAGAATAGCACCAAGGGCCAAACATAAAGCTGTGAACTTCCTAGTCGTTCTCACTGTCTGGATGATTTGGAAAGAGAGGAACAAGCTTCGACACGACCAGGGAAGACTTACCATTGATGAGTGCGTACTCCGGGTTAAACAGGAGTTCTTTGTTTGGTCGTCTTCTGTCAATTCTAAACTGAATGATCTTACCGGTCGTGTTAGCGCTAGGCAAGGTTCATTCCCACCCTAGGGTAAATTCATAGTTAGTCGTGTACTCTTTGTATTGTTTGATTTTGGTTCCTAGATTGGCCTTCAGGTCATCTTTGTATCTCCCTTCAGGATGGCCTTGTGTCTGGCCACTGAAATTCACAACGCAAGTGAGTCATGTTCAAGTTTTGTGCCATTGAAGAGTAATGGTATATATTTTTGAGGAGCATTTTTTTTTTATGATTTCTCAAAAGAAAACTGCACATGGCTACTTAAGCATCTAATTTCGCTTGATGTAGGGACTTTGGCAGTTTTCTTTTGGAAAAGCATGGAGGCCGTTCACTTTTGTTTTATCTAACATGAAGCTTGGAAATGACATTTTGATTGCTACGCCCATTCACTTGTGATGTGATCCTGTTGCCACTTTGGCATGATTAGAAAGTGAAATAAAGCATTGAATCAACAAAGTGAAGCTTTAGAAGTTCTATTTTTTTAGAGAAAATGATAAGATTAGGAAGTTGTCATTCTGAAGATATTTTGGAAGTCCACATGTATTTGACATTCATTGGTCCCAAGGGATGAAGACATCATTTGATAAAGGGAGTTGCTCCCAAGGGTATAGAATTTCATTAAGTTTCATCTCGCCTCCCTCTCCCTCCTCCTCTGCTGCTCCCCCTCCCGTCTTCTTCCCTAGCGTAGCTCCAAGCCCCTCCTCCACCTCCCCTGCCCCTCCTCCCCCATTGGCGGTCGGCGGCGACCTTGTCATGCCGCCATCTCCCCCTCCTCACCCAACCTAATATTCAGTGTGCCGCCGCTCCTCATGCCTCCCTCTGCCCTCTGCCACCACCCAACTCCCTCCAAAACTGCCCACTGTTGGACCACTTCCTCCCGGCCTTCCTCTATATTTGGAGGGCGTGGTGAACCCGTCGGTGGCCGTGACGCCACCACTCTTCTTGCTGGAGCTCGAAAAGTGTTGGAGCAAAGGGTGTACCGTCTGGGCTAGAGCTCGAGCAACCGGTCACCTTGCCCCTGCAGGGGATGACCGGATTAGGCAGTGCCGCGGTTAGGGATGGAGATACGCGGTGGCTTCGTGGCCAGAGAAAACGGATCTGATGGCGACAACCCCCCGTCAGCTTGAGCGAGATAGAGAGAAGAGAGAGATCAAACATGTTAAGGATATAGAGTTTGTATTCTATTCCATATATGCCTTATCTCTACCGCCGGTGGAGTAAGCCCTACGGGGGAGGGAGGAGGCGGCGGGGGGCGGGGAGAGACGAGGCGGCGGGGGGCGGGGAGGGAGGCGGCAGCGGCGGCGAGGGAGGAGGGGGGGGGGGGTGGGGAGGGAGGCGGCGGCGGTGGAGCGGTGAGGGAGGGAGGCGGGCGGGGAGGGGCGGGCCGGCAGGTGCGTGCGTGCGACGGTGTGAGCGAGCGAGCTGCGAGAGGTTAAGTATAAGTGCGGTGGATCGAGCTCGCACGAGCCAACGAGCGGCTCGCGAGCCGGCTCGAGCTTGGCTTGTTTTTCTTACGAGCTGAACACTGGGCTCGGCTTGACTTGAATTATTACGAGCTCAAGCCGAGCCGACTCGAGCTCGTTACGAGCCGAGCGGCTCGCAAGCCTCAAGCCAATTGTCCACCCCTAGTTGTATTAGGATATAGAGTTTGTATTATATTTCATATATACCTTATATCTCTATATGGTATATCTCCTTGTACTCTTCTATATGTGTATGGTTCTTGGGCCTCATATCAATACACACACAATATTCGTAACAAAACAGTAAGGAGTTGTACCATGTTTTTTTAGTACAACGGTATACCGTTCTTTAGTTTTTTTCTCTTTGATAAATTGCAGTATGGATTAGGCTAACTAAAATAGATTTTCGGTTTCAGCTCTGGAGGGGATGTACTAACTCAATAATCAATATGCAAATTAAGATGACAACATGTTTTCTATTGGGCCTAAATGCCTTATTAATGCTGAAAAAACCAGCCTTTTCCAAGTTCGGAATGTAAGCGAAAACCTTGGGCAAGTTAACTGTAAAAGGCTAAGGCAATTTCAGCCTACAAATTATTTCAGGTAAATAGTTCACACAAAATCAATGCGTTAAGCAGATTAAAAGTTTTCAATTACCGGTAAGAGGCAGACTGACGTTGCATAAATGTCTTGTAGATGAGGTCTCCGAAATCTCACTCTTACGGCGGTTTCTCTTGCTTGGAGATGGTCGAGCTCATTCCAAGACCGAGCATGCTCAGGAAGCTGTTTGGTTTCACCAACAGCTTCGGTCTATCTCATGTGAGCGCAAAGTTCATGTGACAGGTTAGCAACCTCATAGAGAGAGAACATTTGTCAAGCCTCTACCCAATCATACAAGTCTGAATTCGCTGGCACCTGTACAACGGCCATAGAGTCCTTTCTCAAGTACCTGTGAGAATGCAGCAACATGGCTTGGAAGCCCTAATTCCTACAATAATGAGAATACCACAGATTAGGAAAATAGTAGCAGTGTGGATTGTCATGAAATCGCAAACAAATCAGAGAGGAATTCCGGTGGCACCTTGCGTCCGTGCCGGCAGGCTTCGACGCTGTTCGCTAGCACCCTGGCAGCCCACCTGTGAACAGGTTCAGACCAAACCAGCAGAGAACACAACTATAAGCACTATCGATCAAAGAATTAAAGAGGATCACATTCCTGTCCAGCACCAAGCAAGCCATCTTAGGCATATTTGGTTATCGATTATTAAAGTGAATTTCAGGAAAGTTAGATTCTCAAATCGCTTCCATTACAAGAACTGTGCGCAAAATAATACTGTTCAGTGTCTACATTGCTACTGTGCTTCGGTGCTTGTCACATGTATATATTCCATCCCATGGAGTAGAACGTGAGCTTCTGCAGCAGGGCAGCTCAGCACAGCACAGCACAACAACTTGGCCACACCTTGCTGCAACTCGTCAGCGATTGAGTTCAACGAGATTGGTATGGGTCCTTTTGACTCCACTGCTTTCTGCAGGCCTCATGGTCTTGCACTGGCTCTGATACAGGATGCATTCTCTCGTGCTGTGGCTACTGAGGGCTCGAATCTCACTCTGGACACAGTGCACGTCCCCCGCTGATTCTTTTTTCTGCAATGCAGCATGTACAGAGGATGATGACTGGAAGTTCATGAAAAATCCAAGCAAAGAAGCAGTAGCAATCAGCATTTAATAATAGTATGTGCATTGTTCCACACTACAGCGATCCAAATAAACATTCCATTAATTAATTATATATCTAAATGCCTAGGGAAAGCTTTGGAGACCATATAGATGTTAAGTTTACAACAATGATAAAACCAGCCAGCTTTTTGCTCTTTGCAAAAGCAAGTTCCACCCATCATTCCGTGGTCCTGCTCTGCCTAAACCCAACTGCTCCCGGAACACCCATAGCAAACATAGAAAGGCTATACAAATCAATTGATACACACTATTTTTCTGATCTACACACATTTCAGATTAACTTTCTCATTCTTCAAGAAAAGCTCTGTTTTCTCCGCCCATAGTACCAAGCCTATCCAAACACAAGATTCATACAACACTCAAAATTGTCTAACAAAAAACAAAATAGACACAGCCAAACAGGTGCAGACAGAAGAACAGAAAATAAACACACAACATATGATCAGATCATCGATGTCCTGTTTGCAAATATGACAGAGCATTTGTAAATTTCCTTAAAGCGATGATACAAATCCAAAAGGCTTATCTCCACAAAAATATTCATAACCAGGATTCCATGTAATACTTGACTGCAAATGAGGCATTTTAGTATGTGCCAAACACAGCCAACATTTCCAAAATATACTTGACTCCAAAAGGAAAGCACAATTACATGTAATTTGAAGTAAAATTTAATTATATACGCTTGTTTAAGGGAAGGGCTGCCATGTCTACCTGGCGTTCCTAACTGACCCAAGTGCTTAAATGGTTAAAGTTATCAAGTACCACTGATGCCGAGTTGTTGAAAATGAAACCAAATACCTGTAACATAGACAAGAAGATATTAGATACCTTCGTGCTTCATCCCTATAAGTAACAAAATATTTGTCATTCCATTTGGAGAATGCTAATGTATATCTGACCTTTCACAATGATGTCATCATATTTAAAGGTACAGCCCCTGGTGAAATATTCCTTGAATTGGATCGTTTGGCCTTCTTTCAGCCTATTGGAGTATTATACAAACTTCAATATTAGAAAACAAAAAAGAAAAAAAATCTGTAAGAAGCCTGTGTCCCAAAGCAAGTGCACCTGCTTCCCTCACCCAGCTTCATGCTCGCCCGCGATCACCACGATGTCCTACGAGTGCCGTGAGGCGTGAGCGTCACAGCTCAGTCGCATGCCTGCCAATCGAGGGATCTCGTAGGCCATAGCCCGGTGCCCCGGTGGCACATCGATCGGCATTCCAGGGAGAAAGTTCCCACGTCCGTAGCATGCAATCTGCTATGTAATGGTTGGCAAAATGATCGTGAATTTGTAAAGCTACCAAAAGAGTACACACGATTACATGTAGAGCTGAATCAGTAGCTGAAAAGTGGACAACTACTATATGTGGAGATTGTATTCGACAACATCTCCAGCAATGCATACTCACTGAAGAGAGTTTTCTCCAAAAGAACAATATGGACATGCTTACACTCATGAGAAGCAAATCTCT
The DNA here is from genome assembly GCA_036346265.1 of Melocanna baccifera. Classification (NCBI taxonomy): domain Eukaryota; kingdom Viridiplantae; phylum Streptophyta; class Magnoliopsida; order Poales; family Poaceae; genus Melocanna; species Melocanna baccifera. The sequence goes on from CM070704.1 coordinate 2,980,334, forward strand.
ATTAACAGGGAGCGCTCTCTAACACCCCCAAAAAAAAAAAAGAAAGAAAGAAAAATGGAAAACAAACTGGCCATTTACATCACGTAAGCAGAATATTCATTTGCATTGGTCCTTTTTACTCCACTACTTTCTACAGGCCTCATCGCCTTTGCATTGGATCTGGCACATCACCTTGAGTCCTTTTCTCCGTGGGCATGCACATGATGCATTTTCTCATGCTGTGGCTACAGAGGGCTCTACTCTCGCATTGCAAGCTCCTCAGTGCAGGAGGTACAGAGAATTTGACTGGAAGTTCATGAAACGTCCAAGCAAAGAAGCAGTAGTAATTAGCATTTAGTAATAGTCTGTGCATTGTTCCACTGTATAACGTTACTAGATAAGAATTCCTTTAAATATCTCAATGCTTAGGAAAAGCTTTGGAAACCATATAGATGTGAAGCTTGTTAGATCTATGGATGAATAGATGAATTGCACATATGTTGCACAACCTAATGGGCAATATATAGTGCAAAACTCAAAAAATACAACTAAACCCTATAAACTAGAAAAAGACACAAATACCTTTATATCCTTAACACCTCCTCAAATGTAAGGCACATGTAATAGTATTGCATTTGAGAGAGTTGACACTAAAATAGAAAAAATCTAAAATCCAAGTCTTGAAAACGTCATCGTAGTGTAGCTATTGAAAATTGTGTCGAAGCCAGAAGAACTCTATCTGAGATCGTGCGGCATCCCATAAAGTATGTCTGTAGCCCATAAAGCAAATTGAAACCCAAAACGGCAGCGACGCAGTGCACAAAAAGTGCAACAGAAACGTAGTGCAGAAAAAGCGCGACGGCCGTAAAACTCGGAGCGGCGGCATTATAATGACTTCTACGATTTACATGCGACTCAGAAAGAAGAGCGGCGGTTGCTGTCCTGCGAAAGGCCACACTGAATTCTAAAGGATGGACTAAGGCTACCAAATTAATCGATTGACACAAAAATTTGTAGACTCATACGGCTTAGACGAACTAGAAAATAGATGACCACGGATTTGAATGGATGCAATGAAAACTCAAAGACAGTGAATACTGACGACATATTTCCTCCTAGCAAAAACTATCACCATGTATCTCCACATGAAGAGCCGACTCCTTTCCATCATTAAAGCAGCATAATGGCAATAAAAGAGTAGAGTGAGTGGGGCAGAGAGAGCGCGTCTCTCTCTCTCGCCACCAAGCCACCCACCGGAGAAAAAGAGGCAAGGAGGGTGGCGATGTAGAGCGCCATCTCCCTGGCATCCGTCTGCGCGACGGCGAGCACTGTGGGGGAGCCGGATCCTCAGTGTCGGCCAGGAGGTGGCGGCGACCGCAAGTGATGGCGGCGGACGACATCGGTGGACTGGACAGCGATGAAGGGCGCCTGGTGGGAGAACCGATAGGAGGCCTAGTTGCGGCAGTGGCGAGCCTCGGCCAAGAGGTGGCAGCAACCACAAGTGATGGGGGTGGACGGTGTCGGTGGACCGGACAGCAATGAAGAGCACTTGGTGGGAGAGCCGACGGGAGGCCTAGCTGCAGCGACGGCGAGCCTCGGCCAAGAGGCAGCAGCGAGCCGGATCCGGCACAGTGGAGGCTCGGATCCAGGAGGATCGGAGCCTAGGAAGTCTCCAGGAGCTAGAGTATGCGCCGACGTGGGCGGATCCAGGGCGGAAAGAGGCCGGCGGCGACGTGGAGGAAGAGATGGTCATCGGAGACGGTCGGATCGCCGGATCCAGGCAGGAAGAGTCCAGAGATGGCCGGATCCAGCACAAAGCGAACGTGGCGGTGAGGGCGCCGTCCCTAGTGGATCGAGCTCAATGAAGAAGGCGCTGGCGGTGTCTTCAACAGAGAAAGCACGGTGCGGAGCCGTGCGAGTTCTACTAGATATGGTCCTGGTGGGATCCAGCGGCGGTGAGAAGAACGCTCGTAGCAGCGGCTGTCCAAAGAAGAGGACGGGCGGCGGCTAGGCGATGGCCATCCCCAGGAGCAGCGATCGATCCTCCCGGGGGCAGTGGAGGCGAAGACGAGCAAAGGCTAGGGTACGAACCTACTCTCTGATACTATGTTAGATCTATGGATAAATAGATGAATCGCACATATATTACACAACCTAACGGGCAATATATAGTATAAGACTCAAGGGACACAACTAAACTCTAGAAACTAGAAAAAGACACAAATACTTTTATATCCTTAACAAAGTTCATAACAACTAGTAGATTTATCCGCGTAATCACGCGGCTAGATATTATGATACAGTTGTATTTGATATACAACTCTACTACCTATAATTAAAATACAATTGTATTTACTATACAACTCTAATATACATATATGATTAATCTGCACCACATGGACTAATTTAAGTGGACTTGGGGGACCACATGGACAAGCATTTTACTAATAATGCAGAATTTAAATAATGCAAGTCAAAGATTACTTCGAATAATTCAGTCAACATGCATTGGGATGAAACCTGAACTGAGCATTCTTGTTTCAAAGTCATAGACTATCTTGAAAGATCTTGTAGGCAGGCTTCCTAAAATCTCAACCCCTCAGATGCCAGCTCCGCTTGGTCGGAATATCAAGCACAATCCCATGGATGGATCTCCACAAAATAAACACTCTTTATAGGCAATTCCAGGATCATGTGATGATGTGAATGGATTTCAGCTGAACCACTGGCAAATGAATCGCTTCAGTCAACCTCAGGCTATCCCCAAACAAATTCCTTAAACATTGCAGGTGTACGCCAGAAATAGCCTTGTCTATTGCGTTGTACATAGGCAGCAACAGGGACATATCGAAGCTCCCAGAACAAAAAGTCATCAAATCACTTATAATCTACAACCCAGGTCAATGGAAGCTCACTTCCATCCACCACCATGCCAAACAACTGGATAGAACACACTGGTTGGTCCCAATTGCTGAAGTTGAAATTGTCTGGCTGAGGATGTCTTCCAATCGACAAGCTGCCTGTGTCTCCATAATCTCTTGGTTAAGAACAGTACACCATACAGTAGATCTATCTCCAAACTACTTTGTGGAAGGAGAAGCTCTTGTTCCCAGAACCAACAAACCCAGGATAATTTTAGTTACACTCATTACACTGCTGCATCCAAAAGATGAAATTTCAGCCAGAGTGAGCCTCACTGCCCAGCCTACCTACATAAAGTAGACTGTAGAGGAAAATTTTCATCTCCCTGCAACCATATGGATCACAAGAATCCTGTGCATGTTGCAGCATCCATCCGTTGAGCAGCCAATGGATTGTGAGAGGTAAGTGGTAGAGTGTAAAAGATCTCCCACCCACAGTATCACAGCAGCACTATACTCTATACATAACACACCAAACCTGGCAGACTGTAGATACAGTGTCAATCTGTAACAGGTTGCGTGCTCAAGGATTCAAAAACAGGTTGAGGAAAAAAAAATACCGGACCTGGTAGGTGCTGGTTACCGGCTAGTTACTAGTGAATGTTGAACATATATCTCCCTAATGATTAACCACATGGACAAAATGTTGAACAACTTTAACTAGTAAAATATGGAACAATAACCCATGTGCATTGACAAAAGATGAAAACCACTCAAGTAAACAAGAATTGATTGGTACATCCAAAGTTCAACATTTTCATCTATCAAAGATTGAAATGTTAAGGATATAGAGTTTGTATTCTATTAGGATATAGAGTTTGTATTCTATTCCTTATATGTCTTGATTGCCTTCCTTATCTCTATATGGTATATTCCTCTTGTACTCCCTATATATATTGCTAATTAGGTCTCTTCAATATACACAATATTTATAACATGAAACAGTAACAGAATTGGTAGAATTACCATATGCACCTGTGTAGGCCATTAATAAATGAGCGGAAACGTTCTCAAAGCATCTATCTGAAAAGAACAAGATATCAACGGTAGTAAGCATACACAACAAAGCATAACTTCAGAGATGCAGTATTCATAAATACAGAGCAGGCAAGTGAAATTTAAAGGTTTGACATCTTGTGCAACCACAGTATAGCCCTACATCTATCTTTTTGAAGGAACAAAGCAAGCAGTATATGTCATGTCACTGTCAGTATCTTTTAACAGCCTATGCGGAACTACAAAAAGAAATGTAAGTTATACCCACGCCCAGAAAAATAAAAAAGGACATCAGAAGCACCATGAAATACACAGAAAAGCACCCCGCTTTACTTAAGTAACCCACCTGGATGTTACTACTTAAATTATAGGTCAGAGCACGAAGCATCAAACAATTGCTGAAGAAAGTTTCAAGCGTTGCTGGCTTCCATAAGAGAGTGATATTTTCCATGATGCGACTTCACATGCTGCAGATGTTCCGCCCTTGAGAAAAGTGAATAAGTGATATTGACAAGGAAGTGGTGGAAGGTTCAAGGGAGAAGTTCTTCTCATCAATTTTGAAGAGGTAAGGACCAGCCCTGCTTACATCACCTCACTGCAATAATATCCTAACTATAGCACGTTAACATGCAGGAGTTTGGAGCACAGGACTCTTCTCCATGGTTAAATACAGATCACCGAACTCTTCTAGCAGCCCTTCTTCTATGAGATTTACTGTCATAAAGCTGTATGTCCAGGTCACAACATTCAGTACTAAACCACGCACTGAGATAACACCAAACAAATCCATGGCTTCATCCTTCTGCCAACTTTAATCAAGGCACCAATGATAATACTGAAAGTCCTAATCTCATGTTGAAAATACACTGAACATAGGTTCTAAAACATCCTGAGTGCTTCGTCAACATGATTATTTTGACAAAGCCCTGCTAGAATTATGCCATACGTGCTAATTTCCAAGAGTGTTCCACTTTTGATCATCTTGAGATAGAGTTCCTTTGCAGCAGCAGTTCTCCCAGTCTGAAATAAACCATGCAGTATTATGTCATGTGTAATAACTCCACGCTTAACTCCCTTGCTCAGTACTCTCTGAAAAGAGCTAATGCATCCTCTGTCCTACCATCTTTACAATAGCCATCAAGTAAAGTACTATAATTAACCGCATTAGGTTTCAAGCCAATTGAGACCATACCATCAAGTAACTCCATCGCTTCATCCATCTTACCAGCTAAGCAGTGACCATTTATTATTGTATTATATGAGACAACATCAGGCTTCACACCTGCATGCACCATCAAGTCAAAGAGCTTACGGGCCTCCATAAGCCTTCCTTCTTTGCATAGGTTGTCTATCATTGCAGTGAACACAGTGACATTGGGATGGATGCCACTATTCATCATTTCAAAAAATAATTCCTCAGTCTTCTCCCATTTGCCACAGGTACAAAAACCATGAATAAGGGAGGTAAAAACAATGATGTTAGGAATTAATCCTTCATTGACCATCTGATTGAATTGGGACATAGCATCATCCACTCTGCCTATCTTGCAAAGTCCATTTATTACAGTTCCATAGTTGACTATATCAGGGCTCAATCCTTGTTGCCTCATTTTGTTAAATATAAGCATTGCCTCATCAACCATTTCACGTTTAGCATATGCACATATCAATATGTTGAAGACATGATGGTCAGGACTAAAACCGTTTCCTACCATCATATCCATGAGATCATGCATATCAACAAGAGCTCCATTGGTAGCGTACCCATGAAGCAGAGTGCGATAGGTAGTAACAATAGGTTTTGGGCCCCTCTCAACCATAGCATCAAAAATCCTTCTAGCTTCTGCGCATCTTCCATTTTTGCAAAGATAGTCCATCAGCAAATTATAAGTAACAACATCTGGTGCAGGACCATCTCTAGACATTTTCTTAAAAATTCTAAGCGCCTCTTTCCACTGTCCCGAAGAACAATATCCATGGATCAGACTATTATAGGTAGCACTGTTCGGCATAACACCCTTATCAAACATCTGTCGAAGGACCCCCTCGGCCCTGTCCATCGCTTGAGCTTTGCACAAGCCATCAATGATTGTGCTGTAAGTCACAACATTTGGTGAAATCCCCCGATCCAGCATTTCATGAAATAGGCTGTAGGCTTTGTCCACATGACCCTCTTTAATGAAGCCATCGATGACGGTGCTATACGACACCACATTAGGTGGGCAGCTGCCTCCATCATCAGCCATCAAGTGGAGCAGCTCTAGTGCATCTTGACTCTTCCTCTCATCGCTGAGCCCCTTGAGAAGAATGGTGTAGGAGAAGACATTAGGTGTGCAGCCGAGCTCGGGCATTCGCCGCAGCACTATGTGCGTGGCCTCACCCAGCTTCTTCTTGGCACAGAGACCCTTGAGCAGGTGGGTGAACGTGATGGCATGCGCCTTCCATCCCGTCTTAAGGATGAGGCCGAACGCTGCAAAACCGAGGTCCAAGCGACCCGCACGGCAGCAACAGCCGACGAGGATGCTGTAGGTGCATATGTCGGGAGCCACCTTCTTGGCGCCGGTTCGGGCCATGCGGTTGAAGAGGGAGACTGCGAGCGCGGGGCCATCTCGAACGGAGGAGGAGGCCGGGGCGCGGCAGACGGCAGAGAGGAGCTGGTTGAAGGCGTAAACCGAGGGGGGCCTGGCTTGCGGGAGCAATTCGTCGAACAGGTGGAGTGCGTCCTCGGGGCGGAGGTTTCCCGAGCGGGCGCGGTCTCTGATGATCTGTTCCAGCTCCGACCATGGGTGCCAGACGGCGCGCTCCCGGCGCGACGTGTCCGTCTGGGAGGAGAGACAACGCACGGGGCACGACCGGTGGTGGGAGCTGCATGGCGTTCGCGCTCGGGGAGGAAGGAGATGAAAGAACAGCCAGCGGTGGCACCGCCTCCGCCTCTGTACCCGTAGGATCTCGCAGTCGCGCTCAATGGTGGCGATGGCGGTGGCGATGGCGGCGGTGGTGGTGTGTCGGGTTGGTGGGGGACGACGGCCGTACGCTGGGAAGGCTCCTCTGGCCGTGGAAGCAGCTCGCATCGCGTGAAGAACACGACTTTTTTCAAGTAATTTGCATCTATTATTAATACTTACGAAAATTTTGGGCATTTTAGCCGATTTCTCTTACTTTGATGTGGTTTGAGGAGTTTTTGGCCGATTTGACGATATTAGGAGCGGTAGTTATAAAAATAGCATCCGCCGTGAAGAAATAATATATTTGGCAGGAAGTTCGCATGGCTACTGTGCGGAAACACCTCTCGATCGGCACGTGTCCCGACCGCACGGCTGTCATGCAATGGAGGCAAATCAGCATGGCCATTGTGCAGTGGTGCCTCCCCTGCTGCACGGCCATCGTGCACTGGCCTCCCCTACCGCACGACGACCGTGCGGTGGCCGATTAGCCGAGGTCATTACCCGTGTTAATTCGTGATTAACAAATTCATTTAGGTATATTATTTGTAGAAATTTTTATATATAGCAAATAAGCTCAAATAATTATGATTTTTTGTGGATTCTCCCGACACAGCATAGTTGATTTGTATTTTTTTTCATAATTTTATCTATTTTGAATTTTATTTGAAAATTTATATAATTACATGAATTTTTGAGTGATATTCGGAATATATAAAATCATAAAAAATAGACAATCAAGTACGCTATGTCGGGAGGCCTCACAAAAGATTTTGTAATTTGTTGAACTCATTTGCTATATGTAAAAATTGCTACAAGCAGTACTCCTAAATGAATTAATATGGCCAATGACTCTGGCTAATTGGTCACCACATGGTGGCCATGCGGAGCTGGCCACCATTGCACGATGACCGTACAGATTTGCCTCCACCGCATGGTGGCCATGCGGTCGGGTGCTTGTTGATTGGGAGGCGCTTCGACACGATGGACATACGGACTTCCTGCCAAATCTGTTATTTCTTTGCGGTGGACGCTACTTTTGTAATAACCGCTCTCAATATCACCAAATCAGCCAAAAACTTGTGGTTTGAGATATAGGCATTGTTGTGTTTACGTCCATTGGCAATTGTATACATGCATCGCACTATCAACCCACATAAATTAAACCTAATATAGGCCCTGTTTTTTTTTTTTTAGTAACTTTTGACTTTTTTTAGTAATTACTATTTATTAAACTAATGGAATTCCTTATTAAACTAACGGAATTCCTTGTTTCTGCGCGTGCTTGCCTTGGACGAATGGAACGCACACCTGTCGAACTCGTTCGATGAAAGCAATACCATCATGAGCTGTCGGCGCGTGGCCAGATAAAAAAGCAATGCGGCCTCCTTTCCTGTGGTGTAGTGTGTGTTTAAGGAAATCATATGCACATACATATGGGGTGTAGCCAAGATATGTGGGCCCTGATGCGTAGGGCTGCATCCTTTGACAGTCTAAGATAGAGGCATTGAACATAACGTTTGAGAAATCAATCCAGAACTCTCTCTCTCCTTTCAATACTTTGAAACCAATTTAGAACTCTTTCTCCTTTTTAATACTCTAAAAACAATTTAGAACTATCTCTCTCTTCTTTTTAAGCTGAGGATTTTTTGTGGGTCTTTTGTGAGCACCATTATGCTGATTTGCTCTCAAACTTAGTATGAATTTGCTTTTGAATTTTGTGTTGGTTTGATCTTAGAATTATGTTGAATTTCCTTTCAAAATTAGCATGGATTTGCACTCAGATTTATGTTGATTAGCTCTAAAATTTATCTTGAATTTGCTTTGATTTGCTTTCAACCTTATGCTGTTAGACCATGTGGATAGTCGTGAATAAAATAATGATGAATAATTGATTTTTGAACTGCTTTAGATTTTGTATTTGTGAAAGTTTCCGTCGATAACAGCTTGGGTCCTTGGAGAGCTACTCATAGTCATAGCTTTACCCTTCTTTGGAGGTGCCAATTAAATCTAGCCTTTGAGAAATACCAGATAAACATCCCAAAACAGTTCGCAAATCATCTCTACGAACAAAAACAAGAAGCTGACAATGATTCTTCATTTGAGCATTGGGAGAGTGCGCTCTCTCTATCTCCCTTTCTCTCTCTCTCTCTCTCTGGACTTCATGTGGACTAATTTTCTTCCTGTTCTTTTGTAACAGTAATTTAGACAATGCAAGCAAGCACAACTGCACAAGAGTAGTGCAGCACACTCCCCAGTCAAGGATGGTATAAGCCTACAAGAGATTGAATTTATATTAAATTTGGTAGTGCTTTAATATGTCGTTCCCTTTCCAGCAGCATTTTATTAAATCATGTTAAACCTCCTGGTGTAGTTTTCCTCATTCAAAGAGGTTACTACCCTATTAACGTATGGTTCATGAGTTTCTGGTGCTGCCATGCCATCATGCTGCCATTTACTGTCTTCCATCTAGGAGGTACTTATTCTTTTTGGCATTTATTTACCATAATGAACTGCTAAATCTTCTTTAATTTAATCTCTGTATTGGTGTTTTCTGCTTCAAACTTTCTTTGGCGCCATAATTGGCTCACTGATGCAACGATTAGACTATACAAGAAGTTGTTGCCTCAGTTACTTGGTTTGGCACCATAGTAGAAGTTTGTCTGCTCTATGGTAAATCTCTTAATTAGTAGTGTGCGTAATCCTTGTTTGATCCTCCTAACCTGTGGGTTGGTTGGCCTTTCTGCAGTCTTGTAGGTTGCTCAAGTTAGGGTTATACTAACTGCAGTATGTAATGTGGTTTATTTGAGGAAGCTTGACTTGAGCAGTGGCAAGCTTCTACACTAGATATGCTTCAAGTTGGTCGTTGGCATGCTTTTCTGGTGCTATTGCGCTTTTGTTGGCTGTGGTGAGATTGTCAGATTATGGTAATTGTTTGTTTCTATCATGGACTGACTCTTGCTTAGGTCTCATATAGTAGCTATGCAGGATCAAATAGACAGCCACACCTTTTTCCGAGTGCTATAACATGACGATTTGGTGAGTGATTTGTTCTTTGGAATGCGATGAGCCTCTCCATGTATGTTTTATTTTCCAGTTTTCTCGTTTTGCCACTACCTATGAACTATTCTGGATAATTTGTGAAAAAAATTATTTGTAGTTAATTTTGCCAGTCTGTTCTCCTCTCCTCTCTCGAGGAAGGTTGATTTGAATGGTCAAAATAGTTTAACCATGTTAGCACTCTCAGATCAAGTACTGTAATGATGTATAGTTTAAATACTATCCATACATAGCGTTTTTTATAATGAAAATGTTCTTCAGATGAAGTGGAGTTGCTAGCTATGCTTTTACTTTAGATTTTTATGCGCAGTATTATGTTACTGGTCTCATCCATTACTCTCTAGCATTGTAGCTGTAGAACTTTGATTTGCAGTAATGGTAGTTTTCTTTTGTTACTCATCCATTCTGTAGCTATGTTTGCTTTGACGTCAGTGTTTGAAAATGGTTCTGTAATTGTCTACCATATTGCCGCTATATTACACCATTTGTTGTTGCTCTGCTACATTTAGCTCTATGCATATACAATTGAATTAGCATCATGGTAATTTGCCTCATCTTGTACCATCCGTAAGGCAATCTTCTGCGCACAGTAGACATTATGTCAAAGGTCATTTTGCCTTTTGGGTTTGCTTTTTTGGGGTACAACCGTACAAAGACTTGCTATCATGTTTTTTCCTCTTGCATGAATTACAAAGACTTTGTGGGGTTTACTTTGTTTGTAGAGAAGCTACTCATCTTTTCAGTAGGATCGAGTTCATCATTATCCATTATTGTTGACAAGTTTGTTAATCAATACAGTCCCACCAGTTGGTACTTCTCATCTACTGCTTAATACTACTTAGCACAATAAATAGAAGATACCTGGCTAGAGGGAGGAACTTAAGAATGAAGAAAAGAAGGAACCTAGGTTAGTCTTAGTAAACTGTCAAGATCCCTACATCTTACCTTATCATGTTTGATCTGTTAGAATTACTATGGGGGTGAAACTTTCACCTAATAGTTATAGCCCATGCTTTTGCAAGCTGTTCAATTTTAGGCCAAATATACTGTGCTCCAGATGTAGGAATTTACTGGTCTATAGTTGTAACCTGAATTGGCATAGGACGTAGTGTTGGACGAATTTCAGCTCTCCAGGGAGACTGGTATATTCAACAATCAACATAGCTCCTACACCACACGCTCTGAACTCAAAGCAGTCTATCTTTGTGGTCGAAAAGCACCTGTTTGACTTGATCAACAAAAGCAACACTACATTCTTTTAAAGCTAAGATGGACATTACCAAATGTATATAAAGCAGAGCTAACATAAAATTTGAAGACATTAACATAAAGTTGAACAGAAAGCACTATCGAGTTATGCTCATTTCAACTAGATATGGTAGATTACAAAGAACATACAGTAATTCACAATTACAGGGAACAAAAGGGAGTGCCAATAATCAATTACATCTATCTCCCCCATGAGAAACCACATGCACGAATTGTTGAACAAATTTAAGTAGTAAAACATGGAGCAGTAACCCATGTACATTGACAAAAGATGAAAGGTAACAACTAAAATAAACAAGAATAGATTGGAACATTCAAAGTCCCATATGCATTTTTTTATCTACCAAAGGTTCAAACAGTAACAAAATTGGTCGAATTCCCATATGCACTTGTGTAGGCCATTAATAAATGAACGGCAATGTTCTTAAACCATCTACTGAAAGGAACAAAATATCAACGGTAGTAAGCATACACAAAAAGCATAACTTCAGAGATGCAGTATTCATAAGTAAAACACAGGCAAGTGAAATTTTAAGGTTTTACATCTTATGCAACCACATTATAGCTATTAATCATGAGTACCCCTGGTTGGGGCATGAGAGCAATGCAGTACTGACTTATCTCCGGTAAGAGATTAAGATGTGATCAAATTCTGCAGAATATTAGTTATCCTTCAGATCCTATGGTTTTCCGACGTATCACTGAAGAATATCCAAGCAACCGAAGGGTTGTCCAGATCATAAACTGGTCTGGCCAAAGAAACTTTCGGTTATACAACTAGACAAAAAGCGTTAACCTCTTATCTGGCCTGAATCCACAAGGCAGTGCGGTGGCTGATGGTATATCATCCTACAACTGTTACAGGAGGGTGTTCTTGGTGCAAACCGGAGCAGGTGGAGGAGTACGCTGCTCTGCAACAGCAGAGCTTGTGGGTTTGAAACCCAGCGGAGACAAAGATGGGGCATCAGGAGATAAAGATGGCGAAGCAGGTGCTCCCATGGGCCACTGAAACACCAGAAGGGTCAGCACCAATATCACCGGCAGTAGTGGTGGCTTGGCCTGGCTAACTGGGAACCATGATTGTGCTGCCATTGAATCGACCTGTAAAGATAAGTGCGTTTAAGATCAAATGTTTGTGAAAACAATTTCTATTCAACTTTGACTGCTCAAAAAGCTTTCTTGCATTCAATGTGCACCAAAAGATCCAGAAGTTGAACACTGCATCATTGCATCAATACTTCTGTGTCCACGAAACCACAATAGATAACACATACCTAAATATTCACTACGATATGTTGCCTAAGCCTAGAAAAAAAAGAAGACAGCACAAATACTTCCATAACACAAAAGATAAATGTTCACGAAAATCACTATGTCACTCTCATTTCATAACAGACATTTTGACCGTTAAAGATCACTACAACAATGTATGTTTTGTCCACAACAGATAAAGAGGAAAATAAAAGCCTCTAGGGACCATACTCCGAATAAACAAACTCAGTTAATTATATGCTGATCAGTGAGCACATTCCACTTCACATCCCCATAGAAGAATTACTCCCCTTCAAGGAGTTGTTACCAGTTTATCACAAAAGGAAATAAACCTTTGGAGCACATCACAAAATTATTCGAAGGAATGCCATTTTACAGGTCCACATATGAACAGAAATTTCATATCCAAAAGTCCACAGAGTAAAGTTCGACAGAAAATGAAGTTCTTTGGTGTGTGCCACACACAACCAATAGTATCACAGTATACTTGACTAAAAATGAAAGGCTCAATTACAACTGGAAGTCTTGGACAAAGGAAAATTTACATATAGTTTTTGAAGAAAAGGGCTTACCTGGAGTATGCGGGACAGATCAAAAAGTTTTAATTAATTCATCGACCATTGCTGGCAGCTTTCAAAACGAACCAAATACCAACAAAACACACATAGCCAAGCATATATTAGCAAGGAGCAAAGAGGAAAAAATAGAAACCTACAGTAAAAAAGGCATTCATGATTCACCTCAACAGATGACAAAGAAGTTGTGATTTGTGAATTTGTGATTACCCTCTGAGAACACTAATTCATATGTACAGTTCCACAGCAAAGTAATCATGTTCCAAGGTACAGTTTTTTTTTTATATAATGCTCCTTGCATTTGGTCACCTGACCCTCTTCAACCCAATGGAATATCAAGATTATTAGACTTTATTGTTAGAAACAAGGTTGTCATGGCGCTCTGACAAGTCACAGCGAGCCCAGAGCACCTAGATGCCTAGCCGATTAGGCACTCGCCATGGCGATAGCAGTTAGACAATAGTAATAAATACAAGTAATACCTTATATGACCACAAAATAAATAATAATGTAACATAATAGCACATATTATCTAAATAACCATGCAACAGAGCTCAGAAGGTTAGGAAGAAAGGTTAAAATCGGAAGAAATCCATTGAGAGAGGGGGCTATTCGTAATTTTTAGGAACTTCGAGGACTAAGTCACAAATAGACCAAAAAATTCCCACTCCATTTAACCCTAGCCACCAACAATTGCATGCCCAAGCCCGGCATTTGCTTCTCCCTTTGCCCCATCTTGCTCTCCCCCACTGACCACCGGCGCACCACCTTGTCACCACCGGTCACCACTTCTCCTCCCTCTGCTGTCACCTAGGAGAACGCCAAGAGCACTGACCAGGCCATCGACCACTACATCGAGAAATACATCGAGACGGGCTCCCCTGAGCCGCTCTTCCACGTTTGCCTTGGCGGGATGGCTTTCTCCTACCTCGTCACCCTGCCTGGGAGCACCGCCACCTCGAGGAGCTCGAGAAGCACGCCGGGCACCACTAGATCCGGATCCTCCTCGCGAAGGTGAGGCTTCTTGGGCTCCCCACAAATTCGCAGCGGAGAGGGCCAGCATAGCAGTGGTAGTGGAGAGGGGCATCGGCGACAAGAGAAGGCTGTAGATCGGCGCCGGCGGCAGGAAAAGGTTGTACATCGGTGCCGGCGATAGGAGAAGGTTGCGGATTGGTGCCGGCGACAGGAGAAGGCTGTGATCAGCGCTAGGCGCCCGCCTAACTCCTCATGTGTTGGGCAAACAGCCTCTGCGTCCCCCTTCGGCCGCCAGAACGACTTGGCGTCGCCAAGGCGACACCGTGACAACCTTGGTTAGAACACATAAGAAAAAAGTTGGGCGATTATAATCGCTTTCCTACTATTCCAACACAATACTACAGCAATAAATTAAGTCAACCACACAAAAAAATGGACAAGGGTATTTACACTTTTGTTATGGAGAATATGCCCAGACCTTTAATTAAGAAACACTCCAGGCTGTTCTCATCAGCCACAAAACCATTGCTGGGAGACAATTCAGAAATTGCTTGTATCCACAAGAAAATGGTACTTTTCAGGAAGTGACTTTGCATGTTGCTGATATTTCCGCTTCGAAAAAACTGATATCAGCAAGGAAGCAGTAGAAGATTCGAGGGAGAAGTTGTTCTCATCAATTTTGCAGAGGTAAGCCCCAGCCCTACTTGTGTCACCTCTCTGCAGTAACTTCCTTACTATAGCATTAAGCATACGGGAGTTTGGAGCACAGCCACTCTTCTCCATGACTAAAAACAGATCATCGGACTCTTCTAGCAACCCTTCTTCTATGAGATTCCCTATCATCAAGCTGTAGGTCACCACATCCGGCGCTAAACCATTGGTCGAGATAGCAGCAAACAAATCCATGGCTTCATCCTTTCTGCCATGTTTAAGCAAGGCATCAATCATAATATTGAAACTGCAAGTATCAAGTTGAAAACCCATCGAACATAGGTTCTGAAACATTCTGAGAGCTTCAGCAACACAATTATTTTTGCAAAGCCCTTCTAGAATTGTTCCGTATGTGATAATATCCAACCGTATTCCACTCTTGATCATCTTGAGATAGAGTTCCTTTGCATCAGCAGTTCTCCCAATCTGAAATAAACCATGCAATATAGTGTTATATGTAATAACATCACAGTTAACTCCCTTGCTCAACATTTCTCTCAAAAGAGCAAATGCATCCTCTATCCTACCATTTTTACAGTAGACATCAAGCAAACTATTATAGGTAACCGCATCAGGTTTCAAGCCAACTGAGGCCATATCATCAAGTAACTTCATCGCTTCATCCATCTTGCCAACTAAGCAGTGTCCATCTATTATTGTATTATATGAAACAACAGTAGGCTCCACACCTACACACACCATCAAGTCAAAAAGTTTTTGGGCCTCCACAAGCCTTCCTTCTTTGCATAGGTTGCCCATTACAGTGTCGAAGAACACCGTGTCGGGATGGATGCCTCTATTCATCATTTCAAAAAATAATTCCTCAGCCTTCTCCCATTTGCCACAGGTGCAAAAACCATGAATAAGGGTGTTAAAAACAATGACGCCAGGAATTAATCCTTCATTATTCATCTGATTGAACTGGGACATAGCATCATCCACTCTGCCTATCCTGCAAAGTCCATCTATTACAATTGCATAGCTGACTATATCAGGGCTCAATCCTTGCTGCCTCATTTTGGTAAAATAAAGCATTGCCTCATCTACCATTTCACGTTTAGCATATGCAGATATCAATATGTTGAAGACATGATGATCAAAGGCAATACTATTTCCAGCCATCAAATCTAGAAGATCATGCATTTCAACAAGAGCTCCTTTGGTAGCGTACCCATGAAGCAGAATTCTGTAGGTAGCAGCATCGGGTTTTTGGCCCCTCTGGACCATAGAATCAAAGATCTTTCTAGCTTCTGCGCATCTTCCATTCTTGCAAAGATAGTCCATCAGCGAGTTATAAGTAACAACATTTGGTGCAGGGCCATCTCTGCACATTCTCTTGAAAATTCTAACCGCCTCTTTCCACTGCCCAGAAGAGCAATATCCACAGAGAAGAATATTAAAAGTGGTAGTATCCGGCATAACACCTTTATCAAGCATCTGTTGAAAGACCCCCTCGGCCCTGTCCATTGCTTGAGCTTTGTACAGGCCATCAATGATTGAGTTGTAAGTCACAACATTTGGAAAAATCCCACGTTCCAGCATTTCACGATATAGGCTGTAAGCTTTTTCCACACAACCTTCTTTAAAGAAGCCAGCAATGACGGTGCTATATGACACCACATTTGGCATGCAGCTGCCTCCATCATCAACCATCATGTGGAGCAGCTCGAGCGCCTCTTGACACTTCTTCTCGTGGCAGAGCCCGTTGAGAAGAGTGTTGTAAGAGATGACATCTGGCGTGCAGCCGAGCTCGGGCATTCGTCGGAGTACTATGTCCATGGCCTCGCCAACCTTCTTCTCGGCACAGAGGCCCTTGAGCAGTTGATTGAAGGCGATGGTGTTCATCCTCCATCCCGTCTTAATGACGTAGCCGAAGGCGGCGAAACCGAGCTCCAAGCGGCCCGCGCGGCAGCAAGAGCCGATGAGGATGCCGTAGGTGCATACGTCGGGAGCCACCTCCTTGGCGCCGGCTCGGGCCATGCGGTTGAAGAGGGAGACGGCGAGCGCGGGGCCGTCGCGCAAGGAAGAGGAGGCGGCCGGGGCGCGGGCGACGGCGGCGAGGAGATTGTTCATGGCGTAGATCGAGGCGGGCCTGGCCTGCGGGAGCAATTCGTCGAACAGGTGGAGTGCGTCCTCGGGGCAGAGGTTTCCCGAGCGGGCTCGGTCTCTGATGTTCTGCTCCAGCTCCGAGCATGGGTGGCGGCCGGCGCGCAGCCGGAGAGACATGTCTGGCTGGATCGGCGGGAGGCTGGGAGCTTCAGCTCACGCGGCGCCCAGAGGGGAGAGGAAAGAATGGATCAAGTTAATGCTTTGGATGTTGTGCGTAACATCGGGATTTCAGCTCAGAGGCGATTGAGCGCTCTGCCGAAGAAGACTAGTGGTAAGATAATAAATCTTTGGGCCCAAAAAGCCACAAGGCTAACTGTGGCCCCGTCCCACGCCAGTTTCCCAACCCGACGAATCCGAGACTAGTGGTACATAGGGCTGTAAAAAAAGCTCGAGACTCATGAATTACTTAAGTTTGACTCGTTTTAGACTCGATTCGAGCTTGACTCGAGCTCCAAACGAGCCGAACTCGAGCCTAATCTTAATCTCGCGAGCTTTAACGAATCGAGCCGAATAGTTCGCGAGCCTGAAATTTTTTACTCCATTTACCCCCAAACCCTCCCGATTCCCGCCCGCCCGCACAACCCCCCGCGCCCCCACAGCCCCAAATCCCGCGCCCCCCCAAATCCCTAACCCCGCCTGGCCACATGCGCGCATCGCGCCCCACCCCCAAATCCACGCGCGCGCCCGGCCCCAATCCCTAACCCCGCCCCAAATCCCCGCCGCCGCTCCACCCCGTCCCCATTCCCGCCGCCTCCACCCCGTCCCCCGCCGCCTCCTCTCGCTGCTGCTGCCCCCCCCGTCCCCTTCCTCTCCCCGCCTCTCCTCGCCCCGGCGCGCCGCCGCCGCCACCGCCGCCGCCGCTCGCTTCTTCCCGCTTCCCGCCAAGGCCACCTCCGCACCGGCCGCCGATGCCGCCACGGCCGGCGCCCTCCTCCTCTCCCGCGGCGCGCCTCTCGACCGGATCCGACCAGATCTGCTCTCCCCCGCCGTCGGCGCCCCTCCTCACCGGCCCGCCCCCAGTAGGTACGCCACCAAGCCTACACGAGCCTACACGAGCCATCCGAGCCGAGCTCGAGCCCAGCTTGAAACTCGATGGCAATTTCAAGATTGCTCAAGCTCGGCTCAAGTTTAAACCGAGCCTGAGCTGAGCCAGGGTAAGCTCGCTCGGGCTCGGCTCGTTTACAGCCCTAGTGGTACGGCGTTCAGCCATTTAATCAAATCCGAGAATCCAAGATGAGACGAGAGAGAACAACACATTAGACCTGAGGTCTAAGAAAGAAACCCTAGATGGCTAGAGCTGCAAGGCGGGTGACAAGCTGCATAATGAGAAGGGGAGACATCATGTGAGTAGAGAAAGTGCCAAGGCGGGCCAGCCAATGCGGTGGCGCAAGGAGCTGAAGAGGTGCAGCTATGGCCCATGGCAATGGCGCGATGAGCTAGGGTGGAGGGGGAGCCGGGGAGGAGATGATGGAGGAGCCAAGGAGTGCTATGTGTGAGCATCGGGTGAGTTGCGCTGCTATCTATGTAGTCTCTTTTTCGTGTGATGTGCAGCTTGAGGACTTACAGATATGAGCTGTATTACAGATTTCAGACCTTCTCAATCTAATTTGATTGACCTATGCATTTCGAGATCAATTCAGAACAATTATCTTAATTAGTTGTTTTGTTTTCGTTCTTTGCTCTTCAGCAATTAGCATATGGCCATATACTCCTGTATATATATTGTATAGTTAGTTGTATCCTTGTATTTCTTGGTAGATTTGAATTGCACAGACTATATTTCCTACATTTGTTTTAATGTAATTTAGTCTTTTAAACATATCCTTTATTTTTATCCCGTCTTCGCCGTTGATCGGGATTCGACAAGTGATTTTGAGTGACACGTAGAATCCATGTGCATCGCTCTCAGGAGAAGACGGAGATGGGGTCTTTCGGAAGAGTCAGTTTCTGATGGTAGATGCTTTTGACAGCCGTTGTAGTGTTTTAGTGCAAAGCTTGCGTGTCTTTGAATTCTTCTCACCCCTATGTTTGGTTAGAAGATATTCTAGAGTTTGTAACCCAGTTGGCGGGTAGCGATTGTCTAGTTAATGGAAATATGTGTTTTCCTTTTTTTTTTAAAAAAAAGTTTGCAGTCACAAAGACAAGATGTCACTCGTCCAACCAACCATCCTAAACTAAAGCACAATATACACAACATAAAATTAAGCACAATTTTGCTTTATTTTGAAAGCATAACCAACATGGTTACCAATGCATTAGCCAAATATAGGTACTCATTGACAATCCTGCCAGTCCTGGCTGAAGATATGCCTGAACACATACCACCGATGTCATCATCAAAATCAATTGTTACAGTTTCATTTAAGCAGGCCGCTTAGAAATATCTACACCGTTAAACAGAGACATGTTAGGGCGTCAATTGCTTATTATATGTGCAGATGAAATGCTAATTAAACTGCAAAGAAGTCGTGGACATTCATGTGAGCACATACAAAAAGATCCTCAAACCGCAGGAACGACTGAGCAATGAAGGATGGTCTAATACAGAAGTACATGTAAAAGATCTTGGGAAATTCAAAGATCTTTGGATGATTAGTCTGCATTTTCCAAGGCAGTTCAGTGCTGCAGTGCAGACTCCTAGAAACATGGTAGTGCAGGCCAAGGTTCGAAATCCCGGCGGTAACCGGCTGGTTATCGTCGGTAACCAGTTTTACCGGTGACGATCGGGAGATAAAAAACCGGCTAAGATTCAAATTTGAAAAAATTGAATTTGTAGATGTTTGAATGGGTTCTAGGAGGCCCACGAAGCTAGCAAAAGGAACCCAATAGAAGTCAGGCTTCACTAGGAAAGATACTCAATAGGAAAGATAATGGTATTTCGCAACAAAGTTGTTATTTTCAATGTACAACCCTTCATGAACTCGTTAACCATAGAAATCTGAATACTAACAGAGTACACGACACATATCCACTAAATCAAAATTTCCTCTATATCAGCTTTGAGAATGGGGCATCAGGGTGGAGAAATTGAGAGAACCGACGACGAGATAGAGGTTACTGAGACGGTGGAACTCTCTTGCAGTGTCTATTTTCTACATTCACATGTGTCTTACAGCAACCATGAGATTCACCTCCGCTGACTGAAAATTGGCCAATGGTGTTCAGTATGGAGAGAATCAAGATACGGAGGGATCTAGATTGGGGAGAGAGGATTCGGGGAAACTCATTTGAGGACACAGACAAAGATGAGAGCGGTAAGGACGTTGATGCCTAGAGAGGGAGGCATTGGTGGGAGATAAAGTTACGGATAAGAACATTGAATGGTTAAATGCTAACATTGAATGGTTAAATGCTATCCCGTTGATTGAGTAGAAACGCTACATCGTTTTGTAGTTGAATGGTTAAATGCTAACATTGAATGGTTAAATGCTATCCATGCACGATAAATCGTTGATTGAGTAGAAATGTCCATATTTTGCTATGGAGGCGCATGGCATTGTCCCTGTAGTCTCATCGTTTCCAGATGTTTCCGATGCAAGATGCAAATTTACTTGTCCATAGTTGTAACCTGAATTGGCATAGGACATTGTGTTGGACGAATTTACTTGTCTATAGTTGTAACAATCAACATAGCTCCTACACCACACGCTCTGAACTCAAGGCACAGCCAATCTTTGTGGTCGAAAAGCATCTGTTTCACTTGATCAACAAAAGCAACACCACATTCTTTTAAAGCTAAGATGGACATTCCCAAATATATATATAAAGCAGAGCTAACATAAAATTTGAAGACATTAACTTAAAGTTGAACATAAAGCACTATCGAGTTATGCTCATTTCAACTAGATATGGTAGACTGTAAAGAACATTTAGTAATTCACAATTACAGGGAACAAAATGGAGTGCCAATAATCAATTACATCTATCTCCCTAATGAGAAACCACAAGGACGAATTTTTGAACAAATTTAACTAGTAAAACATGGAGCAGTAACCCATGTACATTGACAAAAGATGAAAGGTAACACCTAAAGTAAACAAGAATATATTGGTAGATCCAAAGTCCAACATTTTTATCTATCAAAGATTCAAACAGTAACAAAATTGGTAGAATTCCCATATGCACTTGTGTAGGCCATTAATAAATGAACGGAAATGTTATTAAAGCATCTACCAAAAGGAACAAAATATCAATGGTACTAAGCATACACAACAAAGCATAACTTCAGAGATGCAGTATTCATAAGTAAAACACAGGCAAGTGAAATTTAAAGGTTTAGCATCTTGTGCAACCACAATTAGCTATTAACCATGAGTATCCCTGGTTGGGGCATGAGAGGAATGCAGTACTGACATATCTCCTGTAAGACAGTAAGATGCGATCAAATTCTGCAAAAAGTTAGTTACCCTTCAGATCCTACGGTTTTCCGACGTATCACTGAAGAAATCATAGCAGCCGAAGGGTTGTCCAGATCATAAATTGGACTAACCAAAGAAACTCTCGGTTATACAATTAGACGGAAAGCATTAAACTCTTATCTGGTTTGAATCCACAAGGCAATGCGGTGGCTAATGGTATATCTTCCTACAACTGTTACAGGAGGGTGTTCTTGGTGCAAACCAGAACAGGTGGAGGAGTACATTGCTCTGCAACAGCGGAGCTTTTGGGTTTGAAACCCAGCGGAGACAAAGATGGGGCATCAAGAGATAAAGATGGCGAAGCAGGTGCTCCCGTGGGCTCTCCATGATCCACTGAAACACCAGAAGGGTCAGCACCAATATCACCGGCAGCAGTGATGGCTTGGCCTGGCTAAGTGGGAACCTTGATCGTGCTGCCATTGAATCGACCTGAAACAATATGTGCGCTTAAGATCAAATGTTTGTGAAAACAATTTCTATTCAACTCTGATTGCTCAAAAAACTTTTTGGCATTCGATGTGCACCAAAAGATCCAGAAGTTGAACACAGCGTCATTGCATCAATACTTCTTTGTCCACGAAACCACATCAGATAATGCATACCTAAATATTCACTGCGATAAATGTTGCCCAAGCCCAAAAAAAGAAGACAGCACAACTACTTCACAAAAGATAAATGTTCACGACAACGATCACTATATCACTCTCATTTCATAACAGACATTTTGACCGTTAAAGAACACTACAACAATGTATGTTTTGTCCACAACAGATAAAGAGGCAAAACACTCCAGGCTGTTCTTATCAGCCACAAAACCATTGCTGGGAGACAATTCAGAAATTGCTTGTATCCACAAGAAAATGGTATTTTTCAGGAAGTGACTTTGCATGTTGCTGATATTTCCGCTTCGAAAAAACTGATATTAGCAAGGAAGCAGTAGAAGATTCGAGGGAGAAGTTGTTCTCATCAATTTTGGAGAGGTAAGCCCCAGCCCTACTTGTGTCACCTCTCTGCAGTAACTTCCTTACAATAGCATTAAGCATACGGGAGTCTGGAGCACAGCCACTCTTCTCCATGACTAAAAACAGATCATCGGACTCTTCTAGCAACCCTTCTTCTATGAGATTCCCTATCATCAAGCTGTAGGTCACCACATTCGGCACTAAACCATTGGTCGAGATAGCAGCAAACAAATCCATGGCTTCATCCTTTCTGCCATGTTTAAGCAAGGCATCAATCATAATATTGAAACTGCAAGTATCAAGTTGAAAACCCATCGAACATAGGTTCTGAAACATTCTGAGAGCTTCAGCAACACAATTATTTTTGCAAAGCCCTTCTAGAATTGTTCCG
This sequence comes from Melocanna baccifera, assembly GCA_036346265.1. Classification (NCBI taxonomy): domain Eukaryota; kingdom Viridiplantae; phylum Streptophyta; class Magnoliopsida; order Poales; family Poaceae; genus Melocanna; species Melocanna baccifera. The sequence continues at coordinate 3,002,914 of CM070704.1, forward strand.
TATGTGATAATATCCAACCGTATTCCACTCTTGATCATCTTGAGATAGAGTTCCTTTGCATCAGCAGTTCTCCCAATCTGAAATAAACCATGCAATATAGTGTTATATGTAATAACATCACAGTTAACTCCCTTGCTCAACATTTCTCTCAAAAGAGCAAATGCATCCTCTATCCTACCATTTTTACAGTAGACATCAAGCAAACTATTATAGGTAACCGCATCAGGTTTCAAGCCAACTGAGGCCATATCATCAAGTAACTTCATCGCTTCATCCATCTTGCCAACTAAGCAGTGTCCATCTATTATTGTATTATATGAAACAACAGTAGGCTCCACACCTACACACACCATCAAGTCAAAAAGTTTTTGGGCCTCCACAAGCCTTCCTTCTTTGCATAGGTTGCCCATTACAGTGTCGAAGAACACCGTGTCGGGATGGATGCCTCTATTCATCATTTCAAAAAATAATTCCTCAGCCTTCTCCCATTTGCCACAGGTGCAAAAACCATGAATAAGGGTGTTAAAAACAATGACGCCAGGAATTAATCCTTCATTATTCATCTGATTGAACTGGGACATAGCATCATCCACTCTGCCTATCCTGCAAAGTCCATCTATTACAATTGCATAGCTGACTATATCAGGGCTCAATCCTTGCTGCCTCATTTTGGTAAAATAAAGCATTGCCTCATCTACCATTTCACGTTTAGCATATGCAGATATCAATATGTTGAAGACATGATGATCAAAGGCAATACTATTTCCAGCCATCAAATCTAGAAGATCATGCATTTCAACAAGAGCTCCTTTGGTAGCGTACCCATGAAGCAGAATTCTGTAGGTAGCAGCATCGGGTTTTGGCCCTCTGGACCATAGAATCAAAGATCTTTCTAGCTTCTGCGCATCTTCCATTCTTGCAAAGATAGTCCATCAGCGAGTTATAAGTAACAACATTTGGTGCAGGGCCATCTCTGCACATTCTCTTGAAAATTCTAACCGCCTCTTTCCACTGCCCAGAAGAGCAATATCCACAGAGAAGAATATTAAAAGTGGTAGTATCCGGCATGACACCTTTATCAAGCATCTGTTGAAAGACCCCCTCGGCCCTGTCCATTGCTTGAGCTTTGTACAGGCCATCAATGATTGAGTTGTAAGTCACAACATTTGGAAAAATCCCACGTTCCAGCATTTCACGATATAGGCTGTAAGCTTTTTCCACACAACCTTCTTTAAAGAAGCCAGCAATGACGGTGCTATATGACACCACATTTGGCATGCAGCTGCCTCCATCATCAACCATCATGTGGAGCAGCTCGAGCGCCTCTTGACACTTCTTCTCGTGGCAGAGCCCGTTGAGAAGAGTGTTGTAAGAGATGACATCTGGCGTGCAGCCGAGCTCGGGCATTCGTCGGAGTACTATGTCCATGGCCTCGCCAACCTTCTTCTCGGCACAGAGGCCCTTGAGCAGGTGGGTGAAGACGATGGCGTTGACCCTCCATCCCGTCTTAATGACGTAGCCGAAGGCGGCGAAACCGAGCTCCAAGCGGCCCGCGCGGCAGCAAGAGCCGATGAGGATGCCGTAGGTGCATACGTCGGGAGCCACCTCCTTGGCGCCGGCTCGGGCCATGCGGTTGAAGAGGGCTCGGTCTCTGATGTTCTGCTCCAGCTCCGAGCATGGGTGGCGGCCGGCGCGCAGCCGGAGAGACATGTCTGGCTGGATCGGCGGGAGGCTGGGAGCTTCAGCTCACGCGGCGCCCAGAGGAGAGAGGAAAGAATGGATCAAGTTAATGCTTGTTAGTAATCTTGCGCATGTATTAGTTAGTTAGCATTGCATGTTTCTGTTTCCAGTAAACTGCATGCGCACGTGCATCTGGTTGTGGTCACCGTGCGCGTAGGAAGGCGTGGCGAGAATAGCTCGCGCACGACCCGGAAGTGATCGGTTGTGGAAGCAGCGTCGTGGGCGCAAAGCGCGGCTGTCCACCCGTGAGTTTCAGCTCTTTGTAATCCTGTGAATGAAAGGAAGAGAAGGTCCAGAAAAGCAGCACATCTTCGAGCTGCACCAAATACTGTGTGTTCCAAGTGTACGCGTTGTGTTTGTGTTGTGATTGACTTTGATATCTTTATTGTGAGCTCGCCGGTTGTCAGGAACACCGGGAGATCGCTAACAATGCTTTGGATGTTGTGCGTAACATCGGGATTTCAGCTCACAGGCGATTGAGCGCTCTGCCGAAGAAGACTAGTGGTAAGATAATAAATTTCTGGGCCCAAAAAGCCAGTTTCCCAACCCCGACGAATCCGAGACTAGTGGTACGGCATTCGGCCATTTAATCAAATCCGAGAATCCAAGATGAGACGAGAGAGAAGAGCACATTAGACTGCTAGACGAGTGACAAGCTGCATAATGAGAAGGGGAGGCGTCATGTGAGCAGAGAAGGTGCCAAGGCGGGGCCAACCAATGCGGTGGCGTAAGGAGCTAAAGAGGAGCAACCATGGCCCGTGGCAATGGCACGATAAGCTAGGTGAAACAACCTCAAATTCAAAGTTTTGAATTTGCTTTATTTGGATTTTTGGTTGAAGTCTCCTCCCAATCCCTGCCCTTGACCTTTGTGCTGAGATTCGTGCTCCCTCCTTCCTTCTCCCCGCGCTGGCGCGTCCCCGTTCGTCGCTCGCTCCACGCGCCCGCACCGCCTCGCCTCAAATTGCGGCGCCGCGAAGCTTCACCCGCGCGTGCGCCCGCGTCATGCTCTGCAGGCGTGGCTCCCACCCCGCCAGAGCTCTCCTCTCCCGCAGCTCTGCCACTCCTCCTCGCTTTCCGCGCCAGTTTGAGCGGAGAGAAGCTTTGCCGTGCGCCCGAGCGAGTTCTTCTGTTCGCGCATCATCCGCTTGTACCATGCTGTCAATCCTTCGCCAACTCCTGCAGAGGTCGTACCCCAACTCGCCTGCCATCCTTCCCCTCCTGGCGAGCCTTCTCGAGCGCCCCTTCCACGCGCCGGCGATCCAACCGCGGGGCCTCTGTTGCAACCGCCTCTCCTCGGGGTTTTTAAGCGAATTACCGCTGCCATTCACTTCCCATCACCCCCACGGTCCTCCCAGAGCAGCCGATTGCTCTCTCTCGCGTTGAAGCCTTCGTGCCGCCGTGCCCTGGTACCGGTGAGCCTTCGAGCAATCCTCCCTCCTTGCCCAATTAAAATCCGATTGCCTGCGGCAAGAGCATCACCGTGCCATCGCAAATCGTTAGCCCAGCTCAATTTGAAAGGAGCGTTCACCGTTTGAGCTCGCACCGAGAGTCTCCTTCAGCCGCCGCCACCTCTCCGGTGCCAGCTCGTTTGAGCCCCTCCCGAGCTAACCCGGCCTCATCCCCATGAAACCATTACCCCACAGATCGCCAAATCAAAGCCATTTCAAACCGAGCGTCCTCTAATCGGCCGCTAACCACCAGAGTCCCCGCCATCTTCTTTCTTACCCGCGATCGCCACCACAAATGCTTTCGAGGTTTTAAACGCCCCAATGAACTCCCCTCGCTCCCCTGAGCACGTTGGTGCTGGTCTTGGCCCGAGAGAATTGCTGGCGTGGTCGTTGGAGGCGACGCCCTGTTTTTCTTCTCTTCGGCCGGCGAGAGGTAGAAGACGACGATTGTGCATCGTCGGCGCGGTCGGATCTGGACCGTTGCGTTAAATCGAACGGTCGCGACCGCTGGCGCTCGCTCGGCCTTCGGCCACTCGCGCGCGCGTGAGTGTGGGCCGCGCCCGAGGCCCATTCAGCCGAAGCGAGCCGTGCGCGTGTGCGCGCGCGCCCGTGGGCCATGCCCCGCCGGCCCATCCCGCCGTTTGAACGCGCTGCTCACCCGCGCGCGCTCCCATGCGAAAAGCGGGCCGGCCCGTACTGTAGCTACTGTTCACCCGAGAGCAAAAATCAGCAAAAATATATCCATTTGCTTCATTTCTTTGATCCAAGTTCATTTCCGGTATCCAATATCCCAAAACCCACTGCCAAAAATACCAACCTAACCCATTTGTATATTTTTGTATTTTATTCCTTTTTAATAGAATTTTATTTTATTTTCCTAGCTCGTGTAGACATGAGCGCGGATTTTAATTGTTGTCTTATATGTTTTGCGTTAGCTTCCGAGGAGTCCGAGGCATCCGTCCAGGTCTTCGAGCAGCCGCCGACTATCTACGATCTCGTCGAGGTTATCGACCCGCAAGGCAAGTTGCATGTTTTTGATCATATTGAACCCACGAACTCTGTATTATTTAATTACATTATTTGCATTACTGATAATTGCCAATTTAATTGATTAAAACAAATGGTTCGAATGACTTATTATTTTCTAGTTAAATTTCTACCAATGTACAGATGCCCTGTTTACTTTGAAGGCCACATTCACCTTGACAAATTTAGTATTACTTAATTACTGTATCAAATAAATCTAGCATGGTATCACATAAAATATCGAGCTATCAGTTGTTCTGATAGTTCGCCAGTAAAATGGTTTAAAATGTGATCTAGGGTAGGGTGGAAGTCATGGAGAGTCCTGTAGCGTACAGTCCACGACCCTACCCTAGGGTGGAGGGTGCAACAGACTGGTATCGATACCGGATCGTGTATCGGATCGTATCGGTGACTCGTAAAAATAGACTAGCGCCTCGAGCACGAAGTAAAAATTTTTGACTTGTCACTAGACCCGCTCATATTTGAAACCCCACGAGCGGTGTAGAGGCGAATAGCACGACAACTGAGCGCTCAACCACATGTTTTGACTTGTCAATCTGGGTCTAGTAACTGCTCATTCTATTTGAAACCCCACAGGAGCATAAGTAGTTTTTGGCATTTAAGCTGTTGTAAAGTGAAGAAGTTAATGTTTCAGAACCCCCAATTTCATATCTATTATTATTGTTTTCCTGTTTTGAAGTTGTTCATAAATTAAAACTGCATCCACATAAAATGATAGAACATGTTCCCTTGTTGAACCAATGCATATAATTACATAAGGTTTACCCTTGTAACTTGCTGGGTACGGTGGTACTCACTGCTTGCAAATCAACTCCAGAGAATATTCAAGAAGGTGTTGTGCAGTACATCGAGGTGGATTCTGATGATCAAGCTGGTTCTGAGGATCCGTGGTTTTAGGCCTTAGCTACGTTCAAGCTCGATTTGGGACTTTTGTAATGTATTTATATTTGGGCTTGCCGCCTTATTGTAAAAACCTAGCCGAAGTGCCTTATGTCAATTATAAACTGGATCTCTTTTGCCTGTAAGCTTGTGCTGTTATGTTATCATTACTGTACGGTACCCCGCAACTGTTCATTTCTGTACGGTCGCGGGATGACTGGCGCCCTTGGAAACGGGGGCGTTACACTAGCGTAGAGGGTGAGCTGGGGAGAAGATCATGGAGGAGCCAAGGAGTGACACGTGATTCGACAAGTGATTTTGAGTGACACGTAGAATCTATGTGCATCGCTCTCAGGAGAAGACGGAGATGGGGTCTTCCGGAAGAGTCAGTTTCTGATGGTAGATGCTTTTGACAGTCGTTGTAGTGTTTTAGAGCAAAGCTTGCGTGTCTTTGAATTCTTCTCACCCCTATGTTTGGTTAGAAGATATTCTAGAGTTTGTAACCCAGTTGGCGGGTAGCGATTGTCTAGTTAATGGAAATATGTGTTTTCTTTTATTTAAAAAAAAAGTTTGCAGTCACAAAGGCAAGATGTCACTCGTCCAACCAACCATCCTAAACTGAAGCACAATATACACAGCATAAAATTAAGCACAATTTAGCTTTATTTTGAAAGCATAACCAACATGGTTACCAATGCATTGGCCAAATACTCGTTGACAATCATGCCAGTCCTGGCTAAAAACATGCCTGAACACATACCACAGATGTCATAATCAATATCAGTTGTTACTGTTTCAGTTAAGCAAGCCGTTTAGAAATATCTACACCGTTAAACAGAGACATGTTAGGGCGTCAATTGCTTTTTATATATACAGATGAAATGCTAATTAAACTGCAAAGTTAAGTCGTGGACATTCATGTGAGCTCATACAAAAGATCCTCAAACCGCAGGAAGGACTGAGCAATGAAGGACGGTCTAATACAGAAGTACATATAAAAGATCTTGGGAAATTCAAAGATCTTTGGATGATTAGTCTGCATTTTCCTAGGCAGTTTAGTGCTGCAGTGCAGACTCCTAGAAGCATGGTAGTGCAGGCATACCCACAGTACCTAGAAAAGAACGAAAGTTAACTCATGGGAAGATAAATCGCAAAAGCATCAGAAACATTACTTGAATATATGGGTTAGAGAAAAAAACACTTGTCTATGTGGAAACCATGAAAATTAAACTAAGAAGCATTGTTGACAAAACAGATTCCCAATCCTAAGGGAAGAAGGATATGCAAATGTGCCAACTTTTAAAGGGTATCAATTGCTGCAAGTTGCCAATCTCTGAAGTGGTATCAATTGCTAAGGTCATCCAAATATGGCAGACTTCAGATATGATATTCAACTACAAGGAACAACAAAGAGTGCTAAGACGTAACACATCTATCTACCTAAACGCTGTAAGATTGAATACTCCATGTGTATTGCAATAGCCTATGAGGCATATAAATAGTACAAGAGGACACAAGGATCCAAACCCTAAGATATATGGAAAAAGACCTAAATACTCTTAACACCCCCTCAAATATAAAGTGTATGCAATAGCATTACATTTGAAAAGGGTTGACACTAAAAAAGAAAATAACCTAAATACTTTTAACACCAAAGTCCGTATCTTGAAGATGTCGTCGTAGCATACGGCTCTTGAAAAATTATGTCGGAAAGATAGCCTCCTATCCAAAATCATGCGACAGCCTAGATAGCACAAAGTGCAGGGGCCGAGAAGGTAGATGTAAGCAGGACCAGAGTCGACCGCGGTAACATGATGAAGAGGATGTGAAGGGTGACACAAGTAATGAGAGATGTCCAATCAAGCCGAAGAGGAAGATAGAAGCATAGCGGCACAGATCGAAGCCCGAGACGGCGGCGGCGCTGTGTACAAGAAGCGCAACGGAGGCGCGGTGTAGAAGAAGCGCAACAAAGGCACGGTGCAGAAGAAGCGCGGCGGCCTTAGAAGCTCGGGGTGGCAGCTCAAAGAGAAGAGCGGCAGCATCATGAAGACTTCTACGATCTGCAGCGGCTCAAGGAGAACAGCAACGGCTGCGGCTATGCAAAAGGAAGGAGAAGACCACACTCATCCGAGAGGATAGACTATGGCTAGCAAAGAAGTCGGCTGATTGACAATGATTTTATGTGGACATGCACGGCTTTGACGAACTGATAGATATATAGCAACGAACTTGGATGACCTAAATGGAACACGAGCACCACCACTGACACTCCAATACCAAGTGCAACACCATTACCAACAAGGAGTATGACTACGTCACACGCAAGTGTGAGAACAGGGGCTGTCCAAAGGGAGGTCTTTGATGGCAGCAATTATGGATACTAGACAGAGGAGACAAGTGGAATAAAGTTGGCAAAGGGGCTTGTAGGAAGGGTTCTGGTGGGAAGAGGCCTGGATGCCAAGATTGTGAGGGCAACGAAAGCAAGGATAACGGACTATAGCTGCAGCAATGGAGAGCAGTAGAGCCACAAAGCCTAATGGCCGAGCTGAAGCACTTGCGCGTAGCAGCACAAGTGAAGTACGAGAGGATGAGTAGTTAATCCGTGTGAGCGGTGGGTTTTTGGCTGTGTGGGCGGGCGCTAGGGGGAGGAGTGGAGGAGAGGAGTTAAGATGGGGAGGTGACAAAGAGGTCTTGCCAGGCCGCCTATGGATTTGGGCGCATGGCGAGGTTCCCTCTAGGTGGAGGAAGCAGTCGTGAACACCCGATGCCATATGTCCCACCCGAAGCACCTCCTCCTCCTTTGCTTTTCCTTCGTTTCTCCTCCTCCCCACGCCATCTCCTCAGTCCTCACCTTCCTCTCCACCCACGGCGAAAACCGACGCGAGTGAGGCGTGAGGGAGAGAGAAGGGTGGAGCACGGGCGGTTGGAATCGGGGGACGTTGTGAGGCAATCGAAAGGCGGCGGCGGTGGCCGGTGGGTAGGACGTGGGAGGCCCAGCGAGGCAGAGGAGGAGGCTTCCCAGGCCTAGGCGCTGCGGGCAAAGGCGGGCTCGATCGCTGGGGGTCGGAGGCTTGGGGCGATGGCGGCATCCAGAGGCAGCAGCGCGGGTGCAGCGGCCGGGAGGCGACGGCGAATGAAGGAGGCCAATGGCAGCACAGCAGCTAGGAGACGGCGGCAGTGGCTGGATCCGACCTGGAAGCCGCCGGATCTGGAGGCGGAGCGGTGGACCGGAAGACCGGATCCGGTGGCGGGGAGCCGCGATCCGGTTAGGACGACGTCAGTGCAGAGGCGGGGAGCTCGGATCCGCACCAGGATGGAGCGCGGCGGCAGATCTGGGCGGGAGGCGGCGACGTCGGCCAGATCTGAGAGGGCTGAACACATACCACAGATGTCATCATCAAAATTAGTTGTTACTGTGTCAGTTAAGCAGGCCGATTAGAAATATCTACACCGTTAAACAGAGACATGTTAGGGCGTCAACTGCTTTTTATATATACAGATGAAACGCTAATTAAACTGCAAAGAAGTCGTGGACATGCATGTGAGCACATACAAGAGATCCTCAAACTGATAATGAGCTTCGGTTCAGTCAAGAGCTTATTATCCGTTCGCCTCTTCACCGATCGCCAGCAATCCATTGACACCCGCTGGCCGCGTCCCCTGCTCCAGCAACGAGCTCCCCTGGTGCTGTCCTGCCACCGTGGCATCCCAGGCCGATGGAAGCTCTCCCTCCCATCCACCACCATGCAAACATCAAAAATTGTGAAGCTGCCTGTGTTTCCAAAATTTGGCGTCAGTATCTCGATCTCCAACTACTTGGTGGAAGGAGAAGCTCTTGTTTCGAAAACCAACAACCGTAGGATCATTATCCATGCTGCACCCAAAAGATGAATTTGTCAACCTTGTAGTTTTCAGCCAGAGGGAGCCTGTCATTGGCTCACTGCCCAGCCCACCTGCATCGAGTAGACTGTAGAGGCAATTTTTCATCACCTTGCAACCATATGGAATACAAGAGTCCTGTGCATGTCGCAGCATAAGAAATGCAATCTTGCCTGATGACCTCAGTGGTAGATACACTCACTGGACCGCTCACTCCCCTCGTCAGCATCTGTCGCGGCGACAAGGCGGAAGCACGAGCTCCCCCTCTTCCCTCGTGCGGCGAGATCGAGCTCGTCGTCTGGATCCAAGAAGCGGTATCTCGCGGCCTTTTTTTTCTTGGGGTTGAAATCTTTGGAGGTCGGGTTCTTGATTTTTGGTGAGAATCTTGGTTCTTGCAGGGGTTTTTGCTCACGGAGAGGAGGGAGATGAGCGGCAGGCAGTTGTCGGAGGCACTCGATTTCTTCATTTGGGCGGGCAGCGGCAGAGGAGCTGCGCTGGAGAGGCGTCACGTCTGAGGGAGAGGCGTGAGCTGAGGAGTGGCCGATTTGATTTGATTCGAGAGGGGACTGGGGTGACCGGAGTGGTCGAGTGGGGAGTGGCCGATTGGACATGATTTGGGAGGGGACTGCTCAGGAACCCCCATTTCATGGCAAAGCCTGCAGTGATTGAGTTTATCAAATGCATTGTTCAAACTGCTTTTTGCTCTTGTACCAGAAATGACATTCCATTAAAACTTCTTGTACCAGTAGCATTGTTGCATATGGTTTCTACATTTCGACATGATTACCTTGCCTATTTATCTGAGATAAACACCAATCCTTTTATGAACTACAGTTTGTAACATATACAGGTAGATGATTTCTTTTAAAAAAATAGTATATGCCGATGATTAAGTAGCTTAACATACATCATTAATTTTTATGAAGTAATGAGTACCATGAGAAAGAAGCATGCTTCTGTGTGATAACCTACTTCTTATTCAATATCTGCTCAGTCAGTTTATCGCACAAAATACTTCAGCTCTTCCTACAAAGTCAAGTGTTTTTGTTGCTTTGTCACTTCATGTTTCATGCTTCAGGCTGCCAGTCTGATTGCGTCTCTTTATTCTAGTGGAAATTCAGCAGTATTGTATAAATAATTTCCTAGAAGTAGAGTAGTCAGCATCAAATTTAATTTTGTCCTAGAAGATGTAACTAGAATAAGAGATTGGCCTTTTGTTATGATTCTTATTTTGCCATGGTCCCAAATGTTAGGATGAAGGTACTTCTACAAAGCAAGCTCTATCATTTGCTCTTAACTAGTATTATGGATGCCCTGAGGAGTAGGGACTGGACTACAAGGAAAGCAGCCTCTCTAACTCTATCTAGTATTGCTGTTGGTTCTGGATATTTGGTTGCCTCTTTTAGAACTTCCTGCCTTCGCTCCCTTGAACGTTGTAAATTTGATAAGGTCGGTACACCGTGAATGTTCATGATCATTTATAACTAGTTATCGTATCACTAATTTTACTATTTTTGATATGTAGATGACTGATCTCTACTCACTGGAAGCATGTTTATATATTTTTTGGATGCGCTTTCTATTACTGAGGTAATTTCGTTGTATTTATCTTTTTTTGCTTTATTTTTTTCTATTCATATATGAATTTGAATTGAACAAAAGTAAAAATATTGTGTTTGTAATAATATAGCTTAGCGTCTTAGCCTATCCTCAATTTTGTTCTTGGCTTCGCCACTGCATGTGATGTTGCTAAGCTGTCAAAGACAAAGAAAAATCTTGCCCAGTCGGTTTGTTCAGGTCTATAAAAAGATATGTCTTCTTTGTAACAAGCATGCAAGATATAGCTTCTTTGAGTGCCAATAGAAACTTGTTAGCTTGTAGTATGTGCATGTGCGTGTATGCTGCTGAAAATTAAGTGCCTTGCCATCCTTTGATTTCCAACATTCACAAAAAAATTCCAGGAAATGCTGACTGGTAGATAAGGCGTAGTAGCTCAACTCAAATATGCAGATGGCGATGTCTGCAGGAAATCGAAAATAAAGTTTCACCTAGAGCAAAGATCAAATGCCCTGTAGGCAAGCTTCCCTTTCATGATTTCACTTGTCTGCTTTGACAACAATCGTGTGAGGTGTTCTCACTAATCTGAGATGACGCAAACAAAATATAAGGGTCATATGATGTTTTAGCACTCCAGATACTCCAGGGCCTCAGCTAAATTTGAAACACCCTCCAGGGCCTCAGCTAAATCTGAATCCCAAAGCCCTAACCTGCAAACCTTCCTGTATACATCAAAACATGCAGCTTTCAGACCTTGTGAAAAGAAATCATTTAGAGAGAGACTTTCTGAGCTTATTTTTCTTAGTTAGGGCTGGAAAAAAAAAAGCTCGTAAGTAAGACTCGTTGGATCGATTCAAAATTGCTTCAATTACACTCGTTAATTAGTTAAACATTAAAAGAGTTGATTTCGGATGAAATTAAATTTTCCTTTGGCTCGGCTTGGCTCGTTAGCTCGATTCTAAAAATAATTGCAAACTATCAATAAAATGATATTAAATCAAACTATATCAATTTTTAAAAAAACTCAATAAGACGAAGGGCTGGCTCGATATCCACCCCTACTCTTAGTACTTCCATTGCAGCATCAGAACTACCGAACATTATCGGTGGTCATTTTCCTGGTGGTATCTGACTCATTAGCGAAGTCAACATCATCAGATTCTTCAGCTATACAACTGGGATAAAAGATGTTACAATATTCTTCAACTGTTTAACTTTCCAAACCAGGGAGCACAAGACAAACATTTCATTAATTCATGCAAGCATCAGAAATGACCACATATTAGCAGTTTCCTTCAGTACACATAGCATGACCACCAGTACACATACCAGCAGAAATGATCACATACCAGCAGAAATGACCACCAGTACACATGATTCACACATACCACTGCTTTCCAGCACACATAGCATGACCACTAATACACATAGCATGACCACCAGTACACACACCAGTACGCATACCAGTACACATAGGTACACAAATTCTTCAATAACCCCAACAAGCCAATACAAAAATTAATCCAGCACCAACAACTCCAGTTGCATACCCGATCTGACAAGGACAACATACAACAAAGAAAGAATGATCAGGTATGGGCACTGCCTAAAAACATAAAAGAAAAGGCTTACCAATCATAGAAAATATATCTTACTCAATATCCTGTCGTCCTCAAAGGGCAATTGCAGCTATCGTGGTACACGATCTCCTTGCATCTTTTGTTGTAATGTTGTAGCGTACCTCTCTTACCATATGTGAGTCATCGCTAACTATTGAGATTTTGTATTCTCCTGTGGTATCCATGTTCTCCACATTGCAATGCTCCCGAGCAGCAAACACTTCTTTCGGAAACTCAATGAAGACAGCGAATGTGAAGACCTCACTTGCATGCTTCTCTATTGCCCAAGTAGTCTGCAATACAGGCATTGTGTGTAAGGTAGCATTGTCAGCTTCCAACTCATTATGATGTTGTTCTTCCACAACATTAACAAATCTGATCCCAAACTATACTAATGTGTTTTTGAATCCAATAAACCAATTAAATAAAGAGTTTGAACTCTCCGATCTTAAAGTGGTTCTAAGGATTCCTGCCAAAAATACATCTCTAAAGTAAGCGGGTACCCATGATGCACAAATTCGGTACCGAGATGCCAACCACTCGTTAGATTGCAAACCAAAATCAGCAATAATGCAAGAAAACTGTTCCTCAAATTCCTCTGGAGTTTCTGAAGCCCATACACATGAGTTAACACGTTGGTATAATAAAGGGGTTTCCCTCAAATGTGGTGGTATCTTCACTGGAAGCTTTTGCAAAATATGCCACATGCATAGTCTATGCATGCTATTAGGGAAGACGGTGGAAATTGCAGTCTTCATACCAGTATCTTCATCGGTTATGATGAGTCTAGGTGCAACTCCTCCCATTGCTTTCAAAAATGTACGAAACAACCATATGTATGTCTCACACTTCTCATTGCTTAATAATGCAGCCCCAAGTAAGACACATGCCTTATGGTGATTTATGCTAGTGAATGGTGTGAAGATTATGTTGTATTGGTTGGTGTTATATGTAGAATAAAAAGAGACAAGATCCCCAAAATGGACATAATTCTTTCGACATATACTATCCGCCCAAAATGCATGTACCAATCTACCCTTGTCGTCAACAACATAATCGAAGTAGAATGAAGGATTTGTAGCATTTTTTCTACAAAGGTTGTCAACAAACATCTGAGTATCCGATGACTTAATGTAGCTTCGCAGCTCTTTATGATAATTCTGTAAATCTCTCCTCGTGCATCCTACATTCTCAAATCCACCCTCACTAATACGGAGATATCTATATGCCTCGCTTGCACAGATGCCTCATTTATGACAAGTGATTAATGCACGCTTGGCCTTCTCATTTACTTTCCAATTAGATCTAATCAGTTGTTGTTTGCTAGGTGATACTAACTCATGTGTATGAGATTCAACAAATGTTCCCACTCTGAACTTATTGTCGACAGTGTGTTTGACAGCTAGCATTGTTCGCAGCCACACCTACTTAGCTTCCTAACATATTTCCTTTTCTTTGACTCCACATTGTGCTTACCTTTCTCAGACCGGAAGCCTGCTTTGGAGCACAGCCATCGCTTCCATCGTAAAACACCATTAATAACCGTATGTGGACCAACACGGACTCCAAACCCGGCAGCATGTGCATATGTCTTGTAGAATTCCTCGGCAATGTCCAAGTCATCAAATATCATCCCTTCAAAAGGCTTTATAGTTGAGTCAACACAAGGTGTGTGTGAAGAGCCCTGTAATGCACGTAATTATGTGTTAAGCATGATGGATGAATAGATAGAGTAAAACATATGTATACAACACGATACTTACTATGAATAGGGTGCTTCTGCTCTTTTCCGGGGTACCAAAATGATTTAATTGTTGAAGGGGGTGAACAAATTTCAGCGATGGAGTGTGCATCGAGGCTTAGTTGTCTTGGCAATGCTAATGCCATTCTCTCATCGCCCACCGATTCCATGCCTGTTACATTGTGCCAAAGAATGTAACAACACCATCGGAAGTCATCGTCGGAGTCGGGAGCTGCTGCTGGGGAGGCTGGGAGCAAGACCGGGGCCGGGGCCGGCTGGCGCTCGGAGGCGGGAGCGCGCGAGGCGATGGGTGCTCGGGAGGCCGAGGAGTGCGTCGGGAGAGGCTGGGGTGGCGTCGGCGCTCGGGCGGAATGGGCGGCATCGGGGGAGGCCGAGGAGTGGTGCCGGGGGCGGGGGGTAGAGGGCGCTCGGGAGGCCGAGGAGCGGTGCCGAGGGTGGGGGTGTCGCCAAAGGACGGGGAGGGAGCCAAGGGGCGGCGCCGGTGCTCGGGGAGGAGCTTCAGGGGGGTCTAGGGTTAGTCTAACCCTAGAGCCGCACGAGAGGAAGGGCGGCAGCGGAAGCCCGGCGGCGAGGGGTGACGCCAGAGGGCGGGCGGCGCCGGCGCTCGGGAGGAAAGATGAGATTTCACGCTGGAGAGGAAGGGGCGTGGGCGCTCGGGAGGAAGACCAAGGCCTGGGGGTTTTGTGAAATAGATATCAATGTAGGGGGTTTTGTGAAAAAATATTTAAGTGAGGTGGAAGGATCCCACCCTCCACGATCCGAGCCATACAAAGGCAAAAGCACTAGATATGCTCCTATATATATATATATATATATATATATATATATATATATATATATATATATATATATATATATATATATATATATATATATATATATATATATATATATATATATATATATATAAAGAGAGCTAACATAAAATTTGAAGACATGAACTTAAAGTTGAACATAAAGCACTATCGAGTTATGCTCATTTCAACTAGATATGGTAGACTGTAAAGAACATTCAGTAATTCACAATTACAGGGAACAAAATGGAGTGCCAACAATCAATTACATCTATCTCCCTAATGAGAAACCACAAGGACGAATTTTTGAACAAATTTAACTAGTAAAACATGGAGCAGTAACCCATGTACATTGACAAAAGATGAAAGGTAACAACTAAAGTAAACAAGAATATATTGGTACATCCAAAGTCCAACATTTTTATCTATCAAAGATTCAAACGGTAACTAAATTGGTATAATTCCCATATGCACTTGTGTAGGCCATTAATAAATGAACAGAAAGGTTATTAAAGCATCTACCAAAAGGAACAAAATATCAATGGTACTAAGCATACACAACAAAGCATAACTTCAGAGACGCAGTATTCATGAGTAAAACGGCGGCAAGTGAAATTTAAAGGTTTTGCATCTTGTGCAACCACATTTAGCTATTAACCATGAGTATCCCTGGTTGGGGCATGAGAGGAATGCAGTACTGACTTATCTCCTGTAAGACAGTAAGATGCAATCAAATTCTGCAAAATGTTAGTTACCCTTCAGATCCTACGGTTTTCCGACGTATCACTGAAGAATATCCTAGCAGCCGAAGGGTTGTCCAGATCATAAACTGGTCTAGCCAAAGAAACTTTCGGTTATACAATTAGATGGAAAGCATTAAACTCTTATCTGGCTTGAATCCACAAGGCAATGCGGTGGCTGATGGTATATCTTCCTACAACTCTACAACTGTTACAGGAGGGTGTTCTTGGAGCAAACCGGAGCAGGTGGAGGTATGGTTATTAAGTCATCGATAAGTCGGTGAGCCAGGACCGACTTGTGTCGGCGACTCGACTTGCGGCGCCACCGCCACTGCCGGATCTACCACCGCCGCCACCGGATCTGCCTGTCGTCGCCGCCGCCGGATCTACTGCTTCCGCCGCCGCCGCTACCAGATCTACCACCGCCGTCGCCGGATCTACCCGCTTCCTGCTTCTGGGGTGGAGGCGAGGCGGCAGTGGGGGCAGAGGAAGAGAGGCGACAACGGGGGCGGAGGCGAGGTGGCAGTGGGGGCGGAGGCGAGACGGCAGTGGGGGCGAAGGAAGAGAGGCAGCAGTGGGAGCGGAGGCGAGGCGGCAATGGGGGCGGAGGAAGAGAGGTGGCAGTGGGGGCGGAGGCGAGGCGCTGGGGGGCTGGGTTTATGAGAATTCGGCAGGAGTGGGATTTTAAGGGTTCAATATTTTGTAATTTAGACATCTTAGTTTCTGAAATTGTAATAAAATCCTTCTCTGTATATACATATTCATGTAAATAATATAAACAGTACTTGTCGACTAGTCAGCGACTAGTCGACCGACAGTCGATTAGTCGGTCACTAAGAGAGTAGTGTCGACTTGTCGACTTAATAACCTTGGGTGGAGGAGTACGCTGCTCTGCAACAGCAGAGCTTTTGGGTTTGAAACCCAGCGGAGACAAAGATGGGGCATCAGGAGATAAAAATGGCGAAGCAGGTCCACCCGTGGGCTCTCGATGATCCACTAAAACACCAGAAGGGTTAGCACCTATATCACCGGCAGCAGTGATGGCTTGGCCTGGCTAAGTGGGAACCTTGATCGTGCTGACATTGAATCAACCTGAAACAATATGTGCGCTTAAGATCAAATGTTTGTGAAAACAATTTCTATTCAACTCTGACTGCTCAAAAAACTTTCTGGCATTTAATGTGCACCAAAAGATCTAGAAGTTGAACACAGCGTCATTGCATCAATACTTCTTTGTCCACGAAACCACATCACATAATGCATACCTAAATATTCACTACGATAAATGTTGCCCAAGCCCAGAAAAAAGAAGACAGCACAACTACTTCCTTAATTAACACAAAAGATAAATGTTCACGACAACGATCACTATATCACTCTCATTTCATAACAGGTCCACATATCAACAGAAATTTCATATCCAAAACTCCAAGAGAGTAAAGTTTGACAGAAAATGAAGCTCTTTGGTGTGTGCCACACACAACCAATAGTATCACAGTAGCTTGACTAAAAATGAAGGCTCAATTACAACTGGGAGTCTGGAACGAAGGAAAACTTACATATAGTTTTTGAAGAAAAGGGTCTACCAGGAGCATGCGGGACAGATAAAAAAAGTTTTAATTAATTCGTGGACCATTGCTGGCAGCTTTCAAAACAAACCAAAGACCAACAAAACACACATAGCCAAGCAGATATTAGCAAGGAAAAAGGAGGGAAAAAAAAAGAAACCTATAGTAGTAGATACATTCATGATTCGCCTCAGCAGATGACAAAGAAGCTGTGATTACCCTCTGAGAACACTAATTCGTATCTAGACTTCCACAGCAAAGTCATCATGTTCCAAGGTATAGTTTTTTTTTATATAGTACTCCTTGCATTTGGTCACCTGACCTTCTTCAACCCATTGGAATATCAGGATTATTATATTTTATTGTTAGAAAACATAAGAAAAAAGTTGTGAGATTATAAGTTCTTTTCTGCAATTCCAACAAAATACTACTGCAATAAATTAAGCCAACTATACAAAAAAGGACAAGGGTATTTACACTTTCGTTATGGAGAATAAGCCCAGACCATTAATTAACATTCCAGGCTGTTCTTATCAGCCACAAAACCATTGCTGGGAGACAATTCAGAAATTGCTTGTATCCACAAGAAAATGGTATTTTTCAGGGAGTGACTTTGCATGTTGCAGATATTTCCGCTTCGAAAAAACTGATATTAGCAAGCAAGCAGTAGAAGATTCGAGGGAGAAGTTGTTCTCATCAATTTTGGAGAGGTAAGCCCCAGCCCTACTTGTGTCACCTCTCTGCAGTAACTTCCTTACTATAGCATTAAGCATACGGGAGTTTGGAGCACAGCCACTCTTCTCCATGACTAAAAACAGATCATCGGACTCTTCTAGCAACCCTTCTTCTATGAGATTCCCTATCATCAAGCTGTAGGTCACCACATCCGGCACTAAACCATTGGTCGAGATAGCAGCAAACA
Source organism: Melocanna baccifera (assembly GCA_036346265.1). Taxonomy (NCBI): domain Eukaryota; kingdom Viridiplantae; phylum Streptophyta; class Magnoliopsida; order Poales; family Poaceae; genus Melocanna; species Melocanna baccifera. The sequence goes on from CM070704.1 coordinate 3,020,869, forward strand.
AATCCATGGCTTCATCCTTTCTGCCATGTTTAAGCAAGGCGTCAATCATAATATTGAAACAGCAAGTATTAAGTTGAAAACCCATAGAACATAGGTTCTGAAACGTTCTGAGAGCTTCAGAAACACAATTATTTTTACAAAGCCCTCCTAGAATTGTTCCGTACGTGATAATATTCAACCGTATTCCACTCTCGATCATCTTGAGATAGAGTTCCTTTGCATCAGCAGTTCTCCCAGTCTGAAGTAAACCGTACAGTGTAGTGTTATATGTAATAACATCACACTTAACTCCCTTGCTCAACATTTCTCTGAAAACAGCTAATGCATCCTCTATCCTACCATTTTTACAGTAGCCATCAAGCAAATTATTATAGGTAACAGCATCGGGTTGCAAGCCAATTGAGATCATATCATCAAGTAACTTCGTTGCTTCATCCATCTTGCCAACTAAGCAGTGTCCATCTATTATTGCAGTATATGAAAAAACATCAGGCTCCACACCTGCACGCACCATCAAGTCAAAGAGATTTTGGGCCTCCACAAGCCTTCCTTCTTTGCATAGGTTGCCCATTACACTGTTGAAGAACACCGCATCGGGATGGATGCCTCTATTCATCATTTCAAAAAATAATTCCTCAGCCTTCTCCCATTTGCCACAGGTGCAAAAACCATGAATAAGGGTGTTAAAAACAATGACGCCAGGAATTAATCCTTCATTATTCATCTGATTGAACTGGGACATAGCATCATCCACTCTGCCTATCCTGCAAAGTCCATCAATTACAGTTGCATAGCTGACTATATCAGGGCTCAATCCTTCGTGCCTCATTTTGGTAAAATAAAGCATTGCCTCATCTACCATTTCACGTTTAGCATATGCACATATCAATATGTTGAAGACATGATGATCAAAGGCAATACTATTTCCAGCCATCAAATCTAGAAGATCATGCATTTCAACAAGAGCTCCTTTGATAGCGTACCCATGAAGCAGAATGCCATAAGTAGTAGCATCGGGTTTTTGGCCCTTCTCAACCATATAATCAAAGATCTTTCTAGCTTCTGCGCATCTTCCGTTCTTGCAAAGATAGTCCATCAGCGAGTTATAAGTAACAACATTTGGTGCAGGACCATCTCTGCACATTCTGTTGAAAATTCTAACTGCCTCTTTCCACTGTCCAGAAGAGAAATATCCACGGAGAAGAATATTAAAAGTGGTAGTATCCGGCATAACACCTTTATCAAGCATCTGTTGAAAGACCCCCTCGGCCCTGTCCATTGCTTGAGCTTTGCACAGGCCATCAATGATTGAGCTGTAAGTCACAACATTTGGAAAAATCCCACGTTCCAGCATTTCACGATATAGGCTGTAAGCTTTTTCCACACAATCCTCTTTAAAGAAGCCAGCAATGACGGTGTTATATGACACCACGTCAGGTGTGCAGCTGCCTCCCTCATCAACCATCATGTGGAGCAGCTCGAGCGCCTCTTGACACTTCTTCTCGTCGCAGAGCCCATTGAGAAGAGTGTTGTAAGAGATGACATCTGGCGTGCAGCCGAGCTCGGGCATTCGTCGGAGTACTATGTCCATGGCCTCGCCAACCTTCTTCTCGGCACAGAGGCCCTTGAGCAGTTGATTGAAGGCGATGGTGTTCAACCTCCATCCCGTCTTAATGACGTAGCCGACGGCGGCGAAACCGAGCCCCAAGCGGCCCGCGCGGCAGCAAGAGCCGATGAGGATGCCGTAGGTGCATACGTCGGGAGCCACCTTCTTGGCGCCGGCTCGGGCCATGCGGTTGAAAAGGGAGATGGCGAGCGCGGGGCCGTTGCGAAAGGAAGAGGAGGAGGCCGGGGCGCGGGAGACGGCGGCGAGGAGATTGTTGAAGGCGTAGATCGAGGCGGGCCTGGCCTGCGGGAGCAATTCGTCGAACAGGTGGAGTGCGTCCTCAGGGGTGAGGTTTCCCGAGCTGGCGCTGTCTTTGATGATCTGCTCCAGCTCCGAGCATGGGCGGCGGCCGGAGCGCAGCCGGCGCGACATGTCTGGCTGGATCGGCGGGAGGCTGGGAGCTTCAGCTCACGCGGCGCCCAGAGTGGAGAGGAAAGAATGGATCAAGCTGGGCTGGCGGCTGCAAGCGGTTCGAGACCAGGATCACTGGTGAATCAAACTCTCCACTCCGGTAAACCTTAAGGTGGCCTCACATCTACCCTACGGCCCATCCCACCCCAGTTTCCTAATCCCCACTCAGTGGGCGGCGTTTGGTCGATTGATGGAACGCGGGTGGAGATGAGACTGAGAAAGGAGAGCGCATCCGACCTGAGGGCTGAGGAAGAAATCTTAGGTGGCTAGACCGCTAGGTGGGCGACGAGCTGCATAACGAGGAGGGGAGGCATCGCACGGGAGAGAAGGTGCCCAGCTGGCACGGCGGCGCAAAGAGCCGAGGAGGTGCGGCAGTGGCGCGACAAACTGGGGTGGGAGGGGCCGGGGAGTGCCTCAAGTGGGTATCCGGTGGCGTTGCGCCACAAGCCGGGGAGCGCGGCCGTGGTCTTTTTTTTCATTTGATGTGCAACTTGTACTTGCTAGTGTGTATTGTATTGTAGATTTTAGCCCTTCTTAATCTAATTTGATTGTCGTATTTTGAGAACAATTCGGAATAATTATCTTAATTAGTTTACTTCTTTTATTCTTTGCTCTTTATCGATTAGCATATGGCCATTTACTCTTCTATATATTGTATAGTTAGTCGAAATGTCGTGATCAAAGCTTGGCGAGGTCGAAGCCTGTTGATCGGACAAAGCCGTTTGAACCACTCAGCACAGAGCTGTTCGGAGCAATGATACAAGGCCATTCGGACCTGTCGATCGGACCATCCATCATAAGGCTGATCGGATCACCATCCAAATAAAGGAACCCAATTAATTAAATGCTGACTAGTGAGCACATTTCACTTAACATCCCCCACAGTGAGGAGGTCCCTTAGCAGGTGGGTGAAGACCATGGCGTTCACCCTGCATCCCATCTTAATAACGTTTCGTGATGACTATTTCACGCACTAGCGTTAGAGTGTTTTGTTGGTGCCATATTTTGCTACACTTTGAGTTAAGCTATGTTTGACTTTCATAGATGTTTGGTACACTACCATAGTATGGCACACCACTATTTCCTATCATCTTACCATGCTTATTATAAACACATTGCTTTGCCAAAATTCGCCTAGCATGTGTCCACCAAATTAGGCGCCAAAAAAGAGTGGCTTTTCATACCTTAGCAAGAAAATTATCTGTGATGTCTTCAATAAATTTCTAGCGTGTGTAAAAGACGCGCACGTATGTGTGGGTAATATGAGTGTGGTGTGTGTCTGCCATGTACACTCTCAAAAAACATAAGAAAAAAGTTGGGCGATTATAATCGCTTTCCTGCTATTCCAACACAATACTACTCCAATAAATTAAGTCAACCACACAAAAAAATGGACAAGGATATTTACACTTTCCTTACGGAGAATATGCCCAAACCTTTAATTAAGTAACACTCCAGGCTGTTCTTATCAGCCACAAAACCATTGCTTAGAGACAATTCAGAAATTGCTTGTATCCAAAAGAAAATGGTATTTTTCAGGGAGTGACTTTGCATGTGGCTGATATTTCCGCTTTGAAAAAACTAATATTAGCAACATAGCAGTAGAAGCTTCGAGGGAGAAGTTGTTTTCATCAATTTTGGAGAGGTAAGCCCCAGCCCTACTTGTGTCACCTCTCTGCAGTAACTTCCTTACTATAGCATTAAGCATACCGGAGTCTGGAGCACAGCCACTCTTCTCCATGACTAAAAACAGATCATCGGACTCTTCTAGCAACCCTTCTTCTATGAGATTCCCTATCATCAAGCGGTAGGTCACCACATCCGGCACTAAACCATTGGTCGAGATAGCAGCCAACAAATCCATGGCTTCATCCCTTCTGCCATGTTTAAGCAAGGCATCAATCATAATATTGAAAATGCAAGTATTAAGTTGAAAACCCGTTGAACATAGGTTCTGAAACATTCTGAGTGCTTCAGCAACACAATTATTTTTGCAAAGCCCATCAAGCAAAGTACCATAGGTAACCACATTAGGTTTCAAGCCAACTGAGGCCATATCATCAAGTAACTTCATCGTTTCATCCATCTTGCCAACTAAGCAGTGTCCATCTACTATTGTATTATATGAAACAACAGTAGGCTCCACACCTACACGCACCATCAAGTCAAAGAGTTTTTGGGCCTCCACAAGCCTTCCTTCTTTGCATAGGTTGCCCATTACAGTGTTGAAGAACACCACATCGGGATGGATGCCTCTATTCATCATTTCAAAAAATAATTCCTCAGCCTTCTCCCATTTGCCACAGGTGCAAAAACCATGAATAAGAGTGTTAAAAACAATGATGTTAGGAATTAATCCTTCATTATTCATCTGATTGAACTGGGATATAGCATCATCCACTCTGCCTATCCTGCAAAGTCCATCTATTACAGTTGCATAGCTGACTATATCAGGGCTCAATCCTTGCTGCCTCATTTTGGTAAAATAAAGCATTGCCTCATCTACCATTTCACGTTTAGCATATGCACATATCAATATGTTGAAGACATGATGATCAAAGGCAATACTATTTCCAGCCATCAACTCTAGAAGATCATGCATTTCAACAAGAGCTCCTTTGGTAGCGTACCCATGAAGCAGAATTCTGTAGGTAGCAGCATCCGGTTTTTGGCCCTTCTCAACCATAGAATCAAAGATCTTTCTAGCTTCTGCGCATCTTCCATTCTTGCAAAGACAGTCCATCAGCGAGTTATAAGTAACAACATTTGGTGCAGGGCCATCTCTGCACATTCTCTTGAAAATTCTAACCACCTCTTTCCACTGTCTAGAAGAGCAATATCCACGGAGAAGAATATTATAAGTGGTAGTATTCGGCATAACACCTTTATCAAACATCTGCTGAAAGACCCCCTCGGCCCTGTCCATTGCTTGAGCTTTGTACAGGCCATCAATGATTGAGTTGTAAGTCACAACATTTGGAAAAATCCCACGTTCCAGCATTTCACGATATAGGCTGTAAGCTTTTTCGACACAACCCTCTTTGAAGAAGCCAGCAATGACGGTGCTATATGACACCACATCTGGCATGCAGCTGCCTCCATCATCAACCATCATGTGGAGCAGCTCAAGCGCCTCTTGACACTTCATCTCGTTGCAGAGGCCGTGGAGAAGAGTGCTGTAAGAGATGACATCTGGCGAGCAGCCAAGCTCGGGCATTCGTCGGAGTACTATGTCCATGGCCTCGCCAACCTTCTTCTCGGCACAGAGGCCCTTGAGCAGTTGATTGAAGGCGATGGTGTTCATCCTCCATCCCGTCTTAATGACGTAGCCGAAGGCGGCGAAACCGAGCTCCAAGCGGCCCGCGCGGCAGCAAGAGCAGATGAGGATGCCGTAGGAGCATACGTCGGGAGCCACCTTCTTGGCGCCGGCTCGGGCCATGCGGTTGAAGAGGGAGACGGCGAGCGCGGGGCCGTCGCGCAAGGAAGAGGAGGCGGCCGGGGCGCGGGCGACGGCGGCGAGGAGACTGTTCAAGGCGTAGATCGAGGCGGGCCTGGCCTGCGGGAGCAATTCGTCGAACAGGTGGAGTGCGTCCTCGGGGCAGAGGTTTCCCGAGCGGGCTCGGTCTCTGATGTTCTGCTCCAGCTCCGAGCATGGGTGGCGGCCGGCGCGCAGCCGGCGAGACATGTCCGGCTGGATTGGCGGGAGGCTGGGAGCTTCAGCTCACGCGGCGCCAAGAGTGGAGAGGAAAGATGGATCAAGCTCTGCTGGCGGCTGCAAGCAGTTCGAGATCAGGATCAGGGGTGAATGGCGGGAGTTAATGCTTTGGATGTTGTGCTTAACATCGGCATCATGGGCGAATCCAACCCTCCACTCCGGCGCCGGTAACCCTCTCCTCTCCGTCGGTCATGATTTCAACTGTCTTGGGCGCTCTGCCGAAGAGACGAACGAGGAGCTAACTGTGGTCTTGTATCTACCCTACGGCCCGTCCCACCCCACGTTTCCCAACCCCGACGGAGTGGACGCATAGCTATTAAAGCTAGACCGGTTCCGGTGAACCGGTCGATCTTTAGATTCTAACCGGTAATTTATCGGTTTATCGGTCTAACCGGTAATTTATCGGTCCAATCGATGGTTCAATACGACTTAATAATATAGTAAGTTTCTTATATATCATAATATTTAACTTGCTCGTTTGGTCACCAATTTCCCCGTTGAGTACACCTCCCGTCCAACCGTGCTGATTTTTCTCCGGTTTTTTGCAGAACCAGCCGGTTCAACCGGGATTTTTTCGGTTCAACCCAGTTCAACTGCACAGGTGGTCCAACAATAAAACCAAACCAGCCTAGGCTTCGGTTCCGGCTTTTTCCGATCGAACCGCCGATCTAATCCGGTTTTAGTAACTGGGAGTGGACAGCGTTCGACCATTTAATCAAACTCGAGAATCCAAACCCAAGATGAGACGAGAGAGAGAGAAGAGCACATTAGACTCGAGAGCTAAGGAAGAAACCCTAGACGGCTAGACCGCTAGGCGGCGACTAGCTGCATGATAAGAAGGGGAGGTGTCACGTGAGCAGAGAAGGTGCCAAGGTGGGGGGGCCAATGCGGTGGTGCGAGGAGCTGAAGAGGCGCAGCCATGGCCCATGGCAATGGCGTGCGACGAGCTAGGGTGGGGGAGTCCGGACGAAGATGATGGAGGAGTTGAGGAGTGCCACGTGTGAGCATCGGGTGGGTATCTCTTTTTGTGTGATGTGCAACTTGAGGACTCTCTTGCAGTGCCTATTTTCTATATTTGCACGAGTCTTACAACAACCATGAGATTCACCTCTGCTGGCTGAAAATTGGTCGGTGGTGTTCAACATGAAGAGAATTAAGATATAGAAGGATTCAGAATGGGGAGAGAGGATTCAGGGAAACTCATTTGAGGACACAAACAAAGAGAAGAGAGTGGCAAGGACGTTCTTGCCTGGAGAGGGAGGTATTGGTGGGAGATGAAGTCACGGATAAGAACATTAAATGGTCAAATGTTATCTCGCTGATTGAGTAGAAACGCTACAGCGTTTTGTAGTCTTTTTGTTTAAAAAAACTAATATAACGGTTCAAAATTTTCGGGGGGAAAAACAACCCAGTACGAAGAATGAAGGGCTGGAGAGAGTAACGTATTTTGTAGACGCCAACTGATAATGATTGCTAATGAGCTTCGGTTCAGTTCACCGATCGCCAGCAATCCATTGACACCCGCTGCCCGCGTCCCCTGCTCCAGCAACGAGCTCCCCTGGTGCTGTCCTGCCACCGTGGCACAATGCCGTGCAGCTGCACCGCGCGGCCGCGGAAAGAAGGAATTTGTCAACCTTGTAGTTTTCAGCCAGAGGGAGCCTGTCATTGGCCCACCTGCATAGAGTAGACTGGAGCGCTAAGTTAGCGACCGATCGCCGCTCAGCGATTCTATGCACTGTAGTATCTTTGTTTTGTAGTGAAATTTTTTGTTTTTTAGTATTTTTGTGTTTTGATTTTTTTTTCTTGTATTCCTTTGCATCGTCCGCTCTAGATAAGCATGCCGTTTTTATTTTTACATTTTTTTTAAATTTAATTATGCCCAAGCCAACTCAGCTACAGTAAAAAATCAATCAACTACAGTGAAATTTCAGCAAAAACCAAAAACTATAGCTATTTCGAACGCCTCGACTCATCTCCTTGCAACCATATGGAATACAAGAGTCCTGTGCATGTCGCAGCGTAAGAAATGCAATCTTGCCTGATGACCTCGGTGGTAGATACACTCACTAGACCGCTGGACGCGATAAATCGGGAGGAGCCATCAGCATTCAAAATGTGATCTGTGCTCTTAAAACAGGAGTTTGCTTCATCAAAATAAGTTTGGTAACTAAACTTGAACCTTGTTTATAAATAACGTTTCGTGATGACTATTTCACGCACTAGCGTTAGAGTGTTTTGTTGGTGCCATATTTTGCTACACTTTGAGTTAAGCTATGTTTGACTTTCATGGATGTTTGGTACACTACCATAGTATGGCACACCACTATTTCCTATCATCTTACCATGCTTATTATAAACACATTGCTTTGCCAAAATTCGCCTAGCATGTGTCCACCAAATTAGGCGCCAAAAAAGAGTGGCTTTTCATACCTTAGCAAGAAAATTATTTGTGATGTCTTCAATAAATTTCTAGCGTGTGTAAAAGACGCGCACGTATGTGTGGGTAATATGAGTGTGGTGTGTGTCTGCCATGTACACTCTCAAAAAACATAAGAAAAAAGTTGGGCGATTATAATCGCTTTCCTGCTATTCCAACACAATACTACTCCAATAAATTAAGTCAACCACACAAAAAAATGGACAAGGATATTTACACTTTCCTTACGGAGAATATGCCCAAACCTTTAATTAAGTAACACTCCAGGCTGTTCTTATCAGCCACAAAACCATTGCTTAGAGACAATTCAGAAATTGCTTGTATCCAAAAGAAAATGGTATTTTTCAGGGAGTGACTTTGCATGTTGCTGATATTTCCGCTTTGAAAAAACTAATATTAGCAAGGTAGCAGTAGAAGCTTCGAGGGAGAAGTTGTTTTCATCAATTATGGAGAGGTAAGCCCCAGCCCTACTTGTGTCACCTCTCTGCAGTAACTTCCTTACTATAGCATTAAGCATACCGGAGTCTGGAGCACAGCCACTCTTCTCCATGACTAAAAACAGATCATCGGACTCTTCTAGCAACCCTTCTTCTATGAGATTCCCTATCACCAAGCTGTAGGTCACCACATCCGGCACTAAACCATTGGTCGAGATAGCAGCCAACAAATCCATGGCTTCATCCCTTCTGTCATGTTTAAGCAAGGCATCAATCATAATATTGAAAATGCAAGTATTAAGTTGAAAACCTGTCGAACATAGGTTCTGAAACATTCTGAGTGCTTCAGCAACACAATTATTTTTACAAAGTCCATCAAGCAAAGTACCATAGGTAACCACATTAGGTTTCAAGCCAACTGAGGCCATATCATCAAGTAACTTCATCGCTTCATCCATCTTGCCAACTAAGCAGTGTCCATCTATTATTGTATTATATGAAACAACAGTAGGCTCCACACCTACACGCACCATCAAGTCAAAGAGTTTTTGGGCCTCCACAAGCCTTCCTTCTTTGCATAGGTTGCCCATTACAGTGTTGAAGACCACCGTGTCGGGATGGATGCCTCTATTCATCATTTCAAAAAATAATTCCTCAGCCTTCTCCCATTTGCCACAGGTGCAAAAACCATGAATAAGGGTGTTAAAAACAATGATGCCAGGAATTAATCCTTCATTATTCATCTGATTGAACTGGGACATAGCATCATCCACTCTGCCTATCCTGCAAAGTCCATCTATTACAGTTGCATAGCTGACTATATCAGGGCTCAATCCTTGCTGCCTCATTTTGGTAAAATAAAGCATTGCCTCATCTACCATTTCACGTTTAGCATATGCACATATCAATATGTTGAAGACATGATGATCAAAGGCAATACTATTTCCAGCCATCAAATCTAGAAGATCATGCATTTCAACAATAGCTCCTTTGGTAGCGTACCCATGAAGCAGAATTCTGTAGGTAGCAGCATTGGGTTTTTGGCCCCTCTGGACCATAGAATCAAAGATCTTTCTAGCTTCTGCGCATCTTCCATTCTCGCAAAGATAGTCCATCAGTGAGTTATAAGTAATAACATTTGGTGCAGGACCATCTCTGCACATTCTCTTGAAAATTCTAACTGCCTCTTTCCACTGTCCAGAAGAGAAATATCCATGGAGAAGAATATTATAAGTGGTAGTATCCGGCATAACACCTTTATCAAACATCTGCTGAAAGACCCCCTCGGCCCTGTCCATTGCTTGAGCTTTGTACAGGCCATCAATGATTGAGTTGTAAGTCACAACATCTGGTGAAATCCCACGTTCCAGCATTTCACGATATAGGCTGTAAGCTTTTTCCACACAACCCTCTTTAAAGAAGCCAGCAATGACGGTGTTATATGACACCACATCTGGCATGCAGCTGCCTCCATCATCAACCATCGTGTGGAGCAGCTCGAGCGCCTCTTGACACTTCTTCTCGTCGCAGAGCCCGTCGAGAAGAGTGTTGTAAGAGATGATATCTGGCGTGCAGCCGAGCTCGGGCATTCGTCGGAGTACTATGTCCAAGGCCTCGCCAACCTTCTTCTCGGCACAGAGGCCCTTGAGCAGTTGATTGAAGGCGATGGTGTTCATCCTCCATCCCGTCTTAATGACGTAGCCGAAGGCGGCGAAACCGAGCTCCAAGCGGCCCGCGCGGCAGCAAGAGCCGATGAGGATGCCGTAGGTGCATACGTCGGGAGCCACCTTCTTGGCGCCGGCTCGGGCCATGCGGTTGAAGAGGGAGACGGCGAGCGCGGGGCCGTCGCGCAAGGAAGAGTAGGCGGCCGGGGCGCGGGTGACGGCGGCGAGGAGATTGTTCAAGGCGTAGATCGAGGCGGGCCTGGCCTGCGGGAGCAATTCGTCGAACAGGTGGAGTGCGTCCTCGGGGCAGAGGTTTCCCGATCGGGCTCGGTCTCTGATGTTCTGCTCCAGCTCCGAGCATGGGTGGCGGCCGGCGCGCAGCCGGCGAGACATGTCCGGCTGGATTGGCGGGAGGCTGGGAGCTTCAGCTCACGCGGCGCCCAGAGTGGAGGGAAAGAATGGATCAAGCTGGGCCGGCGGCTGCAAGCAGTTCGAGATCAGGATCAGGGGCGAATGGCGGAAGTTAATGCTTTGGATGTTGTGCTTACCATGGGGATTTCAGCTCACAGGCGATTGAGCGCTCTGCCGAAGAAGACTAGTGGTAAGATAATAAATTTCCGGGCCCAAAAAGCTAACTGTGGCCTCGTATCTACCCTACGGCCCGTCCCACACCCCGACCGAGTGGACGGCGTTCGGCCATTTAATCAAATCCGAGAACCCAAGATGAGACGAGAGAGAAGAGCGCATTAGACCACCTGAGGTCTAAGGAAGTAAGGAGGAAATCTTAGATGGCTAGACCGCTAGGTGAGTGACAAGCTGCATGATGAGAAGGGGAGACGTCGTGTGAGCAGAGAAGGTGCCAAGACGGAGGCAAACCAATGAGGCGGCGCGAGGAGCTGCAGAGGTGCGGCCATGGCCCGTGGCAATGGCGCGACGAGCTAGGGTGGGGGAGAGCCGAGGAGGAGATGATGGAGGAGCCGAGGAGTGCTATGTGTGGGCGTCGGGTGGATTGCGCTGCTGTCTATGTGGTCTCTTTTTCGTGTGATGTGCAACTTGAGGACTTAAAGGTATGAGCTGTATTACAGATTTCGGATCTTCTCAATCTAATTTGATTGACCTATGCATTTCGAGATCAATTCTGAACAATTATCTTAATTAGTTGTTTTGTTTTCATTCTTTGCTCTTCAACGATTAGCATATGGCCATATACTCTTGTATATATATTGTATAGTTGGTTGTATCCTTGTATTTGTTGGTAGATTTGAATTGCACAGACTGTATTTCCTACATTTATTTTAATGTAATTTAGTCTTTTAAACATATCCTTTATTTTTATCCCGTCTTCGCCGCTGATCGGGATTCGACAAGTGATTTTTAGTGACACGTAAAATCTATGTGCATCGCTCTTTGGAGAAGACGGAGATGGGGTCTTCCGGAAGAGTTAGTTTCTGATGGTAGATGCTTTTGGCAGCCGTTGTAGTGTTTCAGTGCAAAGCTTGCGTGTCTTTGAATTCTTCTCGCCCCTATGTTTGGTTAGAAGATATTCTTGAGTTTGTAACCTAGTTGGTAGGTAGCGATTGTCTAGTTAATGGAAACATGTGTTTTCTTTTTTTAAAAAAAAATGTTTGCAGTCACAAAGGCAAGATGTCACTCGTCCAACCAACCATCCTAAACTGAAGCAAAATATACACAGCATAAAATTAAGCACAATTTTGCTTTATTTTGAAAGCATAACCAACATGGTTACCAGTGCATTGGCCAAATACTCATTGACAATCATGTTACCAGTGCATTGGCCAAATACTCATTGACAATCATGCAAGTCCTGGCTAAAGACATGCCTGAACACATACCACAGATGTCATCATCAAAATCAATTGTTAGTGTTTCAGTTAAGCAGGCCGCTTAGAAATATCTACACCGTTAAATAGAGACATGTTAATGCGTCAATTGCTTTTTATATATACAGATGAAATGCTTAATTAAACTGCAAAGAAGTCGTGGACATTCATGTGAGCACATACAAAAGATCCTCAAACCGCAGGAAGGACCGAGGAATGAAGGACGGTCTAATACAGAAGTGCATATAAAAGATCTTTGGATGATTAGTCTGCATTATCCGAGGTAATTCAGTGCTGCAGTGCAGACTCCTAGAAGCATGGTAGTGCAGGCATAGCCACAATAAAACCTAGAAAAGAACGAAAGTTAACTCATGGGAACATAAATCGCAAAAGCATCAGAAACATTACTTGAATATATGGGTTAGAGAAAAAACTTGTCTATGTGGAAACCATGAAAATTAAACTAAGAAGCATTGTTGACAAAACAGATTCCCAATCCTAAGGGAAGAAGGATATGCAAATGTGCCAACTTTTAAAGGGTATCAATTGCACCAAGTTGCCAATCTCTGAAGTGGTATCAATTGCTAACATCATCCAAATATGGCAGACTTCAGATATGATCTTCAACTACAAAGGCCAACAAAGAGTGCTAAGACGTAACACATCTACCTACCTAAAGGCAAGACCAAGTCAACAAGTATCGAACAAGGCTAACCAGTACGATTAGGACCCAGTGGCACAATGAGCTGGTTATGCATTGACAGGGACCATAAAAGCAATACCTTAGAAATCATCAATAATAAGTAATGTAAAAGATAATCAAGTCAAAGTTGGTAAATCCAATACTGACATTTTTCATATCAAACAGTAATGAGATTGTTGGAGCTTGTACCTGTAAATGTGTAGGTCATTAGAATATACAAGCAACATAAATGTTCTGAAAACATCTGAAGTCTCAACATAAGAAATGCAATAACACTGTTGTACTCCCTATATATATACTGCCTGTTGGGCCTCTTCAATAATATACATAATATTTATAATACTGTGCATGTCGCAGCATAAGAAATGCAATCTTGCCTGATGACCTCGGTGGTAGATACACTCACTGGACCGCTGGACGGATTCGCACATGGGCACACGAGATAAATCGGGAGGAGCCATCAGCATTCAAAATGTGATATGTGCTCTTAAAACAGGAGTTTGCTTCACCAAAATAAGTTTGGTAACTAAACTTGAACGTTGTTTAAAAATAACTAGCTAAATGTCTGTGCTATGCTACGGAGGCTGCGTTGCATTGTCCCCTGGACAACTTCTCATTGTCCACATCAGTGATCCAGATATATGTACTGTTCTCCAGATGCAGTAGGACTTTACTGGTCCATTGTTGTAACCTGAATTGGCATAGGACGTAGTGTTGGACAAATTTCAGCTCCCCAGGGAGACTGGTATATTCAACAATCAACATAGCTCCTACACCACACGCTCTGAACTCAAAGCACAGTCTATCTTTGTGGTCGAAAAGCACCTGTTTGACTTGATCAACAAAAGCAACACCACATTCTTTTAAAGCTAATATGGACATTACCAAATGTATATAAAGCAGAGCTAATATAAAATTTGAAGACATTAACTTGAACAGAAAGCACTATCGAGTTATGCTCATTTCAACTAGATATGGTATATTGTAAAGAACATTCAGTAATTCACAATTACAGGGAACAATAGGGAGTGCCAATAATCAATTACATCTATCCTCCCTAATGAGAAACCACATGCACGAATTGTTGAACAAATTTAACTAGTAAAACTTGGAGCAGTAACCCATGTACATTGACAAACGATGAAAGGTAACGACGAAAGTAAACAAGAATAGATTGGTACATCCAAAGTCCAACATTTTTTATCTATCAAAGGTTCAAACAGTAACAAAATTGGTCGAATACCCATACGTACTTGTGTAGGCCATTAATAAATGAACGGCAATGTTCTTAAAGCATATACCGAAAGGAACAAAATATCAACGATAGTAAGCATACACAAAAAACATAACTTCAGAGATGCAGTATTCATAAGTAAAACTCAGGCAAGTGAAATTTAAAGGTTTTACATCTTGTGCAACCACATTATAGCTATTAACCATGAGTATCCCTGGTTGGGGCATGAGAGCAATGCAGTACTGACTTATCTCCTGTAAGACATTAAGATGCGATCAAATTCTGCAGAATATTAGTTATCCTTCAGATCCTACGGTTTTCCGACGTATCACTGAAGAATATCCTAGCAGCCGAACTGCCGAAGGGTTGTCCAGAACTCCAGATCATAAACTGGTCTGGCCAAAGAAACTTTTGGTTATACAATTAGACGAAAAGCGTTAACCTCTTATCTGGCTTGAATCCACAAGGCAATGTGGTGGCTGATGGTATATCTTCCTACAACTGTTACAGGAGTGTGTTCTTGGTGCAAACCACAGGTGGAGGAGTACGCTGCTCTGCAACAGTAGAGCTTGTGGGTTTAAAACCCAGCGGAGACAAAGATGGGGAGATAAAGATGGCGAAGCAGGTGCTCCCGTGGGCTCTCCATGCTCCACTGAAACACCAGAAGGGTCAGCACCAATATCACCGGCAGCAGTGATGGCTTGGCCTGGCTAAGTGGGAACCATGATTGACCTGAAACAATATGTGCGTTTAAGATCAAATGTTTGTGAAAACAATTTCTATTTAACTCTGACTGCTCAAAAAACTTTCTGGCAGTCAATGTGCACCAAAAAATCCAGAAGTTGAACACTGCATCATTGCATCAATACTTCTTTGCCCATGAAAACACAACAGATGATGCATACCTAAATATTCACTATGATAAATGTTGCCCAAACCCAGAAAAAAGAAGACAGCACAAGTACTTCCTTAATTAACACAAAAGATAAATGTTCACGAAAATCACTATATCACTCTCATTTCATAACAGACATTTTCACCGTTAAAGAACACTACAACAATGTATGTTTTGTCCACAACAGATAAAGAGGAAAATAAAAGCCACTAGGGACCATACACCAAATAAACAAACCCAGTTAATTATATGCTGATCGGTGAGCACATTCCACTTCACATCCCCATAGATGAATTACTCCCCTTTGAAGAGTTGTTATCAGTTTATCACAAAAGGAAATAAACCTTTGAGAACATACCAAAATTATTTGAAGGAATGCCATTTTACAGGTCCACATATCAACAGAATTTTCATATCCAAAAGTCCACAGAGTAAAGTTCGGCAGAAAATGAAGTTACACAACCAATAGTATCACAGTATACTTGACTAAAAATGAAAGGCTCAATTACAACTGGGAGTCTTGGACGAAAGAAAACTTACATATAGTTTTTGAAGAAAAGGGCTTACCTGGAGTATGCGGGACAGATAAAAAAGTTTTAATTAATTCATCAACCATTGCTGGCAGCTTTCAAAACGAACCAAATACCAACAAAACACACATAGCCAAGCAGACATTAGCAAGAAAAAAATAGAAACCTACAGTAAAAGAGAGTCATGATTCACCTCAACAAATGACAAAGAAGTTGTGATTTGTGATTGTTGAAGTATAAGTGAATTGCTCACCTTTCCTCATTAGCTTAAGCTTTTGGGTGAACTGGATGGTGCATAAAACTTAATATAGTATCAGAGCCAAAAGGTCTTGAATTTGGGACCCAGTTGGCGCAATTAAAAAATAATAATTGCAGCCCACTTCTATTCTACGTCTTAAACCTGAGAGAGCCTACACGTGAGAGGGAGTGTTGAAGTATAAGTGAATTGCCCACCTTTCCTCATCAGCTTAAGCTTTTGAGTAAACTAACTGGTGCATGAAACCTCATCAGCTTAAGCTTTTGAGTGAACTAACTGGTGCATGAAACTTAATAGTGATTACCCTCTGAGAGGACTAATTCATATCTAAACTTCCATAGCAAAGTCATCATGTTCCAAGGTACAGTTTTTTTTATATAATACTCCTTCCATTTGGTCACCTGACCTTCTTCAACCCATTGGAATATCAGAACTACAACATTTTATTGTTAGAAAACATAAGAAAAAAGTTGTGAGATTATAATCGCTTTTCTGCAATTTCAACACAATACTACTGCAACAAATGAAGCCAACCATACAAAAAAAGGGCAAGCACTTTCCTTACGGAGAATATGCCCAGACCTTTAATTAACACTCTAGGCTGTTCTTATCAGCCACAACCATTGCTGGCAGACAATTCAGAAATTGCTTGTATCCACAAGAAAATGGTATTTTTCCGGGAGTGACTTTGCTTGTTGCTGATATTTCCGCTTTGAAAAAACTGATATTAGCATGGAGGCGGTAGAAGCTTCAAGGGAGAAGTTGTTCTCATCAATTTTGGAGAGGAATGCCCCAGCCCTACTTGTGTCACCTCTCTGCAGTAACTTCCTTACTATAGCATTAAGCATATTGGAGGTTGGAGCACAGCCACTCTTCTCCATTACTAAAAACAGATCATCAGACTCTTCTAGCAACCCTTCTTCTATGAGATTCCCTATCATCAAGCGGTAGGTCACCACATCCGGCACTAAACCATTGGTCGAGATAGCAGCAAACAAATCCATGGCTTCATCCTTTCTGCCATGTTTAAGCAAGGCATCAATCATAACATTGAAAGTGCGAGTATCAAGTTGAAAACCCATCGAACATAGGTTCTGAAACATTCTGAGTGCTTCAGCAACACAATTATTTTTACAAAGTCCTCCTAGAATTGTTCTGTATGTAATAATATCCAACCGTATTCCACTCTCGATCATATTGAGATAGAGTTCCTTTGCATCAGCAGTTCTCCCAATCTGAAATAAACCATGCAGTATAGTATTATATGTAATAACATCACAGTGAACTCCCTTGCTCAACATTTCTCTCAAAAGAGCAAATGCATCCTCTGTCCTACCATCTTTACAATAGCCATCAAGCAAACTATTATAGGTAACCGCATCAGGTTTCAAGCCAATTGAGACCATATGATCAAGTAACTTCATCGCTTCATCCATCTTGCCAACTAAGCAGTGTCCATCTATTATTGTATTATATGAAAAAACAGTACGCTCCACACCTACATGCACCATCAAGTCAAAGAGTTTTTGGGCCTCCACAAGCCTTCCTTCTTTGCATAGGTTGCCCATTATAGTGTTGAAGAACACCGCATCGGGATGGATGCCTCTATTCATCATTTCAAAAAATAATTCCTCAGCCTTCTCCCATTTGCCACAGGTGCAAAAACCATGAATAAGGGTGTTAAAAACAATGATGTTAGGAATTAATCCTTCATTATTCATCTGATTGAAGTGGGAAATAGCATCATCCACTCTACCTGTCCTGCAAAGTGCATCTATTACCATTCCATAGCTGACTATATTAGGGCGCAATCCATGCTGCCGCATTTTATTAAATATATGCATTGCCTCGTCTACCATTTCACGTTTAGCATATGCACATATCAATATGTTGAAGACACGATGATCAAAGGCAATACCATTTCCAGCCATCAAATCTAGAAGATCATGCATATCAATAAGGGCCCCTTCAGTTGCATACCCATGAAGCAGAATTGTGTAGGTCGTAGCATCAGGTTTTGGCCCTTCTCAACCATAGAATCAAAGATCTTTCTAGCTTCTGCACATCTTCCATTCTTGCAAAGATAGTCCATCAGTGAGTTATAAGTAACAGCATCTGGTGAAGGACCATCTCTGCACATTCTCTTGAAAATTCTAACCGCCTCTTTCCACTGTCCAGAAGAGAAATATCCACGGAGAAGAATAGTATAAGTGGTAGTATCCGGCATAACACCTTTATCAATCATCTGCTGAAAGACCCCCTTGGCCCTGTCCATTGCTTGAGCTTTGTACAGGCCATCAATGATTGAGTTGTAAGTCACAACATCTGGTGAAATCTGCCGATCCAGCATCTCACGAAATAAGCTGTAGGCTTTGTCCACATGACCCTCTTTAATGAAGCCATCGATGACGGTGTTATATGACACCACATTAGGTGGGCAGCTGCCTCCGTCATCAGCCATCAGGTGGAGCAGTTCGAGTGCCTCTTGACACTTCTTCTCATCGCAGAGCCCGTTGAGAAGAGTGTTGTAAGAGAAGACATTTGGCGTGCAGCCGAGATCGGGCATTCGTCGGAGTACTATGTCCATGGCCTCGCCAACCTTCTTCTCGGCACAGAGACCCTTGAGCAGGTGGGTGAAGACGATGGCGTTCACCCTCCATCCCGTCTTAATGACGTAGCCGAAGGAGGCAAAACCGAGGTCCAAGCGGCCCGCGCGGCAGCAACAGCCGATGAGGATGCCGTAGGTGCATATGTTGGGAGCCACCTTCTTGGCGCCGGCTCGGGCCATGCGGTTGAAGAGGGAGACGGCGAGCGCAGGGCCGTCGCGCAAGGAAGAGGAGGCGGCCGGGGCGCGGGTGACGGCCGCGAGGAGATGGTTGAAGGCGTAGATCGAGGCAGGCCTGGCCTGCGGGAGCAATTCGTCGAACAGGTGGAGTGCGTCCTCGGGGCGGAGGTTTCCCGGTCGGGCTCGGTCTCTGATGATCTGCTCCAGCTCCGAGCATGGGCGGCGGCCGGCGCGCAGCCGGAGAGACATGTCTGGCTGGATCGGCGGGAGGCTGGGAGCTTCAGCTCACGCGGCGCCCAGAGTGGAGAGGAAAGAATGGATCAAGCTGGGCCGGCGGCTGCAAGCAGTTCGAGATCAGGATCAGGGGCGAATGGCGGGAGTTAATGCTTTGGATGTTGTGCATAACATCGGCATCAGGGGCGAATCCAACCCTCCACTCCGGCGCCGGTAACCCTGTCCTCTCCGGCGGTCACGATTTCAGCTCCACAGGCGCTTGGGCGCTCTGCCGAAGAGACGAACGAGGAGGAAGACTAGCGGTAAGATAATAATTTTTTAGGCCCAAAAAGCGACAAGGCTAACAGTAGCCTCGTAGTCATATGTACCCCACGGCCCGGCCCTCTCCGTGTTTCCCAACCGTCACCGAGTGGACGGAGTTGCCTATTAATTGAACTCAAGTACCTGAGACGAGACGAGATCGAAGGAGAAGAGCTTATTAGACCTAAGCGCTAAGGAAGAAATCCTAGGTGGCTAGGCCGCTAGGCTAGCGATAAGCTGCATGGAGAGAAGGGGAGGTGTCACACGAGCAAAGAAGGGGCTAGCCGATGCGGTGCTGAGGTGCAACCATCGCCTGTGGCAACGACGCGACGAGCTATGGTGAGGGGAGCCAGGAGGAGACAATTGAGAAGCTGAGGAGTGATCGGGTGGGTTGCGTCGTTTTCTATATGGTCTCTTTTTTATGTGATATGCAATTTGATGATTTACAGATATGAGATGTATTACAGATTTTGGTCCTTTTCGATCTAATTTGATTGATCTCTACATTTTGAGATCAATTCCAAACAATTATCTTAATGAGTTGATTTCTTTTCATTCTTTGCTCTTTAGTGATTAGCATATGGCCATATACTCTTCTATGTATAGTATAGTATAGTTGTATCTTTGTATTTGTTGGTAGCTTTGAATTGCATAGACAATGTTTCTTGCGTTTGTTTTAATGTAACTTAGTCTTTTAAATTCATATTTTATTTTTATCCTGCCTATCGGGATTCAACAAGTGATTTTGAGTGACACACAATCTGTGAGTATTGCTCTCTGGATAATACTAAGGGGGCACTCGTTTTAGCGATAGCTTCAAATTTTTGGTTGAAATTTCACTATAACTGGCTTTTTTACTGTAGTTGATTTGGCTTTTTGAGCATAATTAATTTTAAAAAAATGTAAAAATAAAAAAGACATATTAACCCATTAGGGACAATACAAAGGAACACGGGAAAAAAGAAAATACAAAAAACCCTAAAATATCTAAAAAATCAGAAAAAGACAAAATACTGAATAGTGAAAAAAAAAAGCAGAAGCTAGAAGCTGAAGCCGAAAAAAACCGAAACGAGCGGGGCCTAAGATAGGATCTTCCGGAAGAGTCAGTTTCTGATGGTAGATGCTTTTGGCAGTTGTTGTAGTGTTTTAGTGCAAAGCTTGCGTGTCTTTGCTCTGTTCTTTATTCACTTATGATAGCTTATGGCTATGTGCAGTAATTAGTTTTTAAACAGTGTTTTTTAAGACAGAGTCAACAGGAAGATTGTAGTAAAAAGTGTACTGAGTTCAGCTGGATTGGCCAAAATCACAT
The DNA here is from genome assembly GCA_036346265.1 of Melocanna baccifera. NCBI lineage: Eukaryota > Viridiplantae > Streptophyta > Magnoliopsida > Poales > Poaceae > Melocanna > Melocanna baccifera. The sequence continues at coordinate 3,041,286 of CM070704.1, forward strand.
ACGACTATTTTCTCTATATATTATCTCTCACAAACAGTCAGAATTCAAAATTTTAAATCATAAGTCATAACCCAAAAGAACCTATCCGAACTTCTCACCCCTATGTTTCGTAAGAAGATATTCTAGCGTGTAACCCAGTTGGCAATTAGCGATTTGTCTAGTTTGTCTAGTTAATGAAAATATGTGTTTTCTTTTTTTTCAAAAAAAGTTTTTAGTCACATTCTTAGATAATGTGTGTAATATTTTTAATCACTGTATGCAACAAAAATATGTGATATAAAAGTCGATGTTGCATACATGAAATAAAAAATATTACAAGAAAAACACAGACGAAAAATGTTACAAACATGGATGAAAAATATTGCAAATATGGTTGAAAAATGTTACAGCCGAACGTCCGGAGCTAGCACCCGGATTGGACGTCCAGGTGCTAGCACTCCTTTCTTTTATTGCTCTATTCCTTTTGTCCTCTTGGCTTGCTAGTCGCCTTGGTTTAGGCGACAAGCCTATGCTCTCTCTTTTTCCTCGATGCTTCTCATGTGCGGCTTGTTTATGACTCAGAGATGCTGAGCAACGAGCGAGACAGAGATGACTACAGATGAAAATGACGAGTCACTCAACCTACGAAAAAACCACTTGTGGATGTTGTGTAGGTGCCGCACTAATGTCGTGTGGACGCCGCCTCAGATGATCGGTGTTGGCACCGTGCGACGACCGCTCCCAGGAGTCGTCTTCTCCCGAGGGCAGCGACTAGGGCTTCCAATCTAGAGCTTTGATACCATTTGAACACACAGTAAAAATAAACGATCAAGAGAACGGGAAATACGGATTTAACGTGAAAAACCCTTGCAGGAAAAATCACAGATGTGTGAAGTCAAATCATTATAATAAGAAGATATTACAATGAGGTTCTTGCCTTCCTATGGACTACTGGGGTACATATATAGAGCGAGAGAAACAAGTCCCACACGGAGAAAAAACTGAATCAGAGTCGATTGCTACAGGTTGACACCACGTATGATATAGCCTGCGCATGGCCCTGGCACCACTCATGCTACGTCTGACATGAGGTGATGCCATATCCTACACGTATACGGTACGAATTCGGATCAAACTGCACCAGTCATCATCTTCAAATGTACAGGCTGACCTACTCAACCCATTGGCATACCATAATTACTCGACTTGACTGTCATAAAACATAAGAAAATAATTTGTAAGATCATGGATGTTTCCCTGCAATTCGAACACAACATATATATTTGCAGGGCATTATGCCCAATTAAATAAAAAGGACAAGTATTTTTGTACAAGGATGTTTACACTTTGCTTATGGAGAAAATACTCATGTTATTTTCAGCCACAAAACCATTGCTGGGAAATAATTCAGCAATTGCTTGATTCCATAGGACAAATATATTTTCTAGGGAGAGACTTCCAATGCTGCCGATATTTCCCTTAAGAAAAGTGATACTAGCAAGGAAGCAGTGGAAGCATGAAGGAAGTTCTTCTCATCAGTTCTGGAGAGGTAAGCACCACCATCCCTTCTTACATCACCTCTCTGCAATAATATCCTAACTATAGCATTTAGCATGCGGGAGTTTGGAGCACAACCACTCTTCTCCATGGCTAAATACAGATCATCAGACTCTTCTAGGCTTCCAGCAACCCTTCTTCTACGAGATTTCCTATCATCAAGCTGTCGACAACTCACAACCATGCGCTAAAATAACACCAAACAAATCCATGGCTTCATCCTTTCTGCCAACTTTAAGCTACAAGGCACCAATCATAATATTGTAAGCCCCGATCAACTTGGCTTTTCGTCGCTGGTGTTGGGCGATTAAAACACTGTAGTAGGTACTGTAGCTACAGTACTGCTACAGTAAAATTATTTTTTTCGATTTTTTCGTTTTTTTTTTTAAAAAAATTACTTACACTTTTTTTCGTTTTTCGTTTTCGGTTTTTTTTTCAATTTTTTTACATTTAATTATACTCAATAAACCAACTCAGCTACAGTGTTTTTTCAGCCAGCTACAGTATTTTTTCAGCAAAAGTCAAAAACCATCGTTATTCCGATCACCCCCTAAGTCAAGCTGAAAACATACTGAACATTGAACAATGTGAACATAAGTTCTGAAACATGCTGAGTGCTTCATCAACACAGTTATTTTGACAAAGCCCAGCTAGAAGTATGTTGTGCGTGCTAATTTCCAAGTGTGTTCCACTTCTGATCATCTTGAGACGGAGTTCTTTTGCAGGAGTAGTTCTCCCAGTCTGAAATAACCCACGCGGTGTTATGTTATACGTAATAAATCCAAGCTTAACTCCCTTGCTCAATATTTCTCGGAGAAGAGCTAATGCCTCCCCAGTCCTACCATCTTTACAGTAGCCATCGAACAAAGTATTCTAGGTAACACCATCAGGTTTTGAAACCAATCAAGACCATACCATCAAGTAATTTCATCGCTTCATCCATATTACCATCTAAGCAGTATCCATCTATCTTTGTACTATATGAAACGACATCATGCATCACACCTAGATGTGCCATCAAGCCAAAGATATTTTTGGCTTCCATGAGCCTTCCATCCTTTGCATAGATTGCCCATTATTGTGTTGAAAAACACTGCGTTGGGATGGGTGCCTCTATTCATCATTTCGAAAGCTAATTCCTCAGCCTTCTCCCCTTTGTCAAAGGTGCACAAACCATGAATTGAGGAGGTAAAAGCAATGATATCCGGAGTTAAACCTTCATTGATCATCTGATTGAATTGGGACATAACATCAATAACCGTTCCATAGCTGACTATATCAGGGCTCAATCTGTGCTGCCGCATTTTATTAAAGATATGTATTGCCCCATCTACCATTTCACATTTAGCGTATGCAGATATCGGTAAGTTCAAGACACGATGGTTAGGTGGAATACCATTTCCTTCCATCAAATCTAGGAGATCCTGCGTATCAACAAGAGCTCCTTTACCCATGAAGCATAATGCTATAGGTCATAACACTAGGCTTTTGGCCCTTCTCAACTATAGAATCAAAAATCTTTCTAGCTTCTGCACTTCTTCCATTCTTGCAAAGATAGTATATCAGCGAGTTATAAGTGACAATGCCTGGTGCAGGACAATCTCTGAACGTTCTCCTGAAAATTCTATCCGCCTCTCTCCACTATCCTGAATAGCAATATCCATGGAGCAGAGTATTATGTGACAAGAAAAAATCCATATAACACCCTAAACTCTATTCAGCACCTCAAACTATGAAACTAGACATCTAACTCGTGACTTTGTAATTTAGTTTAAATAACACTCTGACTCATTTCGCATAGTGGCATTGCACGTATGGCGTGATGAGTGAACGGTTGTCACTAGAATAACACACTAGTCAAATTTAAGTGAATAATAGGTGAAGTCTATAAGGACTTCTCCCCCAAATTGAAACATAGGGGAGGGAGCTACAGGGGGCGACAACCATGGAAGCACAGCTGGAGGTCGGTGGGGGAGAAGCCTACCTATCATTGACCCAATTTGGCCAATGTGTCATTCTATGTAGCAAAACAACCCATTCTATTAAGTTACATGCACCAGTCGGTTTACCTAAAAGTTTAAACTGATGAGGAAAGATGAGCAATTCACTTATACTTCAACACTCCCCCTCACGTGTAGACTCTTTCAGGCGTAAGACGTGGAATAGAAGTAGGCTGCAATTATTATTTTTAATTGCGTCAACCAGATCTTGAACTCAAAATCTCTTGTCTCTGATACCATATTGAATTACATGCACCTGCCAGTTCACTCAAAAAACTTAAATTGATGAGGAAAGGTGGACAATTCACTTATATTTCAATACACTTATCACGTCATGTGAGTAATATCATCTTATGAAACCGGGTTAATGTGTTATTTGAACCAGATTGTAAAGTTTGGAGAGTCAGATGTCTAGTTTCATAGTTCAAAGTGCTGGACGAAATTTTGAGCAAAGTTCGGTATGTTATATGGACTTATTCCTATGTACCATTATTCAGCACAACACCTTTATCAAACATCTGCTGAAAGGCCCCCTCGGCCCTGTTCATTGCTCTCCGCTCCAAACGTCTCCAACTTCTAGTTTTTTTGGCTTTCGGTTTATTTAAGCCAGAAGTCATTTAGAACATATCGACTTCTAATTTTGATTTATTTTGGTTTTTTTAGCTTTTGTCTTTTTTTTCTCCTTATTCCTTTGTATTGTCCGTAACAATATGACGACTTTTCCCAATTTTTTCTTATTTTTTCTCAAAAAAACTAACAACCACTATAGTACAGTTTCAATCAAAAACCAAAAGCCACAACCATAGTTGAAGCACTACCTTAGCTTTGCATAGGCCATCAATGATTGAGCTCTAAGTCACAACATTTGGATAGATCCCATGATCCAACATTTCGCGATATAGGCTGTAAGCTTTGTCCACACTGTTAGAGACAATCTGATCAACAGCCGCGTCCGTACGAACGCGACGATCCGTACGAACGTCGGTTCATCGTCGGCAACTGCCACCACTTCATCATCTATATATATTGTAACTTTTTCATGTACAGACAATCAAGGAAATAATAGAAAGCAATAGTTCTTGTTCAAAACCTCTTGCAATACACACAATCCTGTTTAAAGAAGCCATCGATGATAGTGCCATACGGCACCACATCAGGTGTGCAGCTTCCTCCATCATCAATCATAATGTGGAACATCTTGAGAGCCTCTTGACACTTATCATCGCAGAGCCCCTTGAGAAGAGTGTTATGGGAAACTACACTTGGAGCGCAGCTGATCTAGGGCATTCGTCGGACCACTGCGTCCATTGTGTTGCTCGTCCTCTTCTCGGCGCAGAGGCCCATGAGCAGAGGAGTGAAGGCAATGGCATTCACCCTCCATCCTGTCTTGATCACGTAGCCGAAGCCAGCGAAACCGAGGTCCAAGTGGCCCACGCGGTAGCAGCAGCCGATGAGGACGCTGTAGGTGCATATGTTGGGAGCCACCTTCTTGACGCTGACTCAGGCCATGTGGTTGAAGAGGGAGACAGCAAGTACGGGGCCATCACACACGAAAGAGACGACAGTGAGATGCTGGTTGAAGGGGATAAAACCGAGGCCGGCCTGGCCTGCGGGAGCAATTCGTTGGAACAGGTGGTGCGCGTCCTCGGGGTGGAGATGCATGATACATGTAGATATTTTTTTATCATCCCTGTAAGGTACCAATTCATCTATTAATCTAGCACCAAGAGATACTAAGAGTACCAAGAGTTCAAAAGATGAAGATACTATGATTTTAAGAATAACTTGGTAGAAAGGTACAGATACCTCTTGGGTACCTCCTAAGGATGATTATTGTATTGAGAAGTACTATCGCACGGTATGTCATTGGAAGGCATCCCAACAACATACCTTCTCTTGCACCGCCCCTCCCCTCCCTCTCTCTATGTTTCATGAAGGAAGAGAGAGTACGTCATCGCCGGCTGCCATTGCCGCACCGCCTTGGACAACTCCGTGCACCTCCTGCCGCCTCCACCACCACCCATGGTTAGCAGTGATGTCACTGCCTCATCGCATCTCCCCCCGACCCCTCCCCGTCGCCCCGCCCCGCCCAACTTAACTACCACAGCTGCCATTGCCACCACTCTCCGGCTCCGCCCACCACCCTCCTATCCCGCCCATCACCGTCGTCACCGCCCACCATTGGGCCGCCGCCTCCCCCCGACCTCCTTCTATGCCCGGAGGGAAGGATGAACCCGTAGTGAAGGAGCGGGATTTCCCTTCTCCGATGCCAGATCTGGCGACGGCGCCCCTCCAAGCCACCGGATCTAGTGTGTGGCGAAGCCGGCCGTGAAGGCGAGGAGATTGATGGCGGTGCTCACACGAGGAGAGCGAGGAGATCGAAGAAGGGAATGTGAGGCGGAGGTGACGCATGTGCGAGCAAAGCGGACGAGTGGTTAAGGGCGACGCTTTAAGATTCGCGCATGCAGGGATCGAACAGTGATGGACTATACCGTTGAATGGTGTCCGAACGGAATACCGTTCTTTAGATTTTCCCTATTGTATTGATAGCCTCTATAAAATAAAAACTATTGTATTGATAGGATGCAATGAGATTTTCGTTTCCTTCTTTTAATCTCCTCCCCTTCTTGTGTTAAAGACTTTTCAATCCAAGCTATACAACAGTTCTGTTCTAGAATGCACAATGGCAAATGTCAGTCACGTTGTCCTGCTCTAGTTCTGCAGTTGCTCGCCCTGGTTCAGAAACAACTCATCCCACATGTAAGACCAGAACAATGCACCATGGAATGAATTTAAAATGGCTAATTTATAGATTAGCCATCCTAAACTTACAGCATAAAAACCACAATGCTGATTTTTATGAAAGCATAAGCTGCAAAACCAAGTCTTATTGTTCGTCAGCAACAAACAAACACACATACTTCAGGCCACTTGGAAATGACTCAACAAACAGTAGTTCAAAATGTTCAAACCAAAGGAACCCAATGCATAACATAGCAGCAGCTCAATCCCATTTCAGCAGAAACGAACAAGGCATACGCAACTCATCGATCTAGCAAACAGCGAATCCTCTTCGGAGTTCAGATCACTGCAAAACTCGAAGCTTTTCATCTTCGCCGCCTCGCGGTGGCGGCGGTGGCTGCGGCCTCACTGCAGCTGCTCCCGGAACACCCTCAGCACGTCCACGAACGTGACGATCCCGGCGATCCGGCAGTCGTCCTCCTCGTCGAGCACCCACAGGTAGCTCACGCGGTGCGCGAGTGCCTGCACCATGACGGCCACCAGCGAGCTCGCGGGGCTGCACACCACTGGCTCCTCGGTTGACCGGCGCCCGTAGCTCCCCGATGACGGGCGCCGGCTCAGCTGCGCCTGGCCGGTCTCCTCGTCGGACGAGGAGGAGGAAAGGGAGAACGAGGACAGCGTCTCGTCCTCCATTAACTCAAGCATGGCGTCGAGGCCCTTGCCCTTCAGCCCGGTCTTGATCGCGCGCAGGATGTGCTCCGGCGGCGAGCCGAAGTAGTCGATGTAGGCCATGAGGTCGGCCACCGAGAGCGTGGCGATGGCCGCGGCCGCCGTCTCGTCGCATACCGCGAGGAGCGCGGGGAGATCTCGCCGACGAGGTGTCCATCGCCGGTGACCACCGCGACCGCGGTCTCCGTGGCGATGGCGCGGCGGACGAGGGGCACGGCGGACAGGGCTGCCTCGTGGGGGCGCACCGAGAGGAAGTCGGCTCGCACGAGGCCGAGGGAGGAGACGCTCCTCGCGGCGACATGGGAGAAGATAGAGATGGAGTTGAGGAAGTAGCGCACGAGGTCCTCCTGCGTCAGCCAGCAGAAGTCGCCGGTGGAGCCGCCACCGCCGACGATCTGCTTCTTGCGGCCGCCGAAGCGGAGCGGGACGGCGAGCACCTGCGCGCCGCTCAAGACCGCATCAAGCGCTTCCAAGACGCTGCAAGAAAGATCACATTCATCAACCAAAACGAACAAAATCTACTCCGTGATTAAAAAAATTACGAGTCGAAGATCAGATTCCAAGATTATCATTTCTAACAAAACAAGACTAACTTAAACATTCCCTTCTGAACGCATCAAGATACCCTTTTATTCCAAGATTCGATAAAAAAGCCGCGATTTTTGAGCCACATGCAGGCGAAATATCTCCCAAAACCATGAGCTGGAAGCGGCCGATCACACCAAGAATCTCGCAAGGAAACAGGGATGCATGTCGCGATCTGTACGGCGCCACGCCGCTCGGTGCCACAAGATCGCCCCCGATGAGTCGGACGATTTGACCCGAAGGCGCCTTTTTATTAAACCAGGTAGTACCAGCCACTTGTTCGAATCGCTTCGCGTATTCCAATCAGAGACCAAACTTTCCAAATAACTATGATCAAAATCAACTAATAATACAGCTATTTTTCTCCTAAACCGAAAAAAGGACACAACGCAGCAAGATTCAATTTTTTTACTAGAAGAAATCGCAGGGGAAAATGCCATGTTTCAAGCATCAAATTGTTATTTTTAACAGGTATCAGTGTGGATTTTGACCTAAATCGCGTCGTTTTGTAAGTGGCCTTGCCCCCACATAACAAAGTTCCAAACTTGAACTAGTCTGGCAAGACGCGTCGCTTCCTCGAAGTAACAATAAACCGAACAGGCCAAGAGGAGGGGGAGGGGGCGGTTTGCTTACCTGGCGTGGGGGTCGACGCGGCGCACCTCGCCGGCGCCTTCCTTGGGCAGGACCGCGGAGATGGGCTTGGCCGGCGCAGCGGCGGGGAGGGCGAGCGCCTCGGGGGCGGCGCACAGGAAGCAGAGCACGTCGGCGAGGCCGACCCGTCCGACCAAGGCGCGCGCAGGGCCAGTAACAGCGATGCAGGTGGCGGCGGCGCGGGGGCCCTCCGGAGCGCGGCCGCGAGGTCGCCGGTGGCGGCGGAGAGCGGAAGCGACCTCACGGCCGGCTTGCCGATGCACAGATCCGACACGTCATTGGCCAGGAGGCTCACTGCCATGCACTCGCGGGTCGAACCCTAAGCAAGTTTCGAGATCGAAAACTCACACGAAGATTCGGAGAGAAAATTTGAGGAAGAAAAAAAACGGAGGCTTTTCTTGGGCTCGTGTGTGTCGGGCTTTCGCAGCGGAAGAGTTTGGGAGGAAGACGAATGGGATTTGGTTTTTATTGTGGCTGGAGATCGGAGGCATATATGTAGGCTTTGGGGGAAGAGGGAGGTTGATACGCGCGTTGCTCGGGTGTATCGATGACAGGTAGGTCACGATGTTGTGGTCCCATATGTAAGTGAGAGGGTGGGCTTTGGGGATGGCTGGCTCCAGCCGTCGTTTATGCGGTGGTGGTATTACGGTATTCATCGGCCGTGAGGATCGGCCTGGTTTTGAAGTCGGCTCGAGCTGAGCCGACCTGGGCTGGTTTAGGGGGATTTATGAAACGGTCCCTGCTGTTTACTTCGTGTTGGCAAATTTACTGATTTACACACTCCTGCTGGGAGTCGAAGAAGCCAGCTCAGCTGCCGTTACCGTCTTACAATACTCGCTAGAACAACAGTGGCTCTGTTTTTTTACTGCAAATTACTTTTAGCTATAATCAATGGCTTTTATATGTATTTTTTATAAGGCTTTTATATGTATTTTTTATAACAGTAGCAGACAACGGAGACGCTGATGCGGATGATGCACATAGTCTTATGTCTAAGAAGATGTTTAGATAATCCGCTTTGAGGGGGCGCTCGTTTTAGCAATTGCTTTTGGTTTTTAGCTGAAATTTCACTGTAACTGGTTTTTTTATTATAACTGATTTGGCTTTTTGGGTATAATTAATTTTTAAAAAATGTAAAAATAGAAAAAAAAATATGTTAACCTATTAGGGACAATACAAAGGAACACGGAAAAAAAGAAAATACAGAAAGTCTAAAATATCTTTAAAAATTCAGAAAAAGATGAAATACTGAATAGTGAAGAAAAAAAGTAGAAGCTAGAAGCTGAAACCGAAAAAAAACCGAAACGAGCGGAGCAGAAACATGTCTTATTTATTTTGACTTTTAGATAAATCAAAAGTTCAGAAAAAACAAAGCCAATAATACTTAGATAGTTCTAAGATGAAAATTATGTATTACTTTGAGAAAAATGTCCCCTTTGTTTGTGCCTTTTGGGGCTTATTGACCTAATGGTGGTATGTGTATCGAGACGGCATGATGGATGCCATATGATAGATCCAAAGGCTATCGTGAACCGCATGATGGGACAGATCAGAAGCGCCAGACCCAGTAAGGATGAAATGTAATCAGAAGCATATATAACACCAGCTCTAGTGTATACTGTAAATCACGTAGGGCCATATGTGAAATACAGGGAAACACGGGTCTACTTTTGCAAACTTGGTCCAGTATGGTGGGCGGCCGTCCGAGCAACAGGGCATGCGAACGGAACTTTTGACTAACTACTATAACATTCGGAATTCCATTTGACCAGAGCACTATAGATGCCATTTAGCCAATGATTAACACGTGCCTCTTTTCAAGCTTTGCCCATGGCACTTGTCCCTTTGATCTTGGTGTAACGCTCCGTTTTGGGCCGAGCGAGCGTCGTGCTTCATGATAATTCGGTGTTACATTGCGGACGGAGTAGTATCGAACCTGCTTACGGACAATCAAAAAGGATTAGTTTGGCAGAAATAAGACCTAAAGGTCAGTTTTAACATTTTTATGGGTGTCGAAGCCTAAATTATACCTTCCAATCAGAAGATGCAAGAAAAACTCCCACAAGAACGCCAACTCGCTTTAATCAGCACTAGTTTAATAGGTTAATTTGTGGGTGCGGTGCGGTGCGTCGAATGCAATATTCCACCTCCGAACCTAACACGAACACTTGAAATACGCTTCCTTCTTTTGGTGTCTGGGTGGGGTAATATAGCAAATTTGAGTACAACCAACCGTACTCAGCAAGTCACAATGGTAAACCTCGAGTTACTATATAAATGGAATTCTAAAGGAATGGAGTATACTGGTTTTATTAATTTATGTGGATGCAGTTTTATTTGTAAACAGTTTTAAACAATAAACTTTATTATACTAATTAAGGAAATAGGGGTCTCAAAACATTTGTTTAATAATTGCCCAGATTAAAACACTGCAAAACTACTTATACTTCGCTACTGGATATCACTCATCAAGCACAGCTTTATTAACCGGAAGCACAGCGTATTCGAATACCATTTAATTTCACTCTGCAGAGTTGCTCAGCTTTACTCATAAGATTTCTTAATTACCAATGTCATGCAATAGACACGCTCAGCTAGCGTGCGACTGAATTGAGAAAACCGGATCTTTAGCTGCTCAATTTAATATATAGACCCTACCCGGTAAGCACCTTCACCACACTGAGTATCCACGGGTCTCAGGCCAATGTGGAACGCGACAACGACCACATAAGTTTCGTGAAGATCCTATCGTTGTACGACGATAACGCGCCCATACCACACTTCAAACTCCTGGAGAGGTTTAATTAAAATGAGCAGTTAACGGACCAGGACTAACGGTTTAATACTTGTGGTTGAAAGATTACTGTGCTCTATACTCAGCATAAGGGTCTAGTCCTTATATTTCTCCACTGAGACTGGCAACCACGATCGGGTCCCATCCAATAATTGTACCAACACCCGACTACTGCACTTCTCCACCCTAAGGTAGGGTTGTGGACTCGTCCACTACATGGGACTCCACTGCTTTCGCCCTACCCTAACACATTTTAAATAATTTTACCGATGAACTACCAAGTCCATGATAGCTCGTTATTTTATGTAAGATCATGCGATATTTGATTATGCATTAAATAAATATTACTAAGTTTGTTAAGGTGAATATGACCTTAAAGTAAGACGGGGCATTTATCGGTGGTAGGTCATAACTACATGTAACACATTATTCTAAATAATTTATTTTAATTAAATAATGAGTAAATAACAAATAATGCCAATAACGTAGATAAGTAAATATTCATGAATTGGTAGGTTCAATATGCTCAAAATTTGTAACTTGCCATGCTGATCCGGAATCTCGATAATCTCGTAACTTGTTGGAGCTGGTTCGGGTCCTGCATTGCTGCCTCGGAATCCTCGCGAACTAGAAAATGATGAATAAGATTTGCTTGCTTTTTAAACAAACTAGAAAAGAATAAAAGAAATAAATTTTGAAAAAGAAAAAAATAAACACAAAATACTCAAATGGGCTTGGGCTCAGATTTTTGGGAGTGGAATGAGGGTTAATGGGCAACGGAATCGGAATCGGGGCTTCGAAACAGATCAAACAAGATATAATACACCAAAACCAGCTCCGAATAATGGGAAATGTTACTGTTCATCGGAACAGTGATGGGCCGACCCAAATCGCGCGCGGGAACACACAGACGCGCGGAGGTTTGAAAACCGGCCTCTGGGCCGTGGGGCGCGGCCCGACTTCTCGCGCGGGAGGGCGCACACGCGCGGGGCCGCGATTTTCAAACGGCGGCGTGGGCCACAGGGCGTCGGCCCAGCTGCACGGGAGGACGGCCGAACGGCCTGGAAGCCGCGCCCACACTCGAGCCCTCAGATCGCGCGGGAGTGGTTTGGATTGGGCCACGACGCTGAGGGGAAGGGGGAGACGGCCGAAAAGGCCTGGAGACTGTGCCCTTGCGCCCGATGCCGTCGGATGAAACTCGGAGGGGCCAGATGCAACCACGACGCCTTGAGGCGTCTTCTACCTCCGACTCGGCACAACGATGAAAAGACAGGGGCGCGCTCTCCCGTGCTATCCGACCTCGGTGCTGACTCTCGACAACTAGGAGTGGTATGGGGAGGTTCAAAGGAGTGTGGGGGTCTCATTTTTAGCCTTGGATGCACAGGAGAGTTCAAGGGGGAGGTCGCCGGCAAGGAAGAAGAGATGGGGTGAAGTGGCGGCTCGGAAAGGTTTAGGGAGTGCTCAAGCGAATTGGGTTGTGGTTTCACCATCTCTGGACGGAGAGAATCACGGGGAAGGCATCGGCTTGGTTCGGGGAAACTCCAAATGGGCTGTCCACGGGAGAGTGGCGGTGGTCGGAGTGGTGTTCATGGTGCGGGCCCAATAGATAAATGCTTTATTCAAATTGAGTTGGGGTTTGAGTTTGAGGTGCTGTGGGGGTGCTCTGGGAGAAAACAATTGGATTTTTATCAAGTGGCTTGGTGGATTGGAGTCGGGGTTTACCGGAACCGGGGACGAGCGGCGGCGGGGCTAGAGAGAAAGGGGACTGAAATACTTGCTCGGGGAGGGGGAGGGGAATGGTGTGGTGCTACCTGCGGGAGCAATCGGGCTTTAATAGCCGAGGGAGGCGGGGAGGCTGTGCGGGGCGCGGGAAGCCATGGCGCATGGAAGAGGAGGCCGAGGTGACACTGACCGAAGGAGAGGGTGGGCATGCCGGTGAGGTCACTGCTCCTGCAGGAGTTGGCGGGGAGGGGACGGCCTGCAGCACGGCGAGAATGGGTGGCGATGCACGGATGGTCCGAAGGGGGTGTCTCAAGGTGGGGTGGAGCTGCGACCGATGGGTGGAAGGAGGGGCGAAGCGGTTGGAGCGAGCTGACGCGAGCGAGAGGACCACGGGCTGGCAACTGCTGACTGGGCGAGAGCGTGCGACACGCGCGTGACCGGGCAAGTGGGCACAGCGGCACGGGAGGGGAGCGAAGGCGATTTGATAGCGCGGGGAGGAGGGAGGCGGGAATCGGCCAGGCACCAAGGGAGGGAGGAGGGTAAGCACGAATCTCAAGGCAAAGAGGAAGGGCTGAGATGAGGCTTGGGGTTCAAACAAATATTCCAAAAAGTTTCAAATTTGCTTTTGAAGTTTTTGGAGTTGTTTCAGTTGGGTTCACCTTTAACCTCGTCATTTCTTCGGAAACTACTCTGCCATCGTCAATGATAATGACGAATTACCCATTACCATGACTTCGTGTAGTGCAGCACTTCGTTTTACTCCTTACAGGATAGGTATTACTATTTGACTTTTTACGATACTTTAAAATAAATATAAAACATTTAATTTTTACAATCGAATAGTTTAAATTAGTTACTATTATAAAATCTCTAAAATTATAAATAAAATAATTGACATAAAATCTCCAGGTCCCGACCGGAACCCCACGTCCACACCTCCTCCTTCCCTCATTCTCTCTATTTTCTCTCTCTTCTTCCAAGATCTGTCACACACAGAGGTCTTGCTCTTGCTGTTGCTTTGACGGCAATGCCATCTTCTCGGCGATTATTGCAGCTGCTGGTAGTACCAATCCTACTCGTTTCTTGTGTCGATGGCGCCAACGCTCTGGACGCTCCCGCCCCCACGAGGAGGCAGCTCCACCAGCCCTTCTTCCCGGACCAGTCAGTCCGCGCCGCCGTCTCCGGCGCTGCTCGAGGTAGCAAGGCATTGAAAAAAATGCAAACAAGAACGTGTTTTGGTCGTGATTTATGCTTGCCTGATCGAGGTAGGGGAACTCGTGCTGCAGATCGTCGGCCGTCGGGATGGCGCCGCGTGGGCCGAACCGGTCTACCTCGGCGAGCAGCTTCGCCTCGACCTCCGGGTGGCCGGCGACGAGGTACACCGCCGTACAGCGTGAACGACGTGGTGGCCTACCCGGTGAGGAGGTGCCCGTATGCGAGCGTGCCGACGTAGTCCAGCGTGAACAGCTCCCGACCCCTCTCGCCGTCGTCCTCCCAGGCATCGAGCACCGCGGACAGGAAGTCCACTCCCGCCTCTCTCCTCCCCTCCTGGTCGCTCGCCCACCTCGCCACGATATCCTCCACCGGTCCACCCTCGCACGCAGCCGCTCGTTGGTCCGCGCGATCCTCCAGTCCGTCGTCCCCGGGATCCGCCCGAGCAGCCGCCGCGCCGATTCTTGTAGCGCCGGTGCGATGAGGCTGAGCACGATCGATAGCGACCCCAACAGGTCCAGTCCATCTGTAGTAGGGTGGTGGAGTGGACATGCTCCCTGATGAACTATGCGGCCTCACGGCCGCCGTGCTCGCCCGGCGGCGCTGAGAGGGCAAAGTCGACGCCGAACGCCGCCTGGCTGATGATGTCGGTGGCCAGCTTGAGGGAGAGGTCGGAGAAGTCGACGTTGCCGTGCTCTTGAGCTGTTTTTGCTTTGGCCTCCGCGGCGCGCTCGATGCAGTGCTGCATGGTGGGGATGAGGCCAACGACTGCGACAGCTGGTACAGCGAGATGATCGTGCCACTCATCGCCGACCACCTTGCATCTCTGCAAGTGCACATTGTGTTATAGTAGTGTATACTAGTATTAGTGTAACTAAATTATAACTAATTTAAATTAGATTAAAAAATAAAAGTCTATAATATCCTTATGAATCGATGATTAGATTTTATTTTTTCTACCATTTTCTACTACTAATATAACATACTGTAAAAAGATCCTTACTATATACACATCGTTTTCTTACTCTGAAATATCTACACATCGTTTTCTTACTCTGAAATATCTCAGTATGTTATGCGATACTTTTTTTTCACACAGCTTAACCCGCTTTTATTGAAAGCAGTAAAGGTTCTTACAGAACGGCAAAAAAGAAGAAAAAAAACACAAGGTGCCAAACGAACGCCAACCTAACCGGCAAGCGCTATCACGTCACCGTTACAACCCAACGCAGCCTCGTCCAGAGGAGAGCCAGTGGTCGACGTTACTTTGCTATGTCTATACACTATCATCTAAAAATAACTATAAAAATTGCTTTCCTAATACATAATATCTTTCAGTAAAACCAACCAATAAATTTACACCCTCTCCCATGTTTCTCTGTCATATATCCTCCCTCTTCCATCCTCCCATGGATGATTTAGCTATATATACTTGTTGAATTTTGTACCCATAATATCTCATACAAGACATTGTTTTCTCTCTCTCATTTGAACTCTTTGCCATCTCACCTCTCAATCCTTTTCGGCGAGCTAATTGATGCTATAGACATTGTTGACATAAACCCATTGGGAGTGCTCCAACATGTCATGATTTCCTACTTGCATTAATTTCTTTCAAGAAAAAAGTACTACTTTGTTGTAGAGAAAAGCAACTAACCACTAAAATCTACCTGAAGTGATGGCCCAAATTTCTCATTAAGCATGCAAAGCAAGGAAAAAAAGTACTACTTTGTTGAAGAGAAAAGCAATTAACCACTAAAATCTACCTGATGGTCCAAATTTCTCATTAAGCATGCAAAGGTGCTCCTGGTGACATGGATCCTTATTTTACACCCATTTTGTTTCTCTCCCATCCTTTCTTTGTCCACAATATAAACATTAGATTCTTAATGATTATTATTCTCTTCTTTGCTGTCATGGAAAGGGAACACGTCCATCAAGGGCGCTTGTATACGTTCGTACAGGTGGTTGTACCAAAAGCCATTTCCATCCAGAGACAGAAAGAGACTTGGGATCAATCTAATCACTCCGTTACGGACAAAAATGGTGACGCACGAGCTGATTACTACATGAAAGTGAAGAAAAAGGTTACCTACTCACAAAATTCTCATATAATACTAACAAACGCAAAATTTTCTTTTCTTATAATTATTAGCCTATTAGTTTGGATACCTAATCTTAAGCACAACAAAACTACAAAAAAACCTAAGACTTCTCTAAGCCTATCATAAATTCTTCTTTTTTCTAGAACTACGGAGATCGAACCTAAGACCACACACACTCTCAGTGTGTTGTTAGAAACTCATCCAAATCATATGCTGTAGGATCGAAGACAACAATCAAAGAGGGGGTGAATGATTGTCGCCGCTTTTTAGTACCTAAAAATAAATCTCAAACCGACCAAAAACAGTCTAACTTATAGGGTAGATTTTGACCGCAAGACGCTTCGCTCAACACTTGCTTGACTGTGCACATACTCGATGATGGTTACGATCGTTCGGCGTTGCTCTGCGATCAGTTTGTACGTAGTCGAAACCTTCTACCGCTCGACCGCTCAATCTATTGCTTTGTTTCTCCTGGCATCAAATCAATACCTTTGCACGTGGTTGTATGCTTTAGCCCAATTGCAATCACCAGTAATCTTCAACAAAACGTGAACCAGATTGAACAACTAAATTCAAGATAATCTTTGTTGCTAAATTTTGGTAGATTTACAAAGTGCCCTCACAAGCACTCCTAAAAGCCTTCTCGACGAAAGCCCTCCTAAAACCCATACCTTAACCTATAGCCACGCCTGGCTTTTATAGGTTATGTCTACCTCAAACATAGACTCAAAACCTTATCTCTTTCGACAACTAAGGGACCAAAATCCTTTCGAACACGGATTTTAACAATCTCTTTAAACCTTTCAAATTATGGACTCCAACTACAACTCCTAACTTACCACGTAACGAAGCCTCCAGGACCGTACCTCCTGTATCTTTAATATGCAGCATCACTTCATGTATCGAAGCCTCTAGGACCGCACCTCCCGTATCTCCTCTATGCATCTTCACCCTCGTGTCGAAGCCTCCTAGAGCGTATCGTCCGTAGCTTCTCCGCGAGTCACCATCTTTGATCTCCCCATGCTCCAACATGAGCCCGACCACCTCGTGTGATATCCTCGACCACCTGGACCTCAGACTACCCCGTCATAGTCCTGATCCTCCTTGTCACTGACCATGATCGCCTCCACACCCACCTGCACATGCAAAGATCAAAGAATATTTTCTCTAGCACAAGTTCTTCACAACTTGTATGTCATCATCATCATCACACACACACGCGCATAACCACAACCTCAACCAACCATCAACACCAACCAGGTCATCCACAACCACAAATTCCATCGCTATCCAAAAATCACCCTCACACTACTCATTACGACCACTAGCTCATTGAGTACATGAAAATCACAAGTACTCAGTAAAATACCATCACTTTGCTCAAAAACACTCGAGAATAACATGCATCGCTACCGACAACCTATCACATATCGCAAATCTCCGACAACCGATCGCAACACCTACGACAACCTATCGCTGACCACGATCACGAAAACCATGACTACTGAGTCATATGATTGCTGAGTACCAAGTCCTTCCGACTACGAGTACTAAGACCATCTGACCACCGAGTACTTCCATCTTTCGAGTACTGAATACTTCGAGTACTGTTCCTCGATCACCGATCACTATACACTAGCCAGTTATACCATTGGCCTAACACGAGTACTCGAAGATCACAAGAAATGAACCACTCAAACTGACCATGAAGTCTACGAATACTGACCGGGAAGCCAACGGCAACCGATCGCAAAAGCCTAAGACAACGATAGCAAAGTGCAAAAGTCTATGAGTACTAATCGCAAATTCTATGACCATTGACCACAAAGTCTACGACTATCGATCACAAAATCTATGACCATCAACTTTAAAGTCTACGATCATCGATCACAAAGTCTATGACCATCGATCGCAAAATCTACGACCATCGATCACAAAGTTTACAACCATTGACCGCAAAGTACTGTAGCTTACCATCATCGATCAGGTGAGGTCGTTCTGCTATGGTCAACGTGCCATGGTCAAAATATCGTAGCCAAAGCTTGACGTGATCGAAATACCTTGGTCGAAATACCTTGGTCGAAATGTCGTGGTCAAAAGTGCCTTGGTCGAAGTCGCACATGGTCTAAGTCTGTCATGATCGAAATCAGACGTAGTCAAAAGTCTGCCATGGCCGAAGTCTGTCATGGTTGAAAAGGTTGTAGTCAAAAGCCGTCGTGGTAGAAATGTTGTAGTCAAAAGCTATCGTGGTCGAAGACTGCTGTGGTCGAAATATGCAGTGGTTGAAGTCAAACGTGGTCGAAATCGAATGTTTGGACCTGCTGATTGGACCATCCATCACAAGGCTGATCGGACTACCGTCCGATACTTCGATGCCACTTGAACACCATCCGATACTCCGTTGCCACTCGAATGCCGTTTGATACTCTAGAGCTACTCGAATATCGTTCGATACTCCAGAGCTACTCGAATGTCGTCCGATTCCACTCGGACCTAATCGAAACTACTTGGAGCAGATCAAACCACTCGGAGCAATCAAAACCACTCGGAACTGACTGAAACCACTTGAGCGCGATTGAAATCACTCGGACTAGACCAAAACCACTCGAAGCTGATCAAAACCACTCAAAGCAAACTAAAACCATTCGAACTGAATCTGAACCACTCAAAGCATATTGAAACCACTCGGACTGGACCAAAACCACTCGAAGAGGACCAAAACCATTGGGAATCAATAAAAGCCACTTGAACTAAATCAAAACACTCAAAGCAGACCAAGACCACTCGGAACAGACTGATTACCTGTTGATGTCGTTCTGCCGTGATCGTAAAGCCGTTGTCGAGAAGTCATGGTCAATCACCATCCTTAAAACTCAAATACACAAGCACATAGATCAGAACTTTTAAAATACAAATTTTAATATAATCCGAATGTCAATTATCATGAAGACGAAATTCACAATCATTTGTTGGTGTGTGACTTGGCAACGAGTCATCGATGGATATGCTGGCAAATTGGTACTACTACTGTGTGGTACGTGAGCTTGTCGTGGCTCGTGAGAAACCAGAGATTCCTACCGCTGTTTTTGGATGGTTGTTTCGCTAGTTTCATGAACCTCCGCATGAAATGGACGGCTGGGGGCACGCACAATAACTTCGTTGATGGCCCACAACGATGGGACGGTGTTCACAAAAGTTTCTCTAGCCTTGAATCTTTTTTTATTTGAGAAATCTGAATTTAGTCTAGCTTGCCAAGTCTAGGTCAACAACAATTATCCGTTCCATGCATATTATTAATTGAGTCTATTCTTTTTTATTTGATTTATGGGTTTTAGCTATGATTTATAATTTTTAGGTTATTCGTGAGAAAATACAAAATAACATCAATTCGTATATAGTTTTGATCGGTATAAATGAAATCGTTATAGTATGTATTACAATTAATTTATAGACTTCGTTTTAAAAAAAATCTTTTAAAAATTAATTCCTATAGAAAAATTAAAAAGTGGTTTTTAAAAGTTAAAAAGAGAACAACCGGATGCCCTGGCCCCTATCAGTTGGATCACTACAAATTAGTCTTGAGCAGTCTGGGATCCTTTGTTGATCGTTTGGATCTGAATACGCAGCTCGATTCTTTGAGCACCCGCAGTCCACGAGTCCAAGATTGATCCAAATGTGAAGCCTCTAGGCTCTAGCCAGTGGGCATTTACTCTTAACTGCAATGAGGCAGCATGTATTAGGACATGTAAGTGAAACTACTCCAGATTTCATTGATAAAATCCAACGTTATACATATAGCAGCCTAGCAAATAATCTATTAGGAATAGTTTTATATTGAATATAAAAAAGAAAGAAACATAACTTATAAACATTTGAGAAATTTTATTTATTAGACTAATTTTTGAAAAGAGAATATACAATACCACTTATAAGTGTATTGTTCCGTGGATTTAGTTATGTTCAGTCCATTATAAATCTATAGCTTGGGGAGTAAATCCGATTAGATCTAGGCATGCGGCCATGATCCGATCTAATAAGTGGTATCAGAACCCAGGTGTCTATAGTTCCACATCTCGACCTCATAGTTACATAAGTGCAAAACCAATATGTGAGGGGGGTTGTTAGAAATAGTTCCACATTAGTTGTAGAAAAGGAAAAACATAACTTATAACTATAAAGGTGACCTCATCTATTAGATCAGTCTTTTGGAGGAGAAGATCCAATAACACTTATAAGTGTATTGTTCCGTCAGTTTAGTTATGTTCAGCTTATTATAGACCTGTGGCTCGGAGAGTAAATCCGATTGAATCTAAACATACGACCAAAGTCCGATCTAACACAATCTGAATTTTGCCGAGCCAATCTGTTCTTTTTTCACATTATAAGTGCCCGTGTTAATTCAGCTTAGAAGAGGTTACTTTTATATTTTATTTATATTGATTTTTAAAAACTATTTTTTATAATAAATAATATTTTATAGTATCTAACTCTCAAACGGAATATTTTTTAAGATAAAATTTATTAATTAATTGTAATATATGAATATCTTTTTTTATGAGTATCTCTACAAATTATTGTTATTTAATGCCAAAATCTATATGGAGGCCGGCTATTGGGCACTGTATAGACTGACAGTGCATGATCATGTCAGGCTGTCAGCTACTCGCTTGGTAGCATGCATGAAGATCTGGTGAGAATGCGTGGGGGCGGGCAAGGGGCGTTTGTTTTAGTTATAGCTTCTAGGTTTGGGTTGAAATTTCACTGTAACGGCTTTTTTACTGTAGCTGATTTGGGTTTTTGGGCATAATTAATTTAAAAAAATGTAAAAATAAAAAAAACATGTTAACCCATTATGGACAATACAAAGGAACACGGAAAAAAAGAAAATACAAAAAACCTAAAATATCTTAAAAAATTCAAAAAAAAAGATAAAATACTAAATAGTGAAAAAAAGCAGAAGTTAGAAGCTGAAACCGAAAAAAATCGAAACGAGTGGGCCACTCACGTGGTGATCTCTCGGCTCCCAAAAGCATTGGCAAATGCCACTTTGGTCAGTGACAACTACCTGCCTGTCTCAGTGCTCACATGGAACGCGACAGGTGAAAGACCGAGGCGCAGGCACGTATGAGAGATCTCAAGATATACATGGATGGTGCAATGGCTGCTATTAAAAAAATACAAATACAAATTGTTATTTATAAATAGAATCTATCAATTGCAGGCTAAAAAACAAGCTCACGCCACGTGCCTCTTTTCGCCGTGCCGCCATGTCACATGCTCCACCATCGCCTGAATGTGCCACCACGAGCTCTGCCTCTGCACCAACGATGGCGACGCATGCTTCGTCGCTGCCCCGATGACGCTGCCACACGCTCCATCGTTGCCATGAGCTCCACCTCCGCCACACACTCCACCATTGACTGACGGCGCCACCACGAGCTCCATCTCCGTCATGGTCCGGGCGTCCGCCTCCTCGCCAGCCATCGTCCTCCTCTACGTCGGTCTCTGGCACTAGATCCAATGATCTGACGATCTTTACACTGGCTTTGGCAAGGGCAAGGCTAAATATCATCCTATCAAATCTAGGAGGCCGTGGAGAGTACACACCAAACAACAATGGCAGCGACATTTATTGTAATTTTTTTATTTCTTCATGCACCTTACTCCTAATGTCTTTTCTCATACTCCAAGGCGAACAAGCCGCCACTGCTCCTCTTCAAAAAAAATGCCACTCTGCTCTTGTTTAGTACCACACCGCCTATTCAACGTGTAAACGACCAACTTATTAGGCACCACTCAGCGTTCGCTGGCGTCTGCGTTCAGCGGCAGACGGCAACGACAAGGTTATTGTAGCTTTTTTGTCATTATTTGATTTT
Organism: Melocanna baccifera; assembly: GCA_036346265.1. Classification (NCBI taxonomy): domain Eukaryota; kingdom Viridiplantae; phylum Streptophyta; class Magnoliopsida; order Poales; family Poaceae; genus Melocanna; species Melocanna baccifera. The sequence goes on from CM070704.1 coordinate 3,063,238, forward strand.
TTTGGTATTTTGTTTTGTTTTTTTTGTATTCCTTTGTATTGTACGTGATAGGTTAACATGCCGCTTTTATTTTACATTTTTTTAAATTTAATTATGCTCAATAAGCCAACTCAGTTACAGTAAAAAATCAGCGAGGTACAATAAAATTTCGGCCAAAAAGCATAAACCATCCTACTCCGATGGCTACCTTAATCTCATCAAGCCAAGTAGCGACGGCTTGTCACCCGAGCGGGTGCGTTCGTTTTAGCGATAGCTTCTGACTTTTGGCTGAAATTTTACTGTAGCTGGCTTTTTTTAATGTAGCTGATTTGACTTTTTTAAGCATAATTAAATTTAAATAAATGTAAAAATAGAAAAAATATGTTAGCTCATCACGGATAATGCAATGGAACACAGGAAAAAAGAAAAAAATACAAAAAAGTCTAAAAAATCTAAAAAATTTAAGAAAAAGATGAATTACTGAATAGTAAAAAAGAAGTTGAAGTTGAAAAAAGTTGAAACGAGCGGAGGTGGTGTGAATGATTGGTGTGGCGCTTGTGCCTGGGCCTGTAGTTGCCCTTCGCGGCCCCGCCTGTTCCAAGTTGCGAGTGGGCTGCTGGCGCTCGGGCGAGTGCTCGGGCGTCTTAGCACCTGAAGTAGCGGGGATCACGTGAGGCTGGCTTCACAGAGCAACGTGTACCGCCCGCTTCCAACGGTGGAAGGATAACGGGCCGCTGCATCACAGGCCCGCGTAGGCACATGTGCCCTCTTTGACAGACCACCATCCTTTTGCTGATTTTTGCCTTTATGCAATTTTTTTCTTGGATTGATCATGTGGAAAGCATCTTGGATTTTTTTTCTTGTTGCGTTTTTTCTTTTATGCAATTTTTTCTTGGATTTGAGATCTCATGTGTAAAGCATATTTTGTCTTGCATTTTTTCTTGTCTTTGCTGATTGTGTACTTTTTCACAGACAAATGTTCAACATGGTACAATTTTGCAAAAGTATAGGGATTTTTTTGCAAAGGGGAAACACCACATCTCGTCTTTGCTGATTGTGTATTCCAAAATTGTCAATAATGTACCGAAGGTCAGATCGATTTGATTCTTGAAATGATACGTTTCGATACCAGCTCATATCGACGTATCGTTTCAAATTTAATATAATAATATGAGTATATATTCATAAGTATATATTTATTTAATTATATGCATATTAAATATCACTTGTAATATTATTTCAAATATATTGTGGTACTATCAAATATAACTTATAATTCGATAGATAATATTATCAATTTGGTCGGTATTTGACTGGTATCAAAGCCAGTATGACCAGTATCGAACCGGTATTTGGGTTGGTACGGTACTAGGCTTGCTTTGTACTAGTTCAAAGGGCTATACCGGTAGATACCGAAACTATATTAACAAGAGTGGTGTATTCACAAAGAAATGTTGACTTGGTACAATTTTGCAAAAGTCTAGGGTTTTTTGAGGGAGAACACAAAGGGGACGTTCGAAATAGTGATAGCTTTTAGTTTTTGCTGAAATTTTACTGTATCTGGTTGATTTTTTTACTGTAACTGAGTTGGCTTATTGGGCATAATTAAATTTTAAAAAATATAAAAATAAAAATGATATGCTAATATAGAGCGGCCGATGACGTCTCCTCAGAGAAGCACTGTTTACACATTAGCATGTCGCCTCCCTCGATGATTGCACGCCCGGGCCGAATACTTCACCCAGCAAAAACCAACGGGCAAAATTTGCGAAGAGCATCACGCTGGATACAGCTAATAAAACACCACATGCCCAGCCCAACCCAACCGAGGCACACCGCACGCTGCCCCTTTGACGGCTGTACCACCAAAATTCAAATTCGCCAACCCCACGAAATTACGGGACTGGCCCCCAGGCGCCCCGCCCCCTCGCAACGGTCGGCCAGATCCGGCCGTCCACCCCGCGCGTCCAAATTCGAACCCTCGCGGCCGCACCGAGGGGCAGAATCGTCCGACGCGAAGTCTCCTCTCTCCTTTTAGTTCCCCATTCGAATTTCGAAATCTTTCCTCCCTCCCTCTCTCGGATCTGTCTCTTTTCCTCGCGAACCCAAACTTGCCCCCGCTCCACGCCTCCACCCAGTCCACCCCTAGCCGTTGGTCTCTGCGAGAGAGGTTTGGTCGGATCGGAGGAAGGCGGCGGCGATGGCGGCGAGCAACATCGGGATGATGGACGGCGCCTACTTCGTGGGGCGCAACGAGATCCTGGCCTGGATCAACACCACGCTGCAGCTCGGCCTCTCCAAGGTCGAGGAGGTAAGAATCGCCCGTGCGTGCTTGTTTCTTGGGTTTGAATGGCTTGCTCTTCTCCGATCTGGAGGTTTTTTTTGCCTCTGGGATTGGAGATCCTCTTGGGTGTGTGATTTGGGGGAAGTGTTTGTTCCTTTGGGTTGGATTCCGTGCGCCTGAGTTCTTGGAACGGTGGTGACATGTAGGCGGCGTCGGGCGCGGTGGCGTGCCAGCTGATGGACGCGGCGCACCCGGGGGCTGTGCCGATGCACAAGGTCAACTTCGACGCCAAGACGGAGTACGACATGATCCAGAACTACAAGGTTCTGCAGGATGTGTTCAACAAGCTAAAGATCACCAAGGTGCGGCCGGTTTCCATCCCCTCTCTTGTCCTCGCGTAGGTGAACTTTGGTTATGTTAGTGTTGGATTTCTCATGCGGTTTTATTGTTCCATGCTAAGAGCTCTCCTTTCGGTTTGTGCGGTGTGGCCAGTCTCGTTCTATCGCATTTAGTTTCTGAAGTGAATAGTTAGACGGTCGAAATCCTCAACCACTCTGGGTTCTAGATCCATTAATGATTTCAATTCATATCGTGAATAGGCTCGACTGATGTGACCCAAAAATTGTGAAGAATTAGGCGAAGTATTTGAAGTTTCTCATGAGCAATCGTGGTGGGGAATTGGGGATTGGTGTTTAGCTTACTAATTGCTATCTTAATTGTTCTTGTTTTCTCTGCACATTGTTGCAGCATATCGAGGTGAATAAGCTCATCAAAGGAAGGCCCCTAGACAACCTGGAGTTCATGCAATGGATGAAAAGATACTGTGATTCTGTCAATGGAGGCTTCATGAACAGGTAATCTGCTCCCTACTTTTCTGTTTGGTCTCACTAATTGTAAGGCGATATAGGCTTAAGCTAGAAAAAGTTTGCGATGATTGCCTTTAATATCTCGTCAAAATCCTCTGAATACTTCCGTTTCATCGCTCTGTTGTGAATGGATATGCACAGCTACAATGCTTCCGAGAGAAGAGAAAACAGCAAAGGTGGAAGAGAGACTAACAGGAGGACATCAGTGCCTTCTCAGGCGGCAGCCAAGTCTGCGTCCGCCGGCCACAAAGCTCAAGCTTCGTCGCATGGCGCTAAGCGAGCTAATGGGCATGCCGCAAATGCACCGCAACGGAGTGCAAAGCCGTCTCCTGCCAACTCTGCAGGACCAGCTTATGATGAAGAGGTGAGAGATACTTCGTATGAGTGCCTCGCCTAATTTTCTTATCAGGTCGGAGAATTATGAAAGACTTATGTAGTGACATCGTTTGCAGATCACTGAGCTGAAGCTCCTTGTTGATAGCCTCGAGAAAGAGAGAGATTTCTATTTCTCCAAGCTTCGGGACATCGAGATCGTGTGCCAGAGCCCCGAGATTGAGCACTTGCCGGTTAGTAGCAGAAATGCCCTTGTTTTTGTGTTACTTGCTGGCAAGAACCGATGCTTGTCTCAAAAATATACCCTACCTACTGCAGTGGCCATTGTCAAACTGTTATAGGAATCCTTCTGAACAAGTACAAACATCATGCCTTTAGAGTACGACTGCCACATAAAAGAGCAGCTCTCTGGTCCTTGATCTAATGTATATGTCAGGGTAATGTTGATCATGTGAAATTTCATCTCGTTTGCAGGTCGTCAATGCTATTCAGAAGATACTTTACGCCACGGAGGACGACCCCTCCACGTTGGTAGAAGCGCAGGCGATGGTGTCGCGGCAGCAGAACCAGCAGCCAATGCTGAGTCCAATCCTGGAGGCGTCCGAGGAGAGGCTGAAGCAAGATGTGGCGGCGCACAAGAGGAAGAGCATCTCGGATCTGGAGGAGTTTGAGATGGCGTCCAGCTCCAGGCAGAGGCTCTCCGACATCTCGGATGTGCAGCTGTGCGGATCCCCCCTGACGAGCTTCACTTGAAGAACTGGTTGCAGGGTGGAGGTTATGACCTGGTTTCTTAGGACAGGGGGATTAGATCTCTCTCTCTCTCTCTCTCTCTCTCTCTCTCTCTCTCTCTGTTGGATAATGGATTGCTTTGTGCTTTCGTTTGTTGTGTGGTATAATGTGTGTGGTTTGTTGGAGCTAGGAGGCAAATCAAGGTTGGGCTTGCCTTTTGACTGTTATATGCCACAGCATTTGTGGTCTCTTGAAACATATTATGCAGATAGTTTGCTCTGTGGTTATGTTTTTTTTGCAAAGTAGCGCCATTAGTTCGTGCATGCATCTCATTTTTGCCATTTGTATCTTGTTTTTGATATTGGGTTTGTTCCACTGACATGCGGACCCAAACAGTGCAAAATGGCAAAAAGGGATCAACGTGCCAACTAGTGGCTAGAACAAAAAATCTCCGCCTCTTAAACTGTTGTGATTGTGCAGATAGTTTGCTCTATGGTCATGTTCTGTTGCAAAGTAGTGTGATTAGTTCACGCATGCATCTCATTTTTGCCATTTGTATTTTGTTTCCGATATTGGATTTGTCCCACTTATGTGCGGGCCAAAACAGTGCAAAATGGCAAAAAAAGAGATGAATGTGCCAACTAGTGTGAAGCATTTAAACACCAAAGAATGATTTTAGTAATTAATAATAATTATGTTTAAAGAACTAATGTGTTTTTTAAGATAATTGAAAGGTTTAGTTACAGATTTAGAGGATATCAAGAAAAAGTATACAAGAATAACTATGAATTGACATGGCTTAAGGCAAAGATATAAATTGGCATAATGATATATTTTTATAGATTTTACTGGTCTTGGTGTAAGGTGGTTTTAACATCAGGTTGATAAGCTACATACCGTACTATTAAGAGAGATCATGTTTTAAAGATAATCTTATACCATATTGATCAATCTTAGTGCATACATACATTTCGATTTAATTTGTTAACCCTTTTTGAACTTTTCTTGAAAAGTAGTAGGACTGCCATTATAATCGTTGGATCGGTACTACAGGATATTACATGCCGGTATGTTTTTTTCAGAGATGTATTGTTTTGGACTTCAATCAAAACGGTACTACCATTGTTCTTGTTCAGTAGTACTGCAATGGTATGACTACATTGTATGACCGGTATTACCGCATCTGCGATATAACCACATTTTACTTGGTGGTAGCTATTTTTCAAAAAGGTATAATTTTTTTTGAGATTTTCTCCCCTTTGAAAAATGGTACTACTGTAGCTTTAATGCGGTACAACCGTAGAATCAGTATAACTGTGTTATGTGAGTGCGGTACGACTAATTTTTGTATTAATAGTTACTTTTGGTGCATTTAATTAGTAAGTAGTAGTTGAACAGCGGGTGAGGGAGTATCAACCACCCCACGACGGTAGTACCTCTCACCTGATTTTTAGAGATTTCATCTCCAATGGTCACTCTAGTTGGTGGAGGTTATAAATACCTCTCCACCAGCAGCAAGAGGATACTCTTGGACCCTAATTGAATATTCTTGAGCACTTGCATCCTTATCTTCAACTCTAGTGCATTGGTTTCATATTTTGTAATTGTTGAAAGCATTCAAGTGTATTACATTATTTGGTTGATTTTTATGACACTTAACCTTCAAGCAAGTGTTATTGGTTTATTACTCTTAGTGGTTGCCGACACCTAGACAGCTTGAAGAAGTTGGACCGGAGATTTTTTGTAGCACACTGAAAATAGGAAGGATGGCAGCATTTCAAATAAAATGGGAGTTGGACTAGAGGCTACAGGGACCAAATGGGGGTTCTACCTTGTCATGTGAGTAATTAGTAGATTTCTAAATTTAATATCTGGAAACTCCTCCAATATAAACACTTATTTTGAGATGATGGGAGATAAGATAGGATTAATAGATGTTGGTTAATGTTCATACAGTTGCATATTTGCTATTACTAGTAAGATGCCCGTGCGTTGCAACGAAACCAAAATTTATAGCAAATGTCATGCATGTTCTATCCATTCATCCTAAACCACTCCCCCAACATGCTTATTTGTCGAGTGCTAGCCTACACTGACTATTATATAGCTTTAATTTTGTTAGGTCTTGTTAAGAATAAAATTGTAGGATTATTTTGTCAAATAAGCATATATAGGATATATTAAATTCTGTCATGCACATTATTTGAAAAAGCAGTCTAGTGACAATGTCAACAATAACTTATACTACTGGTTTAGCTAAACAGCTTGAAACTCATCATCAAGCATGGATATAGCTCAAGCTTATAAAGTTTTCATCAATTTGCATAGCTTGGGTGTTAGTAAATCAACTTGCAATCATTAATCATCATCTCGAGCAACCACAAGCATAAAATAAAAAGTGAGCAAGTATGGTCTCACATCCTTTAATGCTCAAGTTATACAAGCACATAATCTATTAGGTGATAGCAATGAAGGATAGCAGATTTAATCACTGAAACCTAGGTACAACTCCTTTTCAAAGATATGGATGTCTCCACCTATTTTGTATGCACAATTTTATCATAATGAGTTCTTTTAAGGTACATCTTTAACCCCTTGTACATAACGGACTAAGGATAGATCTTTGTTTTTCGATTGTTTTTGTGCTAAGCACATCAAGAAACATTGACAAAGTCATGCAATTTTTGATATATTTGGTCTCTAATGCGTGCATTCATGTGAGTAACATTGTAGGAAGAAGATTCAATAATGTTTCATGTTTGAACCATTCTGGATGCGTGCATGGCCTTAGTTTTCCGGTAGACATACAGTTTTATGTCGCATCCGTCTTATAGTTAACTAACTTTCCTAATACAACGGAAATAATAATCCGTAGTGTGTTTGTGAAAAGCTAATCTAGTTATAGCAAATACCAGCTCCTAGCCTCCAAAACATCGCCACCAATCTCACAACACGAACTAATTGGCTCAAAAATTTGAGAAAGTGGCCTAGGTGGTTGAATGAGTTCAGAGAGTACTTCATTGGAGAAAATGAGCGTCTTGCAAAAAGAACGAAAATTACAATGAGAATTAAAATTGTGAACCTTTTAATTGGGTCTACTATAGGATCACAGTCCACAGTGCTGGCGATAGAACAATTCTTGAAAATTTTAGAGCAGCAAGGAAATCAAATAATAGAAGAATGCCATGCGTTGTCGATTAAACAAAATAATGCATTGCACATTTGAAAATGGAGTGATAATGTGTCAGAAACATTACGCATATCATGAGGCGAAAAAGAATGTTATCATCTCATTCCACCAATGTAAAACATTGGCATCGACTTTCTTTCCATGCTCAATGAAGGGAAAAAATCCTAAAGCGATTACCACGGTAACTATTGTGCCACCAAGTAATAACTCATCTTTTAAAAAGTTTGTGGTTACCAAAGAACAGCTACAACAGGAATATTATTGGCTAGCATATAGATAAGAAATCACCATACGATGTAGGTGGTTTAACTTATATATTGTTGCAAAGTCGTGCTCCAAACAGCTATAACATTGCGACCACACCTTTGCATTCACACTAACATCGATATGGTCAGATCGCAACTCCTATCAAGACAACCATTATGCTCGACTTTGTGTCCCTTGAATAATGTACATGATCAAAGACAACCTCCAAAAGACATGATGCGGTATCATGCACAACTTTGCTATCTGAACATTGCAATGCATCGGATGATTAGACAATGACCAAAGTATCTCACTGCTTGCACTGAATGAAATATAAATAGGCGCTTCCCCATTAAGTAGCCCCATTAAGTAGAGATGTAGCAAAACACTATTTACAGGTTGTGGCACCGGGCGGGTTATGTGTGGGGTGAGATCTCCAGCAAATATCGAACACGCAAGTCTGTTTGGAATCAATGAGGCGGCGTCGGGTGAGGCAACAACGGCGGCGTCGGGTGAGGCGGCAGGTGGCGGCGCGGGGAGAAGGAGGCAACGGGGCGGCGGCGTTGGGGAGAAGGATGCTCTAATGCTACAAAGCTTGATTTGACTCACCTTCCAATGCGACGACGTACACGCACACGGCCCGACCAAATCCGCCGGTGGAGCGCGATGGGAGGGGTCGTCCGGATCCGGCGGTCTTGAGATGGGAGGAGGAGGCGGTGCGCGCGCGGGGTGGGAGGCGGAGCGGAGTGGGAGGAGGGAGGAGGCGGCGGCGGAGGCGGAGCGTGGGGGAGGAGGAGGAGGTGGCATGCACATGGGCACGACCAAGTGGGAGGTGGAGGCGGCGGCGGGGGGGGAGGCGTCTAGATGCACATGGGCACGACCAAATCCGGCGGGGAGCGGCGGTGGAGGGTCGTCGAGATCGGCCGAGTCTTGGCGCGGGGCGGAGGCGGAGGCGGGGAGGGAGGGAGGAGGAGGCGGCGTGCGGGGTGGGCGGGAGGGGCTGCGCGGGGTGGGAGGCGGGCGCGGGGTGGGGAGGGGGGAGGCGCGCGCGTGGGGTGGGAGGAGGCGGCGGGGTGGGGGGAGAGGAGGAGGCGGCGCGTGGGGTGGGAGAGGGGAGGTGTGGCGCGGGGGGGGGGAGGCGGCGCGCGGGGTAGGGAGAGGGGAGGAGGCGGCGCGTGGGGTGGGAGGCGCACGGGGTGGGGAGAGGGGAGGAGCGGCGCCTGAGGTGGGATGAACGGTTCGGATTTAATTTTGTAATCAGATCGAATGGTTAGGAAGAGAGGAGTGAGGACTCATCAACCACCAACTCCTTCTTTTAAAGTAGTAAAGAATACTTGCATAAACACTCATCCTTACTATTATTCTCCTTTGTTAGAGACTAGTCTGTTCAAAGATCTATCTGGTACAGATGATGCCTATGTAGAGGGCAGCTATGCCAAGAGAGATAGAGTTGATCCTAAGTATGATACGTATGAGGTGGATGCCCTATATGAGACGTGGGAAGAGTAACCAATTATTAGTAGATCATATGCGAAACTCGAGGTATAGTAGCATGCTTGTATTTTTAGTTTTAATACTTATATAATTATTTGATTAGGAGTACTCATGTCATTATTGGTATTGTAATAATCAGATAATTGTTTAGCCTTATTAAAGACTTTCTCCCTACGTAGTGATGTTATTGTAATATTATAAAATAGTCTCTAATTATTATTCTACCACAATACTCTGATGTGGGTTATTAATCAATAAAACAAAAACTTTATTCTATTTTATCAAGTAATAATCACACGCTGATGTCATTATCTAAGTATGTGATGGCTCGGGTCATCTCAGTGGTACCGTTTGGAGCTTGTTTGAGTTGCGATTGAAAAATTGGGCGATCTTCATTTTTACCTCGGATTAAGTTTTAATGAAAATTACTAACCTTAGTCCTCGTAGCATGTAAATACAAGTTTCTGCTCGTGTTAAGCTGTTACTCCATGAAATATAGCATGGGAGTACCTCCAATCAAAAACAGAAGTCCATACAAATGCTTTTATTCACGAATACTTGACTTTGAGGAAATTTCCACTAAATAAACCTAATAGCTGTTTATTGGCAGTGGTGTTAGATAAGTATATAATTAGAAGCGAATTATATAAAAAAACTAAAGATATTAATCCCATTCTATGTATAGAATCTACTACTCTTTTGAAAGTTGCCAGTGCTGGGGAGTTAACAATACTCGCAGCTGTATTCCGTGTTTACAAGTACAAATAAAATGCCGAAGAAGCGATGGATCAACAAAAATCACCTGTTCTTGCATGGCGGCCAATACAATCTATTTGATAAAAATGCGTCTAATTACAATCGGATGTTATCAGTTGTACAATAAACAAATCAACGAGAATATGGTTCATCCCTTCCCAGGTGAGAAAAATAAGGGGAATAGAAAGGTGTCCAGTCTATCTCGTCGAATGAGTGGTGTTCTATTCTGCATCAACAAAAATCTGCAAGGGAGAAACATCAAACATGTAAGCAACGGTGCGAAAGATTTTGGTACAGCTTGGAAAGAAGGAACAAACAGAATAGCTTCACGAGTTCAAGTGGTTAATGTCGAGCTAACTAAATTGCTATTATGAGAATGTTCAACAGATTAAAACAATTATATGGCATTCACGTTAGCGAATAAAAAGTCAGACTTGCTACCAAAGTAGCTGATCTTTACCTCTATATCTGGCAAAGGTTCGTAGTGCTTCCTTTCCTGCACGGCATACAATGTAATTCCAGAAATCCTCTGCACGCCTACTTGGGTAGCTACCATGCTCTGCACAAGGTTATCCCTAAGATAGTCACTACACTTTGTTCCAATTGATATAAGACATTGACTTTGCCAGATTAACAAGTCTAAAAATGCATTTGGCTTATAGAATTCTATGATAAGACAGTTAAACACAACGTTAACAAGAAAAATGAACAGGTTACTGGCTTTGATGGTCAAAAACAAGTTTTCACTTCAAGCATGCTTCTATGCAAAGTATTCTTAAATCAGGTAAAAATATCATCTACAAGACCGCTAGGTCTATTTGTGACTGGTAAGCTGCGCCCAAGGAGAAGAGGGGGGTTCTCTCTCTTTTTATTTCCCCTGTTGACTTAACATAATTTCTCCTCAGTTTAAAAATTAGGTTATTTCAATTCTTAATTCTAACATTATGCATCGTGAATATTCATACATTGATACAAATGAGGAAAATCAACAAGATTCACGGGAGTAGTGTTGTTTTTTCATTCATGTGAGCTCTAGACTTGCTGAGTCACAGTGAGTGCCTAGGCAATCCATCATTATCGTCACTTTTCAGACACTGAATCTAATAGAGATACGCAATGCCAAAAAGGGCAGAGATTTGATTTGTGAAACAGCCAACAAATATAAATAGAACAGAAGTTATGTATCCAGACAGTTTTCTCACCAGATCAAAGTTGATGGACTCGAAAGCCTCCACTAATGGCAAAACCTGTGCACAAACCGACAGCAGAAATTAAAAAAAAAACTAACATGGCATTATGTTCACTACTTGTTAGAAACGAGGGAAAAAGGCACCAGTTACGAGATTAGTTGTGATCAGTCTGGTACTAGTGTGCTCCAATACAAAGATTGTCTTGGTGTTTGACTATTCATTAGGTTATTAAAAACTTGAGAAGTAACAAGTTTAATGATATAAACTCTTGTGTTTAAAAAGAATGATATAAACTAGCTATTATCAGGATACTAACCAGTTATTTGTAACAAGGTGCAAAATTATTATTAACCTACATCTCAAGGTTGTTAAAATCGCGATTCTAGCCATAGAATCGTGATAGATTCTACAATCCTACGAAACCAATCTGACTCAAATCACATCTTGAGTCATACCTGATAGACGTGATAGAATCACAATCCTAGTCGTAGAATCGTAATAGAATTATAGTAGAATTGTGTAGAATCATGTATCATCTAAGATTATGAAAGACTTAGGTGTTTGATTGTATCATATCTCTCAATTCAAGTTGTATGTTAAGTACTAAGTAGTTAATAGTTTAGACATTAAGATTCAGAGTTTTATAATAAAAATTAATTTAATTATCAGTTTATTTTACTTTTTTTATGTAAAATGATCATATTATGAACATCGCTCTTCTAGTCGTAATTCTCAACGACATACAGTTTAAACCATAATCCTAGTCGTCAATAAGATACATTTATTAATTACATTAGATGCCAAATTGACCAACTAAACACTTATATCATTCTTGGAATACTCAATAAATTGGAACAAAAAATATGTTTTTGATAGAAATAGGATAAGATCTTAGATTCTATAATTCGATCCTAGAATGTGATCCTACCAGAGTGTCTTCAATCCAATTCAGGATCACGATTCTGACAATCATACTACAACCTATCCATTAAATGAACTCACTTAGCCATAAAGATGTATCATTAGCCTGAAAGCAAGAGTCCAAAGATAAATCCTCTGTCAAACTTCCTACTTCCCCAAATCCGAAACTTACAGCCTGACACACCTTTACATAGTACATTGACGTACATAAACAACAGAGTGGTTAAGTAAATATGCAAATTAAGTAAAAGCTCAGTTCGGACTTTAGAGTCATCCATCCGCACTTAGCCTAGTCTTGTACCAAGGTAAACATAAAATAACACATAAGTGAAGCAACTAACCAACTTCTGTAATCCATTGACCAGAACAGCTTTCTCTTCACCAGACGTGCTTGGGGCTAGAAATACTTCGAAGGGCCCAACTGTTTTATCTGTTTGGTTTGTAAGGCACAGATTGACCTGAAGACATTGATGTACATCGAACAACAGTAGTTATGAACAAAACCATTGTCATTATGTAAGTATAGTTAATGCACTGGTCACATTAAATGAAAATGCACCGATGCATAGTGACAGACAAGTAGACAACAAGTCATGAAAATGCAAAAAAGGAAAAGAAGATTTGTCACTAATTTAAGCCTTCAAATCCTATTCTACAATGAATAAATAGTAATTATCACATGTTTGATAAACAGATCAAACAATCACTGTGTTATGGCCTAGCTTTCATTGGGGGTACCGTGCGCCCAAAGGATGGGCAAATGAGGAAGAAAAGGGTAACTGATTCTTTTCTTGATTCTGAATAGCGCAGCTCCTCTCTTTATATAGGTAAGGTTAGCCTCTAACAATATAGAAACTAATTTGATAATGTAAGTATTAAATGATAGAGATAACAAACTAAGCAAATCATAATTGATTGCTGCTAATAGCCTTCCTTGCATGCAGCCCCCTCCTAATGGGCCATGGCTATGCATGGGCCCATACCCATGGCACCTCACCCCTCCTAAACGAGCAGCTTGTCCTCGAGCTGCAGGGTGGCGTCCATGGTTGCAACCCGAGGTGTCCCCATGTCGATGAGAGGCCGTGTCGCTAGAGGCACGATACATGGAGGGGGATCAACAAAGCGCTGATGGACTTCAGTGACAACAACTCTCCATGATACCTTGATGTCGTATGAGTTGTCGCCGGCATGGACAACTCACGTGGGGTAGCAAATGACTCAAAAGACCGACTCAAAAACAGCAGAACTATTATCCTCAGCATCAATGCGGCCTCCTCCTCCTCTCTCTCCTCTCCCCTTTTCTTCCCCCACGCAAACATGAGCGAGCAGAGCAGCAGCACACGCCTCAAGATGGCGAGGACGAGCCGAGTGAAGACAACACGGGTGCGGGCCGGTTCAGCGGCAAAGGAGGAGGGCCCCGGGGAGACATGCATCGGTAGTCGCGGGCTCCGGCAGCCCGAACAGCAGCAGCAGGAGTGGAAGATCTATCTCGGAGGCGCCAACGGCGTAGGAAAGGCGACGGCAAGCGGAAAGCCCGGATCCGAGCAAGCGGCCATAAGGAAGCCCCGATCCGGTGGATCCGGTGCAGGGGCTCGCGAGCGCGCAGCCGCGGCACCGCGGTAGGAGGTGGTCAGATCCGACCTATCCACGGCAGAGAGGGCCGACACATCGAAGAACGCCGCTTCACCCTGAGCGGAAGATGGCGCCATCAGTGTCGGCTCCAACGCCGCCGGCCAGGGCATCGGCTTGTTGCCGTGGCCGACGTCGATGATGCGCGCGGAGAGTGGGCTGCCGGGAGCGGGCGCATCGAGGAGCACATCAACGGCGGGGTCCTCGGGATGTTGAGCAAGTTGTCGATGTGGTGGAAGAGGTTGCCGCACATCGCCTCCAAGAGGCTCTATCCCTCATCTTCTTCTTTGCCATGAGTTCTTCCTTGACCTCTGTCACGAGCCTCATGTAGTCTTGGATTCTGAAGCAGAGCTCAACATAGAGGCCCCTCGTGGCCTTGAGTTCTTCGGCATCGGAACCATGGTGAGTGGCTTTGATACCAAGTTGTTATGGCCTAGCTTTCATTGGGGGTACCGTGCGCCCAAGGGATGGGCAAAGGAGGAAGAAAAGGGTAACTGATTCTTTTCTTGATTCTGAATAGCGCGGCTCCTTTCTTTATATAGGTAAGGTTAGCCTCTAACAATATAGAAACTAATTTGATAAGGTAAGTATTAAATGATAGAGATAGCTTAACAAACTAAGCAAATCCTAATTGATTGTTGTTGATAGCCTTCCTTGCGTGCAGCCCCTCCTAATGGGCCATGGCTATCCATGGGCCCGTGCCCATGACACTGATGCATAGTGACAGACAAGTAGACAACAAGTCATGAAAATGCAAAAAGGGAAAAAATATTTGTGACTAATTTAAGCCTTCAAATCCTACTCTACAATGCATCAATAGTAATTATCACATGTTTTATAAACAGATCAAACCATCACTATTAAATAAACAAGACAATAATAAAGAACAAGCATACATGACAAACTTTCAGATACTGTTGCTACTATCAACAGAAACTTGCCTACATGCTGAAGCTAAGTCAAAACCATTGCCACAGACTTGCAGATGCTTGAGTCAAAACAATTGCCACATACTTGCAGATGCTTGAGTTAAGGCAGTTAAAATAATAGAATGCAGCACAAGTTCTCAAATTTATGGCTTTCACTAAGGGAAGACTTGAGAAATGGATAAGAGTGTGCTATCAAGTCAAATAGGATTTCGACAAAAACGGAGATCCAGTTCAAGCATATGGTGAGGTGAATTTGCTGTTCTAGGCAGAAGATAAGGTAAGACCTTAAGATTTAAGAAATTCCATCATGCATGAAATAATTGTATTGGCTGAATATTCGAGCCACAGTAGTTTAGGATGCACAACTTTAGACGAAATGTTAATCAAGAAATCACCTACCATAAATGGTCTTTCCAGAAATATGACAGGTGGAACTTTCACAGCACGAAGATCAACATCTTTGCTTGTGGTGGGCTGACAAAAAGAAATAGTTGTCAATAATATAGCTATGGTTACACAAAGCAGCTCAACAATCATAATTATTTACAATTTTAAATGGAGAATAGACTCAATATCACTGTAACTAACAGGTGCAAAGCTCAACACTTAACGTAAAATAGTTTAGACCAGAGGCCAGGAACTTTACTGACAGTGCTATGGATGTTTTGAGTTTGCAAACGGCCTGGTTCACCAAGATTTGCGCGCCATGTAATCTGAAATTTACCAAGTATAGTGCTTCCCTCTGTCTTTGTTTGACCGGGCTCATCGGACGATGGTCTTAGCTGATATAGGTAATTGTATATTCCACCCCTAGCTCTGATGAGAATCGGTTGTTTGCAGAGGTCCCTGCATGAAAAAAACAAAACTCAGATTAACCCACCATTTGTTCCATTGACGTGATAGAATCAACACACTTGCATGGTCACATTGTGTTTCATTTTCTAAATGGAGCTTGTTTTCAGTGCTTGAATTACCCTATCGCAGACTTCACCACTGAGGGATGTTCATCAGCTTCCAATCTTGTAGCTCTCCATTGTTGGGCAGGTTCAAAATCAACTTGATCCATGTAAAGATTAGATTTTGTATGATTCTCTATGCAGGCTTCCAGATATGTAGTGTCCTGTCAACATTGATGAACTATATAGACTTCAAGACTGCCATAGTGAATTAATAAGTGGCCAACAAGGGAATAAACAGTGAACAGTACATGCTAACATTTTTAAAGGGAATAAGCCCCACCTCTTGAAGATATATTAATACCTTGCTAAAAGAGATTAGAAATAAACAGGTTCCTCTATTTTTTAAGAAATCCAAGTCGGCGATAAGTATGTGCCAGAAACAAAGCAGTTTATTGATGATTCAGACATGTAGTGTGAGTTGGCAAGAATAAGCAAAGAAAAGTGATGGCAAATATGAAAAGAAAAGGCGGATGGTATATTGCTACAATAAAAGCACAGAGATCAAGATTGAATAAGGAAACTAATCATCTAACTGCAAATGTGTAATGATCTTCAACAATATACACATATGCAGATTTCTAAAGAAGACACCTACATTTAATCAAGTGACTTACAGTAATTGTTTGCACTTGCGAAACAAGAGGTAACCTACCTTGATGGTGCGAACCTGAAAAAAAGTGAACTCAAATTATTGATATGACCTACTCCATAAGCTGAATCTGCTAGGACCTTTGTTCTAGAAGATTGTAGCAGAATATATATATATACATATACATATACATATACATATATATATATATATATATATACACACACACATATATATATATATATATATCGGATATTTATAAATATGGGAGGAGAACTAAGTACCTTTGTTCTAACGGACAATGGATTTGAAACAGTGAACTTAAAGAACTGAGGAAGATATTTACGCTCCCCATCACCGTCATTATATAGAGCAGTACAGACAAGCCTGGATTAAATCACCACATGAGCAAATCAACAATAAGGATTGCTATCACGAAAGCATTAAGCAACCGATATGTGAGTAAAATTAAAAGGAAAAGGAGCATACGTATGTGCTCCCAGTTCTTTGACATCATGCTCCACGATGAAATCATATCTACCCCCTGATCTAATTGACTCAACAGGGGACTTCGACGTATCCAGAAGGAGTATCCTCTGTCTCTCAGTTTGTATTTCCGCCTAATGTAAGTAAAGTTCAAGTCAAAATTTATGACAGTATAAGAATAAACAAAGACTTCATAAAAAAAGAGAGAGCTAAGCTAAGGCCTCATGCATGTCACCACAAGGGGAATCTTTAAGTGACACAAATTTTAACATAGAGAAACCTGCTAATCTATCAACAGAACCAGCCTCAATGCATAATAAGAGCAAAAAAGAGAGCTAAGGCCAACCATGCACGTCCAAAGCTAACCAAACTATCAGCTTGCATAATCTTTTTTTAGAGGAAAAGCTTGCATAATTTCTTACATGTGTTAACACCACTACTTCTAATTCGAATAGATCATTTCAACACAACCATATTGGTCTAACATACAACATACAAATAACAACCGACCAATCCATTAACTGAAGTTAACCTTAGTTCATGACAGCAGCTACCAAATCCAGTAATCCAGCTTAACCTTAGTTCATGACCACAGCGATAAGGACTAAGGCTAATCATGCAGCACCACCAAGGCTAATCATGCAGCACCACTCTGATATGAGATTCTAACATTGGAAAAAAAACATCAAACTAGAAGTTTAACTAACTGTACTGAGAAGAGAATTAGCATCGACCACAAACTCGACCCAATCAATCCAAATTCTCCAGAAATGATCCTAAATTTCATATGATGTTTCTAAATTCGTGGGATGAAAAGCCGATATGATGGATCAAATACCTTGATGATGACCTCCCTGGCCTCGAAGCTGGAGCTGTTGTTGATGCTGATGTAGCTGCAGAAGGTCTCCCCCAAATAGATCGCCCTAGCCACAGACGCACGCACACAAGCACATCAACACAAGCGCTCGCTACACCTAGAGCTGCATAGAGCATTCTAGAATTGAGAGGGAGATGCGAACCCGAAGGACTGGGGGAGGACGAGGAGGCCGGGGAGCGCGAGGGCGTCGGCGGGGTCGCGGAGGAGGAAGCGGTCGCGGAAGGTGAAGTCGCCCGGGACGGTGGAGGAGGCGGAGTCGGGCGGGTGGAGGAGGCAGTGGAGGAAGTCGGCGGCGGCGGAGGGGTCGGGGGAGGTGAGGGCGTCCTCCGGGAGGAAGACGTCGCGGGGGTCGAAGCGGAGGAGGGCGGCCGGGTCGGGCTGGAGGGAGGGTCGGGACAGCCGCATCACGCGAAACGCCAGCGAGTGGTTCTGCTGCGCCGGCGGCTGGTGCGCCGCCGGGGACGGCGGCTGCGCGCCGGTGTATGGCGACGACATCGCCGGAGACGGGTGAGATCTGGATGCGATCTCGCTTGTGGAGTCGCGGTCCAGACTCGAGACTAGTTAAGAGCTTTGGCCTTACAAAGAAGAAAAAAAATCTTGTAAGAGCAGCGTCGTTTATTTTCATGAGCGTATTAAGGTGAAATAATTCTGTAACTTTCAAATTTTCGCATTGGGACGCGTGAATTTCGTGGCATCCTAATGTTTGGAATGCAGTAAGAGTATTTGAATCTGATACACAATAATAGTAAAATATAAATAGTATAATTTAGAATAAGAAGCTTACTGCCCAAGATTTTGAAACAACAACAATATCCTTGTCGAACACACTATACTTGTTGAACACAGATGGGATCTACAAATTAATTATAGTAAAAACTAATATCTGGATTTCCTATATGTATGAATTTCCTATCCATACCTTCTTGGAACCATTTTAAGAAATATAATGCTACTACCTAGCGGGACTTAAATAGGTAAAGCACGAAGATTCGTGTGGGAGAAGGCAAGAAACTGAAGGTGACTCGGCGCACATGCTGGAGTTTGGCAAGAATAGCATCGGGCCAGGTCGGGGGAAAGGGATTCGGTCCATTGGCGAAAATGGATTTAAAAGCTGTTTTCTAATTGATTTAATTTTAGAATCCAAGTTTAATTTTTTCAAAATTAGCAAATCAACTTCAAAATTCATGAAATTTTCTAAAGAGGCACTTTAGAATATGCAAATCTCAAATAAATTATTTCTAAGCTCTGGTCAAGTTTTAATAATTTTTTAAAATTCATTTTTTGCTGTTGGATATGCAAAAACCATTTCAAGAAATGCTGAAAATTTATGGAAAAAACAAAAAAACATAAATTATGATTTTTTTTAAATATTTATATATGGTTTTGGAAATTTTGAGTTGTTACATGAAGCGTGTCGACCCTCGGACGATAGCAAATCCCTCCCCCCCCCAAAAAAAGAGCAATTCTCAAAAATTTTGTTGTTGCAATCAAAACAAATAGTTGCAACATCTTGAATACCTATTGCAACAATGCGAACAATCTAATGTAACACCCAGGACATGACCATCAGCAGCTAAGCTTGGTTTAGTCCAACGATGGTGGAGCTTGCAAAGGCGAGTGCAGAGATCGTATGGGCCCTCTACCTGTGGAGCTCATAGAGGTTGTGCCCAGTGGTGGCTAAGCTCAGGTAACCCGGGATGAGGGAGCTCATGGAGGATGCATCTAGAGTCCATGGAGGCGTAGCACCAAATGGTGGATTGACATGTGGCAACTTGGCTAGAACTCAAGCTTGAGGTATGCATGGAGAGGGAGAGAAATGAATGGCTAGTAGAGATGTGGTTGGATAAGGATAAGATTAGTGAAAGTCTCTGTTGGGTGGGTTAGTGGGCATGCAAGTGTTCGTTGGATTAAAGATGGAGGCTGGATGAAAACTACGATCAAAGATGTTAGGATGAGACATCTTCACTGTATCAATTCCCTATTTTCCCCTTCTCTAAGTTATGGATGAGTTTGCAAAGAATATCAGGAGGTAATATAGACCGTTTCATAAAGGTTTTAGGTTTTCATCTTAATTTAGTTCGAAGCTTGCCTCATGTCGGACACAGTACTGCTGAGCATGGATGTCGATCGCGATGTAAATATCAAGTGATTTATTATATGTTCTCATACCCACATTTTTTTTGTTTCAGCGGTAATCTCAATGTGTACTGCCATGTGGTGGATCTTACGATCATAGACGACCTAATCACTGAAAATGAGATATATGGAACTCATGTAAAAGTCATGCTGATTTTGGGGAAAATCTGGAGAGGCTATTTGAGTTTTTTCTTTAATAGGAAGACACTATTTGAGCCTAATGGTCAACAGGTAAATCAAGCCAACCTGCAGTACAAGTCTTAAATGGGCCTGAATACCCAAATGTACAATAAGCCCATTTGAGCAAACGATCCAAATAGGCCCGCAGTTACACACCTCCTCTCGTCGTCAGCGGCAATCCTAACCAAGCCCATAACAGAGCCCGAGTCGGCCACAGCAACGCAGTCCATTCTTCCCCACGACGCAAACCAGTCTGTTCCGCCGCCGCCGCCGATATGGTGTTCCTCCGCACGCCTGACGGCAGGACGCACCACGTCCACCTCGACCTCTCCAACGCCACGCTCTCCGACCTCACCGCCTCCGCCTCCCGCGTCTCCGGCATCCCGCCGCACCAGTTCCGCCTCTACCTCTCCCACCGCCGCCTCCTCCCGGCGCACCCCTCCCCGCTCCTCTCCTCCCTCCAGGTCGCCCCCTCCTCCTCCATCCTCCTCCACCTCCCCCTCCTCGGCGGCATGACTGGTCCCGCCCCGACCCCGCCCCCGCCGCTGCCGCCCCCGCCGCAGGCGCAGGCCTCCCGCCCCGCGCGGTACGACTTCCTCAACTCCAAGCCTCCCCCCAACTACGTCGCGGGTCTCGGCCGTGGCGCCACCGGCTTCACCACCCGTTCGGATATCGGGCCGGCCCGTGCGGCCCCCGACCTCCCGGATCGATCCGCCGCCGCGGCTACCCCAACCGTCGGCCGCGGACGCGGGAAGCCGCCCGGCGAGGACGACGGCGATGACGATGCCGGCGACGATGAGAAGGGATATGATGAGAACCAGAAGTTCGATGAGTTCGAGGGCAACGACGCTGGCCTCTTCTCCAACGCCGACTACGATGACGACGACCGCGAGGCGGATGCTGTCTGGGAGAGCATCGACCAGAGGATGGACTCGCGCCGCAAGGACCGGCGTGAGGCGCGGCTCAAGCAGGAGATCGAGAAGTACCGCGCGTCAAACCCTAAGATCACCGAGCAGTTTGCTGATCTGAAGAGGAAGCTGGTAGATTTGTCAGCGCAGGAATGGGAGAGCATACCTGAGATCGGGGACTACTCTCTGCGCAACAAGAAGAAGCGGTTCGAGAGCTTCGTGCCGGTGCCGGATACTTTGCTTGAGAAGGCCCGGCAGGAGCAGGAGCATGTCACGGCGCTGGACCCCAAGAGCCGTGCAGCTGGTGGCACTGAGACACCATGGGCGCAGACACCGGTTACCGATCTGACGGCTGTGGGCGAGGGTCGCGGTACCGTGCTTTCGCTGAAGTTGGACAGGTTGTCGGATTCGGTGTCTGGGCTTACTGTTGTTGATCCAAAGGGGTACTTGACAGACCTGAAAAGCATGAAAATTACTAGCGATGCTGAGATTTCTGACATAAAAAAGGCACGACTGCTGCTCAAGTCTGTGACGCAGACCAACCCAAAGCATCCACCAGGTTGGATTGCTGCTGCTAGGCTTGAAGAGGTTGCTGGTAAGCTCCAGGCTGCTCGGCAGCTCATTCAGCGGGGATGTGAGGAGTGCCCCAAGAATGAGGATGTTTGGCTTGAGGCGTGCCGGTTGGCTAGCCCAGATGAGGCAAAGGCAGTGATTGCCAGCGGTGTGAAAGCAATTCCTAATTCTGTGAAGCTTTGGCTGCAGGCTGCAAAACTAGAGACTAGTGATTTGAATAAGAGCAGGGTTCTGCGGAAGGGGTTGGAGCACATTCCTGATTCAGTTAGGCTGTGGAAGGCTGTTGTGGAGCTGGCAAACGAGGAAGATGCGAGGATGTTGCTTCACAGGGCTGTGGAGTGCTGCCCACTCCATGTTGAGCTGTGGCTTGCCCTAGCTAGGCTCGAGACATATGACCAGTCAAAGAAGGTGCTTAACAAGGCGAGGCTGAAGCTCCCTAAGGAGCCTGCCATTTGGATTACAGCTGCAAAGCTGGAGGAGGCTAATGGGAACACCGAATCAGTCAGCAAGGTGATCGAGAGAGGTATAAGATCTTTGCAGAGAGAAGGGCTTGATGTTGACAGGGAGGCGTGGCTAAAGGAAGCAGAAGCTGCAGAGCGTGCTGGTTCTGTGCTGACTTGCCAGGCTATTGTGAAGAGCACTATTGGTGTTGGGGTTGATGATGAGGACCGGAAGCGCACATGGGTTGCTGATGCTGAGGAATGCAAGAAGCGTGGATCGATAGAGACAGCTCGTGCCATCTATGCACATGCGCTTAGTGTGTTCCTTACTAAGAAGAGTATATGGCTCAAAGCGGCACAGCTTGAGAAGAGCCATGGGACCAGAGATTCTCTTGATGCCATCCTCAGGAAGGCTTGTGCATACAAGCCACAAGCTGAGGTGTTATGGCTTATGAGTGCAAAGGAGAAATGGCTGGCTGGAGATGTCCCTGCAGCCCGGGCCATTCTTCAGGAAGCCTATGCTTCCCTCCCCAATTCGGAGGAGATCTGGCTAGCTGCCTTCAAGTTAGAGTTTGAGAACAATGAACCAGAGAGAGCAAGAATGCTTTTGGCTAAGGCCAGGGAAAGAGGAGGCACCGAGAGGGTTTGGATGAAATCAGCCATTGTTGAGAGGGAATTAGGCAATGTTGATGAGGAAAGGAGGTTGTTGGAGGAAGGTCTGAAGTTATTCCCCTCATTCTTCAAATTGTGGTTAATGCTTGGACAGATGGAGGACCGGCTTGGCCATGGAGTGAAGGCAAAGGAGGTTTACGATAATGGTCTCAAGCACTGCCCCAGTTGCATCCCTCTTTGGCTATCTCTAGCTAGCCTAGAGGAGAGGATAAATGGCTTGAGCAAGTCACGTGCTGTACTCACTATGGCAAGGAAAAAGAATCCAGCTACACCTGAACTTTGGCTTGCAGCAATTCGAGGTGAATTGAGGCATGGGAACAAAAAGGAAGTTGATGCCCTACTGGCCAAAGCATTACAAGAGTGTCCAGCAAGTGGTATTTTGTGGGCTGCAGCTATTGAGATGGTGCCACGCCCCCAACGTAAATCAAAGAGCTCAGATGCTATAAAGCGATGTGATCATGATCCTTATGTAATCGCAGCTGTGGCCAAACTTTTCTGGCATGACAGGAAGGTCGATAAAGCGAGGAGTTGGTTGAACAGAGCTGTTACTCTTGCTCCTGATATTGGGGATTTTTGGGCATTGTACTATAAATTCGAACTTCAGCATGGAAACATGGATACACAAAAGGATGTCACAAAGAGATGTGTTGCAGCAGAACCAAAACATGGTGAGAGATGGCAGGCAATAACCAAGGCTGTGGAGAACTCACATCAGCCAATTGAGGCCCTTTTGAAGAAAGCTGTGGTGGCTCTTGGTAGAGAAGAAAATCCCAATGCTGCAGATCCCTAGTTCAGATTGTTCTGATAAGGTATTTGGTGCAATTTGTTCTCGTACTGTTCTGATTAAAAGGAATTTGCCGCAATGTGTTCTCAGACTGCTCCGAAGCTTCTGATGTCTAATGTTGAACTACTTTTTGTTGTGTTTCATTTTATTGTTCAGCTAGAAGTTCTACTTTGGACGAAATATTTTGATACTTTGGACGAAATATTTTGAGCATCTCTTAAGATTTGAGTTGCAACTAATTGTTTGAGGAAAACAGAATTATTAATTGTTTTCGTTGGTATCATTAAGTAGATCTATTAGCTACGTTGCATGGCAAAGTAGTCTAAAAACAAATAATCTGTTTAGACATACTATTGATGATGTTTTGCAGTATTGCTCACGTCCAGCGTGATGCAGAGGTCCCATAATTTATGAATTATAATTGCATTGTTGCTCAGTACGACCCTGAGGTGCTGCATGGCTTGGAAGAAATAGGTTACCACCTTCAGCTGACTGTTGCATGTTTCACTTGCAGAAGATTAATTTTATTTTACTGCCTAGGCTGAAGTATTTGGGGATTAACTTGTAGTTTTTTCCCCTTTCACTGCTAACAATTTTGATCACTAAGGTTGTAGGTTTGTGTCTGATAAATTGAGCAAACAATTAATAAAAAAGCTGACTGTAATTATCTTAAAACAACATTTGTGATTTGTGAACCTATGTTTTCTCCACTGAAAATCGAAATGGTTACTGTTAATTATCCCCTTCCATGTCCACCTTGAGAGGAATGGAAAGATGATAGTTATGCTTTCTGTAGTAAAACAGCTCATGTTACTGTTCCTCTACTGCTTCATGGGCATATTTTTGGCTGCTGGCGTGCTCGGTAGCTATTTTTTTGCTTGTGCTGTTGGATGTCTTCCCCAACAAAGAAATTGTTTTTCATTTCTTCCGTCTGTTCTCAGGTCTATCTTCTACATGCTGACATTGGAGTAACTAAAGAAGCCGTGTTCGGCAGTGAACCGGGATGAGCTCATAGTGAACGGTTTCAGTTATGATTTGTAATGCTGAACCACCGAATCATTATGCTGCGTTCCCCCAATAGTCCCAAGACAGGACACGCCGAAGAAGCATCTGATTCTGTTGTAATGGGGTTGGACGTCTGGAGTTAAGTTAAACCTTCATCGTATGTATGCCCCCCGTTTATCAAATAGATCCTGAATATCACCCAATGGTTAGTAATTTCTGTGTATTACCATGACCGTGTGCTGAACAGGCTGTGTATTCCTTGAGATACCACAGATCATTGGCGCTGTGTATTTGCTAGTTGCAGCTTGATTTCACACGAATGATGTAATTGCTGCAGTTTAGACATATGTTGGCAGAATTCTGGATGTACCGGAGTCAAATCAATGTTGTTCGGTCTTCTGTATTTTTAAGTTTTAACCAAACTACTGTACTGCTTGATCTAGGGCATGTTTTCCTTGGGGCAATGTCTCCACGCATACACGAAGGCCAAAAAAGGAGGAGGAAAGGAGCTGGTGGTTCACCGTAGTACGTACAGGCACGGCCGGGAGCGAAGCCGGCCGGCCTGAGTGCAGCGCCCTCTGATACATGAGAGTTTGATAGGCCAGTGGTTCGGACTCTGCAGGGCTGCACGCTGGTCTTTTAAACCGTGGCGGATGATTTTTAGATGTGGATGATTATTTTTGTTAACACTTTTCGAGACAGCGGATATATCGATGTGGACTGTGCATGGTTTTAGACACGGAAAATTGTCTGAAAAATTCGATTAAAGAAATCGTATCGTATATTTTAATTTTGGAGAAGCTAAAAAAAAGAACATCACTCTTATGCTGGAGCTTGTCACCTGATCAAGCCCACCGCGGTGCTCAAAGACGGTTCTGTGCGCGTCCAGGCGGCCGAGCGGCGAAACCGGTAAAAACGTCACGTACCGACGGTGCCCTGCCCCCGCGCGTGCGGCGCTCGGCTCGCGCCGGGGGGCGGATGCCGGGCAGCAGGATTCGGCGGGTTCGGATACCTTAGGGATGGAGAGGGCATCCAGGATAGTGAGGAGATCCTCCACCAGGTCATCGTACGATGCCGTCGGAGAGCCCGTACCCTCGCCAGCCTGGCGCGACGGCGCGGTACCTGGCGGCGGCCACGACCAGTGTTAAACTATGATACGAATACATATATGGTACCTGACGGCGGCCACAGACCAGTGTTAACTAATTAGTACATGTGTTCAAATGGACACATATACTGACCACGTCTTGGTTTTATATTTCTTTAGGACTTTTATTTCTTAACTTATGTATATATACCTCTGTAATTATACGATTAAGATACATTGAAATTTTTTTGTGCTTGTAATATCTCCTTATATATATTGATATTTCATCATTTGATGGTTTGGTGCACCAATAAAGTAGTAATTTCTGAATTTTAACACGTCAAGGACCAAACAAATTAAGTAAATCAAAGGCAAGTGCCACCGGTATCACAAAGCAATTTGGGAATTTGATAGAAAACATGGTAATATTGTATACCTTGAATCTGATAACCTCGTAAGTTCCATAGAGAGCATCATTGCCTGTGCCATTCGACGTCATGCTCTAGCATCATACTACATCATCTCTATCGATAATTTTCTGTTTCAGTCAATCGTCATCTTCAATTAAGAAGTTGTATCGTTAACTCTGCATATTTTCTGTTAGAGGTGAAGTTCATTGCAATTCAGGCCATTGTGTTTATTATTGGCGGTATCCATACAGGATTAATCATTGGTGGTTTTTTCGATGATTTGTCGTCTACTACGGGTTACTACGACAAAATCTGCATATATAGAATCTAAGGTGGAGTTGTAATTTTTCAACACAATGAGTTAATTTGGGCTATGCTTGGTCAATGAGACTTTGAAAAAAATCAGTATCAGTTGGAGGGACATCTGATTTACTGTTCAATCACACCCTAATAGCAGCTACATAATACTTTCTGGAGTTTCTTATTTCTTAGTAAAGATTATGTTCTAAATATAAGTTCGAGATGAAAGATTTAAAGTGCAAAAAGGAGTTAATTATTTGTATAGACACTACAACTTTGGTATTATAGGTATAATATATTCCAATTGTCATAGCTCAATATGAGGTGGTCTATTGCAGAGATTGTTTCTACTTCATTGATGACGCAAGAGTTACTTTCATCCGAATGTTCTTCTATAAGAGCAGCTTTCAACTATGTCATAGAATTCAATTACTTTTACAGTCAACAATTTGATGTACAGGATGGTTATATGTGTAAATTGCTCTTCAATAGGCATTGTTTGCCACGTTATGAGTTCCAGATGGAGCATGTAAAAAATCCATAAGATGAATTATTTACTATAGTTATTTAGCACCACAGTAGAAACATATAGAGAAAACTGATCCAGTCTTACTCATTAATTAGTCCTATGAACTTTCAACACATAAGGATTATTGATGGTGAATTATAATTTGAGGAGATTTGATTTGTTCAGTCTACAGGAGCGAATTCATCTTAAGTTGAAAATTGTTGAGTGTATGATCCGAATTTGTCTCAAGGTGAAGATTGTTAAATTATGGTACGAATTCGTATACATGTCCAAGTGGACACATACATCGACCTTATCTTGGTTTCGTAATCTTTTAGGACTCTTGTTCCCTAATCTATATATGTATCACTATAATCATACGATTGAGATACGTGTATTATTTTCAAGGATTTTCTACGTAAAATCTGTATCTCTCGTTCTTTGATCATTGATTTCTGCCATACGTTTTATAACAGCCAGGATCCGATGGCGCCACATGTACCATATCTCCGGGAGAACACGACCGTCCCAAGCTCACCTGCAAGCAACAATCATCACCTGTAGGTTCTTGGATTGCGCTAGGCAAGCCCGCACTCGAGCAAGAAAGGAGACGGTAACCTTTGCCTGCCTGGGCAATGTGGAGGTTTGAGGTCTCTGATGGGGAGGTGGCTGTGGTCAATCTTCTGCTCCATGGCCATGGCTCCGCCCTCTCCTGCCACTTCTTGGTATGGTAGGTTAGTTTCTTTGGAGCTTGTGGATATTTGTTAGGTTTTGAGGTAGGAGAGGAATCTTGCATGTGACATCGACACCGGTAGGAGATGCTTCCAAGAACACTGAACAGCTCTCTGTAGTCTGTAGTCTTACATCCTCCAGAATTACAGCCTTGTGGTTTTGGATTTGTCTCAAAACAAAATTCTGAAATGTTCGCCGTAGAAGTCAGTAACAGCTGATGTATCAGTGCACGGACTGCTCGAATCTCTTGTGAAATGTTTGGAACAGACTTGACAGAAATATAAATACCAGGCATCTTACCAGTTGGAATATCGATGGCTACACTTGACAAAATCAGAAGATACATCATACGCAGTGGACAAATAGCAATCCTGTCTATTGCTGATAAAACTAGCAGTACAAACTACTAGATACAGCATAGTTTCAGACATAACTAGCATACCCAGAGCAACATCAGCCATCACAAATCCTTTATTGATAATTCGTACAGTTTTCCTGTCGCGAGATCGAGTATCGGTGAAGTATAGTTGGGGTCTACCAGAACATCTATGCAGCCACATGATGGTCCTTCAGGAAGCCAATGAGGAGCTCGTTGACCTTGTCTGGGAACTGCTCCTGAACGAAATGGCTTCCTTCAGGGATGTAGGTGATCTTCAGGTCTGGTGCAAACTTCTCCATGATGCCGTCTTTCAGAACGGACTCAACCCCAGGGAGCTTAAAGACGTAATCTTTCTCCCCCATGACGACGAACACCGGGACTTGGAATTTTGGATCTTCAATTGGTCGCCTCTTATGCATAGATCTACCAAGTGCAGCACACACCTAATCAATTCTGTCAAGCACCAAAAAGGCCTAGTAGTAGCATTGAGTTGGCACAAACTGAAGTAATGTTTACCTGTATGGCATCTTCAGGGGATACCGGAAACCGGATCTCTCATAGAGCGATGCATAGACAGCAAGATCATCCTCGGTAAACCACTCTGGAAGAGGTGTCGACAAATCTGCGAGGTCCATGATCTCTTGATCTTCTTTTGCCACAGGGATCTCACTGCTGGAGAACAGAATGTAGATGGTGCGCACAACTCTCTTGACGTCGTATCTGCCAAAGTCAGCCTCCGCTCTTCCCGGTTCCTACAAGCACAGGCTTTCGCTGTCATACGATGTGCTAACTCTCTGCTCATTCCTGACATGGGGAATTTCAGGGCAGAAGATTACCTGCCAACGCAGAATGTAGAAGCCTTCTGGCATGGTGGTGAAGGAGAGTCCACTAGGGCCGAAAGGGATGCCCAAACACATCACACCGCATACGCGGCTGGGGTGACGGAGAGCAAAATCGTAGGCTGGCGCGGCTCCAAAATCCTTCCCCACAAGGAATGCCTGACTTGGAGCAAAACGGGAGCTATCAGATTCAGAACAAGGCATGCGATTTTTGAAGCATGAACTGGTTCCATTTAGGGAAAAAGAAACTGCTTCTTATCCGTTAGAACGATGTGGAAAAAAAAAAGCTCTTACTCTTCGTAAGACCTCTAATGTCTCATAACGAGCAGCCTGAATTACAGGTCTCATTATTGGTTCTGTTTACGGTGCCAGCTTGACAGATCAATTCAATAGATTCGATGCCATATTGTCGATCAACTGCTTAAAACCAGCATGATAGATGAACATGTAGGCATGCCTCATTGTTCTGTGATTTTTAAGACGGCGAACATGTCCTGAACAAAACCGGCTAATCCAAACCTCCTTAACTCCTTTACCCACAGAGATAAATTCCGTATTTTACAGATTATCCAAGGTTTAAACAAATTCATTTCAAATCCTTCAAATCTATAGGGCACCATCCCAATTATGCCTTTGTTTTCATGCCCTACCAAAGGACCTTACCTGAAGTTCTAAACCAGGACCCTAGAGACCAACACCAACTAGAAAATTTTCTCCAACGAGCTGTTGATTTCGGATACGCTGATCCCTAAAATTTTGTCAAAGTGCTACTTACCTTGGGGATGGAGAGGGCGTCGAGGATGTCGAGGAGATCCTCTAACAGGTCGTCGCCCGAGACCTCCTCCGCTTCCGGCGGCTGGCCGGAAAGCCCGTACCCTCGCCAGTCCGGCGCGACGGCGAGGTACCCGGCGGCCGCCACGGCCAGCATCTGGTGGCGCCACGAGTACCATATCTCCGGGAAGCCGTGCAAGAACACCACCGTCCCCAGCTCACCTGCAAGCAAAGGTTCTTGGAATTTGGATTGTGCTACGCTCACATAGTCGCCGCATGCAACCAAGGAAGCAAACACTACTAACCTTTGCCTGCCTGGGCTACGTGGAGGTTGAGGCCTCTGATGGGGAGATTGCTGTGCTCTATCTGCTGCTCCATGTCCATGGTTTTGCTTTGCCCTCTCCAGCCACTTCTTGGAAGGTTCTCTTGTTCTTTGGAGCTCGTAGATATTTGTTGCGTTTTGAGGTTGTTGGTGTTGGAATTGGAATCGCGGAAGTGACTACTGACAAACCGTGGGAGATGCTTCCAAGAACACTGAACCACACCGGGATTTGCGTGGCTAGCTGCTGTCCTTCTCAAGGTTGCACTACTGCAAAGCACACCTTTTGACTAACTGAAGAAAGCCAAACTGCTATTCAGTCTCTAGTCTCTGTCAGTGGTCATTCCATAGGTGTACTACTGCAAAGCACACCTTTTGACAAACTGAAGAAAGCCAAACAGCTATTCCTCTTCTCAAATCTCAAACTGATCTTGCTACGTTCTTCGCCTGTTACACATCATCTCCAATGCGTTCACCGAAAATGGGTGATCTTTCTCGCCACTTCGTCTACAATGAACAGATGAACTAGACGCACCACCACACAAACACGATTACATCATATGAGCCCTTTATTACTGAGAAAAATTCAGAGTTACACGGTTCAGGCAAAGCAGCGACAACGGAAGCGATCGCTGCAAAATTATTTGTCACGGTCTCACTCACTCCCACCACACAGCCACAGAGACCCTTCCATTTCTGCCCTCTGTTCCTGAACGCCGGCTACGCGGCAGCGACCGGGTGGTCCTTCAAGAAGCCGAGGAGGAGCTCGTTCACCTTCGCCGGGAGCTGCTCCTGCATGAAATGGCTCCCCTCCGGGACGTAGGTGATCTTCAGGTCCGGCGCGAAGCTCTCCATCAGGCCGCCCCGCACGGCGGCCTCGAACCCCGGAAACTTGAAGGCGTAGTCCTTCTCCCCCATCACCATGAACACCGGCACCTGGAACTTGGCGTCCACCAGGTGCGGCCTCCTGTGCAGAGCTCTGTGATCGAGTCCATGGAAGCAAGCAGCAATGAGCACAGCCTCGATCTTTTTCTTCTTCTTGTTTGTGCCGGTTGACTCGAATGGCAGAGGAGATGTAAAATGAGATCTCTTACCTGTACATCTGGAGAGGGTAGCGGAAGCCGGAGTTCTCGTAGAGCGAGGCGTAGACGTCGAGGTCCTCCTCGGTGAACCACGCCGGCAGGGGCGTGGAGAGGTCGGCGAGATCCATGATCTCCTGCCCTTCTTTCGCTATCGGGATCTCGGATCCGGAGAAGAGGACGTAGATGGTGCGCACCACCCGCCGGACGTCGTGCCGGCCGAAGTCCGCCTCCGCCCTCCCCGGCTCACGCCACCGCAGGATGTAGAAGCCCTCGGGCATGGTGTCGAAGGAGAAGGGGACGGGGCTGAAGGGGATGCCCAGGCACACCACGCCGCGCGTGCGTTCCGGGTGCCGGAGCGCGAAGTCGTACGCCGGCATGGCGCCAAAGTCCTTGCCCACCAAGAACGCCTTCGGGACGGAGAGGGCGTCGAGGATGGCGAGCACGTCGGCGACGAGGTCGTCCCAGGACGCCTCCTCCTGCTCCGGCGGCTGGCTCGAGAGCCCGTACCCGCGGCTGTCCGGCGCGACGGCGCGGTACCCGGCGGCGGCCACGGCCAGCATCTGGTGTCGCCACGTGTACCATATCTCCGGGAACCCGTGCAAGAACACCACCGTCCCCAGCTCACCTGCAACCAAGAAAGGAAGAGATCGACGCGAGAAGCAATCAAAGGCTCGCTCTCCATTCTCCATTGGGCTCGATTGCGATGTGTGAGAAGGAAAAAAAGCAGCAGCTCTCACCATTGCCTACTTGAGCTACGTGGAGGTTGAGGCCTCGGATGGGGAGGTGGGCGTGCTCTATCTGCTGCGCCATGGCTGCTCCTCGATCGAGGACGGACGGAGCTTACCGAGGTTCAGTGCCCAGTTCTCAGTTCATAAAAAGGACGATCTTGATCGATTTCTCACGTCGAGACTCGTGTATCTTTGTGAAAAAAATCCACGGTCAAAATCACGAGTGTACCAACCATACGTTGTCAGGCAGGTGTGGTGGTCGCCCTCATGCTACTAGTTTTTCTCTGCAAACATGTGCTTGACGTGTTGGCCGGGCCCATCAGTTGTCGTGAATTGCTTCTAGAACCACATGCCTTGACTAGTAGTAATCTTACTGGTATTGCTGTGAAGTCACCGCCACTTGCATTGCAGCACATGTTCTCATCAACAAGTACTCTAGGCTCTCGGTCAAGGTGGGTTAGGAATTATTTAAAATATAGATAAATCAAATTACGATGAGCATCTAAGATAATGTTATTTTCAACCTCACTAATTGTAGAGAAATTCCACTGCACTTTCGAACTCGAGTGGCCTGATGGTGGCTCTAACCCTGACCATGAGAATTGACTAGGATCAACCGGGCATGAGTTATCAGGGAGCCTAACTGACGGTGCGGCAACTTAAATTAAGTTATGCTCGAGTACATGCCTAAAAGCATTCTAGAATGTAATTGCTATGTTTTTTTAATAAAATAATTGCCTATTTACTATCCAAATAAGGCTACTTTAGAAATATACCATAAAAATGGGTTCACTTTAATACCACTAAATTTTTTAAAAATTGGACAAAATACCATACTGTTGCAGCGCTCCATCTCCGTTACTTACTCAGCCCCTCCCCCCTCCTCCCCCAACTTCGCCCAACCTCCCTCACTCCTCACCCCTCCCCACTCCCCTGCCACCACCCCACCGCTCGGCCTCCCCCACCCCTCCCCGCTCCCTTGCCTCCACCCCCCTAGCTTCTCCCTTCTCTAACACCGCCACCCAACCTCCCCCACCCCTTCTCACTCCCCTGCCTCCGCGTCGCCACCCCGCCGCCCACCCTTCCCCACCCCTCCTTGTTCCCGCCTCCCGCCCTCCCTACTCCCGGACCTCTCCCACCCTTCCCCTTCTCTAACGCTGCCAACCGCTGCCCGCCCTCCCACTTTCCCGGCCCCCCACCCTTCCTCGACCTCCCCTACCCCACCTCCACCACCCCTCCCTGGTGGAGAAGCGTGCGACGAGAGTGCGCATGTGGCAGGGGTAGTGCGGCTTGCGGTATGGGGACCCAATGAGATTAGCGGTGGTGGGCCGTGGTGGTGTGCCGGCCCACAGTAGGGGCCGAGTAGCTTCTGCGAGTCGCTGTGGGGGTAGGCGCGGCTGGTGGTGAGGAACGCATAGGCAAAGCTGAGCAACGCGACGATGGCAGCCGCCCTAGCCGCGACTATGGTCGCCTTCGCGGGGCCGCCTTCATGCCGGCTAGCAGTGGGGCCTTGTGAGATGTTGGAGACGTTGGCGGCGACAATGATAGGGGAGGACCTTGTACCACCACCACCAGCAGCGGGCGTCGGCGGTGCCGGAGGGAAGAAGTCCGGGGCGGGTGGAGGCGGGGGTGGCGTCCACTCAATGGGGAATAGTGCATCAAGTTAACAACAGTTCGATGTCCCTTAACAGAATGTCATATTGCTGAATTTGGCGAAATTTCAGTGGTATTAAAGTGAACTGATTTTTTTCGGTGGTATATTTCTAAAGTGAACATATTTCTATGGTATATAACCGAATGCCTCTTTTTAATTTAGCATCTTTGAAAAAAAATGATCAACACTTGGTTCCTCATAACCTCGATAGGACGACACAACTTTTTGTTAAGAAACCATCTCGCTTATATTATTAATAATACAAGATTAAAGTACATAATTATTCAACTTATACATTGAAGACTCGAGACAGAAAAAACTTGTTACCAGCAAGCCCTTGAGTCGATGAGCATTCTTTATCTTCCGCGTTGTAGACTACGAATCCTATAACAACAACATAATTGCTACTGTGATCACAGAAAGCGGGGAGTAGATCTTTAAGGATCTCCATAAATACATAGGACCTGCACATTGGTAGTTGTATTGTTCATGAATAGAAAACCAATTTTTGTTAACCAACTTTGCCTAGCATCGATCTTCAGCGTAGACATCTGTCGTCGTCTGGATGAGTCGGTCTGGCAAAAACCATTATAGAGAAAATAAGTGGGAAGTAGATTGTTTAGGATCCCCATAGATACATAGAACCTGCGCATTGATAGTGAATACGTTCATGAATAGAAAATCAGACAAATTTTTTGTTAACCAACTCTGCCCGACGTCAATCTTCAGTGTAGGCGTCCATCATCCATCGTACAGATGAGTTGGTCTGGCAAAAATCATTATAGAGAAAATCTGGCAAAGAACTTCCTAAGAGAAAAAATTAAAACAACTTTATCTAGGAAAATACAGAAGAAACAAAAGTCCCCCAGCCACTCATCGCTGGAGAAGGGCCTGCGACACATCTATGCATGTGTAGGAAATTTCAGCCTCCTCCCTAGGCGGGCGCACTCACTCTGCCAATACAACATGCCCTCGCTCTCGCTCGAAGACACAGCGGGCGCGCACATGCACAGCACAAGCCTATTCCGTTCGCCCTCACAGGCAGCCTCGGTCGATCGCGCCGTGGCTCGACACACAGCGCGCGCAGCCAATCTGTGGCAATCCATTCTAGCCATCAGCCACATGCCTGCTTCCTTTTTTTACCAAATTGACCATCACATTTTGTAAGAATTCTATCGATATTTTGTACGGAACTCTGTATTAAGTGACAATTCAACAAGAATCAATATTTTCTTTCCTACCAAATTCGTATGAGGCTCTCGCAATTCAAACGAGGCCTAATCAGGATATTTGAAACGTAAGAAATATATAGAATGATTGTACTGTTTATATTTTAATAGAGATTGCACGGTTTATTATTATAGATTTTGTGGTCTTGGCGAAATGTTCTAATGAGTGTGTTTCGGTCTACCGGGGATGTTGTGCTTACACTTGGTTAATGGTTCTATGCGTGACCAGGGTTCGGTTTTCCGGCGGTTACCGACTGGTAACCATTGGTAACCGGAAAACCCAGCTAGGTCCGGGATTAAAAAAACCGGTCAAAATTTGAAGAATGAGCTACAGTGGGTGCGTGCAGCATTTTAAGACTAAGAGGCATGCGTGCAGCATTTAAGAAGATTAAGAGGAGCATTTAAGAAGACACCGCATGCATATGCGCATGCATGCAGAATACTAAATGATTGCATGCAGAATGCTAAGGGATTCATGCAGGATATTAAAAGGCATGCGCATGCATGCAGAATTCTAAGAGACTACATGCTGAATATAAAGAGATTCATGCAGCATTTAAGAAGACACGCGCATGCAGAATACTAAATTTTCCACCGGTTTTTCCGGTTTCCGACCGGTTACCGGTCCCCTCCCGCTCCCTTCAAAATTTTTATTTGCCAAAATTTAACCAGTTTTTAACCAGATTTTCCGGTAACCGGCCGGTTCCCGGTACCGCCCGGTGGCCGGGATTTAGCCCGGTTCCGGTTTTTCAATCCTTGTGCGTGACCCCATGATTGTGCTTGGCTGTTTGAGTCCAAGCTTAAGCACAATGCTTGAGCAAAATACCATTTGTTTGAGTTGGTCTCCGAATTCGTACTCAGTTGAGGCTGATCAGCAGCTCGTTGTATGATGTTATCCTTCCTACGTCACCTCCCTAGATGAATCCAATCTCCAAATATGTCAGTTAGCCATTCCGTCGTAGGGTGTTGTAGCATGCTAGGTTAGAGAAGGATCTTTCATGATTTCATCAGAAATCAGCACTCAAATGCTGAAATCCAAATGTGGGCACCTTTTCATGGCTGCTCAACATTAACACCTGAGTGAAAACTTGAAAGAAAGAACAGATGATCCTGACAGCACAAATCACACAGAAATGCTCTTTTCACCAATCAGTCTATCATTCTATTTTAGTTTGCATTAGGAAGGCAATGATTATTTATACACTAACGCATCCATGTTCTCTGAATGATCATGGTTCATAAGATTAACAAGTTAATGTACAACATAGTGACTAAGACAAAGCTTTGGTTACAGCTAGAAAAACTGTAAACGGTCCTCTATGGAAAATTGAAGAACTCAGCATGTGCAAAAACGTCCACAAATTTGAATTGGTGCATAACCTGCAAAGAGTTGAAAACAAATCGATAAATTTGAAATGTAATATCTTCAGAGCTGCCTCAGGCGTTGAATTAATTTTTGGGGATGAGGTTAGTGCAGGGTGGAGGTCCAGCACCTCTTTTATGGTTGGCAGACTGAAAAAACACATATACAGCACAAGCACCATCTTAATTTCTGAGCACAGAAGTTGACTAGTACCTCAGTTCTCTGGATTTTTATGTCTACATTTTGTACTCATGAACACGCATCCACTTTGTAGATGACCATTTGTCACCTTTTATCACCGGACATCCACCTAAAGGAAATTAGAGGTAAATAGAAGTGTGGGTATATTGTGGCATAACCCTAAATTAATGCAGAACAATTGGCAGTACATCAGATATTAGAATCTCACCGTGCAGGCTTGAGGGATTCAGGGTTCCATCTGGCCTCATGCTCCAGAAAAGCAATGCATCTCCCATCTTTGGTTTGACAGATAAACCCCTCTTTGCACATTCAGACAGCTCATTATAAAATGGTGATGAGCTGCTATTAGTTTTAGCAGAAGGGAACACAGTCTCACCACCCTCTTCAACATCCGAACTAATCATATCAATAGCACCAAAAAAACAATGTCAATTGAATCACCAATATTTCATATATATACATACCAATATTGGAATACATACAGATACATAAGAAGAGTTGCTATACGCTGGCCTCCGTTTTTTGTGTTGATTTCATCATGGAAGTAATCAAAGTGAGGCTCGTACTTCTGTCCAACTTCATAGTGGAGAACTTGAAGACCCTCTCCATTCTCTGCGAATTTATGAGATAAGAA
This sequence comes from Melocanna baccifera, assembly GCA_036346265.1. Taxonomy (NCBI): domain Eukaryota; kingdom Viridiplantae; phylum Streptophyta; class Magnoliopsida; order Poales; family Poaceae; genus Melocanna; species Melocanna baccifera. The sequence goes on from CM070704.1 coordinate 3,099,629, forward strand.
CAAAGATAAATCAAAATGACATTTGAAGCAAACTTGCAGTAGAAAGCAATTGAGCATCTATGATAAAAAAAAAACTTGCTGCACTTGACTATTGTCATTTACATTTAGGGCTAGCCATCAGATTTTGCTGTACGGCACTATTTTGTGTGCAGAAAATGGAGTTGGGACCCCTAATGTACCTTGTTGCCTTGTTGGGTATGTACCTTATGTGTGTGCGTGTTTTTTTCTTATCAAAATGCACTATGTCAAACTATGTTTAACTAAAAAGTACATGATGTACTGATCCAAAAAATCAAAGAAGTTTTGAGCATGCATTAAATCTAGTGGAGTGCACAATTTGGTACACAAGTATTGCTCTGCATGCCATTGATCCAAAAAATTGTGAAAAAATTTTCAAGGGTGTATTAAATCTAATGAAGTGTACAATTTAATACATATGTAAATTTTGTCAACAATTATTGGCACAGTTTGTCATGTACATATTTTGGTACCCTTGCACAGTTCCAAATTTTGAATTTTTTTTCGCTTCACACACTATGTGAAACTAATGGCAAAGGTCTTGTTGGCAAATTGTTAGCCACAGAACTGATTTCATGGCGCATGACAAGGGGACACAGGGGTTGAACCTGCCAGAGACATCTTAGCTCTACAGGCAAATAAACAAATGGTTAACTCTACTGGCATCTAATCCCTCAGTAAGGCAACCAATCTCGCTGTATGCGGAAGGGACAAGATAGACAGATAGTGGGTGCTATAGACCATATGGGCACCAAACTGTTTTTATCTAACAAGAATGTGTAACTCAGTTTAAATGTAATAATTGGATGAAAACTATACCCAACTATCATTCATAATTTTGCAGAATAGGAGAATATACAACTTGAAAGGAACAAAATTCAACTATTTGCAATTGCCAGGATACTAGTATTATTATAGATCCAATCAGGATCTCCGACTATTGGGCGTACCAACTGGTGTTGAGGTGAGGCAATGTAAGCTTGCTAGTACTGCTACTCTACTAGTATGGAGGCTGTAAGCTAGTACGACAAAATCTATGGATTTAATAATTTTCTCTGGACATTATTCTGTTAATACCAGATCACCAAAATGCAGTGCAATTGAACTCCGTAAATGTAATAAAACTTTGTGTAGTAGGTTCCACAACTAGATAGTTGTGTTCAGAGCAAGTCGCAAGTGAACTTTTGGTGAGTCAGTGACACACAGTACTACAAGATTTGACTTTGGAGTTATCCCATGAGGTAGGCCACTGAATCTGTATGTAGGGCCTAAAAATGAAATTTGAAGTTATGCTTTGTAGAACTAAAGTTCTACATTTTACTCAATTTTTCAGGTGGTATTTCAATTTGTAGTCAAATATAGTTGAAAAATTGTCAAAACGTACAAGTTAGCTGTGTTAAAAGGTACAAACTTTAACTCCAGTGCTAAAAAATGTGTGCTAAGCATACTAATAAAATCAAAGAATAATAGGCAAAAACTTCAACTTTTAACATCCATGGTAAATATGTCATACCTACAGGTATGAAGGTGTAATCTGCTATCCTTTTCTCGATTGTACGGATAATTTTGTCCTGCCCTCTTCTAAGAAACATTCCTGAGCTTGTTCGCACCCTGAATATGTTCAATTAAGCATAAATGCGTATAACAATTGATGTAACAATTCCTAAAGAAAGAAGAATGTGCACTGTCCAAACCTGCTATCTTTACTCCCTCCAGTCGATGAATCAACAACTGTCGACTTCTGCATGTGAGGCTTTGCCAATGAAATCAAATACTCACATTCTTCCTTGGACTGAGAATAACATAAAAGTTAGTCATACCCTGATCTCTATGCAAAGCAAAGTTCTATGCAAAGCAAAGTAGCAAGCTAACATGGATCAGAAATAGATTCAGTAAAACCCAAGTGGGATATAAATATGACACCACTGCTAGCACTGCTTCATTTCCTATCATGCACTCTGAATTCTCATCCACAACAAACACCTCTTTTAAAACGTTTTGCATACTAACCAACACAATACTGCACCCAATTACTCGTGTTGGTATTTATCATCTGCATGTAGCAATGCATTTCTTCTGCCAAGTTTCTCAGCTCAAATGTAAAGGTCGACATAGAAGCAAAACATCCAACTCATATGCTTGAAGACGAGGAATTGAGTTTTGAGTTGAGCCCAAACTCGTCTCCAAGCAGCTTCAAACAGTATGTGAGGATTGCTAACTGCACACTCTGTCTCTGCTCAAACTATTCAATACATGCAACGCTCAATCAGAGCCATGTCACCATGTACAATAGCCCTCTACAGTAAAATGCCAATGGGTAATGGTGCAGCTCCTCGGATCTGGAATGGAGCCGTTAACACTTACATTTTCCGTACTAATTCGCACCATCACTAAAATCTCATTCGGCATTCTAGCATCTAATGTACAACCACCTCGGGCTTTACGCAACGCATCCAGATATGTTACTCAAAAAGGAACAAGGAATCTCGCAAAGAGCGAAGCTAAGCTAAAGTGCTTTAAATGAGCAAGACCTAAAGCTCCTACCTTTTGCACCAAGCGCTAATCTAAGATTACAACACAGTCAAAACAAAAACAACGCGAGATCTCCCGAAGCATGTCGCGAAATCGCAACCAAGAAATCACCTAAAGATGCGGCTTTTTCACCAAACCAAAACCAAATGAGGCGAGAGACTCACGAGGAAGCTGTGGTACACGAACGCCCGGGGCTCCCACGACAGCACCTCCGTCCACGGCTCCCCCTTCTCCCCGCGCATCTCCAGCCTCCTGCACGCAAGCACAGCAGACCACAAAAAGCAGCACGTCAATCTCAGACAACGGCGCGAGCAAACGCGAGGAAGAACACGGCGGGATGTGGAGTCGGAGGCAAGGCGAGACGCACGACTCGAACGCGGATCTGTGGAGGCGCGGGCGCGCGAGGGCGGCGCCGCGGCCGACGTTGTCGGAGCCCGCGGGCAGGGAGAGCGCGCCGAGCGCCAAGAGGAGGAGCAGCGCAGCAGAAGCCAGCAGAAGCGCCGCAAGGATCGCCGTCGACGGCCTCCCGCGCCTCCCACCACCGCTGCCCCCCAGCAGCGGCCTCCCGCCCCGCCCCGCCGCCCTGCTCATCATGTCCACCCCCACGTCGGAGCGCCCCCGCGCGGGAGCACGCTTCAACTCTCGCGGCGGCGCCGGCAGCTGGGTTTAGCTCCCTCTCTCCTCTCTCTCTCTCTCTCTCTCTCTCTCTGACCTGAGTCGTTGGTTTTTTTAACGAGGAGCTGCTGCTGCTGCTGCTGCGATGGTTCGGCTCTGCGAGGTATTGTTGTACTGACTACTCATACTGCAACCGCTGCGTTTGGTTTGGTGGTGACGTGTCCGGCGGGGGAGGAGTGGGGCCCACCTCGGCCGAGTCTACCGGTGCCTGGGTCTTGGCCGTATCCCACGCGGCAAAAAGGTCGACGTGGAAAAGGACATCTTAATTGGTACATTCGAAAATGCTGTGTGCCCAGACCAGCTCACTAACCCAAGCAGTTCTTTTTTAAAGTATGGAAATAATTAGCTAGTGTGGTCATCTTAAGAGCCTACATGTCACGGGTCTAAATTCCAGATAATTAAGCGAAAAATCTACATAAATAACCCATCCAACTCATGGTGGTAAGAATCGAATTCTTAGTCATCATTAGCCAGAGATAAGCTGCTACACCGCTAGACTATGTTACAGATGATATTAACCCAATCAACTTAGTTTGTTATTGTTGTACACTTATACTTATTTTCAAAGCTACCGTTGGAAAGAAACCAGAAAACATGGTGCTCAAAATGGTGATGGTTTATAACTTTTTCACTGTAGTTGGTTTATTTTTTACTGTAGTTAAGCCGATTTATTTAGCGTAATTAAATTTTAAAAATTAAAAATAGAAAAAAAAATTAACCTATCACAAATAATTAAATTTTTATAGGAATGTCGGAAGCAGCCACACATCGTGATGGAAAAAAGCTTGCGAGTAGAACCAAGGATTGGTATTCGTAGATTTTATTGTAGGCTTTCAAATAGGCAAGGGAAATTATCAGAGCAGGAAACAAAATCTGAGAATGGATTTTGAGCCCGAAAGGAGATGGCCGTGTTCCAGGGATTACAATTTCGATTCAAAGAAAATTTCGGCACCCACTGAAAAAACCAAAATTCGGATATGTTATAACCTAGAATTCTGACGATGCACGTAATAGACTCGTGAACAATACCGTAGAGTACTACAACAGCAGATGAACAGTATCCACGGTAAACGAACAATACCCATGCAGTATTGTAGCATTGTGAACAGTAACCGGGCAGTACTATAGGAAGCGCTTAGTTTGGCGTTGGCTTATGACTTTTTTCTGTAGCTAACTTACTTTTTACTGTAACTGAGTTAGCTTATTTAACATAATTAAATTTTAAATAAAAATAAAAATAGAAAAACATGTTAACTCACCACGGACAATGCAAAGGAATATAGAAAAAAAGAAAAGGAAAAAGCCCAAAAATATATATATAAAAGACAAAGATAAAATTACTGAATAGTGAAAAAAGCAGAAGTCAAAAGCAGAAACTAGCTTTAGGCCATTTTGAGCGGTGCCTATAACACCGTACGTCGTGTGAACAGTAGTTCACGGTGTCGTATGGTTGTTATCTAATTTGTTTTCTTATTATTTGGATTTGTTTTCTTTTAGATTATTTCTATGTAGTAGAGATAAGTTTTCTATTATTAGATATTAGTTTCTTAATATAGAGATAGATTTCTTAGGGATTAAGTTTAACCATCCCTATAAAAGGCATAGCATTGTATTGTTATCGTCGGAGAGAGGTCGGACGGCGACAACTTAAATTAGAACGACGGCCTATTCTTTTTGGTCATGGTGATGGTTTTGGTCGCAACTAATGGTTTTTGGTATTTTTGCGCGAGATTGCGGAAAGAGAGATACTCGCTTGCGATTTTTGATGGTACAGATATTAAGTTTTTAACGTGTACTACAATTAACTTGTAGACCCCGTCTTAAAAAAATACTATGTTTGAAAGTTAGGTACTGTAGCAGAAACCAAAAGCTGAAAAGAACAGGGGTAATAGCTTGCCTAACTAATAGATAATGCTAAACGCCTAATAGATAGATTACTAAATAACAAACTATGTCTAATATACGTAGCGCTACAATACTCACACGCTACAATACCCATGCTACAGTTCCACGGTGAACAGTATTGTGTGCTACAGTAACCGTTCACATATGAACAGTACCTACGCACATAACATTACACCCCTCCCGATGAAATAGCTTATCCTCGAGTTGTACCATAGAGTGACAAACTCCTTTGATAGAATGGGTGAATTTATTGTTGCATGACCTTCAATATCATAGTCATCTACTTCATTAGACTGTAGTAGGAATAACTCAGCAGTAGAAGCCATCATGTTAACTCTGATACCAAATATGATGAACCTTAATTCATCGGACTAAACACTACCGAGAGAAAGACCGAGCGGCGTCGGATTGGTAGGATAAGAGATAAATATAGAATAAGATGATAGAACTTAAAAAAGAGACTAGATTAATTTATCTTTATTACTTAAGAATAATGATTATAATAGATCTTTTAAACAGAGAGTTCTCCTAATAATTATGAATAAAATTTTATTCATCAGATTTTCTACTAAGATGAGCTGTCCTCGTAGAGGCACAAGCCAAAATTGCACGACGACGGTGATATTTTATTCTAAGCTTCGTCAGATTGCCAGTGATTGGTAGTAAAACAAAGTACAAACTGTAGGCCGAATAACTGAAACAGCACGCTACATTCCCTATGATGTTATTTTACATTCAATAAAAGGGGCTACTCCCACGCTAAGAAAAGAACATGATTTGAGGGAGTGGGAGAAGAAACAAAGGAGATACACAAAACAGGACCAAAAACAATAGGGGGAACAAAAAGAATGAAACCCATGGTTAGCTCCCAAGCCCACTGCAGACCGAGCTCCATCCATCTGCAGCGCACCGGGTGACGAGGAGCACTTCTGTATTCTTTAGCTGCAAAGAGGTCAGTTAATCTGTACAAGACCTCTTCGCCCCTCTATGATCGTTTGCATTTTTCGATAACTTCTGTAACAGCTGTGTGTGTTTCCTCTGTCATCATATTGAGCTGCAGATGAAACGCCTGCAGGAAAACATGATGGGTAAATAAATTATGAAGCAACACCAGCTCACAGCAGTTCCAGAAACACACAAAACAACTCCAGGTCCAGGATGATCAACAAAAATGGATGAAATCCAGCGGCCAGGATGCTTACCTTATCTAGGAAGGTAAGCAGATTAGGTCTATCGTTTAATCAGTCCTATGTGATATATTGTAAGAAAACTAGTAATAAAGTAGCCGATGTGTTACTCAGTTTGGTGCTATACTGGAACCGTGGATGATCCATCAATGGCTCAACTCAGGTACCAGATTGTGTTTCCTATCTTGTGAGTACCGATGTAGAAACGAGTTTTAAGGGAATTATTCCCTTTTCCCCCTAAAAATGGGGGAAATGGATCCTCGCATGGCAAAAGGTTGGCTTTAGAACTGAGCTGACAATCTTACAGTGCAAGCACACAAATAGTCATATACTCACATTTAAATCCAGAGAGGTGTAAAATACCAAGAAGAAGCACGAGAAATTAAGGGTTTCCATAACAGAGTAAATTTCGTTCATAGTTTTTTCCCCAAATGGTACTTTAGGAATTTTAGAGGCATACCACAAATTTCTCTAGCACAGGCACAAGAACTTTTAAGCTGTTATTTGGAAGGCAACTGGAAATGGCTCCTCGAACTTTCATGCTGTTGCAGCAGACAGTTAAGAGTTAAAACACCATGGGGCTGGTATTATGAAATCATTTAGAAATTAATGAAACATTACAAAAACTGCAGCTTACAAACCTTTCTGTTGAAAGAAAGGCAAGCAGGAGTGCTGCATAGGCCTCCACAATCATCATTTCAGCTTCCCGTGCTCCTTGCAACAAAGACTCTTCATCATCCTGATTGTTTATAAGCAGCAGCCAATCAAATTATTTAGAGAGAATCATACAATATGCATTGCTAGATAGAATGTACTTTATAGATTATAGAATGTCATTGGAAACAAAGAACAAAAAATGCTAATATGCTTGGTGTTTTGGCAAAAAAAACTGTCCAAATTTGTGATTTAATTTCCGATGTTTCTTTTGCCAACATGAACCATCCAATGATACTATTACAAGTATGTTGATTGTGTTTGCGGCAATGAAAAATTGCATTAAGATGCCCCTTGACATTTCACCCGATGTCAACAGAAGAAAGAAAAATTATACCTCATAATAATTGGAAGAACAATGCACTCAAGTACTGTTTGAAATGGAGTGGCAGCAACTCCTGTCTATTCATGGTGTTTAGTCAACTGGCTAGATATGAAAGCCTTTAAATGTAATTGTGCATGAGCTAGACCAGACTGGATGTGAATATCAAATGCCAGTCTGTCATTGATAACATTATACTACGGGCATTAGTTTCCATTTCATGGATAACAAGTATATAAATTTTTTTTGAAGAGCAAAATAAAATGGTACATTGGAAATATAAAGCAGGTAATAAATACCTGGATTTATCATGTTTGAATGTATAAAAACACTTGAAGGATAGAATTACCGGTGATATAGCTCCAGCAGCTTCCCCACAACCTTGACTGGCTAAGAAGATTGAACAGAGGAGTGGTATAACATCCCTCTGTGCCTTCTTACTCCGTGGATTCTGAGATTGATCGACAGAAACACGGGTAGACGCAAGCCGTACCCTATAGCCAGGTTATGAAAGAGGAGTCATTTAGAAATAGACAATCATTGATTAGATGGGACACAGAAGTGCTCGTGACCCCAAGGAACTGGCAGAACAGTAACAAATATGAATCAAGCAAATGTAAAGGAAGAACGTAAGGGGCTTACCTATTAAGGCTATCTTTCTCCACGAGGTTGACAAGCAAGCCCAGTATAGCAACTAGAAAATCAAGGTCATGATCTCGCAATTGCTTAGTTTTGATTTGATGTACCTTGCTGTCTTGGGAAGATGACAGATCTTGTCCAAGATTGACATCTTGATCAGGGGACACTCTTTCTTTCGTATGATAGTTCTTGTCTGCGGAGAAATCAAATGAAGGGAAATGCTTGATGATCAAGGAGGCCATGGTTTTAAGTCCACCACATGACACAATCTGTTCACAACCAGATGGGTTGTCATTTGCTAAGTTCATAAAAACCTGCCAGAAAAACAAAGGGAAAATCAGATACATGCCGTTGCAAAAGAAACACCCAAAATAGGCTCTTAGTTAAGTAAAATTACATTAACTGTTCAAAAGTTTCAATAATGCGCAGCAACATAAAAGGCGCAACTAAGATTAGACCATGTAGTGTGTTTCTTTTTTAAATGATAAGGTAAAGTTTACAATGATCTTTTCTCAAATATCCTAGCAAGGAGCAGAGAAATGATAAGATAGACTACAATTATTATGGAAGATCTTGCAAATACCGTTACAAGATTGAAGCAATATAAAGGCATGTAGAGTTAAGCTTAGGCCTACAAGTAGAACAAGCTTCACTCAGGCTCAAACAATTAATTTATCCTTATAGTCTTAGAATCTCCCCCTCCGTGTCAAGGACAAGCCTCTTGCATGGCACTAGAAAGCTCTCGCGGGCGGCCACCTCCCTGCCCCCATGGCTTCCACGGCGGCTGTGGCTAGTGGCGACTGAGTCAGCCGAGAGCGCGCGGGGCCAGCGAGGCGGAGCCAGCGCATGTGAGGAAGCCATGGGGGCAAAGGAGGGACAGGTGATGGTCCAACAGTGGTGGCGCTCGTGGGGGAGACAACCGGAGGGCGGAGCGCACGGCAGGGCCAAGATGGCCGAGCGGCAGTGGCAATCCAAGGAGAGGACGACGGTGGCGGCTCGTGTTGTGGAAGGCCAACGACATCACGGAGGAAGCCGGATCCGGCAAGGAGAGGGCCGGATCCAGGCTTGGCAGCGGCAGAGAGCGTTGGATCCGGCACGGAAACGCCGAATCTAGGCTTGGCAGAGGCGGAGCCAACTGGATCCAGGATTGGCGCACGTGAGCGCGGGCGTGATGGCTTGGCAGTGGCGCGGGAGTGTTTGGGCGCAAACAACTGAGAGGCGGCCCGACGCAGGCGCGGACAGCCGAGAGGCAGCCCGGTGAGCACGTTGGCAATGGCGCTCGTGCACGACGACCGGCGAGGACCCGGAGACGACGACAGCCAAGAGATGGCCGCCCCCAGGAGTACAGATCACTCCTCCCGAGGGCAGCGGCAGCAGAGACGACCGGAGGCTAGGTAGTAGGTATATAACCTAAGTTCGGATACCATGTTAATATAAGAGAAGGGATGAATGGTTAAAGGTTAGCACTATTCCACAGCCCAAAGGGGCAAATATATAGTTAATAGAATGGACACAACACAACCTAAACCCTAGGATAATAGGAAATACCACTAATACCATTAACACTAACTCTCAGGCGGCATTATGTTAATGCCTAAGCTCAACTAAAATAGACATCAGATTAAGTTAAATAGCCAGCATACACTAAAATGTAAACTTAAGCATCAGGCTCACCCTGCTGCCTGAGCATGCACGAAGTAAAAACAGATTTGGTTTGACACTCCTTTCCTAAACCTCCAACCAAGATGATGTACCACAAAAGGTTGCTATGCGGTATAAATGGTGAAAGTTCTTCCAGTGCATACGATTATACAACTTCATACATGGAACAAATGTGGTAAATGTTTGACAAGCTATATTGAAAATCTCGTGAATTGCCAAAATCATTTCAAAGAGATGCAACTTGCATTCTTTTTACCAAATTTAACAGATGTCAGACAACAAAAATAAAAAAGGTAAACCAAAAACAGTGACCACAGAATGCATATTCTGTTGCAGAAGTGACAAGAAAGATCAAAAGGAAACACATTTAAGTACCTTAACTGATGTCAAAAGGCAGTCTTCCAAAATACTGGACTCATCTTCAACATTAGAATGAGATGTTGCACCTGACTGATGATTATCTTCAGGTTTACATGATTCATGACTTCCAACTGCCGCAATCCCACAATTGTCGAACAGTTTTCCATTTGCTGATTTTGTTTGATGTCTATGTGGTGATTTATTTTTTGGACCAAATACTTCCCAATTTGAAGGCTCCTGATCAACATCATCAAATGCAAAAGGATCAGGATCACCACCACCTCTGCTCAAATCACTGTGGCCATTTTCAGATAGACGACGTCGTTTTGCCATTTCTCTTGAGTTCCCATCAGAACTATGTGCTTTTATAGAAATCCATCCACTTGAGCCTCTAATTGGGTTGGCTTTACCACGATCCTTTCTTATATTCAGCTTCAAACCAACACCATTGTTGTGCCTCTCACCTAATGAACCACTTGACGCCCCATTGCTTGAAATAGATGGAGAACAATCAAGTGCCTTTTGTGACAGACCAACATCACTACTAGAAGAGATAGTGATATGAGAAACTTCTGATTTGGAAGATGAGCAATTTTTGCGTTTCTGGTTCAGCGAAAGGTTCCTTTTCTTTGAGTTCTTGCACTTGCCATGATCATTCAATGAAGTTGCACCCTTGATGCCTGCTGCACAATGCAATTTTGAACGTGTGACTATATTAAACTTGTATAATGAACTAATATTTTAGCCCTTCATATTAGACTAGAAAGTGAACAGCATATTTTTTGTGTATAGTATATACTTGTGCACATGCATGATAACCTAACTGCCACAGAACTTTATTGCTGAGCCCAGAGGATAACTTTGGACCATGAATATAGAAAATGGTTGAACAAATATGAGCAAAATCTAATGAAAATATTATATTAGCCCTAGTTTGATGGTTTCTATTTTGAGGCCTACTGGAGTTGGAACTTGAAAGGGTGATTTAACAAAATAGAGACAGTGCACAGAAAAGGCAACAAGATCAAATAAATTTGGTGTTTGTTGTTAGTTATTACCAGAGCAGCCCGATTTTGGATCTGTGCTGCTGGAAACAGCGGAAGAATTCTGGAGGAGAGAAAGAGCTGCAGCAAAGGGAAATAGGCATCAGATCGCAAGTTATCAAAGTGGATGTTGAGCGTTACATTAACTGTGTAGGAAAATATTATATTATTAAGCAAAATTACCTGATAATAGTTCAATAGTACTGATAACAACACCAACAAAAGAAAGTGGGGAGCATTTAGGACTCAATCTTCTACTCATGCCGAGCAAATGGGTCTGGGAGGAGCAAAAGGAGTTATGAGTATACGCTACTTTGTAGAGAAAAAGTGAAGGTAAGCATAAATACAAAGCTAACACTGTTATTGGACAGAAGAGACAGGTAAAACATGTTGTGCAGAAGAAGAAAAAGGGTAATAAACTGAACTGATGATATATGGAAAATTACCTTGTTATGATCGCTTAGAAATGTGGCATTCTCCAAAATTTTCAAACATTTCAAGAGGAGTGTGGCACTTTGCAAAGATGTTCCTTCCTTTAGGTCCAAGGCCAGAGTGGAGGTATCCTTTACAAGTCTCTGATACACAAGGTTTTCAAAGCTTAAGAAGCGTAATATGAATGTGTTATCTATGCCAAATGGACACAGCATACTTCGATGTGGGAATAAACATGTACATATTGGAACCCGCGGGCATTAAAATATGCAAATCAGAAAAACAGACAGTGTGTTCAAGTTGCTTACATGTCCAAGAAAGGCAAATGCTGCTGGAAATGTAGCATTCAACGGAATAATAATTGTGTAATGCCTCCATGACATGGAACCCATGTTAAGTATTATCAACATAGAGCATATAATCATTAGAGGTTCAAAGTTCATGAATTGCTAGTTTATGGTTTATCCAAAACAATATTCGTGGATCACAGTAAGACTGCACTCAGAATCTAAACTTTTCATTCAAAGCAGTTTTCACAACATAATTCTGTGCAGCAGCAAAGTTCTCAGGTGCTGAAAATAGTCTTTATTTTAACATGCAGCTTCGAGCATGTTGGGGCTTAAAATGTACTAGGTACAAAAACTTGCAACTGTCCTTTACCATAACAAAACAATGTCAATTTAAATATTTTTGTGTAAACATGTTAGAAACCAAATAAGATATACACAGATCTTACCTCCAGTGCTGAATGACAATTCACCATAACATCAAAAATATTATCAAGACCACCCAACTCCCTTAATGTTTCTTTGAAATTTCCTCCAACTCTGGTCACCATGTCAGATGTCTCTAAAAAACAAATGAAAAAAGGATAACATTTCAGTGATGGTAGCCAAAATTACTGCTAGTGTAGATGGATTCAACGTATGCAAAACAATCATACTATAAGCAAGTCAGCAGTCAAAAGCAAGTGAAACAATGGCTAGGCAAAGGTGTCCATGCAAAGTTGTAAACAGGGGCTACTTAACTTATGAATTGATAGATTTAGCTCAGCGATCAACATAATGACAGTCATAAAGGGAAATCATGATCAAGAAATGTGATTGAAAAACTTACCCTCTAATGAAACAGCAGACAAGCATGCCTTTTCCATTGTCAACAAAGCAAGCCACTTTGAACACAATTCTGGCCTTGTTGTTCCCTTGTCATCCCTGTCGAGTGGCTTGATCTCTTTACAGCTCAAGAGGATTTCTTCAACTTTTGAAACGATATGCTCTGAACTGGAATCAGAATCCTTATTTGAGCCGTTAAGCATTTGAACTTTACTGATTCCAAGAAGTTTGGAACCTATAGATGGTGCTTTGGCATCAACAGCATTCATTGGAGGGTTTAATAATTTAAGAAGAAAATGGATACAAGATTCTGAATCCAGCAAATGATTGTCTTGGACCTGAATAACAACAAGAAAAGGGGAGGTTGAAAATAAGCAAAATTGAAGCTGAAGGAATATTCATCAAAGGTATTAAAAGAGTAGCAACCAGCAACTGTTGGACAACTAAATGGCATTCAACAAGCGACATACATACGTATGTACATACAATTAAAAGGCTAAAATATGAATATCAACACTATAAATTCTAGTTCAACTTTCAATGAAAATGGTGAAAATAAAAGCATGGTGTTGCTTAATTGATCTTCTTTATCACATGTCAATCTTGTGAAAGAAGGTGAATACTTCTACAAGAAAAAAAGGTAACAATATAGTAGAGATAAATAACTTTGTCACAACATGATTATCTTTGTGACTTGTGAGATAGAAGGAAAAAACATTTAACATGCTTTAAAAAAAATGAAATGCAGCATGCACAGAAGCATATCAATTGGGATTAAGAGGTACTCACATCACTTGCCAAAACAAATAAAAGAGCTGCTGCAGCAATAGCGCAGGGAGGATCATCAATGTTCAGAACCAAAACAGCATCGATAATTTGCTGTACTAATCTACAGCATACAAGAAAAGAAGGCACTTGTGACTTGTGAGTAATAAAATGGAAAACAGTGTAAGATTTTCAGAAAGATGAAATAAAATATTGTATTTTAGCAATTGAAGATGTTCTGAAATTCAATAGAAAATGAAGATTACATGATGCCTGATCACATGTTACAATAATTGCATTCCATGATAATTTACTTTCAGCAAACTTATCCATCTACAGAAGTAGAAATGGTACAAACATTGTAAGAAACTAGTGTGGTGGCTTTATAGTCAAGGAACCAATACTGCACTTCTTTAGGCACAATAACCGGTGAAACTAAACAATTGAAGCCCAATTCAGACAACAATAGACGATATCCTACATCTTCAACTTATGCAAATCAGGATAGTATATCTTCAACTAAAAATGCTCGTAGAGATTCAAAATGTCAGTATAGAACTGGGTTTAGTAGCAAAGCTTTGATGTTGTTCACAGATCAATTAGATAGCGACTTCGCATATTTTCATCAACATTGCACTTTTGGATTACAAGACACCGCAGTTCAGTACCAATTAGAAACCCTCCCAAAAGTTACAAAATTGATACCCTCATGGTCCCAGGAGAAATATTAAAGTAGAGTATAACGTATGGCGTTTCTACCAACAATGTTATTCATACATATCTGAATTGATGCCCAAGCGATCCAAATTAAATTTTTTTTAAAAAGATCTGTTTCTGGGAATTCGCAGTCAATCAGCATGCTTCCTTCTTCTAAAACTATGCGAGATAGAAGTTATTGACTAAAAAAGATACCAATCTGCTAAAAATGCTCCTAGACAACCTAAGCAAAATACTTCTTAAACCCAGCTGTAACATTAGGTCACAGACACAATAAGGTAGTGATAATTAGCTAATTACGCTGCTTAGCATCGGCAAGCACTTAATTCAACATCGCCTTCAACAATAACCCTGACAAAGCAAACAAATCAAATACACGGTTCGGTTCAGGCCAAGCAAACAGACACGAATTGTTGCACTACTATAATGCCAGTTGTTGTGACTTCGCTGCAGGAATTAACTATCCGTCGCAACACAAAGGAATTGGAGCGAGCTCGCGGTTTGAAAGCCGAATGGTGGTTCTTTTCCCAAAGAACCCCAATTCTTGAGCCCTAATAGCACAAAATCCCAACCTTTCGACCAAGATTACCCCCAAGAAACAAGAACAAGAAGCCCAATTTTATAAACCTAACACAACGGTTCTCGATTTTCTACCCCGGAAACAAGAGCAACAGCCCAATTACTATTCTTTACGGAGCAAAAAAGAAAGGAGGCTCCTTTGGTGTACCGACCCCTGGGCCCGGAGGACGCGCCGGCGCGCAGTGGAGGCGCAGATCCCAAGCAGCGCGTGCAGGCTGGCCCGACGCACCCGCCTCGGCGCGGTCGCGCGGAGCCCGTCGAGCGCGAAGTTCACCTCGTCCACGCTCTCCATCATCTCCCCATACTCCTCCGCCTCCATCAGCGTCGCGGTGGCCGCAGCGGGATCCGCATACCCCCCTCCTCCTCCCCTCCCCCGCCGCCGCCTCCCCTCCAGCTGGGGCGGCGGTGGGTCCTCGTCGAAGTCCCACATCGACGAGGACTCCTGCGACGGCGGGTGGGGCTGCGACGACGACGACCCCAGCACGACGAGGTCGTCCCCGTCCCCGTCGAAGTCGAACGCGTCCTGCGAGGAGGAGAACCCGCGGTCCCCGCCCCCGCCGCCGTCGGAGAAGGAGCGGGATCTGCGGCCGTAGGTGCGGACGATCATGGCGACTCGCTGCTGGGCTCCCGTGACGCGCCTGCGCGCATAGGAGAGAGGCGGCGAGAGAGAGAGAGAGATTTGGGCGTCGTCTCGTCGCTGGCGTGGGCGTCGGATTTGGGTTTCCAACGTGGCTTCGCGGCTGATCCGGATTTGGGAGAAGCTTGGGGTTTTGGATTTGGGGGAGGAAATCGGGAATGGGAGGACGGCTGAGACGGTAGCTCGGCTCGCTGGGGGCCGGGGGCCGCCGGGGGGTTTGTCCGTTCCACCTCCTGCTGGGAATATCACGATTCAGGCCACCCACGAAACTACTGCTTACATAGGCCAGCCTGATCTTTTCTTTACTAATACTACAAATGATATCCCCTGTGTGTCAAAATATAAGATGTATTTTAGTGTAACACGCAAATTGAGGCCCTATTTATATTGAATTCTGTTTCTAACTTCTAAACCCATATAAATATTTGGTTTTCTAAAGCGGTTTCTCCGAAGATTAAGTCAAGGGGACAAAGGCATATCACATTCAAAATCAATTAGCACAATTCAATACAAATGCCCCTAAAAGGTTAAAAGATGAAAGACTTTTTGTCCTAGCACGAGCACTTGTACGAATAAATCGAATACCGATAAATTATTTTAAAAATATAATAAAAACTATTCTATTTATTTATTTAAAAGGAATTATAAGCTAAAAAAGAATGAAATCAATAGTCCTGTGTTCCCTCCGAAGTACGTGTGCATGCGGTGCCTTCAATAGAACGACATTGAAGTCTCTTTTACAGCCTCTTGCTGCCTGCCATGTACTAGTCGGCATGGGATCTCACTGCCCTGCCATGTTAGGGAGGTGAAGGGGAGAGAGATGACCGCTATGTGGTGGGAGGAGCACTATATTTGGACATATTTTTCTATATTATAGTTTATGGTTTTTGACTATATTTTTAATACGGTAATAGATGATAGAGATATTGAAGTGGACGATGCATATGATTTTTCACTCAGGAAGTTATTTGAATAATCTGTTTTAAGAAATTGTTTCTCTTTTTATCTTTCGAAAAAACCAAAAGTGTAAAAAAAACATACCATTTATGTCTTCTCAACGCAATGAATAGAAGAAAAACTAACCAAGGGTGCAAATGGAAGGTTAGGCTTGACAATGCTTTGGGAATCATTGGTTGTGGAAGGGCAATAGACCTAGTTTAAAAGTGGGGGAGTCCCTTATCTCATTGGCTAGCTTTTGGGATGAGAAGACCTTTACGATCTAACACAGAGACTGGATCAATAACAGGTCTTCTCACATTAGAACGATCTCGTAAAGAACTGAAGAACGCCAGCTATCAATGTTTACACCTGTGTGACGGTAAATTAGCTTTGGTGGACACAGAATTAAGATCGAAAAATGTTCTACGCGTAAATTTGGTTTTGGCGATGGCTATCTTCGCCATAAGCTAAGTTTATCGAACATACATAAAATTTACTGTTGTGCATAGCAGTGGTGGAGCTAGGTTGAAAAGAAGGGTGTACTAGACTAAACTAAACTGATACAAATATAGCCATTATTACAATTTACAAATTTACAAACAAATATAAATTTTATCACTTCATCGATGATTAAACTATCTCGACCCGGCTGCAGACCAGCAGCTTGATGAGGCCGAACTCCCTGTGCTCGAACAGTGCGGCGAGCCGCTTCTCGGCGTCTCTATCGTCGCCCTGACCGGCAATTGTCAGCTCCAAGATCTCCTTATTGGCGAGGTTCTGGCACTGCTGGGGATCAAACTCCTCCTGGAATGCCTGGGATATCTTCCCGTGTGTGTCAATGTCTTGAACGTTTAACGCCAGCGCCTCGTCATTGGAGCTGTACTGCGTCTTCGTCTTCATCTTGCGCTTGATGATCGGAACAAGACTTGTGCGTGTCATCTTCATCTCACGCCTGACCAAAGCAAGTCTTGTGTGTCATCTTCGTCCTGCGACTGATCAGAACAAATTAACATGTAAAAAATTAGAGTTAGTGGTGTACACACACACACACAAGATGTTCCATCGTAAGTTCAAGATTACGAATGCGTGTATGGATGTGATGCGGTGTGATAGTAGTAGTACCTCAAAAGCTTTTTTTGTCACCTTGAACAATCAGAGCATAAAGCAAGCCGCTGTCTTGACAAACAAAATGATACTTACACGAGGAGCACCACGAATTGCCCACTCCCTCGCCTCCATAGTTGCCAATCAACTCCACTTTCCGCAGGTTACTTGGCTTAGAGCAGACCATGATCAGAGCTAACAACATAGTTACAATTCCAGGCACAAACTCTCTCTCTAGAAAGTTGACATAAACTCTCTAGTCTCCTCGTTCTGCTCCTTATGCATAAAGGCTTGAGGCTTAAAAAAACATAGATATTTTGTAATAGGCAGAGCAGATTGCTACTGCCTGCAGATAATCTATTTATGCTCTTTCCCTACTTGCATTTCTTATAACACTCCTAGTTATCACATCGAACAATGGCGCCTAATTAACCAACATATTGGATGCAACTCAAGATTTCTCGTTTTATTTTGCACAACTTACCAAGATAACTCATTCAAGTTTCTACCATTAACATCTACTATGAAGGGAAAAAAAACCAGGAGTCTTAACATAATTACATAATGCAGTGAAATACCAGCTGCCCGACACTTTTGTCTTTTAACCATCAACTGTCGAGAAGACTCGGCCCTCCCTGATGCCAGTACTCATTATTCAGTCTCAAGGCATGCAGATGCTCCAAGATCGGAGCTGCTTGGGTTACTCACCATTCAACAATCTCCTCTCCTCCTCAATGCTCTTCCGTAGCTTAGGATCCGAGTAGGTAGCCGCCGTCCATCTCCATGTTGCGCCTGATCCAAACACGACTCGTGCCGAGCAGTGGGCACACATCACACTTCTCACAGGCTGCAGGCTGCAGCCGCACCGGTGAGCCTGATGCATGAGGAGAGCTGCTTCATCAGCTAGCCCACCGCGCGATGGGCTCGTCCCTGCTGACGGAGGGCCCATCATGGACCAGTGCAAGGGCCGGCCCAAGCTGTTGTTCATGTACCAAAGACGTGGCATGTGTGTTGTCTTAATGCGATTAGATAAGTGATTTAATCAATCCACTTTGCTATTGCAGAGTTGATAAGTGATTTTAGTGCATGATCTCTTGCAACCGAACTGACAGGAAGGCTCTCTGAAGTGCGAGATTACCAGTGTTTGGTTTTGATTATAGAACATATATCAAACTACTTACGCAATCCGCCGATTTAGGATTGTTGTGGTAACAAGTGACATGCAGTTGTTTTGACCCCTTTGTAGCCTTTGCCCAATTGCCCTGGCCTCACACTTGACGATGAATTGCTTGCAAAGTTCTCAAATGTATAAGATTGATTTGTCCATTTTGGGATTTTTTTTTGAACAAACGGGCAAGAGCATTTTGAAATTAATTATGCATTTTGCATAGAAAGGAAAAAATGTATCTACTTTTATCCCGTTGCAAAGCATGGGCACTCTACTAGTACACAAACACAGGGATAAGATCACGCACATCTGTACGGATGTGATGTACCTGAGCTGCATCGTCGTCGTCGCCATCAGTCGCGAACTTAAACGACGAGGAGATAGCTGCCGTCCTCCGATCACCACGAGGAGATAGCTGCCGTCCTCCGCCATGTCGTCCGCATCGGCTTGCGCGAGAGGCGTAGCACCAGCGGCAGGATCGAGGTGATCACCCGCGGCATGGCACCTGCGCTTGGTGCCGCGGTGGGGGGTCGAGGTTGGGAACAATGGAGGCGGAGGCTCGGGCTGGAACTCCCACAGTCATGTGGACCCAAAGAACTCATCCACCACCCGTCGCCGCCCGGGCGGCGCGCGTGCCCCGCCCACGCCGCGGCCATCGTGGTCGCAATAGAATCCCCACCATGGCAATCTCGGGCTGGCCATCGATCGATCCCTCTGTGTCTGTGGCTGCGAGGCGGAATCCGCCAGCGGCTCGAACCAATCAATCAAGACCGAGTTCCCGCCGTTGAGAGGGCGGGTGCTCGATCGGGGAGGCGCTGATTTGATTGGAATCAGAATCGGACAAGATGGGGGAAGTTCCCTTCAACCCAAACTAGGCTGACTGCCTATGTGGACGGCAAGCATTTGCAGTATGCAACGGAATAGAATAGAATTTAGGGCCGTTCCAAACATGATGGCTTTTGGCGTCTTAGGAATACAATGACCATTTCAAATAGCGATGACTTTTAATTTTAAGGAGCTATAAATCATTTAAATGTATTAGCTTTTTAATGCTGCTTTCTCCTCTTTTTTTCTTTTACATTATCCGTGAAGATATAATATTATTTTTATTTCCCTATTTTTCTTTAATTAAATATATTAGAAAAAGCTAATAATTATTACAGTACAATTTCAATCAAAACAAAAAAGATATCATTATAGATATAGAATAGAGCCCTAGGAAGGAACGCGACTTCCATGTTCCCTTCTCCCTGTTTCTTTCATGTTTTTGTCGACGTAGCGAAGATCTAAAGCATGTAGAACAGAGAGAAGGGAACAGAAAAACCACGTTCCCTAAGAAGTTCCCTAAGAAGAGTCGTCTCCCATAAGAAGAGCTCGGCATGCACATTTGACCGACTTTACGGTACTGGAAAGGCCGAAGTGTGTCGATTATGCCGCGACAGCCCCGCTGCCCAACATGGCTTCAGGCCTGTTTAGTTTACGACTGACCAATTTTAGGCCCTTCATCCGGCTACGTTTTCTGACGACGAGCGAACACCACCGATCCTACGCTGCGTTGGCTCCAAGCTAGGGCCAGGAGGGCAAAGGCAACCGAACCAACCAGGCGCGTCTGCAAGCAAAGTAACCGTGCACTGATTAAGTGGAAGATCCGAGGCGGCGAGCTTAGCTTACTCGGCCGGCGACCGAGCTCGCGACAAACTCGCTGTTGTTTTCCGTCCTACTCATACTGCTACTCGTGTAGCGGGAAAGGCGCACGCTTTGTGCACCGACCACCCCCTCCTCGCCGGTTTCTGTCGTCGTCGCCGCCCACCACCCGAGTAAATTATACACCCATGGTGGAATCGTGAGCTGCCCTTTCTTCTACCGCAAGAAAACGATGCGCTTGTGTGGACTGTACAGGCGAGCGCCGAGCGAGCCTGGCTCTTCTGTCAGCCCCGTTTGAAAAAAAGATTGGTCGATCTTAAATCGCTGCATTTCGAATGCAGCTTTAGTAGTATTTGATAACCCAAGCACGGTCTCTCGTAGAATGAGAATACTCACCAGAGACAGAGATTACATGTTAGACGAGTTGTTAAGGATCTGTTTAAAAGTGCAATGTCTTTTGGTTTTTAACTGATGGTAAAAGAGATTAAAAAAATAATAGACTCTTACAAATAATTTATAAAAACTATCTTAAAAAATCACTTCGTATACAAAATAACGTTTAATTAAAAATTAAAAGCTGTCTAGAACAGAAGCTAAGTTTCTCATCCGATGCACACCTGACCTGGCCGTCCCGTGTACTGTGATGGCCAAAAGCGCGGTGTGGTCTCGGCACTCGACACCTCAGCAGCTACTAGCCGATCTGTAGTCCACGTTTGCCGGTGCACGCTTTCCCGTTTGCGCGAGCTTGATCTCCGTTCGCTCCACTATGACCTTAACCCCTAAGCAAACCTACCTCTCTCACCTAATAATGCAACAAACATCGGTGGCCGCGCCTATATATCCAACACCAACACGAGCACTGAAACGCCTCCATGGATGGCGGCCTCCAATTCTATGCACCTAGCACTTCTTCTCTGCACCTAGCTTAATCAGACTAGCTCGCTGCGGTCACTAGCTCACGCTTGCTTAATTAGCTATATGCTGTGATACGTAGTGATTAAGGCTGATCGGAAGGGCGAGGAGCTGAGTAGGTTGGTCCGGGACGGGGGCGGCTCACCGGTGCGACAGCGACATGCACAGAGCTTCACCGTGGTACTCCCCACGCAGCAAGCGCAACGCCGCCCACTCTGCCGCCAGCAATAAGAAGCTACCCTGGCCCTCGCCCGGGCAACCATGTCGTCGTCCTTTCTGGCCTCTTCTTCCTCTTCCGCTTCGTCGCCCCTCTCTTACCTGATCCCTAGGCCGCCGCCTCCTCCTTCCCTCATGGTAGAAAGCTTCGATCATCGATAGATACATGTGATATATGGTGCGGATGAGAGTGGACGACTCATGTACGTGCGTGCATGCGGTGTTCTTGGCTGCAGGGACAGGGATACACTGCCAATGGAGTTGGCGTCGGTGTGCAGACAAGTGGAGTTGACGTCGTGAATGCGGCCGCGGCTACGCCGAGGCAGGGCAGCAGCAGGCACGCGGGGCACCCGCCGTTGCCGAGGCCGCCGCCGAGGCAGTGCCCGCGGTGCGGGTCGGCGAACACCAAGTTCTGCTACTACAACAACTACAGCCGCGCGCAGCCGCGGTACCTCTGCAAGGCGTGCCGCCGCCACTGGACCGAGGGCGGCACGCTCCGCGACGTGCCCGTCGGAGGCGGCCGCAAGAACAAGCGCGGCGGCGGCAAGGGCGGCGCCAAAGCGTCTACTGCCACGGCCGCTGCCCAGGGCGGCAATGGAGGCGGCGCCGTCGACGCGTTCCCGGACATCTTTAGGCAGATGCTGTTCCAGCCGGCCACGGGCGTCGGCGGAGGCGGCTACAGCATTGACCTGAGCGCGTGGCAGCAAATGGCCGCTACCACGGCGCCACCGCAGGGCGCCGGCGAAGTCGGCGCAGTTGGAGGGACGGCGCCGGACGCCAACTGCGGCGGCGTGCAGTACTGGGACGGGTGGCAGCAAGATGACGTGCCCGGTCTTGATGGGGCTTGCTAAGCAATATAGTGTCTGTATCACAATTCACAGTATCAGTATATATACTCTAATACTACCCCTACATACCTAGCTATATGCGTATATACGTATGCGTGTAATACATACGTACTAGTGTACTACTGTAGCTTGTTTCGCTACACATGGTGCTTCCTAGTCTGTTCTGTGCACGTATTATGGGGTTTTTTGTTACCTTTTAATTAGGGCTTGTTAATCTGTACTACTACTGTGTGCTTGCTTTAGTACTAGTTATGGGGTATTTTCACACTGATATATGTCAAGCAGTTTCATGGTCCTTCAACTCACTTCTTAATCAAGGTAATGGTCACTGTACATAGCCTATGGGATTTTTTTAAAAAAAGTATATATCCTGTAGCCCTATATCATGCACTATAATCTACATTTTCGCAATCTTTTCCATGCGTATATACACAGCTAGAAAAAACACTGCAAACGAGTAATGAGAAAGGAAGCGATGGTAGGCACAGATAAACACCCCTTGCATAAGGAGTTTACACACATGTGCAAAAGCTAAAAAACATACAACATGGTTATCGAAACTGTTACAGTATTACAGTGTGATTTGTTCCTTTGAAATGCATTACAGCAGATTAGCAGAGACCTGGGTAGTGGTCTTCAGCTATACGGGCTCATGCCGATGGTGGCTTCCCGGCGGGGGTAGGACACGCGCGCCTTGGAGAAGTAGTAGTAGTAGGCTCCGGTGAGCACGCAGGTGATCAAGGCAAAGGCCGCACCGGCTCCGAATGTTCCCCTTCGCACCGTCTCGCAGTCTGGTGGGTTTTCGAAGATAACCGTGCGGTAGCCGGTGTGGTAGGCAGATTGCACCAGCCCAGCCAGCAAGCATGCCTCCGCGATGAGAAATGTCAACCTGTACAGAAGAAGCAAAAGGCTCAGTGTCCACTGTGTGTTGTACTGTACTACTGTTATGGATGAAATGTTACTCACTGGCTGCTTAGTTAGGCAATTCAACTATTCAAGAGAGTTTATTCTATGTAAGTATGAATACAAGCATTTGAAGAGACCATGCTACTTGCATTTTTCTGTTTCGACTTTTGAGCAAGACAAGAAAATATTCGTGCACTCACTGTAACAGTCCAATTAATAGATATACATAGTAGTAAAATTAATTCGTAAAAGTTGTACACATACGCTCCAATAAACAGGTAAACACATTACACATGACCTCAGAAAGTCAGAATCCCCATAATTTAGAGTAGCTTCTTGCATCAGTAGGTGTAGAAAATACGGAAAGCAGACAGTAAGGTATGTAAATGGAACAATGTTTCAAATGCCAGTTGTATCCAGGATTCTTGGCTAAAACCCTGTTTTCTGAATAAGGCAGATAATTGGGGACTTACAGTTAAGATTGTTTGTAGGCCAGGCTATCAAGGTCAGTCATTTTTGGCCAAGTTTTGCAAAATATAAAAAATTCATAATATTGCTGGAGATAAGGAAAGGTTTCACAAATCAACCTGTTTCTGCAACAAACTGACTGAAAACCAACCAATTGTTAATTTATGTTGGTAAGCAAAACAAATCGACTATGGTCATTCTGAAATCTGAACCTACTGATTCCAGAAACTAACCTCTCCCCTGCACCAATTCGCATTTGCAAATGCTACCTAAACAAATTCATTAAGGCTCACATATCAGAAGGCCAGGGACAGGGTTAGGCTATTCCATTTCTGAAATTCTGTGTTTCTGATCCATCATGAGGTATATATATGTACTTGCACCCTAATGCATTCTTCTATTATAACACTGATGAGCTAAAATCAGTTTCATACTGGCATGTCAGAATCAACCCCACACGTGTGCAAGAATGAGAAAATATGCATTGGGATATTTATATCTGAAGACCATGAATTTGTCCCATAGGTCCACAATGCACGCCTGACTGGTTGGAAATAGTTATTTAAATTCTTTATTTGTTTCCAAAACAAATAAGCAAACATCACTGTAAGGATAAACAAATGTTGATACAACCTCAAGACGGGTAGTTTGGAGATCATGCAGGCATATCTAGGACATGTTTCTTCTTTTAATCAGTGTGTGTCTTGTGCAAGGAGTTGGGAAAAATGCTTATATTGCTAGATTGAACTCAGAATAATATCAAGAGATAAACCAACCCAACAAACCAGAACAGATAGTAGTCTTAACCAACAGCCACTCATTGATTAATTGAACGAGTATGAGTCTTAACCAACAGCCACTCATTGATTAATTGAACGAGTATGACATTGACATAGCTAGCTAGTCCATTCTTTTTTCAGCAACAGTAAAACTTAGCTGAGCCTATGGATCGGTTAGATTGTTAAATGACAAAATGTGCACATGGCCTCTTCATTCTGACCAATTCAGCATAAGCACTAACAAATGAAGAAAGGTAAGGGCACAAAATGCAAGACCATTTCCAACAACCAGTAAATTCACATTTGCCAAACAACTTCAGCATGTTTCTTTCTTAAAGATACCTCTCATCACACTTTGGATTCCACCGGAGCCTACACTATACTTGCATTCCTATAATTATGCCCCCATGTGCTAGTCCATAAAGCTGTGTGTAAGATAAATGCTAAATAAGTGGAATCAAACATATAAGTTTTCAGTTAAGGTTATACAGAATTTAAAATTACCAAAAAAACTAATGAAATCACATTCTTAATCCAAAAAACATTTTTTATTGGCAAAATTCGTTTGGAAACCCTACAAGCTGGTAAAACATTATTCGACATAACGTGAACCACCTAGAAATTCTGAAAAACATTGCTGCTCTTAATAAAACTGTAGCTGAGCGATCATCGTAAAAAGCAACTACCTGCTGATTAGCAACATTGACAAATTTCATCAGTGAAAAGCACAACATACATTTTGATGCTTCTTGAACAGTTCTTAGGTGATGTAAAATCGTTCCAAAAGAATGATGGGAGCATCCTAGAAACTACAATATCCCAAAGGAGTCACCTTTGACCTTTCCTCCTCCTTGAGAAAGCCCTGGAGACTACTTCTACATCACTGGTAAAACAATCGTTTCGGCATCAATCGCATTAACCCAACGAGAATTTCGTGTATCCCTCGCTAACCAATGGAGTAGGTTCGCTGGGTTTGCGGTGGGTTGAGTCGTTGATCCGACACGCTTTCCTACACACAGCTCTCTGACTTTTCGGTAACCCCAACATGGACAGCTAAGATTTCCAAACTAAATAAAAATGAAGAAAGCATACACGAAGAAAAGAAAGATCCCGGCTTTCGGGGCCCGCGCGTCAGCCTCACGTGGAGGTCAAGGTGGGGAGGCGAGTAGAAGGAGGGGAAGGAGATGGGGATCGATGGGCGGTACCAGGAGGAGAGGAAGAGG
The DNA here is from genome assembly GCA_036346265.1 of Melocanna baccifera. Lineage (NCBI taxonomy): Eukaryota > Viridiplantae > Streptophyta > Magnoliopsida > Poales > Poaceae > Melocanna > Melocanna baccifera. The sequence goes on from CM070704.1 coordinate 3,125,135, forward strand.
ATGAGGGCGCAGGCGCGGGCGCCGCCGGGGCGGAGCGCGGCGCCGCAGCAGAAGCAGCGGCTGGCCACGGCGGCCACCGCCTGGCCCACGAACAGCAGCGCGAGCGCGGCGCCGCCCAGCCCCGTGGCCGCGTCCGGCCGGTACACGCAGTAGGTCCACTCGTTCCTGGCGTCCGTCACCAGCCTCGCCTGGCGGAGTCGACGGCAAGAACAAGAACAGCAGCGGCGTCAGTACAGGTACAATACTAGCCACGCGCCGGCGGTGGAAACTCTCTTTCAAAAGGAATTAAAGGGAATCGCGGGGTGGATCGGGCGCACCGTGGGGCGGCTCTGCTCGGCGCCGATGGCGAGACCGAAGGCGACGACGTCGACGAGCAGGATGACGGCCAGCACCGTGGTGGAGCCAGCCATGGGGGCTGGCGTCGCGAACTCACGATTAGCGGCGGCTCTGGTCCGGGATTTCAGATTAGTGCGACCGTCTTGTCGCGGGCTTTGGCTTCTGGCTCTGGCTCGGGACAAAAGGGGGAGATTCCGTAACTAATGGACTTGTGATTAGTATAGTTGGTTTACTTGGTATTGGCGCTTGGCAGTCTTCTTCTGGTTTCTCGCGGCTAGGTCCCGCTCCAACGCGTCAGCTTTTTAATTTCGTTTTTCTATTAAATTTTTTATTTCTTTATATCATTTCACTTTATCGTATTTTTTTATTTTTAAAAAATTTAATTACTCGGAAAGACTAATAGACATTACAGTATAATTTTAAATCACTATAGTGCTTTTTTAATTGTTATCGTGCCAAAAAACCTAAAAAACCGTAAGCTCTCGGCTGTTTGGAGCACCACGATGGCCATAATCGATGCTAGCTGTAGTAGATGAAGGGGGTAAAGAAAAAGTAAGAAGGGGTGAGCAGTGAAATGTCAAAATTCTGCCCTTGGCAAGTGGCTGGCTTACTGTTTTCACCAGCAGTAAAATACATCGCTGTGTCAACATAAACAGGCAGCGTTGCGGCACCGGTACTTGTCCTGGCATGGTTGAATTGAACTGAACTACCGGCTATAAAAACATATTATTTTAAAATATATACAATTAAATGTATGAAACTTTAATTATCGATATCTTTTAAATATTTAGATCGGATACATAAAAATCATATAAATATATTTGCCACAAAAATACTTTCATGATTTTATAGTTTTATTGAGTTTTACAAATATTATAATATAAATTAGATGTCAAAGTTGTATTTATTCAAAATAATATGTATTTATGATTGGAGAGAGCAATCACAAAATTAAGCTCCAGGTACCATTTATGGCATTGTTCAGACAACAATTTCATATAGCCAGTGGCAAAATCAGGATTTGACCACGCTCCAAGCTGAACTCTAATAACCTAAAACTAACGCTGATTTATACATATACCACGATATAACAAAAGTACATCATAATTGTATTATTGATATGAAGCTTGAGTTCACTGCTAAAACATAAAGTATAATAAGGAAAACATAGCATGATGTCAAAATATAAATAATGTAACATAACAAAGATACAATTTTAGTACCTAAATTACGAAGTTTTACTATCTATCATATCCTGCCATTTCTTCATTGATAGTTAGACATAAACCAAAACCTGTAAAAACAACATATAAGGGTAAATCAAACAGATGTACGAATAAATACAAACAACACGAAGTTTACATTTATAAGAAGCTAACTTACCACTAGCATGAGGTAATTGTTTCTTACGTGACATCATCCCTTGAAAACACTCTAAAAATCTTATTATCATTAATGTTTACAAATATATTTCGTTCAATATAGCATACCATGATATGATTCATTCACTCATCATTCGTCTTATTCTGTAAATTAGTCTTAATAATCTTGATAGTCGGAAAGGATCTTTCTACGATTGTTGTTGCCACCGGCAAAATCAAAGCCAATTTAATGAGACAATATATCAATGAAAAAATTATGTGTCTATCAGTCTCAACCATCTTCACAACAAGATTTTCAAAGTTGGTACAATTTGCAAAATCTAGATCACCTCTCACATCAGCAATAAATGTACCAAACTGGTCCTTAAGGACTACACAATCATATTCGGAGAAGTTATTACCATGATTGTTGAAAGCTCCTCCTTTGATTCCCATATTCTTTATATGAAAATTTGTGACTAATTGGTTTGCATGTACCCATTTGCAAACACTCTCTTCTAGCAGCATCTCTGATATCCACATCCAAATCCTTAATTGGTTTCCGAAGCCCAGGATTAGTAACAATATCATCTGGACTGAGTACAACACAAGGATTGTTTTGATGTGTGTTACTAGCTCCTGTTTTAGGTGTTTCTGTAGTTGCAAGAGATTGGTGGGAATCGTGGGATTGTGTTTGTGTTGGAAAATAAGATGACAATGTCTTCACCCGCTTCATTTTGTATTCACTAATAACTCCTACAGCGAAAATAAGATGATAATATCTTCGTCAAACCTATGACTAAACTCCTTCCCTATTAAAACACTCATATTTTTTTCAAGAGCTAGAATACAAGAACAGTTAGGAATGGATCACAATATTGATTACATCTGATATGAGCAATTCATATGTTTCGCACCAACCATACCACATATTCTGATATAAGCAATTCATATATTAGTTATAATGTTGTTTTACCAATTACCAGTTTACCTGAATAGCTAAAACAAAAGGTTTCAAAAACTTTACCTAAAACCTAGGGGGCAGGCGCTGTAGGCCAGGAGGGGGGACGGCGTAGGTTGAGAGGGGGCGTTTGATCCATGTGGAAGAGTGCAACACGCTTGGTTTGGGTGAGCTAGGATTAGGCCAAGCCCAGACCCATTGATGTGCAGAATCCTATCCCTTTCACCTCACTCGAACTAAACTTAGCAGCAAACAGACGTAACGGATTAAATAAGGAGTAAATTGTATCACATTCACAAACTTGTTCGGTGAGTGCAACTAGGTTATAGTACTTGACTGATGCTCAAGTGTCATAGAACTTGCTTAAGGCCCTATTTTGAATGTAGAAATTTCATAGAAAACAATTTAATTCTCACAAAAATTGAAAAAAAAGTCGTGCTCCATCCCTACTCATAAGGGTGACCAAAAGCTTGTGAAGGTAGTCATGACCCGATGAGGCGTTTGTACATATGTAATCTTATAAAAGTCATTCGTAGTGAATATGATGTGGCAGTTTGGCCACATGGTAAGTACAAAATATACATATATGATGGATCACATGGCAATGTTGTCTTTAGATTTTTATGCACCGTTCAAAATAAACAAGGCAAGAGGAATGAGTCAAGTTTTGGCTCACCGGAGGCGGTGAATCGACAACAGGAAGCGATTTTGACCTAGATTGAAAAAAACTCGATTCTGGGTGATTGGTTATACCAAAACCAAATTAATTTGACAAGGAGGTGGATGATACATAGGAACACAAGGTGACGCAAAAGGATTGTGAAAAAGCTCACCAAAGTGCTTGAAACGTGAGTTGGAGCAATGATCAATTTTGAGAACAGAGAGCTCTCGGTGGTGGCAGTGTTTTAGGTTTAAGGAGATTTGGTAGGGGTTGGGAAGGGTCGAGAGGGGTTAAGGGGTCGTATACTCAGGCTTGAAAGAGTTAAAAATAGACTAATTTATGGGATTTAGTTTGGAGTCAGTTTGAAAAAATATGGGATAAAAGACAAACGGATGAATAAATTGTGAAGGGGTCGAAAGGAATGAATTCCTTGAAAGATTTGGCACAACTTTCGTTTTGATGAGGTGTCAAGATAAGGCACGGTTTGGAAGTTGGCTTGGGAGGAAAGAACATACTCTCTTTGTGCTATTGTTCGGTTGAATGCTCTCGCGAAGATGAACAGTGCTATGAATGAACAGTAAAATACGCATGAATAGTGCTGCGGAAGGAGAGAGAAAGAAAGGAAAAAGGAAAAGGAATGGAAGGAAAAGAAAAGATGGGCCAAGAAAAGTAGGTTAGACCTAAAAAATAGAACAAACATTTTCTGGAGCTTCGAATTTTTGAATATTTGAATTTGAATTTTTAGAATTTAAATTCAAATTCAGAATTTCAGATGGAATTGAAAGTTTCAAATTTCCTTCTAGAATTACACATAAATCCAAGTAAAATCCAGACTCTTTTAAATAATTAATTTAGAATTAAATTTTTAGAAAATGCAAAGTTTTGGGATGTTACATGACCCAACGCTTGCAAGTGCCAGAATAAGAGAGAGAAAAGGGCTTGAACACGCGCTGCCATGTCTAGGGCAAAAAGAAAAGAGAAAAGGGGAGGGAGGGGAGGAAGAAGAAGAGTATAAGAGGGTGTTTGTATTGGCCTCTGCTTTGGAAAAACCAGAAGCCAATATGAACGTGGCTACATAATCTCTTGTAGATGTGACTAAAACCTTATTCAAAGGTTGCTTTTATTAAAGTTGCTGTAGATGTTTGCAAAACAGTGTTGAAATATAAATTGAATTTGTTAGCATTATACTTGTACCTCATTCAGTACCTAACCAAGAAGCTACTGTTGTTTGCTTATAATATTGTTAAAACTTGTGCTAAGTCGACACGAACCAATTTCAGTACTAGCTGATGCAATATATGATGCACAGATAGCTGAAAAGATCAGTGTCTATGGTGGAAACTTTTCTAATGTGGCGCTTTCAACTAACGAGGTAGCTTTTTTCATGTTATGCTTGCCTACGATAATCCTATGCTCTAATTGATTGAAGAGATGAATCTTTTGAGATCCTTGCTGTGTTAATCCTATGCTCTAACAGAGTTGCTGCACTGGAGTGTCACGAGGTGGTCTCTGTTGGGTTTCCCAAGAGATCAGACTAGAGGCGTAAGCAGGATAGAGAGGTACGTCCGGTGGGTAGACAAATCTTGCTACATGAAAGAAACTTTTTGGAATCAAACAGTGCCATACTACCACGATAACCTGGGTGGTGGTGTTTTGTATACATAATGTAGTGCACAAGCAACTTGTTTATGGTTCTTCATATACATGTTAACACTTAACAGCAAGTCAAATGCAGTGGCACCTCCAGAACAGACTCTAATTGCTTTGTCTTTTAAAGGAGCATCAATATCTGAAACCGTTCAATGCACCATGCATGAGTTTGTGCTGAACTGCATGTTTACTCATGAAATAGTGGTACTTGTATATATGTTTTTTTGCCCTGATTTGTAGATGCGATTATAGAGAAATACTGATTCAACCGCAAGTATTTTTGTGTGCGCCTGCTTGCTCCTTGCCTGTCTATATGTTTATCTGCTTTTGCTCTCTGATTTTGGATTAGTTTGCTTATATACTCTACCATGACACATGAATTCACATTTTTTAAGGATTTGTTGATATACAATTTTAGCAAGATTAGTGAGGGAAACTAAGCATATGGGGTGTTTGTGTTGGCTACGATTGATGGTTTTTGACTGAAAATAAATAGTAGTGGGTGAAAAAATAGCTTCTAGAAGGAGTGAACGAACAGTGGGAAAAGTGAGAAAGAGATGCGTACATAAGACGGAAGCAAGAGGTGTGAGATACGTGATGCATCCTTGACCTCTGTCTTATCTTTAAAACTAGATGGGAGAGAGAAAAATAAAGAAGCTACTTTAAAAAAACTAGATATTTATATAAATTTTATATCAGGTGTAGACGTGCTGTAACCACGATCACGCGCTAGCAAAATTAAGGGCTGTGTTGCACTTTCTGAGACCAACGTCATGGAGCTAACATGGGATCTGCACTAGGGTTGTAAAAAAGCTCGAAGCTTGTAAACTGCTCAAACTTGGCTCGATCTAGACTCGATTTGAGCTTGGCTCGAGCTCTAAACGAGCTGAACTCAAGCTTGATCTCAAACTCGCGAGCTTCAACAAGCCGAGCTCGAATAGCTCGCGAGCTTGAGATTTTTTTCCTTCCGCTCCTCACCCCCTGTCCCGCTCCCCACCCCGTCCCGCACTCCCGCTCAGTCCTTATCACCTCCCACCTCACCCCTGTCCCGCTCAGTCCTTTCTCCACCCCGTCCCGCTCCTTCTCCTCACGCCCCCTCGCCCCCTCCTCGCCCCCCGCCCCTCCTCCCGTCGCCGCCCCTCCTCGTCCCCCTCGTGTCCCCCTCCTCACCCCCGTCGCCGCACCTCATTGCCCCCCGCCGCCCCTCCTCTCCCGGTCTCCCCCGCCGCTGCCCCTCCTCTCTCCTCCCTGTCCCCCTCCTCGCCCCGACTCGGCTACGACATCAGCGTCACGTCGTACAACCAGATCCCGTACTACAGAGAAGAGGATGGCGGCAGCGACTGTGCTCCTCCTGCTCGGGTGCATCGGCCGCTAGGCATGTTGTTATGTTTGAAGTGATGAGATGCTTAGAGCTAACTGTGATTCTTTACATGTGCAGAGATCATGTGCTGGAGGATCATCGACGAGAGGTCGGCGCTGCAGATGCGGCGGGAGTACCTAAGGGCGGTACTGAGGCAGGAGATCGGGTTTTTCGACACAGACGTGAGCACCCGTATGAATTTCTGCACTTTTGTTGATTGCAATTTCTATGAGGTGATGAGCTACCGGCTGTTGTTTATGCTTAACGAGTCTCGACGAGCTTTGTCGAGTCGAGCTCGAGCTCAGCTCAAGGCTTGACAGGCATCTCGGGCTCGCTCGAGCTTGGCTCGAGGTTCTACCGAGTTCGAGCCTGATAGGCCCAGCTTGTTCGACCTCGGCCCGTTTACAGCTCTAATCTGCACAAGGACGGTAGGGGCGGATTCAGTGTATAAGGATTAAGATCACAGGACAGCAATGTAATTTTCTAAATTATATAAAGAATTACTATTTATTACTGTTTATCAGTAGAGATGACTTTATAGTGTAATATAGACGATATCTATGATTTTCTCGTCTGGATTCGCCCTACGGGACCCACAGGATTTCGTATTGCACTAAAGCATACTTGATTCTTGCATTCGCGGACCATGTGTTTTCCGGTCGTTTGCCTCGAGGCCTTCGCTCTCCCTCCCTCCTCCGGTCATCTCCAGCCGCCTGATGCATTCGGTTCAATTCCTCTCCTCTCCCGATCAAGGGATGCATTCCATGGCGACCGATCGAAGCCTCCTGCGCCACTAGGGTTCATCTCCCTGCCCTGGCAGAGGCGGAACCCTCCTCTGCCGCGAGGAGCTGCAGCTCCCACCGCTGAAAGTGCTACGCCCCGTGTGGGACTCCGGCCGTGTCCCGCGGGCTCTCGGCCGCGCCGGACATGTCCCGTCGGCTGCGCCCCTGCCGCCAGCCGTACTCGGAGCTGGAGCGGACCATTGGGGACCGCGCCCGCTCGGGAAGCCTCGGCCCCGGCGACGCACTCCAGCTGTTCGACGAATTGCTCCCGCAAGCCAGGCCCGCGTCGGTCTACGCCTTCAACCAGCTCCTCACCGCCGTCTCTCGCGCCCCGGCCTCCTCCTCCTCCAGCGTGTGCTGTGGCCCCGCGCTCGCCGTCTCCCTCTTCAACCGCATGGCCCGAGCCGGCTCCAACAAGGTGCCACCCGACATATGCACCTACGGCATCCTCATCGGCTGTTGCTGCCACGCGGGCCGCCTGGACCTCGGTTTCGCCGCCTTCGGCCACGTCATTAAGTCGGGATGCGGGGGTGTGAGCGTTATTGCCTTCAATCAACTACTCAAGGGCCTCTGTGCCAAGAAGAGGACGGCCGAGGCCATGGACGTACTGGTCCGCAGAATGCCCGAGCTCGGCTGCACGCCCAATGTCGTCTCCTACAGCACTCTTCTGAAGGGGCTCTGCGACGAGAAGAAATGTCAAGAGGCGCTCGAACTAATCCACATGATGGTTCAAGATGGTAGCGGCTGCCCACCTAATGTGATATCGTATAACACCATCATCAGTGGCTATTCTAAAGAGGGTGAGGTGGACAAAGCTTACAGCCTATTTGGTGAAATGCTGGATCGGGGGATTTCACCAGATGTTGTGACTTACAACTCAATCATTGATGGCATGTGCAAAGCTCAGGCAATGGAGAAGGCCGAGATGTTCCTTAACAGGATGATTAAAGATGGTGTTATGCCGAACTGCATCACATATACTATTCTTGTGAATGGATATTGCTCTTCGGGACAGTTGGCAGAGGTGGTTAGAATTTTCAAGAAAATGTCCAGAGATGGTCCTGAACCAGATGTTGTTACTTATACCTTGGTGATGGACTATCTTTGCAAGAACAGAAGATGCGGAGAAGCAAGAAAGATTTTTGACTCTATGGTTGAAAAGGGCCCAAAACCTAATGTTACTACCTACGGCATTTTGCTTCATGGGTATGCTACCGAAGGAGCGCTTGTTGATATGCATGCTCTCCTAGATTTGATGGCACAGAATGGTATTCCACTTAATCATCATATCTTCAGCATATTGATATGTGCATATGCCAAATATGAAATGGTTGATGAAGCAATGCTTATATTTCACAAAATGCGGCAGCAAGGATTGTGCCCTGGTATAGTCACCTACGGAACGGTAATAGATGGACTTTGCAGGGTAGGCAGAGTGGATGATGCTATGTTTCAGTTTAATCAGATGATTGATGAAGGATTAATTCCTGACATCATTGTTTTTACCTCCCTTATTCATGGTTTTTGTACCATTGGCAAATGGGAGAAGGCAGAGGAATTAGCTTTTGAAATGATGAATAGAGGCATCCATCCCAACACCGTGTTCTTCACCACAATAATGGGAAATCTATGCAAGGATGGAAGGCTTATGGAAGCCAAAAATATCTTTGACTTGATGGTACATGCAGGTGTGATGCCTAATGTTGTTTCGTATAATACAATAATAGATGGATACTGCTTAGATGGTAAGATGGATGAAGCGATGAAATTACTTGATGGCATGGTCTTGATTGGCTTGAAACCTGATGCATTTACGTATAATACTTTGCTTCATGGCTACTGTAAAGATGGTAGGGCAGACGAAGCATTAGCTCTTTTCAGAGAAATGTTGAGCAGGGGAATTAATCCTGGTGCTATCACTTATAGCATAATACTGGATGGTTTATTTAAGACTGGGAGAACAGCTGCTGCAAAGGAGCTCTATCTCAAGATGATCAAAAGTGGAACACCATTGGACATTAGCACGTACAACATAATTCTAGCAGGGCTTTGTCGAAACAATCATGTTGATGAAGCATTCAGAATGTTTCAGAACTTATGTTCCATGAATATTCGACTTGAGGTTAGGACATTTACTATTATGATTGATGCATTGTTCAAAGGTGGCAGAAAGGATGAAGCTATTGATTTGTTTGGTGCTATCTCATTGAATGGTTTAGTGCCGAATGTTGTGACCTATAGCTTGATGATAGGAAATCTCATAGAAGATGGTTTGCTAGAAGAATCGGATGATCTGTTTTTAGGCATGGAGAAGAGTGGCTGTGCACCAAACTCACGTATGCTAAATGCTATAGTTAGGAGTTTATTGCGGAGAGGTGATGTATGCAGGGCTGGGGCTTACCTCTCCAAAATTGACGAGAAGAACTTCTCACTTGAAGCATCCACTGCTTCCTTGCTAATATCACTTTTCTCAAATCGGAAATATCAGAAACATGTGAAGGCGCTACCTGAAAAGTATAGTTTTCTTTTGGAAGCGAGCAATAGTTGAATCATTTCCAAGCAATGGTTTTGTTTTGTGCCTGATAATACAGCTTGGAGCGGTACTTAGTTATGGTACGAGCTTATTCTCCAGAAGCAAATATCCTCCTCTTTTTTCTTGTCTGGTTGTGCATGATGTCTTTTAGTAATATTTTGTTGGAATTGCAGAGGAGCTAGTATTATCTTACAACTTATTCCTATACATGTCAGATTTTCTCTTTGTCCAATGCAACCGAGAACAATACATCAACTGAGAAGACCATGTACGAGAAAGTGGACCCAAGGACGCAGATGAACTGTGTATAGACCATGATGGTCACTGCAACATCAACTGAGAAGGTGAGATCAGCGCTTACTGCTCGTGATACGCCGACTGAAGCTGTCCGGAAGAAAATCCTTACGAATGCAAGTGGAACCTTTAGTTCAAGGTCCTAAGGCATCATGATGGAGTATTGGAGTGAAATGTGGGAGCTATCTAGATTCTTAAAGCAAGATGGATGTGCCATTTACTGATACGACATAACTTGCTTGACTGTAAATGTGGGAGATATCTAGATTCTCAAACCAAATGCTGTTACTTATACCTCGCTGATAGACTTATCTTTGCAAGAACGGAAGATGCGCAGAAGCAAGAAAGATTTTTGACTCTATGGTCGAAAATGGCCCAAAACTCTGTGAAGTTATCAGAGTGTTACAAAATATTCTCTATAGCCTGCATTCTACTGTAGCTGAAACAGCCTGGGCTCCTATTGAGCTGTAATACTTTGCTTGATGGCTACTGTAAAGATGGTGCTAAGGCATCATGATGGAGTATTGAAGTCATGGCATGGTCGGATTAAGATTAAGAAATGTGGGAGCTATCTAGATTCTCAAAGCAAGATGGACGTGCCATTTACTGATACGACTTGCTTGACTGTAAATAGATCGTATAGTAGCTAAACCTCTGTGGAACATGCCCTCTCTTTGGTTTTCATTGCTGCTGAGTTGTAAATGGATACTTTGGCGGCTTAAGTGTACCTCTTCCCATTTCTTCAGTTTTTCCCTCACAGCAATTCTCCTTTTCTTTTTTGAAATGGTTGATTTAAGATGCCATAGGGAGAAATGTTGATTCAGTATTGTTAGAGATGGTACGAAGGTATGTAGGCTGCCATTCTCACAGTTTAGTAGAAAAGCGTTGGCATTTTAGTCTTGCCATTTCATTGTATTGGCTCATTGTTTGCTCTCAGATTGCTGATGTATGACTCAGATATCACTATAGTTGAACAACAATGAGGTGGTTCATGCCAAGGGTATTTAGAGTTGGTTTCGATTCTCCTGTTACTTTTGTTCTGACGATTTGTATGTACATAGTGTATTGTCTATAATGTTCTGATAATGCACATTGAATGATTGTATTTGTGCCACCACATGTTGGTATTGCCTTCGTGGGAGAGGGAGGAGGCGAGCAGGAGCCGATCTTGGCGTCCAGCTAGGCCATTGCCTTCGTGGGTCGTTTGGCCAGTCGATGCTCCATCACGGCCGTTTTTCGACCAGCCAGCTCGTCTTAATAAATACAGATAAAAATCATCAACCGAAACTAAAAAACGACAACCGTGTCATAAAACAATATATGACCATTGTGATGTCACAACTCATCATGCCATCACCTAAAGAAACATGTCAAATTGACAACTGTACAACTTGCTACATCTCTAATAACATGTAACAAAAAAAAGCAATCCATCATTCCAATTTAACCACGTAAGGGGCCAATTATTTGAGCACTTTCAGCACATTAAAATATTATTTCAAGCAACTCCACGGCTCCACCTACATAGCTCACAGGAACATCCCAAAGATACAGTTTGACCTCACATATGTCGGAACCCAGAACAACAACTCTAAGTCTCTCTGTGTAAATCGCACTATTCCAGGAAAAGTTAGTGCACACAGGGTCAACAGGGATACATATCATGCAAAACAATCCCACTTTATTAATATAGCAAAGGTACGACCTGAAGGCCAATGTTTACAAATAAAGGGCTCAAGGCCAACAACAATAAAGTAGCGGAAGAATCAAGCGTAGAGGTACAGCCCATCCTGCCTGCCCACAGGCGAATGACTGTAAGACGCGGCCTAGTCGTCACCATTCTCACCAAAGTCGTTGTCGTCGTCCTCTGGCAACAGATTTAGCAAGGTGAGCACATAAAGTACTCCCAAGGTAAGCACACGAAGTGCTTACGCAAGTTACACCGGGAAATATAACAGAGTATATGCATGCATAAAGGATTTCAAAGGAAGGCTTAATAAGGTACTTGTGCGGAAAGGCAATACTGAATTTGAAACAATAACATAAGTGTAAAAGTTGAGTTTTAATATAACATATGAAACAATATTTTTTTCAAAGTATTAACGTTAGTGTAGACTCCGACCTACACTAACCTAACCACGGGCATCCTACCCGGACCATTTTCTCAGAAGGTTTCACATGGATTCTATCTATCAATATGCTTTTCAAAATCTCTTATGAATTCATATCGTTAGTGTAGGCTCCGATCAAATACCAACTTATTCACATGTATCCAACTTGGTCATAGATTCCATCTAACCATCCATAAGCTTTTTTAGAAACCATTTTAAAAACTAAAGTCTAATCCATGAAAAATTTTACTTGGCTTGCCCGTGACCGTGGGCACGGCTATCCAGGATAGATTATACACTCTGCAGAGGTTGTACAACTTTACCCACAATACATTCCCTCTCACTTGAGCCACACGATCAACACACTGTCTTAGGTGTGCGGCGGAGAGTTCATGACAAAGCTGTTCCGATGATTCATAGCCAACATAATCACGCCGCCACTAAGGTTTCACCACAACTCGAATCCACGAGTTGGAGCCCCCTCTGGTGCCATGTGAGACTTCCCACAGCCTACGCCGCGCTCACATTCAGCCTATAGCGAGATCATAATTGGAACTTCACAAATTACATAGCCAGGTCCATCCCATACCGGACTTGTGGTAGTACGATGTGGCTTTGCAACAGTAGCTCACAGACCGGTCCTTAATTTGACTTAGGCTCAACCACATACCCCTTGTGCACGACAATCAACCAGGTGTCACCAAACACGAGGCATGCCAGCACCCACCACCTAACCATTAGCCTAGGTCTAAATTATAGTTTTCTATTTTCATTTTTAAATAATTTTCATAAACCATCCTTGACTCATCGAAGTCAAGAATTTATTTTCAAATCGTCATTTCATGTGAAAGAGTTGATCCCGCCTAAAATTATACTAAGCGAGGCTAAGCAATTCTATAAAATTTCTAGTCAATACTATGGTACCAACTAGTTTTCAGTTAGGGTGACAAGGTATAGGAATTCGAGATTCAAATTGGCCATATTCAAAGGATTATGGGTATATCTAACATTTAAACCGAGTTTAAAATAAATTTGAATAGAAGTACGCATGCATATACAGTAAAACAATATAATTAAATTTGAAATATTAGGTTCAACATGGTCAAAGTTGTAACTTGCCTTACTCGAAGTTCTGCTGCGAATCGTCGAAGTCGTACTCTCCCGAATTGTCGTAATCTACGCGAAGAACCACAACAAAAGAAACCAAAAATAAGATTCAAATAAAATCCAAATAAACTCCAAACTTATAATATAAACTAAAAGACTAAAATTAATTTTTGAGTGTGAATTAAAATTTTGGAAAGGAAATGAGGCTTTAAAAAGAATTAAAAATTTTAATTTAAAATTTAACTTTTTGAGAAAGCAATTAATATTCAAAACAAAATTTAAATAAAATTCAAAAATTAAAAATAAGTCCATAAATGGATAGCTCATGATTTTGGAAAAATTTAGAAATTTGAATGGGTCAATTTGAAGTTAAAATGAAGAAGTTATGGCCTCTAGAAGTTTTAAATCAAAGAAAAAGAAAAAGATGATTTTCTGGAATTATTTTTAATCCGAAAACATTTATGACGTCATCAACATTTATTTTTCTGAAGGAAAAACAAAGTATTGACGTCAGCACCAAAATTCATTTTCGGCCGAATTATTTTTAAACGAAAAATTGGGATTATGACGTCAGCCCTGATATTTTTAAATTCGGTTGAGTGGCTAACATGTGGGGCCCAGGGGGTGAGGTGGCGCACGGGGTGTGTCAGCGCACACGTGGCGCGGTCGGGAGCGGGTGGTGCTGGCGTGGCCTGTCCGGTGCGGACGTGGCGTCCACTGGTCGCCACGTGGTGCGCGGCTTCGGCCGACGGCGGCGTGGCGAGGCGATAGCGGCGCGGCTCGGGGACCAACGGACGCCGGAGCTCCGGTGACCGGCGGCGCTGGCCGATGCGTGCAATGGCGAGAGGAGAGTGAGGGAAGCATCCCAGTACCTTGCGCGGACCTCGCGGGTGGCCGGAGAGGGCGGGCGGCGGCAAGGAGCGGCGGTGGAGAGGAGTCGTCGGCAGTGAGGGAGCTCCGGTGACGCTCGAGCTCGGGAGAAGGGAGGGGGAGTGACGCGCAGTCCGGGCGAAGGCGTCGGTGGCAGCGGCGTGGTCCAAGGAGGTCCGAGGTGGCCGCGATTCTTCGCCGGAGTCCCGTCGGCGATGAACAAAACAAAGCTACGATGCGACGGCGGAGGAGACGAGTCCGAGCGAGATTGAGGTGGGGAAGCGGTGCGGTGTGATGAGGGGATGCTCGGGGAGGGTTATTTATAGGTGGCGGAGGGCACAAGGAGGGTTAATGGCTCGCCGGAGTGGAACGGCCAAAAGATTAAATGCCGTGGCATAGAGGGGCATAAAGAGGGGGAAAACCGTGGGGTTGAACGCGGTAGTGAAGGAGGAAGTGAATGTGCAAATGTTCAGGCGAAATCGGCGGAAGAAGCCGAAGTCTTAATACCTCAGGTGCGAGTGTTAATGGCGGTGGCGATGTTTACGGAAGGAAGAAGAGGGCGGGGAAGAAGACGACCGACGGGCGGGCCCGCGCGTCAGCGAGAGGGAAGAAAGGAGGAGTAGGGGGTGGCGGTCCGGATTTGCGACACGCGGCGCATGAGACTGACCCAGGCCGTCCGTTCTCGAGTGAAGCGGTAAGTGAGAGGGGACGGGCGAGATTTGATCCAACAAACGAGATTAGATCAAAGCCGATGGATCTCGGGCGAAGGGTTTAAGTGACGATGAGCGGACAGAATTTGGTACGGCAACGGGGGACGGAGTGGATTGCGCCACGCGTCGGATGGAGGGGAGAGGAGAGCGGGCGAAGCGGTAAGTGAAAGCGAGCGGTGCGGATTAGCTCGGGCAGGGCGATGAGCGGTCCAGAGCGTGCCACGCGTCGGCCGAGGGAATAAAAGGGGCGGCTGAACCGGTAAGTAGCAGTGGGCGGTTGTGATTAGATCAAGGGGGAGAGGGACGATCCGATGGCTGCCAAGTGTCGGCCAACGGGGAGGGGACAGCGGGTGAGGGGGCGGACGGCGGAGATTCAGCCAGGCGGCGAGGAGGTGATCCAATGGTGACACTTGTCGGCCCTAGGCTTTTTAGGGTTTTCTTTTCTTTTAAGATTTTACAGAAATGCTAGGAGACTTTAAAAAGCTCAGAAAAATACCAAATAAATTTTAAAAATTCCAGAAAAATTCAGAGAATCATCTGGAATATTTTTTGACTTAATAAAAATATTTTCAACTTAATTTGATAATTTTATTTTTCAAAAACACAATTTAATTTTAAAAAGGGCGTTTTTAATTTCTAGAAAATCCTAAAATTTTTATAAATACAGAATTGACTTAGGAAAAAGAAATGCACTTGTTTTTTTTAAATAAACAGCTGGGCTGTTACAACATATTAGTTCATTATAGCAAATAAATAAATAACAAAATATTTTATCCCAGACAAATTGGATAGGCTAGGAATAAAATGTTATAAATAGGCCCATAAAATAAGGCACATTTTCTTAATTCTAAACTATGCAAAGTTTAGTACCATATTGCTAAAACATCGTGGGGAAGACCAATTTATAAGGTGGAGTTCATGCCACTCTTTAAATTATGGATATGGATAGCATGGGAATAGCTTTGGTTAATCACGCGCGCGCGCACGTGCACGTGCGCATTCGTGTATTTTCGCGTGACTTGTGACTCGCGACACACGACCGTGCCGTGACGTGGTGCGCCACTTGGCAGACTAAGTCCATCTTTATTTTTGCTAAATCGTGCATCTCTCTCTGTTTGAATGAGATTCAAATGTTTGAATTGGGGCTTTATTAGGTTTGACGACCGGCAGTTACCAGTGGGTAAATAGCTGGTTAAATATATCAGTTACCAGTAGGTAAATGACTGTTTTAATCATATCAGTTATCAGTTAGTCCACTTGGCAGCCAAGAATATCTCTGCATCTATTCTCTTCCTCCTTGTGCTGTTGTGCTGAGTCATCTGAATCTCGTCGACTCTTCTTCTCGGCGTGCACCGTGAAGAAGGGGAGCAGTATCTTCAAGCCGTTGCTGCCGTGAAGACCTGCACGGGGGCGGCAATAAGGTTTCTAGGCAGCGCATATTTGCACGACCGCTCACTGCACTGCGTCATCTATGTTCTACACTGCATCGAATCTATGCTGCTTCCTGTTCTTTATCAAGCCCAACAGTAAGTCGTTCGCGCGTTCGATTGACTTTGATATTGTAATATCTTTCTATTTTCTTTTCTGAAGTACAATGAGTAGCTTGCTATTAGTTATGTATTTTGCATCACTAGTTTATTGTATTTGTCTCCTAGTAAAACATAAAATTAAAATATTGCCTATATTTCCAACATAAAACTAACTCAATTTCCAACATAAAACTAACTCAAGATCAAATAAAACAAGAACCTTGTAATCAAACCTAGAAGGCCAAAACTCTAAGCCATACATCCTGCCATCTAAACCGAGAGTCAAAAACATAGCCCCTAAATCTTATTCTTATGCTATGGTTCTGGCACGTGAATCGCTAACTTCTGTGCGTTCCTATCCAAAGCCAATACTTTCGATACATTCTAATCCCTCAAATCTCTTTTAACTGCTTCCTCCTACGTCAGACTTGGTCGCCATCTGTCTTTTCTTATGTTTTCAGAACATCTTAAAATTTCACTATGTACTAGTGCCTCAGAAAGCATCCGTTGGAGATGCCCAAATCATCTCAAATGATATTGGACAAACTTCTCTTCAATTGGTGTAACTCTCACCCTATCACATATATCATCATTACGGATTGGTTCCCACATTATATGACCACAGATCCACCGTAACATCTTCGTCTCCGCTACATTCATCTTCTGTATATGTTATCTTTTAGTCGTCTAGCATTCCGCTCCGTATAGCATCACATGTATTCAAGTTTTAATTTTAGTTATGCAAAATTTAGCAATCTCAACCTATATTCAGGAAGAAAAAAAAAGAATGCCAAAGGTAGCAAATTGACAACACAAGTCCACTTACTTTCAGAAAAAAAGCGCGCCGTGCTGCGGCGGGGATGAACTCGCCGGGAAGTGTCAAGGGACTAGCCGAAAGGGCGCGAGCATGTGCCAGGGCGTGGGTGCCCCTGCCGTAGTGTTGAGGGGCTGGCTGCCGTTTTTCCAGGGTGCTGAAGCCTTGTGTTAGTAGCTGGTTGTTGTTTGGTTATGAATAGCTGCCGTGCATGTATACTTTTCATACATGCATGTGAAGAAATTATACTTCAACAGGGGAGTTGGATGCAGAGCCAGCGCACTTGGGAGGTTCTTTTCCCATTTTCCTAGTCAATGCAGGGAAGGCCATGCGATAGGTTGGGGTGGGCATGAGGATTATAAGGTGCGAGGCATGGATGTCAGGGCGCCACGGCGCGGGTGCCAGGGTGTCGAAGCTGAGCTACCAAGGCTACCAAGCATAGCTATTTGATACTTACATGCACACACAGTTATTTATAGAGACTGCATCGTTTTCTGTTATAGCCTAGTGCTTAAGGAAGAGCCGACTCGATTTTTTTTTGCATACTCTCTTTCCTCCACATAGGATTTATGCTGATGTGTACATGTAAATAGCCAGCTGACTTAGACCATTGGAGATGCCCTTAGAGGCTAACAGCTGAGGACGGTGGATGGCCAGTTGCCAAGGCTCCGTTGAGCCAGCTGACGAGGAGTTGGAGGTCGCCAGTGTGTTGGGCGATGGTCATTGGGCCGCTGCTGGAGACTCAAAGGCACCAGGACGCACAAAGCACGTGGGGGCACTTGGGCCCGTAGAGCGTCGAGATGTTATGGCGCCAAGGCACGTGGAGCGCACAAGGCACTAGGCGTAAGCGAGGGCATTCATCAACATAAGTGCATAGCATATGAGCATTCAGTGGATCTCGAACCACCCCTGACCATATTGCATGTGCCACTAGCCTCCTTTTTTGAGCTAGGCTCAAGCCTAGAAGGTCAGGCTCGCTTGAGTTCGACTCTTTTATAGCCCTAAATAGGACACTTCCTGATATAGCTGAAGAAACGCTCTACTTCTACATTGAAAATGTGGCATGTGTCTCCAAAAGGTGTCTAGACAAGATATCTCGATTTCTCTATAACATAGAGCCTGAGTTTGTGCATTCAAAGTATTTCTGTGCAGCGACAAGAGAAAGAGGCCACATTCACAACCTTCCAATACATGGCAGATTTATGTCAGATTTCCTCTCCTTCCAATGCAACCAAGAACAACACAGGATGCTTTTCCCTGAATGAGGAAGCGGTGGCAGCCATGGGATCCAACGATGCGGCTAAACTGTGTACAGACCGTGATGGACGCTTCGACATCAACTAAGAAGGTTAGATAAGAGCTTAATACTTGTGATGGCACACCGATTGAAGCTATCCAGACCGAAATCCTAGATGAATGCAAGAAATAGAACCTCATCTGGGTTGGCCTGAACAGAGTTGCTGCACTGGAGTGTCACGAGGTGGTCTCTGTAGGGTTGGAGGGAGAGCAGTTTGGCATGTTCTAGGATTATTTTCGCATAATAGAATAGGTTAGGCAAATCATGAGAAGGATGTAGCAACAGATCTTGCCACATGAAGGAAATTTTTTGGAATCAAACAATGCCATACTACCACAATAAACTGGGTGGTGGTGTTTTGTATATATAATGTAGAGCACAAGCAACTTCTGTTTATGGTTCTTCAAACACATGTTAACAGCAAGTCAAATGCAATGGCACCTCCAGAACAGACTTGATGCAGACATCCCTTCTCCAAGTGACCGTGAAACACCAAAAGAGCTCAATGACTAGAGCGAGAACCAAGATTTTAAATAAACAGGTAAATTTGTTTCTTAATGAATTTTCTTGTATTGAAGAGAATAATATACTATCTCATGCAAGTTCTTTATGCACTCTTAGGTTTGAACAATGTGAAGACTTTGGAACTACAAGGGAGACGAAAGAGGCCAGTGCTAAAGTCCATTAGCCAGCAAGAAGTTACGTCCATTAGAGCATCACGTTTGTTAGTTTGAAGCATATGTGTGAATATGTATTAAGAGAGTTGGGTCCGGTTTGTAGGCTGACTAAGAATTTACTTCGGCGTCCGAATAGAATAATATGGGCCTTAGGCCTGTGCGCGTATCGTCTGGCCGCCGCCCTATAAATACATGCATGCATGGACGGACGGGAAGACAGGACTAGACAATGGAAAATCTCATTACGTGATGAGAGAAGGAGATATTACGTGATGAGAGAAGGAGATGGCTTGAGAATTTTATACACAATTTTGATTCTTTTTGTTAGCTTCTCAAATCCAATAGAAAATTTGTGAGTTTTTGCAATTTGATATTGTTCAACCTTTCCGTTAGGAATTGGAAATACGATAGGGCTTCGCTTGGTGGTCGTAGAAGTCCGGCGCGTGTGTTTTTGCAAATTAAAGAGCGTTCGTTCTTGCATTAGCAATGGAGGATCGCTACGATTCAAGAGAGAGCACGTGAGTATCCAATCCTACGTTGAGAAGATTGGACGACTCCGTATCATCTTGGTATCAGAGCACGGTTTCCTCGGTAGAATTCTTTACCCTTATTTTTTAGATTGATTTATTTCTATCCTATAGTCTATAAACCAAAAACACAAAAATAAAATCCAAACCCTAGTTTTTGCATCTGTTAATTTTGTGAGTTTTGTTTGATTTTAATCCATTAGAAATTTGCTTAGTTGCTGATCGTGGTGTTCCTTTTGCGTCGCTTAATCGTTGTATCATTTTCTTTGTTTCATCCAAATCATATTTATCAAAAAAATTGTTGCTTGACCGGAAACTCGCCGCGCGATTTGTGCTAGTCCAGTGCTTGCTAGTTGCGTCCGGTTTCTGAGTGCATGAGTTGAATTCACGTTACGTGCTCCATCCGCACAGCTATCTCAGTTATCCATCTTCCCTTGGCTTGCATGTGAGTTGGACCAATTTGATTAACCATCCATCGAATAGGCTATCGCTAGTTGTGTTGTTGGCTTGCACACCAAAATCAGTTAGAGCCAACCACTCTCAAAATCTGAGCTGTTCTTTTGGATTTCTATCCGAACTGGTTAATGAAGTTAGCAAGAGTAGGAGTCCAAGTACAGCACGTCCAAAAAAAAATTCAGCCTGCTAATTCAACACGTCTAAGAAACCGAAAATTGGTAATTGTGTTGGTGCATCCCAATTCAGCCTGTTGCGCTAGCTTGTTGATCTGAACTCTGCATTAACAGCCAAGCACTTGTTTAGTCTGTGAGCTTCATTCATACTTTAATTTATCAATTGAGACTAACTATTGAATATTACATCTAGGGTTGTTTTTGAGTATTTTACACACTTGCTGAAATTGAACTTATGAAGGCATCTTAAACAACCATAGTTCGGCCACCCACAAAAAAAAAGAGAAAAAGGCAAGCCGTTTTAAATAAAAACCACAGTAAAGAGTAAAAAAAAGGGGAAAAATATTGAAAAGTGTGCTTTGGCCGAATTGGGGTTAGCCAACTCTAGTCATAATTTTTAGATTATATAATTTAATTTCTTGAGCAATCTTGTGTCCTTACATTCACATTATTTTAATTGGCTAGCGTTTCTCCTAGTATTTGGTGCAGAACGAGCTATTTAATCCTCAATTTCAAATTGCCTCTATTTAGCTCATTTCCTTGTTTGCATTGAGTGACATTGATCTTTGCGTGTACGTTCATACATTTCACTTAAACCTTTTGGATCAGCACTTAGACAAAGTATTCTAGCTTAGATTATTACTTAACTTTACAACATCAAGAATTACAGATTGCTAGGATATACACTTCCATACCAAGCTCCACTAAATAACCGTTGTTGTGCAATTGTGAACACACTTATATTCGCTTGATTATCACGTTGCCATTGAAGTTTCTACCAAGTGTAAGCTCTTATTGGTCTTAATTCACTTCGGAAAGGTGAGAACTTTACTTATGCAAGAAAGAGAGTGAGATTGAGTGATTTACACTAATCCCCCATATACTTTGTTATTGCTTCGTGTTTTCTTTGCACAATCTAACTACGTCAAGTGGAGAAGATAACTATGGTGATGAGCATGAAGTTAATCTTAATATCCTGGTGACTCGCTTTCAATATCAGGCATTGAGAAATACATTGCAACAAGAATTTGTAGCTGGCACTACTGCAATGGAAGAACAATTAAAGACAGATATGCAGGATCTCCGCACTGAACTCAAAGCGGATATGCAGGATATTCGCATTGAGCTCAATCAACAGATGAACGTGTTACGTAGGAACATTGTGAATAACATTGTGCGAGCATTTCGAGCATAACCAGAAGAAGGAAATGCTCATCTTGGGGCTGCCCTTCCTTGACTAGATGAGGGAGTTTGTGCTGAACTGCATGTTTACTCATGAAATAGTGGTGCTTGTATATATGTTTTTTTGCCCTGATTTGTAGATGCGACTCTAGAGAAATACTGATTCTACCGCAAGTATTTTTGTGAAGTGAGTGCGCCTGCTTGCTCCCTGCTGTCTTTACGTTCATCTGCTTTTGCTCTCTGACTTTGGATTGGTTTGCTTATATACCCTACATATTTTTTAAGAATTTGTTGATATACAATTTTAGCAAGATTAGTGAGGGAAACTAAGCATATGGGGGTGTTTGTGTTGACTACAACTGATGACTTTTGACTGAAAATAAATAGTAGTGGGTGAAAAAAATAGAAAGAGTGGGTGAACAGTGAAAAAAGTGAGAAAAAGATACATACATAAGACGGAAGTGAGAGGTGTGAGATACGTGATGCGTCCTTAACCCTTGTCTTATCCTCAAAACAAGACAGAAGTAAGAAAAATAAAAAAGCTACTTTAAGAAAAACTAGTTATTTATATCGATTTTTAACTACTCTAAATTAAAGTTAAAAATAGAAATCAATAGAAGTACCCGTTAGATCAGATGTACCATCAGTAAGGCGTGCTGTAACCATGACTACTTTCTGGGATCAGCATCGTGGAGCTAACGTGGGATCTGCACAAGGACCCACAGGTTTTCGTATATTTGCACTCAAGCATACTTGATTCATGTATTCGCGGACCAAGTTTATTGTGTTTTCCCCTCGTTTGCCTTGAGTCCTGCACTCTCCCTCCCTCCTGATGCGTTCGGTTCGATTCGTCTCCTCTCCCGATCAAGGGATGCATTCCATGGCGACCGGTCGAAGCCTCCTGCGCCACTAGGTTTGCCCCGCGACGGAACCCTCCTGCGCGCGAGGAGCTGCAGCTCCACCGCCGAAAGTGCTACGCCCGTGTGGGACTCGGTCGTGTCCGCGGGCTCTCGCCGGTGCCGACATGTCCGTCGGCCGCGCCCGCCACCACCGTGCTCGGGCTGGAGCGGACCATCGGGGACGCGCCGCTCGGAAGCCTCGGCCCCGCCACGCACTTCAGCTCTTCGACGAATTGCTCCTGCAAGCCAGGCCCGCGTCGGTCTACGCCTTCAACCAGCTCCTCACCGCCGTCTCTCGCGCCCCGGCCTCCTCCTCCTCCTCCAGCGTGTGCTATGGCCCCGCGCTCGCCGTCTCCCTCTTCAACCGCATGGCCCGAGCCGGCTGCAACAAGGTGCCACCCGACATATGCACCTACGGCATCCTCATCGATTGTTGGTGCCGCGCGGGCCGCCTGGACCTCGGTTTTGCCGCCTTCGGCCACGTCATTAAGTCGGGATGCGGGGTGAACACCATCATCTTCAATCAACTACTCAAGGGCCTCTGTGCCAACAAGAGGACGGCCGAGGCCATGGACGTACTGGTCCGCAGAATGCCCGAGTTCGGCTGCACGCCCGATGTCGTCTCCTACAGCACTCTTCTCAAGGGGCTCTGTGACGAGAAGAAATGTCAAGAGGCGCTCGAGCTAATCCACATGATGGTTCAAGATGGAAGCGGCTGCCCACCTGATGTGGTATCGTATAGCATCGTCATCAGTGGCTATTCTAAAGAGGGTGAGGTGGACAAAGCTTACAGCTTATTTTGTGAAATGCTGGATTGGGGGATTTAACCAAATGTTGTGACTTACAACTCAATTATTGATGGCATGTGCAAAACTCAGGCAATGGGCAAGGCCGAGATGTTCCTTAATAGGATGATTAAAGATGGTGTTATGCCGAACCACACCACATATAATACTCTTGTACATGGATATTGCTCTTTGGGACAGTTGGCAGAGGTGGTTAGAATTTTCAAGAAAATGTCCAGAGATGGTCCTGAACCAAATGTTGTTACTTATAACTTGCTGATGGACTATCTTTGCAAGAATGGAAGATGTGCAGAAGCAAGAAAGATTTTTGACTTTATAGTCAAAAAGGGCCTGAAACCTGATGTTATTAGCTACGGCATTCTGCTTCATGGGTACGTTACCGAAGGAGCACTTGCTGATATGCATGCTCTCCTAGATTTGATGGCACAGAATGGTATTCCACTTGATCATCATATCTTCAGCATATTGATATGTGCATATGCCAAATATGAAATGGTTGATGAGGCAATGCTTATATTTCACAAAATGCGGTAGCAAGAACTGAGCCCTGATATAGTCACCTATGGAACGGTAATAGATGTACTTTGCAGGGTAGGCAGAGTGGATGATGCTATGTTTGAATTTAATCAGATGATTGATGAAGGATTAATTCCTAACATCATTGTTTTTAACTCCCTTATTCATGGTTTTTGTACCATTGGCAAATGGGAGAAGGCAGAGGAATTAGCTTTTGAAATGATGAATAGAGGCATCCATCCCAACGCCGTGTCCTTCAACAGAATAATGGGAAATCTATGCAAGGATGGAAGGGAATTAATAGACCATGATGGCCGCTTCAACATCAACTGAGAAGGTGAGATCAGAGCTTAGTACTCGTGATGGCACGCCAACTGAAGCTGTCCGGAAGAAAATCTTTGACGAATGCAAGAAGTGGAACCTTTAGTTCAAGTTCCTATGGTATCATGATGGAGTATTGGAGTGAAGTCATGGCATGGTTGGATTAGGATTACGAAATGTGGGAGCTATCTAGATTCTCAAAGCAAGATGGACGTGCCATTTACTAATACAACTTAACTTGCTTGATTAAATAGATCATATTGTAGCTAAACCTCTTATGGAACATGCCCTCTATTTGGTTTTTCATTGCTGCTGTGTTGTAAATGGATACTTTGGTGGCTTAAGTGTACCTCTTCCCATTTCTTCAGTGTGTCCCTAACAGCGATTTTATTTGTTTTTCAAAAGGTTGATTTTGTTGAAGTATAATTGAATTGTCTGAATGTCCTCATCAGTTTAAATTTTTGAGTGAACTAATTAGTGCATGCAGCTCGATATGGTATCAGAGCCAAGAGACCTTAAGTTTAAAACCCGGTTGATGCAATTAAAAACTAATTGTAGCCTACTTTTATTCCATATCTTAGGCCTAAGTGAGGCTACACGTGAGGGAGGTGAGAGAAATGTTGATTCAGTACTGTTAGAAGGTATGTAGGTTGTAGTCACTACTCACAGGTAGCATTTCTTCTATATCCTGCAAGAAATCATCGTTGAATTTTGTCAACTGCCTTTCCATGTTAATTATGATTTATGTAGGTGGCGTCCAAGTTGCAATCACAATGCCAAGTTAAATAGACACGGTTTGCATTATAAGAAGTTAAATACCAACCAAACAGGCCAGGAGCACAGTATATTTCTTTTACATTCCAGCAGCTGTAGTCCTTTTGTCAAATCGTAACAGACCATGCATTTTTCTCCTTTATGTACAGTCATGCCTTAAGTTATACTAAACTATGCGATTAATTAATGCCATGCATGATCTAAATCAGTTCTGGTGTTCGTATTTCTCATGATTATTCTTTGCTTGCTATGTTTGAAACTTCGAATGTGTGAAAAGGGAGGGCTACATTTTTGTTAGGGGTGGATCAACAACTTCTCAAGCAAGCATGGGTACAAAAGTTATGAAAAATGAACATTGCAAGGTGAATCAATCGTTTTCTTTTTTCTGCCATTCTCACAGTTTAGTAGAAAGCATTGGCATTTTAGGCTTGCCATTTCATTGTATTGGTTCAATGGATGCCCATTGTTTGCTCTCAGATTGCTCATTTGTGACTCAGATATCGCTATTGGACAACAATGAGGTGGTTCATGCCAAGGGAATTTAGAGTTGGTTTCGACTCCCCTGTTAGTTTTGTTCTAACGATTTTGTATGTACATAGTGTATTTGTCTATAATGTTCCGATAATGCACACTGATATATGAAGGGTTAACTCCTAATATCATAGTTTTTAAAACCCTAATTCATGGTCTGTGTACCTGTGACCAAGGATCGGAATCCCGGCGGTAACCGGCCGGTTACCGGTTTTACCGGTGAAGACTGGGAGAGAAAAATCGGTCGGGATTGAAATTTAAAAAAAATTGAATTTGTAGATGTTTGAATGGGTTGTAGGGGGCATTGTATCTACATTGGATGCTAAAGAATCTGGTTAGAAACATTTTGGGCCCATGGACATGAGAAAGTGGTACTTTTGCTTGTTGCATGTGAAGCAATCATTCTCTGCATGTGGGAGGGAGAAAAACTAGCTGTGCATTGCATTATTGGGCAGGAAAGCAGGAGAGAGAGGAGAGCAGCCAGCAGCGGCAGAGCAGCAGCAGCAGCACTGGTAAGTGTGTTAGAATTTGGTGTTTAGTTTTAGAATTAGTGCCTTTGTATGAAACATGTATATTAGTAATAGCATTGCTAATTTATATGAAATGGTCACCAAAATTTGGAAATCCTCAGTGAGATAGCATTGCTAATCACAAACTTGAGTGTATCCTTTTGATCCAGTTATATTTTATACATGATCAATGTTTAGATTTGTGCCTTACTGATACATGTGTTTGTTGCTGCATAATATTGTAGTGATGACTGATAAAAGTATCAATGTTTCGAATCATAGAGAGAGACTAGGAGGTGCTGGTTGGAAGTGCAGATATTGTAAGCTTACGAAGTCAGGCGGAGGTGTAACACGCCTGAAAGAACATCTTGCTGGAAAGCACGGGGATGTTATTCCTTGCAGTGGGGTTCCGGCGGAAGTGAGAAGGCTCATGCTAGCAAGTATAGAAGAAACGAAGGCCAAGAGAAAATCTATTAGAGATGAGCGCCTGAGAATGGAGCAAGTTGCTTCAGAACGTGTAGCGTGTGGTCCATCGCGTGAAGATGTCTTTGATGATGATGAGGAAAAGCAGATGGAATGGGCTCGCCGAGGGTCGTTAGAGTTACACCAGCTCGAGCAGAGGGCAAGAGCCTGGGGAACAACATTTGAACAAAGTGGAGGTAGTGGAAGTGGCACAGGAAGCGGTACAGGAAGTAATGCTATGTTGAGGATGTTTGGTAGGTCGAGGTCTATGAGAGTTGATTCTGATATTTTGCGCAGTCGGGCACCCGTCCAACCCTGCATTGACACAACTCTTAAGAAAGAATCGAAGTCAAAACTTGGAAAAATTTGGGCTAAGTGGTTCCATAGTAATGACATTCCTGGAAAAAAGGCAGAGTGTCCTTATTTTCGTGCTGCCATCAAGGTTACACAAGAGCTTGGTGAAGGTGTTGTGGCACCTAGAGGGCATGAAATTGATGGGCCATACCTTGATGCTAATGAACTGGAGATAAAGCAATATGTACAAGAGTTCAAAGATGATTGGAGCATATATGGAGTATCCATCATGTGTGATTCCTGGACAGGACCTACACAGATGAGTATAATTAACTTCATGTTGTACTGCAATGGAAGAATGTTTTTTCATAAGTCAGTGAATGCGACCGGTGACGTACAAAATGCAGACTTTTTGTATCGTGAGATCCGTAAAGTCGTTGAAGAAATTGGAGTTAAAGAGGTCATGCAGATTGTGACTGATAATGGTGCAAACTATAAGAAAGCATGTCAACTGGTGATTGAAGAATATCTGACTCTAGTTTGGCAGCCCTGTGCGGCGCATACTGTTAACCTCATGTTGAAGGACATCGGCCAGTTCAACGAGGTTAATGCAGTTGTCAAGGCGACCAAGAGGATTTGTCAGTTCCTATACAACCACAATCGTCTGCATGCTGAAATGAAACAACAAATTGGAGGAAAGATAGTTCGTCCAAACGCCACAAGGTTTGGAACGACATTTGTATTCTTGAAGAGTTTTTGGGATAGAAAAGACAAATTCATGAAGTGGATGGTATCAGATGTTTGGAGCTCCAACCATTTGTCTATGACCGAAGAAGGAGAATACATGTATTCCTTCCTCACAAGTAGATAATGGTGGTCTAGTATGGATTGGGTCATTAAAGTGGTACAACCAATTTATCGACTACTGAGATTTGTCGATCAGCAGATACCTGCAACAGTGGCAGGACTGGTTGGAAAAATATATGAACTTCAATTTGAACTTAATAATGTGTTAAAAGAAGATGAGGCTACCTACAATCGTATTATAGAGCTAGTTAATCGAAGAATTGCAATGTTGAAGCAACGCACCTACATCGTTCCAGACAAGTACATACTTTCGTAAACCATAACACATTTTGTTGCATATTTGTCTAATAGACTATGTGTGTTTGAACAACATCGTTGCTTAACCCGCAAAGCCACAGACTATATGATTTGGGGAAGAATGCAGCCCTCGTCAATGCACTGACAAAAGCAATTCAAAGAATAGCCGACACACCCGACGATGCAGTGCAGGCTCTAGTCGAGATAGAATATTATCGTAACCGACGAGGCCTATTTGCTTCAAACGAGGCTTCCCTTGCTACTAATCGTATGAGTGCAGCTACATGGTGGATGACATTTGGAGCAGAGACAGCAACACTCCAAAAATATGCCTTGCGGATTGTCTCATAATGTGTTTCCTCAAGTGGATGTGAACGTAATTGGAGCACATTTGCTTTAGTGTATACCCAATTGAGGAACCGTCTTGGATACAAGAAATTGCATAGGCTTGTATATGTTCACTACAATCTAAGGTTACGATTGCAAGAGCATGAGATTAGGAATGAAGACAGAGATGTAGATCCTTTTGGAGATCTCATTAATGCCACCATGTATGACAACGCAAACCCAATCCATGAGTGGCTTGACAGCTCCATGAGCCACTCAGAGCCAGATGAGGAAGGTGAGCCCCCTATGCCATCTACAATTATAGTTAATGTCATATCTGAGCATGAACTTGACAAGGCACTTGATGACCAACCGCTGAAGCAATGGACTAAGACAACAATTGGCAAGTCTCATGTTACAAAAAGAAAAGCTTGTAGCCAACTAACTGAAAAATTGGCTCGAGACTTTGCCTCACTTACACAAACAAAAGAAACAAGCGGTTGGTAAGAAGAAGAAGAAAGACATTGATGAGGATATTGTAGGAAGTGATGAAGAGACAGAAACTCCAACATCTGATGCAGTGGAGTACCAAGAGTCTGACGATAGTTCCTCTTCGTCATCTGATGATGGTGCTGATGGTGGGACATCTCACGATGGGGTACAAGGCCAACAAGACACATGTCAACCATTGCAATTCACCTGTGAGCAAACTTTCACATATGCTACTCAGGATGAAGACCATGGTTGTCATGATTCAAGAATAATTACAAAGACCTACATAAGGGCTAAGGACCGCCAACGAAATCATCCTCAACCACAAGACTCTTCTTCCTACGCATCATATGGTGACTCATACTATCCTCAACCACAAGACTCTTCTTCCTACACGTCATATGGTGGCTCATACTATCCTCAACCACAAGACTCTTCTTCCTATGCATCATATGGTAGCTCATACTATTTGCCGACTTATGAGCGTCGAGATGCCGACTTACTATCTTCAGCTGATGATTCTCATTCGTCCTCGGACATCTCTTATCCTCCCAATGAAAGAAATGTTTACCACCTGGCTCAATCTGAAGGACTTGAGGATAACAATGAGTAAATCGCACAACCTTCGCGTTGGAGCACTTACTATTAACTTGTATATTTATTATTTCAGATGTAACAATGAGAATACTGTGATACGAATTCCTCCGGTTTTCCAGTTTTTTATCGGTTTTTCCGGTAACCGGACTGGTGACAGGCCGGTTACCGGAAAACCTACCGCCACTCCCCAAAATTTGTTTGATAAAATTCATCCGGTTTTCAACCGGGAATTCCCGCCCGGTAACCGGTACCGCCCGGCGGCCGGGAATCACCCCGGTACCGGAATTTCAACCCTTGCCTGTGACAAACACGACAAGGCTGAGGAATTTGCTTTTGAAATGATAAATAGAGGCATTCATCCCAATGCCGTGTTCTTCAACACAATAATGGGCAACCTATGCAAGGATGGAAGGCCTGCGGAAGCCCAAAATATCTTTGACTTGATGGTACATGTAGGTGTGATGCCTGATGTTGTTTCATATAATACAATAATCGATGGATACTGTTTCGATGGTAAGATGGATGAGGTGAAGAAGTTACTTGATGGCATGGTCACAATTGGCTTGAGACCTGATGTGTTTACCTATAATACTTTGCTTGATGACTACTGTAAAGATGGTAGGACAGACGATGCATTATCTCTTTTCGGAGAAATGTTGAGCAAGGAAGTTAAGTGTGATGTTGTTACATATTTCAGACTGCGTTGTTTATTGTTTGATGACTGCGTTGTTTATTTCAGACTGGGAGAGCCGCTGCTGCAAAGGACTCTACCTCAGGATGATCAAGAGTGGAATACAAGCACATACAACATAATTCTAGCAGGGCTCTGTCAAAACAATTGTGTTGATGAAGCACTCAGAATGTTTCTAAACTTATAACTTATGTTATGTGAATATTCAACTTGAGGTTAGGACTTGCAATATTATGATTGGTGCCTTTCTTAAAGGTGACAGAAAAGATGAAGCCATGGGTTTGTTTGGTATTATCTCAGCGAATGGTTTAGTGCCGGATGTCGTGACCTACAGCTTGATGATAGGAAATCTCATAGAAGATGGGTTGCTAGAAGTGTCCATTATCTGTTTTTAGCCATGGAGAATAGTGGTTGTGCTCCGAACTCTCGTGTGCTAAATGCAATAGTTAGGAGGTTATTGCAGAGGCGACGTATGCAGGGTTGGGGCTTACCTCTCCAAAATTGATGAGAAGAATTTCTCCCTTGAAGCTTCTACTGCTTCCTTGCTAACATCACTTTTGTCAAAGCGGAAATATCAGCATCATGTGGAGTCACTCCCTGAACAATACTATTTTCTTATGGAAGCCAGCAATTGATGAATCATTTTCCTTAAGAAAAGATTGTTATTTAAGGTCTGGGCATATCCGCCGTAAGAAAAGTGTAAATCTGCTTGTCCTTTTTTTTTTTTTGGTATGATTGGTCGTAATTTCTTGCAGTAATATCGTGTTTGAATTGCAGAGGGGCTATCATTATCTTACAACGTATTTTCTTATATTGTCTAAGAGTAACCGAGAACATTCATATACATGGCAGATTTCCTCTTCTTCCAATGCAGCCAAGAACAATACATGGCTCCTTTCCCAGGACGAGGAAGTGCTGGCCGCCATGGGATCCAAGGATGCAGTTGAACTGTGTACAAACCTTGATGAACGCTACAACGTCAATTTAAAAGGTAGGACCTTTTTACTACTTGTTATGGCACACAAACCAAGCTGTCCGGAAGAAAATCCTTGATGAATGCATGAATTGGGACCTCATCTGGGTCAGCCTAAATAAAGTTGTTGTACTAGAGCCTCATGAGTCATTAGGTGGAGTCTATTGGAGATCACACCAGAGGCATAAGCAGGACGAAGAGGTGCCGGTCTCTTGGGAGCTCTTTCCGGGTGGACACAGTGGCATGCCACCTACTGCTGTCCTGAAGGAACTGCTCCCTACCGGCATCTACTTTTTGTTGTTCTTTCCAGGCATGCCACCTGCCTGTCCTGAAGGAGCAGAAGTTGCTCTGCGTCGCCTGGGAGGCTGGGAACACACATGAAGGTGCTACCTGAGATATCCTGAGGAGCTGGTGGGAGCAATCAGGGCAAACTGGAGATGATTGGGATTGGCGACGTGCAGCAGGTCATAATGGCATGACGACCTGAGTGGCGGTGTTTTGTGTATCATGTAGTGCAGAACAAACTCCTGCATTTGGTTCTTCAAATACATTACAACAAGTGCAGTGCCACCTACAGAATAGGCTCTATAGATGCGGTTTTGAAGGCTTCGACGTGTAATAAGTTGAAAAAATCGGAAGCGTAAAAATAATTAAAAAAACCCATATTATGAAAGATTTTTGGTCCTTTAAAAAGTAATAGGCCAAAAAGTCTGATTGAGATAAAAAGATCTAGGATGAATTGTATTAAAGTTAATAATGTATTAGAGTAGGTTAAGAATTTTTAGAAAGATTAACCGTGGCCGTGAAAGTATATAAGAAAAATGAGAGAGTTATGTACAAGGAGTTGAGGAGAGAGACTAGATAATAAGGCAGGCCGGCGGCTGTGCTTTTTGGGTGAGAAGAAAAAACAGAGCGGCGGCTCGTTCCGAGAGAAAGAAAAAGGGAGCGCCGTGGCCGTGAGAAAAGATCCAGAGCCGGCGGCCGGTTTCCTTGGGCAGCGCCGTGGCCGTGACTTTTTGAAAGACACGAAAAGAGGTGGTGATTGCATGCATGTACACTGACGTGAACTTTTCTAGTGATCAATACAAGAGTGCTTTGGTCAAGACTTGGAAGGATTGACCATTGCATGGTGACGGTAATTATTTTCTAGTTTTTTCACTTGAACATTGTTTTTCTTTGTGATCTGTGATCTTTGTCTTGCTTAAGCCAATTGTTTTAGCTTGCGTAATCAATAGTGGCGGCAGTGATTAAATTAGAGACCCCACACGGTCACCTCCACCACCTATCGATGGGATGCAATCCATGGCGACCGATCGAAGCCTCCTGCGCCACTAGGGTTCATCTCCCTGCCCTGGCAGAGGCGGAACCCTCCTCTGCCGCCAGGAGCTGCAGCTCCCACCGCTGAAAGTGCTACGCCCCGTGTGGGACTCCGGCTGTGTCCCGCGGGCTCTCCGCCGCGCCGGACATGTCCCATCGGCTGCGCCCTTGCCACCAACCTGTCAGAATCACAGCCGTACTCAGAGCTGGAGCGGACCATCGGGGACCGCGCCCGCTCGAGAAGCCTCGGCACCGGCGACGCACTCCACCTGTTCGACGAATTGCTCCCGCAAGCCAGGCCCGCGTCGGTCAACGCCTTCAACTACCCCTCACTGCCGTCTCTCGCATCCAGTCTCCTCCTGCTCATCCAACGTGTACGATGTGTTGAAGTATAAGTGAATTGTCCATCTTTCCACAAAAATTTAAGCTTTTAGGTGAATTGGTTGGTGTATGCAACTTAATATGATATCAGAGCTAAGAGGTCTTGAGTTCGAGACCTAACTGACGCAATTAAAAAAAATAATTACAGCCCATTTCTATTTCCACGTCTTAGGTCTGAAAGATCCTACACGTGAGGGGGAGTGTTGAAGTATAAATGAATTGCCCACCATTCCTCATCAGTTTAAGTTTTTGAGTGAACTGGCTGGTGCATGCAACTTAATACGATGGCCCCGCGCTCGCCATCTCCCTCTTCAACTGCGTGGCCTGGGCTGGTGCCAACAAGCTACCACCCAACATATGCACATACGGTATCCTCATTGGCTGTTGCCGCCGTGCGGGCCGCTTGGACCTCAATTTCACTGCCTTCGGCCACATCATCATGTTAGGATGCAGGGTGAACGCCATCATCTTCAATCAACAAGCTACCACCCAACATATGCACATACGGTATCCTCATCGGCTGTTGCCGCTGTGCGGGCCGCTTGGACCTCAATTTCACTGCCTTCGGCCATATCATCATGTTAGGATGCAGGGTGAACGCCATCATCTTCAATCAACTTCTCAAAGGCCTCTACGCTGACAAGAGGGTGGGCGAGGCCATGGACATAGTGGTCCGCAAAATGCCCGAGCTTGGTTGCACGCCCGATGCCTTCTTGTAACGCCCTAGAGTCCAAACCGGCTTAGGCCTAACCCCATTATGGATAAGCCATGCACACGTAACAATCTGCTTGCGATTTCATCCTCGCTTTGCATAAAATGGTAAACCGAATGTTATTACCAATGGTACCTATGGGTTTCTATATTAGTACTTCTCATGTTAAGCTAGTAATGTGGGACTAATTTACATTCTCATGTGCACACACACATGGGCCATCAAGCGCCAAGGTGTTACATACACCTCCTTAAAGAACCCGACATCCTCGTCGGTCCAACATACCCACACTGGGGCAAATCACCAAGACCCCCCCTCTTGGCACACGTCCGTGCGTCTAGTATTGCTACATATACCATACCGTGTGTCCACTTCGGGCCCACACACGCCATGCGTCATATGCCCACGCCCCTGACCTGTACGCGCCCGTGCAACCGCAAAGGTCGGCTCTAATACCATTAGCAACCGTGCAACATGTTCCTACATTTTTGACTGGAGCCTCAGCTCTCTAGGCCTCTATGAAGTTCCCCTCGTTCACAACCTATTCAAACCAAGAGTGTTGCACTCTTCCACATGGATCAAATAGCCCATGAGGGCTTGTTTAGGTGAGCTAGCATCGGGCCAAGCCCAGACCCATTGACGTGCAGAATCCTGGCCCTTTCACCTCACTTGAACTAAACTTAACAGCAAACATACGTAGCAAATTAAATAAGGAGTAAACTGTATCACATTCACAAACTTGTTCGGTGAGTGCAACTAGGTTATAGTACTTGACTGATGCTCAAGTGTCATAGAACTTGCTTAAGGCCCTATTTTGAACATAGAAATTTTATAGAAAACAATTTAATTCTCACAAAAATTGAAAAAAAAACTCGTGTTCCATCCCTACTCATAAGGTGACCAAAAGCTTGTGAAGGTAGTCATGACCCGATGAGGAGTTTGTACATATGTAATCATATAAAAGTCATTCGTAGTGAATATGATGTGATAGTTTGGCCACATGGCAAGTGCAAAATGTACATATATGATGAATCACATGGCAATGTTGTCTTTAGATTTTTATGCACCATTCAAAAATAAACAAGGCAAGAGGAACGAGTTAGGTTTTGTCTCACCGGAGGCGGTGAATCGACGACGGAAAGCAATTTTGACCTAAATTGAAAAAACTCGATTCTGGGTGATAGGCTACACCAAAACCAAATTAACTTGACAAGGAGGTGGATGATACATGGGAACACGAGGTGACGCATAAGGATTGTGAAAAATCTCACCAGAGTGCTTGAAAAGCGAGTTGGAGCAATGATTAATATCGAGAACGGAGAGCTCTCGGTGGCGGCGGTGTTTTGGGTTTAAGGAGACTTGGTAGGGGTTAGGAGGGGTTAAGAGGGGTTAATGGGTTGTATATTTGGGCTTGAAAGAGTTGAAAACAAACTAATTTATGGGATTTAGTTTGGAGTCAATTTGAAAAAATATGGGATAAAAGACAAACGAATGAACAAATTATGAAGGGGCTGAAAGGAATGAATTCCTTGAGAGATTTGGCACAACTTTCGTTTTGATGAGGTGTCAAGGTAAGGCACCGTTTGGAAGTTGCCTTGGGAGCAAAGAACACAAGCTCTGTGTGCTGTTGTTCGATTGAATGCTCTCGCGAAGATAAATAGTGCATGTGAATGAATAGTAAAACACGCATGAATAGTGCTACGGAAGGAGAGAGAGAAAGGAAAAAGGAAAAGGAAGGGAAGGAAAACAAAAGATGGGCCAAGAAAAATAGGTTGGACCCAAAAAATAGAACATACATTTTTTTCTAGAGATTTGAATTTTTGGTTATTTGAATTTGATTTTTTAGAATTTAAATTCAAATTCAGAATTTCAGATGGAATTGAAATTTTTAGATTTCCTTCTAGAATGACACATAAATCCAAGTAAAGTCTAGGCTCTTTTAAATAATTAATTTAGAATTAAATTTTTAGAAAAGGCAAAGTTTTGGGATGTTACACAAAGGCCAGAATAAGAGAGGAAAGAAGGACTTAAACACACGCTACCATGGCTATGGCAAAAAGAAAAGAGAAAAGGGGAGGGAGGGGAGGAAGAAGAAGAGTATAAGGGGATGTTCGTATTAGCTTCTGGTTTGAAGAAACCAGAAGCCAATATGAACATGACTACGTAATCTCTTGTAGATGTGATTAAAACCTATTCAAAGGTTGCTTTTATTAAAGTCGTTGTTATGTTCGCAGAACAGTGTTGAAATATAAATTGAATTTGTTAGCATTGTACTTGTACCTCATTCATTACCTAACCAAGAAGCTACTGCTGTCTGCTTATAATGTTGTTAAAACTTGTGCTAGGTCGACATGAACCAATTTCAGTACTAGCTGATGCAATATATGCTGCACAGATAGTTGAAAAGGTCGGTGTCTATGGTAGAGACTTTTCTAATGTGGAGGTTTCAACTAACGAGGTAGCTTTTTTCCATGTTATGCTTGCCTATGATAATCCTATGCTCTAATTGATTGAAGAGATGAATCTTTTGAGCTCCTTGTTGTGTTATTCGAACATATCCCTGTGATTTCTTTGTCTGTCTGCTACTCTTATAGTAAGATAATATCAATTGCTGATGCATCCCATCACTAGTGTTTCCCCCTAAAGTTTCACTTATTCTTTTTCACAATGTATCTAGTCCAGAGGACTTGGAACCTCTAGAGGTGTCAAATGGAAGAACATTGTTGATCATTTGAGTGACAAAAAACAGGATCATAACGAACAGTTGGGACAGGGACATTCTGAGAGGGCCTTTGGTAGTGGACCAATTGTTGGTTTTGGGCTTCCAAATGAACTGATGCACATATGTAATAGGACTAAGGTTGTAAAAAAAGGCTCGAGGCTCACAAACAACTCCAGCTCGGTTCATTCTAGGCTCAATTTGAGCTCAGCTCGAGCTTTAAACGAGCCAAATTCGAACTTGATCTCGAGCTCGCGAACTTCACCGAGCTAAGCTCGAATAGTTCGTGAGCCTCGATTCGATCTTAAATAGTAATACATATTAACTCTTACTGAGCTTACCTGAGTCGAACTCGAGCTCGAGCTTTTTTATTGTTAAAAATTAGTGCATATTTGAATTATTTTGATCGTTATTGGGCTCACTCGAGTCGACCTCGAACTCAAACTTTTTTATTGTTAAAAATTAGTGCATAAAAATTTATTTTAATTATTATCGAGCTTCAATGAGCCGAACTCCGAGCCGAGCTCAAGCCCAGGTTCTAGCTTGGATCCAAATCTAAGCTCGACTTGTTTACAGTCCTAAATAGGTCACTTCCTGATATAGCTAAAGAAACGCCCTACTTCTACATTGAAAATATGGTATTTGCCCCAAAAGGTATCTGGGACAAGATATCTCGATTTCTCTATAACATAGAGCCATTATAGGCCTGTTTTTTTACTGCGGCTTATGATTTTTGGCAGAATTTTTTAAAATTTTTGCTGTTTGTGACAGAAATTACGGAGAGAGATACTCGTTTGTGATTTTAGATGGAACAGATATTAGGCTTTTAACGTGTACTATAATTAATTTGTGGACTCTATCTTAAAAAAATATTCCAATTAAAAGTCATTTTATATGAAAAAAATAATTAACGTGTGTTATAACAAAAACTAAAAATTATTTTAAAAAGGTAAAAAAACAGACCCTATATCAGGTGGCATGCTGTAACCACGACTACTTTCTGAGACGACTACTTTCTGAGACCAAGGACCCACAGTATATTTGCACTCAAGCATACTTGATTCTTGTATTCGCGGACCAAGTTTATGTGTTTTCCCCCTCGTTTGCCTCGAGTCCTGCACTCTCCCTCCCTCCTCCGGTCGTCTCCACCCACCTGATGCATTCGGTTCAATTCCTCTCCTTTCCCGATCAAGGGATGCATTCCATGGCGACCGATCGAAGCCTCCTGCGCCACTAGGGTTCATCTCCCTGCCCTGGCAGAGGCGGAACCCTCCTCTGCCGCGAGGAGCTGCAGCCCCCACCGCTGAAAGTGTTACGCCTCGTGTGGGATTCCGGCCGTGTCCCGCGGGCTCTCCGCCGCGCCGGACATGTCCCGCTGGCTGCGTCCCGGTCGCCACCCATGCTCGGAGCTGGAGCGGACCATCGGGGACCGCGCCCGCTCGGGAAGCCTCGGCCCCGGCGACGCACTTCAGCTATTCGACGAATTGCTCCCGCAAGCCAGGCCCGCGTCTGTCTACGCCTTCAACCAGCTCCTCACCGCCGTCTCTCGCGCCCCGGCCTCCTCCTCCTCCAGCGTGTGCTATGGCCCCGCGCTCGCCGTCTCCCTCTTCAACCGCATGGCCCGAGCCGGCGCCAACAAGGTGCCACCCAACATATGCACCTACAACATCCTCATCGGCTGCTGCTGCCGCGCGGGCCGCCTAGACCTCGGTTTCGCCGCCTACGGCCACGTCATTAAGTCGGGATGCGGGGTGAACGCCATCATCTTCAATCAACTACTCAAGGGCCTCTGTGCCAACAAGAGGACGGCCGAGGCCATGGACGTACTGGTCCGCAGAATGCCCAAGTTCGGCTGCACGCCCGATGTCGTCTCCTACAACACTCTTCTCAAGGGGCTCTGTGATGAGAAGAAATGTCAAGAGGCGCTCGAGCTAATCCACATGATGGTTCAAGATGGAAGCGGCTGCCCACCTGATGTGGTATCGTATAGCACCGTCATCAGTGGCTATTCTAAAGAGGGTGAGGTGGACAAAGCTTACAGCCTATTTCGTGAAATGCTGGATCGGGGGATTTCACCAGATGTTGTGACTTACAGCTCAATCATTGATGGCATGTGCAAAGCTCAGGCAATGGACATGGCCGAGATGTTCCTTAACAGGATGATTAAAGACGATGTTATACCGAACTGCACCACATATAATAGTCTTGTGAATGGATATAGCTCTTCGGGACAGTTGGCAGAGGCGGTTAGAATTGTCAAGAAAATGTCCAGAGATGGTCCTGAACCAGATGCTGTTACTTATACCTTGCTGATAAACTATCTTTGCAAGAACGGAAAATGCACTGAAGCAAGAAAGATTTTTGACTCTATGGTTGAAAAGGGCCCGAAACCTGATGTTACTACCTACGGCATATTGCTTCATGGGTACGTTACCGAAGGAGCGCTTGTTGATATGCATGCTCTCCTAGATTTGATGGCACAGAATGGTATTCCACTTGATCATCATATCTTCAGCATATTGATAAGCGCATATACCAAATATGAGATGGTTGATGAGGCGATGCTTATATTTCAGAAAATGCGGCAGCAAGGATTGAGCCCTGGTATAGTCACCTACGGAACGGTAATAGATGGACTTTGCAGGGTAGGCAGAGTGGATGATGCTATGTTTCAGTTTAAACAGATGATTGATGAAGGCTTAACTCCTAACATCATTGTTTTTACCTCCCTTATTCATGGCTTTTGTACCATTGGCAAATGGGAGAAGGCGGAGGAATTAGCTTTTGAAATGATGAATAGAGGCATCCATCCCAACACTGTGTTCTTCACCACAATAATGGGAAATTTATGCAAGGATGGAAGGCTTATGGAAGCCAAAAATATCTTTGACTTGATGGTACATGCAGGTGTGATGCCTAATGTTGTTTCGTATAATACAATGATAGATGGATACTGCTTAGATGGTAAAATGGATGAAGCGATGAAATTACTTGATGGCATGGTCTTGATTGGCTTGAAACCTGATGCAATTACCTATAATACTTTGCTTTCTGGCTACTTTAAAGATG
Source organism: Melocanna baccifera (assembly GCA_036346265.1). NCBI lineage: Eukaryota > Viridiplantae > Streptophyta > Magnoliopsida > Poales > Poaceae > Melocanna > Melocanna baccifera. Next base: position 3,164,020 of record CM070704.1, read on the forward strand.
GTAGGACAGAGGATGCATTAGCTCTTTTCAGAGAAATGTTGAGCAAGGTAATTAATCCTGGTGCTATCACTTATAGCATAATACTGGATGGTTTATTTAAGACCGGGAGAACAGCTGCTGCAAAGGAGCTCTATCTCAAGATTATCAAAAGCGAAACACCATTGGACATTAGCACGTACAACATTATTCTAGTAGGGCTTTGTCGAAACAATCATGTTGATGAAGCATTCAGAATGTTTCAGAACTTATGTTCCATGAATATTCGACTTGAGGTTAGGACATTTAATATTATGATTGATGCATTGTTCAAAGGTGGCAGAAAGGATGAAGCTATTGATTTGTTTGGTGCTATCTCCTTGAATGGTTTAGTACCGGATGTTGTGACCTATAGCTTGATGATAGGAAGTCTCATAGAAGACGGGTTGCTAGAAGAATCGGATGATCTGTTTTTAGGCATGGAGAAGAGTGGCTGTGCACCAAACTCACGTATACTAAATGCTATTGCTAGGAGGTTATTGCGGAGAGGTGATGTATGCCGGGCTTGGTCTTACCTCTCCAAAATTGACGAGAAGAACTTCTCACTTGAAGCATCCACTGCTTCCTTGCTAATTTCACTTTTCTCAAATCGGAAATATCAAAAACATGTGAAGGCGCTACCTGAAAAGTATAGTTTTCTTGTGGAAGCGAGCAATTGTTGAATCATTTCCAAGCAATGGTTTGGTTTTGTGCCTGATAATATAGCCTGGAGCGGTACTTAGTTATGGTACGAGCTTATTCTCCAGAAGCAAAGTGCAAATATCCTCCTCTTTTTTCTTGTCTGGTTGTGCATGATGTCTTTTAGTAATATTTTGTTGGAATTGCAGAAGAGCTAGTATTATCTTACAACTTATTCCTAAACATGTCAGATTTCCTCTTTGTCCAATGCAACCAAGAACAATACAAGGCGCCTTTCCCTGTACGAGAAAGTGGAACCTAGGACGCAGATGAACAGTGTATAGATTATGAGTCCATGATGGCCACTGCAACATCAACTGAGAAGGTGAGATCAGAGCTTACTGCTTGTGATGGCACGCCGACTGAGAAGTGGAACCTTTAGTTCAAGTTCCTAAGGCATCATGATGGAGTATTGGAGTGAAATGTGGGAGCTATCTAGATTCTTAAAGCTAGATGGACGTGCCATTTACTGATACGACATAACTTGCTTGACTGTTACTTATACCTCGCTGATAGACTTATCTTTGCAAGAATGGAAGATGCGCAGAAGCAAGAAAGATGTTTGACTCTATGGTCGAAAACGGCCCAAAACTCTGTGAAGTTATCAGTGTGTTACAAAATGTTCTCTATAGCCTGCATTCTACTGTAGCTGAAACAGCCTGGGCTCCTATTGACCTGTAATACTTTGCTTGATGGCTACTGTAAAGATGGTGCTAAGGCAGCATGATGGAGTATTGAAGTCATGGCATGGTCGGATTAAGATTAAGAAATGTGGGAGCTATCTAGATTCTCAAAGCAAGATGGACGTGCCATTTACTGATACGACTTGCTTGACTGTAAATAGATCGTATAGTAGCTAAACCTCTGTGGAACATGCCCTCTTTTTGGTTTTTCATTGCTGCTGAGTTCTAAATGGATACTTTGGCGGCTTAAGTGTACCTCTTCCCATTTCTCTAGTTTTTCCCTCACAGCAATTCTCCTTTTCTTTTTCAAAAGGTTGATTTATGATGCCATATAGGGAGAAATGTTGATTCAGTATTGTTTTTTTTTTTTGAATTGGATTCAGTATTGTTAGAGATGGTACGAAGGTATGTAGGCTGCCATTCTCATAGTTTAGTAGAAAAGCGTTGGCATTTTAGTTTTGCCATTTCATTGTATTTGGTCAATGGATGCCCATTGTTTGCTCTCAGATTGCTGATGTATGACTCAGATATCACTATGGTTGAACAACAATGAGGTGGTTCTGGCCAAGGGTATTTAGAGTTGGTTTCGATTCCCCTGTTACTTTTGTTCTGACGATTTGTATGTACATAGTGTATTGTCTATGATGTTCTGATAATGCACACTGAATGATTGTATTTGTGCCACCACACGCACTGTCTGAACGCCAAGGCGCAATCGTGAGTGAGGAGAGGGAGGAGGCGAGCAGGAGCCGATCTTGCCGTCCGGCCAGGCCATTGCCTTCGTGGGTCGTTTGGCCAGTCGATGCTACATCACGGGCTGTTTTTCGACCAGCTCACTCGTTTTAAAATATATATATATATAAATTATTAATCAAAATTAAAAACCGTCAGCCATATCATAAAACAATATGACCATTGTGATGGTACAACTCATCAGGCCATCACCTAAAGAAACATACCAAATTGGCAACTGTACAACTTGCTGCATCTCTAATAACATGTAACAAAAAAAAAAGCAACCCATCACTCCAATTTAACCACGTAAGGGGCCAATTATTTAAGCACTTTCAGCACATCAAAATATTATTTCAAGCAACTCCACCTACATAGCTCATAGTAACATGCCAAAGATACAGTTTGACCTCACATATTAGTTCATTATAGCAAACAAATAAACAACAAAATATTTTATCCCAAACAAATTGGGTAGGCTAGGCATAAAACTACCTCAAGATCAAAGAAAACGAGAACCTTATAATCAAACCTAAAAGGCCAAAACCCTAAATCATACATCCTACTATCTGAACCGAGAGCCAAAAACACAGCCTCTAAATCTTATTCTTATGTCATGGTTCCGGCATATGAATCGCCAACTTCTGTGCGTTCCTATCCATAGCCAATTCTTTCAATACATTCTAATCCCTCAAATTTCTTTTAACTGCTTCCTCCCACATCAGACTTAGTCACCGTCTGCCTTTTCTTATGTTTTCAGTACATCTTAAAATTTCACTACGTACTAGTGTCTCAGAAAATCTCCGTTGGAGATACCCAAACCATCTCAAATGATGTTGGATAAACTTCTCTTCAATTAGTGAAACTCTCACACTATCACATATATCATCATTGCGGATTGGTTCCCACATTATGTGACCACAGATCCACCATAACATCCTCGTCTTTGCTACATTCACCTTATATATATGTTATCTTTTAGGGGTGCCCATAAGGTTTACTCATAGGCACCTTAGAGGCATGCCTATGACACTAAGTCACATCAATGAGATGTCCACAAGACTAAGTCATAGCATACCTGTTGTGGTTACAGACCAAACAGAGAGAGAGAATAGGTGTAGTGGAGAGTTAGGTGAGATGTCCCCTCTCCCTATGGCTTATATCATATATATATCTCCTTGCAAGGAATATCTTTACAAAAATACCCTTCGAGGGCATTCACGTCATTATACATGTCTCACTCGGTGCTTACGCCTTTCTAACAGGCCGGCTGAGTTTAGGTAGAGGTCACCCCTACAACAATACCGAATGGCCACTAGGGATGGTAGACCCAGTAAGTTTAGAGGTGCCCATGAGGCTTACTCATGGGTATCATGGAGGTGTGCCTATGACATTAAGTCATAGACACACCAGTAGGGTGCCCATGAGGCTACGTCATGGGGCATTGAATGGGCACTAGGGGTGGTAGCCCCCTAGTGGGTTTGGAGGCGCCCATGAGACTTACTCATAGGCACTTTAGAGGTGTACTCACAACACTAAGTCATAGACTTACTGAAGGGGTGCTACAAGGCTAAGTCATAGGGCACCAAAGTATGAGGTCTATGGAGCTCTTTTACCCCATAGATGGGAGTTTTCCCTATGATCGGCAATGCATGAGAATGTTTAACACTTGCACATAGCAAGGCGTGTGGTGACCTGAAGATTGTTCGGCGTGTGGCCTGGAGTCTAAGAGGGATGAGTCCTCAGCACATCCATCAATTTGGGCACTAGGTCCAAGTTGTCAGTCATGCCCTAGGTCCAACAGGACACGAGCCGTCATGGTGGAGGCGACATGCATCCAAGCCACATTAGACTTTTGCTATGGGGACTATAGAGGTTGTATGCCCTATGCACCACGGGGTGAAATCTCATGCGGGGAAAGTGTCTCGAGAGCCCAAACGAGGGCAATGAGATTTAGGTCAAGACTATCCCTTAATAGTAACGTGTTAAGGGGCAGCTCTCGTAGCTGGCCTTCATCACCATGCATTTTGTGACGTCATACATCCCAAGGGTGATGGTTGGCCCTAGAACCCTTAGCCCTCTGGCTGTGAGGGCGCCTTGACCTTCCTGCCCTTGGCTGGACCTTGCATCGGCCAGCGTAAGGGAGGAGGACATGCTTGGGAGCCTTGGGGTACATAGGACGTTGTTCATCCTAGGGTGGACGGGTCTGATCTCCAATGAGGGTGCATGCCTAGGGCTCCTCTGGAGAGCGGACAAGTTGTCCATGAGCTCATCGCACCCCAGAGTCAGAGAAGGCTACATGGACTTAGAGTATTTTTTGATAGGAACCATAACCTTTCATCAATTAGCTATGTTCCCCACAGACGACGCTAATATTGTAGATGTGAAACACAAATACAAGTGAGGGGGTAGACATCGGTCGCCTAATGGGCCATCGTCCATGAGAGAAAATGATATGGTAATTTATACAGATTCGAGGTCCAAGAGAACCACCCTACTCCTGTCAATGAGCCAACAGGGGGTTACCTCTGAAGAGGGAACCCTTGAGGGCTCATAATTTGAGTATGCTTATTTATTGCTCGAGAGGGCACCTTTTAATGAGGGATATATAGGGTATTTATAGGTTCTAGGGTTTATACAAATAACGGGAATGCACTCTAGTGAGATAAATAGCTTATGAGTACAAACGAGGGATACAATTATCCTTTCTAAGTATGATTGCCATTCTTGATCTATGTGTAGGTGTCTTCTGTGGAGCGGGCTCCATTAGCGGAGGGATGAATTGTTCCTTCAGTAGTAAGAAGAACATAAATGAAAGCCTAAATTTTTATGTGACTTTATAGATACGCCGTTTGTGTACATCTCCATCGCATATTGGTTCCATTGTAGTGAAACTAGGCCCCGCTCAACTGACTGCTAGCTGCAGTTTTTGACACCGTTCGACACTGTAGTAGGTTTATTTGGGCATTGTAGTAACTGTGAGTTTTTTTTGGTGTAATTAAATTTAAAAATAAAGAAAAGAAAAAATCTTACGACATGATGGACAATGCAAAGGAACAAGACAAAAAAGAATGGATTTGGTATACACACATACTCCTGCAATCGCCACATTACAACTTTACAAGGCCTGCCATTACATGGCTTCAGTATTTCTCTCTTTTTGCCGCATCTACTATGTCTGTACTCTACATGAAGGATGTCAAAGAGAGATATTGAATGCACAAACTGTAAAATAGAAGTAGGAAGGAAAATAATGGAGAAAAATGTAGGAAATATTCAAGTACTAATAAACCCTTTCTCAGGTTTATCAGTTATTGATAGAAATCAAGCCCTCTACGCGAAGAAACCGTATCCTCTACAATGGGAGAAATTGAAACGGCAATTAACTTTAGTGCACTTATGTCCTGTTAGAGGTTAATCTCCGGTCCCGCAATATAAGTAATTGTGGAGTGTCATCCCACCATTTAAGTGAGTCCAAAAAAAAAGTTATTGCAATATTTCTAAAATGTATCTCTTCTTTAATACTAAAAAAATAGATGGACAGTTATAATATATCATTTAATACGGGTTTGTATGGTCAATGATTAACATTTTTCTTAGTGTTTCCTTATTCTATGTGTACGATAGGCTGGACTTATATCCACATGAAAGAAGCTTTTTGGAATCAAATAGTGCCATACTGCCACGGTAACCTACTAACCTGGGTGGTGGTGTTTTGTATATATAATGTAATGCACAAGCAACTTTTGTCTATGGTTCTTCAAACACATGTTAACAACAATTGCAATGGCACCTCTAGAATAGCCTCTAATTGCAAGGCAGCGAATAGTTTTGCTCTGCCTTGCTTTGTCTTTTAAAGGAGCATCAATCTCTGAAGCCGTTCAATGCATTATGCATGAGTTTGTGTCGGACTGCATGTTTACTCATGAAATAGTAGTGCTTGTATATATGTTCTTTTTCCCTGTTTTGTAGATATGGTTCTAGAGAAATGCTGATTTGGCCCGCAAGTTTTTTTGTGAAGTGAGCACACCTGTTTGCTCCCTGCCTCTCTGCATGTTCATTTGCCTTTGCTCTCTTTGGATTGGCTGTCTTATATACTCTACCATGACACATGAATTCAAATTTTTTACGGATTTGTTGATATGCAATTTTAGCAAGATCAGGGAGGGAAACTAAGCTTATGGGGTGTTTTTATTGGCTACGGCTGATGACTTTTAGCTGAAAATAAATAATAGTGACTTTTAAAAGGAGGGGATGAACAGTGAGAAAAGTGATGAAGAAATGCATATGTGAGAACAATACACGGCGCCTTTCCTTGTACGAGAAAGTGGAACCAAGGATGCAGATGAACTGTGTATAGACCATGATGACCGCTGAAACATCAACTGAGAAGGTGAGACGATTGAGATTGGCGACGTGCAGCAGGTCACCAGCGACGACCTTGGTGGGAGCAATCAGGGCAAACTGGAGATGTTGGTGGAAGCCCTTGCAACAACATTGCTGGTGGCAATCGGTACCACCGTGTAGGGCTGGAGGAGCAGCAATCTGGCCTGTTCTGTCACTACATATTGGATTGTAGCAGGTCAGGCAGACTTGGAATGACCCTGGCATAATGACATGATGACCTGAGTGGTGGTGGTTTGTATATCATGTAGTGCAGAACAAACTCCTGCATTTCGTTCTTCAAATACATTACAACAGCAAGTGCAGTGCCACCTACAGAGTAGGCTCTACAGCAAAGCAGTGAATAGCTTTGCCCTGTCTTCCCTTTCTTTTGGAGGAGCTTCTGGTCTTGTGCCTATGAAGCTGTTCGATGCAATATGCGTGAATGCTGGCCGTTCGATGAAACAGTGGAGCATGTGTAGCTTTGGTCCAGTTTTGTACATGTGCTTGAGAAAAATTTTGATTTGACCGGCATGTGTTGTGTGGTTACTGAAACAACTCAAATTTTCGAAATCGATTTGTGCTCTTCAGTGTTTCCCCTTGCTGTTGTCGGTTTCTTCCTCAGCCCTCGGATTGCTTTGAGATTCGTGCTTGGCTCCTCCCTCGCCTCCCTGCCTCTCCCTCGCGTAAGCGTACTCGCCCGAGACGCCGCTCCGCCTCCCCTCCTCGCGCGCGCGCCGCCGCCGCGCCCGTGCACCGCGCCCACTTGCTCCCTCCTGTCCCTTCACGCACGTCGATAACCGCCAGTGGACCCCGCCTCCACGTCCGCGCGCGCCAACCGCCGCTCGCTCCCCCTCGCGTCCAGCGGGCACAACGCCTCCCTCCGCTCGGCACTCTCTCCGGACCGGTCGCGCGCCACGGCCAAATCCCGGAGTCAGCACTCCTGCCAATCGCACGCAGACAACGGCCAATCATCCAGCATGGTCGTCTTAGCTCTAGGGGAGTAGCCTCACCCCTCCCTTCGAGCGCCATTAATGGCTGTCCTTCCCCGCGAGCCCCCCTTCTCTCCCCCCGAGTGTTTAAGGCCAATTGCTTCCGCCTGTGGCCTCGCGCTACCCCACTCTCCCTCCCCAAGCAGGTATTTGGCCCCTCTCCCTCTCTAGCCTCGCCGCCGGCCATCCCTGGTTCCGGTAGCCCCACCACCGATCTCCCTCCTCCACCGTCGAAAATGCAATTAATTCCTGCTGAAGCTCCACCCCTCCGTCGCATTCAATATGCCCAGTCAATTTCGGCATTTGCTGCTACCTCTGGACACCTCCTCGTGCACCTCCCTCCGGCAGACGCACCTTCCCGTGGACAGCTCGGCTGGTCCCTCCCCGAGCTTAAGCTGTGCCTGCCCCGAGTTCCCTTCACTCCCTAGTTGGTGAATCCGCACCCCATTTTGGTTGACCACCCTTACAACTCCCCCGAGCCGCCACCACCTCCATGTTCTTCTTCCCCTCCGGCGACGCCCGCTATGAGTGCCCTCCTCGGTTTGAGTGCTCAAACGGGTTCCCCTCACCACCCTTCGCCTCTGCTTGCCACCCATAGCCTCGGCGACCCACCACCTCAGCCGAATCGCAGAAGAGGGCGGAGCTCTGTTCGCTTGCCTTCGAAGCCGGCTGGAGGAGGAAGACGACGCCTCCCCGAGCGACGTGGCCCCTCCCCGATCCTCCGATCACGATCCAGCGGCGCGGGTTATTTCCAGCGTACCGGTTCGCGCGGACGACGTGGCTCCATCCTTGCCGTCCTCTCCCGATCCTGTGACGCCGAGCTGCGCTGAGGGATTTGAAAACGTACCGGTTCGGATGTGGGCGGCGTGGCTGCATCCTCTCCCTTCCCAACCAATCCGACGGCTCCCGACCGTCGTCGCTGTTCCCAGGCCACGCGCTCGCGCGTGGGCGCCCGGTGGGCCACGCCCGGTAGGCCCGCTCCGCTTTTGAATCGCGCGCAGGCGCACTCCCGCGCGAAGAGGCAGGCCGGCCCAGTACTGTTCATGTAAACAGTGCTCCCTCCGAATTTTCCGAGGCCGATTTATTTGAGTTATATCTCATTTGAATCCTTTCGAAGCCCCGATTTCTTATCCGATGTCCATTCTACCTCAATCCACTCCCAAAAATTCAAGTCCACCTCCTTCTACTGCATTTGTGTCAATTTAATTTAATTTAATTTATTTTCCTTTCCATTGCTTTGTTTAAAAATAAAAGGATTTACTCGCTATTCTTTTTGTGTGTGTTTTGTTTCCACGTTAGCTTGCGAGGAGTCCGAGGTAGCAGTGCAAGGTCCGGAGCAGTCTTCTACGCACTACGAGATTGTTGAAGTAATCGAGGCTCAAGGCAAGTTACAACATTTGACGCATGTTGAACCTATACATTCCCGTATTTATTATTTACACTATTTGCATTACTATTACTTGCTCAAATAGATTATTAAATTAAACTGAAAATATTTAGAATGACATGTGTATGTTTTAGTTATGACCTACCATAATACAAATGCCATGTTTAGCTTGAAGCATTTTTCCTCTTGATAGACTTAGAGATATTTAATTTAGTATGTATCTAAACCTCGTGTAATCATTCACATAAAATGACGAGCTATCGAATAGATTTGATAGTTCGTGGATTTTTCTCGTACTTTAAATTCTTGTACTAGGGTAAGGCGAGGTTAGTGGAGTGCCCCGTAGTGGACAAGTCCACAACCTTACCCTAGGGTGGAGGGTGCAACAGACGGTTTTCGATACAGCGTGTATCAGGTACCGGTTGTGGTTGGCAGTCTCAGAAGAAAATGTAAGGACAAGAACCTTATGCTGAGATTAGAGCACACAAACCGCTCAACCACGAGTATTGAATTGTCAATCCTGGTCCGGTAGCTGCTCATTTTAGTTGAACCCCTACAGGAGTTGGTGAAGTGATACAGGTGTGTAGGCACCGTATACACAACGACAGGTCTTTACGACTTTGGGCGGTCGTGTTCCGCATTGGCCCGTGGATACCCAAGTCTGTAAAGGTTGCAACTTGTCGGGTAGGGTTTATATAATAACCTGAGTAGTGAAAGACTTGCCTTCTCAATGCAGTCGCACACTAACCGAAGTGTGTTTATAGCTTGACATTTGAAATTGAGAAAGCTTGTGGGTAAAGCTGAGCAACTCTGCAGAGTGAATTAAATTGTATTCGAATACGCCGTGTTTCCGGTTAATGGAGCTGTGCTTGATGGGTGAATCCAGTAACGCAGTATAAGTAGTGTTTGAATGGTTTAATCTGGAAAGTTAAAGCATTAATATGTTCAGACCCCATTTCTTTAATTATAGTATATTGGAGTTATCGTTTCTAAACCCTTTATAAATAAAACTGCATCCACCCAAATTAATAAAACCAGTATACCCCCTTCACTTGAAATTCCATGCATATAGTAAAGTAAGGTTTACTTTTGTAACTTGTTGAGTACGGTTGTTTGTACTCAAACTTGCCTAAACACAAACCCAGAGGATGCCGGTCAAGGAGAAGGTCAAGACTACGACGAGGATTCGGACGGGCTTGATGGCACGGATGAGCAGTGGTCGTAGGTTTTAGCCGCACTCGGGCTTGATCGCTGGTTTTCTTTTGTAATGTAAACCATTTGGGCTTGCCGCCCCGCTACGCTAAACTCGACCGACGCGTCGTATGTTGTAATAAACATTGGATCTTGTGTTGTAAGCTTGTTGGCAATGATGTACAATTCTGTACGGCACGCCGCAAATGTACGGTCTACGGATAGTTACGGATCCCCGTACGTCCCCGGAAACGTGGGCGTTACAGTTACTCCACTTGCTCTCTGTAGTATTGCTCGCTTTTGGTATAAACAAATGCAAAAATGTCACGCATCTGGAATTTTAGACCTTGGAATATACCACAGACGAACGGCAGCGATGGGTCTCGTTACATCTGTGCTTACTGTTGACATGACCTATAAAGTAAAATAACAACACATCTCGTCTCAAAAAATAACAGAGCCAGGTCAGTCGTCTTAGAGAATCAGATTTTTTTTATAGTACAAAGAAAGACACGCACTTACACATACACCTCACATGCATGTCCTAACTCACATCCGAGAATGCATCCACTGGAACATCTCTAACTAGAGTAGATGCTTAAACTTCACAAAACGCGAGCACCTGCTTTGACCTGAGACCTAGCCGAGGGGGAAACCGGTGGGAAATCCTTCATTCGATCCTTGGATAGAACCCACCAATAGCTCAGTACCTTAGAGAGAATCAGATGTGCCATTCATTTGTCTGAACTTCAATATCAGCCCTTAGAACAACAGGCGCCTTGTAGTAGCATCTAGATTATTTGTCGATACACGGGGGGTTGGGGATCGAGAGAGAGAGAGAGAGAACGTTGAGCAGTACAGCCTTCACCGATAAAATCCTCTAGATTATTTGTCAATAAACATAATCAATTCACCCTAGTTAATGTGGCAACTATTTAGCGTTGAACATCAACATGGCAATCAATCTGTAGTTAAAAGAGTTCTCCAGCCACGCAGTGACCCCCTGTTCTGTTCTCCTCTGCCACAAGACTAGAAGCTAGTTCCAGCTTGGATAATTGAGCATGCGAGATGACTGGGATGGCTGCGTGCTCTGGCTGTTAGCGCCAATGAAGCCTTGCACAAGGCTTCGTGCAGCTTTCACTTGGTCCGGCATACCCTGGATCTCCACAATGGATTCAGAAGAAGCGGGATGAGATTCAAGTAACCTTACTCTTGCACCGGAGATCTGGGATCAAGCAGGAGAGCTTGACTAAGGAAAACTACTAGACTATCACAAGAATCTAATGAAGACTATACCTGGCGGATCTCCGCTAGATTGACACCACCAATTCCAATAACTGATTCCAAAGAACTATTTGGAATCGTCAGTTCAACAGAGCTACTTGAGTACCTGCCAAAAGATCATTTTTCAATGAAGTTTGTCCATGTTAAAATTCACATTTAAGTTTTGGAGGAAAGTCAGTCTGTGAAAGCCATACCCAGTAACACCTGTCAGCCTTCGATAATCGTCACGTCCAAGCATCTGTCCTGCAGCCTGAAGAGAATGAAATTTAGATGTACTCACAACTTAAGATCTTCTGATATGCATAAGCAGAACCAGGCAACAAGGGAAGTAAGAAATATGATAAAAGATCAACACTCGATCAAGAAAATTGGTCAACATCAACACAGCAGCAGAGAACAACTCAGCAACTAATGCAAGCAAACAATAATAAATGAATAGTGTTGCACCATCCCGTCCATATTATAGAATCAACAACGGCTAGAACGATGAACGTGGATCACCATAACATACACTAAAATTGGGGGGGGGGGGGGGGTATCCCAACCAATTATCGAACAAAATGGGCATATTTCAACAGTCCTGTATACAGTGTCAAGTTTCTAATGAAAACATATTAGGTGAGGGGATGCTAACGATTGAACATGTACCTCAATATAATCATAAGCATTGGAATGTCCAGCTCTGGTGACGCCTAATTGTTGCACATTACTATTCCCAGCTCTGAAGTGGCCTAATTGCTGTGAACCCCTACTAGAGTAGCTATCAGTAGGCACATGGCCACGATAAGGACGATGGGACATATAATCCGCACCAGGACTAACAGACGAGGGCAGTTCTCTAGCAGGCAACCGAGCAGGTGCTGCATTTCTGTCATATGAAGGAGACAGTGGAGCGTTGCTAACAAATGGTGGACTTCCACTAGGATACTCTCTTTTAGAGAAGTAATCTACAGGATATGCAGGCGAAGGAACATGAGGTGTATTATTGTTCAGTCTCCCATATGGTATATTACTGGCAGGTCTTCCATATGGGGGATCATTCACAGGTCTTCCATATGGGGGATCATTCACAGGTCTTCCATATGGGGGATCATTCGCAGGCCTTCCATATGGTGGATCATTACCAGGCCTTCCATATGGTGGATCATTACCAGGCCTTCCACATGGGGGATTGGCAGGTCTTCCGTATAATGTGAATTCCCTGCTGGGCAAGATATCAATAGGAGGACCATCAAACGGGGCTACAGGTGGAGGATTATTGGCAGAACTTCCATATCTGAAAGTCCTAGTTCTAAGCCTAGAAGCAATCTCTGTGAGGGCTCCTCTTGCAATAGCTGGAGGCCCAGCAACCTGAAAGCTTGGAACAAATGTACATGCACGATGACAAGTTAATTAATAAAAAGTGCAGATATAGAAACAATATAGACATCTTGATGCAGCTATGATTGAATATAAATCACCTGCACAAGCTCCTCATCAAAAGATAAGTACTTTGGTTTATCCGCCTTCGAGTAAACTCGGATTTCAGCCCCAGTTCGCCTTCTCATTTCAGTAATTACCTTCCCACCTTCCCCAAGAATACAACCAACTTTGCTTGATGGTACAACAAGCCTAGTAGTCAAATTTCGTTTCTCAGAAGGTGCACTTACTTTACTATGGAGCAAAATGAGTGCCTCAATTGTAGGGGATATTGGATCAGAAGGAATCTGGATAAATACACAGGAGATAAAATTGTGAGGACTCATAATGAAGATTGGAATGAGAAGGGGATGGCAATTGGAACAACCATCTGCATTTTACCTCCTTAGATGAAACAACAATCAACCTTTCTCCAGAAGCATCTTTGTCAACTTCATGCACCTGAATGCGAGCACCAGTCTGCTGCTCTACCTGCCGAACATTGGCTCCACTTTTCCCAATAACTGGGCCAATATGCTCAGAAGCGCACAGAATTTTAATAGAAAACTCTTCTGCTTCAGCAACAGGATACCGCAATGGCCCGTTTCTATATGGATCAAGCAAGGGTATTGGTGGTGGACGATCAACATTCAGGTGTGACAACATTGGATCTCCATGAGGTAATGGTGGTGAGGACTCATGCTTCCTTTGTGTGCTTGCATCTATAATTTCTTCAAGAGGTGGATTTTCTTTACGAGGATGTTCATGGAGACGAGTAGATATTTCGTAGAGAGCTTTTCTTACAAGAGAAGGTGCTCCAGATATCTGAAATAAATAAAGCATCAATGTTATTCATGTCCAAAAATAACAAAGCAATCATGCTTTAATTGAGACACACCTTGGTAAAATTTAATTTCAAAATGAAACTACACATGATTAAGACAAAATTTCGCTAAGGGACGAGAACACTACACCAGATGCAAAACTCCACTATTTAGTTCATTGAAGAACTTAACAGGGCATATCAACAGCACAAGAAACTTGCATATTAGGACAGATCAATATGCCCACAGGCCACAGTGAGTGATTTGTTTTCATAAGAGTAATGCATGAATACGGAACACACACTATTACATAAGGCTATGGAGATCAATGGAAGCAAAAGGAATTTACCAAGTTGAAAAGAAGATAACAAAGGATTTCTTACTAGTAAGACAAAGTTACCTGCACCAATTCATCACTTTTAAGTGCACACTGGGGAAGGTTTCGGATGGTAAGACACGGATCCCTGCGCCAGTGTCATTTCGCAGTTGTTGTATAATGGAGCCACCTTTTCCTAGCAGGCAGCCAACTTGATTGCCTGGAACCAAAATTCGAGCAGTCACATCATCAACAGTTTCAGACCTTTCATGAACAAATTCATCATGGATATCTTCATCTGCCACAATTTTATCATGTATCTTCAACAAGGCATCTTGGGAAAAGCAATGGGGCTTCGAATTCTCTAAGGCAACATTAGAAATATTTTCAGCAGCTTCATCAGCTTGTTCAGACTGATTTTGGTAACTGAAGATAATAATTACTCTCTCGTCAGCACCAGGAATGGAATCAGCAACCCTTATCTTTGCTTTGGTTTCCTCTCTAAGGGCCTTAACAATGTCACCACCTCTCCCCAAGACACTGCCAATCTTTTTTACCGGGCACAATATCCTGTAAATGGTTTCTATTGGCTGAGGGGGCATAGATCTGTCATCATGCCTGGAGTTTAGCCGTTTCCTCTTTCCATCATCTGAGTTGGAACGCGTCCTCTTTTTGGAAGTATTTGAATTTTGTCTTTTAGATTTATCATAATCCATCAACAGCAACTGTGTAATTCACCTTTGTCTACATAAAGAAAAGTCTATCAATATAAACAAACCGTACAGGTATATTGATATAGGAAGCAGGCAATGCAGAAATATAGGACATTGTGCGCACTAGGAATCTAGGAGATGTCTGATGATGGCACATACATAACCTTGCAGTTTATGCATACCTCAAAATTGAGAATTTTCCATTAAATGTTCATGCCACTGTTTTGACCTATAAAATACTAGTATGGGTTGTTTACAGGTATAACAACAGGTATCAACTGTACACAGATCAAGTCACCTTGGGCAGCAAATGTCACACTAATTAATAAGATACCCTTACCCGCTATTTTTTCATATCATATATTCACGGCTTCACGCAGAGCTCTCCCCTACTGTATTTCCTTAAAATAAAACATTAGCACTATGTAATTTTGTTCCATTATGACTGCATTTTAATGGGCCCGAAAAAGATAGTGATATTAACAATGCACATCTTGAGTAGCGATAATTTCAGAAGTATTTTGGCAGTGCAAATCGGCAGAAGGTATTTAAAGCCCAAATTTCCATAAACACAGATATCAATATATCATGCAAGCATACCCCCCAAAAGGAACATAGTAGTAGCATACCACAAGCAATTTTAAACAAATATAACAACGCACAGGCGAGAAACGCGCAGGACAGAGGGGTAATGAATGGCTTAGCATCACATTGCTTCAGTAATGTTTTCACAAAAAATAAGAAAATGGAATAAGTAACACAGCATGAAAATTAACCAATAGTGATATAAATGATCAAAACATGTTATGCACTTAATAGTTTTGTGGGTTTCTACATGCGAAGATATCCTTGTTGTACCAGGGTAGAAAGGCTGCTAGCCTGCTAGGCAACTGGACAGCTAAGGCTTGAATTTATAGTAACATGATCTAAAGCCATAAGTAACATGTGGAAGCTACAATCCTCAGCTCAACAAAGTCAATTATCCCTAGCATTGCATTACAAGCGAAAGGCATCCTAGCATAAGCGACTTGCAGCAGCTCTGTTTAAAGTGATCTCCAAAGTAGCTTGGCTTTGCATCCATAAATGGTAACCAATGTTGTGTTCATTACGGCTCATCAGGTCACGACCTAAAGAGACATGCCAAATTGGCAACTGTACAACTTGCTGCAGCTTTAATAACATGTAACCAAAAAAAGCACCCATCACTCCAATTTAAGCACGTAAGGGGCCAATTATTTGAGCACTTTCAGCACGTTAACATATTATTTGAAGCAACTCCACCTACATAGGTCACAGTAACATGCCAAAGATGCAGTTTGACCTCACATATTAGCTCATTATCGCATTCAAGTTTAAATTCTAATTGGGCAAAATTCAGCAATCTCGATCTACATTCAGAAAAAAGCGCGCCAAAGGTGCCAAATTAACCACACAAGTCCACTTACACAAAGGCATTTACACGGGACTTTTGACTTGCAACAGCTTCACCCACATCCAAGACATCAAACAGAAACAGCATGATTTATTTTGCCTCGCAATTCAATCCTCATTCTTGCAGACCAATAAACTTTATTGGAGCATACACGCCGGCCACAGAGCCACGAGCCATCTAGCCACTAACCTAGACACGCCTACAAATCATGGGCTTCAATCACAGGGAACATTTTTTCAAACTTCCTGTAGAGCCCGCAAATCCATATGCGTAACCCATAAAGCTGTGATTTTGATCTTACACGAACAACCAGAACGCTCAATTAACACCCCCACGTCAACCCCAACCCCAAAGAAAACATGCGGGAGCGACGAATCGCGAGAGGAAACTAACATTCCGGCGCCACAGACGCCCAATTCTACAGACCCTAAGAGATCCCCGCCGCCGCCGCCCCCACGAAAATCAAGAACATGCTCCAGACTCTAATCCCCACCAAATAATCCCCCAAAACAACACCCAAAGAAACAGCCGAGACCCAAGCTCGCGAGGGGCACGCGACTAGGATGGCCAAGCTACGGGCGCAGGCTCCCAGAAGGTTCTGGAATGGGGCAGAGGAGTGGTCACCTGATGGTTTGGGTTCACCTCGCGAGCCCTCGCCGTCGTCGAGACGGAAGGAGAGCGCAGAGGCTTCTTCTGGGGATTAGCCTGGGTCTGGAGACGCGACCCCACCCGAGAGCGCTTTTTAAAGATGCTTTAAAGCCGAGGTTGCTGTGCCTGTGTCTGATCGGACGGTGTCGAACAGCAGTTCTGCCCACGTAGGCTGAATATCTAATCGGACGGTTAGGAATGGGTCCAAAATAGCTTCTGGATATCGAGGATGTAATGAACTTAAAAAAAACTTATTCTTTTGGCTCCAGGCCGATGGATCTTGGTCATGACTAATATTTTATATCTATATTTTTAATATAATAAATATTGACTTAAATAATATACATGATTTTAAATTTAAAAATAGTTTAAAAATTTATTTTAAGAAATCGTTTTGTTTATTTTAACTTAAAAGAAAACAAAAATACGTAACTAGCGAGTTAGTTGTAAGTTGACTAGCAGGCAAGTCAACGTGCTACATGAAAATGCCAACGGCTAGCTAGTCAGTTTTATGGAACCTTTTCTTGTGGGTAATATGGTTATGTTTTTTTGCGGCTTCTAAAAGTCGCTTTTGATTTTGCTACAGTAATTAACTTTTAAACGGAGTATTTTTTTAAGATGGGGTCTACAAGTTAATTGTAGTATACGTTAAAAAACTAATATATGTATCATCAAAAATCGCAAGTGAGTATCTCTATTTCCGTAATTTCTATCGCAAACAGCCAAAAAGTCATCAGCCGTAGCCAAAAGCCATCAGCCGCAGCTAAAAAAAACATGCCCATAGCTATCGTTCAATCCACACTAGTCACATATTAGCTGATAGCTGCATCCCTTCGCAAAAAAAATCCCTCGACAAACAGATACATGAAGTCTTAGACATTCATACTATCCTTCAAATGTAGCTTTAACTATTAAATTATATTATAATGTATTTATAAAATTTAATAGAATTAGAAATAAGTTTATTTAAAACCCTCAAAAGACAAAAGAGGATGTACTAAGGCCGCTCTCAGGTGGGAGTGAGCGGCAACGTTCAACGACCATCCGCACAGTTCGGTGTTCTGAGCACTGTTCACCTTTTTGTTTTTATTCTTTATTTTTTTATTTTTTGGTTTTTTTTGTGTTTTGTTTTTCTCGTATTCTTTGCATTATCCGATTTAGATTAGTGTGTCGTTTTTATTTTTATATTTTTAAATTTAATTATATCTAATAAGTTAATTTAGTTACAGTAAAAAATAATAGCTATAGTAAAATTTTAATAAAAATTAAAAATCATCACTATTTGGAAACCTAAGAGAAGGAAAGGAACTGCTGCGGTGGGCTTCCTTCCTCGACATTCCTTCTCCTTTTTATCCCTCCAACTAACAACTACAGTACAGTGGCTTTCCCTCTCCTCTGTCTCTAGTTTGTTGGAAGAAAATTAGGCTGGTTTTTAGCAGCATCTGACAGGCCATATATGGGGCGATCCTGAAAGAAGATTCGAATTCTTCTCTCCTCCACAGCGAGGGGGGCAAATCCAAGCTTTTGATGACTGCGGCCGTCGCAGATGGCCACCATGCGCGCGTACAAGCTCCGTATCCCGATTCTTGCTCCGTGAATTATATCGGTTTGGGAATTTCGAGTTGGAGTCTTTTAAGCCGAATTGCTCTTGCCTGCTTGTTTGAATCGGTACGGTTAGGTTTTGGTTGAGTTGGGTTTGCGTATCGGTGATCAAATTCCATTCCAAGAACCTACTTTCGAATCTTTGGCTGTTCTTGTGTTCATGTTTGTTTGTTTTGTTCTTCTGATTTTGTGGTTGAGTACGGTGCTGGAATTGAGTCGGTTCCAAGGAACCAATTTTGGACCTTGTGAGTTGCTATTGGTTCTTTTTTTTTTATCGCTGCTTTGACTATTCATTTCCCCTAAATTAGTATACTTTTCCGCTTAAGATCATGCATGTTTGTAAGCGAAATTATACGTAGTAGAGTGGTACAAGAAACGTAATGCCTTGTCAGGAAATTTGACTCCCGTATTATGTAATTTACCATTTCTTGGATAGTTTGTGCCAATTGCAGCAAATGGGGTCGTACTGTAGCATTTAGGTTCTGAAGTCCTGGTATGTATTATGTGGAAATTGGGAAGATCGATATAAAATCTTCAAATCCCATACTATGTAGTTTTTTTAATCGAGAATTTAGGTGCTAGCATAGCATGGATAGTACAGTTACTGAAATGAACTTTTTACCCCCCCAAAATGGTGTTGTTTGATGTTGATAATGCAATAGAGGCCAATTCGAATTAATGACATGAGTATTTAGCTCTGGATTTCAGTCGATTGTGTTACCTTGTGGAAATGTATATTCTGAAATATCCTTAAAAAAGGTGAATTCTGGAATAAACTTGAAACATGTCCTGATGGATTCGTGGTAGTCAACTACAGTCTATCATGTTTCCTTGACAATGACCAGAGGAGTTTGTCGCGCATGCTTCCGATGTCAATTGTGTCAAGTTTGGGAGGCGGACATCAAGAATCCTCATCACTGGTGGGGATGATCAGAAGGTGAATCTTTGGGTTGTAGGGAAACCCAGTGCAATCCTGGTAATGTTCTATAGGGTTTGCTTTGCGCTGAATGGCATTTTTGCTTTCAAAGCCAGTTACTTGTCAACATACAGGTGAGGGTCACAGTCTATGTCATTATGCATTGCAGAGCCTATCAGGCCTTACAAGTCCTGTAGAGTCAGTGAGCTTTGACTCCTCTGAAGTTATGATAGGTGCTGGAGCAGCAAGTGGAACAATAAAAATATGGGATGTGGAGGAAGCGAAAGGTATGAACTAGTCTTGGTGACGCTTCGATGCATTTCAAGCAAAATGATACATGGTAACTGTTTCATGCAACTATATATGTTTTTATTGTGCACAGTTTTTCAAACTTTCACTGGGCACAGATCGAATTGTGCGTCTCTCGATTTCCATCCTTTTGGAGAATTCTTTGCCTCTGGGTCTTCTGACACAAACATGAAAATATGGGATATTCGGAAGAAGGGATGCATTCACACATACAAGGGTCACACCCGACGAATTGATGTGCTTAGATTCACTCCTGATGGTAGGTGGATTGTTTCTGGAGGGGCCGATAACTCTGTCAAGGTACAATTTTGAGCATGTCCATTAAATATGATACAAATTTGTGGTCTGAAATCCAAGTAGTGGAAAAGAAATTGCAGGAATTTAAATCTGCTAACTTGTCCATTATATTAATTTGGCGTATCTATATGCTCACAACACAGCTATTATTAACAAGATGAACAACCACATGCTGATATTAACAGAAAAATTTTCTTAAATTTGTTGGGTCACTGAAATTGCTTTTAAAATATCTTGCTAGATTTGGGATTTGACAGCTGGAAAGCTCTTGCATGACTTTAGGCTTCATGAAGGTCCGGTTAACTGCTTAGATTTTCACCCCCACGAGTTCTTATTGGCTACAGGTTAGATGGCGATCCTATATTGTAAATCTCGTATAACATATGTTCATTGTAGTGAATTTGATCTGAGATGCTCGGATAACATCTTTTCCTCCAAAATTATCGTAGTTTAAATATCCTTATTTTTTATTCATTACTCTCTAACGCTTCTTATCTATTCATAATCTAGGCCTAGTGATATATTTCTTGCTATTCTTCTCAAAACTTTTGCAGGTTCAGCTGATAAGACTATTAGGTTTTGGGACCTGGAGACTTTTGAGTTAATTGGTTCTTCTGGACCTGAGGTATCTTTTCTCCTAATTAATGAATAATGGGCATGTTCTTTTTGGCTGCGGCTTATGGCTTATGGCTGAAATATTTGAATTTTAGCTGTTTGCGACAGAGATTACAGAGAGAGATGCTCGCTTGTGATTTTGGATAGTACGGATGTTAAGCTTTTAACGTATACTATAATTAACTTGTAAACTCCATCTTAAAAAAATACTCTGTTTGAAAGTTAGGTACTGTAGTAAAAGCCAAAAGCCGTTTTGAAGCCAAAAAGAACAGACCCAATGATTCGGAAAGTTCAGGCTCTGCTTCTTTATGCCCCCCCCCCCCCCAATGTGAAATTATTTTATGTTAAAAATATGAACTAATATTGTTCTATAAACACCATTCTTATGTAGTCATCTGGCAAAATTATCCCCTAGAATTTCTAAATCTTGTGTGTGTTAAGGGTATTAGAGATAGAGTAGGAATTGTATTATTCTTTCCACTTGTATTTCACGTCTTAGGTCTGAGAGAGCCTATACGTGAGGGTAATTCACTTATACTTCAACACTCCCTTCACGTGTAGACTCTCTCAGACCTAAAACGTTGAATAAAAGTTGGCTGCAATTATTTTTTTAATTGTACTAGCCGAGACTTGAACCCAAGACTTCTTTGCTCTGATACCATATTGAGTTATATGTACTAACCAATTCACTCAAAAGTTTAATCTTAAACTGATGAGAAAAGACAGACAATTCATTTATACTTAAACAGTGTGCTAGGCACATTTGATCATGTTCTTGGCTTCAATGAAATTTAATTCAAATTAAGTTCCATCATTATGGATTGTTTTAGGCCTTGGCAATTCTGCTTAAGTCTAACCCTTTACAAGGAGTCAAGTGAACACATCAGGTTGACATTAGGCGCCAATTTCATGTATTTCTTTGCAGTCGTGAAATGGTACCAAATAAAGCTTACTAGTAATCTAGCACGTCGGACCTGTTATGAATAGCGCTTGTATTTATTATAAGGCCAATATATATATACACGTACAGATATAGCATATATGCAGGAAACCTCTTATACAATAAGATAAATACACAGCTATATAATACATATTTAATACCCTCTCAAACTTATGGTGGATCAACAACATGAAGTTTGGAAAGGTGAAAGTTGTGCTGGACTCTGGTCTGTGCCTTTGTGAAGAAGTCTGCCAACTAAAGCTCTGAAGGCACATACTGAAGAATAACAACCTGGTCCTGCACCGTGTCCGCATGTAGAAAGCATCAACACCAATATGTTTTGTAAGCTCATGCTTCACGGATCCTTAGCAATGCTAATAGCACATGTACTGTCAAACAAAAGATGAGTCGGTACAGAAACAGAAACACTAAAATCCTCAAGTAACCACCGTAGCCAAGTAACCTCCGTAATCAACAAACCATAATTTGTAACTCAGCCTTAGCACTCAAACAAGAAAATGTTGTCTACTTCTTAGTCTTCCAAGCAATGAGAGAACCACAAAGAAAAACACAATAGGCAGAGAGAGACCGGCGATCAGAATGATCACTAGCTCATATATCAGAATATGCCTAAAGCTGTAAAGAGCTGGAGCGAGAGAAAGAGACGACAAGAGATAATTACACGAAGATATTGTAGAACACGAAGAAGATGATTATAATGGAGCTAAGTGGGAGCATAAACAAACTGACTCAAAATATGCATAGGGTATAAAATGTTAGGACGAGTGACACTAAGATAAATAAGACTCTCAACAAGATGACGATAGCGAGTAGGATCAGTAAGGGGCCCACCATTAGTGGGACTAAGATGAACATTAAGCTCCATGGGACTCTCAACTGTGCACTAATCAGTAAGAGAGGCACGATCAAAAGATACTGGATATATTTTTCTTGGAATAGATAGAAACCCGCAAGAGTAGAAATAATCTATCCCAATAAAGTAGCGAAGAGAACTTAGATCAGACATGAGAAATTGCTCATAAAAACGCTTCTTGATAAAAGTGATGTACTGAGAATCATCTTCAGTAATGACCATATCATTAACATACAAAAGAAGAAACGTCCGACCATGAGGCAAAGTGTGAATAAAGAGCAAGATCATGAGTATCGACAGAGAAACTAGTTGCAGTGACAACAGAAGAGAAACGATCAAACCAGACACGAGGAGCTTGCTTGAGGCCATAGAGAGATCGGCGAAGGTGACAAACCATCCCCTCAGGAACAGAATACCCAGGGGCAGCTGCATGTAGACCTCTTCACGCAACTCGTCATTGAGAAAGACATTCTTGATGTCTAATTAAGAGATAGACCACTGTCGAACAGAGGCCACAACAAGAAGAGTGTGAATGGTGGTCATGTGAGCGACAGGAGCAAAGTCTCATCGTAGTCACGATCATACTTCTGTTGAAAACCACGCGCTATAAGACAAGCCTTGTAGCGCTCAAGAGAGCCATCAGAGTGGGTCTTAACTTTATAGACCCACTTGCATGTGATAAGAATAACGCGCAGGAAGAGGAACAAGATCCCACGTGTCGATATGCTCAACGACAGTAATCTTCTCTGCCATCGTATGTTGCCACTCCTGATAAACAACAGTATCACGATAAGAAGTCGACTCGGCAAGAGCAATGGCAGCAAAACCAAAACGCTCAGGAGCCCGATCCAACTGGATCTGGCGAAGAGCCCGACGACGACGAGCCGGATCCGAATAGAGGAATCGGATCGGGTTGGAAGAAGGACGCGCACGAGAAGAGCCGACCAAAGCCAACGGTCTAGGCGGTGAAGAAGGACCAAGCAGCGGTGGCGACAAGCACGGTGAAGCGGCGACGGCTGAGGAAGAATAGCGGCGGCCAGGCAAAACCCTAGGTATGACGAAACCCTAGGTTTGGTTCTGATACCATGTTATGAATAGTATTTTTATTTATCATAAGGCCAATAGGTCAATATATATACACATACAGGTATAGCATATATACAGAAATCCCTTATACAATAGGGTAAATACACAGCTATATAATACATATCTAACAAGACTAACCTTTTGGTGAAATAGCTATCATTGAGCTTATGTAACTCAATATTTTATTCATTTAAATCCATCTGTTATATTCAAGTTTTTTTTTTAAAAAAAGATTCTTGGATATGTACCTTTGGACTCTGATATAGATATAATACATATCAATTGGTAAACCTGATGGTACATGCCCACGCCTGTTTTTTATTTTTACAGTACTTGAGCTCTAATTAATTTTAATATCCATGTGTTATCTTGTTTTTTATTTCCTGGATATAATTAATTTTCGGCTTAATGCAGAGCAACCGGGAATACTTTGCGCCGGTACGATTTCTGATCATCAACTTTGTATTGTCTACAATATCTGTGTAGAAATGGATGGGAGTGCTTGTTGTCAACAAAGTTCTTGACCTGTAAATGAAATAATCAATTACTTATCAGTAGCTATGCTTAATTTTTCAGGCTAGTGTAGTTCGTTCTATGACATTCAACAGTGATGGTAAAGCACTTTTTTGTGGATTACATGAAAGCTTAAAGGTAGTTGCTCTATTGACCTATCAACATCCTCATTTCAAGCTTCGGGAAATGACATCTCAACAAAGTTATTTGTGTATTATCTTTTTGCTTGTAGGTTCTTTCCTGGGAACCCATCATATGTCATGATGTGGTTGATGTTGGGTGGTCCACATTAGCAGATCTAAGTGTTCATGAGGGAAAACTTCTCAGTTGCTCATATAACCAAAGCTGTGTTGGAATATGGATTGTGGACTTGATGGTATGAATTATGATTCTATATTTATATATAATTTACTGTTTACTATGTTAGCAGTGAGCTGTTCTGATATGGCACTAGTCCTAAATTTCAGCAAATTGAGCCGTATGTCGTTAGTAATTCTGAAGCACATTTAAATGGAAGTATAGATAAGCCAATGCAAGCAGATAATAGCATATCATCAATGTTGGGAAGGTTATCAGTTTCCAGAAGCCCAGGTAGTGTAAATAATTATCACTTCACTTACTCTAATCCTTATATTCACCTTCTCTCTAGTTAAGGTTCTTCAACCTAAAATTAGCTAAGTTTTGTTATTTTTTGAAACTGCAGCCAATGAAATTTATTCCAATACTTTGCTTAAACGCCCAATGTCTGCTACAAAAGAAATTCCTGTCCCAGCTTCTTCTGCAGTGACAAAGAGATTATCCAAAGTCCCTGGAACAAGTGATCTTCAGTTCACAAGATCTGATTCTCTAGCCTTGTCTTTCTCCTAGGGTAAGATTGAACCAAAATTTCTTTGATGACCACAAGAGACGGCCAGCTGATGTTGTGCCTATAGCAGCACCAAGAGTTCGCTCCAAAGCGGATATCTCTTCAAGTCCTAGACACACTCATTACGCACTAGCATCTGCTGCTCCCACGTATAGACCAAGGTCCAATATGTCTGCATATAATACTAGAGAATCATCTTCCGTACCAGTTGTTGTCCCCAGGCATAGCTCTAAAGTGGATGCTGGTCCAAATCTCAGTAAAGTTGCCACTACTGACTTACCAGTAGTTGAGCCTCAAAATATAGTAAAAGGTGATCTAGCTGTGGATCATGGCAAAGAAGATGGTATTTTGGTACCTGTTATTGATTCAAGGAGCTCAAATGTGGATGTAGAAACTGGTCGTACAAGAATCACTGGTGATGTCATGCATAAAATTATCCCAGAAACTAGTTTGAGAGTTAATCTGGATCATGGCTTTAGAAGGGAGGCTCCGGAAAGTGAAAAGGTGCAACAAAACATATTTCAGTCAAAGCCTATTAGTTCAAAAAGAAAATTCACAAGAGAAACTTCAGGGTGTAATGAAAGTGTTGAGTCTAATGAAGTTGGTGACTGGTATAATGTTTCGGGTTTTGAAATACCAAAAGCTGCGGTTGGAAGGAATCCAGAGTTTGCCCATATGAACAAAAGAGCAGTGTTTGGACTGAGCCAACTGTTGGAGTCAAGTGAAATCCACACTGTTGAACATCGTAAGTGCTCCAGCTGGTCTGATATTATTTTGATTTCGATTCCCTTAATTATTATCACCGTGCTCTTTGTTGGGAGGAACAGGACTGTCATCTGCAGATTATGAGAGAAGACAGTATGCACCAACATTAGATGGCTCGGTATACATCGCTTCCAAATTTCCAGATTATGTCATTTGGGATGCCTTTGTTCTTTTTGTTGAGACCAAACCCTTCTTGCAACTGTGTTTTCTGTAGAGGAGATACTCTTCAATTGCTGGAGAACAGAATGCATCGGCTAGTGATGAAGATGCTATGGCTGACCTAATGGAAAACCATCAAGAATTCATTCATGTAGTGAAGTCTCGGCTAGCAAAACTAGAGGTTATAAAGGGGATTAGAATCATCTATAACATTTACTGCCGTGAGATGTAATTATGTCGTGTACATTGAGTAATGCTATACTAGTCCCCATTTGATATTTGCAGGTGGTTTACCGGTGTTGGCAAAATAATGATATAAAGGGCTCTGTTGATGTTATGCGGAGAATGTTGGACCATGCTGTGTGTACTCCCTACTATCCTATATGTAGTTTCATCTATTATAATGTCTGATGTGCTGTTCTACTGCTCTTATAGGTTACTGCTGATATAACTAGCGTTCTGATGGAGAATACTACTAAATATATCACACTAGAGATTTGTACTTCTATCTTACCTCTTGCCTCCAGCCTTCTCGAAAGTAGATATGACAGGTATTTTCTTGTATTTCCTCTTATTTATGCATTCAAGCGTTATAATTTTTGACCTTGCTATTGTACATTGGATAAGATTTCTTGACTGAACATTTTAAACCCATTAAATGTTCCTTTTGAGTCCTAGACCTTGTGATGGGAGACTTGGACTTGATCGCCTCCCTACCTGAAAAGGGGTGGAACTTAATCTGCAGATACAACATGCTGTTACTGGTTAATTGGATCTATTGCGCGTTACCCTTTAGAGTGTTAATTGGTGAGTGACATATTAGATATGTGGTGTTCAGTCAAATTGCACCACTAGCTTACCCTTCTATTCAAGACTATTACCACCTGTGCAAACTTCTGCATTGGTAGAAATCGCACTGTTATATTGTGTTGATTCACTTTAGTTGTATGTTGTCCTCTGGATCGGAGAATCAGCTTAGTGTCCATGTATTAAGATGCAATGAGATACCACACGTGGCTTCCTTTACTGGCATAGCTCCGGTAACATGATTAAACTCAAGCCTTTGCCTTGTACAGTCTTGTACTGCCCTTCCACTGTTAACTCAAAAGGTTGTGTTCATAATTCATACATTTCATACAGTTCTAGTAGTACGAAAAGTGATATGATGGTAAGTGTTATGTAAAAAAAGCAAAAGCAATATGATGGGAAGATGGTGCTTAATAAGTGTGCATTGACATCTGCTGCAGGCATCTGAACATTGCCTTGGAGATGATCCTTAAGCTTGTTAGAAGCTTTGGTGCTACTATTTCTTCAACTTTGTCGGCTGCTCCACCAGTTGGTGTAGATCTTGAGGCGGAGCAGAGGTATTTATCTTCTCCTTTCGTCTCCTAGGAATGATCCTGCTTCATATACATATAATGGATTTGCTTCATCTGTGTATACACTGGCAGGTTGGAGCGGTGCAAGTTATGCTTTCAAGAGCTGAAAAAAGTGAATGCCAGTCTCGTCTCTCTGACACGGTAAGCCCAGTCTCTCTTCAAAAGGCATTGGTTTCTAAAGTCTGGAAATCTCACTAGCAGTTCAAAGAACTAAAACGTCACCTTTTATGCATCCTTCCGGAGGCGGCAAGGCGAGGTTGGGAGATCAGCACAGGAGCTGAGCCTGTTTCTTCAGGACATCTTTCAACTGTCAAGCAGATAGATGGTAGCGCATACCGGTACTCGGCGAGATTTCACCCTCTATCCCGTTCGTCATGGAAGATATACAGAGATGTAGGATTAGCAGCTATAACGAAAGAAATATATAGGAAATACACATGTCATCTTGGGCAAAAATGTATAGCATTTGTAGTCAGAGAGCTAACAAAATCTCTTCGAAGTTACCTAGCTAAAGAGCTGCTGCAGCAGAGTATATAGCTAGCAGCAACCTAAGCTTCCAGGTTTTATACCCCCCCCCCCCCCGGGTTTCACGGTAAGAGGACGCAGAGATTCTTTAGCTCTACATGACTATCATTGTGTGTGCGTGCGAGTGTATCAGGCAAATGTATATGACATTTTCAGCTTGTATATATTGACAGTTGCGTAAAAGTATAAAAATTTCCTCCCTTTTCTCTATCTCTGAGCATTTGCTTCATATGTAATGTATACATCATTTATGATCTTCGTATAGGTGCATGTTTTGACGAAAAAGCATTTGCTCCGTGACTCTGTGTATATCACGTATTATAATACTGTAATACGAATTGCATGCAAGCGTACATGTACCGTGTACGCAGACACTCGCGGGGGCGAAAAAGAGAGTGCAGTGGGCGCTCAGGCAGGATTAAACCCACATGGGCATTCCTGGGTTAATCGCAATCCGGCATCTGGTGGTTGCATCTGGAAAGGAGCACCAAAATACTGCGGATTTCCATCTTGCTGGAGTGGAGGGTAACTGAATGATGTGTTGGGGATTAAAGCTTGATTCGCATTCATGGGCATCACCAAGTTCGGCTCAGATTCTTGGCGAAGTGGAGCTGCCCCAGGTGCATTCTCAGGAGCCCAGTTAAAGGGCCGGTCAGATCCTTGACTCATTACGTTCTTCCTTCTCAGGATCAGTTTGGAGGAGGTTGGCATGGGCTTCAGGTACATGGGACTCGAAATCTGCTTTCTTTAGGAAAGACTTGAGACACATAGGTGCAGCACAGATAAAAATCCCTTCCACCATTTTCACACTCTGAATCTTCTGAATGCGCTCATCACAGCTACGGAAATAAGAAAACCGAAGTCTCAAAACGACGGCCTCGGACCAAGCTGGTCTTAACCAAACGCAGATATCAATGTTAATCAAGATTTTTCATTCTACGTACAATATTTCCGCGGGCAACATGGGCATGATATAAAGTACAAGACATAGCACTGTTTAACCAAAGTTTGTATCCATTGATGCTAATGATCAGCACGTCCCATGGATATATACAGCAATACACCAGGATAGCAGAAAATTAGTTGACAATAAAATGCAAAGTACACCGAGGTTACTAATAGCACAGCACCATTTTAAACATATGTGCGCTAATATATCGTATGAGCTACTTAGGTGAAACTCCTTCAATACGAAAAAAATAGCATCCTAAGAAAAGCAACACATATGACTCAACAAAAGCTCAGAGTTAATTCACCTTTATCAACTACGTCATGTTATGCTGGTAAATCACTGAGTTGATGCACGCTACCCTTAGCATGAACTACCGTTTAAGACTTTAAGTCAGTCAATATACCAAGAAGATGAGAATTAGACAAGAGCAAGTTAGGAAAAGCTTGGGAATAGAATGCTTACAAATAGCATCTGGAATCACTTCTTGCACAGGTTAAACAGAAATCATGTTCAAGGAATCTGAAACAAAAGGAAGGACGTCATCACAAGTTTTATTGCTCAATTGTATATATTAGCAAAAGAAGTAGAAAGTGAATGACCACATACGAGTCAGTCATCTGGCAACAGGTAAAACCACCACATATATTCGGAGACATAAATATTCAATATTGAAATATCACAACAAATAGATTATTTTGACCTGCTTTAACACAATAAGTCTGTTACACTTGCTTATGCACTTCTTCAAACAAAAAAAAAACAACTTGGTATGACTACTTCAAGCATAAAAAGAAAAAACAAATCTCACTACCAACTGGTACCAAAAGTCCATCTCATGATGCAAATGGGTGAATAGTAGGCTCAGTATTAAACAGCATCGAGTTAATACCCATCCTACATGCAAACTACCTGCAATCCCCGAAACCACTAGAAACACTAATATTGTGTCAGAACAACAATATTGCTTTCATCGAATATATGGCTTTGAAGTAGGCTAGTAGGCTGTAAGTCTCCCTTGACTACCATGAACAAATATCATAGACATAACAAGCCAATAACCGTCACCGTAAGAGCTGTTAAGTAATTTCACTGCATATTTGTTTTTTGTTGAAGTAGGAGTTAATTTTTGCATTGAGAGTCATTTTACTGACCGTTTCTCTGCATTTAGCACTTTGCATTAGTTGAGTATTTACTGGTCATAACGGTGAGTTTTTACTGGTGGTAATGCACCATCAATGATATCTAATTAACACCCTTGTATTTAGCCATATATAGATGGAAAACAAAAAAAGCCGCTGAGTCGTTGGTGCGGTACAAAGTACTTGTGTGTTCTATCCCCAAAGTGTTCTCATGTGACTTGGATGGTTTGAGTCCTCAGTAGCCGTCTGAGTACTCAGAGTACTATAGCAGTCAAGTGAGTACTGTAGCAGTTGAAGACTCAAGAGTGTTGTAGCAGTTGATTGAGTACTTGAAGCATTGTAGTAGTCAAGTGAGTACTTGGAGTACTGTAGTAGTTGAGTGAGTACTATAGCAGTCAAGTGAGCACTGTAGTAGTTGAACAAGTCTTACGAGTACTCTAGCTCACGACCACGTGAGGCAGATCCGTCAATTGGTATCAGAGCGGTGATCACACGGATCCTGCGATGATGCCTCGGGGTGCAAGATTGGCGTCTCCTCCCTCCGAAAGATCCACCGACGCCAGTGGCTGTTGCATGGTGGTTCTTGGCAGTGACCAAGAGTGGTGGCGTAGACAGTGCCAAAGGAGGCTGGCGTCACGTTGCGCTACCCCGTCCTCACGCGTACCAACTACAATGACTGGGCACTCTTGATTAGGGTGAACTTGCAGGCTCAGGGAGTCTGGAAGGCTGTCGACCCAGGTGGTGCGGAGTATCGGGTGGATAAGATGGCGTTGGCCGCCATTTTTTAGGATGTGCCACCAGAGATGCTAGCATCGTTGGCTGCCAAGAACACAGCCAAATCAGCATGGGAGGCCATTTGCACCAAGCGAATGGGTGTTGATCGCGTGCAGGAGGCAAGGGTCCAGACCCTACGTCGAGATTTTGAAGACATCAGGATGAAGGAGATTGAGATGATTGATGATTTCTCCATGCATCTCACTGGGCTTGTGAACAATATTCGTATTCTCGATGACGAACTGGAGGAAGACAAAGTGGTCAAGAAATTTCCGTGGGCTATTCCATAGAACTCCCACATTGCCATTTCCATTGAACAACTGCTTGATATGAGCACCATGACGGTCGAGGAGCTCACTGGGCATTTCAAAGCCATCAAAGATCGGATGGGAGCTGGTGATGGAGGACAAGGAGGAGACCGCTTGCTCTTGACTGAAAAAGAGTGGATGGCGCGGTCTAAGAACAGGCCACAAACTAAGACGTCCTCATCTGGAGTCAAGTCTTGTTGGCCTAGCCATGACCAAAACTATGGCAAACACATGCATCAATACAAGTCGAATTCTGAAGGCAAAGAAGCTCCAGGAGGTGACAAATCTAAAGCAAAGTACTTTAATTGCAACAATTTTGGGCACTTTGCTAAAGAACGTCGCAAGACTCACTGAGAAAGGAAGGAGCAGGTGCATGCGGCACAGGTTCAAGAAGAGGAACCTACTCTGTTAATGGCACAAGTATGTGCATTGACAAAGCTGCCACAATAAGAACCTGAGGTTGTCTTTCTCAATGAAGTCCACGCGTGTGTGAATCTTGGATGTATGGATGATGAGAAGGATGATAAGTGGTATATGGACACCGGAGCTGCAAATCACATGACCGGGTGCTGGTTAGCCTTTGCCAAACTGGACATGTCTATGAGGGGATCGGTGAAGTCTGACGATGGTTCAAATGTGGAGATCTGCAGACAAGGGACAATTTTGTTCACATGCTGCACCAGAGAGCACCATGAACTCACGACCGTCTACTACATACCTCGGTTGTCCAGCAACATCATAAGTGTTGGGCAACTCGACGAGGTTGGGTACCAAACGATCATCGAGGACGGCATCATCAAGATCCGTGACCCAGAATGGAGGCTCCTTGCAAAGGTAAACCGCACATGCAATCAGCTCTATGTGCTTAACCTCAACATTGCGCAGTCGGTGTGCTTGTCAGCTTGAAGTGGGGACTTGGCGTGGCAATGGCATGAACGTTTTGGCCATCTAAATTTCCACTCACTCCGGAGACCGGCCCAACATACAAATTGATCAAGTGGATCAATTGTGCACTAGTTGTTTGGCAGGCAAACAACGTTGAGCCCCATTTCCTCAGGAGGCTAAGTGCCATGCAAAATATGTCTTGGACCTCATGCACGGCGACCTCTACAAATCGATTACACCGCCAACTCCCGGTGACAGGCATTATTTCCTGCTTCTGGTCGCCGACTTTAGTCACTATATGTGATTGATGCTTCTAAAGACAAAAGATGAGGCATCGACAATACTTAAGCGCTTCCAGGCAAGCGTTGAGTTGGAGGCCTGCGGAAGCTACATGTGTTGCGCACAAATCATGGAGGAGAATTCACGACTGCAGAGTTCGGGGACTATTGTGCAGACTGAGGCATCGTCTGTCATCTCATAGCGCCATACTTGCCACAGCAAAATGGCATGGTCGAGTGACACAATCAAATAGTGGTTGTGTTGGCGAGGAGCATAATGAAGGCTAAGGACATGCCGACCGTGTTTTGGGGGGAGGCAGTCGCTACGGCAGTGTACATCCTCAACCGAGCCCCTACTCAAAGCCTTGAAGGGAAGACTCCGTTTGGGGCATGGCACGGCTGGTGGCCCAACGTGCACTATCTTCACACATTCGAGTGCGTGGTGCATGTCAAGACGACGAAGCCAAATCTGAAGAAGTTTGAAGACCAGAGCACGCCGATGGTGTTCATTAGATATGAGCTCAGCGCCAAGGCATATCAGGCATATGACCCTGTGAGCAAAATGGTGCAAGTGATGTGTGATGTTATTTTCGATGAGAAGTCCAAATGGGACTGGACTACCTACAACGATCTGCGTACTCCAAAACTTGGTGAGACATTTACAGTTGAATACTTATCTCACCCAAGTACAGGAAAAGTATCCATCAAGATGTCGGGTCAGTCTACACTGGCACACATAGCATCCAGTGGTGAACCCAACGTGAACCAGTAGACACCATCATCGTTGCCAAGCACACCGACCCCAGCTACACCTTCGGCAAAAGGGGTCAAGTTGGCTACCCCACCAAGTGGATTGGCCTCAACAATTGAAGGACCACGATGCTAGCGCACATTGGAGAACTTGTACGATAACACCTCGGTGTATGAGTTGGCTGAATCCTTCAGTGAGCTTAGCTTTCTTGTATCCGAGGAGCCCATGAGATTTGCTCGGCGTTGAGAAGTACCAAAGCTGGCACTAGACAATGTTGGAGGAGATACAATCAATTGAAGAAAATGGTACTTGGAGGTTGGTTGATATCCTAGCATGTCATCGGGCAATCGGACTCAGGGTTTAGGGGCTGTAGTGAAGCACAAAGTGCGCCTCGTCGCAAAAGGCTTTGTGTAGCATCAAGGAGTGAATTTTGATGAGGTGTATGCACCGGTGGCCTGTGTGGAGTCTGTGCGGCTGCTGGTGGCACCACATAGACGTGAAATCTGTGTTTTTGAACGCAGAGCTCAAAGAAGAGTTCTACGTTGCACAGCCTCCATGGTTTGTGTGCGAGGGCCACAAAGAGAAGGTGCTAAGGCTGCACAAAACTCTTTACAGGTTGCGCCAAGAACCATGGGCATGGAACGCCAAGCTTGATACAAGTCTGTTGTCGCTTGGTTTCTATAGGAGTGACTCCGAACATGCAATGTACACAAGAGGAATAAGCATGCCACGCTTGGTAGTGGGGTGTATGTGGATGATCTGGTAATCACTGGATCACATCCACTAGAGATCACCAAGTTTAAGGAAGAAATGAAGTGGTTTTTCAAGATGAGTGACTTGGGACTGCTCACTTACTATCTTGGCATCGAGGTGATTCAAAGTGCAAATGGCATTACATTGAGCCAAGGAGCTTATGCATCCAAGATTCTTGAAAGAATTTCCACGGTAGATTGTAATCCATGTCAGGTTTCACTAGAGTCTCGGCTGAAGTTAAGCAAAGAGAGTACTGCTCCACCAACAGATGTTGTGTGGTATAGAAGCATTGTTGGAATCCTCCGACACTTGGTTCATACAAGGGCAGACATTACCTATTCAGTGGGCTATGTAAGCCGTTCATGGAGAGACCAATCGTGGAGCATCAAAATGTTGTGAAGCACATATTGCGATACATCGTCGGAACAAGAAACTATGAATGTTTTTATGCCAAGAGGGAAGGAGAAGCAAAATTGATCAGTTACATTGACTCTGACATGGCAAGGGACGTCGCCGATCACAAGAGCACCACCAGAGTGATGTTCTTCCTCAAAGAGAGCCCAATCAGTTGGCAGTCGATGAAACAAAATACCGTGGCATTGTCCTCCTGCGAATCAGAGTATGTCGCTGCTATGACCGCTGTGTGCCAAGGAATCTGGCTCACATGTTTGCTTGCTGAACTAACTGAGATAGAGCCTGGACAGGTAACACTCAAGGTGGACAATAAGTCTACTATTTCATTTTGCAAGAATCCGGTGTTTTATGATCGTAGCAAACACATCGAGATCCGGTATTATTTCATCAGGCAATGCATTCAAGAAGGATTGATTGGGATGAAGTATATTGGGTCGAATGATCAGCTTGTAGATTTTTGACAAAACCTCTCAGGCGAATTAAGTTTCTAGAGCTACACAGCAAGATTGGTATCTTGGTGGTACAGCGAAATTAGGGGGTGTTTGTTAAGTAAGTTCACTGCATATTTGTTTTTTTGTCAAAGTTCTTTTGGTCATGCATAAGTCATTTAGAAGTAGGAGTTAATTTTTGCATTGAGAGTTAGTTTATTGACCGTTTCTCTATATTTAGCACTCTGTATTAGTTGAATATTTACTAGACGTAACGTTGAGTTTTTACTAGTGGTAACGCACCATCAATGCTATGTAATTAACACCCTTGTATTCAACTATATATAGATGGAAAACAGAAAAGCCACTGAGTCATTGGCGCACACAAAGTGCTTGTGTGTTCTATCTCTAAAGTGCTCTCGTGTGAGTTGAATGCAGGGCCGGGCCCATGGACGTGCGGGCCGTGCGACTGCACAGGGCCCCCAAGTTCCAGGGGCCTCAAAAAATCGTTCGGCCGCACGTCCGCACCCATACGGCCATACCCTCCTCGACTCCCTCCTCGTCGCCCCCCGCCGCCCCTCCTAGGCCCCCCCGCTGCCGCCCATCCTCGCCCCCCCCCCCCGCCGCCGCCCCTCCTCGCCGCCCTCCCGCCGCCCCTCCTCTCCCCCGCCGCCTCCTCGCCCCCTCCCGCCCTTCCTCTCCCCCGCGCGCGCTCTCGCCCCCTCCTGCCGCCCCTCCTCCCCTCGTCGCGCCGCCGCCGCCTCCTCCCCTTCTCGCCGCCCGCCGCCCCTCCTCGGGCCCGCTGCCGCCCCTCCTCCCCTCCTCGCCGCCGCCCTTGGGCCTCCTTGGGCCCTCTCGCCCCTCCTCGGCCCCTCCCGCCCCCTCCCTCGCCCCCTCCCTCCCCCTCCCTCTCCTCGCCCGCCGCCCCCTCCTCCTCGCCCCGCCCCTCCTCGTCGCCCCCCGTCGCATTTTATATAGCCTTATTGTAGAGAATTTTCCTTTGGTTATTCCTATAGTGTTTTGTAAAATCTAGTTCATCTGGTTTGAAATGGTTTTGCTTTGAGCAGTTTGCTTTATATAGAGGTTAGTAAAGATCAAATCTTGTATATCTAATTGTTGTTATTGCCCTGGATTGCAGGTTAGGCTTGTAGGACGCATGTTGAATAAGGTTGAGCGGGTGACCGATGTAGCGTTCATGCTTGATGATGGTACAGGCAGGATAGATGTGAATCGCTGGTGGGATGTGTTATGTATTGCTTTGACTTATTTAACAAATTTTGGGATTATGACTCATATATGTACTGGCCTTTATTTATTTCTCAGAGAAAACGAGAGTTCTGACACTAAGGAAATGTCGGCGTCCGATGAGATTTACAAATTATCGAGACCGAATATGCAAGTCGGTCTCTGCGTATAAACGCACTAGTCGAGATCACGCTAGTGCACACGATCAAACATAGATGCCATCATAGTCATACACGATAATAATAAAGGTAAACTTCGATTATCGATAAAATAGCAAAGGTGCGACCTTATGGCCAAGCTTACAATATCTCTAGCGGAAGGGCTTAACAAAATAGCGTGAAATCCAAAATAAAGCGTAGCGACCAATCGACAAACCACGGGCTATCGAGTGGAGAACGAAGCCTAATCCGTGAAGTCGTCGTAGTACTCCCCTACGGCACCTCCTGCGATAGTACTCCTCTCCTCAAGCGAGCAACATAGGCGCAAAGCGGTGAGTACATTGGTACTCGACAAGTCGTTTGTAACAATTTAATGCAATATAATATGCAAGGCTTACCAAGGAAGGTGAAAGGTTAATTTGCATAAAGGCATTTATTGATGAAATACATAAATAACTTGAAAGCGAAAGTTAGCGAAAGCAGTAATAATAGATAATCAAAGGGGTAAACATGAACCACTTGTGAACACCAATTCACAAGTTAAACCAACGATGAACTACTGTCCACTCCCAACGTAAACCACCAAGTTATAAATGAAACACTAACCCTCGTGTGAAATCCCGAGCACCGCCCATGACCAGAGGACGCGGCTATTCGAATAGTTTTACACTCTGCAGAGGTTGCACAAGCTGTACCCACACGATGTGATTAGCCTAGGCCTAAGGAAATCACAACAAGGCCTTTACAATGCTCTACCTCAACACAATCACGCGCTAGGTTTCGCATCACACCCCCTTGCGCCACATGGAAATCGGCAACCATGTCCATCACAATGGCGAATCGAATTGAAATATTACAAATTAATCAGCCGAGTCCATCCCATAATAGACATGTGGTTTGCGATTAAGCTCGGATCAATGGCGCACAAAGTTAAGTCCTTAGCATTACCCGGCGAGACTACCACATCCCCAAAGTACAAGCTGTACTTCCCCCTTTCTTGCACGATCACTGCTTGAGTGCAAAACCAATTTGTATAACCAAGCCAACGTCACACCAATGCCGTGGCACAAATTTTAATACGTGGCACCAACCACGGTTCCATATTTCATTAAGTCAGATTAATAGTTTAATATTTGCGATGAGACCAAGCGTAAATATAAAGCGGCTAAGCAATCTAATCGTACCAACCCATGTGATAAATAAACTAGCATCACTATCAAATTTCCCAACCTATGGTGACAAAGGCATCATGGTATTTCAAAGTGTCAAGGAGGTGTAATTGCAATTGGGACAATAACTACAATACAGCGGTTTGAATAAAAATAGCAATGCAATGTAATTTGAAACAAAATAATTAAATAATAGTTTGTAAAATTGGGTTCAACATGATCAAGGGACACGACTTGCCTTCGTTATGCTCGTGAGGTACTCTGGTCTTCAGCGCGAAACTGCTCCTCGGAATCCGAATCTAACGAGAGAAAGCGGCGGAAACAAAGAAACACATAAAATGACAAGCAAAAGAACTCAAAAATTCCCAAAAACAGAACCAACAGCTAGAGCTCGATTTTAGATGAATTTAGAAAAAGAACGGGTCAATCGGAGCTAGGACGGAGGAGAAGCGGGCTCGGAAAATTAATTCAAACTTAATTCAGGAAAATTGAAAAAGGTTCTTGTCTTTGTGAACCGGTGCACCAAATTCGAGTTCACCGTGGACCCGGTCCACGTAACGATGCACGGCGGCGGCGGTGGCGACGCGGGCGGGGGCCGGCGTGGCGGCGGCATATCTTGCCACGTGGCGCGTCTTGGCGTGGCGGTGGCGTGGCTGCCACGTGGCTCGGGAGGGCGGCTAGGGCGGCGTGGCGGCGTGGCATGCCACGTAGATGCCACGTCGGCTAGGGCTGGCGTGGCCCGGCCGCGCGCGCGCGGCGCGGCGCGATGGCGGGATCCGGCGGCGAGGTTGGCCACGCTGGCGCGATCGCGGCCGTGGATCGGATCTGAATCTGCGGTCGGGATCGGCGGCGGTGTCGGTGAGTGCGCGGATGGCGGCGCGTGGCGGCTCGGCAGCGTCGTCGCTTGCCTTGCGCGCGCGCGGATGCGATGGAGCGCGAGGCGGCGGCGGCGATGCGCGGCAGCGTGGCGGCGTCTTGGCCTTGGCGTCGCGCGCGCGCGGCCTTGAAGTGCGCGGCGCGGCGCGGCTCGAGGACCGGGCGGGCGAGGTGCGGCGGCGGCAGCGAGCGGCAGCGGCGCGGCGCAGCGAGGCGGCGAGCTCACCGCGGCGTCCCGGCAACGGCGGCGAGCTCGAGCGCGCCGGAGGTGCCGCAGCGCGCGGCAGCGCAGCGGCGGCTCCGGCGGCAGCGGCGCGGCGAAGCGGCGGCGGCGGCGAGCTTCGAGCGGCGAACGCGAACCGAGGATGAGCGCGGGTTTTAACACGCGACGAGAAATCCCGATCGATTCTGGCTCGGGCGGGCCAGGATTAGGTTAGACGGCTAGGATTGGGCCACGCGGCGAGATCGGACGGTGAAAAGGTTAGGGTTAGGGTTGCGCGCGGCGCGGCGAGGCAGGATCAGATCGCGGCCTGCGTCAGGCCCAGCCGAGGCGAGGCGAGCGCGGCGCGCCAGTGCCGCCATGCGTCAGTATGAATCTTGTGACAGCGTGCGCGAAGCGGATCGAGCGGCGGCGGGCGGCGGAGTGCGGGAAAGGGTCTGCGGCCGCGCGGCGGCGGGATGGTTGACGCGTGGCGGAGAGAGAGAGATCGGGCGGCGGGAAATATTCCTTTTCTTTTCTTTTTCCGAAATTCAAATAAACTTCTAAAAGCTCTAGAAAATAGCAAATAAATCCGGAAAATTCACCAAAAATACAGAAAATTCCTTGTGACACAAGGAACTCAAATAAAATATTTTCCACTTATGTTAATGTTTATTTTAATCACATTAAATCGTTTAAAACTTTGAAAATTCATTTGAAGCTTCAATTAATTTGAGAAAATTCAGAAAATTCATTTTGAAATCCGGGCTTTAAAAATCTCGAAAAACAGGATGTTACAAACCTTACCCCTTAAGCGAGATCTCGGCCCGAGATCGGGCCAACTAAGAGAATAGGTTGGGAACTCCGCTCTGAGATCCTCCTCGCGCTCAGTGGCTTCCTCCTCGGAATGGTTGCTCCACCGAACTTTGCAAAAGCGGACCGCTTTATTCGGGTGACTCGCTCGACACTTCCAAGATTTTGGTAGGTGCTCTTTGTATGACAGATCCTCCTGTGAGTCAACGGCCTCAAGCGGCACAACCTCCTCTGCAGCAGCAGCACTTCTTGATTGGGACACATGAAAGGCGTCATGTACCCAGCTGAAGGGCGCGGTAACTCAAGCGATAAGCAACCTCTCCCTGCGTTTGAGATCTGAGCGGACCCACATATCTTGGTGCAAGCTTCCCTTTTAGTGAAATCTCTTCACACCTTTGAATGGTGTGATCCTCGAATACACAAAATCATCGGCTCAAAACTCGGCTCGGCGTCGCGGTATCTCGCATAGCTTTTACATGCGGCACAGGCGGTTTTCAACCTTTCTGAATCAAGCGGACCTTATCCTCGGCTTCTTTCAAACAATCGGGCCAAAACTGACCTTCCCCGTCTCTTTCCAATTGAGAGGGTCACGCATTTCTGCCATACAATGCCTCAAGCGGTGACATCACAAGCGGCACGATAAGCTGTTGTTGTATGAGAACTCGCAAAGGTAAACAAGCTGTCCCACTTAGACCCATGATCAAGCACACAGCTCTCAACATGTCCTCGAGTCGATTAACTCGCTGCATCGACCATGCATGCAGGGGTGATATCTTTATCTTGAAATTCGGTGAGTTCCCATAGCCTTATGGAAACTACCCCAAAACCGCGAGTGAATGCGATCCACGATCTAACACAATCTTCTTGGGCACACCATGCAAGCGACTATCTGGACATATATAGCTCGCCAATCTGTCACCATTGTAAGTCGTCTTAAGCGGAATGAAATGAGCAACCTTGGTCAAACGGTCCACAATGACCCAAATCGAATCATGTCCCTCTTTGGTTTTAGGCAAACCGACTATAAAGTCCATACCAATTTCTTCCCACTTCCACTCGGGGACTTTTAATGGTTGTAGCAAACTGCGGGTCTCAGTGCTCTGCCTTTACTCTCGACAAACATCACAAAGGCTACATACTCGGCAATCTCACGCTTCATGTTTGGCCACCAATACTTATCCTTAATGTCTTGGTACATCTTGAGTCTTTGCTGGATGAATCGAAAATAGTGACTCATGAGCCTCTTTTAATAACACATCCTTTAGTTCTTGCTTGTTGGGCACACACAAGCGCCGCTTGAACCACAAGGTTCCACTGATCGATCCACTTGAAAATCGACTCTTTACCTTCACTCAAATTCTTTACGATCATTGAAATGCCTCATCATCCGATGAGCACAGGCGAATCGACCATCAAAGTAAATTTGCATCTCCATAGTCGCCAAAATCACAGCTCAACCAACTCAAGGTTAAGCTTCAAATTCCTCATGCAAAGTGGTGACTCTCTCGAACCATCAGAATTGCGGTATACCTTTACGCTCAAGGCATCTGCAACCACATTAGCTTTCCCGGGATGATAATGTATGCCCACATTATAATCCTTTATCGGCTCTAACCATCTCCTCTGCTGAGGTTAAGCTCGGACTGGGTAAAGATGTATTTGAGACTCTTATGATCCGTGTAAACCTTACATCTGTTACCCATCGGATAATGGCGCCAAATCTTTAAAGCATGCACTCTGGTGCCAACTCCAAATCATGGGTAGGGTAGTTCTCCTCATGCGGTCTCAAGCGGCGTGAGGCATAGGCTACCACTCTCTTGTCTTGCATCAAGACACAACCCAAACCTTTGCGCGAAGCATCGCAAAATATCTCAAAATCCTTGTTAATATCGGGCAACACAAGCCTTGGGGCTGTGGTCAAACTCTCCTTAAGTTTGAAAACTCTTCTCGCACTCTGGCGTCCAAGTGAATTTCTTTTCCTTTTTGAGCAAGCTGCGTGAAGTGCAGCCACACCGAAAATCCCTCAATAAAGCGGCGGTAGTATCTGCCATACCGAAAACTCGACTGGGTAAGCGAAGTGGGTATTGCCAATCCAAAACATCACTTACTTTCCTGGGTCAAGCTGCGACTCCTTCTGCTGTCAACACATGCCCTAGAAAGCGACTTTCTTCATCAAAACTCACATTTGCTGAACTTTGCATACAATCGATTATCTCT
Organism: Melocanna baccifera; assembly: GCA_036346265.1. Taxonomy (NCBI): domain Eukaryota; kingdom Viridiplantae; phylum Streptophyta; class Magnoliopsida; order Poales; family Poaceae; genus Melocanna; species Melocanna baccifera. The sequence continues at coordinate 3,204,921 of CM070704.1, forward strand.
CAATTTCTGCAATGCTAACCTCAAGTGCTCTGATGTTCCTCCTCATCCTTGGAATATATCAAAATGTCGTCAATGAACACAACGACAAACTTGTCCAAATATTCCATAAACACCTTATTCATCAAATACATGAAATATCTTTGGAGCATTAGTCAAACCAAATGACATCACTTTGTGAACTCGTATAGACCATAGCAGTCGAGAAGGTTGTCTTGGGTATGTCCTCCTTACGTATCCTCATCGATGATATCCGATCTCAAATCAATCTTGGAGAATACTCCTGCTCCTTAAGCTGGTCAAACATGTCATCGATCTGATGCGGAGGGTACTTATTTTTGATGGTGACTTCATTAAGTGCTCTGTAGTCCACACACATGCGGCGACTACCATCCTTCTTCTTGACAAATAACACCGGCGCTCCCACGAGGATGAACTCGATCCGATGTAACCCTTATCCAAAAGCTCTGAATTTGCTTCTTCAACTCTGCTAAATCATTGGTGGCATCCGGTAGGGTCTCTTGGAAATCGGGCGGTACACGCACAAGCTCAATCGAAACTCAACCTCCCTCTCGGTGGCATACGGAAGATCATTCGAAACACGTCGGGTACTCTCAGACAATGGTACACCCTCCAACCGGATTACCTTACTCGGCAAATCATGGTAGCTCTGGTGGCACTCATTTGCTGCGATCGCACCTTAACTCCATCTGAATTGGTTAAGGTCAACTGCTCTGCTCCACAGTCTAACAACACTGCTTTTACGAAGCCAATCCATTCCCAAGATTACATCTAGGGATGCATATCCAACAAAATCAGTCGGCCACTGAACTCAACTCCACTGAATGGTTATCCTAACTCTGGACAACCTAGGTTGGACCTCAACTCGGATCAGGGGATTGGATTAAAAGAAGCAGATCCAAACAACAATTTTCAATTGTTGCTTTAAAGCAAAACTCCAGAAACAAGCGAATGCGAGCTCGAAATCAAATAAAGCGGTGGCGAGGCCAGATATGCAGCGTCATCGATCACAACGTCTGGCGCTGCTGGGCATCCTCTGCGGTGGCGTGGTTCACGACCTCTCACCACCGGCGTCCTGGCGGCTGCCACGAGGCCGGGGTGCTCCTCGATCTGCTCGGGGTAGAAGTGCGGCCGGGTGTGGCTCCCAAGTCAAAGCGAATCGTGTCGGGGCACGCCTGCGAGGGCACTTGCTAGCATAGTGTCCCACTTCATGACACTTGAAGCAAGTGATGGGCCTTCTTTGGATTATTACTCTTCTGCTGCTGCTTTGCTGTCACTTTGGAACCACTAGGGCGCTGTCTGTGGCCAAATCGTGGAGTGCAGTGGGTCCGAAATCAAGAAGCTGCTGCTGCTGCTTCTTTCTTCTTTGTGGCGCTCGTGCGGTGATAGGTACCAAAGCAGGCCTCTGAGGCGGTGAGGCGTGATCCTGCTTGGATCAACCTCCTCTTGCGAGACTCCTCGAGCTCGCGACGACTCTCCTCGATAAGTATGGCCTTATCCACCAAGCTGCTGAAGCGGCATAGTCGTTGCCTCGACTTGCACCTTCAAAGCTGGGTTCAAGCCTTTCTTGAACCTCTTACGCGAGCTGCATCGTCGCCACATCCTCTGGCGTGAGCGAGCCAAGTGAGTGAATTTGTTGAGATATTCACTCCTTGCGAGTTCCTCTCTGGAACTCCGAAACTCATCCTTCTTCATCTCAACCACTCCCTCCATGACATGAGCGGTGTGGAAAGCCTTAACAAATTCCTTCCAGTGATGTTATCTTTGGTCCTCATGGGCGGCCTGATGGTTCTCCCACCACTCTGCTTCTTTGGTCCCTCAGGCGATGTGTTGCATCAACACCTTCTCCTGTCGGTGCAGGCCAAGTTCGGTTTCTTCTCCACTGAACGGACCCAGTCGTCGGCCTCCAAAGGCTCTGATGAACTGGAGAAAACAGGCGGTCTTGTCCTCATAAACTCTGCGTAGCTGATGTGCCAGACGATGTCTTTGGCGGTGGTGCGGCTCTGGTGCTGTCGTTGCATCATAGTCTGCATACCCTGCATCATGGTCTGCATCATCGTATGCAGGCCATCAGAATCGGCGAGGCGGGGTCCAAGGCAGTGGCAGGCTGCGCGCAGCATCGTTCTCAGGGTCTGGTTCCCCAGTTGCGGTGGAGGAGTTCCTGGTGTCAACCATCTTGCTCTGAAAAGAAAACAACTGCTGACTGACCAAAGGTGAAAGACGAGAGGGAAAAGCATAGATAAGAGGTAATGCGTCTAAGGGGGTTTTGCTTAATGGAGACCTAACCTAAACAAACACTTAGCCAGAAGGCTAACAGAGAAACTGAACAAAAATAAACTCCAATAAAAGATTTGACATGATCACAATATAATGCTTTTAAGGCAATATTTGCAGCTCACATCACACACAACTGCAAATAAAATCCAACGTGTCTACTCGCACTATCTACTCGAAGGCTCCCTCGGGTCACGACAAATAGGTACTGCGCTATCGTCCTCGAGATCACTTTGTAGACAACCCACGAGTTGCGGATCGGCGGCGCGCTCTCTCCCGCCCGGGTGGGGTGAACCGGTGAGGTAAGCGCGGCGATCTCGGTGATCTGACGTCTCTCCTCTGGACTCGGCGGTGTAGGCGGCGGTAGAAATCTTGGCGGCTGCGGCGGGCTCCTCCCAGGCCCAGCTCTCGTAGTCTCGGGTGGCTCCGTCTTGCTCCTTGAACTTCCGAACGAGTCAGCCATGTTGATTTTGTATAGCTTGCAAAGTCGACGGATGGCTTTGTCGCAACTCCTTGTCTTGACATCTCTCCACCGCACCGGTGTTCTTGAAAGCGTGATGTAGCACACACTTGCCAACTCGGGTAGTGAAGTATAGCACGGAGATGCTCCGTCGTTGACCTTTTGCTTCTCATCCTTAGTGAGGTAGGCGGGCGATCTCTTAAATCGAGGCACCGCAACAAAGCGCGTAAAAGTGACCTCCATCCTCTGTCGAGTGTAAGAAGCTTGGGACATCTAATGCATTTATAAAGGAAAGATCGGTTTATAACTTTAGGAAAACAAATTTTGCAAGAGTTGGGGCGAGAGACAAGAATCCTTAAGAATGAGGTAAGAAAATAGAGATATTACTAAATATCAAGTTTAGTTGGTTTCATTTAGAAAATAAATTTTTGGGCTACGACCAATTTAACTTAGGGCTTCGTCCTCGATCGATATGGCTCGATACCATCTCTGTCGAGACCGAATATGCAAATTCGGTCTCTCGTGTAAACTGCACTAGTCGAGGATCACGCTAGTGCACGATCAAACATAGATGCCATCATAGTCATACACGATAATAATAAAGGTAAACTCGATTATCGATAAAATAGCAAAGTGCGACCTTATGGCCAAGCTTACAATATCTCTAGCGGAAGGGCTTAACAAAATAGCGGAAATCCAAAATAAAGCGTAGCGACCAATCGACAAACCACGAGGCTATCGAGTGGAGAACGAAGCCTAATCCGTGAAGTCGTCGTAGTACTCCTTACGGCACCTCCTGCGATAGTACTCCTCTCCTCAAGCCGAGCAACATAGGCGCAAAGCCGTGAGTACATTAATACTCGGCAAGTCGTTTGTAACAATTTAATGCAATATAATATGCAAGGCTTACCAAGGAAGGTGAAAGGTTAATTTGCATAAAGGCATTTATTGATGAAATATGATAAATAACTTGAAAGCGAAAGTTAATCAAAGCAGTAATAATAGATAATCAAAGGGTAAACATGAACCACTTGTGAACACCAATTCACAAGTTAAACCAACGATGAACTACTGTCCACTCCCAACGTAAACCACCAAGTTATAAATGAAACACTAACCCTCGTGTGAAATCCCGAGCACCGCCCATGACCGAGGGGCGGCTATTCGAATAGTTTTACACTCTGCGAGGTTGCACAACTGTACCCACACGATGTGATTAGCCTAGGCCTAAGGAAATCACAACAAGGCCTTTACAATGCTCTACCTCAACACAATCCCGCCCGCTGGGTTTCATCACACCCCCTTGCGCCACATGGAAATCAAGCAACCATGTCCATCACAATGGCGAATCGAATTGAAATATTACAAATTAATCAGCCAGTCCATCCCATAATAGACATGTGGTTTGCGATTAAGCTCGGATCAATGGCGCACAAAGTTAAGTCCTTAGCATTACCGGCGAGACTACCACATCCCCAAAGTACAAGCAGTACTTCCCCTTTCTTGCGACGATCACTGCGCGAGTGCAAAACCAATTTGTATAACCAAGCCAACGTCACACCAATGCGTGGCACAAATTTTAATACACGTGGCACCAACCACGGTTCCATATTTCATTAAGTCAATTAATAGTTTAATATTTGCGATGAGACCAAACGTAAATATAAACTGGCTAAGCAATCTAATCGTACCAACCCATGTGATAAATAAACTAGCATCACTATCAAATTTCCCAACCTATGGTGACAAAGGCATCATGGTATTTCAAAGTGTCAAGGAGGTGTAATTGCAATTGGGACAATAACTACCTGTGCAACGGTTTGAATAAAAATAGCAATGCAATGTAATTTGAAACAAAAATAATTAAATAATAGTTTGTAAAATTGGGTTCAACATGATCAAGGGACACGACTTGCCTTCGTTATGCTCGTGAGGTACTCTGGTCTTACAGCGCGAAACTGCTCCTCCTCGAATCCGAATCTAACGAGAGAGAAAGCGACCGGAAACAAAGAAACACATAAAATGACAAGCAAAAGAACTCAAAAATTCCCAAAAACAGAACCAACAGCTAGAGCTCGATTTTAGATGAATTTAGAAAAAAGAACGGGGTCAATCGGAGCTAGGACGGAGGAGAACGGGCTCCCGGAAAATTAATTCAAACTTAATTCGGGAAAATTGAAAAAGGTTCTTGTCTTTGTGAACCCGTGCACCAAATTCGAGTTCACCGTGGACCCGGTCCACGTAACGATGCACGAGGCGGCGGGGTGGCGGGGGGGCGGCGGCGTGGCGGCGGCATATCTTGCCACGTGGCGCGTCTTGGCGTGGCGGTAGCGTGGCGCCACGTGGCTCGGGAGGCGGCTAGGGCGGCGTGGCGCGCGTGGCATGCCACGTAGATGCCACGTCGGCTAAAGGCTGGCGTGGCCCGCCGGCCTTGGCGCGCGCGCGCGCGATGGCGGGATCCGGCGGCCGAGGGTTGGCCACGCGCGCGATCGCGGCCGTGGATCGGATCTGGATCTGCGGTCGGGATCGGCGGCGGTGTCGGTGGGAGTGCGCGGATGGCGGCGCGTGGCGGCTCGGCAGCGCGCGTCGCCGCCGCGGAGGCGCGCGATGGAAGCGGCGAGGCGGCGGCGATGATGCGCGGCAGCGTGGCGGCGTCTTGGCGCGGCGTCGCCCAGCGGCGCGCGGCGCGGCGCGTGTGCGCGCGCGCGCGAGCTCGAGGCCGAGGCGGAGCGAAGTGCGGCGAAGCGGCAGCGGCGCGGCGGCGAGCGGCAGCGAGGAGGGGCGGCGAGCTCACCGGCGGCGTCACCGGCAGCGGCGGCGAGCTCGAGCGCGGGAGGTGCACGGCGCGGCGCGCGGCGCGGCGGCGGGCGGCGGCGGCGCGCGCGCGGCGGCGGCGGCGCGGCGGCGAGCTCGAGCGGCGACGCACGCGAAGCGAGGATGAGCGCGGGTTTTAACACGCGAGCAGAAATCCCGATCGATTCTGGCTCGGGCGGGCGGATTAGGTTAAGCGGCTAGGATTGGGCCACGCGGCGAGATCGGACGGTGAAAAAGGTTAGGAGTTAGGGTTCGCGTGCGCGGGCGAGCAGCTGGGATCGCGCGCGCGCGTCGGCGGCCGAGCGAGCGAAGCGGGCGGGCTTGTGCGCCGCCAGCGTCAGCTGGATCTTGCGACAGCGTGGCCTTGGCGAGATCGAGCGGCGGCGGCGGAGTCTTGTGCGGAAAGAGAATGCAGTGTGGCGCAAGCGGCGGGATGGTTGACGCGTGGCGGAGAGAGGGAGATCGGGCGGCGGGAAATATTCCTTTTCTTTTCTTTTTCCGAAATTCAAATAAACTTCTAAAAGCTCTAGAAAATAGCAAATAAATCCGGAAAATTCACCAAAAATACCAGAAAATTCCTTGTGACACAAGGAACTCAAATAAAATATTTTCCACTTATGTTAATGTTTATTTTAATCACATTAAATCGTTTAAAACTTTGAAAATTCATTTGAAGCTTCAATTAATTTCAGAAAATTCCAGAAAATTCATTTTTGAAATCCAGGCTTTAAAAATCTCAGAAAAACAGGATGTTACACAAATTAACTGTGGTATGTTGGCAATTCAGTTTTCTATGCACCAGAGTTGATAGCTTCGCTTTGTTTTGGTTTTACAAGGGATGGAGACTATGTTATTGTCAATGGTGGTCTGAAAGGTTTTCAAGGGAAGCGTCATGTGGTTGCTTACTCTGTGCGGTGAGCACTTTAATCTTCCTTGTCTAATAACTTAGGATGTGTACTTCCAATAATTGGTTGCCTCTATTAGTATATCTTAATGAACTTCGTGAAAAATATTTGCTCTATTTCATCGAATCATGTCACTGCACTTACATCTCTTGCTTTCAAATCATAAAGGTGGCTTGTGTTGATAGTTAAGATTTTTGTGTGAAGCGATAGAGAATAATAAAAGGTCGATCTTTGTCAGGCCCTTGGATATAAATAATCACAAATATTGTAGTATTCATGCACAAGTTTGTCATTGCTGAGCCTGCGACTAACTTCTTGAAATGTCCTTGTTAACGAACATGTAATGTTGCATTGTTATTCATTAAGACTTGTTAACGAACATGAAATGTCCTTCACCTACGAGGTATGAAATCGCATTAAGATTTTACTGTTTGTATCTTATCACTCGCAGTAATGTTGTGAGTTACGGTGTTTGGTTATTAGCTATTGTGAATTTCTGATATGTGTTTCGTTAGTGCTGAGTACTCTGGACCAATTTGGTCTTATTTAGGCTTAGTATTGTCTAGTGCAAGGCAACTTAGCAAATGACTCTCTACATGAGGACAAATGGTTTACCGAATTGCATATGAAAATGACTATCTACATTAGGCTCTGCAATACATACATTATTTTGGCTATATTTGGTACTTTAGTTTAGGCCTCACTTAGAGCTTTGTACAGGGCCTCCAAATTTCACGGCACGGCCTTGGTTGAATGGTTTGGGTCCTTGACCAGTTGTGTGATCAGAGTACCCTGCAGTAGTTGTAGCTTCAGAATACTCAATAGTAGTCTGAGTACTCGAGACTCAGATGCTGATTACTCGAATCTTAGCGATCAGTGAGTATTGTAGCAGTCGAAGACTCAAAATGATGTAGCAGTCGAGTAAGTACCTGAAGTACTGTAGCAGTCGAGTGAGCACTATAGCTGTTGAAGAAGTCTTATAAGTATTCTAGCTCACGACCACGTGAGACAGAGTCTTTCAAGTATTCTAGATCACGATCATGTGAGACAGATCTGTCAAGAGCTACTAACCATTACAAGTTTTTGATATTTTGATTCACACGATATCGGCAATTTCACCAGTGTCAGCTGCTTAAAAACATAAGAGGTGTCACAGTGATGACAACAACACAGACGCAAACATCCGGTGCTTCGTTTGACGACGTTATAACCAAAAAGAAGCTGGTTAGAGCAATTGGTAGATATGGACGCGCTCGCCGAGGGGCCGGCGGGAGTGGCAGCCGATGGTGCGTGTCGCTGCGACGGCGGAGGTCGTGACGGCGCCGAGGCTCTTCGCCACCGGGAGGTCCGCGATCACGAGGTGGTCGGGGCACGCCACCGTCACCGACTCCGGGGCGCCGCCCGCAGCCACCGCCGCGGACTTCGCCGGGGCGCTGCAGTTTGGCGCTTGGACAATCGGAATGGAAGTAAAAAAACATTTTTTCCTTTGTTTTTAAAAATACATCCTTTTCGTGTTGACGTGGAGTCAACTAAAATTACAAATTGCGTATAAAAAACTCAATTACAAAGTGTTCTTTTAAAAGCAATTAATTTGCGATTCAACTTTAGGTGTTGATCCCCTGGAGACAGGGAGTAAATCCATCGATCCAAAGGGATCAAGTCTAATAGGTGCGGACTTTAATGAAGTCTGATTATAACTAGTCTATTTCTATTATGGCATTTAGAACTTGCGCGTGAGTGAATAGAAAAAACTTGTTACCCCTTAGGACGAAGATTATGCGAAACCCTCATCTAACAGAGATGCAAGTGCCATTCTAGTTGAATTACTAATTGGTGTTATTAACTGACTGTTTTTTTAATAAATTGGATTTTTGTGGCCATTAGATGTGCCTAGAGATATCGGTCTTTTTTTTGCTTTTGTTTTGTAGCTTTCTTCAAACCGTTACTCTAAACTGCTTCCCGAGTTTAAAATCTCATACGTCTTCACATCAACATCTCTATCGTTTAATGGAGTCTCAAAAAATACAGATAAAAACTATCAATCACAGCTAAAAAACAGGACTGATCTAGGCTCCAGCTGTTGAGGCTGATCTTATGGGCGAAATTATTACTTATCCCAACGTATAGACAGCCCAAAAATAAAAACTTGTAGAAATCGGCAGTCCATAATCACACCAGCAATTCCATGGGACGATGGGAAATCCCTTCTTCTCCTTCCATACGCATAAGACATAACGAAACCCATGTGGATAGGAGAGATGTAGCAACTAGTAAGGTCATCTCCCAATTGTGCACTGCTGTCTGCTGCATTTTCACTTGCAACGGGCTACAAATGATCCAGCCTTACAAGCTTCAACCACTGCACCCGACTCCATTGGAACCCTCCCTTTTCCTGCTGTCTCTCTCTCCCCTCGCTTCGTTGCGCCGCAATCAGCTCGTGCTGCTGCGCTGCGACCTTACTTTCTGTTCATCTGGAGAATGTTTTCGTCCCTTGCCAGAACACATCTCCATTTTTCCTTCCATTGCTTTCCTTTTCGCTGTGCTCTTTGATTCAATCACAGCAACTTGGCTTTTCTGTTGAGTTCTCCCATGCAATTAATGGATGGATGGATGGACACCTCCAAGTCTCCAACAAGTTGATGGTGTCTGTTCAGCCTTCGCCTTCCTTCTTTTTCTCTCCTGTAGTCTGTATACACTTCATTTTCAGTGTCATCTTGTTGCAGTAATTTGCACTGTCTGAACTCTGGATTCTGGACTGATCTTGGTGAGACTCATGCAAGAACGTTAGTTACTCTAGATGAAGAAACAGGCAACCTAAAAGAACAAGTAAAAATTGCATTTTTCTCACTTTTATGGTACATTCCTGACAATTCACAGACACTCCATTTGCAGTTCACTTGACTAAGATGACACCATTTACTCTCTAGCAGTCACTAGTCAGGGGTGTAATTGCGTACCAACTGTAGATGCTTCATGTCGATGAATCCGCATGTATCCCTACTCCAATCAGTTTCGGCTTCTGGCTACTGGCTTTCAGAAGTTAAAAGCCACTTAGAACGCATTGCTTCTTACTTTCGCCTTTTTTGCGTTATTCCTTTTATATTATCTATAAAGATATAATAGTGTATTCATTTTTTTAATTTTTAATTGAATGACTTAGAAAAAAACTAGCAGCCGATATAATATAATTTCGGCTAAAAACCAACGGTTACAGCCGGAAGCCAGAGGTTAACGCCGTTTGGAGCGGCCCTGTCATGCGCAAGCACAAAAGCACGGCTGCAAATTGAATTCCAGAATGCCGTGCAGTAAAGGGAGCCTCACCTCACCTGCCTGCCTTCTTAATGCAGCCAAGTACTACAAGATGCAAGTTCCAGCACCTAATTTTTTGCCATTCGCTTAGCTTCTTGGATTTGCTTAGTGGTGGAAAAAATCTACTTGCAATATATTTCCTGCGCGCTGTTCACAAAAGATATGTATGCTTCTTCCATTAAACTGAGCGAGCCTGAATTCCTGTGTCAGCTGCAGTGTTGCACTACAATGGCTGCAGCAACTGGATAACAATGGCTGGCTTGTATCAAGTTATTGCTACTGCTCACTGCATTAACTTCTACATGTGATCCACACAACAAGCATCAGTTCATGCTGCTGCCAACCTACCTACCTTTGCATTAAGGAGAGATCAGATCAGGATCAGCCCATCATCAACCCCTCCCCCCCTTCTTAACCTACACCAGTATCTTTTCCTATTCCTCCCTTTGTACTGTTGCAAATGGGTATTGTATTCCTTCCAATGGGCCTTTGGCCATATGTACATATACATATTACAAATAGCACCTTGAGATGTATATATATCTAACACCCCCTCAAATTCATGGTGAATCCACACTATTGAGTTTGGAGGGGTAGAAGTTATGTTGAGCTCTAGTCTGTGTCTTGGTAAAAAAATCTGCTACCTGAAGCTCCGAAGGTACATATTGAAGAGCAATAACTTAGTCTTGCACCTGCGATCGCATGTATGAAGCATCCATCCCAATATGCTTGATGAGCTCAAGCTTCACGAGATCTCGAGCAATGTTAATTGCATCAATACTGTCTGAGAAGAAAGAAGTCGGTGAAGTAGTGAAAACACCGAAATCCGCAAGTAGCCACTGAAGCTAGATGATCTCAGCTGTCAACGACGCCATGTCTCTCAACTCAACCTCAGTGCTCAAACGAAAATGGCAGTCTGCTTCTTGGTCTTCTAGGCAATCAAGGAGGAATCAAGGAAAATATAATAGACAGAAAGAGACCGACGATCTGAAAGATCACTAGCCCAGGTCGCATCAGAGTACACCTGAAGCTGCAAAGAACTGGAGCGAGGAAAGAAAAGGCGACAAGTGATGGTCCCGCGAAGATATCATAGAACATGAAGAAGGTGACTGTAGTGAAGCTGAGCAGAAGTAGAGATGAACTGACTCAGGATGTGAACTGGGTGAGAGATGTTAGGACGAGTGATGCTAAGTTAGACAAGACTCCCAACAAGATGACGGTAATGAGTAGGATTCTCAAGAGGCTCATCATCGATAGGCCAAAGGTGAGCACCAAGCTCCATAAGAGTATCCACCACACGCTGATCAGTGAGATAAGAGTGAGTAAGGACATCCTGAATGCAATGCTCCTGGGAGAGATAGTAACCCTTGGGCGTAGAAATGATCTTAATCTCAAGAAAATAAAGAAGAAGACCCAAATCAGACATCAGGAACTGCTCAAGGAGATGCTCCTTTACAAAGGTGATGTATTGAGAATCATCAGCAGTAATGATCATATCATCGATATATCGAAGGAGGAGCGTCCGACCCCGAGGAGAGGTGTGAACATAAAGGGCAGGGTCGTGATCACTGATAGAGAAGCCGGCTGTAGTGACAACAGAGGAGAAGTGGGCGAACCAAGCACGAGGGCTTGTTTTAACCCATAGAGAGACCGATGAAGGCAACAAACCATACCATTAGGGACAGAATACCTAGGAGCGGTTGCATGTAGACTTTCCTTTGCAACTCGCCATTGAGGAATGCATTCTTGACGTCCAACTGAGAGATGGGCCACTGTCGAACAAAGACCGAGTAAGAAAAGTGCGAACAGTGGTCATGTGAGCGACAGAAGCAAAGGTCTCATCGTAGTCACGGCTATACTCCAACTGAAAATCACACGCCACAAGACAAGCCTTATAGCGCTCAAGGGAACCATCCGAGCGGGTCTTGATCTTATACACCCATGTGATGAGAGTGACACGCGCAGGTAGGGGCACAGGATCTCAAGTGCCAATACGCTCCAAAACAGCAATCTTCTCAGATATCGTGAGCTGCCACTCAGGGTGAGCAGCAGCCTCATGGTAGGTTAGAGGCTCAGAGGAAGTAGTGGTTGTAAAACCATAGCGCACAGGCGACCTGCCAGTGTGACAATCACAAAAATCGTATCAAGGAGACAAATGCGGAGCGTGATCCAGCAAGGATGGAGAAGAGGTAGGAACAAGGCCTAGCAAGGACGGATGCTCGACTAGAGAGGGAGTAGACCGAGGACGACGAGAGTAGTGCAGAGGAAAGGGTGAAATCTCAACAAAAGAGTGGGAAGGAAACTCCTACTGAGGTAGAAGAGGTGTAGCCGGAGGAGAGAGAGAGAGACGAAGAAGGTGAAGGATGAAGCGAAACAGTAGCGGAAGGCAAAGAATCAAGAAAAATCAGAAAGGAGAGTGACTCAACAAGAGAATCAGACTGGACTGTGGGGGAATGAGAACAGTAGGGTCGGGACTCATCGAAAGTGACATCCCAAGATATCCTCATCCTGCGAGCAACAGGGTCATAACAGTGATAACCCTTATACTCAAGACTGTAGCCAAAGATAACACACTCAACTAACTGAGCAGTCAGCTTGGTGTGCTTACAAGGTGGAAGAAGAACGAAACAGGCACAACCGAAACAACAAAGGTGATTGTACTCTGGGGCTCGACCATAGAGACGCTTGACAAGAGTAGAACCCTGAAGTGCAGTGGAAGGTTGCATGTTGATTAGAAAAGCAGCAGTGGAAACAGCCTCAACCAAGAAGTGAAGGAGAAGAGAGGAGGCAAGCATAAGAGCATGAGCGGTCTCATGTAAGTGACGATGCTTATGCTCAGAGACACCGTTCTGAGTGTGAGCATCGAGACAAGAATACTGGGGAAGAGTACCCTGCTCAGTGAGAAAGCGACGCAAAGCAGTAGAAAGGTACTCACAGCAGAGTCAGCATGAAAAACACGAATGGGCAAATCAAACTGAGTGCGAACCATGGTGGTGAACAGCTGGTAAATAGAGAGAACCTGGCTGTAAGAGGGCATGAAGTAGATCCAAGTATGATGACAATAATCATCAATAAAGATTACATAATATCGATGAACCCCTTTCAAAATGAATGGAGCCGGACCCCAAATATTAGAGTGTATAAGATCAAAAGGATGCGTAGAAATATAATCACTAAAGAGATAGGAGAGCTGCAGCTGCTTGCCAAACTTACAACCCATACAATGTAAAGATGTGTCCCCGGAGATAGTCCCAAGAACACCACAACTAACTAGTGATGATAGACACAATCCGCAAAGATGACCGAGACGATGGTGCCACCGAGCAAAGGATGTAGTGGAGGACGCGGCAAGGGCAGAGGTAGTGGCAGGGGCTGACTAGCTGGTGGAGGAAGCAGAAGGTAGATGGAGCCAATCGAGCTCCCAAAGACGCTGTGAATCATGGCACCGAGGGCCATATCAAGCAAAGTTTCCGTGCGGTGATCCTGTATAGAACAAGAGTCAAACTCAAGAACAATATGATAGTTATGATTAGTGATCTGACCAACCGACATAAGTTGCATAGTAAATTAAGGAACATGAGAGACTGCAGGAACATAAATAGAAGAAGTGGACAGGGTGCCTCGACCTGCCACAAGAAGAGAGGTACCATCTGCAGTCTGAACAGTGGAAGAGAAAATTGTGGGATGCAACGAAGTGAGGTGGGTAGAATTTGGTGTCATGTGAAAAGAAGCACCATAGTCCAAGATCCGCAAAGATAGGATACCCGACGAGGGAGGAGGCGGAGGCGTGGAAGACTGCTGAGAAGCAAGAGCCAGATGAGCTGATCTCGAAGAGTCTGAGGATGAGCCAACACCAAGTAGCTGGAGGAGTGAGATGAGTTGTTGTGCAGCATCATCACAGGAGTCCTGGTGAGAGGCGCTAGCTCCTGAGTGGGAGGAACCGCCAGAACCCTTCGGGGGACATCCACCCCAATGACCTTGGTCCCTCCTCCACTTGTAGCAATCCTGGTACCTGTGGCCGTCACACTAGTAGTAGGTGCAGTGAAGACCCGCAGTAGATGCATCAACCACTGGTGCGCTGGGGGCTCGAGGAGAGATCATAGCCGGTGCTGAAGGAGTAGGTGAGGTGGTAGGTGCTGAAGGAGCAGGTGAGGTGGTAGGTGCTGAAGCACACAAGACAGCCTGCAGCTGAGCTGTACCACGGTGATGAGTCTCTTCAGCACGCACAGCCATGAGAGCATCCACTAAGCTCTGGCGCGGGTGGCGAGTCAGGAACTGAGCCCGCACAGTCTCGAACTCAGGCTGGAGACACGTCAGGAAGTCATAGAGATAGTGAGTCTCCTGGTGAGCGCGAAGCCACACAGAGCAAGGACAGGTTCAGCAAACATCTGATCCCAGAGAGTCAAGCTGACGCCACACCTCAGGCATCTGCTGGTAGAAGTCATTGATGGTGGTATCAAGTTGTTGAAGGGAATGCGCCTGATTCCCAACTAAGAGATACATAGCATCACTCGTCGGTTGGTAATGAGCTCGGAGGTGCTCCCACATAAGATTTGTTGTCGGCAGCTCCACCACATCCATGGAGATAGCCAATGTCATGCTACCCACCATGATGGCAATGACACGAGCCTTGGCATCCTGCCATCTCTCGTAGGCGTGCAGCTCAGACTGGTAGAGCTCCAGGGCCTCCTACAGTGCAGCATTGGCCTCGTCCTGAGCCGCCTAATCCACACCAACAAGAAGAGTGGGCTGGGCAGGCGGTGTAAGACGAGGCAGACAGGGGTGCTCGCCAGTGAGATGATCCCAAAGATGTTGGTTGTTGAGGAGAATCCTCAGGTAAACGGGCCACTCCCGAAAGTTCGTTGTGTCGAAACGAACTAAGGGGAATGGGATGGCAAAGGAGTTGCCGACGATAGCCATCGGGAATAGATCAGGTTGAAACTAGAACCGGGATGCTCAGAAATGGCCAGGGCAGTCCGATGGCGGTAGCTCACTGGCTGGGGCTGGACGGAGCGGCAGCAACGCCGACCGGGGCGAACTGGGATGGTGGCGGCACCGGTTAAGGCAGGTCGGGGCTATCGGGGTAGTAGCTTGCCAGCTAGAGCTGGCCGGGGCGGCGGCAGCGTCGGTTAGGGCGAGCCGGGACTGTGGCTGCACTGGTGGATGCGGGTCGGAGCAGCTGAGCGTCAGGGGTGCCAGCCGAGGCGGCGCCGGTGCCAGTCGAGCCTGGGACGTCGGGGGTGCCGGCCAAAGTGGGCCGAGGTGGTGGCGACATGGCATCGCGCGAAGGCCGGTCGGGTGGCGACGGCATGGCGCAGGCCGGGGCGACCAGATTCGGGGCGGCGGTGCCTAGATCCGACATAGCGGCACCCGGATCCGAGGCGGCGACGGCCAGAGCCGAGGCGGGCGGCGTGAGGCGGAGAACACAAGGGGAAAGAGAAACAACGGCTCGCGCAGGAAGAGGAGGGCAGGCAAGGCGGCGGCGGCGGCCGAAACCCTAGCCCAACCTAGGCTCTGATACCATGTTACAAATGGGCATTGTATTCCTTTCAATGGAACTTTGGCCATATGTTACAGATAGCACCCTAAGGTACATACATATCTAACATATACCAGGCTCCCAGTTGCACAAAACCTTAAAGAACAGCTTTGTTATTATTGATAAGCAATTAAACATTTGTTAACAGGCCGCTGCCACTTGTTAGGTTCTGATTAATCATGGATCATGATACTAGCGAATAGTTTGTTCTTTAATGGCCATAAATATCCTATGTCCTTTCTTGGGCTGTTCTTGTCCCAAATTATATACAGTTTGCTGACCTGACAAGGTCCCTGGGAAATCTTCAGTACCTAGCTGTCATATGCATTGGTGCCATTTATAGCACTTTTGACAACCCACTGCTGCAAGATGCCATCTTAATAGCTCAAGGAAGGCCTACCTCTCTCTTGGCACCATCAGGGTTTTCACCACAAAAGGAGCACAGATTATGGATCATATATTCTCCTGGCCAGATTATGGATCCTACCAACGAGTGCCAATTTGCATACTACTACCGTAAAAAAAGAAACAAAATCGAAACAAAGGAGAGTAAAGCTTGCATTCAGCTGTTGATATACACCTTAGTATATCAAAACAATACAACAAGACAGCTCAAGCAGTGCTAGTACTATAACACACATTCATTCATTCATATCAGACTGTTTTTAGTTCACTTTTAGCTTTTCCTGTTCCCCCTTGTTCAGTCCAGGCCATGTTTCATGGATGATCAGCCGGTAGGTTTGCGGCGTCGATGACGTACCCGCGGAACGACGGCGTCCGGGTCGCGAGCTCCGCCCTGCGCTGCCGCTTGTGCTGCACCCTCCTCCTCGCGATGTAGCCGCGCACCCACGGCGTCACGTCCTCGCTGACCTTGATCATGGCGAAGAAGAGCAGGCGGTAGATGATGATCATGCTGAAGAGCACGGCCAGGTCGAGCCACTTGGACCGGTTCACGTCAATCTGGAAAACGTTGTCGAGGATGTACTCTCCGGGGATCTTCGGGAGCTCGTCGTCCTGGTTGTCGAAGATCAGGCCCTTCAGGTCATTCTGGTACTGCCCCTGAAAGATCAAGAAAAGTTCGACGCGTAGCGTTAGTTTGTTCTATTCTTTGTAGAGAATTTTATGTGATTTGAGTTCAGTGATAGCTTATTTAGAATGTGTAACCTGCAATGCCCAGTAGTGGAAACTGACGTATGACATGGGGTACCTCCAGAACGGCTTAGGGATGTCATGTGGAAGCCGAAAGAATCCTGATACCAGCATGAATATTCCCTGTCCATTTCCAACATTTGTTTCTCAATAAATGCCTTGTATCATCGTCAAAAGAGAATATAAACATCGGCATTATGATGTGCAGTTCCATGTACAGTGTCGAAACTAATCCCAGTTTAGATGCATTTGCATGTTGCAAGCAGTGTGATAGATGATGGATGGGATCAAGTGGCTGGGATGTTACCTGAATCCCTGCCCCGATGATGATGCCCATTAGGAAGTTGGGGATGACACTGGCTATGGCCATCATCAAGCTCTCGACGACG
This sequence comes from Melocanna baccifera, assembly GCA_036346265.1. Lineage (NCBI taxonomy): Eukaryota > Viridiplantae > Streptophyta > Magnoliopsida > Poales > Poaceae > Melocanna > Melocanna baccifera. The sequence goes on from CM070704.1 coordinate 3,221,778, forward strand.
GTGACGCTGGCGTAGAGGCACAGGACGAAGAAGAGGTAGTGAGTGAAGCCCGGGTGGAGGCGCACCATGAAGTAGCACAGCGTCCCCGATATGAAGGTTATCAGGATCAAGAATGGCATCGCCGAGAGCGTGTTGCTGATGACAAATGCCAGCACGCCGTAGTGGCCGTTGAGCCTTTCCCTTTGGAACACCTGGAAAAGATCAGCGAGCAAAGTTACAATCTGACGAACTTCTTTAATCTGATTTGATGCTTCAGTGGTTCCACAAACCTTCATGTCTTCCGCAAAAGATGGGAATCCTCCGATTGACATGAATGTGACAAAGCCAAAGATGAAAGATGCGCACGCACCCCTTGCCTAGTAGTTTTCACAGTTTTGTCAGATCATCAAACTTAACATCAAGTATTCAGTTCAGGATAACCAGAAACTTTCAGTGCCTAAATGCTGTCTGAAGAGAAATGTCAATATCAACTGAAGAAATAAATTTTACCAGAATGGAGCTGTATCCAGTGCCAACATTCAGGTAGATAGTCCCAATGCATACGGTCACAACAATGTAGATGACAAGCCTCAGCCAGTAATACCCAAAGTCCCTCGACATGTTAATGAACGATCTCTTAGTGAGGGTGAAAGCCTGCATCCCAAAGCTAGCTTGGCTCCCTCCTGAATACAGCACTGTTCCTTTCTGCAATGGCAAACCACATGAATCCTCTTAGTTCCATTGCGATGGTCTAGGTGAGGTTGAATTGTCAGAAATCTCTGAAGAAATCAAGAACTTACAACTCGTGCCATATCATCAACTTTCTGCCGCGCAGTGTAGTAGTACTGAGAGTGCTGGTAGTAGCTGATCAGCCTTCTGATTGCCTCCGAAGTTGTGATTCGCTCGAGTGGATCGTCAGACCTTTCAAACTATGTATGCAAAAGGAGAGCAAAATTTCAGTCAAGACATGTACCGAAAAGCTAACTGACTGAATTCTAAAACTTACTCTCGTCTTCATTGATCCTTTCAGAGTGGCCTTCACCTTGTCGAAGTCTGCGTTCATGCATCTGAGGAAATGATCCGATGGATTGCGCAGCGCCGGGCATGGGAAGCCAGCTTGGGCAAAGAACTGCAAAATGCATAAGGCAGTAGAGGATTCAGAGACCCCATTGGCATTGCAAAAACACAGATAAAGAGAAGTCCAAACTCAGATATACTACCTCACAAGCCTCAGATGCCTGCCCAAAGTAAACTGTTTTGCCCCCTGAAAGAAGATACAGACGATCGAAAAGCTCAAAGACCTCACTGCTCGGCTGATGGATTGACGCGATGACAGTCCGACCATCCCTTGCCAGCCCGCGGAGTGTCTGCGTCACGAAGAATGCTGAAGCACTGCACAGTTGTGTGGCACATCAGTTACTTGGGCACACGATAGCTACCGGAGCTCTTACTATAACATGACAACACACTCTGGTCAACTTCTTCTGAAAGTTATGTAATGACTTGAATACTACATGTTGAATCTAGCGAAGTACAAGCTATTCACATCAGATATTCAGATTTCAGCTAGATTACTCTCGTACTTGCATGAGTAAGGAAGGTGAACTAACTTTTTTCTTGATCTAGTAATGCAGGAAATGAATTACAAACAACCAAACTAAAACTAGGACTGAAGTGGTGAAATGCATACCTATCAAGACCACTGGTGGGCTCATCCAGGAAGAGCAGCCTAGGCCTCATCAGTATCTCCAGGGCAATGCTGACCCTCCTCTTCTCACCACCACTGATCCCCCTCAGGTGCCAATTGCCGATGACAGTGTCGGCGCAGTCCTGCAGCCCCATCTCGACGATCGTGCCCTCGACCAAGGCACGTTTCTCCTCCCTGGGCATATTGTCAGGGAGGCGAAGGCGCGCCGAGTATGAGATGGTCTCCCTCACAGTCAGTGTGCCAATCAAGTTGTCATCTTGCGTCACATAGGCCTGTAATTATACAAATTGTGATGGTCACTTTCAGTATGAAGATGGGAATTTGTTGCGTGATCATGAGATTTTGATAATAGATGAAATGATCGAATAAATGCGCATGGAACCGATCACGGATAATCAAATCGAAATACATTCCTCATCTATTCTTTGCAATGGGGAATTTACTTACACAATTTTTCCTTAATACCATCTAGTTAGTGGTTGGTACAGAAGCTAACCTACATACTATACTGACAGAGTAGCAGTTCCAACAGAAACCAATGAAGCACAAGTCATCAAAATATTAGTAACAACCTTCCTTTGGAGTCATTTTTTTTAAAAAAAAAAAGTGCATGTGAACAAATGATTTCAGATAGCATGGAAACACACAGTAAATTTACCAAAAAAAACTAGTTTATCAAGAGATCATGAGTTTTTTATGAGCAAGCTCCTGAAAAAACTGGTGAACCACAATCCAACTAGCTGCTTCCGAATCCACTTTTCGGGGAGGAAAAAATTACCCTGTTTCCTCACCAACCAATGGGTGTTAAATCCATCACCAAACACATAACCAAAAGAAGATGATCAATCTAAAAACAGACAGGAAGTAATTCGGGCAGATCTCCCAATCTTGACCAGAAACTGCTAATCTATCTCCAACGGGAGTAGATTTAAGTGCAGTTAAGGAGAGAAACCTCCGAAATGGCATAGCATCTGCTTAAATGGCCAGAGGCAACTGTGCAAGCAGAAAGCCAAAAGGCAGCAAGGCTCCAAATCCTGGCACATGACAAATGACCCCTTTCTTTCTCCTTATGAATATGGTTGCTCAGGTGTGATGCAGAAATATCCAAACACAATTCAGGAAGATCAATGGGAACAGATACACAAACGAGGAATGGAAGCAACAAAAATAAGATAGTAGCAAATGGCTAGTACACCATCAACTAGCCGGTACTTTGTTATATGCCCAAATCCATTCAACACATGCTTAATTACGCAAAGATCTTTCTTTTTAAAAAATAGACAAAGAACTCTTCTTTTTAAGAAAAAAACAAATGTAGCACATTTTATTTTGCAATTTTCATCGAGATAACTAGAGCTACTCCTCTGAAGAAACACTTCAAATTAAATGTACCATTTAAAGGTGTAAGATGAACAGATCATGATAAAACTAAAGTATAAGCAGTTCTTGTTGTTCTAACAAAGCAAAGTTGGTTAATTAGCGTTAAGAGAGGGGGCTAATAATAAGCTTAACACATGCAGTGACAAGGACGGCTACGAGCTGAGGAATGCACGTACCGCGGCGCCGAAGGAGAGGTTGGCCTTGCGGCCGTTGAGGAGGATGGTCCCGGAGAGGAAGGCGTTGGAGGCGAGGCGCCCGGCGAGGGCGTCGAGCAGCGTGGACTTGCCGGAGCCGGAGGGCCCCATGAGTGCGGTGATGGTGCCCGGCTCAGCGTGACCCGTGAGCTCCTCGAGCACGGTCTGCGTGTCGCCGCTGTCGAGAGCCACGGTGACGGTGAGCTCCCGCCACGCCAGCCGCGCCGACACGTCCCCGAGGAAATCAGCCGCCGCCTTCTCCCGCCACAGCGTCTCGCTCAGCGGGCTCAGCGCCGCCGCCGCGACCGCTGCCGCCCCCACCCCCGCCGCCGCCCCCCCGTCCTCCAGCTCCGCCTTCACCTGCCCCGCCGCCACCGCCTGCTTCTTCATCGCCTCAGATCACCCCCACGACCTCGATCTCTCCCAGCGGAGCAGCTAGCTAGGCCGAGCAAGGCAGGAGGTTTTCGCGTTTCTTGCCAACAAGAATGGCTCTCCTCCCGCGCAGCTACGTGCGTACGCCGGCACGCACCATGCTAGAAGGGTGGTGTTTCTTGCTTGCTTTGGGTGTGTGTGGTGTTGTGTGTGTGCTCGGGGTGGCGAGTTTTATTATGAGCGAGAGGGGAAGGGAAGGGGGAAGGGTGGACCGTGTATGCGAGGAAGTTAATGGAGTAGTTAGAGAGGAGAGGAAGTTATGAAGGGTGCAGGGTTTGACCTAGGGTCAAGCAAAGGATCAGGGGCAACAACAGCATGTATGCATGCGTGATTTTTAGCTTTTTATCTCCCCAAAAGCTAAAATAAATAATGTAGTTTTTAAAACAGTTTTTTTAAAAAATAATTTTTGAATTTAAAATTATATATATTATTTGTGTTAGCATCTCTACTGTTGTCTACCGTCTCGGCTCCAAAAGAATAAGACCCTTTACCCTTTGCCGGCAGTGGCTGTTTGGTGTGAGCCGCTAGCACAAGTGGAGTGGAGAGACCATGCAGTCCAGTGCAGTGCATGCAACTAGGGTGCCAAACCGCCGTGTCATGCACGCACACACCGTTTAGTTTCTTTCTACGTATATGGCCGTGGTTTTTTTTCTATTGGAACAGTATTGTTTAGTACGAATTTGATTTTTTTTTTACGTGAAGAGGTGTGAATGGGATAACCTTCTAGGAAATAGATTTAGTCTGAGTTCGGTTCAGTTTATACATGGCTATGTTTATACTGTTACAGTAACTCGTTTTTAAACGATGTATTTTTTAAAGCAGGTCAATAGAGAAATTATAGTAAAAAGTATACTGAATGCAGTTGTACCAGCTAAAATCACATACAACTATTTTTCTCTATATACTGTCTCTCACGAACAGGCAAAATTAAAATACTGAAGACATAAGCTATCGATACAAAAGAATCCACTCTTAATTTGTAGCACGTCCGAGCTAGACCCTGTTTGAGAGGGTTTAAGATTCTGTTTAAAAGTAGGCATGCGGGTTCAGGTTATCTGAGATGCTAGCTTTCTTCGAAACATATACAAGCAGGAAAAGTTTCATGTCAGATTGAATTTGAGTTGAATTTGCTCCAATTTGAAATATGAATTTGAGTTCAATTTGCTCCAAATTGAAATCTGAATTTTTAATTCAAGCAAAATTTGTCATCTCACACAAATGGGATGTTACACCCATGAAAGACACCCCCAAATAATTATCAGTATATAGCTGTGTCTTTTGAAGGGCCCATCTGTCAGCCGGAAGAGGGCATTCGGAATAGCGATGGTTTCTGGCTGAAATTTTATTGTACCTAACTGATTTTTTATTGTAGCTGAGTTGACTTATTGAGCATAATTAAATTTTAAAAAAATATAAGAATAAAAATGACATACTAATCTATCACGGACAATACAAAGGAATACGAGAAAAAAACAAAAAAATCACTACGAGACGAAAATACTACAGTAATCTTGAAGCTAGAAAGCCGACGCTGATCACTGAAAAAAGCCTTCCTGAGCGCGGCCAGTACGCGTAGTTCATAAATATACGTAAGAGTTCATAAATCCATTCATTAGAATAGTGTTGGTACGCGTAGCGTTGCTCGATCGGTACAGGTAGGGGTATCGATCTAATCTACACCTACACTACCAGCGGAAGAAGCAGCATGGCAATTGCCAAGTGGGGTTCTTTCCTCTCACCAATGGCGGACGCATGCATGCTGTGAATTCAGGATTGGATCTCCAGGCAGATGCGAATGCAATGCAGCCCAAGCAAGCAGGGCCTCAATTGCATTGAAGTTGGCCGGTAGGTGCTGGTGGGCATGCATTCAGTGCGGCGCTGTGGCTGTGGACGAAAGAAACCTGGCATTTCTGGTTACTCTAATCTGGACTCGTAAGATAGAACGCAGAAATTCTCTCTTTTTTTAAAATTCAGTAGCAGTACTCCCTCCGTTTCACTGTATTGTCCATGGCCTCGGGGCATCCGTTTCAATATATTTATCTATTGGAAGATACTTCAATGCTTTTCTTAACAGTGATTTGCATAATTTTTAAAGTATAATAAATGATTGATAAATGTTACTTACCTTTTCGTTTGCTTTGAGATTATTGCTACTCTTATTAGAGAGTATAGTTATTGTAATTTTTCTACTCAATACTACTTAAATAATATTATTTAATAGAGGTATGATGATTATTTAATAGAGGTAATGATGAAGGTTTCTCGGCAAAGACGTGGATACTGTAGGAGAATCTATCAGAAACTGCTCGGCTCTTGTTGTCGGTTTTTCAGCCCATTCTTTCGTGCTGGCAAGGCTGAAGAACCAAGAAAAATGTGCCGATGGCGCCTCAGCGCCAGCAGCAGGCCCACGATCGTAGTTGTTGTGAATTCGAATTCGTATTCTTCTTCCTTAAAAAAAAAGGATATGTGGATATTCTTCCGGTGATTTCGAAGAGCAGATATGTGCGGTCGTCGTGGAACCCGAATTCAGGATACATAGCGTTTCCCTTGAGTAATTACTGAAGTACAGTAATTAGAGTAATGCATTGCTGCTGCTCAATGAAACATTTATTTTACAATTTTTATGCTCCACCGCTGTTGCCATTTCTCATACTGTTAGTTGACTACCGAACAGGTTCTTTATTAATTCGGGCTTGCCGTGCACTATGGCTCTGCTTGTTTTGATGATGATTTCTGATTTTTATTCATTATTCTTTAATTTTATCTTTTTAAGGTTTTTTTTATCTTTTTTTCCGTATTCCTTTATATTGTTTGTGATGGGCTAACATATTTTTTATTTTTAAATTTTTTAAATTTAATTACATCAAATAAACCACCATCAGCTACAGTGAAAAAATAAGTCAGCTACAGTGAAAAAATCATAAGCCATCGCCAAACTGAGCGCCCCCTAAAGCTGTAATAATAACTCAAAACACAATATTACAGCAAAGCTGCACATATGTACCCTACTCTCAGTGCGAAACCAGGAATTATATAGACCTGGGGTGAACTTAGTGGCTCACCTGCGCCGCGCCCTCTCGCAGTCACCACCTCGCGCCGCAACCCCCTCATCGTCGCCCTGCGCCATATCACCCTTCCTGTCGCCCCTGCGAGCCACACCCCTTGCCATCTTTAATGTTTTGGCCTTTGGGACTTACAGCAACCATTGGAGACCCAGGATTGTACCTCCATTTGTAAGACTGACCAACCAGCTAGCTTTCAGCTCTCAGCTTTAGTTCGGAATCAAAAACACAATTGGCTGTATAAGGAGATACAAGCAAGGATTCATCGTCCTAGCTAAAACTCCCCACAAATGATCAAATTTCATCAGAGACCAATCCTCCCTTCTATCCCTCTAACCTAATAATCAGTTGACGTAATCGCTCTCTAAACACCCCCCTAGTATGGCAGGATTACAACCTATCCTAAACTACACAGGGCATTATAGTTGAGAGACGCGGAGTCTAGATACCTCTCTTCTAGAAGAAGAGCGGCGGGCCGCCCATACGCTACAGCGCCGACGGGCTGGCAGGAGAGAGAGGGGTCTTCTGTCTGAGAGACCCGGGCAGCCGCCCCAGCTTGCCCCACGGTAGTTTCCGCCGCTGCCTACCCTTATGTGAATTCTTTGGCTTTGGTTTGGTCCCCGCTACATTTATCAGGGTTGCGCATCGAATCCCCTGCACCGCTGTACGTACGTGCTCTTCTAGTAACTAATCAACTCCGTTGGATGAATCTGCCATTTAACCAGTGGAGCTTCATAAACCAAGTATTAATGCAGGCACAGTTAGAACTTAGAACCAAGATAAGATAACGCTACTACGACGACGATGCCGCATGCACCGTCATGAGCTCTGACAGCTGCGCGCGGTGTGGTGTAGTGAAGCTGTAGTAGGGGCAGGGCAGGGCAGTGCAGTGCAGCTAGAGAGAGAGAGAGAGAGAGAGAGAGCGCTGCGCAGGGTGATGCCTGCCATGCACTGCAAGTACTGCAATTACAGGGCACAGAAGTGCCAGTTATTACAAGCCTCCGTCCGTTTCTTTTCGACTTGTTTATGGTTTTTTTAACAAATAAATAAAATAATTTTTTATTATCTTTTTAAAGCAATTTATTAAGATAAAATTTTCAATATGGCTTATCGGATTAACGGTATTCAGGCTGCGCTCAACTTCAAAAGAAGCCAGCGATCGGCGGCCATCAATAACTTTTTTCACTATTCACATTTTTCTTTTTTTCTTTTTTTTTATTTTGTGTTTTCTTTTTTCTGTATTTTTTGTATTGTTCGTAATAGACTAATATGTTTTTTCTATTTTATTTTTTTTAAATTTAATTATATTAAATGAGCCAACTCAGTTATAGTAAAAAAATCAACCAACCACGAAAAAAATCATAAGTCATCGTCATTCCGAACGCTACCTTAGGTCGTTCGTGTAACCATTTATGCTAGAATTAAAAACTATAAATCACAGCCAAAAAGAACACATGTATTTGATCTAATCTGTTCCGTTGGTATTTAGGAGTAAGCTAGCATTCACTCGACACCGGCCTACCCTAGAGATCTCATGGATCTACTTAGGGAGATGTCAGTACGTAAGTAGTAGTACGTACGTACTTAATACGTATATACACGTGATGTTTCAGATTTTCAGTGTATACATACATCTGCATGCGTGTGTACGTATCTGTGATGTTGAATCGTGCACTCTTTGTTTTTCTTTTAAAAAAAATATAACACATGCATAGCGAGAGCGAAGAGAAGAGGGCATAATTAGGGCTTTTATTGACCAGGAGTCCACGACGCCATGTCTAGCGCTTTTAAGGGGGTGATCGGAATAGCGATGGTTTTTGGCTTTTGGCAAAAACACATGTCACATAGCGAGTTAGTGGATAGTGTAGTGAATAGTAAAAAAAAAGTTAAAACTAAAAACTGAAGTCGAAAAAAACCGAAATGATCAGGACCTAAGAGGAGGCTGTCCCAGTACATGTTCTACTACCTTTATCAATGCAATGTTATACGAACCTTCATTGCATTTCAATCGCAAAGAGGGAGAACATACAGTAAGATTTTCCTTTTAAACTGACAAGCAGCGCCTTGGCCTACATACATAGCCCTATTGGAAAAGCATCTCTTTTTCTCCCTTCTCGATCAGCCCTGTTCTTTTGATTTGTGCTTAATAACTTTTGATTGTGCTTTTTGAGATATGGACGATTGACATATATGATTTTGGTTTCGAGAAGTCGTTCGGAGAAATAGTTTCAAAAAACTGTCTCGAGAAGTTATTCTATTTGTTTTGATTTTTAAAAAACTAAGACTAAATGTTAAAAAGAACAGGACCGAGTCTAGCCTCGCCCTAACGAGAATATGTTCAAAAATGGACTTTGCTTGCAATGCCACAACCAGTGGCGTTGCAATGGCTGCCACGTGCATGGTTCCAGGCCCCGTGATGCGGCAATCGATCCCTGTGATGCCGTGGACAGTGAGAGTGCAAGGTTTCATTTATAACCTGCGAGGCCATGGGTACGTATGACCGCAGAGTTCATCTTTGGAGAAATAAAATTATGACTATTCATCGTGGTGCAAGATTCATTTGCAAACAAGGTTTATCACTTTATCTTAAAAAATAAGTTTATAGGGGTTTTTCTTAAAAAAAATTCCAAGAGTGTTATTAAAATTCAAAAATATCATTGACGGATACATAGAGTCATAGAGGATGCTTTACAAGAAGCCCACGAGGATGCCGTTCGAACGGCCAGCAGGCGACGGGTGGATGAGGGTGGACTCAACAATCGGACCGTCCGTTCATTTTTCCTGCGCTTTGTTGGTGCTGCTGCCCTCAGATGTATATATGTGTATAGGAAAAATATCTTTTACTTTTAGATGTAATTACACACACACTTCTAGAGTATAGAAAAAAGAGGCTTTCTACACACACACTTCTAGAATATATACTTTTACTTGTTATATATCGTTTAAATGATATTGTTATATCTCTATATAATATATTTTAATAATGATTATAAGATACTCTAAAGTGAGTTATATGAAAAAATTTATTAAAATCTATTTTTATAGTATAATTTATGTATATATTTATATATAGTATACTTAATTAAATAGTTCCATACCCCTATTTTATTTTATGATGCACAGGTATTATGGTGTCCCTGTATAGAGAGGGGGTAGAGATATACATGCTCATCTGATTTGTGTTTCTGTGATGCATGTACTGCCCCTTTGTGGGCAGTAATGCATTTCATATGCCCCTGTCCCCTTGATCACGTCTTGATCATTTCATTCGTCAGACATAACGGAAAGGAATATCCCAATCAGGAAGGGAGGTTCAGAGAGGAGACTGGCTTGGTGTTACAGATCCATGTATACTTGGGTTTAATTGGGTCAAGCCGACGTGAGCCGTCCCATAAAAATTCGATTAGGGCGGAGGACCTAACTTCATATTTCACGATCAACTCCAAGTCAGACGCATAAGGTGCAACCGTGTGGGGCTCGTCACACCATATCAGGTGGATTATTAGCCTCACATTAATTTATTCCTTTAATCGTTTGGAGCGAATTTCCTTAATTCTCGTAAATAATTTGAGAAAATTCTACGTGGCAATAGAACATGCGTAAGCTTGCTCATACTCCCTAGAACTGATAGCACCCTTGAGCTGGAATGGATAGACCCAGCCAGAACGGGGCAAAAAAGAGAACTGAGGTGGTCTAAATATAAGGTACTCTAATATGAACCATATGAAAAAAATTACAAGAGAGTCTATAATTTTTAACGTATTTTATAAATACTTTTATATACATATATAAAAAGGAGTATGTCTAAAAAATATACATACCACCTCTAAAAATTTGTTCTTACCACCTATATGATCTTAAATACTCGTATACTATACGTACGTAATCTCCGTTACATGTGTGCTTGCATCCTGGAGGCTTTGTGCTCCGTTAAAAACTTTTAGCGTGTGTAGAGAATGTGCACACGTGTGATGTATATGGGTTATATATATCTGTTTCGTATTTCTTAAAAAAAAGAAAGAAAGAAAGGGTAACAACCCAAAAATGGATTATTTTAACTCAAAGTCTCAAAATCCGGCCCGTCAGGCAACCAGCCAACGTGGGCCCTATAAAAGGGCCGGTAGTACACGTATGACGTACCACTGTTCATTTGTTTTTCTGTTGAACTTCTGTTCATTTGCTGTTTGTTCCCCGTGTGCTGCAAAATTTTTCTTTTGCTATGGATTTATTGAAACTGTCATTGTAAAACTGCACCCATATAATGACAAACTACTGTTTTATTTTTAGGAAAAATCCAAACCGCTGACGTGGCAACTAAATGTTCTTCCACCCTTTCAACATCCCAAACGGTGAAGTTTTTGGCCGGATCGACGTTAATCAGCACCAATCTACAACGAAAATTAATGTGAGCATCCGGAGACCCAATTATTTTTTAATGAACAGTATATGTAAAGTGACACACACATATATATATATATGAGATATCAAACTAAAAAAATAAATTCAACTTTATTTTAATTAGTTTGAGCTAGTTTTATGATATATACTAACTATAATCATGTTAAATTTAAAAGTAGCTCAAACTAGTTTAAACTAACTTTAAAACTTTAAACTAACTTTAAAACTTACTTACCATAAATATATCAAAGACATAAGGTATTTCTATACCCAAACTTTTTAAAAAATATCGATCATATATGTGTATCAAAGGTTTTTGATCAAGCACGGTCCTCTTCTTTTCACCTTATAAAAACTGTTTTTCAGCTTTTCTAAATTAATAAGTTTTCAAACAGAGTGTCTTTTGAAGACAGGTATACAAATTGATTGATTGTAGTACACACTGTAGCGATTTTATTTATATCAGCTAAAACCATATGCGAGTTTTTATTACCACGTACTCTCTCACGAATAAACCAAAAATTACAAACCATAGTTATAAGCTATAAACAAAAGCCAGAAAGTATGGTCCCATAATTTATCCCTCCCTCTTATACAGAGGGTTCAGAATAGCGATAGCTAATGATATTTTTCCACTGTAGTTAGCTTATTTTTTTACTGTACCTGAGGTAACTTATTTGACGTAATTAAATTTTAAAAATTTTAAAAATAGAACAAATAAGTTAGTCTATCGTGGATAATATAAAGAAATACGGGAAAAAAAAGAAAAACTAAAAAACCAAAAACTAGAAAAAAAATAAAATTAAGAAATAAAAACTAGAAGTCAAAAATCATTGCTGATTTGAGCTGGCCTATAGTGTCATCCTCTGCCTTTAATTAGCTCAAGCTTTGTTCGAACACGTAAGTTCGTTGTGTAGGCTAGCTATCCATCCTCTGCATGCGTACGATGCCCACCCTTTGCTAGCTTTAGAGTGCGTTTGTTTTAGTGATGACTTCTAATTTTTATTTAAAATTTTATTGTAGCTAGTTTTTTTACTGTAGTTGATTTGGCTTTTTGGGTATAATTAAATTTTAAAAAATGTAAAAATAGAAAAAAAATATTAGCCCATCACAGACAATGCAAAGGAACACGGAAAAAAAAGAAAAATACAAAAAATCCAAACAAATCTAAATAAATCAGAAAAAGATGAATTACTAAATAGTGAAAAAAAAGTGAAACCGAAAAAAAGTTGAAACAAGCGGGGCTAAGTTTGTGAGGAACAGAATCAGGATAGCGTTCCTGTTCCATAATTCATTTCGTCAGTGTCTCGACGCGCCACGGTCTGCATCGTCCGGCATTTTGATAGAACGAGCTTCGGCCCCATACAAATCAATGCAAAAACAACTAAAAAGAGTTTGCAATTTTTAAGGCTGTGTTTATATTTATTTTTGGAGGAACTTTATTTTTTTTCCCTTTCAGAAAGAGCTGCAAAATACTTGTTTAGTACTGGGCCGGAATTGCAGCATTGGGCTTAACGTGAAAGGGTACTACATGTCTTGGGCACAAGCCCAGTATAGGCCCATTTGGAACCTCTCGAACTATTCTCCTTTCTGCGTTGCCCATCTCATGTACTAATTCCATTCCTCAGTTGATCCCTTCCTCGGTTTCTTGCCTGTTTAATCTACTGGAAACTTGCAGCCAACGTGCCAGCCGACTCAAACTTTGTCCACACGTTTTCCTGTTTAAAAATTGAAAACACGGAGACATTTTTAGCGTGTGACATGCTCTTTCAAATGCATCTTTGAACAGTTCTGATCTTGACGAGCACAAAATAATTAACCAGTTTGCTACAACTACAAGCAAAACGGATGATTGGCACCCATCGATTCTAGAGAGAGGATTGATCGATCAAATGCGTGCCATGGACGAGGTCGCAAACAGAGGTCATCGACGAGTGAAGAATTAAGATCAATCTTCGATCACATGGGCTCGTGCTGCAGGGTTTGACGAGAAGAGCTAGTCAACGCTGTTCGATCGATTTTAGTAGACCTAGCTAGCTTGTATATAGGTAGTCTACTCTAGCGAGTACCGTGTACGTCCAGTTCTTCAATGGTTTTGACCACCAGGCAGGCTATGGATCTGTTTTTTTAGCTATGATTGATAGTTTTTAGCTGTTTGTGACAGAGATTGCGGAAAGAGAGATACTCGCTTGCGATTTTGATGGTACAGATATTAGTTTTTTAACGTGTACTACAATTAACTTGTAGACCTCATCTTAAAAAAATACTCCATTTAAAAATTAGTTACTATATCAAAAACCAAATACAGCTTTTAGAAGCTGCAAAAGAACAGAGCCTATGCCGGCTTCATGGTGTGTATGGACACGCCTGTGGCTGACAGATGGCTTCATCGGAATAGCGATGGGTTTTGGCTTTTGGCTGAAAAACAGAAAAACACTGTGGCGTTAGTGGATAGTGTAGTGAATAGTGAAAAAAGTCAATCTCGGGGCCATAGTGCGAAACAGAGCGCATCAAGCAAGTTCAAAAGACAAATTTGAGGCCATTTTGTAAACTTGAGTTGACTATCATCTTTTTCTGGGGAAAATATTCTCAGTTTGTTTTGTTGTGGAACTGGCGCATGCGATTTTCTAGGTGTCCATGAGTGTTGCTAACGCCGCTGGCTATGGAGGGTGGTTGTGGGCCGGCTGGCGGTAGCAGTTTTAGGAATAGATTGTGTTGGTGATATACGCTAGAGTTCAATCATAAAAATGATTATATTATTTTTATATTTATAATTTTTAAATAATATATTATTTTGTCTGTTGAATAAATATTTTTTGTATTGATCAACAAGTATGTAATTTATTCATGAAACTTTTATTTATATTTTGATGTTATTTTAAAGTATTCTTGATCTTACATCATTATGTAGAATAATTATGATTTATAGATCAATACATGTATTAATTGATGATCATGTTTCAAGTATCATAGATATGAGTATATTAAATCAATAATGTGGACATATATTAGAGAATATGGTATTGAATTAACCTATTATGAAACGTTGCAGCAATTATTATATTCTTAAATGTCATCAGTTGGTCTCATATATAGTATATATAAGATCCTTAGACTTAGAATCGTCATAGTTTCCTGCATGTGTAATAATTTACTTAGTAGTTGCCAAATAGTACTATGTAACTGGGTGATCATAAAAGGTAGTTTTTAGGTTTACTATGAAACATACGAAGAAATATAAGTGATAAAGATGAAATTTGCTTCCCCTATATAACGGAAAAGATATATTTGGACTCTTAATGTGCTTAGATTGAAAAAGTGTATGTTCACATCGAATATGATTGAGGAATCAATTGCAATCGAGTAATCCACTACATATTCGAGTAAATGATCAAGTTATTATAGGATTACACGTTTTTCGTCTTGAGGTCGATTTGGCATCGTGAAGCAAATGGATCGGTACATGAACACTATATAAGTTCATCTGATATGATATGTATGTATATTTAGGAATCGCTATATCCTGCTAGGGACAAATGCTAACTTATGTATCAAAAAGAAGTTTCAGGCCACGACTGAATATATATGAATCTATAGGGTCACATACTTAACAGATTGAAACACATCAGTTCAAATTGGATCCGTTACTAATAGGCCGAGTGAGCCTCGTACCTTCATCTGATATGATATGTATGTATATTTAGGAATCGCTATATCCTGCTAGGGACAAATGCTAACTTATGTATCAAAAAGAAGTTTCAGGCCACGACTGAATATATATGAATCTATAGGGTCACATACTTAACAGATTGAAACACATCAGTTCAAATTGGATCCGTTACTAATAGGCCGAGTGAGCCTCGTACCTTGTTAGGCCTCTAACGTAGGATTCCGCCGATAGGTTATATTAAGAGAGGCGTGGGCTTGGGGGTATTTCATACACACCACTGAAAATCTAATAGCCACCTCTCCTCTCTTAGGCCCTGCCGTATGCGCTGGTACTAGCACACCGACACATGTTGTTCCTCCCTAGATGTATGGACTTTGGAAGAAACGCTGCTGCGACTGTAGCACTGATTAAGACAATCGCGAGGAGAAGATGGTTAGCTCGTGAAGATCAACTACCGCTAGAGGATGATTAGCTTCCGAGGGTCGCCTTCCAAGGATGTTGGGCAATCGATTACTTTCACTACACCGATGTACGTTAAGTTGAATTGGGCTGTTTCAACTTTTTTCGATGTATTACGCATCTAGTGGTAACGATCCATACTATCTTATTTGCATAACTTTTTGATTTACGTAGTAGAAATTTTAATTTAAACTAGTGCGGTATGTCTTGTATCCCAATAAATGAAGCCGTAAGGAGAAGGTAGCCAGTGGCGAAGGAGGCGACGGTGGCTTTATGAGTCGGATGTGCCATTGGAATGAACCCTACGCCCGAACACTAAGCTTAAGCAGCTAGCAACGAAAAAGTTATGTCGCGGAGTCCCATCTATGTTTACTTGCCGTATCCAAGGGACATGTATACAGTTGCAAACTTGCAATCACATGACATAAGCTCGCAGTCTACGATCCATGGAGACCCACATTGCTAGGAACCGAATGGACATGGGCACTACTGAACCGACCAACCCTGTTTCCCTGCCTCGACGTTTGGGCCCTGCATAATGGAAGCCACTGCTTGCTACACCCATCTGTCCCTTTTCTCCCTTGGCTTCTAAAATCTCTCTCTCTCTCTCTCGACATCACCGAGCAATTGGCACGGGTCTCAGTCCGAGTGGTACTCGTGCATCATGACCGGTTCGTCCCATGATTCACGACACCAATTCACGTGTAGTGAAAATTGTAAGATGTCCAGTGGATAGAGCCAGGAAATTGGGCCGAGGGATTGGAAAAGCTACCATACCAGCTCCATTTGCAGATAGATGTGTGTCGATTTGGTACAAGATACAGTTTTTTATTAGCAGTTTCTATCACAACACGTGGATAAACAATAACGTTTGTCCTGTTTTTGTAGACGACGGCTAATGGTTTTTGTCTGTATTTTTTTGATATAATGGTAGACGGTCGTATGATTTTAGACTCGAAAAATCGTTTAGAGAAGCAGCTTTGAGAAGTCGTTTGAAGAAGTCGTCCTATTTATTTTAGCGTTTGGAGAAGTCGAAACCAAAGTCACAAAAAAAACCCCAAAAAGATAGAACCAATAGAGTAATGTTATGGAATGTTGAAAAGTGATCTGAATTCAGATCCGTATCCGTGTAGGACTCTGTGTCCATGTAGGATTCTAATTTTAGTCTCCTATCTTTGTGGGACTCTATTTTCCACCACTATAAATATATCCCAGTAAAACATAGGAAGATCAAGCTAAGAGAGAATCTCTCTATTGTAATCTCTTCACATTATAGTGATTTACCTTCGAGCATTCGTGGTTTTTTCCTGCAAAGATTTTCACGTAAAAATTCGTGTCTCTTATCTCTATTATTCTGTACATTATTTGCAACATGGAAGTACCTTCGTATGCCGAATTTGCGATATTACTTTCAAACTCTACATCCATCATTAAACGATTGACATGGGCGGTATTGCGCAAGCGATGTTTACTCGTGTGCGACTTTTTTTTTTATTGCGAGATTTCACAATATCAATTTGACATGCAGGTGTGGATCTGAGTGAAATCTCACATGTCTTGTGGACGAAGCCGGAGGATTGAGATTGAGAGACCAAAGATGCTAACAATCACCGTGATACCGAAAAGTGTTAATTCTCGCTGCATTATCAAAATCGAAGGGGTGCAGCACAATTTTCAGAGTCATCTATCCTTTAAGCCCACCATTGAGTAGATGTCACAAAATTTCTCCTCGCAATCTCTTTAAAACACACAATCATTCAATCTGGGGCCATTACTATATGGACACCATCATTATCCACTAATATCAAACCACACACCTTTACGACAAAAAGCGCCCAATATTCTTCACATCTGAAGTCGGCATGTTAGATCGCTCACAAAGCGATATCCTTGAGATATTCCACAAAGCCATTGCACATCTGGGCGCTGTGGTTTTTATATATACAAATCTAGCATCCGTGCATATAAAATTGTAAATCTAACCATCTTCGTAATCATAACAACATCAGTATACGATATATGTTATATACCACGCTGCTCCGCTATGGCAGAAAGTGGCATCAGGCTACCGAGCTGATAGAACTCGGCAGAAACCTACCATACTAGGCTACTACGTAGGAGCGAGGTGCCACGGTCACGAAGATATCTATAGATTTACAAAAAAAAAAAAGTATGCTACAGGGTCATGCATGCAATGAGCTCCACAAAAACATGTGATTAAGCAGTGATCTGTCAGCGCCCAGCTGCGATGACATGGACAGGATCGCAGGAGTGGGCAGAGTCCATTTTCCACATAATCTCCGACTAGGATTTGGATCATTAATCGCGCCAACGTGTCGCTTTCATCCGGTGGCATCTCGCCGAGCGGGAGCTGCCTAACCGCGCGGCCATGCCGGTCAATCTCGTCAAGGCGCAAGAATTCTAAAGATAGTGTTTAATTTAATGTTGATTTATAATTTTTTTATTATAATTGATTGATTTTTTATTGTAGTTGAGTTGGTTTATTAGATATAACTAAATTAAAAAAATAAAAATAGAAAAAATATATTAGCCCTTCACGTACAATGGAAAGGAATATAGAAAAAAAGAAAACATAAAAAACCAAAAATAACAAAACTAGAAAAAAAAAAAATAAATAGAAAAAAACTTACCGCTGTCGTTGAACGTCTGCTTCTTTCAACGCTAAGCACAGCCTTAGCTTCTTTCAACGCTGAGCGCGGCCTTAGGTAGAGGCATCAGATGCTTGCTGCCAGGAGGCACGTAATGCTAAGACGATCCAAGCACGAAGTCAGGCTTCGTGGATTCGTGGATCGTAATGGATACTGGATAGCGGCAGCGTTCTAGACTTCCGGTTCATTCGGGTTCGAGCCCCGTCCATTTCTTCGGCGAATGCACACACGTCACACAGTAAAAGTAAAGACGGGTACCATTACCCTTACACATGCCATCGTGGCTCATGTAACCTACTACGTTAGGGCTTAGGTTTTCTGTTCTCCTGGGCTAATGGCCGACACCATTAAACCATTTCCCAAGCAGGCTTTCGCAGAAAAGGAATGCCAGAAAGGGGCAAGGAGCAAAGGAGAAAACAATAGGCAAAGCAGGCGAATAAAGATGCTCTGCTGCTGCTGCCGCCACCACACTAATTATTGTGGATAGAATCTCTATTACATTTTTTCCAATGCAGGCTAGGAGGAATTCGGGATCAAATGCTTTTTCTCCAAAAGACGAAACAAGTGTTCCCAAATGAAGATACCCTCCTTTCACATCATCCTACAGTTGGAAGGGCCTAATGGGTGGGCCAGATTACTCTTGACTTCCACAGAAAAAAATGCCGCTTCCTTCACACGAGACAAGACTCTCTTGTGTTTTCTTTTGCAGAAGATTCAAGCTCCAGCTAGGCAGTGAGTTTTTTCGGCCACAGTTTATAGTTATAGCTCCTGTCGATAATCTTTAGTTTTATTGTAAATATTTATTAAAAAATTGAACGTTGATACATTGATAAACCGTTTTTAAAAAAACTTATCTTAATAAATCGTTTTGAAAAGATGATATAAAATTTATTTTATTTATTCGTTTAAGAGAAATTATAAGTTATAATCCGAAATGAACTCACGGCTTGGATAAGTCTCCCCCGTGTGCCAACTAGGAGCTCGTGCCCAACCTAATTATCCGGCCAAAAAATTCCATCAAGATTATGGTCAAGACAGCTAATAGTTTTGGACCTTTGATGAAGAGTAACAACCGCTATGTTCATGCTAAGTCCATGGACCACGGGCAGGTGGCATCTCGCATGGACCAAAGCAAACTGAGGAGCCGGTTCCATACCCCGCGGCTTCTCCTCTGTCCGAAATAAAGTCTCCTCCCTTTCCTTCCTTCTCCTCCCACTCCCCTCTCCATCTCTTTAATCTTGGCGGCAGCGCACGCATAATCTTGGTTCTTGCACCGCAGTGTGAAGTGTAAAAGAATTTTTTGGCCGGATTGATTGATTCCTCCTGCCTGTTCGGTTTCTTGGGGCCGGCTCTTTGTCTGGAGTGATTGGATTGCTGTGGTCCGTGGCGTGGGCGGTTTGGTGATTGGAGGGGGCAGAGTTGTGTGGTGAGGGGAGGAGGAGGGGCCATGGGTGGGCATCGGATGGAGGAGTGGAGGTCGTCCAACCTTCAGTGCTTCTTGGACTGCACCACCCCCGCCGTGGAGACGCACATTCTCCCCAAGGTGACGCGGTTGCTCCCTGTAAAGTTCGCACCTTTGATGTTCTTGGCAGGCGCCGGCTGTGCATGGCATGATCTGCGTTGATCTGTGGTATCCTGGGAGTTTAGGATTCGTCATTACTCATTTACTCATCTGTTTAGTCACCTTTTAATTACCGAATTACTGCTCATTTGTTCAGTCACAGATGGATCGTGCTGCCTTTTTTCTGATGGAAAATGCCTTTGTGAAAGGGAATAATGATACTGTGCTTGTGTTAGCATTTTTTTCCTTCATCATGAGAATTGTACTAGTACTACCAAGCTGTACTTTTTCTCCTGCCTAACTGGGATGTAGCTGTGGTGACGGTTGTCAACTCAAAATCTTCTTTGCTTTGTCAATTTTGCCTGCTGTTCAACTGTTCCATTAATGAATGAATGCCCTGGATTTTAGGGTAGCTACGTAGACTGCATATTTGTCATCTTAGTCTGAGTGAGATGCTGCTCATGTTGGTCCAGACGAATGGCCGATTGTCGAATGACTCTTGGCACCATGCCGAGATGGACAGCGTTGAGTACTTCAATCTTGCCGACCTCTGGGAGCAGTACTATGAGTGGAGCGCATATGGTGCGGGAGCTACGGTGCAGCTCCATGGAGGGGATAAAGTAGTCCAATACTATGTTCCTTACTTATCAGGGATACAGCTATACACCAACAAAGTCCTGACTGCATCTAGGTCTGGACAAAAGATCCATACTTGTGCTGAAATTTTTAGTTCATGCCGATTTCTAGATGTAGACTGAACTAATTTCATGTTTCCTGTAGGAGTTTTGGTGAAGATAATGGCATGGACTTCTGGAGTGATGATGAAGACATTGAGAAGATGTCAAGATCCTGGAGTTCAACCTCTGACGACTCATTGTTTAACTGCGATGTGGTCGGGAGCAATAGGAGACGTCCTGGACACTTGTATTTTGAGTTCTTTGAAGTTTGCTCTCCTTATGGAAGGATACCACTCATGGATAAGGTGAATTCCTATGCCCTTTCTGCTAGTAGCTTATCCCAGTTGTGCTATGCATCGCTATTCTTAGTTCGTTTGCTTTTGCTAGGTATATGAACTATCCCAGTGCTTTCCTGGGTTGACATCGCTGAAGAGTGTTGACCTTTCACCTGCTAGTTGGATGTCCGTTGCCTGGTATGATCAAACTTACATGCATTTTTCTGTTTTTTAAAAAGGAAAAAGAAGTTGGCAGATGAACAGTTATATAATCTAGGAGTTTCTTCAGAAATATCATGCTTGCTGCTTGTTCCATTTTCCTTGTTGCTTATAATTCTAGATTGCAAGCAGTGGTGCTCAACTTGTGCCTAATCAGTTTGATAGTCGATTGAAGTGTTTGTGTTGATCTTGAGTTTTGACGCTTCAATAATCCTTTGTGTCTAAAACTCTAAATAGTAGATATTGTTTCTAGGTTCAGAAATCCATTCTCAGTTGTTAATTTTGTCTCAGTGATGATAGTGCTCACTATTGTCACTCATGCATGCTATTTTAATTAGGTATCCTATCTACCAAATTCCCTACCAGCGCAATGTGAAGGACTTATCTGCATGCTTCCTAACTTACCATACCATTTCCTCCTCATTTCAAGGTACGTTTTTGTTGCATCTCAGACAATAACTAAAACCAGTTTGATCAACTCTAAGGGCACTAGACTTTCATAATTTCCCTAGGCTTCCGTGCCAGTGCTGAATGAGCATTGATTGTGATGCTATTGTTATCTATACTTATCCTTTAGTTGGGGTTATTTCTGTTTACGTTGTTTAGAATGTTGCTGTAGGCATATTAATTCAAATTTCATCTTTTTCTGTTTCTCTCCTGATTTCGATTGGGTCATGTGCCTGGAAGAGTATGGCCCTAAGGTCACAGGATAAAATGACAGCTCCGTTCCCCAATACAAATATTCTTATAAACATGTAATCTTCAAATACTTCTGTTCTAAGCTGTGAGTTAACACTGATTCACACTTAAAACATTAGACCTTAACTATTTTATCAATGTAAAAAGTGATTGCTTACTCCAAGGTTTGGCATGGTCACATGACTTGATGATATGCACTGCAGAAGTATATTGGTTACATGCACAGAATATATATGTGTACCTTGGGGGGCCCCCAAATCATTGGTATTTGTTTAAACTTTAAACTATGCTTAAATAGAGTAGTGGCAGTTTGGTAGGTCTGGACTGGAAAAAACTTGAACTGTTGCTTTCTCAGTCACCTTGCTTGAGACTGATCGATTGAGTAGTTTTTTAGTGTTCAGATTATGTACTGTATATATGGAAAAGTCACATTGATGTGCTTATATTCTTCAGTTATATTGCTATATTTCAGAAAAGGTGCATGTTAGATATGTTGATGTCAAGATATGTTTTTTTACTGCATATTGGTATGCCGTGTTGTCCTAAACACAATCGATGGCTTAGCTAGCAAGAGTATTGAGTTTTCTTCAAGGGTTTGTTCGGCTTGCTATTTTGCATCTAAATCTTCAACGCCCATTTCGAAAGGCTGTGTCTTAGCTTTTAAGTGTATATATACAAAACAAAGTTTGTGACAGCAGTTTCTTTGCCCAGTAAAAGGGTGGAAAGAGACTGCCTTGCTTAGACATGCAGTTGTTTCTTAAAGACTAGAAATATCTATGTTTTTGCCATGGAGGAAGAGGTCTTTTATATACTTCTTATCCATGTCTTGTGCAAGCTTGTTTGGATTGCAATGTGTGCAACAGCACTTAGGAACACCAGCTGTCCACTTCACAGCATAAAAAATAATGGTACTACAGGGTCTAAATCAAGCCAGCTCTTTGAGCTTGACAGTGACATGCATATTAAGAAACCTATTATGTACTGTAATCCTTAATTACAGCTGTACTAATGATGAACTTGCTACTGTTTTGAAGCCGCACTGAGCCGCACTAATGATAACCTTAGTACTGTTTTTGAACCATGGTAATCTGTATTCTGTGATTTATCCACAGATCACGCGCTCGAGACAATGATCAATGGTTGTTGTCCAGTTGCCAATGGGAAACAAAATGACCATCTGGACAAGAAAACCAACACAATACCACTTCCTCCGTTTGGACTTGCAGCGCATAAAATACAAGGTTCTCTCTGGACCAACCCCAGGACAGGAGATCATAAGAGGATTGTCTCCCTCTTCGGTGCGGCGGAATCCTGGCTTAAGCAGCTTGGAGTCCAACACCATGACTTCAACTACTTCATCACTCACCCCATGTGAACTACTGATTGGCCGGGAGTAGCTTTGCAAAGAACCATGGCTGCAGACCAAAACTCCTTACATCACCGACAAGGGAAGCAGACCGTTTACCGTATATTGCCCTCTCAAAAGTGAGTAACAATCGCGGGATAGATTTATACAGCTTGAGTTTATTGCACCAAATATCAAATATATCAGGACTTAAAAGGTTTTGTGTTTCTTGGCTGAAGATGTAACTGATTGTGTACAGAAGTTTTGGTACTAATTTGATATCCAATGTTGTGGTTGGATTCATACTGTGGTTACCTGCCTTGTGTATTTAACTGCCCTAGAGAATGTTTGTCCAGGATGAACTGCTTTTGCAGCCCTGTTGGGCCTGAATCAGTTGATGACAATTAGTTGTATTGAAGCTTTTTTTTCGTTCTGATTGGCGTGTTAGAGAGTTGTACTTCAGAACTAGGCCAGAATGCTAAGACAGTTGCATAACTTGCATTAGAGGAAACCTGACATTAAATGGCAATTCCACATGCACATAAATATAGTCCCATAGTGTTTACTGATACCAAAATCTCCTGGCTAAATCATGTAGTAAGGTTGATCTTTGTTTGAGAAGAGAATAAGAATGTACAGTGTAGTTAAAGAAAAAGAAAGGCAAAAAAAATTGTGGACTATTTCTCAATTTATGCCTCTCATCCTCGTGAAAGGGCTATACTAATCTTATCTTCATCCTTTAAATTATATTGGAGCCTCAAAACATCCTGAGAGGGCTTTTACAAACAGTAACTTGCCAATTTGCTGAGCGGAACTGGTCGGGCTTTGAATTCGGACGTTCAAAAATATTCAGACTTCCAAGCAAAAATGAAGTGAAAAATGTATGTGCATTCCCCTCTTAAAGAAATGAAATGTACTAGAACTGAGTACGTCACACACTATCTAGTACGACAGCTTCACTGTTTCTCTCAAAAAAGTAAGCATCATGTCAATCGAGGGAAGAAAGCTTCTGAGTTCTGAAACGTAACCCATCGACGATAGATCACAACTCTAACATATACAAGTGCTTTCCTGTCAACTATTTTCATGCTTTCGACTACTTATACAAAGGTCCCCTATTTGATACCGTACAACACAGCAGCTATGGTATGAATCATCTGATGGCATACAATCGATTTTTCTTTTCTATTTTCAGCTCCACGCAGAAATGTGCCGAAATGAAGAAAAAAATATCACTTTATCCTTGGCAACCTCAGCAGTGTGCACCATAGCAGCTATGATGTGAATCATCTAATTAGGTTGGCAAATCACAGAACTTGTTTTCACCAGCTTATACCATCTTTTCGGTCTAAAAGTGGAGGGGTCCACATGCCTCTCCAAGCTGTGTAAATTGTTGAGGCCTTCGCCACTAACAAGCACTTCAATTCCTGTCTGGCACCAATGAGTTGTTACAAGCCTTACAGGTTCTTCAGTGCTGCACCCATCTGTGATATATATAATCTCATAAGAAGTTTGCAACAACCTCTTACTTCTCTCCTACAATGCTTTTGTAGTTAACCATATAGATGGCAACCAATGTCAGAAGTGCACCTCCAATCTGTACAGGTGAGAAGGTCTCTCCCAAATAGAGGAACCTGAAAAGGCAAGGAGGTGCCGCAGAAGAACAGTTAGAAAATAAATACTGCATTTTATAGTTGTTAAAAATTGATAGTCCAACATATTGTGAAGACTCTTACCCAAAAATGGAAGCAAACATAGGTGTTAAGAAAGTAAGAGAGCTAAGTGTGGTCAAACTACCTGCACAAATAAGAGAAAACTAGTTATATGGAATGCCAAAAGAATAAATCCTGGAGAATACCAGTAAGTTCTAACAGCATTGGACTCGTGGAAAGCGATCTTACCTCTTGTAGCATTGTAGAAGTACACACCATAGCTGATAGCACTGCCAAATATAGACGTATAACCAAGTGCTAATATGTCACTCCAAGTAAGCTCTTGAATATGTCCATTCAGAGCAGGATCATTATTAAGAACAGATATAAACAACAAAGGAAGCCCACCTATTACCATATGCTGCCATTAAGTGAACATTAGCATTTTATGTGGTGTGATGGCAGACTTTTGCAATTGTAAGGAGTATTAAAATCATCAAAAGAAGGGGCAAAAAATTACAATAATCTGTAACGAAGGTAACATCTACATTCGGATGGAACCATTACACAAGTTGAAAGGCCTAAGTTGATCTGAGGATTCCAACAAAGGCTGTTCAAGTTTCATTTAATGTTGCAATCTGTATGCATTTGCCTTTCCAGTACGTGAGTAATTTTACCAGAAATATGAATTAAGTCGCACAATAATAATAAGAACAATATCTATATGCATTGAGTTCCTCAGAATAAACTACAAATTAGCTCTTGCAGGAAACATCCATAATCATTTGCCAAAAGTAGTTCACAGAAAAAGGCTGACTTGTAGCAAAAAAAATGTGTATCGGTTGTGATTTAGCGCAAGTGACATAAACTAACTTATAATAAAAGGACTTTTAATTCATCTGTGGATAACATACCCATCCTGTTGCCATGATTGGATCAGAATACTTCGACACCCAACGGACCATTATAGTTCCGACAGCCATGCTTTGAGCTGAGAGGAACATCCACCATTCCCCACTTCCCCAGATCGTCGTGTCATATCCTTCAACTGACAGTGCTGGAACCTAATGCGCAACTAAACACAGTCCATAAACAAGCAAATAATGTGCAAAAGAACAGTAAATTGGCACACCCCATGTCTAATTTGATAAATTAAAAATGGCTCGTAAAAACTAAGAGCACTTTTCACCATTTCACAGATGATATGTCATGTACTATATCTTTAGTTTTCACGTAGCAACAGTGGAAGAATTCAAAACATCCGCAGAAGAGAATTATTGTAAGCACTTCTACGAGGATTTAGACAAATCAGACAAGTAGGTTCGGTTCAAATATTATTGAAAGGCCTTCCAAACGATGTAATTTTGAAATTGACTTGAAGAAAATAGTACATCATCAATGCAACTTGTTGTCATAATCAATATTCAGCCCTCAAGATTGCTAACCTCTACATTGCGTACGAGAAGTTATGATAAGCATTGCCAGAAGGCAAACCTCGAGAAGCAAAAGACCAACGACACCTAGTACGAGCCCACCAACTCCTATCGCACCGATTGATTCTCCAAAGAGTAGTGCTGCAAGGATAGCAACCGTCAATGGTTGGGAGTCAATTATGACCTGCAATGGAGAATAGTTCCATAAAGGGCATCAGCTCAAAGGACCAAAATGGCAAGCCAATCGCTCGCTTGAGGAGCTAAAAGAACAGCACGGAGAATTCGCCTTACGCTTCCGAGACCGGCCGATGTCCTCTGCAAGCCCTCCGCGAGGAAGCCCTGCAGGAGGAGAGCAATGCAAGCTTACTTCAGGAACCGCACTACCACACGCTAAAGCTCACATTTTTAAATTACCTGGAAGCAGGTGGCGTCAACAAGGCCGAAGGCGGCGACGGCGGCCCAGGCTGCCCAACCGGAGGGCTGCTTCCTGCCGCGCGCGGCGGCGAAGGCGACGAGCAGCGCGCCCGCGGGGAGCAGACGGAGCGCGGCGACGAAGAAGGGCCCGGTTTTGGGTATGACCCCCTTCATGGCCACCATGGCCGTGCCCCAGAAGAAGAAGGGCGACACCAGCGACGCCCACTCCCACCACTCCCTCCCCACGAGCGCCGCCGAGACCCCCTCCTCGTTCCCCTCCTCCCCGGCCTCCGCCTCGGGGGCCCGCGCGAGGAGGGGATTGGTTCCCGCGTCCGGGCGGTCGACGAAGCACTCGACGTCGGTGCCCGTTCCGACGCAGTCGACCGCGTCGGCGGCGGGCGGGGAGGGGGGTGGCGGCGTCTCGCGGCGCGCGGCCGCGAGGCGGAGGCGGAGGACGCCGCGTCGGGTGGGGGCGGAGGGGTGTTTAGGAGGGAGCGGCGGGTGAAGCGGCAGGACGACGAGGCGGGGCGACGCGGGCCATGCGGAGGTGGACATCTCGCCCGGGCGAGCTGGGGCGGTTCGGTCGGGTGGAGGCGTCGAGAGGAGCAAGGCGGCGGCGGCGGCCGGCACGAAAGGAGTGGCCGGGAAGAGCGGTGGAGTGGGATCTTTTGCCGTGCCGTGGCTCGGTTCCTGCCTGTCGCGGCTCTGCTCGTACGGCGCGCGGTGCGTGTGTGGTGTCGGCCGTTGGGCTTGGACTGCACGGGGCCGGCGCAGTGCGGCGCGGCCTGCTCACTTGCTCGGCTGGCCCTCGCACGCTGCCGTGGGCCCGTGAGTGGGTGCCTTCCAGTCCCATGGCCTCGCAACCCGCGAGTGCAAGTGGCTTCCAGCCAGCAAACGGTTGGAGCTTAGTGAATATCTATAGGCCTATTCTTTTTTACTGTGACTGATGGTTTTTGGTTGCGGTTGATGATTTTTTAGCTGTTTGTGATAGAGATTGTAGAAAGAGAGATACTCACTTGTGATTTTTGATGGTACAGATATTAGTTTTTTAACATATACTACAATTAACTTGTAAATCCCATCTTAAAAAAATACTCTATTTAAAAGTTAGTTACTGTAGCAAAAGCCAAAAGCGGCTTTTAGAAGCCGCAAAGAACATGCCCTATATTTATTCTGGAGTATTTCAATGTATAATGTTTCTGTAAGTATGTAGTATGTATTAATTGAGAGCGTGAAATATTTAAGATAATCACGCTATATATACATTGATTTAAGTCTCAAAAGGTTACATATATACAGTCTAACATGGCTAATGGGAACATATGACTAATATGAACACAATATAAGATTAATGTTAACTCAAGAATTTGAGTACAAAACACAAGGATGCGAGGTGTTCGGTAAACAAAGAGTCAGGCTAACACGCCCCCGCAGTCTGAGCGTCGGCAATGCGGACGTTCAGGCTGGATCTGAACTCCATGAAGATAGAGGTAGGCAATCCTTTGGTGAAGATGTCTATGAACTGTGATAACTTCGGTACATGAAGAATGCAGTCATGATCGAAGGCGATGTGCTCCCGATGATGCGATGGCTCGTGCTCGTGGACAATGGGCCAACGATGATGATCTGGCGTGATAACAACAGTAGACGGAGCACTCGAAAGACCGCGAAGGAGGGCTATGTTGACAAGCGTGCCGCGTCTTACCACGACATCATTGGAGGAAAGAAGGCGTCAGAGAGGTCAAAGCCAAGGCGGTGAAGTCCGGAGTCGAGGAACATCGATGGGTCAATAGGACGACGCAAACCGATCTATGATCGAAAAAAGTAGAAAAAATCCGATCTGAAAATGAGCAAGGAAAACTCTAATTAGTAACCGATCGGATGATCGATGACACGAGTTAAACTACGGGTTGCATAGCCCCCGGAAGAGATCATGGAAACAAGATCATCTTCCAGGGGCGGCGTGGTAGAAACTGTGGAGGCGGCGGCTCAGGAGCGGCACCGCTCTGATACTATGAGAGCGTAAAATATTTGAGACAACCACGCTATGTATGCATTGATTTAAATCACAAAGGGTTATACATATATAGCCTAGCATAACTAATAAGAACACATGACTAATATGAATATAACATAAAATTAATATAAACTTAAAAGATTAAGTATAAAACATAAGGATACAAAACGTCCCGTAAACAAAGGGTCATGCTAACACTAATGAACTACGCCACTGCAAGGTAATGGAATACACGGAGACATGTAGGCCCCAATGCAGGTGTATTATGTACATTAGGTAAGATTCATTAGTTCCAACATAGACATATGTACAAATTGTTTGCAACGCACAGTGTAGGAAGACACTAAGACCATGAATCACAAACTATTCTGAGAACTCTAGTAAGCCAATGAACGGTTTCATCTCATAATATGGGTTGCGCAGGGATATGAGTGTAGCTTCACTTGGTCGGGGCCTAGGTGGATGTTCTAGAGTATCAAGCTCTTCATTCTAGCAGCAGCTGCCTTACCTCAGCAAAAGCCATGAAATACTCCTGAGTCGTCATTGTCAACCATCACTAGTTCATCATGACGAGATAAGCCTGTCTTCTCATAGAACTCTGGCTTCTATACATCCCATTCTTTGACAATTTCCTCTACCCTGTCACACAACAGTTTGTCATTCTGAAGAATGTGCTTAGCATCTTCAACACCAACAGTTTCGCTCGCCTCTGTCAAGCTGAAAAGGACAAAAGGATAGCATGAGGGTCAAAAAACAGTGTTAACAGTAATAAAGTTCCCAAAGAGTACCCACAGAAGTTGAATAACGCAATGCCGACAACAGACGAACACCTGCAAATGCCAATCCTTTGGCTTTAGCATGGTCCATCAACAATTTCTTCTCTTGATGTTATCAAGTTCAAACTCCGCATCCTAGAAGCATTTCTACAAAATAAAAGAAAGGGTTCCAATCTAAGCTTGTTTTCTATGTTGATATCTTGTCAACCCTACACAGCATAGTAATTCTTTATCGAGGATAATAAGAAGATGCTCAGCTCCACCTGAACGAGCCTATATTCAAACCATAAAGCGAACAGTCACGGTGTACCACCCACTAGCATTGACAAAGCAAGGGGAAGAGAGCGATGGCGGATCTCAAACTGTGGGGTCATCCTTTATAATCTCAAGAATTTAATCGATTCATACAAAAATATCATCAGGAGAAAGGGTATTTTCAGAAGAAAAAAACACAGCTCGCACCTCCCTCCGCCACTCAGAGAGAGGCAGGGAGGATGAACAATGTAAATGACAAAAAATAGAAGCCATGAAAGGAAATAAAAGGCAATGATGTATGTAAAGAGACTAAAACTTATCAATTCCATGTGCATAAAACTCTCTGTTTTAGTATTCATAAACAACCTGCAAATAAAAACAACAATCAGAGCATGAGCAAACAATAATTTGTGTTCTTGTTTGCTAGGAAAATAGCAAGCAGAAAATGGCATACTGTAATGCAAGAAGAAAACACAAATACTAATGATGAAGATAGATGGTATTGAAGAAAATCACACGTACTTGTCACATGCAAATTTCACTAGTTTATTCTGAAATGTAGTTAATTCATCAACCTGCTTCGCCCCAAGGTCACCAAGCAAATTGATGAACCCAAACAAAAACATACCTTTATGCAGTATCCTTTTGACAAGTGCTGGTACAACACCCATTCCATTTTGCTTAGCCTCAACAACGAAATCTTTTGAGTTTCTTTAACTCCTCTGTTGCAAACACATATCGAGCGTATTATTTTCACTTTCCAAGAAGCATCAAATTAGTGACTCAAATATAAATACCTTACCAAGAGACAAATAAATCTTGAAACGTGGCTTGTGGTTGGCTCTCGTAAAGACAGTAAAGGCAGTAAAGCCTAGCCAATCTTTGAGGTAGAGAACTTTGAGAAGTCATATGACCTGAAATACACAAGTGAAAATAGTTCAACAATGACTATGAAAGGATTATTTGTGGATACAGTGCCAACTTTCAGGAAGCCATAGCCTACCGATGCAATGCAAAAAGAGGGATGCATGAAAACACCCGAGTTCATCTTAGGTCTGCCTTCAAAGATATAAGAAAAATTCTTTGCCATTCACACTCCCTTGAAATCGATGAATGCAAAAGGAGACATAGCCTACCGATACAAGGGCAGAAGAGGGCGCCTAGGGCCGATGAACTCACACCCCCGACGGCGGGTTCCCGATTGGGACTAGTGGTGAAGGACGGCGGCCGGCAACAGAAGGGTCCGGCGCCGACGGCGGGCCAAAAGCCCAGGCGCTCGCTCGGGTAAATGGGGCGGTGGCTGTATATTCCCCGGTGCGGCGTGTGTGAGAACCCTAAACCCTAAAAACAAATTAATTAACCAACAACACGGCTATTAAGAAGACAATTGATATGTCAATAGAAATATTAACATTTAAAATAGAACTATTAACAGATTTAACTATCCATTGTATAATTAAATGAGAATATATTATCAACACTCTGAATAACAAAATGGATTCAATTACAATAACAAATCTTCACAAATAAATTTCCAATACATAATTTCATTTCAGATTTACATAAGCATAAAGATTTCAACCCAATGATTACAAATACAAATTACCTCAAAACTACATCTAACTCCATAACTTCATATCCCCGCAACCAGGCAAACAAACCAAATGCTTGTATTATTAAGTTAGCCAAAACTAGAAAGACAATAAATCTAAAATGAAATTGAGTATTAAATTGCTGTCAGAAATCTATCTTTATAAACTTTGCACATGGGCAAAACATGCATAGAGATACCAAGATTGTCCGGGGCCAATCGGCATCATCTCGCGTATATAGATTTCTATCATCGGACGGTAAAAACTTACCTTACCTTATCCTTCCCTGATGAGTCATACCATGCAAGGCATGCACACAGCCACGTTGAGGGCCACGTGCCACCACAAGACAGCCATAAAAGAAATCAAGCTCATAAGAACTGATAGAGAGGAGAAGTAAGGACTCACTGCCGTAACACACCACTAGGACTCAATGCCAAAGATTGGTAATAGCTATCGAAGACTACTAGTGCCATCCCAAGCCCCACTATAGCAAGTCTCCCTCCTACAGCCAAGCATTCAAGCCAACACTAGCCAGCCTGCGGCCAAGAGGCAACAATGCTCCTTCAAAACCATCCTCACACCAGCCAACACAGAAGAATAAGACACATCACACCACCCATAGCCACCAGTGAGATTGCAGACTCGTTGCCCAGAGCCCACGGCCCAAAGTTCATTGCCATAGCAAGAGGACAGAGAGCTGCCCTCAACCATCACAGAGACGCATTAGGCAAGTCACTGCCACAACACTACATCACCATACCACCACACAGAACCCTCACGGGTTACCACCAGACAACAAATAGCCAAGAATAACATCGCCCATTTAAACCCCTCCCACCAAGACTCAACCTAGCCGAAAAGGGGAAGTCAAGAAGGAGCCATAAGACCGAAGTACAACTGGTGAGTGTCACGCCCAATAGGTACTTCCAGAAGATAGCCATACCACCATCTCTTCTCCAACTTTCAATAGCTTCAGGACTTGTTCTTCAGTGAGCATTATAAAGTTGTATACTCCTTTCTTCACAGATGGACAACAAGAGTGTTGGTTTCTGCTCTATCTTGGCTTTAATCAAATTTGCCTCTTCCCTCTTCTTCTTGTATCGACAATCAGCAGTGTAGTCTCCAAAATTTTGACACTCAGAACACTTAATATAACTTCTATATATTGTAGCATGGTGACATTCTTTTCTACAGGTAAAATATTTGATTCTTAGCTTGTTTCGGTTGTAAGAGGACTCACATTGCATTACTTTTTCTCCACAACCAGCAGTAAAGTCACGGCCTTGACCAAAATTGCGGCCACCTTGACCACGACTACACCAATTGCTAGAACCACGACCACTTCTTTGACTTAGATTTGCTTCCCGCCAATTTTTTATTTTCTACTTTTGCTTCATTTGTTACTAGCAATGCTTAATCAATCCTGGTCTTACACCCTTTAAGTAACCCCTCATGAGCTTTGAGAGACCCTGTTATCTCTTTTATTTTCATATCTTCAAGCTTGCCTGAATACAGGAGAGTTGTGACCACCAGTATGAATCTTTCAGGCAAGACTCGTAGATATTTCTCGACAACCACAGTTTCTTCCAATTTGCCTCCAAGAGATCAAATCTCATTAACCACCGCAGTTAATTTTCCTGCAAACTCATCCATCGACTGAGTTTGACCCATATGCAGTGTCTCATATTCTCCTTGAAGAGTTTATAGCTGAACTTTGTTTACTCGATCTACTCCTTTATGCATAGTCCAAATAGCAATCCAAACTTCTCGTGTTGTATCTTTTCTGACAAGTTGACTGAGCATCTAGTCGGGTATGGCAGCGTAGATGGAGCTAACGCAGTTTGACCGGTCTTCACGTCGACTTCTTTAACTTTTCCTTTTGGATTGACCTTTTCATTAGCGTCGATTGGATCAGCTACAACGTCCCATATTTATTGGGCACATATATTCACCCGCATCTTTTATATGCCATGCCGGGTAGTTCTCTAAATTGAGAAGTGGATACGAAAGGGAATTTGGTTCTTCTTTCATTATCGACGAAGATCCGTCTTCTGCCATGAGCTGCTCCTTCTACAATCAATCAACAACCTACTTTGATACCAGATGATGAAAGCTTCAAACGAAAAAACAATCGCTCTGCAGAAGGTTGAAGTAACTCTTCGGACAGTTCCGAAGATGCTCACTTTGCTGATCGGACTGGTCCAATCGTATTTTATGAAGATCGGACGGTCGCAAGAGCAGTCCGAATGTCCCCGTTTGATCTAACTAGCTCGATCGATTTTTATGAAGATCGGGTGCTTCTGAAGTGTAGTTCGAACCTTTTCCGCTACTCGAAGCGGTCTAATGAAGATCGGACGGTGTAGCTTTGCATGCTGTTCGAATTGGTCTGAATCTTTATGCTGATCGGAACAATCCGATGATGATCGGACGGCTCACCTCTGGCTATTGTTCGCCCTAGTCCAAACGTTTTCACTTGATTGGATCCGTCCGATGATGATTGGACGATCCTGTCTTATTCCCGGTTGTTTCCTTTTGTTATTTGAATCTGGTGGTGACAAGCCGACAATACAAGACACTTGAGCAATGGAATAAACATAAGTCACTTGAGCAATGGAAAAAACACTAAGTCTTTTGATAGTGCTCAAATCATCACATCTTTTCTTTGGTTTTCTCTTCTGTTTATACATAAGGTTACATGTTACATATCAGATTATGACTAGAATTCAGAGTTCGACTCTGACTTCAACTCTAAAAACGAATTTGGCATGATTATTTCCAACAAGCGGTAGGAAAGACATTTTTATTGCTGCGACTATTCGTCGTTACAAACTGAGAAAGATATGGGCCGACATTTGACGGCAGCTTACATACACTTGCAGGTTACAGCTTATTTCTACATCATATATAACCAAATGGCGAATCATTCACTTGAGCTCCTATCAATCCTTGCAAACCATGTTCCTGAATCCTGATCGATTTGCCGCATACCCACTCCCCGGTATGGACTGTGCTCCCCTCTCTTAAGTGATTACTTTGGTGTCAGGACATACATCTTGCAATCATGCGGCGCCACCGAAGCTGATATTTTCCCCTGAGCCGAGAACGACGAGTGCTGCGTTGGAGATGGAAGTTGTTGTCATGAACCCTGAAAACTGAATTCTGAACCGTGGCTACTGGATGAACTCTGAAGAAAGCGAGCTTACCGCCCATAGATCACGAGCAGTGACAGCTGCGGATGCAGCGAGCCCAATGTTTGACCAGAGTGCAGTGATGGTGGCCTGGTACCCCTTCCTGTTCCATAGAACCACGGCCTTCCTGTTGTTGCTGAGCGGGCCTGCCCAAACCTACAGACATCTTAAGTCTGTCAGTTTCAGAACCATGCTAAGGATGCACTGTGCTTGTGCTGTGGGACAAATTGCTTCTTGAAAGCCACCAATGCAAAGGTTGAGGAATACCTCCAAGTCGTTGTCAGATTGTACTTTCTTTCCTTGGACGCCTAGTCCATCTGTTCGGAAAGTCGCAGTATGAGTACACTGAAAAATTCCAAAAGGACGGTTACGTATGCGAAAGAGAAGAGGCATGCCTTGGTTGACGGCAATGACCTCCCGGTTGCTGAGTATGTCCTTCGTCTGCTGGTTCATCGATCGCACGTCGCACCCGATTAGAAGAGGAGCCTGCACAATTCAAACCAGGTTTGCAGTGAGGAGATGCAAAGAATAAAATAAAAAAACATTGCAACAGCATCGTCAACACAGAGAAAAAATAAGTACCTTGGCGAGTGCCCAGATGCTGAAGTGTGAGCGGTACTCCGCTTCAGACATCCCACCGTTGCCCACTTCAAGCATGTCAGGATCTGAGATCGAAGCGCGACATCATCTATTGATTAGTTGGAAGCTCTCAAATGGTTTAGGCCCTCTAGGAGCAGACTCATCTGAAACTCTTACCATTCCATCCACCAGGTCCGGCATAGGAGGCCCATCTGTCGTTCTGGTCTGCACGGGATGTCATACTGAAGTAACAGCGTAATTGTGGTCAGTCCTATCAATTTCAGTAATTATGTGAGCAGAAGTTCAGAGGAGATGAAATGAGCAGCACCTGCCCCAGTGGTCGGCGATGTCGTGAGTTGTTCTCCAGCTGTTGCCAATGGCGCTTGCCCACGTAGCAGGATTTTCTGTCCCCCTAAACAGCAAAAACACAGGATGAGTGATTCAAAAACACTTTTTTTCTCAACCATCTAGTCAAAATATGTTATGGCGAGCAAACTCACCAGTCACACAGAGAGAAGAAGATGTTCTTCCCATAGGTCCTCAAGGCATTGCTCATTTTAGTGTATCTGCATTGGCCACGAGAATTTACTCAGAACGCTTACACATAAAGCCCAATGTGTTCGTCGTGTGGAAGTTTGAGATATTGTTCTCACTTACCTTTCCTTGATGCTCCTGCCAGCATCGTTGCAGTTGTCGTACTTCAGATAATCAACTCCCTGGTATTGAGAGGGCAAGAATTAGAAGAATATCAGAATCAGGGTGTCACTGTGTCGGTGTTGATTTGGCATCAGCCATCAGGTAAGCATTTGTAAGAGGTTTACCCAGGAGGAGAAGGTTTTCACATCTTGCTCTTCGTGATCAAGTGATCCTGGCATTTTCTTACTGCACGTTCGTGTCCTGCAATTCAGAGTGACTTTAGTTTCAGGTTCATTTTGAAAATATGTTTTCAGGTTCATTGTCAGTTTTTCATTACTAAATACAAATTCTAGTTTGATTGGGCTAATGAGGAATTTTACTCCAGGATGAGACCAAATAAGCATTCTTGTTATGATAAATTAGATAGCTAGCATACCCTGCATCACTGTAGATGCCAAGCTTCAACCCTTTTGCATGCACGTAATCTGCAAGCGCCTTGATGCCAGAGGGGAATGTATGTCTATTTGGAACAAAGTTACCCTGAATGGTAGTAATGCAACCTTGTCAATACAGATGATAGTAAAAATTTGTTAGGTTTTCACAAAGAGAAAAATGATGAAAGTGCTTATTTGGTCATTGAGATGCCTAGCAGTTGCACAGGCATTACAAAACTTCTAAAGACTGCTATTTTAAATTCTCCACTTCTACAAATTCTAATACTGACACATTAAAATCATTAGTATCTACAAGCAAATTTTTACTTCTGGATAATGTAGTTGTTAACTATTAGTTCCTGTCCAAAATTTCTTGAAGTTCATAACCAAATTAGACGAATTTCTTGAACTCGTGTCCTACAAATATACTTTTGCAGTTGCACTGACGATAATGCTGAAAATGATGGGGGTGGTTAGCATTGCTTAATTTTTATCTCCTTACCTGGTAGTCCCTGTCAGATTCTGCCCAGCAATCATCTGAAAAGAAGAGATGGAAAACATTTGAGCTATGAATTACTTATCGTTAAAACAAAACGTTTTTGTCCAAAGTATCGTGTGAAATAGGGTTCAGATAGCCATCCGTACCAATGTTAACATATTCGTAACCCAATTTCGCCAGACCGGTGTTGACCAACGCATCAGCTGAAAGAAAGGGGAAACAATTAGAGCAGTCTTAGGATCTCACATGCTTCTATTACAGTATACTCTAAAACAGCTTGGATTGATTTTGATGTCCATTTGGGCCACAAAGATTGACTGATGATATGATTAATGTATTCAGTCATAAAAAGCCTGATCTAGATTTGCATGTGTCAATCTGCAGGCCATTGCAGCATGGTACGTAATAACATGTCAAAAGCACATACGAGAAGTGGTTGGACTGGACCGTACGTGCACTGAAGAACTGAAAGGGAGACGCCATGGATGCAGGTAAGAGCTAGCCATAGGCGTAAGACTTTGACAAGGGGAGCAGGAGTGAAGTGTACCTGTTTCCCTGATGATCTTCTCGTTGATCCCGCAGTGGAAGTGGTTCCAGCTATTCCACCTAACACAATTCGTCACCAGAATTAAATTACTGGAAGAATTTGGACCCCGTGATGCATCGACGCTGACGCTTACCACATTTTTTTCCTTGTATCAGTTACTAGTTGCGACGTCAACCGAAACAAAGACAGCACCGACATGGATTACCAGATGGTTAAAAAAGAAGTTGCAAGTCGTCTGATTCGTCATGAACAATGAAACGGAAGTACAGTGACGCAGTTCGAAAAGATTAAGTCTTCTTTCTTGCACAGTTTAGGTTGTAATGTTGTATAGTTAAATATGTCAGCACAAGGACAGAGAGGCTAAATGGCCGAGCACAAAGGGCATCTGGGGAAAGGAAAGGATGTATACATGTATTATTCGAATATTTTCTTTTAAACAATTACTTCAATTTATAATCATTAAATTAGAGATTCAACGATTTTTTTAGTCCCAGTTCATTTGGAGCCAAAATAATCTGAAACTTCACTACAAGTGACATAAGAAACACTGAATCCTCACGAAAGCTTTGTTCGTGCGCATAGCAGTGCTCGTCGAGACGTCGACGACATGCCATAGGGGCTGGTTCATAGTGATTTTTGGCTTTTTTAACTTTAGTTTTAGTTTTAGCTTATAAATAGTAACAACTCTTAAAAATTTATAGAGAATGATATTTACGTGTGATTTTGATCGATATAAGTAAAATCATTATATATATACTATAATTGATCAGTAGATTTCGTTTTAAAAAGACACATCATTTAAAAACTGACACCGTAAAAAGTCATTTGTCATAGAAAAACAGCTTTTAGACACCGGTACAAACCGGCCATATTCCGCTGCTACAGTAGTAGTACCAGTTTCCATGCAGGAAAAAAAAAGGTTTTCTCGGCGCGGACAAACCGTAGCCGTGCAGGAAGGGACGGAACAAAAGGAGCTTCGTGATGAAAGCAAAGCTTAAAAGTTAAAGACGAGCCAGCAAGATCAGGCTCTGCGCCTTTCGCGTATGACATATTCTATGCTTGCTGAAATCGTCTTGGTTGTTTAGCTCCTCGGCCGCATCGATCGATGCCGAGCAGAGCACCGATTGGTTTTGTTAAACGAACTGTTTGTCTCGGGTCGTTTGAATCGCGGAACGTGCAGACAAGATTAGAGAGAGGAAGAAGGGAAGGCTCAGTGGCAGCAATGGTGTCGGCTAGAGTGTGTACCCCATCTGCGGCGTCCTGCCGAGGCCGTTCTCGAGCGCGCGCCGCCGCGCGAGCCGCGTCCGCCACGCCGCCCGCAGCTCCTCCGTCACGTTCCCTGCCGGCGCCACCCTGGCGCCCGCCGCCGCCGTCCACGTGGCAGCCATCGCGGCCACCACGAGCAGGAGGAGGAGGAGCAGCGACGACGAGCTCGAGGCGCGCGCCATGGCTGGCTAGCTGCTCTGCTGCTGCTGAACAGAGCAGCAGCGGTAACTTTGGAGTGTTGGGATGGGATGGTGTGGGGGCAGGAGGCGCGCGTTATATAGGGCTGTACCCACGGCCCCGTGGGGCCCGCTGCTGCGTTTTTTTATTTTTTTTGTTGGAAAAAATAAACGTATTTTGCGTTCACTCTTTCGCCTCAGGTCCACCGATTAGACAGCGCGACGGGTGCGCTCGAATGGGCTCTTAATGGTTCTTTGCTCCGCTATATTAAATTTTTAAATAAAATCTACTATTTAATTATAATATATACTATACCAATTCTAGTTATACCGACTAAAATTACATACGACTATCTCTCTTCGTAATCTTTTTTTTATCAACAACTAGAATTCCAAAGCCATAAATAACAACAAAAAAACCCTCACGTTAAAAATAATACTCGATCATATACGAGTTTTTATGGGGCTAGCTATAGGTGGTGGTGGTGTACTGTTGTTCATATAGTATCTATTATAATCAATTTTTAGACATTATCTAGAACTCGAGATATAAAATAAACAAGATCGCTGAGCAAAAGTGATGAAAATTTATTAAACCCTAATTATGTGATTAAGCAAAATCCGTAAGCAAATTAATTAACCAAACTTTCCTGATCACAAATTTGATGCCCTAGCTATATCAGATGAATTAAATCAAATCTAAACTTGTAAACAAAAATTTAATCCAAACTTAAAAGCTCTGCATGCATGAACCTCAAGCGTAACATAAAAGAAAATTACTTAGCCTTTACTAATTACCTCATTAATTATCTTTGTCTCTCTCCTCATGCACAAGGTCCACGTGAGCTACTATAAAATAATAGCTTGTTTGCATGGCAAGTGTTCTCACGTTGCTTTCAATGGATAAAGGTGCTGCTGCTATCTCTGTTGATTCAATATCTCTGCTACTCCTTTGCTTTGATGGATGTAAACTTGAGTCACGGCCTTGGTTTGTCTTGATCTTGCATACAGACGGAGAAACCAATTGACTGCCGAATAGATCCACGATCGAAGCAAAAGTACAACGCCTGCGATGGTTATTAGATGAACAAAACGCACCGCCGCAATTTTGTTTTCTTCAAAAATCACCGCCGCCGGCCTCCTTCTTTCTTGCTGAAACAAAACCACTTTTCAAACAAAATTTTGAATTCTTACTCTTCTTGGTTCTTGCTTGATCCTTAGCCATCTCAGCCCAATCCCGCACCCAACCGAACCCAGCCCAGCCCAACCTCGCTGCCGACCAGCTCCCAACGAAGATTTTTCGCGCAGATCGCATTCATCGTTCGAAAATATCCCCGCCATCGCCATCGCTTTCTTCGCGCCGCCTCGCGCCTTCTCACGCCTGCGCGCCCTGCCAGCACCTTCCCCACCTGTCAGCCACCGTACGAGCCCCTTAATTGCTCCCCCACCTCTGTCACACCTCCCCGCCAAAAGCCAGTCGCCGCCGCAGCCCTTTTCTC
This sequence comes from Melocanna baccifera, assembly GCA_036346265.1. Taxonomy (NCBI): domain Eukaryota; kingdom Viridiplantae; phylum Streptophyta; class Magnoliopsida; order Poales; family Poaceae; genus Melocanna; species Melocanna baccifera. The sequence goes on from CM070704.1 coordinate 3,261,471, forward strand.
CCCCTCGGCCGACTCCCCTCTCACAGCCGACCCGACCAGCTCTGACATTCTTGACCGCCGCCAAATCCTCTCTGACACCAGCCTTAACTCGCCCCTACCAGCTACCCTACCTACCCACGCCAGCTCGAGCTTCTCCCGCAAGCACCACTCGCCTCCAGGACCAGGGCAAGCCGGAACCACCTCCCTGCGCCTATTTAAACCCCGGCGCCCCTTCCATTCGAATACACGCACCCTCAGCAACCCCCAACCTCGCCCGATTGCACTCAAATCCCCTCAGCCGCCCGGAACCCCGCGGACACCCGAGGTGATTTCAATTTGCAATTTCTCAATTTGATTGATTATATTGCAATTCCCTTCGGCTAGAGCCTCCCGGGAACCCTAGTATCACCTCCCTGACCTTTCCCGTAGCTCCCATGGCCTCCCCTATCCTGTCAGCATGCGCCGCCGCCTGGCCATGGCTGGCCACCATGGACAGCCCAAATCGAGCATTCCCCGGCCAAGCCACAGACACCACTAGCTTCTCTGAGCTCCCCTAATGCTTAAAAGCGAATAGATTCGTCCCAAAAACCATTAGACGACTTTGCTTCGTCCGAAAATCGATTTTGGTTCACGACGCCACCGCCGCGTCATTGGAGAGCTAGTGGCCGTCGATCCCAAAAATGGAAACCTCGTGGCCTCCTGAGTCCAACGCTACCCTCCGAAGCCGTCGCGAAACTCCCTAGCTCCATCGCCGCTCGCCGCTTCCTCCTCTATCTTCGGCTCGATTCGATCGGCGGAGGTAGACGACGACGGCAATGTGGCTTAATCTCAGCCCTCGGTGCCCAAGCCATCCGGCAGCCGTTAAAGCCCCCGCGCGCGGATCGTTCGATCGGGATCGTGCGGCAGCCGCTTCTGTGGCGTTAGTGGCCGCCCAAGAGCCGTGGCCCGCGTGTGCAAGCGCGCGCGTGCGCGCGTTAATCCGGCCGAGCCGGTTCCCTCGTGCCGGATCCGATCGAACCCGACCGACCTGGCCCGACCAAGTCAACTAGCCCAAGCCCGAGGAACAGTAACCGAACCCGAGGAACAGTACTCGACCGAGCCCGATGAACAGTAAACCCTAAAATCGAGTTTATACTCGTTTGAACCAGTTCGATCCCACGAGTCCATTTCCGAGGCCCATTTCCCCATACCAAGGTCCTTTCAGCCAGAACCCTTTAATTTAGGCTTTTATCGGAATTTTATTTTTGTTTTTGGTCCGATTTCAGTCCTTTTAAAAACGGGCCTAATTTTTGTTTATTTTACGCTAGCCTCCAACGCCGCCGACCCATCGACGCAGGAGGAGGAGACGTCAATCCCGGTTCAAGACTCTACTGAAAACGAATTAATTGAAGTAACTGATCAGCAGCGCACGTTGCACATATTTTTGAACATATTGATCCTACACTTCCTGAATTATTTAATTTAATTTGATATCGTAATGGGAGTGCACTTGTAGGATCGATTCACACTAAGATAGGTAATCAGAGGAGGGTGAATGATTGCGGAAGCTAAAAAACAATTTTTAAAACTCCCATAAACACAGAAACTATTTAAGCCTCGTTTAGATTTCTGGACAGAACACTGAACCCTCACTAAAACCGATCTTAATAAAAAAACTGTAACTCCGATTGACTTCAAACTTTGTTAGAATAAACTAGATAAAATTATTGAACTAACCCAACTGGAATTACGTCAAACAGAGGTCTAGAACTCGAGATATAAAATAAACAAGATCGCTGAGCAGAAAGTGACGAAAATTTATTAAACCCTAATTATGTGATTAAGCAAAATACGTAAGCAAATTAATCAACCAAACTTTCCTGATCACAAATTTGATGCCCTAGCTATATCAGATGAATTAAATCAAATCTAAACTTGCAAACAAAAATTTAATCCAAACTTAAAAGCTCTGCATGCATGAACCTCAAGCGTAACACAAAAGAAAATTACTTAGCCTTTACTAATTACCTCATTAATTATCTTTGTCTCTCTCCTCATGCACAAGGTCCACGTGAGCTACTATAAAATAATAGCTTGTTTGCATGGCAAGTGTTCTCACGTTGCTTTCAATGGATAAAGGTGCTGCTGCTACTCTGTTGATTCAATATCTCTGCTACTCCTTTGCTTTGATGGATGTAAACTTGAGTCACGGCCTTGGTTTGTCTTGATCTTGCATACAGATGGAGAAACCAATTGACTGCCGAATAGATCCACGACCGAAGCAAAAGTACAACGCCTGCAATGGTTATTAGATGAACAAAACGCACCGCCGCAATTTTGTTTTCTTCAAAAATCACCGCCGCCGGCCTCCTTCTTTCTTGCTGAAACAAAACCAATTTTCAAACAAAATTTTGAATTCTTGCTCTTCTTGGTTCTTGCTTGATCCTTAGCCATCCCAGCCCAATCCCGCACCCAACCGAACCCAGCCCAGCCCAACCTCGCTGCCGACCAGCTCCCAACGGAGATTTTTCGCGCGGTACTGCTGTTCACCGTCCGAAAATATCCCCTACCACCACTGCTTTCTTCGCCCGCACGCCCTCTCGCGCCTTCTCGCGCCTGCGAGCCCTGCCAGCACCTTCCCCACCTGTCAACCACCGTCAGGACCGTGCCGTGAAATTTGAAGGCCCTGTACAAAGCTCTAAGTGAGGTCTAAACTAAAGTACCAAATATAGCCAAAATAATGTATGTATTGTAGAGCAAATACGATATATCAAGAATAGTACCTTTTGAACTCTTGGTTTGCATAATCTTTACTTGAATAACATCATTCTCTTAGTGTTCTTTGAAATAAAATCTTCAATAATATGCTCATAATTAATCTTCTCCAGCAATCCACTCTCAAGTGCTATCGTAGCCAAACTATTAAGTCTTTCTTATGTCATTGTAGAACGCAAGTATGACTTCAATAGCTTCAACTTAGAAAAGCTTCGCTCCGCTAATGCAACAGTCATAGAAATGGTCAATAAAATTCTATATGCAATAGCTACATTGGGAAAACAATCATACCGCTTTAGAAACTTAAGAATTTCAAGAGGATCCATATTTTCTTTTGGAATGAAATCTTGAAGAAACCTCAATACATGGATAATTGGACTTTGCCAAAAAAACGACACTGCATCACATCGCGCGAGCCTCTCGCCGCCCTTGGCCTCGAGCCCTCGACGCGAGGCAAAGAACACTCTTGCATTGTTGCATATGACTTGCATTGTTGCACCAGTGCGGTTCAGAAATGCATCATGCAAGTGTCGAACTAGACAGTCGCTTGCCCCGGTTCGCCAAGCTCGCACCTTCGATGTATGTCGCATGCAGTAACACAAGATTTGGAAGGGCCATATACACTTGTATATACACTACTCCTAGCTAGTCTGCGATTACATGCAATTACTAAGACCGAGAGCCTAGAGGCTAGAAGATGTAGTGAAGTTTTACACACCGCGCCCCGAGGCCTCTCGCGCGACGCCGCCCTTGGCCTCGAGCCCTCGGCGGAGGCGAGCAAAGACGGCGTCCTCCGCTAGTCCCGCGCGAGCCTCGCGAGCGCCGCCCAGTCTCGGACGGCCTCCGTGTGAATAATTGAATATCGTCCGAGCCCCAAGCGTCCAAGGCTCCAAGCGTTCGAGCTTCCACCTTCCAAATAACTATGCGTATTCAATATGCGCGCGTAGAATACTGACCAATGAAGCCGGGCGCCACACACACGCCGAGACACGCCGAGAAGCGCCACTGAAGGGGCCTGTCTGATCGCACCACTCGCACGCCCTGGCGGCCCGACCACCGTCTGCCCCTTAATTGCTCCCCACCTGTCACACCTCCCGCCAAAGCCGATCGCCGCGCGGAGCCTTTTTCTCCCCTCGGCCGACTCCCCTCTCACAGCCGACCCGACCAGCTCTGACATTCTTGACCGCGCAAATCCTTTCGACACGACACCTTTAACTCACCCTGCGGCTACCCTACCTACCGCGCACTGAGCTTCTCCATAAGCACCACTCGCCGCGGGACGGGCAAGCGAACCGCCTCCCTGTGCCTATTTAAACCCCGGGGCCCCTTCCATTCAAATACACGCACCCTCAGCAACCCCCAACCTCACCCGATTGCACTCAAATCCCCTCAGCCGCCCAGAACCCCGCGGACACCTGAGGTGCTTTCAATTTGCAATTTCTCAATTTGATTAGTTATATTGCAATTCCCTTCGGCTAGAGCCTCCCGGGAACCCTAGTATCACCTCCCTGACCTTTCCCGAAGCTCCCATGGCCTCCCCTACCCTGTCAGCATGCGCCGCCGCCTGGCCATGGCCGGCCACCATGGATAGCCCAAATCGAGCATTCCCCGTCCAAGCCACAGACACCACTAGCTTCTCTGAGCTCCCCTAATGCTTAAAAGCGAATAGATTCGTCCCAAAAACCATTAGACGACTTTGCTTCGTCCGAAAATCGATTTCGGTTCACGACGCCACCGCCGGCGATCGCTGGAGAGCTAGTGGCCGTCGATCCCAAAAATGGAAACCTCGTGGCCTCCTGAGTCCAACGCTACCCTCCGAAGCCGTCGCGAAACTCCCTAGCTCCACCGCCGCTCGCCGCTTCCTCCTCTATCTTCGGCTCGATTCGATCGGCCGGAGGTAGACGACGACGGCAATGTGGCTTAATCTCAGCCCTCGGTGCCCAAGCCATCCGACAGCCGTTAAAGCCCCCGCGCGCTGATCGTTCGATCGGGATCGTGCGGCAGCCGCTACGCGCGAGCGTTAGCTAGGCCGGCCCAAGAGCCGTGGCCCGCGTGTGCAAGCGCGCGCGTGCGCATGTTAATCCGGCCGAGCCGGTTCCCTCGTGCCGGATCCGACCGAACCCGACCGACCTGGCCCGACCGAGTCAACTAGCCCGAGAAACAGTAACCGAACCCGAGGAACAGTAACCGACCGATCCCGATGAACAGTAAACCCTAAAATCGAGTTTATAGTCGTTTGAACCGGTTCGATCCCACGAGTCCATTTCGAGGCCTATTTCCCCATACCAAACTCCTTTAGCCAGAACCCTTTAATTTAGGCTTTTGTCGAATTTTATTTTTGTTTTTCAGTCCGATTTCAGTCCTTTTGAAAACGGGCCTAATTTTTGTTTATCTTACGCTAGCCTCCGACGCCGCCGACCCATCAACGCAGGAGGAGGAGACGTCAATCTCGGTTGAAGACTCTACTGAATACGAATTAATTGAAGTAACTGATTAGCAAGGTAAGTCGCACATATTTTTGAACATATTGATCCTACACTTCCTGATCTATTTATTTATGTGTATTTTCATTATGTTACTTTCATTCTATTATCTCTTGTACAGTAAATATTTTAGAATGACTTGATAATAGTTAAATCCTACCACCCGAAAAGCCCAATTTAACTTGACGACCACATTCACCTTGACAAGACTTAGTTACATAAAATAATACGCTATTATCACATCAATGTAGTGTAGGAACCACATTATGTTATGTTGAGATCTTTGGCTTTGGTCTAAAATTTTGAAAAGTTGGAACTGAGGTAAGTGAGGATCGCAGAGATGGATCCGAAGATCTTACCCTAGGTTGGAGGCTGGTTGTGGAATGGTGGCAGCACAGTGGGTACTGAATATGGGCTTGTGCTTGGTTGATGCCTCAGGTAGAAATGTAAGGACTAGACCCTTGTGCTAAATGAAAGACATAGTAATCGCCCAACCACAAGCGTTGATCTATTCAAACCTGGCTTAGTAACTGCTCAACTTCTATTGAACCTCTGCAATTGGAAAAGTGAGTCGGAGGGCGAGTCTGTATAAGAGGTGGTTAACTATACAACTATAGGACTGCGATGAGGCGGACGAGGCCCGTGGGGTCATCCGAGCTCATCGAGATTAAACACCTACTGGGCAGAGTCTAAATAAAGGATTGAGCAGTGAACATCCTTGTTTTCTTAACTCTGTTGCGGGAGTTAAGAAATCTTGTGGGTAAAGTAGGGCAGCTTTGCAAAGCTATCATAAATGGTGTTCGAGCACGCCGTGCTTCCGGTAAATGAAGCTGTGTCTAATGGGTGAATCTAATAATAAGGCATAAGTAGTTTTGATAATGGCTTGGTAGAGTTGAATTTGAATATACAAGTTTGAGAAAACCCCTGAAATTTTAAAAGGAGTTCTTTCAAAGATCTTTTATTTTGTTTCAGGACAAAATTTGCATCCACATAAAATAATAAACCTGTCTTCCCTTTTTACTTGTTATACCAAGCATGTAGTTAATGTTAAGCTCTGTGTGACTTGTTGAGTACGGTGGTTGTACTCATACTTGCTAAAAACATAATCAGAAACCGCAAATCTTGAAGAAGCAGGAGAAGACGACGAGATGGTACTCTACGAAGTTGACGAAGCATGGAATTAGGGTTGTGCTCCGCTTAGGCGTGCCTGTGGCATCTTTTGTGTAATGTATCTAAAGGCCGTAGGCCTAGCTACGATACTTGGCTTCTAGCCCTTATATTGCAATAAAGTCTGCTTTTACTCTTAAGCTTGTGCTGGCATTGTTATACACTCGCTGGATGTACTCGCAGTTGAACAGTCCTGGGCAGCTGCGAGGGTTTCATAATGCTCCTAGAAATGGGGGTGTTACACTTCCTTCCAGAATCATGGCCAGACACAACAAGCCGCCGCCAACAACTATTGATTATCTAGTCGCTCACGTTTCTTCAATCAAACGTCGTGGCTAAACAAAACAGCTACCACAGCTCTCAATCTTTCCAAGAAAAATCACGACGCTACAGAACAAGCAGCCGACCTCCAATTTTTTTCTTCTCGTGCAAAAAGCTCACGACGCACACCAAAGAAAAGAATTGTATTCAAATGCAAAGCTTGGCCAAAACTCACCGTCTAACAGCCAGCCTCCATCTTTTTCTCTGAATAGTGCCGCTATGTCTCTCCAATTCTTCTAGTCGCTCGGTGATTTATTTTTCTCCCGTGGAAATCACAGCGCCGCACCGCCTGCACTTCTTTTTCTTTCTGGCCGCACTGCTTCTTTTCTCCGCCCGATCAATGTAGCATCGCCTGGACCGAAACGAAGATCTTCACGGCCGCCTCAAAGCATACAGCCGAGATACACAGCCGCCGGAATGAAACGCTAGCGATGTAATCTTCTTTTTTTTATTCTTTCAAAAAGGCCACGGCCAAACAAAGGCCGCAAGCCCTCAATATTTTCTTACAAAAGTCACACCAAAAACAGCTGCTAACCCTCTCTATTTATACTCCTAAAATCCTCAACCTACTCCAATACGTCATCAACCCTAATACAATTCATCCTGGACCTTTTTGCCTCAACCAGACTTTTGACCCACTAATTTTCAAGGGACCTGAAACCCTTTCTAACACGGGTTTTCACTTCCGATTTTTTCAGCCTCCCACGTGTCGAAGCCTCCAGACCGCACCTCATGTATCTTCTCCACGCATCATCTCTATGCGCATTGTTCTCTAGCCTGAATATCTCGCCTGACATCCTTGACCGATAGGACCTCAGTTCCTCCCTGAACTTAGTCCCGAAACCTCAGTTCCACCCGAACCTAGTTTCAGTCCCGTCATCGACCATGTTCCGCCTCAAGCAATACCTGCACATAAATAACACGCAACCGCGTACGAGCACAAGTCCACGACTTGACTCAAGTCAATCCGCACAATATCTCACACGAGCGTATCATGCAACATACGACAATCCGTACACGCAACATACGACAATCCGTACACATATCATAACCAACGTTGTCAATTATTCATCATCTAACTTAGATCAGGCACATGGTCTAACAGCACTTTAAAAAAATAAGAAAAGAAAGATATCGAAATGGTTGGTCTGGCTAGCCAGTGACTTCACTAACGCGAAACCCATTTCCTCTCTAAGGGAAAGCAAAAGGCAATTCTTTTTCTCTTTTTTTCCTCCTTTTTGTTTTCTTTTTCTTTTTCACACCATGTATCTGACAGTTTTAATTTTACGATCTTTTGGATCAAACAAAACTGTAAGCTACGGGAAAATGAGGCCATTCACTTCAACAAATCGATACTTGCTTGTGAGCCTATGTTCAGTAGCTGCTGACTGTTACGGTTTATAAATTCTCAATCAAAAAATGAATAGTGTTAGACCATGTGATGAATACATTGACAATAGTTGTGATGGTGATTACGGATTTACGTACGTGGTGTGTTGCATGTGTGCGAATTGATGTTGGTCAAGTTCGGACGAACTTGTACCGAAAAAATATTCTTTGGTCTTTGGATGTGCAGGTGGAGCATGGAGGCGATCGTGGTCGATGACGAGGAAGACCGGGACTAGGATAGGGAGATCCGAGGTCAAACGGTCAAGGGAGTCACGAGATGGTCGAGCTCATGCTTGGGTACGTGAAGATCAAAGGTGGATGTTACGTGGAGAAGATACAGGAGGTGCGGTCCTGGAGGTTTCGACACGTGGAAGACTGGAAAAATCGGAAGCGTAAAATGAATTAGAAAAACACATGTTAGGAAGTGTTTTAGATCTCTTGAAAAGTAATAGGCTAAAAAGCCTGATTGAGACAAAAGGTTCAAGACGAGTTGTATTAGGGTTTCTAGTAGTGGCTAGAGTCATATAAATAGAGGTGGCTTGTGCTGTGTATAGTGGTGCTTTTGTATCGAAGATTTACGGAAGGATCAGATAATAAAAGATAGCGGGCGGTGGCTGTTTTGTCCTACCGTCGAGGCTTTTGGAAAGAAAAAATTACGGCGTGATGGCTTCTCGGAGAAAAGAAAAAAGCGTCGTATTTTTCATCGACGAAGCGGGCGATCGCTATACTGATCGTATTCGATCGCGAGAAAGAAGCGGCGAGATCCGTGATCTTTCGGGTGAATTAAAAGCTGGGTCTGCTGCGTGTCCTAGATCAAGTGAAGAAAAAGGATAATCAGGTAATAGCTTGACTTCTAGTTAAAAAATTGATTTGGCTTTTTGTTCCTTTAATGCTTTTCCTAGTTTTTGGTCTGTGTTGACATCACGTGAAGGTACCACCTACCCCTTTCCTTTGCTCTTGTGCATGACTTTAAGTACACAAGTACCAACTAGTACTACAGTATTCTGAGTCATAATAATAGTTTGTTTTTTCTTCTTTTCTTCTTACTGTTTTTTAGTACTATACTGTAGTTTTAGATTATCAAAAATAGTGGTGTTAAATAAAAAAAAAGGTCTGCAATACACTACAATCATTCATCCCGCTCTGATTGCTATCGACGATCCTACAAATAGTTTATAAACTAAATATATTGGAATGTTGTTTCAAATTGTGCTTCTTTTTAATAGCTACTTTGTAGATACAATACAGAAACCCAGGATGCATTTTTTTTATAAGAACGAAGAAAAGGCATTGGATGAAACACTCGTTATTCCAACAAAACAATAATTTATATACATTGTGCTTGCTTATGTTCTCTAAACGCGGTCTTTGATAGACTGTCACATTTTTCTCATCATAATTCTTTATAGGAAATAAATACTATTATATATTTGTGTGTTTTGTATAAATACTATTATATATTTTGGTTACTAGGATTTGCTGTGAATGACAAACATTCATTGCTCAAACTAATAGTTTGAATATGAGGCATTTCTTTGAACTTTGCACTATATAATTTAACAATCTTTTAGTGTTTGGTGCTTAATGCAATGATGATATGATTAGTGTTTGTCTTTGCAGGCTGATGTTAGTGATAAGAAGATTTCTCAGTTGGTACCTCATAGCACTGAAGAATTTTTTAAGGATGCTAAATTTCCTTGATTCAGAATTTCTGTAAGGTGTGTTGCCACGTTCATCTTTATATATGTAAATGTGTGAATAATTGTTATTATGATAATTTGAGGGTTAGGAAATGATTACAGATTATACTCTAAATCTGATTTTAGATGTGACTTATCACCTTGATAAGCTAGGTGCAAAATAGACAGACTGCCTGACAGGCTTACAAGTCGAGTTCATTTATCTAGGGATAATCTGTAGCCTACTTTACTTTTATGGGGTTTATTCCCTTTAACTATTTGGTTCTCTATGTCTTTCTTCCATTCTATTCTGCTCCAGGATATTGGTACATTCAACTGACTATCTTTTCCATTTGATTTGTGGCATATCTATCTATTTCGTCGTAGAGAAATAGAGGGCAATCTAACACTTCTACTAATATTTTATGATTATATCCATATGTGATAAGTTAATTAAGTATAAGTTGATGTACAATTGAAAATAGAAGACAAAAGCTTTTCTTCTAAAAAATAATCTTGGTGTAAATATGATGTGTGACATCATCTGCTTATGTTAATTTGAATTTAAAGTGTCTGTTGACCAAGTTTTAAAATAAAAAGAGGTGGAAAATTTAATTATATCAGAAAAGAAAATATAAGTGAGGAGGATAGTGAAGATATGATAAATATTTTACTTGTTTTCCCCTCTTCATCGAAACATGGTAATTGTTATGAATATTATGTGTATTGATATGAGACAATATATAGGAGAGTATAAGGGGTATATGCCATATAGAGATAAAGCATATGTGGAATATGATACAAACTCTATCTCCTAATACAACTCTATCTCATCTCCTTAACACCCCTCTTAAATGTAAGGCGTATGCAATAGCATTGCATTTGAAAGGAGTTGTTACTAAAATAGTAAATAAAATCCGAAGTCCGAGTCTTGATAATGTCGTCGTAGCGCGCAAGTCTTTGAAAAATACTGTCGAATCAAGCCGAAGAGGAATGATAGAAGCATGACAGCGTAGATTGAACCCCAAGACGGCGGCGCCGCAGTGCACAAGGTGCAGAAGAAGCGCGGCGACCTTAAAAGCTCGGGGCGGCGGCTACAGTAGCGGCGGCATCATACGACTTCTACGATCTACACGTGGCTCAGAGAGAAGAGCGACGGCTGCTGCCATGGAATAGGGGTAGAGGCATGGCAGCAGCAGATCGAAGCCCAAGACGGCGGCGGCGCAATGCACGAGGTGCAGGAGAAGCGCGGCGGCCTTAAAAGCTCGGGCGGTGGCTAAAGTAGCGGCGGCATCATAATGACTTCTACGATCTGCACGTGGCTCAGAGAGAAGAGCGACGTCTGCTATCATGCAAAACAAAATTCCTAAACTTCTATGACTGACAACAAATTTGTGGACTCGTATGGCTTAAACGAACTGAAGAATAAAAGCTACGTATTTGGGATGAACGCAACAGAACGGATGAAGTGGAGACAATGGTGGCTTGGGCAGTGGCGGTGGCGAGATCGGGATATCGGGAAGGAGACGATGCCGCACACGGAGGGCAGTGAAGTGGAGGACACCGCGCACAGAGGGCAGCGAAGTGGAGGACGCCATGCATAGAAGGCAGCGATGGCCAACACGTAGAGGGCGGCACTCACCCACCAGATAACTCTTCTCTTTCTCCCTACCCTTCCCGTTCATTTTTTTGTGGATGTGGGTCTCTGGTGGAAAAAAAACAGCAATCATTGTGTTTCCTTCCTCCCTCCGTGGTCCAAGAACCCGAATCTCAGCCTGGGCAGCGAGGCCACCATGGCCGCAGCATCCTCGGGCAGTGCAACGTGAGCTATGTGGCCACCGCGGGGAAGGAGGACGGCTTGGAGTCGAGCTCGAGGTGCTTGAGGAGGCGCCACCACGGGAGTTTGACTCAAGATGCAGGGGCGGGGGAGCTCATCTCCATCGGGCTCGTCTCCCTCGAGGTCCGCCATGAGGACGCCAGAGATGGGGCGGAAGTACTCCGCCGCGGGTGACGGAGCAACCGCCTCTGCTCAGACATGGGCAGGACAAGCGGGCCGAGCGTGGTGATGTTGGTCTTGAGGGCCTCGTCGGCGACCACCATGAGCTCCTTGGAGAGGGACACGCCCACCTCCCCGACCTCGTCCTCCTCCTGGGTCACGCACCCGTAGCTCTAGTGACCGCCGGAGTCGTCGCAGTCAGGGGACCGAACTAGGAAGTCGTCGACAGAGAAATCGACGGGCAAGTCGAAGTCGGATCGAAGGAAATCCTCCAGGTTGAACCAGGGCATGTGTGCCTCGATTGGCTCACCGAAGAGGTCGGCCGAAGAAGTACCGCGTGTTGCGCCTCGCGGCGGCGCACCGATCGCGTGGCGGCGGAGGCGGGTCGCAGACGAGGCGCGGCGGCGAGACGTCGGCGGAGCGGGGCGAGCGGTGGCGCCGTGCTTCGGCGAGATGGCCTCGATGTGCTCCGGGAGGGGCTCCTCGCGCCGCTGCTCCTGTGTTCGGCGAAGAGGCCGGCGAGCTCCTCCACGAGGAAGCTGAGCAGGAAGCGCGCGGCGCGGTCGAAGAGGACGACAGGGAAGGCGCGGTCGTGGGTGCGACGGAGAAGAGCAGGCGGTAGACACGGGTAGGAACCGGAGCAGCTCGTTCGCGCGGTCGAGGAGGGCTGGTTTATCTCGAGGGGGCGTCGGACGAGAGCCGCTTGCCGATGCACTCGAGGAGCTCTTGTGGAAGGCTGGACCTCCAGTCCCGTCTCGATCTCCTCTGGGGAGGCACCGAGGAAGGCGTCCGCACGCGGTCTCGAGGGGGCGTTGGGTGCGTTGGTTGGTTTGGATCTGAGAAGGGTTGTAGAGGTGGTCGCCCTCGGGAGCGTAGATCATCCTCCCGGGGGCAGCGGCAGCGGAAATAGATCTAGATCGAGGTTAGGGTTATAACCTAAGCTCTGATACCATGTTATGAATATTGTGTGTATTGATATGAGACCCAAAGGATCATATATATAGGAGAGTACAAGGGGTATATGCCATATAGAGATAAGGCATATATGGAATAGGATACATACTCTATCTCTTAATACAACTCTATCTCATCTCCTTAACAGTAATAAGGCCAAAATTGATTTCCTCTATAAATTGTTTTGAACCCCTTAGATATATGTATAGTGGGTTATGTATATGTGTTAGTGTCTATTTCAATACCCCTTAAATATGTCAATATAGTGTACTACAGTGTATGAGTATCTGGCTTAGGTGCAAATCAATAGAGTTCTAGAGTACAGGAGTCTCTAGCAGGTGCAACTAAGAGAGTTCTAGATTGTACGAGTGTGTAGTTTAGCTTAGGTGCAATTGTATCTATTGGGTATGAAATTCAAATATGGAGAAAAAGGTGATACGGTGCTTTCTTATGCTTTATTTTTCTCTCAACTTTTAGTATTTTAGTACCCCTTAAATATCTGAATAGAAGGTTGAGTGCATGAGAGTCTTTTATTAGGTGCAATTCAATAGAGGATTTTGGAGTGTAGAAGAGTCCATTGGATATGAAATCAGGAGAAAATGCGGTGATATGGTGTTATCCTGTGTTTCATTTTGCGCCTCCTCTCCTCGGTCTACGCGTGCGAAGGAAGCGAAGAATCTCGTCTCATTAGTTAGTGGGCTGTCCCGCAATTCCCGGGAGAAGCGTCTCGGAGCAATGACAATCAACATCGCGTCGTCGCCATTGGTTTTTGTTGACTTAATTTGTATCGTCAAATCAAAGAAAAGAAAAGGACTCCAAAAGGAAGCAACAATTCGGATCTGTATCCATGCCATTAAAGCGCACCACCACTATAAATATACCCTAGAGAGACCAAGAAAAGTCTCGCTGCTCTCTCGCGCCAACTACAAATAGAAAGGTGAGTTGTTTTTTGTTTGGAAGGCTGACACCATGCATGCAAGAATAAAGTACTAGGAGAGAGAGGGAAGCTAACTTTTTCCAAAAGCAACAACAGTCACGTGAAGATTGAAAGGTCTTCGCTGGTTTGCAAGTCCCTTCATCCATTACTTTTCTATTATTATTTTTTGGCCAAATAATTACTAAGTGCACACAGAAGCATACCAATATTTTTTTGATTGCTAGTTTTTTTTTTGCAAGATTTCATTCTAGCAAATTTTTGGGTTTTCTTCTGCATGACGACCCTGAAATATGATCTTTCGCTGTTGGATCGCAACACAAAATTTTCTCTATGGCAAGTCAAGATGCGGGCTGTTTTATCACAACTTGATTTGGATGATGCTCTTTTGGGGATCGACAAGATGCCAGCGACACTGTCCGCCGATGAGAAGCAACGTAAAGATCGTAAGGCCTTATCTCAAATTCATCTTCATCTATCAAATAATATTTTACAGGAGGTTATGAAGGAGACATCCGCCGCCGCATTATGGCTGAAGCTGGAGCAGATTTGCATGACCAAGGATCTGACCAGCAAGATGCATTTGAAGTAGAAGCTTTATTCACACAAGATGGCGGAGGGAGCCTGTAACATCCTGAAATTTCGATTGAGCAAAATTGCCAAAAATTAAAAACTTTTTATTTGCCTCTTGCTGGTGTTCCAAATTCCTTTGCAATTTTAACTGAGCTCTCCAAAATTATGTTGTACAAAATAATATCAGGGTATAACTCCCTAAAAGAAATCACTAAAGATAAAATAATAATAATAATGATTATAAAATCATATAATAATAAGATATAGCAGATGCAAAATAAATTAACCAACGAATAACAAAGTATAAACCAATTCTAGAATTGTCATTGAAAGTTAAAAACTGAGTTTAGTTATTAAAGCTCAAATCGAGGGTTGAAATTTAATATGACCCGAATTACAAATATTACTTAAGAGAATATTAATCGCAGAATGGAATAAAGAGCAATTATTATCCAGATTCGAATTGAGTTCATAAAGAAATTAAGAATACAAGTTTCTTCAAATTCTCTTAGTTTTGCAGAATCCCTATTTTTTATAATCTCTTCCCTACGGGCCCCACTATCTTTCTCTTCCTTCTTTTTTTCCTCTCTCTCTTTTTCCCTCTCCTCTCACTACCTGCGGGCCCTGCGCCCCACCTCCTTTCCCTTTTCCTTGCGCCCAGCCCCACCCGCAGCCTCCTCCTCCTCATTCCTTCTCCCTTCCTTGCGCAAGCACCGCGCCGCCCGGGATTTGCTCCCCCTCCGCCGCCGCACATGCCGTGCTGCTCCCCTACTGCTTCCTCTCTCTTCCGCCCCTGGTTTCCTCACGCGCCCCTGGTTTTCCCCGATCTCCGCCGCTACCCTGCACTCCTGCTCTCCCTCCCGTCGCTCTCCTCGCTCCTGTGCGCGCCGCCCCTACGCCGGCTTACGCGCCGCCGCCTAAGTCGGCTCCTGCTCCACCCTCGTCAGCCACAGCGACCACACAGCCCTCCTTCCCCGGCTATAAAGCCACCCCGCGCTCTGCCTTGCGCCCCTTCTTTTCTTTTCCCCGCTCAGCCTCGCCCAAATCGCCCCGCCGGCCGCCACCATTCCGTGCATGCCCCGGCGAGCGCCCCTTCAATTCAATCGGCCTAGAGCATCCTTATGACCTCGCGAAGCCATCCCCCTCACCAATTCGGGCCTTCCTTCCCTCCGGTGAGCCGCCCACGGTGATCACCCGCTGCCGCCCCGTGTGCACATCGTCGGCCACCCATGGAGTCTCCCCAGCTCGGCCAACCCGATGGTGAGCTCCCTCTACATCCCCTGGTGCTCGTACTCTCCCTCCTTCTCCTCTTTCTTCACCAGCGCTGCCGCTCCATGATTGGCGCCGCCGTTGGTTAACTTGGGCCGCCGCCACCGGCATCCATTGCCGTTCGGCAGTGCGCCACACCCTCTGGTTTCCTTGCCTTCCCAGGAGCCCGTTTGCTCGTCACCGACGACCCTCCGGCCCGGCCTCGCCTTCATTGCTGGCGCCCAACTGCATGTGCTGCCTCTTCTGTTATCGGCCAAGCAGCAGCACCCCTTATCTGCATTTCTATTATTTGTATGATCTGTGACCTCAACTAAAGAGTAGCAATGTTTGAACTCATACATACATGTTTGAACATTATTACCAAAAAGATGAATTCCTATCCATGTATATGTATGAGGGTCTGTTCAATTTTGCAAAAAGAGTGTGAATGATGGCACACAATTGCTGAGATGAGAACTTGCTTATAGATCTGAAATGCACAAGATTGGTATAGAATCTTGACAATAAAGATTAATGAATTAGCCCTCATATGAAAGTAGCTCTGGATTATGCATTATGTGAACTATAGGTAATTGGGAATTTAAATATCATGTAAGCACTTTTAAAGGATAGCTAATACAACTAATTAGTATAAACTTATATAAGAATATAATGGCCTACGATTTAGTTGTGAGTATATATATGTAGGTATACATGTATGTATGATAAACGATAGGAGTAGGTTGTTAAAGATCAAATAAGCTTGATTGTGAGAAGAGCTAATGAGGTTTGACAAATAATCCAGGATACAAGGAGGTATTTTGTAATAGTCTTGAATTAAAATTTTGCATTTATAAGTGGCATATAATCTAGTTGTAGGTATAGATATATATGTGATAAATAGTAGGAAGATAATGAATAAGAATCAAATAAGATTTAGTGTTAACAAAAATGTTGGAAGAGCTAAACCTGAGTAGTTGCATACCCAAATAGCTCAGTATGTATTAAGATGTGTTACCAGTATTTACCTTGAGATATAAAGAATAGTGAATTAGTTCTCCCATAAAAGTTAACTACGCCAGATCAGGCATAGACTGTTCTTTTAGATAGCAAGTCAATTATTTGGGGCCAAATGATGTAAAAATGTATATATGCTCTTGTAAGCTTAAAAAGGTAGGCTGTATTTGCATGTTGTGTAAATCATGTGTAATTAAAATTTAGGTATCATGACAACCCTTTTAGAGTAGCTATTATAAATTGTTAGCATAAGTTCCAATAGGAGCATAATGGCATACAAAATAGCTAAGGGTATATATATATATACAAATGACAAGTAATAGGACTAAAATTGTGGAAACCAAATAAAGTTCTAATAAAGTAATAATGTTGGAGGAACCAATCTAAAATAGTTGCATGTTCATAAAGCTTGGTAAGTGAGCTAGAAAATAAAGATGTATTGTTGATGTTTGTTTTGTAGCCTAAAAGTTAAGTAAAAACATTATGAAAAGTAGCTGCGGGAAAACACCCAAATGTCGCAACTTTGTATAAGACTATATGGGTTGTCGATAGCAAATAATTAACAGGACGTCTTTAATTAATAAGGATCATATGGAATATCTAATAAAGTTCCCTGAGTATCGGTTAATAACATGGTTTTGCCTATTATGTTTTAATGAGCAAGTTGATAATAGGGCCACATAAAAATATTGCGTCTTCAATAACTGGGAACATAAACTATAATACTAATTTGGTAAATGAAAATAACTATGTACCTTATATATGCAACACATGTCCTAATTCATAAGTACTAACACCGACAAAATAATATTTAGCCAAATTCATACATCTACCCTAACTCATGGAACTTCCTTGATAAATATAAAATTGTAAAAAGAAGATTATTAAATAGAGCGGGTCGAGCCGTGATATTCTACCATCAGCTACACCTAACCATCTTTAAACTCGAAGCGGGATACTTTGGCGAATACCCTTTCTGCCAAAATACCTCACTTTCCTTTTCGCCCTTCATCGCTCTGCTCCAACTCCGTTGACTCCGCCAATTCTCTGCATCCAATCAATTCTACCAAAATGTCACCCTTTAACCCGTAATAAAGCTTCAGTTAAGTTATTTGGATTTTACATGGATCTTTCTGAGTTATTTGAGTTTATTTGCGTTCATTTGTTTAGCACGTAATTAGAACTCGCAGTCCTGAAGAATCAAAGGATCAAACGAGACTAAGACCCAGATGAAGATGAAAAACCAGGAGCTCGAGATCAACAAACGAGAAAGCCTTGAGTGAGCTCAAGACCGTTGTAAACCGCTCCAGGCGAGTCAATATTTTGATCATATTGAATACCCATTTTGCAAGTTATTTAGATTTAAATTATCAAGTGCATGCTGTTATTTTATGTACTGCTATAAGTTTGTTTTGCAACCTTAGTTAGCTGTCCCATTTAATGAATGCCACTATTATATATTTCTGGCATTTTATGTTGTGAGCCTTGTAACCCTAGTAATGATTATATTCATAACTGTTTCCAAAACTGGATAGCAGGTTTATGTCATATGGCTTAGAAATGCTTAGTTGTCAGGGAAGACAAGAATACCCCAATGTCATATGTAAACGCAAAAGAGCAAGTTATGGGAAAGAGTTGTGGTAGAGAATGGTTGGGTATGCCTTGATAGTTATTTTATGCCCAAAAATCTCCCAAAATTGCGGATACATCTGGGTGGATGGTTCGGGGCATGGTGCATTGGTGTGCACGAGTGTGTGGTTTGTGGTAGAACCACCCAGGTAATCAAGGACCGAATCGGGTCATGACCTCCCATTGTAAAATAGTACAAACCACAAGCTGGCAAAGTGTAGGCATGACTAATTAATTTGCATCGCTAGTAAAGGAAAGTACTTCGGAATGGACGCGGGTCGTGGTGCTGGAGGGAAGCCGCCGTGTGGCGCAAGAGGGGGTCGGGAAGACGAAACCTTAGCGAGTGCAATCCTCTACTAGATGCATTGTAAAGGTCATGTGGTAATTCCGTTGATCTGCATGTCTTAGGAAACATGTGGAATATAGCAATGGGGTTATCTCTTGTGGGTAAAGATGTACAATCTCTGCAGAGAGTCTAAACTGTTCGAACAGCTGTGCCCACGGTCAAAGGCGGACATGGGAACTTAACTTTGATATAGTTCTATTTCAAAACGATTTATATGGTTGGGTCTGGAATGGGAAAATGGAGGACAAAGGACTGTCCTGGTTTGAGTTGTCCTGGGTGTCGTCCCAGTGGTAAGTTAAGTGGCTATAACGCTGAAAGCTGGTTTATGATACAATCAACTTGGATAATGGATGAGATCTGTACTTTTTCTATAAAATCTTTTATTCAAAAGTATTATAAATTTTGGTCCAAAGGCTAAGTCTAGGAATTTCTTATACATCTATCTGAAGTCTTTTAAAAATGCAAATTTCCAGCAAAATAAAATAACCCGAGCCTATTCTTTGTCAAGCCATGCATACTATATAACTGCATTCTGCGTGCTGCTCGCTGAGCACGGGGTTGGAGTGCTCACTCTCGCATAATCAAAAATCCAGAATCAAGAGTCGAATCGCTGCACTTCAGCAATGCGCCAAGCCATGATGAAGAAGAGAACAAGAAGGTCAAGAACTAGGTCACGAACCCCCAGTTGGCTACCTGTGGGCATGTTCTGTGGGTCTTACCTGTGTGCTTCGTTTCCGCTGCTGTCTTCATCGTTTTCGGCCCAATCGGCTCGTGTGTAAGTATGCTATTATATATTCGCTTCCGCTTGATATGTACTTTGATATTCCGTGAGGTGTCTGTGAGCACTATCTACTGATCCAGGGAATAGTGCAGTGAAATCACGGAGGATTCTGAATTGAAAATCCGGGTCCGACGGAGCCTTATTGTTGAACCACCTGACAACTTTCAAGGAAGTTGTTTCTGACCTCGAGTCTATGGAGGTAAAATATGATGAAGAAGATTTGAGTCTTATTTTGCTATGCTCTCTGCCCAGTTCGTACTCTACTTTTAGAGATACTATTCTATATAGTCGAGATACTCTTACTCTCAGTGAAGTTTATGAAGTTTTGCATGCTAAAGAAAAGATGAAACTTATGGTTCTCGGTGAGAGTTCAAGTACGCATGCAGAAGATTTGTCTGTTCGCGGCAGGCAATATGAGAAGAGTTCATACGACAATTCAAGAGGCAGAAGCAAAAGCAAATTCAGAGGTATTGCAAGAAGGATGGACATGACATATCCGAGTGCTGGAAGTTGCAGAACAAGGAGAAGAGAAATAATAATTTCAAGAAGGATCAACAAGAGGATGACGCTAGAGCCACCATTGTCAACAAAGAAGGTTCTGATGGAGATGTTCTCGTTGCCTTTGCCGGTAATTGCAAAACCGACGATGAATGGATTCTTCATTCAATCTGCACTTTCCACATGAGTCCGAACCGTGATTGGTTCGTTACCTATGAAGCTACGCCAAGTGGATCTGTGTTGATCGGTGATAATACACTATGCAATGTTGCAAGCATTGGTTCTATCCAGATTAAGATGTTTGATGGCACCATCAGGACTTTGTCAGATGTTCTTCATATTCTGGATTTAAAGAGAAATCTTATCTCATTGAGTACTCTTGATGTTAAAGGGTACAAGTATTCCGGTGGAGGTGGAGTTCTTAAGGTTACCAAAGATTCTCTTGTTGTGATGAAAAGTGATATGAAAGCTGCTAAGTTATATCATCTGCAAGGCACTATAATTTTTGATGCTACTAATCTTTGGCATATGCGTCTGGGGCATATGAGTGAAGCTGGAATGATGGAATTTTACAAAAGAGGATTTCTTGATGGTAAAAACATCGACAAGTTGAAGTTTTGTGAACATTGTGTCTTCGGCAAGCAAAGAGGGTGAAATTCAGAACTGCGACTCACTCTACAAAAGGCATATTGGATTATATTCACTCCGATTTGTGGGGAGAATCCCATGTTCCATCACTTGGAGGTGCAAGCTACATGTTGACCATTATTGATGATTATTCAAGAAAAATTTGGGCATACTTCATCAAGTAGAAGTCGGATGTATTCAACACATTCAAGGAGTGGAAGACTATGATCGAGAGACAAACTGGTAAGCATGTAAAGAAGCTTCGTACTGACAATGGTTTGGAGTTTTGTTCAGGAGAATTTGAAGCTCTATGCAAGTCAGAAGGTATTGTGAGACATTACACCGTTCTGGCACTCCTCAACAAAATGATATGGCAGAACGCATGAACAGAACCATTATGGAGAAGGTACGTTGCATGTTATCAAACTCTGGATTATCAAAGAGTTTTTGGGCTGAAGCCGCTTCCACTGCTTGTTATTTGATTAATCGGTCACCAAATTTGGCTATTGATAAGAAGACTCCAATTGAGGTATGGTCTGGTTCTCCAGCAGATTATTCAAATTTGAGAATATTTGGCTGTCCTGCTTATGCTCGTGTCAACAATGGTAAATTAGAACCTATAGCAGTTAAGTGTATTTTCCTTGGCTATAAAACTGGTGTGAAAGGATATAAGTTGTGGAATTCTAAAACTAAAAAGGTGGTTATTAGTAGAGATGTTACTTTTGATGAGTCTGCTATGTTGCATGATAAACCATCTATTGATGTTCCCGTTGAGAAGCAATCAAGCGTGCAGGTGGAGCATATTATTGATTCAGGATTTACACCAGAAATAAACAAGGAAAATACACCAGAAGTTCCTATTGTTGCGCCAGCAACACAATGTTCTATTGCAACTAATAGAGAAAAGAGGAACATTCAGCCTCCTAAGAGATTCATTGAAGAAGCCAACTTTGTGGTTTATTGTCTAAATATGGCAGAAGAAATAGAAGGTACTGCAGAACCTTCATCTTATTTAAAAACCATATCTTCTAGTGATTCGGAAAGATGGATGGCTGCCATGCATGATGAAATGGAATCTCTTGACAAGAATGGCACTTAGGAGCTGGTCAAGTTGCCAATTGAGAAGAAACCTATTCGCTGCAAATGGATCTTCAAGAAAAAGGAAGGTGTTTCACCAACCGAAGAAGTTAGGTACAAAGCAAGGTTAGTTGCTAAAGGATACAGTCAAATTCCAGGTATTGAGTTCACAGATGTCTTTTCCCCTGTTGTGAAGCATAGTTCTATTCGCACTTTACTTAGCATTGTGGCTATACATGATTATGAACTTGAACAAATGGATGTGAAAACTGCATTCTTATATGGAGAATTAGAAGAAGACATTTATATGGAGCAACCTGAAGGTTTTGTTGTTGCAGGAAAGGAGAATTTTGCTTGCAAATTGAAGAAATCTCTTTATGGTTTGAAACAGTCACCTAGACAATGGTACAAGAGATTTGATTCCTTTATGATATCTCAGGATTTTAAAAGATCAAATTATGATAGCTGTGTTTATTTCAAGATTGTTAATGGTTCAGCTATTTATTTGCTCATATATGTTGATGATATGTTGATTGCTACAAAAGACAAGGCTGAAATTTCAAAATTGAAGGCACAATTAAGCAGTGAATTTGAGATGAAAGGTCTAGGTGCAGCTAAGAAGATTCTTGGTATGGAAATCATTAGAGATAGGAAACTTGGTAAATTATATCTAAGTCAAAAAAGGGTATATTGATAAAATTCTTAGTCGTTTCAACATGCATAAGACCAAACTTGTGAGTACTCCCTTAGCTGCATATTTCAAACTTTCTTAAGCATCATGTCCACAATCTAATGATGAAGTGGAGTACATGTCTAAACTTTCGCTTATGTATGCCATGGTATGTTCTCGCCCCGATTTATCTCAATCATTAAGTGTGGTTAGTAGATACATGGCTAATCCTGGAAAAGAGCATTGAAAAGCAGTTCAATGGATTTTCAGATATCTACGGGGCACATCTAATGCTTGTTTATAGTTTGGAAGGACTAGAGATGAACTCATTGGTTATGTAGATTCTGATTTTGCTGGAGATTTAGATAAAAGAAGGTCCCTCACTGGTTATGTGTTCACTGTTGGAGGGTGTGCCGTAAGTTGGAAAGCAAGTTTGCAAGCTACCGTTGCCTTGTCTACTACAGAAGCTGAGTATATGGCTATTTCTGAAGCTTGCAAAGAAGCTATTTGGTTGAGAGGTTTATTTACTGAGTTTTGTGGAAGTACATCTTGCACTACAATATTTTGTGACAGTCAAAGTGCTATTTGCCTTACAAAAGATCAAATGTTCCATGAGAGAACAAAACACATTGATATAAGATATCACTACATTCGAGGTGTCATTACTCAAGGTGATATTAAAGTCAGCAATATAAGTACTCATGATAATCCGGCTGATATGTTGACAAAGCTAGTTCCTGCATCTAAATTTGAGTTTTGCTTAGATTTAGTTGGTATTACTCATTAGTCCTTTGGACTTTCGGTGCTCAAGGCGTACATGCTGATTTTATTGGAGGAGTTTATGATATTCTTCGACTACTGGAGAGAATTCGGCTCAAGGTGGAGAATAATTGTTGAAAAGTGATCCGAATTCGGCTCAAGGTAGAGATTGTTGAAAAGTGATCCGAATTCGGATCCGTATCCATGTAGGACTCTGTGTCCATGTAGAATTCTAATTTTAGTCTCCTCTCTTTGTGGGACTCTATTTCCCACCACTATAAATATACCCTAGTAGTCAATAGGAAGATCAAGCCAAGAGAGAATCTCTCCATTGTAATCTCTCCATATTATAGTGATTTGCCTTCGAGCGCCTGTGGTTTTTTCCGCAAGGGTTTTCCACGTAAAAATCTGTGTCTCTTGTCTCTATTATTCTGTACCTGCACTTGCGTTGCATTTCGCGTCCAGGAGGAGGTCAGGATCAGCTGTTGAGATGACATCACGAGAGCTTCACCTTTTAGTTTTTTAATTTTATTATTTCTGATTTTTTAGTTTTTTTAGACTTTTTTATTCTTTTGTATTGTCTACAATAATATGATTTTTTTAATTTAATTACGATGAAGAACTAAAAATAACTACAATAAAAAAGTCTCTATAGTGTTAAATAAATTCATAGCCAGAGCTTATAAACTCTAATAAGCACCCTTAATTATCCCTAGGTTGTAATTAGCCAGCGTCATTCCATGATCTCCTTTTCAAGCCGTCCTTGTCGAGGATGGATTGGTCGTCCTATGCACGCAAGAACGTAAGACCCATGTTGATTCTTGCGAAGCTAAACCAGCTATCTCCTTATCCATATACCAAGTACTCGCGCAGTGACAGATCACATATAACAGATCATAGATTGCAAAGAGTGGACAACAGAAATACTCATAAAGTCGGTGATACTCGAAATCACCGAGAAGAAATCGAATAAGACAAGGCACGCATGCTGTGCTGTCCCAGAAAACCAAACGCATCGCTTTATCGTGTAAGGAGATGATGGCAAATGGAGATACAATTCCACACTCTAACATCAGGCTGCCGAAGTAGAATTCGAAGGTCACGGATGACACCGTACAAGACCAACAAGAGCTCCGGCCAAAAAGCACACGTAAATACCAAGAACAAGTCACGGATTCTCCTTCAGCACTCGGCACAACACCTAGCCGAATCAACCTCTAGAGGTAAATCCCCAAGCCTTTCCTCACTGTTAGATCCAAAGGAAAGGCACAAGGAAACCACATGGGAAGAACCCAAGAATGGTGATTTGGGCTGCTCACCCGATGGCGACAGGGATGGACCCAACCGGTGGCTCTCAAGGCTCAAGATTGAAAAACTATCGAGGGAGATGAGAGATCGGAGGGGAAGAAGTGAACTCATTGCTTTCGGTTATACAACAGAGAAGGAGAAGGTTGCCTTTTAAAGGGAACTGAGGAGGAGGCCGGCAGGCTGCAGCCGAATGGCTGGCTCCGAAGCGGATAGGCCGATGGCGCCTCCTATGCCGCTTCGTCCTGAGAGACCCGGACCCAGGTAGCCAAGCGTCGCCTCACCCATCTGCACTCGTGAGGAGATGAAGGCCTGCGGCCTTATCCCTTTATCCGTCCCACTGACAGGTAGAACCCCTTTCCCTTTTTTATTTTACAAATTAGAAAATTTTTAAAATGCCCTCGGATGTCCAACATCCAATACATGTCACCAACGTGATGTTTTCTTTGCATTTCTGAAACGCCCCACGTTTTTAATTATCCTTAATTGGCATGTTATTAGGTTAAGTGAGATTAATTGCGTAGTTAATGATCTAAAATTTGGGGCAATTTAAACTTTTTGTGTAAATTAATTTGCAATCGGCGAACGTTACACGAATGCGTTACTTTCACGATCTCATCGACGAGGGTAGAAATGATTGGTGTAGTCTAGAGAGATAACATTCAACTGCACGATAAGTAAAAGCATTCAACTCAAGTGAAAGATATATATTTATCAGTCCGTGGGACAACAGTTAATTAATTACAACTCTCATACAATAAAGCAAATGCATCCATTACATGACAATTAAAAGTTACATTAAGTTAAATACAAATATTACAACTCCCTAAAATCGATAATCGTGTGTCCGTTGTAATACTCAATCGAATATAAACATAAGATTACATGGTAGGCATTTCATAATTTGCAATTAACCAAAAGCTATAGAAAATATTAATGACATTCATATCATTGCATACAACAATTATAATCACCTGATTTCCAAAGCAACCGCAGTTTCAATTGCGAGAACAAGGCGTCATGCCACAGAGGAGGGCATGTTGACAAGCGTGCCACGTTATGCCACGACATCATCAGAGGAAAGAAGGCGTCAGAGAGGTTAAAGCCAAGACAGTGAAGTCCGGAGCCGAGGAACATCGATGGGTCGATAGGGCGACGTAAACCGATCTATGATCGAAAAAAGTAGAAAAACTTGATCTGAAAATGACCAAGGAAAACTCTAATTAGTAACCGTTCGGATGATCGATAACACGACTTAAACTACGAGTTGCGCAGCCCCCAGAAGAGATCATAGAGACAAGATCATCTTCCAGGGGCGGCGTGGTAGAAACTGTGGAGGCGACGGCTCAAGAACGGCACCGCTCTGATACCATGAGAGCGTAAAATATTTGAGACAATCACGCTATGTATGTATTGATTTAAGTCACAAAAGGTTATACATATATATAGCCTAGCATGACTAATGAGAACACATGACTAATATGAATATAACACAATATTACTATGAACTTAAAAGGTTAAGTATAAAACATAAAGATACGAGACGTTCCGTAAATAATGGGTCAGACTAACACTAATGAACTACGCCACTGCAAGGTAATGAAATACACGGAGACATGTAGGCCCCAATGCAGGTGTATTATGTACATTTGGTAAGATTCATTACCGTTCCAACATAGACCTATGTACAAGTTGTTTGCAACGCAGTGTAGGAAGACACTAAAGACCATGAATCACAAACTAAGAGAGAACTCTAGTAAGCCAGTGAACGGTTTCATCTCATAATATGGGTTTGCGCAGGGATACAAGTATGGCTTCACTTGTTCGCGGCCTAGGTGGATGGATGCTCTAGAGTATCGAGCTCTTCGTTCTAGCAGCAGCTGCCTTATCTCAGCAAAGCCATGAAATACTCCTGAGTCGTCATTGTCAACCATCACTAGTTCATCATGACGAGATAAGCCTGTCTTCTCATAGAACTCTGGCTTCTGTACATCCCATTCTTTGATAACTTCCTCTACCCTGTCACACAACACAACAGTTTGTCATTCTGAAGAATGTGCTTAGCATCTTCAACACCAACAGTTTCGCTTGCCTCTGTCAAGGTGAAAAAGGACAAAAGGATAGCATGAGAAGGGTCAAAAAACAGTGTTAACAGTAATAAAGTTCCCAAAGAGTACCCACAGAAGTTGAATAACGCAATGCCGACAACAGACGAACGCCTGCAAATGCCAATCCTTTGGCTTTAGCATGGTCCATCGACAATTTCTTGATGTTATCAAGTTCAAACTCCCCACCCAGCCCGAGTCCTTCGCTCTGCCGTTTCACCCCTCATCTCCACCCACCTCTCCTCTCCCGATCAAGGGATGCATTCCATGGCGACCGATCGAAGCCTCCTGCGCCACTAGGGTTCATCTCCCTGCCCTGGCAGAGGCGGAACCCTCCTCTGCCGCGAGGAGCTGCAGCTCCCACCGCTGAAAGTGCTACGCCCCGTGTGGGACTCCGGCCGTGTCCCGCGGGCTCTCCTCCGCGCCGGACATGTCCCGTCGGCTGCGCCCCGGCCGCCAGCCGTGCTCGGAGCTGGAGCGGACCATCGGGGACCGCGCCCGCTTGGGAAGCCTCGGCCCCGCCGACGCACTCCACCTGTTCGACGAATTGCTCCCGCAAGCCAGGCCCGCGTCGGTCAACGCCTTCAACCACCTCCTCACCGCCGTCTCTCGCGCCCCGGCCTCCTCATCATCCAGCGTGTGCGATGGCCCCGCGCTCGCCGTCTCCCTCTTCAACCGCATGGCCCGAGCCGGCGCCAACAAGGTGCCACCCAACATGTGCACCTACAACATCCTCATCGGCTGTTGCTGCCGCGTGAGCCGCTTGGACCTCGGTTTCACTGCCTTCGGCTAAGTCATTAAGTCGGGATGCAGGATGGACGCCACCGCCTTCAATCAACTTCTCCAGGGCCTCTGTGCCAAGAAGAGGACGGGCGAGGCCATGAACATACTGGTCCGCAAAATGCCCGAGCTCAGCTGCACGCCCGATGCAGGGGCGGATCTACAGTAATTCATGGGTATTCAGCTGAATACCATTTTTTAAACAAAAAATTAATATATATAAAGTATAATACATATGTATATATATAGTTGAGCTAAAATCACTATTTTCGGTGTCCATTCGGCCTCATCGGCTCACTCCAATCCCCCCATTCGACCCTACCGCCCCACGCCCAATCCCCCCGTTCGGCCCGTTCGGCCCATTCGCCATTCGGCGCCTCCGCCCAGTCCCTGCCTCCGCCTCATCCCCATTTCGCCCGCGCGATGCCGCTGCCAGCCCCCCGCGTTCGCGTCTCCCAAATCCCTAATCCCCAACCCTATTCCCCACTGCCGACTCCCCGAGCGCGAGCGGCCGAGCGGCGAGCAGCCCGAGCCCCACGCCGGCACGCCCCATCGCCTCAATGCGGGACCGGCGGGCGCCGCCCGCCTCCCGGCCGGCGCGACGGCGGTTCGGACTCGAGGCCTCCCGAGTCCGCCCATCGCCCGCCACCGCCCTCGCCTCCTTCTTCAATCGCCACGGCAGCCGCCGCCATCGGCCTCGCCACGGATCTGCGCTGTCGCGCGCGGCGCCGCCTCCACCGCCTCGCCTCACGGACGCGCCGCGTGGTTGAGTGTTCTTCAGCTACCCGGCCTCCGCCGACCGCCGGCCTCAAGCCAGGTAATCGCTTCAAGCTTCAAAAAATCAATAGCTATTAGTGTGATGCTACTGTGTGCTGTCAGGTAATCTGCGGCATCGGCATCGTCGGTCAGCCAGTCAGGTAAAAATGCCGAATGCTGTTAGTGTGATGCTATTGTGTGTCAGGTGTCGTTATTATCGTTAGTGTTCGATTGTGATTCTTTCGTTAGTGTCTTCTTTGCTCTGCTTTGTCATCTTTGTGTCTTCTTGTTGTTCGGGCTTGATTATCTTCATAGGCTAGATTAATACATTCGTCTCTTTACTGTTAAATCGTGACAATCAATTATTTGATTTTGTAGATCTTTGAGCTTTAAAAAATGAAGAAGTCTGCAATTTTGAAATCTGTGGAGGGTGCTGAAAAGAGCCAAAAAAAGTAGGATAAACAAGGTATGCAACTGCCATTAATCTTTATAATTTGCTATTTAATTCATGTCATTGTGCTAGCATTATGCCGCCCATTTTTTCATAAGAAATCATTAATTTCTATAGTTTTATTATATCTATATACACATATCGTTATATCGGTGCTTTAGAGGAAACATGTGTCACGATATCGATGTATCGGTATCGATCTAACTCTAAAGTCCGAATACCCATTCTAAAAATCCTGGATCCGCCACTGGCCCGATGTCGTCTCCTACAACACTCTTCTCAAGGGGCTCTGCGACGAGAAGAAATGTCAAGAGGCGCTCGAACTAATCCACATGATGGTTCAAGATGGTAGCAGCTGCCCACCTAATGTGGTATCTATAACACCGTCATTAGTGGCTATTCTAAAGAGGGTGAGGTGGACAAAGCTTACAGCCTATTTCGTGAAATGCTGGATCGGGGGATTTCACCGGATGTTGTGACTTACAGCTCAATCATTGATGGCATGTGCAAAGCTCAGGCAATGGACAAGGCCGAGATGTTCCTTAACAAGATGATTAAAGATGGTGTTATGCCAAACTGCACCACATATACTATTCTTGTGCATGGATATTGCTCTTCTGGACAGTTGGCAGAGGTGGTTAGAATTTTCAAGAAAATGTCCAGAGATGGTCCTGAACCAGATGTTGTTACTTATAACTTGCTGATGGACTATCTTTGCAAGAACGGAAGATGCTCACAATCAAGAAAGATTTTTGACTCTATGGTCGAAAAGGGCCCGAAACCTGATGTTACTACCTACGGCATTCTGCTTCATGGGTACGTTACCGAAGGAGCACTTGTTGATATGCATGCTCTCCTAGATTTGATGGCACAGAATGGTATTCCACTTGATCATCATATCTTCAGCATATTGATATGTGCATATGCCAAATGTGAAATGGTTGATGAGGCAATGCTTATATTTCACAAAATGCGGCAGCAAGGATTGAGCCCTGATATAGTCACCTATGGAACGGTAATAGATGGACTTTGCAGGGTAGGCAGAGTGGATGATGCTATGTTTCATTTTAATCAGATGATTGATGAAGGATTAACTCCTGGTATCATAGTTTTTAGCACCCTAATTAATGGTCTCTGTACCTCTGACAAATGGGAGAAGGCTGAGGAATTTGCTTTTGAAATGATGAATAGAGGCATCCATCCTGATGCCGTGTTCTTCAGCACAGTAATGGGCAACCTATGCAAGGATGGAAGGCTTATGGAAGCCCAAAAAATGTTTGACTTGATGGTACATGTAGGTGTGATGCCTGATGTTGTTTCATATAGTACAATGATAGATGGATACTGCTTAGATGGTAAGATGGATGAAGCGATGAAATTACTTGATGGCATGGTCTTGATTGGCTTGAAACCTAATGCAGTTACCTATAATACTTTGCTTGATGGCTACTGTAAAGATGGTAGGACAGAGGATGCATTAGCTCTTTTCAGAGAAATGTTGAGCAAGGGAATTAATCCTAGTGCTATCACTTATAACATAATACTGGATGGTTTATTTAAGACTGGGAGAACAGCTGCTGCAAAGGAGCTCTATCTCGAGATGATCAAAAGTGGAACACCATTGGAAATTAGCACATACAACATAATTCAAGCAGGGCTTTGTCGAAACAATTATGTTGATGAAGCATTCAGAATGTTTCAGAACTTATGTTCCATGAATATTCGACTTGAGGTTAGGACATTTAATATTATGATTGATGCATTGTTCAAAGGTGGCAGAAAGGATGAAGCCATGGATTTGTTTGGTGCTATCTCATTGAATAGTTTAGTGCCGAATGTTGTGACCTATAGCTTGATGATAGGAAATCTCATAGAAGATGGGTTGCTAGAAGAATCGGATGATCTGTTTTTAGGCATGGAGAAGAGTGGCTGTGCACCGGACTCATATATGCTAAATGCTATAGTTAGGAGGTTATTGCGGAGAGGTGATGTATGCAGGGCTGGGGCTTACCTCTCCAAAATTGACGAGAAGAACTTCTCACTTGAAGCATCCACTGCTTCCTTGCTAATATCACTTTTCTCAACTTGGAAATATCAGAAACATGTGAAGGCGCTACCTGAAAAGTATAATTTTCTTTTGGAAGCGAGCAATTGTTGAATCATTTCCATGCAATGGTTTTGTGCCTGATAATACAGCCTGGAGCAGTACTTAGTTATGGTACGAGCATATTCTCCATAAGCAAAGTGCAAATATCCTCCTCTTTTTTATTGTCTGGTTGTGCATAATGTCTTTTAGTAATATTTTGTTTGAATTGCAGAGGAGCTAGTGTTATCTGACAACTTATTCCTATACATGTCAGATTTCCTCTTCTTCCAATGCAACCGAGAACAATACAAGGCGCCTTTCCCTGTACGAGAAAGTGGAACCAAGGACGCAGATGAACTGTGTATAGACCATGATGGCCGCTGCAACATCAACTGAGAAGGTGAGATGATTGAGATTGGCGACATGCAGCAGGTCACCAGCGACGACCTTGGTGGGAGCAATCAGGGCAAACTGGAGATGCTGGTGGAAGCCCTTGCAACAACATTGCTGGTGGCAATCGGTACCGGTACCACCGTGTAGAGCTGGAGGAGCAGCAATATGGCCTGTTCTGTCACTACATATTGGATTGTAGCAGGTCAGGCAAATCATGAGAAGGATGTAGCAGCGGATCTTCTGAAAAGGTTTCAGACTTGGAATGACCCTGGCTTGCCATATGAGAAAATTTTGGAATAAAACAGTGGCATAATGGCATGATGACCTGAGTGGTGATGTTTTGTATATCATGTAGTTCAAAACAAAGTCCTGCATTTGGTTCTTCAAATACATTAGAACAGCAAGTGCAGTACCACCTACAGAATAGGCTCTACAGCAAAGAAGTGAATAGCTCTGCCCTTTGTCTTCCCTTTCTTTTGGAGGAGCTTCTGGTCTTGTTCCTCTGAAGCCGTTCGATGCAATATGCGTGAATGCTGGCCTAGATTACACGCATGAAACACTGGAGCTTGTGTAGCTTTGGTCCAGTTTTGTACATGTGCTTGAGAAAAATATTGATTTGACCAGCATGTGTTGTGTGGTTACTCCACTTGCTCTCTGTAGTCTTGCTCGCTTTTGCTCTGCAGACGAATGGCAGTGATGGGTCTCGTTACATCTGTGCTTACTGTTGACATGCGCTCTGAAGTTATCAGAGCATTACAAAATGTTCTCTTCAGCCTGCATTCTGCTGTAGTTGAAACAGCCTGGGCTCCTATTGACCTATTAAGTAAAATAACAACACATCTCGTCTCAAAAAATAACCGAGCCAGGTCAGTCGTCTCAGAGAATCAGATTTTTTTAGAGTACAAAGAATGACACACACACACCCCCACACGCATGCCCTAACACACACAGAGAATGCATCCACTGGAACACCTCTAACTAGAGCAGGTACTTAAATCTCACAAAACGCGAGCACATGCTTTGACTACAGACACTAATACAAAAAAGTTTATATTTGACGGCTCATCATAGATGGTTCATAAAATCCGTCAGTGTTAAATGCAATCATAGATAGTTCTTAATAAGAATCATCTGTGATATTGGCAATATCATAGACGGTTCTTATCACAGACGGTTCTTATTAATAACCGTCTGTGATATATTTTCACCTCATTCATCCCTAAAATTTTATAATTTCCCGTCTGAGTTCGACTAGAATTCTGTTTTGACACACTTTCCGTAAAATATGCATAACTTTTTGCATACGGTGTCCGTTTTCGATGTTCTTGTACTCGTTGAAAAGCTAACAACGAGCTCGATCCAAAAAAAATAACTTGCTTGCACCAATCGCCCTCTAAGACCCCCAAAATCGGCCATCTTTGGCCTCAAATTTTATCGCAAGTTTTTCATTTTTGTTTTTGCCAAAATTTTTATCTTCCCTTTGAAATTTAGAGTTTGTCTCAACTGCAAAGTTGTAGATCTCGTTAAAACCTTTCAAATGAGTGTATATAAGCCATACATAACTTTATTATTTCATATTTTTAGACTAATTGTTTATATTGTATTGGTATATATATAACCAATATCACAAACGGTTCTTAAGAATAGTCTGTGATGCTTTTACAGACGGTTCTTACCAAGAACTGTCTGTGATAAATTGGTCTCCGGCCGCTGGGCCGTCAATCCTCCCTAACCCAATTCCAGCTAATAGAAACCGACCAACCTACACCCCACAGATCGTCCCACCTCTCCCTCCTCTATAAGTACTCACCTGAACCCATTCCCTACCCTTTATGTGCTCAAAATCTCTCCAGACTTTTCACTGTCCTCCTCGTCGATTGACCTAATGGAAGCGAGTGCAGACGATTTGAAGGTCGCAAACCAGGTCAGCCAGCCAGCACCTCCCTCCATTATTTGTTCTAGTATTTGATTCTATAACTACGATAATTTTGTTGCTACTTTGTAGCGTTTAGGGCTGCCAATACAGACGCCAAGAAGTCTTACTCGAGCTACTTTGTGGGGTTAGGGCTGCTCGATTTATAATGTAAATGGAATGTTCTCTGCTATATTTTCTTGTATGATATTGTAATGGTGGATTGTAATCTTATGATGTTATAATGGTGGATTGTAATGAAAATAAAATATTCTCTGCTATGTTTGATATTGTATTTGCTTGTTTTCGCTTGTTTTCAAAAGATATAGCTAACATTTTCTGAGGCTAACTGAAAAATAGAACAAATTTTAGGTATAGAATAAACTATTATAGACGATTTTATAGTATAAATCATCTGTGATCACACATCACAGACGGTTCTAGTTTAGAACCATCTGTGATTGTGTTTTTCACAGACGGTTCTAATTGAAACCGTCTGTATTATATTTGCCACAGACGGTTTACAAACCGTCTATGATAACCTTCAATTATCACTAACCCATAAATTTAGACAGTTCAGAAAACCGTCTTGATGATGTTTTTGAACCGTCTGTGATGATGATTTCTATAGTAGTGGAAGCACCTACCTACCTGAGACCTACCCGGGGAAACTAGTGGTAAATCCTTCATTCGATCCTTGGATGGAACTTACCAATCCAAGGAAACTGGTGCCTGCTCATAACATCAGAACCAACCAATAGCTCAGTGCCTCAAAGAGAATCAGATGTGCCATTCATTTGTTCTAAACTTCAATAGCAGCCCTTAGAACAACAGGTTCAAGCATCTAGATTCCATATACAATTACAAAACAAAAGCAACTGTTATCGTTACACGGGGTTAGGGGTCGAGAAAGAGAGAGAAGAACGTTGAGCAGTACAGCCTTCAGCGATAAAATCCCCTAGATTATTTGTTAATAAACATAATATATTCGCCCTAGTTAATGTGGCAACTATTTAGCATTGAACATCAACGTGGCAATCAATCTGTAGTTAAAAAAGTTCTCCAGCCACGTAGTGACCCCTATTCTGTTCTCTTCTGCCACAAGACTAGAATCTAGTTCCAGCTTGGATAATTGAGCATGCGAGATGACTAGGATGGCTGCGTGCTCTGGCTGTTAACGCCAACGAAGCCTTGCACGAGGCTTTGTGCAGTTTTCACTTGGTCCGGGATACCCTGGATCTCCACAATGGATTTAGAAGAAGCGGGATGAGATTCAAGTAACTTCACTCTTACCCTGGATCTGCTGCTCCCAAGACGACCTCCGGACTGCCAAGGAAATTCTCGCTTGCAATACGGCCTCGCTGCCAATTAACTGCCTGGGTATGCCTTTATCCGCTGGCAAGCTGTGAAGATCTGACCTGCAGCCCCTCATTGATAAACTTCACGCAAATCTACCTACATGGAAGGCGTAGCTACTTTCACGGGTAGGGAGATTGGTTGTTGTCAAAGCATTACTCTCCTCCAGTCTGAGCTTGTTTTCTATGTTGATATCTCGTCAACCCTACACAGCATAGTAGTTCTTTATCGAGGATAATAAGAAGATGCTCAGCTCCACCTGAACGAGCCTATATTCAAACCATAAAACTGGAACGGTCACAGGGCTGTACCAGCCACTAGCATTGACAAAGCAAGGGGGAAGAGAGCAGTAGCGGATACTGAAGCCTGTGGGGTCAATCCCTTTATAATCTCAAGAATTTAATCCATTCGTATAAAAATATCATTAGGAGAAAGGGTATTCTGAAAAAAAACACAGCTCGCACCTCCCTCCGCCACGTAAAATTTTTGCTTTTTAGTCCAAAATTTGAAAATTTTGTACATATGAACCCTTGGAGAAAAGATTTGTCAAAATGGACCCTTAGCACAGCGCCAAAAGACATGGCGCCTAGGGTACATATCATGGCGCCATGTGCTTTGGCGCCGTGCGTGGACACGTAGGATTCACGGTAGCATAGCACGGCGCCAAAGCACATGGCGTCGTGCTATGTACCAACCGCGTTAACTGCCGTGCGCCGCGCCTAGGGTACCGTCAAGAAGTCCCTCAGGCGGGTGGCGTCGTCCGCGCCACCAACTGGGTAGCTGAGAGCCTCATCGATCTCATGCACCAAGGTTTGGAGAGAAGTCCCCTAAAGAAATAAGGAAACATAAGTGCGAGATAAACGTATTGAACCGAAGTATTGCAAATATCATGCTTTCCGTACCACTCGATCGAGAATCGAAGCGGCCTCGACCACTATGCCATCCCTCGTACAACTGTTGTATGCAGTGTCCTCATCCTCGAACGAAGCGAGGTCCGCGTAGTCGACATCAGTCCACTGCTGCCTCAGCCTGTAGTGGGTGGCACTGTGGTACAAGAACAAGTAATCCCAGAAGCTGGCGTTGGTGTGGGTGGTAGCGTCCCGCTTGCAGTTGTCGTCGAACCGCCTCCACCACTGGATGTAGTCTCGGTGGTGATGAGCGAAGTCTATCATCTTTCGTTGGCGGACTCTATCGAACCTGTACATATAGCAGATGTCAATAATAGGTCTTAGAGTAAGAACCAACAGAATTCTAAATGAAACAAAAATTGTAACTTACTTGTGCAAAGTAATAGAAGTCGACTCCTCCTCGGGGGGTAGAACTCGTTAGTGAAGTCCACGTACACCCGCTGAGTTGTTGCGTACGGGACTGAGACGTTATCTTACAGGTACGCGACAGTAGGGCCGAGGTCATGCACACCCTGTGGATGCCAAGGCTGCGCCTGGAACACTTGCAGGTGCCTCACAGGAATGCGTGACCACATCCACACCTGCAGGAGGAAGACGCAGCCACCGAAGCGTCGACTTGGCCGCCTTGCGCCTACAGGCCTCGCAAAGCTGGCGGTAGAGGAACGAGAGACTGCCGAGCCCCAGCGGAACTGTCCAGCGTCGTCCCAGTCCTATAGGCAGTGGATGTACATCCACGAAGCAGCGCCCCCGTGCCGTCCGGGAAAAGCACGGCCCCGAACATATGGAGGACCCAAGCACGGCAATGGTAGTTCACCGTGGCGTCATCCGCGTCCTTAGGGCATGTACCAAAGGTGGTACGCAACCAGTTAATGTAGACCCCCGAGACACGGCCTCGTCTGGCATTCTCTGGGGCAAGAGGCAATTTCGTGCCCAGGAAGGCCTCCACACGTGCCCTCCAACCCTCAAACACCACCGGCCCGGTCACTGGCTGTCCCCTTATGGGAAGTCCAAGTATCATCGCCACGTCCTGCAGCGTGACGGTCATCTCCCCACAAGGAAGGTGGAACGTGTGAGTCTCCGGCCTCCACCTGTTAATAGTATACGGAGAAAAGAATTAGTTATGTACGTAATGATATAGAAACAAAAACAAACGGACCCGATAGAGAAAATGCACCTATCGACATGTGCGGTCAAAGCTGCGGGGTTTAAGATCGGCATACCCCGGCGCAGTAGGTTGGCAACCGTATGAAGGCCAGGACGGCGAAGCAGTGGGGTGTAGCGGTGGTCGTAGACCATCAAGTGGAGCCCATCATGGGTTCGAGGATGAAGTATAGGAAGCTCCTGGAAAATGCTTTAAAAGTTAGATGCGTGATGAAAACACATGTAACACGAGAAAAATATATTTCGATAACACAGGTACCTGGCCGTCCTCTGTGAGCCTACCACGGTGCTCCATCTCGTAGAACTCGTCCAGCAGCTGGTACCTCACCATCCTAAAATCATATCAAACATTCTTTCATCAAACCCTAAAAATGAATCTAGCATATGGATTCATCAAACCCTATTTCATCAATTTCACATGGATTCATATCAAACCCTAAATCTAGCACAAGAATTCATTAATTTCACTCAAATCAAACCCTAAAAACGAATCTACACCATAACTACTTTTACATTACGCATATGCAACGTAAATCAAACCTAAAACCGAGCCAAATTCAACTAATTTCATCTAGGGTTTCAAATCTTGCCCCCACGAAATGTACCTCAAATAAACAATATCTATTTGAAAAAATCAAGGGAGGGGAGGGAGTTCACCTTACTTTGTCGATTTGGAACAAAAATCGCGAGAAATATTAACTCAATTGAGTGGATTTGGAGGGGGGAGCGGCGGCGGCGGTGCTAGGTGTGCTCGGGTTGAATTTGGGGAGTAAGGGGGTGGGGGCCAGGGGGCGTGCTTGGGCTTAAGTCCCAGAGCACGGCGCCACGGCATTTAACGCCGTTGGTACATAGCACGGCGCCATGTGCTTTGGCGCCGTGCTATGCCACCGTGGATCCTACGTGTCCAAGCGCGGCGCCAAAGCACATGGCGCCGTGCTATGTACCCTAGGCGCCATGTCTTTTGGCGCCGTGTTAAGAGTCTATTTTTGTAAATTTTTTCTTCAGGGGTCTATATATAAAAAACTTTCAAATTTTGGACTAAAAACAAAAATTTTCCTCCGCCACTTAGAGAGAGGCAGGGAGGATGAACAATGTAAATGACAACAAATAGAAGCTGTTGTTGCAAAAATACAACAGATGGTACAGAGTACCTTTTCTCCATGGGAGGAGACAGGTCTAGTAGAGAGCTAAGGTAGAGGGAGGATCCTTTCTTTTTGGGTGTCTCCAAAGACCCAAGCCCCCCCCTACGAACACCCCAGGGGCCTATATATCCTTCAGAGGATTAACTCCTAGGGGGTACATGTACCCCATGAATGGGACATGTACCCCCTGCTTCCTGAGCACACCTACTCTGTCTAGAACCACAACAACTCACACGTACACGCATACATACATGTTTCAAGGGGCTGTTTAATTATGGGAGCCGAACTAGGTAAGGTGGGGACCACTCCCACAACAGAAGCCATGAAAGGAAATAAAAAGGAATGATGTATGTAAAGAGACTAAAACTTACCAAGTCCATGTGCATAAAACTCTCTATTTTAGTATTCACAAACAACCTACAAATAAAAACAACAATCAGAGCATGAGCAAACAATAATTTGTGTTCTTGTTCGCGTAGGAAATAGCAAGCAGAAAATGGCATACTGCAATGCAAGAAGAAAACACAAATACTAATGATGAAGATAGATGGTATTGAAGAAAATCACACGTACTTGTCACATGCAAATTTCACTAGTTTATTCTGAAATGCAGTTAATTCATCAACCTGCTTCATCCTAAGGTCACCAAGCAAATTGATGAACCCAAACAAAAACATGCTTTTATGCAGTATCCTTTTGACAAGTGCTGGTACAACACCCATTCCATTTTGCTTAGCCTCAACAACGAAATCTTTTGAGTTTCTTTAACTCCTCTGTTGCAAACACATATCGAGCGTATTATTTTCACTTTCCAAGAAGCGCCAAATTAGCGACTCAAATATATATACCTTACCAAGAGACAAATAAATCTTGAAACATGGCTTGTGGTTGGCTCTCGTAAAGATAGTAAAGGTAGTAAAGCCTAGCCAATCTTTGAGGTAGAGAACTTTGAGAAGTCATATGACCTGAAATACATAAGTGAAAATGGTTCAGCAATGATTATGAAAGGGTTATTTGTGGGTACAGTTTTAGGAAGCCATAGCCTATCGATGCAATGCAAAAAGAGGGACTGCATGAAAACACCCGAGTTCATCTTAGATCTGCCTCCAAAGATATAAGAAAAATTCTTTGCCATTCACACTCCCTTGAAATTGATGGTTGCAAAAGGAGCCATAGCCTACCGATACAAGGGCAGAAGAGGGCGCCCAGGGCCAATGAACTCACAGCCGCGACGGCGGGTTCCCGATTGGGACTAGTGGCGAAGGACGGCGACCGACAATGAAGGGTCCAACACGACTGGCGGCCGAAGCCCAGCGCCGCTGTAATGGGCGGTGGTCGAGATTCCCAGTGCGGCGTGTGTGAGAACCCTAAAAACAAACTAATTAACCAACAACACGGCTATTAAGAAGAAAATTGATATGTCAATAGAAATAATAACATTTAAAATAAAACTATTAACAAATTTAACTATCCATTGCATAATTAAATGAGAGTATATTAATGACAATCTGAATAACAAAATGGATTCAATTATAATAACAAATCTTCACAAATAAATTTCCAATACATAATTTTATTTCAGATTTACATAAGCATAAAGATTTCAACCCAATGATTACAAACTACAAATTCATCTCATACAAATATAAATTACCTCAAAACTACATCTAACTCTATAACTTCATATCCTCGCAACCAGGCAAACAAACCAAATGCTTGTATCATTAAGTTAGCCAAAACCAGAAAGACAATAAATCTAAAATGAAATTGAGTATTAAATTGCCATCAGAAATCTGTCTTTATAAACTTTGCACATGGGCAAAACACGCATAGAGATACCAGGATTGTTCGGGGCCAATCGACACCATCTCACGTATATAGATTTCCATCATCCAGTGGTAAAAACTTACCTTACCTTATCTTTCCCTGATGAGTCATACCATGTAAGGCATGCACACAGCCACATTGAGGGCCACATGCCACCACAAGATAGCCATAAAAGAAATCAAGCCCATAAGAACCGGCAAAGGGGAGAAGTAAGGACTCACTGCCGTAACACACCACTAGGACTCAATGCCAAAGATTGGTAACAGCAACCGAAGACTACTACTTCCATCCCAAGCCCCACTATAGCAAGTCTTCCTCCTACAGCCAAGCATTCAAGCCAACACTGAGTAGCTTGTGGCCAAGAGGCAACAATGCTCTCCTTCAAAACCATCCTCACACCAGCCAGCACAGAAGAATAAGACACATCACACCACCCATAGCCACTGAGATTGCAGACTCGCTGCCCAGAGCCCACTGCCCAAAGTTCATTGCCATAGGAAGAGGACAGAGAGTTGCCCTCAACCATCACAGAGACGCATCAGGCAAGTCACTACCACAACACTACATCGCCATGCCACCACACAGAACCCTCACGGGTCACCACCAGACAACACATAGCCAAGAATAGCATCACCCATTTAAAACCCCTCCCACCAAGACTCAACCTAGCCGAAAGGGGGAAGTCAAGAAGGAGCCACAAGACCGAGCCATAAGATCAAAGTACAACCAGTGAGTACCACGGCCAATAGGTACTTCGAGAAGATAGCCACGCCACCATCTCTTCTCCAACTTTCAGTAGCTTCGGCTG
Organism: Melocanna baccifera; assembly: GCA_036346265.1. Classification (NCBI taxonomy): domain Eukaryota; kingdom Viridiplantae; phylum Streptophyta; class Magnoliopsida; order Poales; family Poaceae; genus Melocanna; species Melocanna baccifera. The sequence continues at coordinate 3,301,342 of CM070704.1, forward strand.
GACTTGTTTTTCAGTGAGCATCATAAGTTGTACGTTTTTCCTTCACAGATGGACAACAAGAGTGTTGGCTTATGCTCTTTCTTGGCTAGAATCAAATTTGCCTCTTCTCTCTTCTTCTTGTATCGACAGTCAGCAGTGTAGTGTCCAAACTTTTGACACTCAAAACATTAATATGACTTCTATATGCTGTAGTATGGTGACCTTCTTTTCTACAGGTAAAACATTTGATTCTTGGCTTGTTTCGGTTGTAAGAGGACTCAGCTTGCGTTACTTTTTCTCTATGACTAGCGGTAAAGTCACGGCCTCCTCGACCAAAATCACGGCCACCTTGACCACGACCACGACCGCACCAATTGCTAGAACCACGACCACTTCTTTGACTTAGATTTGCTTTCCGTCAATTTTTATTTTCTACTTTTGCTTCATTTGTTACTAGCAATGCTTGATCTGATCTTACACCCTTTAAGTAGCCCTTCATGAGTTTTGAGAGACTATGTTATCTCTTCTATTTATATATCTTCAAGCTTGCTTAAATACAGAAGAGTTGTGACAACCGGTATGAATCTTTTGGGCAAGACTCGTAGATATTTCTCGACAACCACAATTTCTTCCAATTTGCCTCCAAGAGATTGAATCTCATTAATCACCGCAGTTATTTTTTTTTTTGCAAACTCATCCACCGACTGAGTTTGACCCATATGCAATACCTCATATTCTCCTCGAAGAGTTTGTAACTGAACTTTCTTTACTCGATCTACTCCTTCATGCATAGTTCGAAGAGCAATCCAAACATCTCGTGCTGTATCTTTTTCGACAAGTTGACTACGCATCGAGTCGGGTATGGCAACGTAGATGGAGCTAACGCAGTTTGATCGGTCTTCATGTCAACTTCTTTAGCTTTTCCTTTTGGATCGACCTTTTCATTAGCATCGATTGGATCAGCTACAACGTCCCATATTCCTTGGGCACGTATATTCACCTGCATTTTTATAGACCATGCTGGGTAGTTTTCTGAATTGAGAAGTGGATACGGAAGGGAATTTGGTTCTTCCTTCATTGTCGATGAAGATTCGTCTACTACCATGAGTTGCTCCTTCTATAGATCAATCCACAACCTGCTCTAATACCAGATGATGAAAGTTTCAAACGAAAAGACGATCGCTTTGCAGAAGGATGAAGTAACTCTTCGAACAGGTTTGAAGCTTCTCACTTTGTCGATCGGACTGGTTCGATCGTATTTTATGAAGATCGGACGGTCGCAAGAGCGGTCAAAATGTCTCCGCTTGATCTAACTCGCTCGATTGAGTTTTATGAAAATCAGACACTTTTGAAGTGTGGTTTGAACCTTTCCCGCTACTCGGAGCGGTCCAATGAAGATCGGACGGTGTAGCTATATATGCTGTTCGGACTGGTCCGAACCTTCACGTTGATCGGAACGATCCGATAATGATTGGACGTCTCACCTCGTTCGCCCTAGTCCGAATGTCTTCACATGATTGGATCCGTCGGACGATCCTGTCTTGTTCCCGGTTGTTTCCCTTTGCTATTTAAATCTAGCGGCGACAATACAAGACACTTGAGCAATAGAATAAACATAAGTCTTTTGATAGTGCTCAAATCGTCATATCTTTTTTTTTTTGTTTTCTCTTCTATTTATACACAAGATTACATGTTACATATCGGATTATGATTAGGATTCAGAGTTCGACTCTGAAACCGAACTTCTATCTCTAAAATAATTCGGACTTCAACTCTAAAACAAATTCGGCATGATTATTTCCAACAAGCGGTAGGAAAGACATTTTTATTGCTGCAACTATTCGTCGTTACAAACTGAGAAAGATATACGCCGACATTTGACGGCAGCTTACATACACTTGCAGGTTACAGCTTATTTCTACATCATATATAACCAAATGGCGAATCATTCACGAGCTCCCTCTCAATCCTTGCAAACCATGTTCCTGAATCCTGATCGATCTGCCGCACTCCCCGGTATGGACTCTGCTCCGCTCTCTTAAGTGATTAGTTTGGTGTCAGGACATACATCTTGCAATCATGCGGCGCCACCGAAGCTGATATTTGCCCCTGAGCCGAGAACGACGAGTGCTGCGTTGGAGATGGAAGTTGTTGTCATGAACCCTGAAAACTGAATTCTGAACCGTGGCTACTGGATGAACTCTGAAGAAAGCGAGCTTACCGCCCATAGATCACGAGCAGTGACAGCCGCGGATGCAGCGAGCCCAATGTTTGACCAGAGTGCAGTGATGGTGGCCTGGTACCCCTGCCTGTTCCATAGAACCACGGCCTTCCTGTTGTCGCTGAGCGGGCCCGCCCAAACCTACAGACAAATTAAGTCTTGAAGTTTCAGAACCAAGACAAATTGCTTCTTGAAAGCCACCAATGCAAAGGTTGAGGAATACCTCCAAGCCGTTGTCAGATTGTACTTTCTTTCCTTGGACGCCTAGCCCATCTGTTCGGAAAGTTGCAGTATGAGTACACTGAAAATTCCAAAAGGACGGTTACGTATGTGAAAGAGAAGAGGCATGCCTTGGTTGACGGCAATGACCTCCCGGTTGCTGAGTATGTCCTTCGTCTGCTGGTTCATCGATCGCACGTCGCACCCGATTAGAAGAGGAGCCTGCACAATGCAAACCAGGTTTGCAGCGAGGAGATGCAAAAAAATAAAAAAAAAATAAAAAAACATTGCAACAGCATCGTCAACACAGAGAAAAAATAAGTACCTTGGCGAGTGCCCAGATGCTGAAGTGTGAGCGGTACTCCGCTTCAGACATGCCGCCGTTGCCCACTTCAAGCATGTCAGGATCTGAGATCGAAGCGCGGCATCATCTATTGATTAGTTGGAAGCTCTCAAATGGTTTAGGCCCTCTAGGAACAGACTCATCTGAAACTCTTACCATTCCATCCACCGGGTCCGGCATAGGAGGCCCATCTGTCGTTCTGGTCTGCACGGGATGTCATACTGAAATAACAGCGTAATTGTGGTCAATCCTATCAATTTCAGTAATTATGTGAGCAGAAGTTCAGAGGAGATGAAATGGGCAGCACCTGCCCCAGTTGTCGGCGATGTCGTCAGTTGTTCTCCAGCTGTTGCCCATGCCGCTTGCCCATGTAGCAGGATTTTCTCTCCCCCTAAACAGCAAAAACACAGTATGAGTGATTCAAAACCACTTTTTCTCTACCATCTAGTCAAAATATGTTATGGCGAGCAAACTCACCATTCACACAGAGAGAAGAAGATGTTCTTCCCATAGGTCTTCATGGCATTGCTCATTTTAGTGTATCTGCATTGGCCACGAGAATTTACTCAGAACGCTTACACATAAAGCCCAATGTGTTCGTCATGTGGAAGTTTGAGATATTGTTCTCCTTTACCTTTCCGTGGTGCTCCTGCCAGCATCGTTGCAGTTGTCGTACTTCAGATAATCAACTCCCTGGTATTGAGAGGGCAAGAATTAGAAGAATATCAGAATCAGGGTGTCACTGTGTCAGTGTTGATTTGGCATCAGCCATCAGGTAAGCATTTGTAAGAGGTTTACCCAGGAGGAGAAGGTTTTCACATCTTGCTCTTCGTGATCAAGTGATCCTGGCATTTTGTTACTGCACGTTCGTGTCCTGCAATTCAGAGTGACTTTAGTTTCAGGTTCATTTTGAAAATATGTTTTCAGGTTCATTGTCAGTTTGTCATTACTAAATACAAATTCTAGTTTGATTGAGCTAATGAGGAATTTTACTCCTGGATGAGACCAAATAAGCATTCTTGTTATGATAAATTAGATAGCTAGCATACCCTGCATCACTGTAGACGCCAAGCTTCAACCCTTTTGCATGCACGTAATCTGCAAGCGCCTTGATGCCAGAGGGGAATGTTTGTCTATTTGGAACAAAGTTACCCTGAATGGTAGTAATGCAACCTTGTCAATACAGATGATAGTAAAAATTTGTTAGGTCTTCACAAAGAGAAAAATGATGAAAGTGCTTATTTGGTCATTGAGATGCCTAGCAGTTGCACAGGCATTACAAAACTTCTAAAGACTGCTATTTTAAATTCTCCACTTCTACAAATTCTAATACTGACACATTAAAATCATTAGTATCTACAAGCAAATTTTTACTTCTGGATAATGTAGTTGTTAACTATTAGTTCCTGTCCAAAATTTCTTGAAGTTCATAACCAAATTAGACGAATTTCTTGAACTCGTGTCCTACAAATATACTTTTGCAGTTGCACTGACGATAATGCTGAAAATGACGGGGGTCGTTAGCTTTGCTTAATTTTTATCTCCTTACCTGGTAGTCCCTGTCAGATTCTGCCCAGCAATCATCTGAAAAGAAGAGATGGAAAACATTTGAGCTATGAATTACTTATCGTTAAAACATAACGTTTTTGTCCAAAGTGTCGTGTGAAATAGGGTTCAGATAGCCATCCGTACCTATGTTAACATATTCGTAACCCAATTTCGCCAGACCGGTGTTGACCAACGCATCAGCTGAAAGAAAGGGGAAACAATTAGAGCAGTCTTAGGATCTCACATGCTTCTATTACAGTACACTCTAAAACAGCTTTGCATGTAACAACGACAAGATTACAAATAATGCTTGTGAGAGAAATTTGGCACCATTAAAATTTCATTGCATTATTATTCTGGTAAGAATGAGATCATCACGGGGTGTTTGTCCAGCACCAACAACCAACATCATGCAACTAGGGACTAAGTGGTTCTAGACTTGTAGTACTAACCATAGTTATGTGTCAATGGAATCAGTCCAAAAGGAGCAGGTGCATGCCTGCACCTGCCCTCTTCTTACTAGAGCTGGTTAGTTAGGCTGCACCAATCCATGTCTGACCCAGCTCGTTGGCTCAAAGGTCCCTTTTCTGATACTTCCATCTATTAACAACCCTATTAACAACCACAAAGACTCTAGACCATGGTGACACTATGGTCAATTGATTTTGATGTCCATTTGGGCCACAAAGATTGACTGATGATATGATTAATGTATTCAGTCATAAAAAGCCTGATCTAGATTTGTTCAGAGATCTGCCCTCCACATGTTGTCGACATGCACGAACCATCAAATTCAATCCAATCCAATCCTCAAGGGACAAGAGAAAGAATTAACGAAGTACTTTTTCTCAATTTATCGATCATCATTATGGTCATGGGTCACCATCACCCCTCACGAACATGGTGATTAAAGTTCCCATGAACATTCTGGCCAAGGGTCTATTCAGCACGGACCCTCCCCTCTTTGTACCGTTACCGTATTTTTGCTGCAAGATTTTACGCCAAGCAACGCACGCAGCTGGACGACGGCACCGATTCATTCGTCCGGACAACTTATGCAGAGGTTTTCTCACAAAGAAAGGTAAACATATGCAGAAGTTAAAGCAAAAGCATCTCTGAACGAATGATTCCCAGATCTGATTCGCCTGGTGCTGAAGAAATAAAAAGATTGGTTAGAGACTCGGAGAGCGAGGAGAGGGAGAGAGTGGATGGCAATGTGCAGTCCAGCTAGTCTGGTTGTCCTCTTCTTCCATGGGTCCATGCGATGCGACTTGCTGCTTGCAAGCTGCAACAGCTCGCAGCTCTGCAGTAACTGTAATTTGTGCCGGCCGGCCGGCCGGCCGACAGGGGTCGCTCAGGGCGTGCAGCCTGCAGCTAGAAAGGACAGTGAGCGCGAGGGTCTCCTGACCATTGGGCAGCGTCCAACGCCCGGATGTTAGTTAAGGAATCATTAAATACATGAGTCCTTTCTTATTTTTCGGAAAAAAAGAAAAGAACTTCTCGACGATACGACAAGTACATGAAAAATTCTCCCAGGTCGCCTCACCGACACCCTTCTGAATGTCTGCTAACCCACTGTTGTTGGCGTTGATACATCTAACGTACCCACTCAACTATGCCATGCCCCCACTATGTCTCTAAAAATGTTAGTAACATGTCAAGAGCATACACGAGAAGTGGTTGGACTGGACCGTACGTGCACTGAAGAACTGAAAGGGAGACGCCATGGATGCAGGTAAGACCTGACAAGGGGGGCAGGAGTGAAGTGTACCTGTTTCCCTGATGATCTCCTCGTTGATCCCGCAGAAGAAGTGGTTCCAGCTATTCCACCTAACACAATTCGTCACCAGAATTAAATTACTGGAAGAATTTGGACCCCGTGATGCATCGACGCTGACGCTTACCACATTTTTTTCCTTGGATCAGTTACTACCTACTGCTAGTTACTTGCCATGCGACGTCAACCGAAACAAAGACAGCACCGACATGGATTACCAGATGGTTAAAAAAAGAAGTTGGAAGTCGTCTGATTCGTCATGAACAATGAAACGGAAGTACAGTGACGCAGTTCAAAAAGATTAGGAGTTTCTTGCACAGTTTAGGTTGTAATGTTGTATGGTTAAATATGTCGGCACAAAGGACAGAGGCTAAGTGGTCGAGCACAAAGGGCAGCAGGGGAAAGGGAAAGGCTGTGTATATGTATTATTTGAATGTTTTTTTTAAACAATTACTTCAATTTATGATCATTAAATTAGAGATTCAACGATTTTTTTAGTCCCGGTTCATTTGGAGCCAAAATAATCTGAAACTTCACTACAAGTGACATAAGAAACACTGAATTCTCACGAACTGACGAAAGCTTTGTTCGGGCGCATAGCAGTGCTCGTCGACGACATGCCATAGGGGCTGGTTCATAGTGATTTTTGGCTTTTTTTTAACTTTAGTTTTAGTTTGAGCTTATAAATAGTAATAGCTCTTAAAAATTTATAGAGAAAGGTATTTACGTGTGATTTTGATCGATATAAGTAAAGTTATTATATATATACTATAATCGATCAATAGATTTCGTTTTAAAAAGACATTTTATTTAAAAACTGACACCGTAAAAAGTCATTTGTCGTAGAAAAATAGCTTTTAGACACCGTAAATAGTTTCCATGCAGGAAAAAAAAAGGTTTTCTCGGCGCGGACAAACCGTAGCCGTGCAGGAAGGGACGGAACAAAAGGAGCTTCGGGACGAAAGCAAGGCTTAAAGTTAAAGACGAGCCAGCAAGATCAGGCTCTGCGCCTTTCGCTTCCCTTCCACCGCAAGCGAAAGACATATCCTTCTCGTCGCACAAAAAAAGTTGTCGCCACTACGACTAATTGATACTACTACTGGTACCATTACAATAAGTTAGTAAGCAGCTCGCCTTGCACTCCCCTCTCACGTATGACATATTCTATGCTTGCTGAAATCGTCTTGGTTGTTTAGCTCCTCGGCCGCATCGATCGATGCCGAGCAGAGCACCGATTGGTTTTGTTAAACGAACTGTTTGGCTCGTGTCGTTTGAATCGCGGAACGTGCAGACAAGATTAGAGAGAGGAAGGCTCAGTGGCAGTAATGGTGTCGGCTAGAGTGAGTACCCCATCTGCGGCGTCCTGCCGAGGCCGTTCTCGAGCGCGCGCCGCGTCCGCCACGCCTCCCGCAGCTCCTCCGTCACGTTCCCTGCCGGCGCCACCCTGGCGCCCGCCGCCGCCGTCCACGTGGCAGCCATCGCGGCCACCACGAGCAGGAGGAGGAGGAGCAGCGACGACGAGCTCGAGGCGCGCGCCATGGCTGGCTAGCTGCTCTGCTGCTGCTGAACAGAGCAGCAGCGGTAACTTTGGAGTGTTGGGATGGGATGGTGTGGGGTGGGGGAGGAGGCGCGCTTACTGGGCGCGCGTTATATAGGGCTGCACCCACGGCCCCGTGGGGCCCGCTGCTGCGTTTTTTTTTTTTTGTTGGAAAAAATAAACGTATTTTGCGTTCACTCTTTCGCTTGACTTGTGTCACGGGTTAGACTCAAATCCACCGATTAGACAGCGCGACGGGTGCGCTCGAAAGGGCACTTATGGGTTTTCACTCTGCTATATTAACTAGCTTTTAAATAATATATTTTTTAAAATAAAATCTACTACTTAATTATAATGTATACTATACTAATTTCAGTTAAATCGAGTAAAATTACATGTGCATATCTCTCCTCATAATCTTTCTCACCAATAAACAAAATTCCAAAGCCATAAGCAACAACAAAAAAACCCTCATGCTAAATATAATACTCAATTGTGTACGAGTTTTTGTGGAGGCCAGCTGTGGGTGGTGGTATACTATTGTTCGTATAGTGTCTTCTATAATCGATTTGTAGACACCATCTTAAAAAGACGTATCGTTTAAAAGTTAGTTACGGTAGTAAAAGTCAAAAGCTATAAACATTAATGCCCCGCTCATTTTGGCTTCTGACTTCTGCTTTTAATTCACTATTCTTTAGTTTCGTTTTTTTTTGGTTTTTTTTGTTCTTTAGGTTTTTGTTGGTTCTTTTTTCTTTATTATTTTGTATTGTCTATGATAAGTTAATTTTTAATTTTAATTTTTTAAATATAATTGTACCAAATAAACACCTCAATTACAATAAAAAATAAATCAACTACAATAAAAAAATTATAAGCCAATTACAAATCTAAACGCCAAATAAAAGCCCCCTAAAAAATTATATATGCATCGCTCATTTCAGTTTAAAATCAATTTCTACTTTTGGCTTCTACTTTTTCACTATTCAATAATTTCATCTTTTTCTAGATGTTTTTAGATTTTTTTGGGATTTTTTGTATTTTCTTTTTTTTCTCTGTATTCCTTTGCATTGTCGGTAATGGGCTAACATATTTTTTAATTTTTTTAAATTTAATTATATCAAATAAACCAACTCAGGAATAATAAAAAATAAGTTAGATATAGTAAAAAAATCATAAATCAACATTATTCTAAACGCCATGAGCCCAAGATCGCGGTATGAACATATTGTGTCAGGCTTGGCACCTTTGTGGGCTGCGATATCGAAGTAGTAGGAGTATATTATCCACTTTTACTTTATAGCTATAGTTTTTTTTATTGAATTAGTTGTACACGAAACTTATTTAAGATATTTTTTAAAATTTATATCTCGGAGTTTAGAATAGTGCGCGCATGAATAAGTGTCAGCGTGTCCTGCATGAGTATGAGCTTTACTGCCATATTCGTGTAATCTGTACTTTTTCTATTCGTACAAGTTTGTTTATTGACACGCCAATCATGTCTCACCCTAGTATTTATTTGACATGAACAACGTGTTTGCGAAGAGCCACTGATAGGAATGCTCTCATTAGATATGAGCGAGCAGTATGATCGCATTTAAATGGACACACCATACTCTCATCCTCCGCCAGAGTCTCTCTCCCTCTTCCGCTGCGGTAGATTCGCCCCCCTCCCCCCGTCTCCTCCACGGCAGTTCCCCCATCGTGGCGAAGCTCGTCTCAGTCTCAGATGGTCGTGTGAGTTGAGAGAGAGGGAGAGAGAGATTTTCTGCATGGGGATTAATTTGTGCGTAGGTCAAGGACACTTTGTTGTTGAATTGTGGTGAATTCTCCTACTACATTTTTTCTCATCATAATTCTTTATAGGAAATAAATACTATTATATATTTGTGTGTTTTGTTTGAATTGTTCTAACTTGTTATTTTGGTTACTAGGATTTTCTGTGAATGACAAACATTCATTGCTCAAACTAATAGTTTGAATGAGGCATTTCTTTGAACTTTGCACTATATAATTTAACAATCTTTTAGTGTTTGGTGCTTAATGCAATGATAATATGATTAGTGTTTGTCTTTGCAGGCTGATGTTAGTGATAAGAAGATTTCTCAGTTGGTACCTCATCGCACTGAAGAATTTTTTAAGGGTGCTAACCATCATGAAATTTCCTTGATTCAGAATTTCTGTAAGGTGTGTTGCCACGTTCATCTTTATATGTGTAAATGTGTGAATAATTGTTATTATGATAATTTGAGGGTTAGGAAATGATTACAGATTATACAATAAATCTGATTTTAGATGTGACTTATCACCTTGATAAGCTAGGTGCAAAATAGACAGACTGCCTGACAGGCTTACAAGTCGGGTTCTGTTTATCTAGGGGATAATCTGTAGCCTACTTTACTTTTATGGGGTTTATTCCCTTTAACTATTTGGTTCTCTCTGTCTTTCTTCCATTCTATTCTGCTCCAGGATATTGGTACATTCAACTGAATGTCTTTTCCAAATTTTGATTTGTGGCATATCTATCTATTTCGTCGTAGAGAAATAGAGGGCAATCTAACACTTCTACTAATATTTTATGATTATATCCATATGTGATAAGTTAATTAAGTATAAGTTGATGTACAATTGAAAATAGAAGACAAAAGCTTTTCTTCTAAAAAATAATCTTGGTGTAAATATGATGTGTGACATCATCTGCTTATGTTAATTTGAATTTAAAGTGTCTGTTGACCAAGTTTTAAAATAAAAAGAGGTAGAAAATTTAATTATATCAGAAAAGAAAATATATGTGAGGAGGATAGTGAGGATATGATAAATATTTTACTTGTTTTCCCCCTTCATCGAAATTGGTTTCCTCTATAAATTGTTTTGTACCACTTAGATATATCCTAGGTTGCACGGACACGGACACGCGTGTCCGACTCGACACGACACCGACACCGGAATTCGCCATTTTCCCAAAAATACCGATACGGAGACACGGCTACATATATTTAAATAATAAATAAATTACATATATATATATATATATATATATATATTATTTTCTATATTTTCTTATGCTTGTCAAATTGAAATAATATAAATTTATAAACTTATAAAGTGTGAAGTGTATTCAGAATGTGTACCTCATCAATTGTTTTGTTAATCATGAATCATGATGATTGATGATAATTGTTGATGACTTGAAGTGAATACCATTTCCAAGAATAATAATTGAGAATTCCATTAACCTGGGAAAAAATAACATGATCAGTTAGACTATAAAAATAACATGTATTTGATTATTGGACAATCAAAACAATAGATTAATAGAGGAACAAGAACAACAATTGATAACGATGAGTGATACAAATTAAGAAGTAGCCAAGTTTGAAGTTCGAACATAGAAACTGAAATGTAGAGTTCAACCAAAAGAAATTACCAGTAGCCACTAGGCAACATAGAAGTGATTCAACTTAAGTTACATCCCAAATTGAAATTTTAGTAGCAAGGCTAATTAAAAGACATCATGAGACTCTTAGACTTCAACTTCGTCCTCGTTTTCTTCTTGGATCATCGTAGTTGGCTCATCTTCAAACAACACCCTCTCCAACTCTGGTTCTTCAAGAGAGAGCTGAGCAACCTCTAGAATGCCAACACCAGTTAAAGATTCAAAGCTATCTCCTCCCACATCCCACATTCTAGTTGTCCCTGTTTTATATGCTTCTGATCTTCTTGATAAGAGTCTTAAATTGTTATGCACAAATACCAAATCTTCAGCACGCTCAGGAGTTAATTTGTTTCTTCTCATGCTGTTGATGAAGCTATATGTGCTCCAGTTTCTTTCACAACAAGAAGATGAGGCCGGTTGGTTAACCAATTTGAGAGCCAAACTTTGTAGTATAGGAACGGATTGTCCATGATTTGCCCACCAATTCATTGGATCAAGAATCCATCTATCATAAATAGAATCAAAGTCATTGAATTCTCTTGAACAAGTGGAAAATCTTGCATATTCTTCTTTCACTTTCTTGAGATCTTCAACGATAGGGAAAAACTTTTTCAAGCACTTCATTCTCATCTGTGAAATCTCAAGATCCTTGTGTGGGGGTACACAGCCAACAACACCTTCTTGGTTTATCCACTTGTCACTATAATATCTACAAATAAAAATGGAATCAATGGATTATTGGATTATAACCAAAATGGTGAAATGTTAGCAAAAGCAAAGGAAAATTTAAGTTCACCTTGGATTAAGTGAATGTGCCAAACAATGGAGTGGAGTGTTGCCTTTTGCCCAACGATCAACCAATATGCTTTGAACAATCGAGTAGAAGGTAGACTCCTCATTTTCTTCCTTACCTTCATGCCTATATACCACTTTCTTGACATTCTCAATCATTGTATCCCACATCTCATAAATCAGATGAAGGCATGGTGTGTTAGTGTCTGCCACACGTATCATTTCATAGATTGGCTCAGTGAATTCAACAATGTAGTTCACCTTGTCCCACCACACTTCATTGAGTACTAGGTCTTTAATAACCACTGCTATCCCTCTATTGTCATCTCTATATGTCTCCCATTTGTCACTAATCACCATGTTTTGGAGAGCCCTCTTAATCATGCAAAACCGCTTCAACATAACTACAACTGAGGCAAACCTCGTTTCAGCAATAGCAAGTAACTTCAGCTTGCTAAACTCTTGGAACATTGATAGCCTCATGCCATGGTTCATTATAAAATTCTTGATCATATTAGCATCTGCAGCAATCTCAGTTATCCAATGGCACTCATGAAAGACTACTTCTTCCTCATCATTTCTTGGCATTTTAGCAGCACAAATACTCTTGAGAGCAAGATTGAGAGTATGAACAACACATGGAGTCCAAAAAATATGAGTGTACTTCTGTTGAACAATCAAACCCGCATCTTTGCAATTTGTAGCATTGTCAGTGATGACTTGGACAACACTTTTTGCACCCACTTCTTCAATAATAGCAATCAACTTTTCAGAAATGTACTCCTTTGTCTTTACCTCGCCTTCTGCATTGATAGCTCGCAAGAACATCGGTGCACCCTCAGAAATAGCGAGAAAGTTAATGAGAGGTCGCCTCTGTGCATCTAACCATCCATCTGAACAAATGGTGACACCATTTTCAGGCCATGTGCTCCGTGTATGCTCCATTAAGGTCTCAATGTGAGTCCTTTCTTGTTGAAGAAGTGTAGTCCAACTTGTTGTACCCAGGTCGGACATAACCAGAAAGGTTATGGTTTGCAGCAAAGCTATAAGATTGTTGAAAATGTGGATTTCTTGCTAGATTGAAAGACAATCCTGTAAATTTGACATAACCAAGATTAGTTGAATGCAAAAGTTAAATTGGATAAAATTGAAACAATGATTAAAAGTTGATTGCATACCTCCAGAATAAAACATTCTTGCAATTTGTGCATCCAGCTGATGGCGCACATCCTTGGCCCAAGCTTTCTCTAATGGTGAAGGAGGTCCCCTTCGCTTCTTATTCCCCAACATAGATGAGTCCAAACTTGATGAAGAAACACTAGCACTAAATGTAGCACTACCAACAGTTGATGGTGGCAATGGCACATTTCTTGCCCTTGTTTTTGTTTGTTCATCCTCAGCCTTTGCAACTTCACTTTTAAGTTGAGCAAGAATAGGTACCGCCACCTTAGGACATATCTTGCATCCACCGTTAGTAATTTTCAACAAGTGCGCTTTGACTCTAGAGTAGCTACTAGTGCCAACATATTTACAATACTTGCATCTCCATTTCACATTTCCTCCCCTCTGACCACCCCTGTCTAGAACATCAACATGATTCCACAATGGAAACTTCAACCTAATGCTGGTATTTTTTCTCCTCTCTAACACTAGAATTAGCGGCTTCCATTTTTCTAGAACGATGAAACAAACAATCAAGCACATAACAACAAGTCAACAACAATCATCTAATGTTATTGTAAATCAAACCTCGGTGCCACTGTGCCAGCAGGCCCAGCAGTCGGCACTCGGCAGAGATGAGGGAGAGCGGCAGAGCGCCGGCGGCTGGAGGAGGCGAGCTGAGGGAGAGAGCGCCGGCTCCCGGCGGCTGGAGGAGGTGAGCTGAGGGAGAGCAGGCCGGCGATGGGGAGGAGAGCTGAGGGAGAGAGCGCTGGCGCCGGCGGCTGGTGGGAGAGCAGGCCGGCGATGGGGAGGAGAGTTGAGGGAGAGAGCGCCGGCGTCGGCGGCTGGAGGGAGCGCAGGCTGGCGATGGGGAGGAGAGCAGGTCGGCGATGGGGAGGAGCGGCGGCGTTCGCAATGGGGACTGGGGAATGGGGGCGGCGTTCGCGATGAGGGGTTGGAGACTGGGGAATGGGGGCAGCGGCAGGAGTGGCTAGGGTAAGAAGCCACCGCGTCTCCTCCTGGCGGGCCAGATTGCCTGGGCCGGCCGTGTCTGATTCGTTTATTTCCCGTGTCCGACACATGTTGGAAATTTCAGTAATTAAAATTGATTCAAAATTCGGCCGATACGCCGCCGACACGTGTCCGAGCCGTGTCCGTATCGTATCCGTGTCGGACACGGATATGGCGGTTTACCCATGTGTCCGTGCACATAAATATGTCAATAGAGTGTACTACAGTGTATGAGTATCTGGCTTAGGTGCAAATCAATAGAGTTCTAGAGTACAGGAGTCTCTAGCAGGTGCAACTAAGAGAGTTCTAGATTGTACGAGTGTGCAGTTTAGCTTAGGTGCAATTGTATCTATTGGGCATGAAATTCAAATATGGAGAAAAAGGTGATACTGTGCTTTCTTATGCTTTATTTTTCTCTCAACTTTTAGTATTTTAGTACCCCTTAAATATCTGAACAGAAGGTTGAGTGCATGAGAGTCTTTTATTAGGTGCAATTCAATAGAGGATTTTGGAGTGTAGAAGAGTCCATTGGATATGAAATCAGGAGAAAATGCGGTGATATGGTGTTATCTCGTGTTTCATTTTGCACTCAACTTTAATGTAAGGTTAACATATATAGAATTTGATACTTGTGCATTTTTTCTTTAGAAAATTTTACTGCCTATGTCTGAAAATGAAAGGATGCAATGCGTGTCCAAAAGTAGGGGGATGTGGCTGTCTGGCCTTTGTCCAGGCAGGGGCGGCGGGCATATGCGGCGCTAAAGATCGGCATCCAAAAATTGGATTTTGACCCCCAAGCACAGAGACAAAAGCCTTCTTTATCTCCACTTAAAATGCATTCGATTTTCTACCAGAGCAGTACTGGTACTTCTAGCTGGATTCATGGAAGGTACTCAAGCAATGCCCTTCAGAGATCAGAACTCGGCACTGCATTATTAGCGGTTTAATGGCGGATTTGGTGGAGTACGTAGTGGTCGAGGTGTCATTAGTTAGTGGACGATGCTGTCAGCCTCCAATCCTCCATTAAAACAATTCCCAGCAACCATATCGGAGAGAGCAGTCCCTGCATGATACCATGGAAGTAAACGAGAAGATGACAATCAACATCAGAGTTGGCCAACAACGTCGTGTATAGAAGGGTATGCGCCATTGGAATCTGTTGGGAGAGATTGTTGACTTGGCTGGTATCGTGGAGGTCCCATCAGCCGCCAAAAGTCTGAGAAGAAAAATCCTGGATTGGATGGCCATGGAATCGATAATCAGCTTGGTCCTATCGTGCATGTGCACTTACGCTGTATTTTCAACCTGGGTGATTGCTTGACCTTATCACTTGTACCTGCACTTGCGTTGCATTTCGCGTCTGAATGATCGAGGAGCATGAACTCGAGCAATACCGAAAGTGTAATGTTTAACAATTGGAGGATGTTGATGCCCCACGGTTTGTTCACGTCCCAGTCAAGGTGGTAAGCACCCGTCGTTCGAACGTACGACGCCCCATCGCTCTCATGCTTGTTGATTATCTACGAAATGCCAGCGTGAAATCTTCTACGTACTATCCCAGCGTTCCAATCAGGGCCTGAGCCTCTCGCCGTGTCACACGGTTAGGCTAGTCGGACCAGGGCAATACGGCGGTCGTTGGGTTTGAGCTGCGTCGTGAGCGAGCGGAGTTGACGGCGGCCGGAGAGATCGATCGAGTTTGCTGACCAGACGTACTGTAGCAGAGCGACGGAAGCTGGCCATGCACGGAGTTCAGTTCAGTCCAGGAGGAGGTCAGGGTCAGCTGTTGGGATGAGATCACGAGAGCTTCGTCGAGCTCAGCCGGTCTCAGCGTCTGAGCATCTCCCTGCTCAGCGAACGCACGCAGCAGACGCGCGGTATCGCAACTCACAGACGCGCTTGCCCTCTGGAGCGCACTGGATGCCAATCCACCCGACCTTTGAGTTGACTGGCTGGAAATGTTAAAAATTAGCCCATGATTTGTGGCCTATTTTCTTAAATTTCTAAGTATGTGAGGTTTAGTACCATATTGCTTAGACAAAGTAGAGGAGACCAATTTATAAGGTGGAGTCCATGCCACTCCTTGAGTTATGGAAGTAGATGGTGGCTTTGGCTAAACACACACACACGCGCGCGCGTATTCGCGTATTTTTGCGTGAATGTTGGCAGACCATGTCCACCTTATTTTTGCTGAACCTCGCATCATCTCTCTCCTTTTAAACTGGTCATGAGACTGCTTAATTACCATTATTTGGTTTTGAATTTTATCAATTACCAGTGAATAATTGATCAGTTACCAGTGAATAATTAAGCAGTTACCAGTGAATTATTTTCGTTCAATGAGGGCAGTTACTAGAGAGTAATTTGCACATCTATAAAAGACTTGGAGACGTCCAGGCTCAAAGAGACGCGAACTTTTCATTTTCATCTCCTATTGTGCTGTTATACTGTGCTACTCGAACTACGCCGGCCTTTCTTCCCTGCGTGCACCTGGAAGGAGGGTGAGCGGTATCTCCGAGCTATTGCTGTCGTGAAGACCTGCACGGGGGCAGCAATAAGGTTTCTGGGCAGCGCACATCTGCGCGACCGCTCCTGCTCTGCTTCATCTACGTCCTGCACTGCGTCAAGCCTACGCTGCATCAAGTCTACGCTGCTTCCTAATCTTCATCAAGCCCAACAGTAAGTCGTTCGTGTGTTAAATTTACTTTGATACAATATTATTCTTGCGTATATTCTGAAGTATGATAAGTAGCCTACTGTTACTAATTAATTGTGCATCAATAGTATATTGCTTTTGTCTCCTACTAAAATTTGGAATTAAAATATTACCTACTTCTTCAACAGGAAATGCAACGCGCTGCATGCGCGTCTACCTCGGCGGTCCGCCGCAGGACGCGCGCGCACTAGAGCGACGTAGCGCGGTGTCCACTGGCGTGTTCCGGCGCCGGCGGCCGGAAGTGGACAAGAGGCCCAACGACTGAGGCTTAATTGCCTTTATCCTTTGTAATCGAGCAAGAGAACGGGGGCGCCCTGTGGAAGCGATCGAACTGGTTAAAACCCCAAACGTAGCATCTTATGATCGGTAGTGATTATTTAGTCTTCGCCTTTTTAGCTTTTTAATTTTATTATTTCTGATTTTTTATTTTTTTAAACTTTTTTATTCTTTTATATTGTCTACAATAATATAATTTTTTAATTTAATTACGATGAAGAACTAAAAATAACTATAATAAAAAAGTCTCTATAGTGATAAATAAATTCATAGCCAGAGCTTATAAACTCTAATAAGCACCCTTAGTTATCCCTAGCTTGTAATTAGCCAGCGTCATTCCATGATCTCCTTTTCAAGCCGTCCTTGTCGAGGATGGATTGGTCGTCCTATGCACGCAAGAACGTAAGACCCATGTTGATTCTTGCGAAGCTAAACTAGCTATCTCCTTATCCATATACCAAGTACTCGCGCCCGCTACGTGGCAAGGCGTGTCATATTCATTTTCATGTGCAACTGGACACGCCGATCGACCTATCCAATATTATAAATATCACGGTATAAGTAATTATTTTGATTTAATTTAGCATAATTAAATCATATTTTTAATAGTATATAAATAACAAAAATATATATAAATATGTAATTCTACCATATCATTTATATAAAAACATAAACTTAAAGCATGAATCATGATGACTACTGAAATGAGTATAAAGAGTATTATCATGAACAGGAATCAACTAAAACTAGCATAAAGCTCAAATTTTATATTAGTGTTTTCGGATGTAGAATTACACAAGAATTAATCTTACGTCCCGCTACTACGATCTATACTCTTCACTAATTAGATATAATAAATGAGATTCAAATCATGAGCTCTTAAACAACAAGTTACTTAGCTACCAAGCTTAAACTCATCAACTTAAACTTTCGGCCAATAGGATAACAAAGCAAGTGATCACAGGATAGTACTTCAACTTAATATGCTCCCAGTAATACAATCACAGATTCAACAAGTTTGATAGCAAACCGAATTAGCTAACAAGTGAAGCATATATCATGAAGTACTAAAGATCACAAAACTAATTAGCCAACTATTCTGAAAGTGATAGACCACAAAATTAACAAATGACAGCAATAGTAATAATTTAGAGCTCAAGCTTGAATATCCAATTTCAGTATTAGACCAGTATCATCATCGAGCTAACATTTGAACCCACATATATCTCTTTGCAATTTCGAAGCAGTGACAAATCACATATAACAGATCATAGATTGCAAAGAGTGGACAACAGAAATACTCATAAAGCCGGTGATACTCGAAATCACCGAGAAGAAATCGAATAAGACAAGGCACGCATGCTGCGCTGTCCCAGAAAATCAAACGCATCGCTTTATCGTGTAAGGAGATGATGGCAAACGGAGATAAAATTCCACACTCTAACATCGGGTAGCCGAAGTAGAATTCGAAGGTCAGGGATGACACCGTACAAGACCAACAAGAGCTCCGCCAAAAGCACCAGTAAATACCAAGAACAAGTCACGGATTCTCCTTCAGCACTCGCACAACACCCAGCCGAATCAACCTCTAGAGGTAAATCCCCAAGCCTTTCCTTACTGTTAGATCCAAAGGAAAGGCACAAGGAAACCACATAGGAAGAACCCAAGAACGGTGATTTGGGCTGCTCACCCGATGGCGACAGGGATGGACCCAACCGGTGGCTCTCAAGGCTCAAGATTGAAAAACTATCGAGGGAGATGAGAGATCGGAGGGGAAGAAGTGAACTCATTGCTTTCGGTTATACAACAGAGAAGGAGAAGGTTGCCTTTTAAAGGGAACTAAAGAGGAGGCCGACAGGCTGCAGCCGAACGGCTGGCGCCGAAGCGGATAGGCCGATGGTGCCTCCTATGCCGCCTTCGTCCTGAGAGACCCGGATAGCCGAGCATCACCTCACCCATCTGCGCCCGTGAGGAGATTAAGGCATGCGGCCTTATCCCTTTATCCGTCCCACTGGCAGGTAGGACCCCTCTCCCTTTTTTCATTTTACAAATTAGAAAATTTTCAAAATACTCTCGGGAGTCCAACATCCAATACATGTCACCAATGAGCTGTTTTCTTTGCATTTCATTGGACTTCTTTTCTTTTTTCTTAAAGATCTCCTTGGCCCCTTTACCGGTCTCTCCGGTGGAGCTATACAAATCGATGTATTTCTGGCACAGATTAATTAGGTTAGCTTCACCTACCCGCCTCCTACAATAAACAGCGAAGAAATAGCGATTTAACTGATGTGCAGACACTTGGCCATGGCCAGCCCATGGGACCATGATTTGATCCAACAATCCATATATAGCTTCATGACCAAGGAAGGATCGATATATGTTCATGCACCGGACGTGCTAGTCGGCAGCAATGATTGATCGTGACGTGCAATTGCACTGATCCTACATATTTCAGACTGGACACTAGCCAGTGCCAAACAGTGTCAGAAAAGTTCAGAGCAAAATCCTATCATTTGCCTTTAAATCCTTGTGTCGTCCCAGACCTCGCTGTCTCGCTAGGAAGCTGCACACCTGTTCGCAGCACACGATTAAGGTCTTGTTCTAAATATCTCCTACATTTTAGTTTTTAGAAACTAAAATTAAATAGTGTAATTTTTCAATATAGTTTTTATAAATTATTTGTAAAAGTCACTGTAAAAACTGTTTTGAACGAAATAACTTCTCAACACGAGTGTTCTTTACTTTCGATGGGACCACCGATGCAACGCATGTAACAAGGATAACTGTATATCAATCATCTCAGAAAAGATTAGCCACAGCAAACTGAAGGTTTAAATCAAATTGGTTGCTAGAGCTGCCCCCTTTTTCTTTACGGAACACTGGGTAGCTAGCTTCGACGACTGCAGGCTGGACACATGAAAGAAGCCACCAAACACCTTTTAATTGGTCAAGATTTGACGCTGAAATTAAGACAATGGCCAGAGCAGGCATTATGCACGTCTGATTTGTTTATGCGAAAGCAAAGGGAATGGGGACACAGTTAGCCTTTAATTAGTCTTGTTCTGCTCCATGCGGGCTGTATATATATAATAGAAACAAGAACAGACTCTTTAGCTTGCGACAGGCAACCATGGCAATGCCATGGAACGATCCGTTCTTGTCCAGGCTGTTCACAGCAAGGGTAAATAAAAACTATAATATCGGGATGCAGGCTAACCACACAAAAAAAGTGAAGATTTATTCAAATCGGTTGCTAGAACTGCCCTCTTTTTCTTCATAAAAAAACGTTAGCCAGATGATCAGCTTGGACGACCACTGGACAAATTAAAGAAGCCACTGTCTATCTTTAGTCTGTTTAGTTTTAAACACATGCATCAGTAGTATGTTGCAGTATGGTTGGTGTAGAACAATTAGCTAACTGCGCATGTTATATACTTTATTATCTACCTACCGATTTCTTTCTTGAGAAAAAAAAAAGAGCGCGCGGTATATCGTTTTAAGCATACGAGGATACGATACGACGCTATCATAGCCTGGCCCAAAGCGGTCTATGGGCTGGTGTGTACGGCCCTTTTCCAAGAAACCACACGGCCTGCTAGTAAGATAAATAAGATAACTCTGATAAGATAAATAAGATATTTTTTTATCATCGTTCTAAAATGATTTATTAGGATAAATTTTTTCTAAACGGTTTATCAGTATTCGATTCATTCACATAAACACTAGTATTAAAACTAAAAATCATCAGCCACAGCTATAAACTATTATCACAGCCGAAAGAATAGTATCATAGAATAGTGTAGCATAACGCAGGGATCGACTGATCCGTACGTCGTCGTCGTCCTCTGGTGGAGTAGCTACAGCCAGCACGCGTTGCAGGCGGACGACGACCATGATCTTGACGGAGGAAGAGTTCGCCGAGTTGGACGAGGAGACAAATTGCTGGTTCTCAGGGCCAAGGCAGAGCCCGACAGCGAGGAGGACCACGATGCCTTCGTAAGCCCCTCACGTTACCCATCCCAACCGGGGACCCATCCGTAATTCGGAACATTTTGAGAGATGTTAGATTCAAAACTCCCGATCCCCTAGAACACGCCCTCGTCGACAGCAGCGGAGGAGGAGATGCCTGTGCCGGCGCGGGGGCAAAAGGCGATGACGGCGCTGCCGCAGCTGGGGGAATGCATAGTATCAATAACCTCCGTCGTCAAACATATAGGATATTTTCTTTTTAGCTTCTAAAAATTATTTTTTTTTTTTAAAGTAACTAGTTTTCAAACGAAATGTCTTTTTAAAACATCTACAAGTTGATTGTAATACATATTATAGCAACTTTATTTATATTGATCAAAACCGCACACGAGTTTCTCTTACTTTATATTTTCTCTCTTAAACATTTTAAAAACCATAAATCATAGCTAAATTCCTTATTTAACTACTATCGAGGTAGGCTTCCGATTCCGATTTGTCCCATAAACAATCGAAGAAATGTCACTTTGCTTCTTTTTTTATTACGAAGAGAAAATGTTTTATATATCTACAAATAAGTTTCAGGCAAGGTATACGTGGGAGGAGTGCGGCGTGACGTTGAAGGCCATCTTGCCCGTGAACTTGCCGTCCAGCGTCTTGTACTGCAGTGCAACGACCACGGGAGGAGCCACGGTGAGAGCTGGAGTCAGAGAGGCTTTAAGCACGGGCAGCAACTGTGTGCTTTGCTATCATTGGCAGCCACGTACCAGCGACAGGTCCCTGGCCTCGACGGCCGTGCCGGCGGGGAGCTCGGTGTCGTCCCAGTGCGCCGTGATCAGAGCCTCGTCCTTCGCGTGCCGGTTCAGCAGCACCACCGCCGTCCTGTACCGGACGGAGGCGCTGCCCAGATCTGCATTGTACGTGCACGAAGGATTCAGCATGGCTCACGAGCACTGAACCTTTTTTTTTGAACGTTTCTTCAGACTTTTCAGTGCGTGTTATGCTGTTATGTGTGCAGTGTCAGTGTGAGTTGATCAGTAGAGATTCTCACCTCGCTGCTCCCCTCCCTCCTCATTTTCTTTCCCTGAACGCCGAGAGAATCTGCCGGAGAGCCGTTCTCCCCTGAACAGCGATCACCGGTGAGAGCAGGAACTTGAATGAAACTGATCAGAGATTTTGCAGAGTCGGATTACTCTGAATACGAGTTGTGTAGGTATGATGTGACCGTACCATTCGCACAATGAGAAGTAGATTGCTCGACCAGCCTTCATCAGAGCCATGCTCATCTCAGGGTACCTATGCATCGGAGTGAGCAAGACAAACAGAGTCACTTGGCTATGTCATCAGAATTCAGATGACATTATCAAGCAGGTGAGATGGACATGTCACCTCTCCACTGGCTTCAGATCACCGTCGTTGCAGTTGTCATACTTCAGGTAGTCGACTCCCTGCGACGGAACCAATGAATCAAAAGGATTAAACATCTGGAAATCGATTTACTTGCACACATGTGTATGCAAATATTCAACCAGAGGATCGATCATACTTTAATTGAACCTCTTCGAAACATCAGAACACATGCAGTTGACTTACCCATGACGTGAAAGTTTTAGCGTCCTGATCCTCGTATCGAAGGGATCCGGGCTGAACCTTTGCACACGTCTTGTATCTACAGAGAAAAATACACACAGGAAACAGTAAATAAATCGGCAGTAAAAAACAAAAGGACTGTCTGAATTGAAGTGAGATAGCCTGGTAATTCCGTAATTGGCTGTTCCTACTTACCCTGCATCAGAGTAAATCCCAAGCTTAGTCTCCCTTGCTGTGAACGTAGTCTGCAAGCGCCTCTACCCCGTGGTGGAACGACGTCTTGTTCGCCACAAGATTTCCCTGTAACAGCATAAGTACAACAAAGCTTTAGGAGGCATTCGGAATAGCGATGGCTTTTGGCTTTTGCTGAAATTTTCTTCAGAGTGGTGATTTTTCTTTAGTGAATTGGTTTATTGAGCATAATTAAATTTAAAAAAAATATAAAAATAAAAACGGTACGTTAATCTAGAGCGGACGATGCTAAGGAATACGAGAAAAAAAACCAAAAAACAAAAAAAATTCACTACAAGACAAAACATGAATAGTTCTCGAGAAGCTGCACCGTACAAAAGCTGACGCCGAACGTCCAGAAAAAAAGCTCAAGTGAGCGCGCCCTTGGTATCTTGGGTAAACTTTTGCCTTACATGGATCGATTCTGTACGGTTAAGTTGAGCTCAGACATCGGTAGAATCGATTCTGTGTAAACCTTTGCATCACGCTGTGGTTCTGCCCATCAATCGTCTGAGGAGGCGCTCGTTTTAGCGATGACTTTTGACTTTTGATTGAAATTTCATTGTAGCTGGCTTTTTTTTACTGTAGCTGATTTGACTTTTTAGGCATAATTAATTTTTTAAAAATGTAAAAATAGAAAAAAAATATGTTAACCCATTAGGGACAATACAAAGGAATACGGAAAAAAATAAAAAAAAGTCTAAAATATCTAAAAAAATTCAGAAAAAGATGAAATACTGAATAGTGAAAAAAAGCCGAAGCTAGAAGCTGAAATCGAAAAAAACCCAAAACGAGCAGGACCTGACAGCAGAAGGAAAAAACACATAATTCAGCTCAATCAATCAATCCAATCATAATTTATTTCATTACTTAAAAAAAAGAATGTTCCAAGAGAAACAAAAAAACAGAGAGAAAACCAGCAAATAACCAAGGGTGTATGAGAGTGTGACAGCAGCGCACCAATAAAAAAAAGAATCAGTACCAGTCTCCCTGATGACATCTTCACCGTTGCCGTCGCACGCGAAGTGATTCCAGCTGTTCCACCTGCAGTATAAATCGGCGCCCATGCGGTCAGATACAGGGACGGTTCTTTTTGGCTGCGGCTGATGGCTTTTTGACTGTTTGCGATAGAGATTGCGGAAAGAGAGATACTCTCTTGTAATTTTTGATGATACAGATATTAGTTTTTTAACGTGTACTACAATTAACTTGTAGACCCCATCTTAAAAAAATACACCGTTTAAAAGTTAGTTACTGTAGCAAAAACCAAAAGCGACTTTTAGAAGCCGCAAAGAACAGGGCCACAGTCGGAAATTATCTTGGGAAGATCGCAAAAGAAAACGTTACTATATGGACAAGATCGATTAGCACAGGTGTTATTAATTAATTGAGTTCACTAAATAGTAGTACTAGATTACATTAAGGGAGTGATCGGAATAGCGATGATTTTTAGCTTTTGCTGAAAAAACACTGTAGCTGAGTTGGTTTATTGAGTATAATTAAATGTAAAAAAATATAAAAAAACTGAAAACAAAAACGGAAAAAAAGTATAAGTAAATTTAAAAAAACGAAAAAAAATTGAGACGAGGCCATTGGCCAGCATGATCCGCCTGTGTGTCTCTTCCACGTGCGCCACCTTGCACTCTCCCACGGCCACGGCGCAGGTCAGCAGCGGTAGCCTTGCCCATGGCGAACCGCGACCACCCTCCATTAATCTCAATTCGAAGACGAAGAACCGATTGATTGATGCTCCTGCGATTGAAGTGTTTTTTTTAATAGAGAAACCAGCTTATCGAGTGGAAAAGAACGACTCCTTTGGATTGTATTCGTGTGTTCTGCTGCCACGTGTCACCTTATTCGAGCAGGAGAAGGAACGACCGGGAAGTGTTAAGAAATCGACGGAGAATAGACAAACGGTAACGCAATCCACATAATCAATCAATCAACATGAATACAATAGATCAATTATAAGAGACACCAATAGAGAGAACATCAGAGTAGTCTTTATTAATTCTCAGAACTCAGATATCTTTACATAGTACAATGTCTTTTTATTTATAGTCTAAACCCACCTAAAACAATTCTAGTATTTGCTCATACTGAAACCTTTCAGATTTCGTAACACTCCCCTTTAGACGAATACCACGGCATGCACATACCTCATTAAAAACTCCCCTAAAAATCTAGTAGGAAAAAAGGGATAGAGAAAAAAAGTATATCTCATCCGTCCTTTGTGACACACTTGTTACCTCATTAAAACCCTTTACGTGAGAAAAACTTTAGGAAAAACTTACAAAAGAGAAAAAGAATGCAACTTTTAGGAATAAATGCAGGGCAGTATAACTATAAGGGTTTAACATATGCTCCCTCTGAAGATTACTTCCGGTGAAGTCTTATTGTTTCATTGCCTTTAATATATTTTAAGAAATAAATGCAGGGCAGTATATTTATCCTGATCAGGATATGTGGGTAATTAATTGCAATGCCACATTTCTTCAAGATGTAACTTATCAAAACCTTTCAGGATCTTTAACATTTAGCAACCATATCTGAGTAGTACCATAAGACCAAAAGTTTGTCTCCCGGACAAAAGCCTATATGATGCAAAATAAAATCATGTTCCAAGACCGTCTCCTAGATTGGAGGCTACGGAGACCACTAGAAGTTTTTCTTTTCACGTAGTGACTAGAAGCATTTTCATTAACTAAAATTTTTTAACTTAATTTGATAAACTAGTTTCCAGAAAAGAGACGAACTAGAACTTATGATAAAGAAAAAAAAAGAGAAGAGACATGCAGTGCATTCTTGCTATTAATGTTTGCTGAATATACTAGAACTAACCCTTACTATTACTTTCCTTTATTAGATCCCGGTTTGACTGTGGAATACCCTGAGTGGGACACGGGATACGCAGGCACTGATGAGGTCATGTGGGATGAGGGTGATCACGCCGAGGACTAGAGCGAGGTGGATGCCTTATACAACAGTTGGGATGAATGGATGGCCGGCAGGGCTGAGTCGTCGAGAGATAGGGTGTGAATATTTGTATCTCCTTTATATCTAAATAATTTGTAATTAAGACCATAATTCTGCGTAGCTAACTGCTGTATTAAAGCACATTACCTAATTATTGTTATGCTGTGTAACTCTGGTAAAGCTTATTATTTGTTAGAGTGATGTTTTACCCAACAAACGAATAATAATCCATTGTCTAAGTATTATTATCCCTAGGTAATAATATGGGGCATCTCACATAGGTCACAGTCTTAAAGTTCATGTAAAGAGGGTTATGCTCTGATACCACTCGTAACACTTCGAGACATGAATTTACATACGTGGTGGAAGGAGTGATATATGCTAAATCAGCTTATGCTCACCGTGCTATGCAAGATTGATCCATCCGGCCAAGCTTTTGCGTTCAGTTACCCCTTGGAAGGAAAAAAAGAGAGAGGAGGTCTTGGGTGCAATTTGCTCGCTGATCGGGCGATTGCACCAACCGATGGATGGTGGGCAGGGGAATTTGGACGGCTGTGATCTGACCCGCGGCGACTGACGAGACACGTTGGAACTTTACTCTCCTCACAAAGCCATCATCGTAAGAGCCAGCCTTTGGTAGTTGGCTGGATAGGAAGAGTGCAAAGAATCAGACACCGTCCGTCTTTATCTTTTTCCCCCTCTTTTCTTTTCCAATCTTTTCCTTCGTTTCGGGCTTCAAAGAAGCATCACGCTTTGTGATTGCTTGGGTCTTGAGCCTAAAGCCATTCTCTGGAGGATCATTAGGGCGTAGATCACTGTCTGATCTGTGTAAAATGGGAAATGCAAAAGAAGCTAATGACGCTGATGCATAGCGGCGAGTCTTTTGAGACCGTAGGATATGCAGGTGCCCTTGCATTCTTTTCGTCAGAACTCTTCAGGAAGAGACTACAGGCTAACGTGTTGGATTCTGAAACTGTTCCATGCCTTCGTCAGATCTTGGCTATTGAACATGTACTGTACTTGGCTAAACGTCACTCTTGCTTGGGAGTTGTGACACTCATGTCTGAATTGTTTTGTGATCAGTGAATGCGCAGTGATGTCAATAAGCCCCTTCGATGGATTGAACAAAAGAATCTTAAGATGAAATGTGAGGGTTAGTATATGCTTTGTTGGACGTGGCTGAATTGGCTAGTGGATTTACATCAAAGAATATACGGAAAATAAAGGGTTACATATTTAAACGGCAGAACTTTTTATAATTTCACCATACAACCTACATGGCAAATGGTGATGAGACTTGAATCCTAGTACGACACATATATTTACCCAAGACAAATAACAAGTCAAGATCACATTGGTTGGACTACCAACATGTTAAGTAGTATGATTGGCAGACTGGTTTCAAAAATATAATTGGCAGATGAATATGGGACCTTGCAAGTCTCAGCAATCACCTTTTCCCCTGGAAAGTATGTCAGAAACTATCTTGTTTCAAAAGAGGTCTCAGCAATCATGTATAACTGGCATATGAAGGATAGATAAACTGTGAGACATATAGCTTCATAATCTTCTATTATTACAAAGTCGATGACAAAGTCTTTTAAAGTTGTCAAGAAAAAGAGAGAAATATGCTCAAAATTCTAAAAAAAGCATCTAACACTTAATTTGGTGAGTCCTACTTTCAAAGGGTTAAATTTGATAGTTGACTTAGAGACATAAGATATATTCTTTTAGGCTGTGACTTATAATTTTTTACTGCAGCTTATTAGTCTAATAAATGGTAAAAGATCTAACCATCCATCTATTTGGTGAACCCAAGTTATAATGACTTAGAGTAAAAGAAAGGGTTTATGTAAGTACCATCCAAATTATGAGAAATTCAAAATAAAAATAAAAAATTGTAATGTTATTTTCACCTAGCCCTACTCATTTCAGCTTCAGTTTCAAGCTTATTTTTCACTATTTCTAAATTTCGTCTTTTGTGGCTTTTTTGAGCTTTTTTGCCTTTTCTTTTTTTCGTATTCGTTTTGCATTGTCCGTGATGGGCTAACCTTTTTTATTTTTAAAATTTTTAAATGTAATAATGTCAAATAAGGCACAATCAGTTACAGTGCGAAATAAGTCAGCTATAGTGAAAATTCAATCACAAGCCGGCTTATTCAGCCCAAATGAGCGCCCTCTCTAAAGTAACACCTATAAATAACTAAAATTTAGAATAATTATTATATAAAATTTAGAAAATTAAAAGAATGAGTTCATATGTTCAGTCTAAATTAACTAAAATTCAGAAAAATAAAAAAATTAATAATTTAATTTCAATATGAATTTCAAAGTAAATCCTAAACAAACTAAAATTCAAAATAATAATTGAAAGGAAATAAAATTTTGATTTTTAAATGAAGTTCAACTTAAAACTAAAAAGAAATCCCACGTTAAGTACCATAAAGACACATAAATTCGGAATAAAAATTAATCAGTAGTTTGGTTGGAGTCCTGCACCAAACTTGCCTGATCGGACTCCTCTCTAGAAGCTGGCTGTGCTCTGTTTGGTTGAAGGCCTGAGAACGCTGCATCGATGCCTGGCCTGAATCCTTCCCAGTGTCATTAGCCTGAATTATATTGTACTTCAAATATACACACGAACGAAATTATATCATAGTTGATCGGTTACATGAATGACTTACAGTAGAGTCTGATGATGAATATAAAGCAGCGCAGGTTCGATGTATTACAGAACATAAAATATAGTTAAAGCAGTGAAGCGAGCATTTGCGTAGATATGCACTGTCTAAAAACCTTATTACAGCCCTCGTGCAAGTCTTCATAGTAGCAACAGTTCGAAGATACTACTCCCTTTCTTCACCATATTTCCGCTTGCCCTCATGCAAGTCTAAAATTTCCGCTTGGTTTTGCACCATATTTCTTCTTGAAACTAAAAAAAAAACAACTCCAATCGAATAAACTTTCTAGACTAAACAAAATGTAGTCGATGTACTGCTCGTAATAATTATCCATGACCAGTAAAAAAATACTGACTCAAGTTAAACCTTTTTCATGCAATCCCAATCAAAGACGGTTTTCCCGATGAGTTCATTCCAGTAGGATGAAACCAGTTGTAAGATATTCTACGCAACTCAATAAACCCTTTGTTGTACGAGGAAATCACTTTGTTTAGAATTGGGAGCTAGTTAACGAGGATATAATATCAAATTTAATTAATTATTTATTTGACCCACATTCTAACCGGTTGGGACCCTATATACTTTTACTAGTTGGATAGATAAGGCCACTTCTCTCGAGTCATGTCTCTAGACTATACTAGATAAGTGGTATATAATTATGTTATAAATTAATTTTCCGTATAATATATATCTCCTACACAAGTTAACACGTACATAATTAAAAGGGTATGTTAATAACTACCGCATATGTTACTCTGACAATAACTACTCCAAGGCAATTGCTTCCCTTAAGGCAGTTTCAATACTATAGTTTCTTATATTAATTAGACTTGCTACATAAGCATTTTGATGACATGGTATAGTAATTAAAGAGGAGAGATAAGGAAATGATTTCTTCATGAGGAAACTATTTCTTCACGAGGTCCAAAGCCGAGGAAACCAGCAAAAAATGCGTTGCAGCGAACCTAGTTTCTTATCATAATGTCTTAAAAGAAACAGCCAATGCATATCCCGGAAAAAGATGAAAATGATTGGTCACAATTTGATCTGATCCCACACGAAGAAACTATGGATTAAAGCTGTACTTTATATCATAGTGTCTTAGAAGACTAGAAATTAGTCATGATTTTAAGCATTGAGACTGCCCTTAACGAACGAACACCTCTTCAACCAATCAACTGCCACCCTTTCCGATAGTATAAATGAAGCGCAAAGGATGGATGAGAAGAAGGAAGATCCAGGAGGAGACTACCCAAGAAATCAGGAAACAAAACACAAACATGTACACACTCTCCGTTCATCCCGACCAGAGAATACCCCTTTTGTAAGCATTCATAGCAATACAAAAACATAAAAGTACGGTTATTATTTAAGATCAAGGAGACCTGAACCTGTATAAATATTATCTTGTTCTCGTATCGTAGCATTATCTCGGCCATTGTTGGTTTCTCTTTTTCTTGTTAGATGGATTATCACATCATCGACAAGATTATTAGAGATTTGATTTAGATTGTGCTTTAATGTACTATCAACAAATTTTATATTAAATACTATTTTCATAATCTAATTATTATTTAATTATTTTATTTTTATAAGAAAACTAAATACTTTATCTAAAAGCTAGCTCGTGCGAATACATGAATTGCCGTCTAGTTCATGATAAAATTCTATTTGCGAATAGACACTGACCCTGTCTCTTCAAAAGTAGCAAAAGAGCTTGACCACTGACCACAAACAAAAACAAGTCACATACGAAAAAAAGAGCTCTACTACAACACTGAAAGCGACTACTTATATATTCTAAAAAAAAGTAAAGCAATGAAAACACTACGAGACACGTAAATTCGATCTGATAGCAATTGCAAGAGGCAGATGGAGAGTATCCAACCAAATATTTTTCAACACTGAAATTTGAAATCCGCGAACGGTAATTCAAAACCACGCTCATCCAACAGTCTAACCAAGCGAATTCAACCGATCTATCATATAATGGATCATTTAAACGCTAGAAAGAGAACTAAACCGACCCTCAGTGAGGTTACCGTCAAGCTTTACTTGGATTTTTATCTTATACATATATGTGTATTTATTAGAAAAATATGTGTCTATGTATTATAATGTACTAAATTTATTCAGAGATTTTCGTTATAGATATAACGTGTATATTTCAGTAGAATATATGCGTGGTTGTAAGTGTGGTAAGTGTGCTTACTCCGTTGTAAGGGCATCTCCAATGGTGCTGAGTCAGTTGGTTATTTGCATGTACATATCAGCATATATCCTATCTGGAGGAAAGAGAGTATACAAAACACAAACAGCTAGCTACTATTTCGTCTTAGTCTATAATGCAAAACGAGGTAATATCTATAAATGACTGTGTGTGCATGTAAACATCAAATAGCTACCCTTATAGATAGTCCTTTAGAATGCTAGTTTTTAGTGTGTACTTTATAGATGATGTAGAATCCTTATAGATAATACTTAGTTAGTATAATGCGAGAACTACCGGACCCGTAGGTGACGCCAACCCCAACCCTTGTCCAGCCGCCCGGGCGACGCCTCGCCTCGCCCCCACCAATCCCATCGCCGCAACGCTATCCACATTCCCCGCCTCGCCCCTCCTCTTCTGCTGCCTCATCCACCTCCTCCATCGCCCGCCGCCGCCGCCGCCATCGAGGAGAAGCAGCCCCCCTGCGCCACGCCTTGCCTCACCCGTCCGCGGCCAGCGAAGGATCCCTGAACGCGCGAGCATGGAGCTCTCCCTCCTCTCCGCGAGGCCCTCGCCCCGTGCTCCCGCCTCCCCGCTCCTCTTCTACCCGCCTAAACCCTTCCCGCTCCTCCGCTTCCCCCCGCGGAGCCCTAGCGCCTCCGCCCGCTTCCGCGGCCAGCGGCTGCGCCGCGGGGCGGCGTCGGGAGAGGGCGAGGCGGCCCCGCCCTCGGGGGAGGCGGTGTTCGGTGGCCGGAGGGAGCTTACGGGCGTGCAACCGCTGGTGGAGACGCTGCCGCCCGCGGCGCGGACGGCGGCGGAGCTCGCGGTCGCCGCGGCCGCCGTGGCGGCGGGGTACGGCCTCGGGCTCCGCGTCGGTGGCGGCTCGCGGGCAGCGGCGGTCGCGGGCGCGGCCGTGCTCGGCGCGGCCAGCGTCGTGGGGGCCGCCGCGGTGAACTCCGTCGTGCCGGAGGTAGCCGCCGTGGGGCTGCACAACTACGTCGCCGGCTGCGACGACCCCACCAAGCTGGAGAGCGGCGAGGTGGAGGCCATCGCGAGCAAGTGAGTTTGGATTGCCCGTGTGGTGTTGCGGCATTGGGTTTATGCTCGAGTCGTTTATAGCCAGGGCGGATCTAGGATTTCACATTAATGGTGTCACCATAGACTTGTCAACTAACGATCACGGCTTCTAGTAAATAAATAATACGCTAGAAAATCTGAAAATGTACATAATTTAATAGCATTACATTATAACGGTAAATTAAAGTAACAAAGTTATAGAAACGAACCAATTTAGATGAACTCCCATATTAATCAAAAACAACCAAACAATTAAACAATGTAGACATAAACATAAGCTGATATTTACCTCTCATAGAAGCATTTTGCGGTTACGATTTTCCATCTTTTGAAAGCGATCTATTACAACATTGTCTGGGATTGTTGCTAGAAAGGCTGACTCAACAAAGCAAATGATACAATCATTCATAAACTTGTTGCCAATACGGTTGCGTAATATCGTCTTCACAATTTTCATTGCCGAGAAGCACCTCTCCACAGATCACGGTGGCAACAGCAAAACAAGTACTAGCTTTAGAAGCCGATAGACCAAAGGAAAAGCATGATGCTTCTTTGTATCCACCATCAATTTGGCAAGTTCGATGTGGTGTTCAATCTAGAAAATCTTTCATTAGCTTGAATATTGTCAATGTAAATAGGAAGCTCATGAGCAAGATCCTTCAATTGAACTGAACTAAAATCATCAGGATACAACTTAGCTAATTCTATTAAGCTCTCCAATTTGAAATCACCAAAAGAATCTTTGGGACTAAAAGCAGCCATGTAAGTAAGCAAATTAGAATTTGTTTCACCAAATCGATCATTGAACTCTATAAGTAGCAAGTCAACAACTGAGTTCAAGCAGTCCCATCTATAGTGCTGGTAATTGGTTCGGTTTGTCTTTTTCCTTGGTTTATGGCGATCAACATACTCATCTTCCATGTCCAACTTAGAAATGTCATGCTCTTCACAAAAGGAATATATTCTCTCCAATAAAGATTCCCAACCATCATCTCTAATTTCTTTGAAATTTTTGCTTGGTTGACTTTACCTCTAACATGGCCTCCAATATATCTTGGTCTTTCCTTTGCAAACAAAGTGATAGAGAATTTGCATATCCCAAGACCATCAACATCAAGTGTAAATGAAACACGAAATCAAAATCCTTGAGATAATCTAGGAGCCCACGAGCTTGACGTTTCTTCTTATCATTTGGGCCATCTTTTCCACATATTGAAGCACTTCAATAATGAGAGGAACAAGTCATTAAGACTCTTAAGGGTCTTATAATGAGAGCACCACCTAGTGTCTCCGTGTCTTTGAAGAGATTGTTCTGGTTCAATCTGTTCCACTACAAATCATCCCACCGCCTATTGCTTTCTTTACTCTCTCTTGTTGACTTTGTCGTATCATGTCTTTTCTCTTGCAAGAAGCTCCAGCGACATTAAGAAGAAGAGATATCATGTCAAAGAAATCACTACTGTCATCATTCTTTTTAGCTATTGCCACTATGACTAACTGAAGTTGGTGGGCGAAGCAATGGACATAATATGCCGACCTATTCTCTCTCATAATCAAAGCTCTCAGTCCATTGAACTCACCTCTCATGTTGCTTGCTCCATCATAACCTTGGCCTCTGACTTGTTTCCAACTCAATTTATACTTGGTAAACAAATTATCAATATTAGACTTGAGACATGAAGATGTCGTCTCGGTGACATGAACAACACCAATAAATCTTTCTTTGAGTACTCCACATTTGTCAACATACCGCAAAACCACAGGTAGCAGTATAGGCAAAAAGCTCTATCCACCTTCTGACTATACTCTAGCCAATCATATTCTTCAAACCATTCAGGGTTAAACCGTCGTAGCTTATCTACTATGATTGTTTGCGGATACTTGAAACCAGGTTGTGGTCTGTGAGGACCTCTAATCAGATATCTTCTCCTTATCTCTTCTTGTAGCTTAAGGCCAGGATATTCTATTATTCTCTTTCTATCAGCCGGATCATAAGGAAGTTCGTCTTAATTAACATCTTTTGGTGATAGTATCAAAGAAGGACGAGTTATAACATTGATGTTTGATGCACCTCGGTCTCTACGTGAAGTCCCTTCATCACTGGCTGCTGGTGGTAATTTTCTTTTCAAGAACCGTTCCATCAAATTCATACTACCTGAACCTGTACAATTAGTTAAATTAAATTACAAATCAGTAAACTAATTTCCCTATTTGAACCTGTAGTGTACGGATCACTGGCTGCATGTTTGCAAAGAATGAAAATTTTCCTAAATACTAATTCTCTATCAAACGAGTGACAATATATCACAAGAAAATAAATCAGTAAGCAAGTAAGCAACTAAAGTTACTAAACATCAAGTCTGCATGTTTACCAATTTCACTACCTGACAAGTGATGAGGAGAATCTCAAATATTGCAGCAATGCAGCCCGTGCGTATCAGGCCGTATAGCACTATAGCAGGCCGTTGCCACTCGCCAGGCCGGGGCTGGTGTCTTTGCCGTGCGCCTGGCGGCGTGCGTGAGCCGTAGACGCGTCACGTGTAGCGTAGTGGCGTCTTCTTCTTTGCTGCTAGTCGGCCGGGCGCGGCGACAGCGACGCGATGCCGCACTCGCGAAGGCGAAGCGCGAAGTCTGACCAGCGCCGCCGCCGCTACCGTCTTTGTCTTTGAATCTACTGGTATCTTTGCGGCGCTTTCTTCGCAATCGCTATCTTTGTCTTGTTGTCTTAGAAGTCGCGAGTCTGGACTTGACTCTTCGTGCTTCGTGGAGAAGGAAGTGCAAGAGTCATTGAGTAGCGGGCGCTGCGGGCCGAGCATGGAATAAAAGGCTGTGGAGACATGGGCCGTCGGCCCATTGAGGTCACATGGTACGTTGCACTGTTGTCACTAATACAAAATAAGAGATGGGTACACAGGCTCAGTTCAAGGTCATTGCTGTCACAGGACAGCACATGTTGCAGGTGGATCCGCCCCTGTTTATAGCAGCTGTTCGATTATCTCAACCTTTTGCTGTGATATGAATTCTGCCCCCAATTAGGCTTGCCCTTGCTGTTTTCCGTAAAAGAAGCTTTTGTCCCTGATAAGTTAGGATAGGTTAGAAATAAAACCTCCTTTACTCTAGGTAAAGAGACAAAGAGATGAGAGTTTTAATGACCTATAATGTTAAAATCCTAAGCTGTATAACCTGCTAACTGAGTTGAGTTGAAAGGCTAAAACACTATGTCTAAACTTTCTTTTATGGTTCTGGTACATGGATCGCTAACTTTTATGCGCTCCTATCCAAAGCTAATGTTTTAGATATATTTCAATCTCTCAAGTCTCTTTTAACTGTTTTCTCCCATTTTAGTCTTGTTTGACCTCTGCTTCTTCTTACGTTTTCAATATGTCTTAAAATTACACTACGTACTGTTGCCTCAGGACGCCTCCGTTGGAGATATCCAAACCATCTCAAGTAATGTTAGACAAACTTCTCTTCAATTGATGCTACCTCTACCTTATCATGTATATCATCATTGCGGATACGATCCCGCTTTGTATGACCACAAATCCACTGCAATATCCTTATCTCCGCTACACTCATCTTTTGTATATATTGTCTTTTAGTCGCCTAACATTCTGCTCCATATAGCATCGCGGGTCTGATCGCTGTCCTATAGAACTTACCCTTTAACTTTTAAGAGACTTTTTTGTCACACAGAACACCAGATGTTTGATGCCATTTCACTCACCTTACTCTTATTCTGTGGCTCACATCTTCATCAATTTCACCGTCCCATTGTAACATCGATTCTAAATAACAAAATGTGTCATTCCTAGGCACTACTTGTCTGTCCAGTCTAACATCTCTATCATTTGCCCTAACACCGCTGAAATTTCACCTCATATACTCAGTTTTAGTCATACTAAGTCTAAACCCCTTCAATTTTAAGGTCTTCCTCCACAGCTTTAGATTCCTATCAACACCTATCTTACTCTTATCAACTAGCACCACATTATCAGCGAAAGCATACACCAAGAGATATCTTCTAGTATGTCTGCGTGACCTCATCCATCACTAGGGCAAAAATGTATGTGCTCAACGTTGACCCTTGTGTAGTCTTATGTTAATAGGGAGGTTATTAGTAACACTATTACATGTTCTAACATTAGTCACATCTTCGTACATATTCTTAATTAAGGTAATATATTTTGTTGGGACTTTTTTCTTTTGGAGCACTCATCACATAACCTTCTTTCACTTTGTCATAGGTTTTCTTCAAGTCAATAAACACCATATAAAGGTCCCTTTTTTGTTCCCTATATCTCTTTATCAACTGTCTAAGTAAGAAAATCGCTTCTGTAGTTGACCTTCTAGGCATAAAACCAAATTGATTTGTTGTCACACTAGTCACTTTTCTTAAACGGTGCTCAATCACTCGCTCATAAAGCTTCATTATGTGGTTTATGAGTTTAATTCCTCTATAATTAGTACAATTTTGAATCATACCTACTTCTTCTAGGCATTTTCACACCTTGATAGGGATATTATCAGACCCTAACGCCTTACCTACTTTTATCCTTTTTAAGACCTCCCTTACTTCCTTTTTAAGAAAGCTAAAATTTTGTTTTGGTAATGTGGTTTATAAAATCATACCTGTTGGAGTTTGCATCGACATATTGAATGCATCTCTCTATCTCTATTATCTTATCCTTTTGTTTTGTTTTAGATATGGAGTTAGTACACAAGATGCAGCCTTCAAAGCAGAGCTATGCGATTTGTATGCCAGGTGAACCTCTTGATGTCCCTGATATTGTTTAGTTGTTTTCCATGCTTGTGAACAAGCGTCTGCACATGACCAGATAAATATTGGCTTCTAAGCCCAATGGTAATTGTATATGGCCTAATTCTACTGTGTTCTAGGTGCTGTGGTTTGAGTGCCCTTAGCCCTTAGGTATTATCACTATCATCTTGCTCAGGGGAAGTATTTATGCTAGCATATTTCCCCTAACCCTCTCTTAGCAATCACCCTCTCCAGTCACAACAAAAAGATGTTGTTTTTGACGTCTCATAGTCGTTATGTGCAATTTTGAGCTTTTGATGTATAAAACTATAATGTTGTGAAAGTATTTTTGATGACATGTTTATTTATATCATTTTCATATGGCCAATGTACAAATCTAGACATTTCGATGGATATGGTCGGTCCAAGTGAGCAAGATTTAACAGCACATTTGTCATAGTGACATTTTTGTGTGGCCAGAGTTAATAGATTTTATGGCATTCAGTTGAATCAGTTTCAATATACTACCATCTTTTGGCAAGAGCTTGTAAATTCCCATGGATGTTGAATGTTGCCATCTGTAGAAAACTGACACTATTTTTAATTGACTTATGCCAGTTTTGTTGTCAAATACTCACTACCCATGCTAGTTAATGTGTGTAGAGGATATATCTTGAAGTTGCTTCTCTATGTTTTACCACATTAGTTTTGATAATTTCACCAAATTGTTCTTTTCAGCATGCAACCCAGAGGGAATTAGTGCGTGTAAACATCTTTGGTTGAGATATAAATAATTGTTTTGCTTAATTAAATTGCTAATTATCCGTGATATGACTTGGTTTGTAACTTTAATGTGCCCAATGACAGTATTGGATGGCATAATTGGCATTTACCATTCAGTGGTGGCCCCTTAGCCCCTCACTAATCTAGTAGCAAGCTCCTAATATTGCCCAATTCTTTAACACAATTGTTTCTTTTCGTTTTATGTTTACTATATAGTATATATTTTTCCTTCTAGAAGTAAATATTACAGAAAATATGTCCCCTATTTATAATTCAGATTACATCATTTTGGTCTTGTGATAAAGATATTTAGGCCTCCCTGTACTAGATCGCATATATTTTTTCCTTCTAGAAGTAAATATTAAAAAAATCACCTATTTATATCCACATGATCACATCTAGCATTTTGGTCATGTGATATTTAGGCTTCAAGTGGCTTCGCCCTCCTGAACATCAGTCATTCGCTCATCCTTTCTCCTTTCCATTCGTTTTACAGGTTTGTTTACTCAGTATTTCCTCCAGGAGATGAAGATCTCATAGGTAATGAGGTTGAGGCTATTATAAAATTTAAAAGAGCTCTTGGCCTTGATGATGTAGATGCTGCAAATATGCACTTGGAGGTATTGCCTCACGATCCAAGCCCTTCTATGTCTCTATCTGTCCCAGATGTTTTTATTACTTAAGTCACCATTTTCACATTTCCTCTGTTCTCCCCCTCCTTGTGCCTTTCACTTTGCTCATTGTAATAGATTGGTAGACGCATATATAGAGAGAGGCTGGAAACAAGGGATCGCGATGCTGACATGGAACAACGTCGGGTAAGTGTTTGTGCTTGGAAGTACATAAATGGATACTTAACACTTTCTATTTACCCTGATTATAACCATGGCAAATGTTCAATAGGCATTTCAAAAGCTAATATATGTGTCAAATCTTGTCTTCGGAGATGCATCAGCATTCCTACTTCCGTGGAAACGTCTTTTTGGGGTCACTGATTCTCAGGTACTTTATTGTAAAACAATTACCATTCATTTACCACTGTGCGTAGCATGTCTCAGTCTTATGATTTCATCTCGTGGAGAAAGCAGAGTTCTACCTCCATAATGGTACTTTGATTATTTGTGCCGAACTGTGAAGGCTGTTTGCACCCATTTTCTAACATTATTGCCACTGTGATTATGAGCATGCCCTTTGCATAGTGTTGTGCCGTTGTTGATGCACTGGGTGTGTGAGGATTTGGCCGGAGCCCTAAACTCTCAATGCCACTAGTTTAGGTCACATGTATTGGCCAATCAAATACTCCCTTTGGTGCAAAATGCAACTTATAGCGCTAATTTTTATCATTACAAAATTATTTGTAAATAAAATCTAAAATTGCAATACTGTGGAAGTATTTTTACAACAAATATGCCTATACCATTTTTTTGTGGCCGATTTTAATTTATGTACAACTATAGTGAGATTGTGAATTTGGTGCCCCTATGGGCACTGCATCCCCATTTATGAGTACATGATTCACTGTTACAAAAATTCTCCCAAAAAATTCATGGATGTAGTGTATGTAATGTTATGCTCTATACCACATGCAACATTTCAAGCTCCAATTCATGCGTGCTGTAGAGAACCAGAAAGGACAGGTAGTACATGTGATATAAAAATGACATTGTTCTATGACTAGCGTGGATATAAAACTGAGTTTCAGACTGGAGGTAACAGTTGAAAGGGAAGAGCTTTTCTGTTGATAAGGATGAGGATATAGATTGCGCATTTGCATGCATTGCTTTTTGCTCATATTTCAGAGCATGCCTTTTGAACTGCTCGTTCCTTCCTCATTACTTTGGTGCATAGCTTCTGTGTTCCTATGTCTTGGTTGACATTATGGTTGTTTTGTTACGTTGTCATGATCTTTTTGGCAGATTGACATTGCTATGCGGGAAAATGCCAAGAGTTTATACGCATTACAGCTCAAGTCTATTGGGAGAGGTAGTGCTGAAACACATCTTTGTCTTTTGTAGGCACTAGTTCCAGTTATGTCCTTATATGGTCTGGCATTATCAAGATTAGACTTAGAGCAGTGCATATAGCAGTGGTATCTTCTGTTGCTATACTAATTACTTGATAGATTACTTGTTGCATTTCTTGAACGTTTTCAACTTGACATATTCTTTTTCTCTAGGTCTTGACGTAGGCACACTCATTGAAGTAAGGAGAGCACAACTTGCGTATAAACTTTCTGATGAGGTAATCCTTTTCTTTCTCAAAATTGTACTGCTCATTTGCTTTGGCTTCGTTTGGGTTTTCGTCTTCATCAGTACTTGCGCGCGCGTGTGTGTTGGGGGGTGGGGGTGCAATGTCACTTATATCTAAATAGCATTATGTCTAATTATGTACGCCCGTTGAGAATCCTGAGTCTAGATAACACAAAAGTTTCCAATTTTCTGTATATGATTCTTCACAATTTGACATCAATCTAAGTATGATAGGAAAAGACAAATGGCATCAATAAGCATATAGTGTTGTTAAATAACATATCCTAATATTTAAATTTCTTGCAGATTGCTGCTGAGATGTTCAGGGAGCATGCGAAGAAGTTGGTTCAAGAAAACATTTCATCAGCTTTAGACATCTTGAAGTCGCGTACCAAAGCAGCGTATGAAACCTACTTCTCTACTGCAAAGCCTACTGACATATTTCATCATTTGATAATTCACATGAAAATCTGAGCTGATATGCTAACTGCTAAGCTAATAGTTTTAAGAAAAGGTCATCTTCATTTTTTGTTAAAGCTGATATATAGGTTTAATTTGTTAGAATTTCTAGTGATATATAATGAAGGAAATACTTTGTAACTAGCAAGGAGGAATAATGCAGTTTTTCTTTCTTGTTTAAAACAAGATGTTATCCATCAGTGTTCACTTTTCCCACACATGGGCCAGTCATGTTACATCTTGGATTTGCAAGCTTTCAGTATTGTCTTGTAAATGAGCAATTACATATGTACTCAAACCTCCAGTTAAAATCTTAGCTACATTCCTGTACTCCATCGTGCACTTCATAGAAGTGATTTGGTTATATTTGGTGGATCATCTATCTGCTTTCACTAGTGTAGAGTATTTAATTACTAATAAGGACAACTGAGCCATCTTCCTTCCAAGAAAATGTGAGTAAACCAAGAGGATACTTAAGAAATTACATGAACTTTTCTTGACCAATAATTAGCAGATGTGTGAATCCATGTGGAGAAGTGCTCAACCCATCTGAATGTTGCTGTGCTTGTACATTTGGAGTTTTATCAATTCAGAACATGACCGAATTTTACCTCACTACTAGACCATATGATTGCTGATTACAGGAATAGCCCAACACAGGTTGTTGAAGAAGTGAGGAGCATCCTTGCATTTAATAGTTTGCTTACAATACTAGGCAAGCACCCTCAAGGCGATCGATTTGCTTGTGGGCTTGGACCTATTTCGTTAGGTAAATTGGTAAAGCTTTTTGAAATCATATGTTAATGAGGTGGACCTTCTTTACGATTGATTCTTGTGCTTGGCTTGCATAGGTGGAGAGTATGACCATGATAGGAGGGCTGACGATCTAAAGCTGCTCTATAGGGCCTACACAACAGAAGTACTTTCAGATGGACATCTTGATGATGAGAAGGTGATCGTGCATATCTTCCCATCTTGTTTAGTTTACTGATGTTTGTGAAATGACAAGTTGAAATAAGTTATAAGGCCCCATTCGTTCAGTTGGCTTCTCATGAAATGGCAAACTCAAATAAATCCCCATTATTGCGAAGCGTCTTGATTTAAGTAGAACAGTGCAAATTTGCAAGCCTGCAGGGTCTGGAAAATACAGTCTGGATATTTTGTGGACGAAGTTAATCGATTGAATTCTGAACAATGCATACCAGCTAGTCCAGATCATGTGGGTTGTGCTGCTATTGCTGGTGTCGTTGAAACTGCTGTTTATGTCACTACTACTGTCGCGTGTTTCATCTTATATTTTCCCCATTCTTAAAATTGGTGTGCAGTTAGGAGATAATATGTTTAGGTGCTGAACTTACCAAACCCAACCTGTTACCTGTTGTCAAGAAATAAGAGCAGAAAACCATGCATGATAGCCAACTATATTGACCCTTAAAAAAAAGAGCAGTTGATTGATATAAGCTCAGCTGAGACAATCTGGTCTCGAAAGGACCAAAGTGATTATTATTTTGGAAACTTGATAAATTATGCCTATTGCAAATGAGAACTGTGAATTTTCCAAGCATTAGTTTAGTGGCTTGAGTCTCCATGGACACTATTTGATCAGATGTAATTTCATTTGTCGGAAATTGCTGGTCTAAGTATCTAGGGTTTTGTGTTGAAAAACACTCGAGTTGGGGAATAACATTGTTGTGTGACTGGCATGTGGCCCCAGGCCCACTTGTCAGCCTCACATGCAATTATATTTTCCAATTGTGCATCTTTGTGATGGTACTGACTACTGAGCAAATTTCTCAAGTATCTAAATGGGAACGCTCATGGTAAGACTAATTAGCTTTGGCCAGTTGATTGTGCAATAACAAGTATTTTCAGGCACTTTTTCTTATCATTGTTCTGTAAATGTTGCTGCCAGCTGAAATTGCTTGAGCATACACAAATTAGCAAGTGCATCCTAGCTGTTTAATGATTTTGTTTCTTCAAAATAATAGATCATCTTATATTTTGGCTCATGCCTTATGACAACTGAATGTAGCAGTGTGTTTTATAGGGTTGCATCTTAACAGAAATCCTTCTGTCATAAAAAACAATGCAGCTTGTTCCTTTGAATGAACTGAGGAATATATTTGGACTGGGGAAGCGTGAAGCAGAAGTGATCATATCAGATGTGAAATCTCAAATATACAGAAAGAAACTTGCCAAATCCTTTAACAGTGAGTTGGCTGCGGCCCCTAGCAAAGCAGCATTCCTCCAAAATCTCTGCGAAGAGTTACAATTTGATCCTGAACTTGCTAGCAAGATGCATGCAGGTACCACCTTGACACTTTTTTTCCTTGTTGTGGCATGAAGGTGCCTGGACATCATGCATCAAACTGAGAACTGGGTTTTACTTAATGGCTCTATATGATAGCCTATATCCCTTTGATGTATGATGTATCAGTGCAAGAAATCATTCATTATACACCATCAGCTCTACGCTGATACTGCCTTGACTCTGTAAATATATTTGTAGCAAGGCACTGTCTGCATTTCGGTTCACCTGGGCTGTATTGCTGTTCTGTATTCTGGAATGAATACTAGAAAAAAGTTAAAACAAATATGATTTTACCCCTAGTACTCTTATCGTTCATGTTCATAAAAACTAAAGTAATATTATTTGTATGACTATGAATGTATCCGTTACTACTAATCCAATCATTTAAGGTAGAAGATCACATCCTTTAAAAATTAGTTGGAAACATGCCTTCATGTTCTTGCCTGGCTGCTATTCCTTTATATTGTGAATATCAATGTGTTTTAATGCTGCTTCAAACTTCAGACATTTACAGGCAGAAACTTCAGCAGTTTATAACTGATGGAGAGCTGAGCAAGGAGGAAGTGGAAGCTTTGATGGCATTCCAAGTGCGTCTCTGCATTCCTCAAGACACTGTTGATTCTGCTCATACTGATATCTGCGGCCAATTGTTCGAAAAGGTGATATGAAATATTTTATGGTACCTTTCACTTAACATACTCTGCATATTTTTAGCTTCTGTTCTACATCTGCATTGGTTTGGCAAAATTGATGGCCTGTTCTGTGTTAGTTGTGTTCTTACATTTGTTAGGACATTGCAGGTTGTCAAGGAAGCAATTGCATCTGTTGATGGATATGATGCTGATAGACGAGAGGCAGTTAGGAAGGCAGCGCAAGGTCTAAACTTGAAAAAGGAGGCTGTCATGACCATCTTTAGTAAATCAGTATGCCCCCTACCTCCAAATTTATGCTATAGAGTGGCTTATTTTCTTCTCTAAAACTATTATATTCTCTTCATATATTCCTACTGCAAATCCAATTTACCCTCAATATTGCAAATTCAAATGACCAGGTAAGGAAGTTGTTCCTGAACTACATTCAGAGAGCAAAAGCAGCTGGGAACCGCATTGAAACTGCAAAAGAGCTGAAAAAGTTAATTTCCTTCAACACAGTTGTTGTAAGTGAGCTTTTAGCTGACATTAAAGGAGAGCCAACTGCAACTGCTGAACCTGAAACATCAAGTGAAACCTCAGAACCTGAATACACTGAATCTGAGGGAGAGGATGATGAATATGAATGGGAATCACTGGAGACATTAAGAAAGACTAGGCCTGATAAAGAGCTCAGAGAGAAGCTGGCCAAGTCAAGCCAGAAAAAGATAACCCTCAAAGATGATCTTCCTTTGAGAGACAGAGCTGAGCTGTATGAAACATATTTGATGTTCTGTATCACTGGGGAGACGACTAATGTTTCATTTGGAACAGCAATCTCCACGAAGAAAGACAATTCAGAGTATTTAATGCTAAAGCAATTGGGAGACATACTTGGTTTAACCCGCAAGGAAGCTCAAGATGTTCACATTAAGCTGGCAGAAAAAGCATTTGTGCAACAAGCTGAAGTGATTCTAGCTGATGGGAAATTAACAGAAGCCAAGGCTGATCAGCTTGCAAAGATACAGAAGCAGGTTGGTCTGCCCACCGATTATGCACAGAAAATCATTAAGAATATCACAACAACAAAGTTATCTTCTGCAATCGAAGCTTCTATAGCTCGAGGACAGATTGGTTTACAGCAGGTCCGAGGGTTGAAAGAAGCAAATTTTCAACTGGATAGCTTGGTTGCAGA
This sequence comes from Melocanna baccifera, assembly GCA_036346265.1. Lineage (NCBI taxonomy): Eukaryota > Viridiplantae > Streptophyta > Magnoliopsida > Poales > Poaceae > Melocanna > Melocanna baccifera. The sequence continues at coordinate 3,345,467 of CM070704.1, forward strand.
ACCACTGCGAGAAAGCATATACAGAAAGGCTGTTGAGGAGATCTTTTCATCAGGTACAGGTGAATTTGATGAAGAGGAAGTATATGTACAGATCCCAGCTGATCTCATCATAAGTGCTGAGAAGGCCAAGTCGATTGTTCATGACATTGCAAAGGTTAGATTGGAGAACTCCCTTGTTCAGGCTGTTGCTCTTCTTCGGCAGAAGAAGAAAGACGATGTGGTACGTACCAAATGGATATCTGTTTCTTATCATTTATTTCTGTTAAAATTTACATTGCTCCAACAGCTTTATATAAATTAGAGAGAAAAAGCTGATATACGGAGTATATTTGTGATGCTGTTGATAACCTTAAGTCATGTCGGGATTAATTTATTCTTGATCACTGGCACATTAGATTGATGAAACAAATTTACTTAGCCAGTTACTGGAAAATGTATACAGTATCAACAAAAAATATTGGAAAATTATGGTGCATTAGGTGTGATGTTGGAAGAATTATGGTAATGTTCACTGACTTGTTGTAAATTGTAAATATCTGCTACTTATCGTTTGTTTCTGTAGAAGTTTATTTCATTGCTTGCGTGTTAATACATTTCCAATGCAGATATCATCGTTAAATGACATGCTTGCATGTGACGCGGCTGTACCTGCTTCCAAGCCCTTGTCATGGCCCACACCGGGAGAGCTGGATGACATGTACCGCCTTTACATGAAGAGTATTCCGAAGCCTGAGAAGCTATCAAGGTTGCAGTATTTGCTCAGCATAAGCGACGAGAAGGCTTCCCAGCTTCGCGATGCCGCAGAAGAAGGCACACTGCCAATTGCAGCCGAAGAGGAAGAAGAGATGGCGTTCTAAGAGGCCGGGAACAGAAACTTCTTTTTGTTAGGTAGCCAGCAGAGTTGAGTTCCTGCCGGACGTGGTGCTGCGGTGCCAACAGCTACTAATGGAGCTAGGCATGGTTTTGAGAAACAACGCATAAACCCGAAATGCATAATTATTTGTATAGTCAGAACACCAAAATGTGTTGACAGTCTCTTCTGCTGCATTCTTTCATACCATACTGAAAGCATTTTCTGTTTCTCCTTGCCCCCTTTCGATCATGTATCACAGTTGCCACTGCAAGCCCTTGGTCATAAATCCGGTTTTGTTGTAACTCATCTCAGGTGCCAAAGAAGTAGCTGAGTGCGCGACTGAATCTGTATACCGTCCTTGTAGCAAGTATGTTTCAGCAACCAATTTATCTTCAGATTTACCTACATGCTGGAATGCAAATAGCAAATACTACCGATGCAACGTGCTTTTAACTCCTCACAGAAACGCAGCCACTGTAGGCGCGGTGTGTCGCTTCATAACTGGAAAATGAGAGTACTACCCGACTGGAAAAGTACAGGAGGGCCATGTTTAGGGGCCAAAGCAGATCGTTCCAGAGGAGAGTTACAACAGCATAGAAGACCACCAGGGACAAACTCAATTGATACAACTTCGGACATTGCGGTGGCTTTTAAAAAACACTTATTTTATTCTGCTTTTTGATATAACACTAAGTTGAGAGCATCTTTTTAGAGTCATAACAGAAAAATCCTACTACAATTAGCAAACATTCCTATAACTAACTGGATTCTCACAACACAGGGCAGCACAACAACCGCCGCAAACTGGCCCTCAGTGATCTTTTCACCAATCAACAACCCAATTGCAGTACAACAACACATCTCTGCAGAAACATCCACAGCCGAATCAACAGTAGCATTTAGGCAAAACGGTAGAATAGTAGTTGCAACTTGCGAAGGATCATCAAGACGTACATACAATGACATTAGAATCCCTTCAGTGAAATTGATGACTAAAAGTAGCTGGTTGAAGGTGCAGAAATGCGCAAGGAAGGACGTAGCAGTACTATCTACTAAGTCAAACTAACATTCTGCAGACAGAATAATGGTGTAACACTCGAGCCCTTCACAGGGCCTAGGATACTACCACTACGCACTTACCAACTCAACTAGACGATGCTAATAAAGATTTTGGTAACACGTTCCTTGTTTATACGACTACCAATAGCGAGCATTCAACATATGAATATAGACTAATTGCAACAGGCCAACTAGCTTCATATTACAAACAACCAAAATATAAACAGAACTATGAGCTACATGACCATGGAAGCTCTCCACCACGGCTCACAAATATACTAAACCAAATGGCGAGTCACAAAAAGACTTAAACTCGTTCTCCACTTCAAGCAAAAGGAGACTGGCTGCATCCCATGCAACCTTTAACGTTTCCAAAATATATTCTAACCAGGAATTAACTGAAGCATCTTAACAAAAGATTAAACATAAACGTTCAATGTGTGACTAAACTGTTATTTCATAAGTGCAGTGCAAAAGGACTATTCCCATCCCATACATGCCGTCAATCCGTATCACCTAAAAAATAAACAAACAAGTATGATTCCAAAGACTCAGTAAGTATACGATAAAATAGTAACATCAATTTAGCAATTCAATCAATTCTATGACTATAATCTATAAATCAAATCCATGACTGTAAACTGTAAATCATAATCTTTGTAACCGTATCACATTCTCTGTAACTTTCATGCAATGCAATACGATACATCTGTAACTGTAGCTTATACCGGTATAGCGGAATGTTCACCTGTTGATGAACCACTCAATTGCAATGTTTTCTTTCATACGGGGTCTTAACCTCCACTCTCGTGGAGTTCCTACCAAAGTAGGCCCTGTACTCCTGTGTATGAGTGCAATGCAAGATCCACATGCTTTCAATATTGGCATTTAATCATAAGCAGCACTCATCAGTGCATGATTAGCATGTAATCATGTACATCATCTCATAAATACTATAGACCATGGCATGAAAATACGAGTAGCAAATATTCATCACAATTCATTGTTTTACCATGTACTTGTTTGTTAAGCTGACAGACGATATGCTGGTGGCACCAAACTCGAACCGCCACCTGAACAAGCATAACCCATTTCAATTCATCGCTAACGTAATACATAAATATATGAGCAAATGATATCGCACTTATGCATAAACCTGACATAGCCAATCTCTCTCTCACCGGACATCTTCCCATTATTCCGGTGCTCAATCGACCCAAGAATTTAGCGATTTCATTTATACTTGCTGATCGAACTCTATATGCTTAAACTCTTTATCTTTGCTCACTATCAGAACAGTCAGACAAATCATCTAATCTCTCTTCTCGCTGATCTCTCTCCCTTCAATTAGATATTGTCATTGGCATGGATCTTGGGTCCAACTAGTCCATTATTAGGAAGTTAGAGATTAGTTTCTATCTATTAGAGATATGATATTAGTTTTTATTTATTAGAGATATGATTAAGATTAGATTCTATCTGTTAGGGGGAACCCATTTATATAAGAGGGCTGCCACATGCTATTGGAGGTAAATAAGAAATAACAAAGTCATTCTTATCTATAGTCTCTCCCTCTCCCTCTACGCCAACGTCACCTAGCCATTCTCTTGGTGGTGTTTATCCTATATAAATTAAGGTTCATAACAATTTGGTATCAGAACCAACACCATGACTTCTGCTACTAAGTTAACATGTGACAAGATCCTTGCTGGCTATGAGAAAATCATCTCTAGACTCAAGAATATCGAGAGTATGTTGAAGAACATGATGGTAGCAAGGGAGAAGGCACAAGCAGTTGTTGCTACACGATCTACGGCGGCACAAGGAGCAGGAGGAATAGTTGTCGTGCCACGGCAACAGTGCTGCTACTGCTGCTCTTTCATCCGACGCGAGTAGCGATGCAACTTCAAGTGACGTCGGCGTGGCGTCTTCCAAGGTTGGCGCATAGGGTGCAAGCCACACCCCACGACGATGGCGGCACTACTTGGAGAGGCGAACGCGGCGATGCGTCTCCAAGCAACCGTGGTGTTGCATCAAGATGCGCCCCTGCTCCAAGAGCGCACGCTAGTGCAGCCATGGTGACCTTCGTCACATTCAGTTCCTCCAAAGGCCCGCGTGTGGCCAAAAGCCCACCACGACCGTACAACCACTAGCCTCCCATTTCTCATCTCCTCTTGGCCTCTCCTCTCCCCCCACCACTGAACCAGACGTGCAGGAGCTAGATGCACCGCGAGGTCTACCCCCCCGATCCGATGTGACCGATCTTACTGGCGGCGATGGGCGGCAAGGAGCTCAGTGAGGAGTAGGAGTCCTCCATGCAGGTGGCCTTCTCTCTCTTCAACACCAAAGGCGACAATTGCATCGCGCCCTCCAAGCTCAACGTCCTCATACGCTCCCTGGGGGGGCAACACCACCAGGCCTAGCTCCGCGACATCACCGTGCAGGAGAAGCTCACCGCGTCCTTTGACTTCTCGCGTTTCCTTGAACTCATACGCGCCCACCTCCGTCCGGAGCCCTTCGATCGCCCGCTCCACGACGCCTTCCACGTCCTCGACAAGGACGCCTTCGAGACCGTCTTCGGAGTTGTCGCCGGCGGGAAGCCGGAGCCGATGCCAGCGGGGAGCCTCCACAATCACTACCCCTACTGCCGATGATGTGATACCGAGCCTCACGCAATGGGTCTTTAATAGGAAGCAGAGCTGGTGAAGAAAAGAAGAAAAAAAAGGAAAAATTCTTTTGCAGGCACCGTTTAGCCGAAAACGCTACACTTTGTCGACATGGAATGACAACTATGGCCACCGCCTAGCAGCTCAAGGACAAGCTGCATACCCAGGAGGGGTGTAATGTCATGAGCGTGGGCCTTGGACCCAACCAGTCCATTATTAGAAAGAGACATAGGAGAGGGTAGATCACCATGGAGGAGAGTGCTGCTTTGACAACCAATCTTCCTGCCTGTGAAAGCAGCTATGCCTTCCATGTGGGTAGATTTGCGTTAAGTTTATCAATGAGGGGCTGCAGGTCAGATCTTCACAGCCTGCCACCTTTGAACAATGCATCAATCATAATATTAAATGTCCTAACCTCAAGTCGAATATTCATGGAACATAAGTTCTGAAACATTCTGAATGCTTCATCAACATAATTGTTTCGACAAAGCCCTGCTAGAATTATGTTGTATGTGCTAATTTCCAATGGTGTTCCACTTTTTATCATCTCGAGATAGAGCTCCTTTGCAGCAGCTGTTCTCCCAGTCTTAAATAAACAATCCAATATTACGTTATAAGTGATAGCACCAGGATTAATTCCCTTGCTCAGCATTTCTCTGAAAAGAGCTAATGCATCCTCTGTTCTACCATCTTTACGGTAGCCATCAAGCAAGCTCCTTTGCAGCAGCTGTTCTCCCAGTCTTAAATAAACAATCCAATATTACGTTATAAGTGATAGCACCAGGATTAATTCCCTTGCTCAGCATTTCTCTGAAAAGAGCTAATGCATCCTCTGTTCTACCATCTTTACGGTAGCCATCAAGCAAAGTATTATAGGTAACTGCATTAGGTTTCAAGCCAATCAAGACCATGCCATCAAGTAATTTCATCGCTTCATCCATCTTACCATCTAAGCAGTATCCATCTATCATTGTATTATATGAAACAACATCAGGCATCACACCTACATGTACCATCAAGTCAAAGATTTTTTGGGCTTCCATAAGCCTTCCATCCTTGCATAGGTGGCCCATTATTGTGCTGAAGAACACGGCATCAGGTTGGATGCCTCTATTCATCATTTCAAAAGCTAATTCCTCAGCCTTCTCCCATTTGTCAGAGGTACAGAGACCATGAATAAGGGAGGTAAAAACTATGATATCAGGAGTTAATCCTTCATCAATCATCTGATTAAAATGAAACATAGCATCATCCACTCTGCCTACCCTGCAAAGTCCATCTATTACCGTTCCATAGGTGACTATATCAGGGCTCAGTCCTTGCTGCCGCATTTTGTGAAATATAAGCATTGCTTCATCAACCATTTCATATTTGGCATATGCACATATCAATATGCTGAAGATATGATGATCAAGTGGAATACCATTCTGTGCCATCAAATCTAGGAGAGCATGCATATCAACAAGCGCTCCTTCGGTAACGTACCCATGAAGCAAAATGCCATAGGTAGTAACAGCAGGTTTCAGGCCCTTTTCAACCATAGAGTCAAAAATCTTTCTTGCTTCTGCGCATCTTCCGTTCTTGCAAAGATAGTCCATCAGCAAGTTATAAGTAACAACATCTGGTTCGGGACCATCTCTGGACATTTTCTTGAAAATTCTAACCACCTCTGCCAACTGTCCCGAAGAGCAATATCCATGCACAAGAATAGTATATGTCATGCGGTTCGGCATAACACCATCTTTAATCATCCTGTCAAGGAACATCTCGGCCTTGTCCATTGCCTGAGCTTTGCACATGCCATCAATGATTGAGCTGTAAGTCACAACATTCGGTGAAATGCCCCGATCCAGCATTTCACGAAATAGGCTGTAAGCTTTGTCCACCTCACCCTCTTTAGAATAGCCACTGATGACGGTGTTATATGATACCACATTAGGTGGGCAGCCGCTACCATCTTGAATCATCATGTGGATTAGTTTGAGCGCCTCTTGACATTTCTTGTCATCGCAGAGCCCCTTGAGAAGAGTGGTGTAGGAGACGACATCGGGCGTGCAGCCGAGCTCGGGCATTCTGCGGACCAGCATGTCCATGGCCTCGCCCGTCCTCTTCTTGGCACAGAGGCCCTTGAGAAGTTGATTGAAGGCGATGGCGTCCACCCTGCATCCCGACTTAATGACGTGGCCGAAGGCGGCGAAACCGAGGTCCAGGCGGCCCGCGCGGCAGCAGCAGCCGATGAGGATACTGTATGTGCATATGTTGGGTGGCACCTTGTTGGAGCCGGCTCGGGCCATGCGGTTGAAGAGGGAGACGGCGAGCGCGGGGCCATAGCACACGCTGGAGGAGGAGGAGGCCGGGGCGCGAGAGACGGCGGTGAGGAGATGGTTGAATGCGTGGACGGACGCGGGCCTGGCTTGCGGGAGCAATTCGTCGAACAGGTGGAGTGCGTCGCCGGGGCCGAGGCTTCCCGAGCGGGCGCGGTCCCCGATGGTCCGCTCCAGCTTCGAGCACGGCTGGCGGCCGGGGCGCAGCCGACGGGACATGTCCGGCGCGGAGGAGAGCCCGCGGGACACGGCCGGAGTCCGACACGGGACGTAGCACTTTCAGCGGTGGGAGCTGCAGCTCCTCGCGGCAGAGGAGGGTTCCGCCTCTGCCAGGGCAGGGAGATGAACCCTAGTGGCGCAGGAGGCTTCGATCGGTCGCCATGGAATGCATCCCTTGATCGGGAGAGGAGAGGAATCGAACCGAATGCATCCCGTCGATAGGTGGGTAGAGATGAGGGGTGAAACGGGAGGAGGGAGAGAGAGAGAGAGTGAAGAAGTCGAGGCAGCCGCTAGCCAGCACAGCGGGAGCAGAAGCGGCACTGTGGCAGTGGGGAATCTGGGGCGGCGGCAAGGGCCAACAACCAAGGGTATGCAGTGGGGATTCAGGGGAGGCAGCAGGTGCCCGTGGTGATTTATGATATAGCTGTCTCTTAAATAAGCTGGGATCATGGATAGTTTCTGTTTTCTGACAAGATTGATGTATATGTTTTGATGTGCTTTCCTTGTGATGATATGGGTATTTCTTGAAGGCTGGTTATGCAGTAATTTTCGTCCATCGATGAGAAGAGAACAATCCAAGAAAGTTCATTGCAAAGAAAAGTATAGGACGGATTCTGCAGGTTAGGTATCCCTGTTTCATTGTCAAGTTGTCGTGAGACATATTTCGTGGTAATATAATTTAAACACACATACTATTCACACTCAATGATAGAGTTCGTCCTAGTACTTTTGGATCGATTTCCAGCCATCTTTGCCTCATTCTTAGGAAGGATTAACTGAAAGTAGAAATAGAGGACACAACAAAACACAGGTCAAAAGAAAAGGAAAAGCATAATAGAGTGGTCCTAAATTGTATACTAGTTGAGAGTTTTTTCGCTAGCGATCGTAGATTACTGAGATAAAGTACTTTCCGAAATCTACCCAATCAAAACACTGCTAAATCAACGACTCAACTTTGTTTACTAGAAAGGGAAAAAACATCAGCTAGGATTACAAGTATCTAAAAGTTTCAGCAGTGCTAAAGAAGACTGACAAGAACTAATTGTAAAATTTGCAGACATGCCAGGAAAAAAAATTCACATTCTAATGCAAATCTATTGCGGTTATCAACTATACTTGTATCATGTATATATGTATTTGTTCACACATATTGCCTATATTCAGTCTTACGGCACGTCTAGGCTCATAAAATTTTCTAGCTCCGCCACTGGTCGCCTGCAAGATGGTGGAGATGCCAAAGGTGCGAATGCGAAGCAGTGGTGCGTCGGCGAGAATAACCATGCCGCGCGCGGTGACGAAGACGCCCAGATGGAACTTCAATTCAGACGGCAAATGCGGTTGAGTTTTGGTTATCTGTTTTCGTAGGCCGGAGATATATGGTTTATCTCTTCAATCTAAGAATGATTTTACTATCCTCAATTTGTCACGATTATATTCCAAGCTACACACCGTTATATCACTAAGTACACATCGTACCACCATTTTATTCCATGCATCACCTCAGGCAATAATATTACAAACTAACTAACTCCATGTATAGTTAGTCACGACAAGCTAGGTCACAATTCACACGTACAGCGCAATGATCCCATCTTCCTGACTACTTGGTGGCCTTGTAGTCCCGCCACAGCTGCTCCACGCTCTTTCCCAGGATCTGCACGAAGTAGTCGTCGCTGTACCCGTCCTTGAGCTTGGCGTTCAGCTCCGCCACGAACCCCGGCCGCGCCCAGTCGTCCCGGCCGTACCCCGCCTTCAGCCGCACGAAGTCGGCGATCCCCTCGAAGACCCACGATTGCAGGGGTGATGTTCAGCTTTTTTCGACTTCAACTTCTAGCTTCAGCTTTTTTTTCACTATTCACTACACTATTCACTAACTCAGCTACAGTGTTTTTTCAGCCAGTTACAGTGTTTTTTCAGCCAAAAGCCATCGCTATTCCGATCACCCCTGCGTCGCGTAGTCCTGCAGCCCCCACTGCCACACGTGCACCACCTCGTGGTACAGCACCCCAGTCACCTGCAATATAGATGAAACTCAAATGAGCATAGCCTAATGGGCAGCTTTGCGAAATATTCAAAAAGATTTGCATGATCCATTGTTCCAAAATCATAAAAGAAAATTAGTATTTGTACTACGTTAAGTGTACTACGTATATGCAAATTTTCAATGTGAAATTAACCCGTACTGCTGAGAACCAAAAATGACAAGTTGCACACGTAAATAGTCCATTATATTTACATCTGCAACTTCTGAAAAAAATCTTCAATGTAGACGTATTTGTATCCCAATTTTTGCATACGATGTCCATAATTTTTTCTGATGATTTTTAGAAAAGTGCAAGTGCTCGAATTGAACAATGTGGCTAGATGTCCATATGCTCATCAAATCCTTGGAATGGTCAATAGAAATAGACCTGGAAGTTGATCGTCTGCGTTAGCGTGTCAACAGGGTGCATGAGGTGCCTTCCGGGCTGAAGAGCAAGGACGCTGAAACTGCGTACGTACGTAGACAGGGATGCCACGTCTCACTACTTACATGTCGGTTAAAAAACTAAAATCTAATATAAACATCTGATTTTTAAAATAGCTTTCTCACATCTCTTGTTTTGAAGATAAAACATAGACTCTCGTCTCACATACATATCTCTATTATTTTCTTGTTTTTGGTCTTCAGTCGAACACTAAAACTAGTTACACAAGAGATTTTGCACAACCGTACAGGGACTAGTTAGAACCAGTGCTATTTTGCTAGCTCCTTAGTTCATCAGTAGAAGATCGTCACATCATTCGATTAATAAGAGAAGAAAAGCCCCGGGGATAAGATGCGTGTGTATTGTCGTACTGATGCCTGCATGCACGATGGCCGTGCCGACTTGCCGTAGTCGAGATAAATAGTTGCTGAATCTCGCCAATACGAAATACTACCTGTTATCTTGTAAGTGACGTTCTACGATCGGTGCTGTCAAACTTTAATATATTTAAAATTACCTAATTTTGGTTATATAAAAACTATATTATTAGATTTATTATTAAAAATATTTTTATGATATTATAATTTTTATTAATATTAAAGTAATAAAAAGTAGTCAAAGTTACATCGTAGATATCATAAAAAAACATCACTTAAATAACAGAGCGAGTACCGTTCTGCATGCAGCATTTTTCACGGAATGGTTCGACGTGCACGGAAACTTTGCGGCGAGCACAGGGAGTCCCCGAGCGTGGGAGGGCGAGCCTGGGCGCAGCCGGTGGTGGGCCCGTCCACTTTCGGTGCCACCTGGGGCACATGAGGTGGACCCACACCACCCAACCGCGGGAATTTTCCTTGGCGCGCGCAGCGACTGGACACTCGCCAGTGCTAGACTTGTAAAGGATCTAGCCTTTCTCTAAGGATTGTCAACTTTGAATTGGCAATTGAGGACCAAGCAAAGAATTCTTGCTTGATCTAGAGAACACAGTCGTTAATGTTTAATCTGCGCTGATCGTATCGTGGTGGAGCATGTTCCTTTCTTTCTGAATCATCCAAACAATGGCGATGACAAGGAAATCCATCGCTTTGCGAAGAACTTTGGGGGCTGTCGTCCTGATAGTGAACCTGGTGAACCTGGTCCCATGTTGCAAATGAACCTGGTGAAGGAGTGAACGTAAGTGGAGCACCTCAAAGATTGCTTGTACGGAGAGGGGTCCCTGGATATGAGTTAATTGGCAGCGAGACCGTATTGCAGGCGAGAATTTCCTTAGCAGTCCGGAGGTCGTCTTGGGAGCAGCAGATCCAGGGTAAGAGTAAGGTTACTTGAATCTCATGCCGCTTCTTCTGAATCCATTGTGGAGATCCAGGGTATGCCGGACCAAGTGAAAGCTGCACAAAGCCTTGTGCAAGGCTTCATTGGCGCTAACAGCCAGAGCACACAGCCATCCCAGGCATCTCGCATGCTCAGTTATCCAAGCTGGAACTAGATTCTAGTCTTGTGGCAGAGGAGAACAGAACAGGGGTCACTGCGTGGCTGGAGAACTCTTTTAACTGCAGATTGATTGCTATGTTGATGTTCAACGCTAAATAGTTGCCACATTAACTAGGGTGAATAGATTATGTTTATTGACAAATACTCTAGGGGATTTTATCGGTGAAGGCCGTACTACTCAACGTTCTTCTCTCTCTTTCTCGATCCCCAACCCCCGTGTAACGATAACAGTTGGTTTTGTTCTGTAATTGTATATGGAATCTAGATGCTTGAACCGGTTGTTCTAAGGGCTGCTATTGAAGTTCAGAACAAATGAATGGCACATCTAATTACAATTGAATGGCACATCTGATTCTCTCTAAGGTACTGTACTATTGGTGGGTTCCATCCAAGGATCGAATGAAGGATTTCCCACCGGTTTCCCCCAGGCTAGGTCTCAGGTAGGAAAAGTACAAGCACACGTGGGTGCTCTAAAGTCAAAGCATGCGTTCGTGTTTTGTGAGGTTTAAGTATCTGCTTTAATTAGAGGTGTTCCAATGGACATATTCTCGTGTGAGTTAGGGCATACGTGTGAGGTATATGTGTAAGTGTGTCTTGCTTTGTACTCTAAAAAAAATTGATTCTCTGAGATGACTAATCTGGCTCTGCTATTTTTCGAGATGAGATGTGTTGTTATTTTACTTAATAGGTCAATAGGAGTCCAGACTGTTTCAGCTACAGCAGAATGCAGGCTGTAGAGAACATCTTGTAACGCTCTGATAACGTCAGAACGCATGTCAACAGTAAGCACAGATGTAACGAGACCCATCACTGCCGTTCGTCTGCAGTATATTCCAAGGTCTGGAATTCCAGATGCATGACCTTTTTGCATTTGTTTATACCAAAAGCGAGCAAGACTACAGAGAGCAAGTGGAGTAACCACCAACACACGCTGTCAAATCAATATTTTTCTCAAGCACATATACAAAACTGGACCAAAGCTATACAAGCTCCACTGTTTCATACGTGTAACAAAAAAAACAGCAAAGAGAAAATATACTTTTATATCTTCTAATTCTCTAATCTGTCAACACAGCAATAACAAAAAAAAACAGCAAAGAGAAAATATACTTTTTTTTTACTTATACTTTAGCACGTCGCTTTCAATTTTTTTGCCGAAAGTCGCGTGGCTCTGCTGTCTGCTTTTCTTCGATCTTGAATTGACTTCCTGCACGGGGAACCAGTCAAGGAGACAAGGGGTAGATGCAGCGCTCTCTCGTGGAAATTTTCTTACCTTTTCTCTGTCCGCCGTCTCGTATACGCGCCGTTCTTCTCTCAACAGGACCCACTGGTCCCCGAAATCTCTGAGAAGCACGGCGGAGCCGCTTGGACCCGCCCCTGGACGTGATGGCGTGACGCGCCGTAGGAACACCCGTAGCAGTTGCTCCCTGTGCCCATGACGCAAGGAACAGCGCCTCTCCCCTCCACGCGAACCTTTTTCCCTGTGATGCGCTTGCTCCCTCCGACGTGACTCGGTTCTCCCGCGGGACGCCCGCCAGATAGATACGAAAACTCGAGAGAACAATAGATTGATTTCTTTTGAGAGCACAAGCGCTATTTTTTTATTACTAGATCATTATATTTATAGCTATAAAGTGTTCTCCTGATACCTCTTAAATCTTAGCATGAAAATTATATCCCTCAACCTTAGGATTAGACCCTAACCATATCTCTATTTATAGTCTACAGACCAAAAAAGTTCTTATTTAATTCCAACAAATAAGGGACCCGAAACCTTTGCGTAACATGGGTTTTTCAAATTTTGTCACTACCCAATTTTGGACACTCCAAAATTATCACCTGTCGTAGCCTTCGGACCGTACTTCTGTAGCTCCAACACGCATCATGCATCTTTGATCTTCACATGCCCCAACTCGAGCACGACTGTCTCCTTCAACATATTTGACCCTCTCGACCATGACTTTCCACCAAAATATCTCTCGATTCTCGCCGTAGACTACGATCTCCTCTAAGTTACCCTATACATACAAAGACCAAAGCAATATCTTTTTCCAGCATAAGTTCTTTTTCAACTTGACTGACATGAGTCCACATAAGCCACACATCTTAAATAACACCAATAAATAACATTATCAATTATTCATGATCACAAAAATTCTAGACCTAGTTACATAGTCTAACACCATTTATTTTACCCTTAAGACAAATTGAAGGTGATTTTAGTGGTATGGCTCTTACGTGGCACCAACATGGAACCGATTTTAACATATGAGCTTCTTTGGAGGACACGATAGCCCTATCAGCATTATCACCACAACGGGCCCATCCGTCGGTCCCAATCTCTCCTTCTCTTCCTCTTCTTCCTTCTCTTCTTGCAGTACTCCAACGTCCTTTGTCTGTCCTCTTTCTTCCCGCTTCTCCCTCACCTCCCATCCACCACGGCCACGGCCTCCACTGTCCTCCCCCTAGCTGCCTCCCTCCTCCACCTCTTGTCCCTCGCAGCGACGTGATTACCGCGGCCCGAGCACAGGCATGACAGAGGAGCGTGTCACGACCAACCTAGAGCATGACTGGAAGCTCTTGATTGTGGTCAGTCACCATCATCCTCGTGTCAAGCTTGCCTTGCCCGCGCCATTGCTAGACTATGACAGCTCACACCGTCATGATTTCAAACCCGTCCACGGCCTGAACAAAGTCGACATCCAAGGCTTCGGTGGACGCGTTCGCCATAGCTCCGCCACGTTCCTGCCCGTCATGGTGAGTCCCCGCCTAGCCATGCATGTTGTTTTTCCCCATTTGATGCTCCAATCTAAACTCCCAACTCAATTTGGCAACTCATGCAACGCATCACCGTGCCCATGCTGTCTTCCCCATGTTCGACCACCACCGCCGCTCTCGATGTTGTTGCCACTTTGGTGAGCCCCTGTCTTCTATGAGCTCATTTATAGTTTCTCCGCAATCCCTAGTTTCTAACACGTAGGCCCTTTTAGTTTCCCATTGCCAGGGAATGTTGTCACTATGAGCCTGGTCTCCATCACCACCGTAGCCCACCGTTCGGCCATCACAGTGTTTCTTTGTTGTCATTAACCTCTCAGGTAAGCTCCCTGTGGCCCCAGGATCCTTTTTTGCTGGTTTATGTTGGCCCAAGTCTTGGTCTTCGCTTTCTTTTGTCATCAACACAACGCCAGTGACCATAGGTCTTTGTGTCAGTGCCTCCTCTTATCGCAATAACCCCCTCTAGCTCGATCCGCATCTGGTTGCCTTTTTTCTTTTACTCTCACGACGAGTTTGCCACATGGCCATAACCACCTCGCCGATCATCACGGCCATGCCACCGCTCTAGTGCACCATTCCGATCACCGCCACCACCATTAGGCTCACCCACCTAAGCTTTTCCATTTTTCCTACTGCCTATTTTCCACTGCCATCCCTTCGCCACTGGCGAGCTCACCAAAACCGAGTGCCGCCGCCTCCCCTGTTTCCCTCTCTTTCTCTCTTTTCTCTCTCACCGACTGATGGCTCCACAGAGAAATGGTTAGTTAGTGCTAATGACATATTTAAGGTTAATAAGTCAATGGTATGTGGGACCAAGTAATTAGGTTAATCAAATTTCTAATTTAAACCAGTTTTAGAGTGTTTCACTGACATCTTGGCCCCACGTGTAATGAAGGGGAAAAGTTTTGAGGATAACATGTAGATCCCACTTCAACCATCTTTTTTTTATTTGCTTACCCGCTAACTGAGTTGCCATGCCATCTTAAGACCATCTTACATGTCAAAACCATTGCTACATCGGTGCCACATAGGATTAAACTAGGGTAGAGTGGCTTGAGGGGGTATGTTGTTTGGTTTTGACACTTAGGGAAGTAAAACATTCAGTTTTACAGTTGAAGTGTAAAATAGACTTATTTCAATTGGCCTCCATATCTGCCAGATACTAATATTAGCTTCTACTTAGAGAAGCTAGAAACCAATATAAATACCGGTGTCTTCACACCTTTCGCTGCAAGAATAAAACAGAGAGTTGCGAACATATCACACACTTTCGGTCATTGTTATTTATTTTAAACTAAAAACTATACACGACTAAGAACAATAGACCGCATTATCATGGCCTACGACTGAGGGCACTAGTAATCCTGCAAATGGTAGGAGTGGGCTTGGATAGGGCCGTATGGTTGACTTGGAAACCGGTTGCTGTCGACGAAGGCCCTGTTCTTTTGCGGCTTCTAAAAGCCGCTTTTAGTTTTTACTACAGTAACTAACTTTTAAACAGAGTATTTTTTTAAGATGGGGTCTATAAGTTAATTGTAGTATACGTTAAAAAAACTAATATCTGTACCATCAAAAATCGCAAACGAGTATCTCTCTTTCCGCAATCTCTGTCGTAAATAGCCAAAAAACCATCAGCCGTAGCCAAAAGCCATCACCGCAGCCAAAAAGAATAGACCCGAAGTTTCCATCCATGTAATATCCAGTGGTGTAGGGAAGTAAACATGGAGAAATGCTGGACTTAACATGGAATCTCCAGAGCCCAATATTAGACTGAGGCTTCTTCACCATTTCCAACACGGTAACACCTAACTTAGAGGTGTTCAGAATAAGGTTAATTTGTAGTTTTTTACTATAATTAATTTATTTTGTATTGTAACTGAATAGATTTATTTGATATAATTAAATTTAGAAAATCTAAAAATAAAAAATATATTAGCTTATCATAAACAATACAAAAGAATACTGAAAAATAAATAAAAAACCCTAAATAAAATAAAATAAATAAATAAAACAGTAAAAAGCCGAACGTCATCACTGACGTCACCCCTGACGCTAGGTTGAGCGCGGCGTAAAGTCCGTCCGCTGACGTCCACAGTCCACACCCTCTAGGAGCTCCAAAATATACTACTTAATTCTGAGCACTGTACGTCCGTCAGTCAATATGCATTTCCTTAAATTCCCCAGCTAGTAATCCCGACAATGGTAGGGGTGGGGCTTGGATAGGATAGGGACATGTGGTTCGGAGACCGGTTGCTACCGACGAATTTCCCGTCCGTGTGATGTCCAGTGGTGTGTAAGGCTGTAAAGAAAAATTTAAGATTCGTGAACTATTTAAGTTTGATTTATTTTAAATTTGATTTGAGCTTAGCTCGAGTTTTAAATGAGTCGAACTCGAACTTGATTTCGAGCTCGTGAGCTTCATCGAGCCAAGCCAAGATTTTGAACTTTTAACGTATACTATAATTAACTTGTAAATTTCATCTTAAAAAATACTTTATTTAAAAGTTAGATACTATAACAAAAATTAAAAACTAATTTTAAAAATCGAAAAGAATAAACCCTATATCTCATCATATCTTTAGCCCTATGTACCCGGCCACTGTATAACCCATGCCATAGATATAGCTCCTCCCCATCGGCCATTGCTCACCAAATTTAGTAATAGAACAAAATGAAACTCTACATAACCACTGTCGCTTCCCTCCTGGCCCTGGCCAAGACGGTCGGCGCCGTCACGTTCGAGGCTACGAACACGGCATCCAACACCTCCGGCGGCCAGCGCTTCGACAAGGCCGTGGGCGTCGACTACGCCAAGCAGGTGCTCTCCAACGTCTCGTCCTTCATCTGGTACACCTTCAACCAGTCCACCCCCGCCGACCGCAAGCCCGTCAACGCAGTCACCCTCCTCGTCGAGAACAGGGACGGTATTGCCGACACCCGCGACAACATCATCCATCTCAGCGCCCAGTACGTCGGAGGCTACTCCGGCGACGTCAAGACCGAGGTAACGCATAGTTTCTTCTTACGTATACAGTGCTACCGTACACTACCTACCTAGCGAGTCATTCGCATATTTGCAGCTATAGCTATTTTTTTTTTTCAAAAGTTGGCTCATGAACGTCCGTTTTGCAAGTCTGGTTCTCTCTTTGAGCACGGCAAGAGTTCAGCCACGCCAGCGATTAATTAGTGTTAACCATACTTAATTTTGCTAATCATGCTTAAAGTTAATCATGAATTACCTCTCCGATGTGTGGTGGCTGGGTAGCTCGTCTTGCCAACGCCGTGTTAGCTCGGCAGGTCAAGGAAGAGCAATGATTGCTCCATAGGTGCTGTCGAATCACCACTTGTTGAGTTGCTGTAGCGTGATAAATAATACATGTATTCATGTATTCTGCTATGGTTACTGAGCTCAAAGAAAAAGCTAGATTTATAAAAATAGATATCTACTAGTAAGGTGCCCGTGCGTTGCAACGGAAAACCAAATAAAAATGATGCATACTATCAAATATGATCTCAAACTGAATAATAAATATCAACTTTTTCTTACGTCATCATGTATCAAACAAAACATACATGTTCATACTCGTAAATAAATCAAGCATCGTATTAGTGAAGCATGATAGAAGTGCAGGACACATTTGAACATTCAGAATTTTTCATATCGTAACCATTAGCCTAAATTGATACAAGGACAATCAAATCTTATGTTATCAATGACATTTAGGCATCCAAGATAACAGGGATCATGCTACATTTGGAGAACAAATAGCAGATGCCATGCTAAATTTCAGAAATTCAACATTCTCAATTGTTCAGGAAAGTATTCAAAGATCAGTGTTTGACAGTTCTGGAAATCCAAAATAGAAACAAGAGCAATCATTGCCAATCTGCTCTAGCTATCCAATACATAATTACTTACATTCTTTTCCTCCTTGACACCTCTGCTTTCTTCATGATTTTCCGCATTGTCATCCAACTGAAATGGGTGGGATGGCACAGTTAACGAACTTTTTTTTACAAAATTGGCATTTAATTCAGTGCAGATCATAGCATGTAAAAAAATGTAGATTATAGAACACAAGTCACTTGACTATCATATGGTTGCAACTTGCAACTACCTATATATTCGAAAATTTCTATCATCAGCCAGCCAATTTTTGAGAAGGTAAATTAAGCTAGGAAGATACTTACTTTCAGGTTCCCTAAGTTAGCTGACACACCCTCACTTGTATTCTCCTCCCCGCTTCCTTTTTTCCCATCAGTTTCTGTAGCATCTTGTAGCTGAAAGAAAAATGTTTAGATACAAGGTGACATGGTTCCAAAAGACATGGTTCACCTAGATCTGACAGCCATATTGGTCAATTCTATATGTTATTCCCTCCGTTTCCATAAAACCATCGTTTTAGAATGTGTGTAGTCAAACATTTAAACTTTGACCACTAATACACACAACAATATTTAGATTTTTCACGTGGAAATTATATTAGTAGATTTATCATCAAAAGTACTTTCCTGTGATTACACTTTATATAATTTTTACTAACATATAATTAGAACAAAAGAACTAATGGTCAAATGTGTGCATAAGTGTATTGGAGATTGTGTTGATATCTGAAATGACAACCATTCAGAAACAGGAGTGCATTTTTCTTCACAATGTAGCCACAAATGTGGCTAAAAAAATATAAACCACATCTGTTACAAAAGCCATGTGTAAGGGGTGTGCCATGCTACAAGGCTAGGTTTGGTCATGAACCAAACACGCCTTTCAAAATTAGTGCGAAAAAGTGCTTTAAATGTGAAAACATAGCTGTGAGAACTGAGAAGTTATCGTGTACAAAAGGTGACGTATCTCAGGTAAGGCAGATTTCTACAATACAAATGGTAGATTCTGGGTATGACTAAATCAAGCATTCAAACTAATAAAATTTAATCATATTCTTTAAAACAAAATTATGAAATTAAAACATTCAACTTTTTTCTTACTTTAAAGAGAAAGCAGGTATCTACCAGTGTTGAGTGACAAAACCTCATGATTCAAGAATTTTCAAAAAAATGTGACAAGGTAGTCTGTTAAACCTGCTAATCTAAAGCACATGCAATCAAATGAAACCTTAAAAGGCAAGGACTCAAGAGCATACTTTGAAAGTTCGAAACATTCACTTTATAAATGGTAATCCAGAGTTCACTTTTCGTGCATATTCCTCGATTGAGCTAAAAATCGCCTCAAGAAATATTCTTCATACCTGCTCTTGAGTGAAGGAATGACAAGAACAAACACAGGAGAAGCACAAAACCAAATATATCGAACACTTTTACGAAGATGTTTGTATTCAGCAGGTGATGAAACATACTTAAAGAGGCTTTGAAAGGATTTATCCTCAAAATGGGAAGACTTAAACATAAAGGAGAAAAACACTGTTCTTTTAGAAGGATACGGTATCCATTTTGAAAAGAATCGCCACAATACAAATGCAAATGCAATCGTGGATCTTGGATTGCACAAAGATAACTTTGGTCCCTACTGCCCATATAAGAAAGCTCGAATACCGGGATGCCGCATAAAACATGCGATCAAACACAATATTTAGCAATTGAATTATTGAATAGTCTTGCGAATTACGGCATGTTATAGTGCAAATTAAGAACATAAAAGTATTGTTATAGCATAGCTCAAGAACAATGAACGATGAATGGGTATAAGTTAATAGTCTGTTACCTATAGACCCCATGAGTAATCAAGCGATGTTGGTCTTCATAGTAAATTCTTATAACATGCGTAAAGGCACACCCACTGTCACAACAATGAATTTACGAATAATTTCACCAATAAACACCATTAGAAGGCCAATATTACTGACAAACCAATACTCCTTTAGTTTCGGAAAAGAAGAGCTTCCATCGGTGTTCCAAATTGCAAAACTCATTGCCAAAACATACGCTTCTGATAAGAAGTCTTTGCATGAAAAGGACCTTTATCAACTCACAACACGGTCACCCAAGAAAGTTAGGATACTGCAATTCGATCTAAAGGGAAAGAAAGAAGACAAGGAAAAAACGAATCACCAATATAGGCATACCTTGTGCTCTTTCTTATAAGTTTGATAAACTTATGTGTCCAGTATTAAATGGTGGTTATGATTGTGTTCGGCGCGAGAGGGAAGGGGGGCGGCGCGAGAGGAAGGGGGAGGGGCGGCGGCGCGAGAGGAGAAGGGGGAGGTGGCGGCGCGGAGGAGGGGAGGATGCGGGCGGAGGAGGAGAGGGGTGGGGAGTAGGAGGCGGCGGTGCGGGGGGACGGGGAGGAGGCGGCGCAGGGGTTGGGGAGTAGGGAGGAGGCCGGGGGGAGGCGGAGGAGGAGGCGAGGCGGCGCGGCGGCGGGAGGAGCGATGGAGAAAGGCGGCGGCGCGGGGGGTTGGGGGAGTAGGGGAGGAGGCCGGTGGGGGAGGCGGAGGGGAGGAGGCGAGGGCGGCGCGGCGGCGGGAGGAAGAAACCAGGCGAAGGAGAGCGGGAGAGGCGGAGGGTGAGGGCGAGGGGCGGCGGGCGAGCGGATGGATTGCGAGGGGACCGGGAGAGGATAGGGTTTGGAGCGCGCGAGCGAACGACCGGATCTACCCTGGGACGATCGGACGGGCGATAGCGGGGCGCGGAGAGGGGAGCGGAGCGGAGCAATTTTTACGGTTAGGATTTTATCTCGTAATCAGATCAGAGGGCTGAGAGGAGAGAAGCGTCGCCAGAAGCCAGCGATGGCTTTTTTATGTTGTTTTTTGTTTTATTTTTTTATATTCTTTTGTATTGTCTGTGATAAATCAATATATTTTTTATTTTTATTTTTTTTAATTTTAATTATATCAAATAAGCTAACTCAGTTATAATAAAAAAATTAATAATAATTAAAAAAATCATAAACTACCGTTATTCAACACCACCCTAACATGTTTCCTACCTAGCCGGTGTCACCGTATGTACCTAGCCGATGTTACCGTATCAGCAGTAATTTCCAAAGGACTTATTTGGGCTTCGTATCGTACTAGTTGACAGGCATGCTGTACCACGAGGTAACGCACGTGTGGCAGTGGTTGGGGGCAGCTCGAGGGAAACGGCGGCCTCCTCGAGGGGATCGCCAACTACGTGCGGCTGCGGGCGGGGTACGCAGAGAGGCACTGGGTGCAACCGGGGCATGGCATCCGGTGGGATCAGGGGTACGACGTGACGGCGAGGTTCCTGGACTACTGCGACTCGCTCAAGCCGGGGTTCGTCGCACAGCTGAATGCCAAGCTAAAGGACGGATACAGCGACGACTACTTCGTGCAGATTTCAGGTAAGTGCGTGGAGCAGCTGTGGCAGGAGTACAAGGTACAACATGGTAAGGAGCAAGGGTACAACTGTGCCCCAATCAATTTTTAAATGATTAAATATTACTCTCCGTTTATTCTAAAATGCATCCCAATATGTATTTTCCACCTTCCCAATGTATCTATTTTCCAAAATGTATTTTAAATTAGTAAATAGTACTACTTGGCACATCCCAATGCATGTAATCCCACTTCGCTTCCTTTCCTGTGCTAGATATAGTGTTATTGGATGGTATTTTAGCCATATTTTATCGAGAACATACTCCCTTTGTTCTCGGATATTGGTCACTTTTGACTGCTTATTTTTCACAATTACATTCATCACATATTTTCCTATAGATAGTTTCCCATTTTGCCTTCGTAATTTCCCCACCCCTTCTCTCACCACACAAGTGGTGGTAGGCCTTAGGTCAATTGGATTAATTATGAAGGCCATTTTTGTCAAATTAGATGAAAACAAATTATGGCCTATATAACCATGCATTTGTCTCGCCCCGCTCAACTCGGCTTTTTTTCAGTTTCAGCTTCTAGTTTCAGTTTTTTTCACTATTTAGTAATTAGTCTTTTGTGATTTTTTAAGATATTTTGGGTTTTTTTGTATTTTCTTTTTTTCCTGTATTCTTTTGCATTGTCCGTGATGAGCTAACATATTTTTTTTCTATTTTTACAATTTTTTAAATTTAATTATGCCCAATAAGCCAACTTAGCTACAGTAAAAAAACCAGCTACAATGAAATTTCAATCAGAAGCCAGAAACCATCGCTTTTCAGTCAGAAGCCAGAAATGATCGCTATTCCGAACTTCCGAACGACCCGTAAGACCCACCTAGGCCAACCCCAATAGCAGGCCTAAAATGTCTTCGCAAACCACGGTGCAGCTCTGGTCTCCTTATAGGCCTAGGGACTGTCGCGCTGATCATTAATAAACTTGTTGATCCTTTAAGCAACAACTACTCCGTATTGAGAGAGTATTTTCAATAATGAGTTATACGACCAAGTTGACAAATACAATGACTGATCAATACTTAAATAATTACTTAGTTTCATTTTGTTGAGCGAGAGATTTTCCAACTATTTAGTATGATGGTGTAATAACTCGCTCCGAAAGCATGAATACTTGTGAAGTGGTTGGCCATTTCTTAACTTATTTTATTGATTTTTCCTTGTTTCCTAACTATTTCTGTTCAGGTGTGAACAAAGGAAATGCCAGTGTCCCAGATGGCACTACCCCAAGCGATCGCCTAAGCAGAAACACCAGAAACAAGCGTATAATACTACTAATTGTCATACCTGTGGTGATTACACTTTGTTTAATCTCAGCTATTTCCATTTGTGTTTGGAGGAGGACAAAAACGAGATCGAGGCTAAAGAAAACTCTTTCATGTAAGTACAATGGCACGCTCACTGAAAGCTCATAAGTTCCCTATTGTGGTTAAAACCTAATTTGAGCTTGTTATATAAGCAAGTACTATATATAATGGTGTCCACTATCCACATTTGCACATTGAACCTCAATATCCACATTGTACTATAATCACAAAAATATCCCCTTTTTTACATCCACAGGCACAACTTACTCAGATGATATCAAAGAAATTCAGGCACTGATGCTGGACCCATTATTGATAAGAGCAGCAACAGATAATTTCGCTGAAGTAAACAAACTTGGAGAAGGAGGTTTCGGACAAGTTTATAAGGTATTTTCCGCAAAATGTTTACTTTGCATGCTCTTAATTCTTTAGTTACATTTTCTACTAAACTAGCGTGTTCTTATGACTTTATTCTCAAGCATACAAGGATTAATTGTTAAATTACAATCGGATTGCGAATTAAAAATCATAATGGGATTGAACTAATTACAAACAGATAAAAAATGCATGATTTGTGGGGATATGTTCCCTGAAAACTGTCTCTATAAAAGCAAAAAAATTAAAGCCACGAATTGATTGAATGTATTTGCAACTCGTTTTTTTCAAGTGTAATAATGAATTGCAGGTACACACAAAAATCGAATCAAAGCCACAATCAGATTGAATTTATTGACAACTCACTTATTTCACATGTAAAAAATTGATGAACTCTGCGTACATAAAAATTATTGTCAATGAAAACCTCAATTGTATTAAATTTATCCTCAATTCATTTTTTACAAGTGCAAGCATGAACTGTGGGTATAACCAAATGGAGTGGCAAATCCTTGATTTATTGTTATTTACACCACAATAGGATCACACAGTTACTTGAGTTATTGTTTCTTTCATCAGGGCTTGCTACCTAATGGATTGGAAGTAGCAGTAAAAAGATTGTCAAAGGGATCAAAACAAGGAATCCGTGAGCTGAAAAGTGAGCTGCTATTAGTCACCAAGCTCCAACACCGAAATCTGGTGAAGTTAATAGGGGCTTGCATACATGAAGAAGAGAAGTTACTTGTGTACGAATACATTCCAAACAAAAGTCTTGACGCCTTTATTTTTGGTAATGAATATTTTTATCGCTCTTCCAAGTATTAGTTCTTTGGTTCTTTGAATTTCCCTAGTACATGTGAGCAAGTGGTTTGGAAAAATGAAATGAGATTAAAACTCGCAATTGCATTGGAGCTACTTTAACTTGCACGATTGTATCTCTTAGCTCCGTGGGAACATGCAAATTAATTTATTGGCTCCCTAAACTTGCAGTTGTTTGCACTGAAAGTCACTTTCTCATTTAGACAATGGAATATGTTGAGCTAGCTGGTGAGCAAACTTGATGACATGGAGTCTATAGTCAACTTGAGAAGACGACATGGCAGCCAATACGAATGATAAGTGGAGAAATAAAAAAAAGGAAAGGATGGAGAGTAGTAGGGTTCCTAGGGCTTCCCCATTGCCACATGCTGCTACCGTTGGCCCACACTGCTCATCTCGGTCACCTCTATCACCGATTGTCGTCTAGGGTCACTAGGCCTGCAGGGGAGTTTAGCCATCGTTAAATTCAAAAATAGATCAAATCGGTTTGAACTGAATTCAAAACTCATTCATCATAGATATACCAAGGATATGAAATATTTCACACTTAAAACTCCAAAATTCTAATAGATCATACACATGTATCGGATGGTTCTTAAGTTGGGTGCCTAGTCACCCAGGTGCCTTATATAATTTGCCTCTCTCCATATACAATTGTACATTGCATACTGTAGCATTTAATTAGGTACTTTATCGTACATTCCAGTCACCATGTACATGCTGCAAAATATGAATAGACGAATGTACATGGAACATTAGAACCCACCATGTTATGCAGAAGCACTCTATATTCGAATAAAATTTACTTAATTTACTATAACTAACTACGTGGGAGCGGAAAATATTTTTCTCGCAGACAAATTCTGGAACTGTGAAGAAAATAGTGGTTAAAGTTTTCTTGAGCAAGATATCCATTCTTCATTTTGAAAGTAGAAACTAGGGGAAGCTCTGCCTTTCTAAACTAGAAAAATTGGGAGTCATGTTATCGTCGATCTCTTCCAGCTGGCTGTATTTCCCCTTGAAAAATCTCAAGAATCCTTCGTGGGCAAAATACCAAAATCCAAACAGCGCAATTTCTCTTCTTATGTTCTATGGTTTGATATGTCATCCAATCAGCGCAATTTCTCTTCTTATCTTCTATGGTTTGATATGTAATGCAAAGGCACTGATAATTGCTGTGTGTTATTTTGTTGTATATCTACTAATATAATCATAACTATCTCTAATTTTCATGCATCCGTCTTTTAAAAAATCATGCATGCCTTACCATTTAAATTGGAACACCCAACCTGATTACTTTAATTTTTCAGGTATTACCTGTACAAGATTTCCTATTTTCTTTGTTATTGTGCACTGATTGCTCCAGTATACATAACACATATATGCAGATGATGAAAAGCGCAAACAACTAACCTGGGAAACAAGGTACAAGATTATTTGTGGTATTGCTCGAGGCATGGTGTATCTACACGATGAATCCCGAGTAAAAGTTATACACAGAGATTTGAAGCCTAACAACATTTTACTAGAAAAAGATATGACCCCGAAAATCTGTGACTTTGGCTTGGCAAGGGTTTTTGAAGGAGACCACACAACGGATATCACAAGAAGAGTAGCTGGAACATAGTAAGTTCCTGTGGACATATTAGTTCTGGATCATATCCAGTTGAGCCATTCTGCAGTCTGCACACAATGTTTCGCATTTCTCTCACAAAAATTTGTTTACATGTACACAGCGGTTATATGGCACCCGAGTATGCAGTTCTTGGGCATGTGTCGACCAAGTCAGATGTCTTCAGCTTTGGAGTGATTGTTCTGGAAATTGTAACTGGAAGGAGAAACGCTACTTCATCAGAATCAATGATGGCCGAGCATCTTTTAAGCTTTGTCAGTCTTCTATTCGTAATCTTTTCTCTTAAAAGTTGGCTACATATTAGCTTTGTGATGTGCTAATTTCTGTGCACAGGTATGGGAGAACTGGACCAGGGGAACAGTAAAAGAGATAGTTGATCCATCATTACGTCATAATTGTGCTGAAAATGAGGCTCTCAAGTGCATACACATTGGTTTATTATGTGTTCAAGAAAATCCAAGTGACAGACCCAGCATGTCCAATGTGATCCTGATGCTTGCTGGAAGGTCTCCTACCTTGCCTGCTCCTTCTAGGCCTGCATTTCTTTTTAGGTTGGACAATGCACACAATGCCCATCATGAAGGTGCAAATGAACTTCAAGATGGGTCAAACAGATACAATTTGTCTTTCAATAAGGTGACGATCACTGAACTTGAACCAAGATAGACCCAACTGCCAAGTATAGCTAGGGTAGGAAAACCTGGAAACACCATTCGTAATGTTAATGTCGCTGCGTGTATATGGTATAAACATGTGTAAAAAGGATAACTTGCATGAATATTCTCTTAGCCTTAAGGATGATTATGTAAGAGATGAAGAGATCTGAAATATTCTTTTAAGAGATGATCGTTGGCACCGGTATGATAGCACTGCCGGCCAGCCAACAGCTACCATGAGATACATGATGGTACCCCAGAGAGCACAGCCAAATACCCCATTTGTTGGACCATAAGAGCCTTCTCACCCCTAAAAACTAGTCAATAAGGTGAAGAACTCATCCACTTTTAAGTTAGATCTCTTGTCCTTCCATATCCAATGTAGAACTATTCCAACAATCTCCTCATTCACATATTAGTACCCCTCAGCCATACACTGCCCTTTCACCATACACCGACGGTCTCTCAAGGTCACAATCCATCAGGCGTTCACACACTAGTGTCCATTACGTCAGAGATGTTAGAATCGAACTCTGATACTATTTATTGGACGGTAAGAGCTTTCTCACCCTAAAAACTAGCCAATGAAGTGAGAGACTCTCTACTTTTAAGTTAGGTCTTTTACCCTTCCACAATTATGGAAAAAATGCCAAGACATTGTTGACGCAACATAAGCAGATTTATGATTGACTGGTTCCATCGACACAGCACAATAAGGAGACATTCGGAATAGTGATGGTTTCTAGCTTCTGGCTGAAATTTCACTGTAACTGGTTTATTTTTTATTTAAGTGAGTTGGCTTATTGGGCATAATTAAATTTAAAAAAATGTAAAAAATAAAAACAGCATGCTAACATATCGCGGACAATACAAAAGAATATGAGAAAAAAACAAAACATAAAAATTTCAAAAAACAAATAAAAATAGAGAAAAACAAAAAAAGGAACAGTAAAACAAACACCACAGCCCAACACCGAACGCTATTGCGTAGCTATTCTGAGCAGGACATAAGATGGCATATTTCCACAAGAGTATACTGCAGGCCATGTTTTTTTTCTACACTAACATAAGTAATTAAGCACCAAGTTTAGGAAAAATTTGCACGTAGCACCAGCCTTTTTGTCACATCTGTGTGAATTGCACCAATTTTCAGTGAATTCGTTATATCCAATAGAACCTTACGAATAAAACCCACTTGTAAGTAGTACACGACAAGTGGATTGGGCGACTACAGTTGGATTCACTCAGAGTCTATATAAAAGGGGTGCATTGGGCTATGGGCCGTAGATGACAAAATACACCCCACAGAAACCCTAACCGCCTCCTTCTGAAAGCCCTATTGTGCGCACGGTGCTAACATACCGACACACGGCGTTTATCCCCGGACCTGTGGACTCTGGTAGAGATGCTGATACGATTGCAACGCTAATCGAGACAAATCGAGGAGAAACGCAGCCAACTCGTAGAGATTGACTACAGCTTGAAGACGATCACCTTTTGAGGATGTTGATCGAGACATTGGATGATCGACTACTTCCACTACATCAATATGTGTTACGTTGAACTGGTTTGCTTCAACTTTTTTCTGTTGTATTGCTCGTTTAGTGGTAACAATCTATAATCTTTTATTTGCATGATTTTCTGATTTATACGGCAAAAATTTTAATTTGTGTTAGTGTAATTTACCCTGTATCCCAACAGGCTGGACATTGCCTTGATGGTCCATGCCAGGTTCGGCCCGGATCTAGGAAAAACTTGAGGTTTACGAAGTTTTCTAGGCAAATACGTTCAGGCATCAGAGATGCACTATTAATCCTCGCGAAAAACAAGAAGAAATGCTTTGTGCCAGTACTTAAGACATGTTTTATTGTCAGCTATATATCGTTCCTGAAACTATGTGTTCTGTTGCACAATACAGGGAGCCAACAGGGATTGCAAGGGCAACCAGCAGAAGATGAGCACAAAGAGAAGGGATCCACTGGCGCTCTAGTCCAGCAGTCCTAGCTCCAAATTAGGAAAATCAGTGTCTGATTACAAGTTTTTTTAAAAAAATAAGGCATGACCTACAGCTAGATCTTTTGTTGAACAATGTGGGAGATGTGTTCGATGTCTTGTGATGTTTTGCTCTGTTTCTTTTCAAATTATGTTCTTCTGGATAGTATAGGTATGTACCTGAACTTATAACGCACAGTGAGACCAGCTGCGTAATACTCGTGCCTACGTTCTTATTCCATCGCCTCGAGCAACAGCATTACAACAAGCAAGCTCATGACAAGTGATAAGCAGCATCACCGCAGCGATCAGCCCCCGTACTTGGCCTTGTACTCCTTCCACAGCTCCTGCACGCACTTACCTGAAATCTGCACGAAGTAGTCGTCGCTGTAACCGTCCTTCAGCTTGGCATTCAGCTGTGCGACGAACCCCGGCTTGAGCGAGTCGCAGTAGTCCAGGAACCTCGCCGTCACGTCGTACCCCTTGTCCCAGCTGCTCCCCTGCCCCGGCTGCACCCAGTGCCCCGGCGCGTACCCCGCCCGCAGCCGCACGAAGTCGGCGATCCCCTCGAAGATCCACCAGTGCGCCGCGTAGTCCTGCAGCCCCCACTGCCACACGTGCACCACCTCGTGGTACAGCACTCCAGTCACCTGCATTACACATACAGTACGAACGCATGCATCTTACTACTTACTAGTACTATCTGATCCTACTGTTCAGGAGACTGGCCATGCATGGTGCAAAGTCATTGTATTGTTACCTCGGTCTTGACGTCGCCGGTGTAGCCGTTGACGTAGCGGGAGCTGAGTTCGATGGTGCTGTCGTAGGTGAAGGCGATGCCGTCCATGTCGTTGACGACGAGGGTGACGCAGTCCACGGGCCTGCGGTCGGCGGGGCTCGTCTGGTTGAAGACATTCCAGGTGAAGCAGGAGGCCTCGGAGAGGACCTGCTTCGCGTAGCCCACGCCGTAGTCCCGGTCGAAGCGCTGGCCGCCGGGTGTCGTCGACGCGTTGTTCGTCACCTCGAACGTGACGGCGCCGGCCGTGGCGGCGAGGGCTAGGAGCAAGGAAGCGACTGCCGCTGCTGGGAGCTTCATCTTGTGCTGGCGCCTTGCAGCTGCTGCAACGTCGTGCTTTTTGTGAGTGGACGAGTGGTGATCAGGATGAAATTTATAGGCAGATCAAAACGTGTTTGGAACTGACAGTGTTTGGTAAGGTAGGCACGAGGACAGTAGACTCCCCCTAAGAAAGCCTAGCCGGCAGATTTTCCTTTTAACATTTGGAACACGTTTGTTGAATGCATCCTTACTATCGTCCATTTCTATTAGTCCTCACTCGAACACAGCAACACTGTGCTACACTAGAGTCTTTGCACTACCCTACTGCAGCCAATTGTCATTAGTGTGTGTTCTTGATTCTTATGCATGAAACGTTGTCTGCTAGCCTAACCCAAGAACACCTAGAGGGGAATAGATCGGAGAACTTACGGTTGCCGATGAACGCCATGAGTGAAGAGCGAAGACTCGTGCCTGCGTGGTGCAGGTGTGAAGAAGAGTCGGTGCAGAGGGTTGTCGCCGGCGAGGTCCTGTGGTGGCGGCGACGGCCTTCCCGTTGCTAGCAGCACGTAATAGATCGGTTCTCCTTTGGGTAATTGGGTTTGTACGGGCTTTTGGGTTCTCACGGAACGGGGGAGATCCTCGTGAGAAGCCGGAAGTCCTCTTTATATATAGCGTTGCGCAACGGGAGACCGTAATCAAATATGTAAGGCACCCCCGATTAGGGCGCTGATTTTCAGGGACGTGGGTTTCCCCACCTCTCTCTTTCCCATCTCGGCCATTTGACCTGAGATCACATTCCTAACAATTAGCTCCTTAATCAACTAGTAGCAGGTCGTCATGTGGGGGTGTCCTTGGATTTACAAGGGAAGCCACGGCGCTTACATGTGTAATGGCATGCTGCATTTGTTGTATTGCTCTTGCCAGCACCTCGCCCTCACGTAGTCACGTATATACATGGTCGCAACGTTCGGCCTGCCGCGTAAAAAGCAAACGCTGGCTGTCGTTTGTATTCAGTGACGAAGCCAGAATTTTAACGATAAGAACACAAACTTAAGATATATTTATTCTAAAATAAATTCAAATGATATAGTACAGAAGTACAATACAAGTTCACAAGTTGGTAAACCGAGACTCAAATTAATGCCATCGAACTCTCCAAAGACGTATCTTGCAGCCCCATAATGCTCTAATCATACCGTAATTTGGGCAATTCACAAAGATTTAGAAACATTATTAGCACCACCAAATTAGCAGCTAGTTGACACATAAACACTAGGAAACGATCTACCGAGGAAGGCTTGAGAGAGAACACAGAGAGCACGGCGAGGCGGTGATGGTGCTCAGTTAGGCGGTGGTCAGGGCAATTAAGGGATGAGGTACGGCTGCTCAGGCTAGCAGTGGTAGCTTTATAGAGTGAAACTTTTTGACGTGGGAAAGGTGGTCAGTAGAGAAGGTGGGAAGGGACGGGAAGGTGCAGCGGCAAAAAGATCAAGGCAGTGGTGATATTTTTAGATGATGAATAGTGCGAGCGCACAGAGGAACGGAGAGGATGGCTTGCTGCACATTCACGGTGTGAATGGCTGAGATGGGTGAAAAATTAGGTTAGGGCTCAAAAGAAATCAAAAATCAAGCAAAAAATTCGAATCCTTTTTAAAATTTTGAGGCTGTTTCACTTTGTATAATGCGTAGGCCGGCAGTTGGTCCAAATATATGGAGTGTGACCGGCAGATACTGCCGTTGCTTGCCCCTTGGAGCGAACAGACAAGACCCAAGTTTTTAAAGCACCCAAATGGTCACACGAAAAAACTACTATACTGCTGCACTAGAAGAGATTACGAAACCTGAGTCCTGCCGGTCTCAATCCCAAGACCTGTGAGAAAGTATAGTTAATATCTCACAAACCGTATGAGAGGGAAAAAAACTGGACGTGGGATGAGAGATTATATTGTCCGCAAGGCAGTCATCCAGTAGAGAAGTCTCTTGGGAGAGGTCTGATAAAAAGAGAGAGAGAGAAGCTGGTGCCTCGTCTACCATAGATTCTGAGGCCCCGTTCTTCCAAATAAATAAGTAAGATAGTTTTTTCATCATCGTTTCAAAATAGTTTATCAGAGTAGTCTTTTCGAAAAAACTTATTGACATTCGATTTATTCGTACAGACTCTCATGTAGAGACTAAAAGTTATCAACCACTAACGAAAAGAACACAACTGGAGGCTCGGCTTTGGCCCAACCCAAAATCTCATGTCCGAACGTGGAGTTGGAGCAGGTTTTCACCCAAATCCTGCACACTTATCCACAAACCTTCATGGCCCGTGGACCGTGCCAGAACCATCCCCAAGCGGTCGTTGCTTAACAGCTTGGGAAAATCGGAACTTACCAGGAGGACGCCGACCGCAGCGGCCCGTCGTCGCGGCCTCACTGCAACGCATGCCCGCGCCCATAAGCAGGGGCAAGCGGCACGGCGCGTTGCGGTGCGATGCGAGCGGTGCTAGCTGATGAGGACATGAACCGCGTAGGTGTAGCGCCCTGGAATTTGGAAAGGCTACGACATTCCGAAAAACGGTAAAACCCAAACCAACTGATTACCTCCCTAATCTGGGTTTAAGAGACCATTTAAAGGGTAGATCTTTCCTCCGTGCATATGGCCTATTCTCCTCACGCAGGTGGTCTCTCCCTCCTATCTCCATCTCTCTCTCTCTCTCTGGGATAGCAGGTGACAGCGACAACGCCACGACAGGTAGCGGCAAGTGGATGCATCACCATGGCAGGCGGCGGCGGCAGTTGCATCGCCACAGCAGGCGATGGCAGCAGCTATGTTACCATGGCATGCGGCATCACCGGGAGGCGGCGCACGGGTCAAATGCGGCCGGGAGGCGGTGCTAGCCGAGTGGGGCAAGGCTGGTGGCGGCGCGCGGGCCGGGCAGCGCATGGCAGGGAGCTAGTGCAGTGGACCCATGGTGGCGCGCAGGGCTAGGCGACGGCCATGGCTGAGGCAGCTTGGCCGAGTGGCGGCCAGGCGCAGCGCAGTCATGCGGCGTCATAGCCGGCGGCGACAATGGCCGGTAACGATGAGTGGCCGTCGCGCATGCTGACGTGGTTTGGCTGTACGAGGGCATGACCGAATCATGTTTCACGTACAGATCTGTTAGCGCGTGCAACAGAACGTGGTTCAGTTGGGTGTTTGAACGGTTTGCTCAGCCAAACAGCAATTCGCACGGTAGAAGGGGCTAGCGAACCCGTTTCTTCTGACCGAGCGAATCTTTTGTCGTCTCTTGTCAATCCTAGTTGGGTCATAGCCGATTTACTTCCGGGCTAGCGAACCCGTTTCTTCTGATCGAGCGAATCTTTTGTCGTCTCTTGTCAATCCTAATTGGGTCATAGCCGATTTATTTCCGTTCCATCTTGTAGATTCACATGCAACCTTTGAGGGAACGCTCAGGCAATTACGCACCTCGGATCCTTCGTGCAGCGAGTCCACCAAACGTATTCAAGGCAAGTACCTTACGGCTGTTAACCTCTCTGTTCCGCATATTACCTGTTCCATGTTTAATTGTCACCACTACCTTTGAGTACAATTATCATATCCTAATGCTTGCCTAGTCAAAAACTGCTAACATAATATTCACACTATGATGTTCCAGGTTATCCGGTGTTATATGCTTTTAGGCTTACTAGAATGCTCATTTATAATGTTCTATAATACATGCTTTAATTAGTGATTTAGAATTAATGCTTTAATCATTAATGGATGTGCTTCAATCATTAATAGGGGTAGCATATGAACCTGTATCCATTTAGGTTTAAACCATTAGCACTCTTTTAGTATTAGGGTTGTTATGTTTTATGTTCCCTGGTATCATGATCCACTGCTTGTATAATGTTGTATGTGAGCTATGACGGATTTATATATTTAATACTTGTTAATCTGACTAATAATCACTTATTACGTAATAAAACTTGGATAGTTGGTAATCCTTATGAGAGCTGTGTTATGATACTCCTTTCAGAATAATTCGTAGGTCACTATCACCTATTTATCATTTCATACCACCCTCATATCGGGAATTACGCTTTCCATTTTCAGCCTCAGTGAATCCTTTTACTTATTATAGCTTTATCTTCGCTATCTCTTAGTTCCATTAAATTTATACCATATAATCTACCTATAATGTAACAGTTGCCTGGCTTGGGATTACCCACATATATGAGAGATTTTCACCCACCTAGTAATATAAAGGGGGCCATACACTTTCATTACTCAAATATTACACCCCATCTGTGGTTATACAGTCAAAAACAGTGACATGCCTGACTATTCTCGTATAACCGGGTGGGAAGTAATCGTCTGTGCAATTGCTATAACTTGCTATATAACAATTACTCTTATTTTTATTGTTCCTGTTAACTCTATCTCTAATCCATTTTAGTGTTTTCAATAACCTAGTTACGTTGCATTTAACATGTGTCAATTACTTATTAGAGTTACTTGATATTTACACACCTTTCTGTGACTATTGTTAGGTACTTGCTGAGATTTTTCAATATCACGCTTACTCTTTCCATTCTCAGGGAAAAGGCAAGTGGAGTGATTGCAATATGCATGAGTGAGAGCACTCAAATTTTTAGCACCGTGGTTTGTCACCATTTATGTTTTCTTATTTACTCTTTATTTGATTAAAAGTGAACCGGTCCCATGTTTCAAATATTTATTTCAGCTTCTTTTGGTTCTTTAATAAAATGCTAATAAAGTTTTTAATTCCTTGTGATTTCTGTTGTTGTTTTTATTTATACCTTACTTTAGCAATGACGTTCCATAGTAGTATCTCATATTAATATGTAAAGTGCTATAGTAGGATCGACTCGCTATGGACGGCCAGTTGTGCGGTGCTATGCATGCCGCCCACTTTGGTGCACGCATGAAGCGACTAACTTCGCTCAGTTACATATAGTGTGGCTCTTGCACGATAGCATATACCCTGGCCCTATGTGTAGTATGCACCAATTTGCACTGTCGTGGTGTCTAAAGATGTTTGTGTCAACTGTAGTTAGACGTGGCTACTCGAGACGCTTTCAACTGCAACTCTTTACCATTGTCTTCTGAGATATGTTTCATCTCTTAGCGGGGTATTGTTCCCATCTCCGAGTAAGACTCTACTCCTTCCTCGTTTAAGACTCTTATTCCTAAGACTATTTATACCCCTTATAAACCTCATGATAGATAGTGCATACAAAACATGTAATACGTTAATAGCATTCTGTAACTTCTCTCATATATAGTGATTTCGTCGATTGTGCGTCAGTGATTTCTTCCTGGAAAAGTTTTCCACGTTAAATCTTGTCGTATTACCCTAATTATTCTCTATTGTTTTTTCATATCTCGTCGTGCGATTTATAACATGTACTGTTGGAACGGAACGGTACAGGATTCTATATCATTGGGAAAGCGCATTGCATTCTCTTCGTTTCCTTAATTCCACATTAATTATCATGACGCAAATAACATGAGTCATACATTTACGGGGTGTAACATTATTCATGCCGCCCACGCGTACACCTTATTGCCTTACTGGCCCTTTCGCCTTATTCCATCACTTGTTTAACATCAGCCGCGATACTTGGCCTTGTAGTCCTGCCACAGCTGCTGCACGTTCTTCCCCAGGATCTGCGCGAAGAAAGCATCGCTATACCCGTCCTTCATCTTGGCGTTGAGCTGCGCGACGAACCCCGGCCTGAGCGAGTCGCAGTAGTCCAGGAACCTCGCCGTCACGTCGTACCCCTGATCCCACCGGTCGCCCTGCCCCGGCTTCACCCAGTGCCCCGGCGGGTACCCCGCCTTCAGTCGCACGTAGTCGGCGATGCCCTCGATGAGCCCGCCGTTCGCCTGGCCATTCCCGTTCCACTGCCACACGTGCGTCACCTCGTGGTACAGCACCCCGGTCACCTAAAGCACCAGTCATGCATGCGCGTATGTTACAAACTCTGTTTCTGAGAAGAGATGAGACGACGTAGAGTAGCACTGCAGGCATGTCCTGCGCAGTCGTTGCATACCTCGTTCTTGACGTCGCCGGAGTAGCCGCCGACGTACCGTGCGCTGAGGTGGATAACGTTGCCGCTGGTGTAGGACACGCCGCCCATGTCCTCGACGGTGAGGGTGACGGCGCTGACGGGCTTGCGGCAGCCGGGGGCCGCCTGGCTGAGGACCTTCCAGTTGAAGAAGGAGGCGTCGGAGAGCACCTTCTTGGCGTACGCGACGCCGACGGCCTGGTCGAAGCGCTTGCCGCCCGCAGTGCTCGGCGCGGAGTTCGTCGCACCGAACGTGACCACGCCCGCCGTGGCGGCCACGGCCAGGACCAGGAGGGGAGCGAGCGCCACGACGGCAAGCTTCATGTCGTTGTTTCTGCCACTTACACCTTGTTGCTGGTGCAGTGTCGCGCGGTGATGCGGTGGGGTTTAATAGGCGAGAATTGTATGGTGGGTTTTCGGTGGAGCCATTTTGGTTGACTCGGGCTTGGCCGCTTTGGGTCAAGTTTCAGTTGTGGTTTGTGGAAATTTGGCGAAAAGGACAGCTCGTGCTGCCTCCCACGGTCACTCTTGCATGTTGGAGGTTATCAAATGCAACTAAGAGCGTCATAATGAAATATCTTGAAAATGGTGTCTTACCCTTCATTAAAGGAAAATGACCATTTTAGGCGCATGATGGAGCCTAATGCAATACTGGATGCTATCACTGAATGTGTCTCGAGATTCATGAAAAATTTCAAAATTCAAACCATAATGTTATTTTTGGTTTAGATTTTTTTAATTCTGATTGTTCGTGAGGGAGTACAGAGAGCTATATTCATATACGATTTTGGCCAATATAGATGAAGTCAGAACAACGTCTACTATAATTGATTTGTAGATCCTATGTTAAAAATGCACTCCGTTTAAAAGCTAATTATTGCAGAGAGCTAAACTATAAGTCTAAAAGAAAATAGAGCCAATACATGGACATCCATATGCATCTGGAGTTGCTTTTCTCAGCAAAATGAGTTATATGGCTTATGGGCATCGGCAGCTAAATTTACATATCGGATGTGCCATAAGTACCTATTATTTCAGATGAATGCCTGTAATTTAGGCAAGGAGATTTCTGTAACATCGAGGGCAACATATACAGATCTGCTCCAGAGTGGCTGAGCTGATCGTCCACGCTGCGGCTAGCGAGTGGGATGTCGGACTCGTACGACAGATCTTTGTTGGGGAGGACTTTGAGCTCAGTGGATTCCATTGGTTCGACTCTGCCAATCTGCTTCCCACTGGCACGGCCCCAGTGAAAATCGATCGGTAATCTGTCCGTGCCCAGTTGTGGGCCGGGCAGAGTTTTTTCTTACCCCGAAATTAAAAGCCCATTATCTGATACTACTTGCACACCTACCAGCCGCGGGCCGCTGAAAACGGCAAAGCATCGTCGAGTAGCCACGAGTTGCGGCAAACAATGGAAGCACCAAGCAAGCAGTGTCTGGACTAGCAAAGCAACACGCTGTTCAAAGTTCAAACCCCTAACACAGCAGCTTCCAGAAAAAAAAAACACAACAGCTTAATTTTATCCTCTTGTTTCCTTGACTTTTATAGCCCATGCAATTTGCGCGACTAGATTTGTTAAAAATTGTGTTGTACTAAAGGACAATTTAGATGCTTTAGTCTGATTATATATTGTTGCAGGTTTTAAAATTATTATATATTGTTGCTAATGATTTTTATGTGCTTTTGAAACATTAGAAATGCAAAGAAAAATTCAAAGCTAAAATACATCTTTTTTTTAAAAAAAATACATCTTAAGAAAACATAATTTGAGGTTAACCTTTGATTAAAAAAACACCAAGCATGATAAGTTGTGGTAGCATCAGAAACAGTCGCTCAATTTTTGAACTACGGCTTATTTTGGTTGAAACTTACTGTTTTTCTAGTTCTCTACTTCCTTTATATACCTTTCTTTTATGCTTTAGTCTCGACTCCCGAGTCAGCAAAAAATGGCTAGATCAACGTGGTATGGACCGCAGGTCACAGTGAACGGTGGTATATGTACCGTAGGAACGGAACGGTTCAGGATTCTATAGCATTGGGAAAGCGCATTGCATTCTCTTCGTTTACTTAATTCCACATTTATTATCACGACGCAGAATAACATTGACTCGTACATTTACAGGGTGCAACATTATTCACGCCGCCCACGCGCACACCTTATTGCATTACTGGCCCTTTCGCCTTATTCCATTACTTGGGGCAACGTCAGCCGCGATACTTGGCCTTGTAGTCCTGCCACAGCTGCTGCACGTTCTTCCCCAGGATCTGCGCGAAGAAAGCATCGCTATACCCGTCCTTCATCTTGGCGTTGAGCTGCGCGACGAACCCCGGCCTGAGCGAGTCGCAGTAGTCCAGGAACCTCGCCGTCACGTCGTACCCCTGATCCCACCGGTCGCCCTGCCCCGGCTTCACCCAGTGCCCCGGCGGGTACCCCGCCTTCAGTCGCACGTAGTCGGCGATGCCCTCGATGAGCCCGCCGTTCGCCTGGCCATTCCCGTTCCACTGCCACACGTGCGTCACCTCGTGGTACAGCACCCCGGTCACCTAAAGCACCAGTCATGCATGCGCGTATGTTACAAACTCTGTTTCTGAGAAGAGATGAGACGACGTAGAGTAGCACTGCAGGCATGTCCTGCGCAGTCGTTGCATACCTCGTTCTTGACGTCGCCGGAGTAGCCGCCGACGTACCGTGCGCTGAGGTGGATAACGTTGCCGCTGGTGTAGGACACGCCGCCCATGTCCTCGACGGTGAGGGTGACGGCGCTGACGGGCTTGCGGCAGCCGGGGGCCGCCTGGCTGAGGACCTTCCAGTTGAAGAAGGAGGCGTCGGAGAGCACCTTCTTGGCGTACGCGACGCCGACGGCCTGGTCGAAGCGCTTGCCGCCCGCAGTGCTCGGCGCGGAGTTCGTCGCACCGAACGTGACCACGCCCGCCGTGGCGGCCACGGCCAGGACCAGGAGGGGAGCGAGCGCTACGACGGCAAGCTTCATGTCGTTTTTGCCGCTTACACCTACGTACGAGTGTTGCTGGTGCAGTGTCGCGCGGTGGTGAGGTGGGGTTTTATAGGCGAGCATGGTATGGTGGGTTTTCGGGCTGGCCACTTTGGGTCAAGTTTCAGTTGTGGTCTGTGGAAATATGGCGAAAAGGACAGCTCGTGCTGCCTCCCATATGCCGACGCGAGTACTGAGTTTTTGTGAGGTGGCCACGGTCACTCTTGCATGTTGGAGGTTATCAAATGCAACTAAGAGCGTCGTAATGAAATATCTTGAAAATAGTGTCTTTGTTGGACTCTGAGAGCAAATTGGTAATATCCTATTTTTATAAAAGTCTTAGAATAGTCCCATATTAGTTGTGAAAAGGTAAAAGATCTAACTTAAAAGTGGGGATGTCCCTCACCTCATTGGCTAGCTTTTAGGGTGAGAAAGCCCTTACGATCCAACAAAGGAAAGAAAAATGACGGTCTCACCTGTCAGTGGGACAAAAGAAGGAAAAGGGCCGAAGCCCTCACGAGTGTGCACTGCGCGGGAGAGTTCGGACCGTTTAATCTCTTGCAACAGGAGAGATTAGACTGTTCGAACTCACAGTGCGAGTTCGGACTGTCCGAACTTACATGAGGAGCGAGTTCAGACTGTCCGAACTTGCGCGAGGCAAAGTTTGGACCGTCCGAACTTGCGCCGAAGGGATAAGAGGGAGGAGACCTAGTCTCTTCCCCAAGCGATGCTTCACTTGAATCTAGACTTCGTCTTGGCGGGCGATTAGAATGGTGAATGGGGAGGCGATGAATAGAGAGGCGGCGGTGGAGGCGCGAGCTAGCCCGAGCTCCTCAGAGCCGGCCGCTCGCAGCCACCATGCCACAGCCCCCTGCCTTTTCTATTTAAAGTCGCCATCTCCTTCTCCGTGCCTTACTCTGATTGGTTTTCTGGGATAGCATCTTGAGACATGCCTTATTCTGATTTCTTCTCAGTGGTTTTGAGTACCACTAGTGTTGTGAGTATTGCAACATTCCTTTTACTTTGCTACTATTCTTTACGAATGTTTGTTCTCAAAAAAGTGCAAAGTGATTTTGTGGACTAGTAATAATTGCTTTGTGATGAAATGATATATTTATGATATTATGTATGAATGTGAGAATAGATTGATCTTGAGCCTATGGCTAGCTTTACTATTGTGTTTACTCAGATCGTTGAATCGGCTGTACTTGATATTATATCAGTACAGGAGTTAGCCTTTAGTTGATTCAGTTGTAGCCGAGTTATGTTGCTTTGTTATAATCAATATTTTCATTCTATTTGAAGGTTAGATTGATTATAACATTTAATTGTGCTGTTCAGTAACATTTGTTCATGATCCAGTAATCTCCTTTAATAGAAAGCTTGACTTAGAGCTCAATATTTAATCTACAACTGTTATATATAATTAAGATTAATATTTATCATGGTGGAGATGGCTGAGAATGAATCTTATGCAATTAGCCTTTTGAGAGCAGGTTATAACATTCAAAATATTGATAACATGTTAAATTTGATCATATATGTTATATTCATTTTGTTGTCAGCATTAAGTTGATATAACTTAATTTATCTACATATACATATACATATATGCTGATTTTAGCCTCTTACATGATATATTTGTTAGGCATATGTTTCAATTTGGATGACTTGAAAAATTCATATGTTTATATGGTAGTCAAGTTGTGTATATGCCTTTATATTATGATTATGTCTTTAATGAATATGCTAAAATTAAATATAAATATATACTTATATCGTAATATTTACAACAGTCTTACCCTTCATTAAAGAAAAATGACCATTTAGGCGCATGATGGAGTTTAATGCAATACCTGGATTCCACATACGCACTTGTACACGAACGTTCATATGCTATCACCGAATGTGTCTCGAGATTCATGAAAAAAAATTCAAAATTCAAACTTCAAACTATAATGATATCTTATTGTTCTTTGCATGAATCTTGAGGCATTTTTGGAGGGCTAAGATAGTGGGTGGGTTCTTTTTAATTTGGGCTGTGTTTATAGCTTTTGGTTTAAATTTTTTAATTCTGATTGTTCGGGAGGGAGTATGGAGAGAGATATTCACATGTGATTTTGATCGATATAGATGAAATCAGAATAGCATATAAAAAATACTTTATTTGAAAACTAGTTACTATAAAAAGTTAAATTATAAGTTTAAAAGAAAAGGGTCCAGTACATTGGCATCCATATATATCTGGGGTTGCTTTTCTTAGCCAAATGAGTTACATGGCGTACGGGCATCGGCAGCTAAATTTACATATCGGATGTGCCATAAGTACCAATTATTTCAGATGAATACCTGTAATTTAGGCAAGGAGATTTCTGTAACATCGAGGGCAGCATCTGCAGATCTGCTCCAGAGTGGCTGAGCTGATCGTCCATCCTGCGGCTAGAGAGTGGGACGTCGAACTCGTACGACAAATCTTTGTTGGGGAGGACTTTTGAGACACGTCCCCAATGAAAATCGATCGGTAATCTGTCCGTGCCTAGTTGTGGGCCGGGCAGAGATTTTTCTTACCCCGAAATTAACAGCCCATTATCTGATACTACTTGCACACCTGCCGGCCGCGGGCCGCTGAAAACGGCGAAGCATCGTCGAGTAGCCACGAGTTGCGGCAAACAATGCAAGCACCAAGCAGTATCCGGACTAGGAAAGCAACACGCTGTTCAAAGTTCAAACCCCTAGCACAGCAGCTTCCCCCCCAAAAAAACAGAGCAGCTCCCTAAAGAAAAGCACAGCAGCTTAAGTTTATCCTCTTATCTCCTTGCTTTTTGATAGTAATACAAACGCCAACACATGGCCGATCATTCGACAGTAATATGGTATACTGAGCGACACCGTATACAGATCAGCCGCCATACTTGGCCTTGTAGTCCTGCCACAGCTGCTGCACGTCCTTCCCCAGGATCTGCGCGAAGAAATCGTCACTGTATCCGTCCTCCATCTTGGCGTTCAGCTCGGCCACGAACCCCGTCTTGAGCGAGTCGCAGTAGTCCAGGAACCTCGCCGTCACGTCGTACCCCTGATCCCACCGGTCGCCCTGCCCCGGCTTCACCCAGTGCCCCGGCGCGTACCCCGCCTTCAGCCGCACGTAGTCGGCGATCCCCTCTATGAGCCCGCCGTTCGCGTTGCCCTGACCGTTCCACTGCCACACGTGCGTCACCTCGTGGTACAGCACGCCGGTCACCTAGTACGTACAGCATGACGAGAGCAAAGATGCAATTCATTGGAAAGTATAAAGGGTGATCGTTTTAGCGTTGACTTTTGGTTTTTGGTTGAAATTTTACTGTAGCTGGTTTTTTTTACTGTAGCTGATTTAGCTTTTTGAGTATAATTAAATTTAAAAAATGTAAAAATAGAAAAAATATGTTAGCACATTACGGACAATGCAAAGGAACACAGGGAAAAAAGAAAAATGTAAAAAAGCTTAAAAAATCTAAAAAAATTCAGAAAAAGATAAATTACTGAATAGTGAAAAAAAAACTGAAGCTAGAAGCTGAAGCTGAAAAAAAAGCTGAAACAATCACCCCTAAGTGACAACTGACAACAGCCAGCTTATGGACTTATAGTAACACTATGCAAATGGATATGGCTAGGAGAGCTCGCTACGTGTTAATTACCTCGGTCTTGACGTCGCCGGAGTAGCCGCCGACGTACTGGGCGCTGAGGTGGATGCCGTTGTTGCTGGTGAAGGCGACGCCGCGGATGTCCTCGACGACGAGGGTGACGGCGTCGACGGGCTTGCGGTCGGCGTCGGTGGGCTGGTCGAAGATATTCCAGATGAAGGTGGAGGCGTCGGAGAGGACCTGCTTCGCGTAGTCGAGGCCGACGGCCTGGTCGAACCTCTGGCCGCCGGGGGTGTTGGATGCCGTGTTCGACGCGTCGAACGTGACGGCGCCGGCCGTCGCGGCCAGGGCTAGGAGGGAAGCGACTGTGGCTACGTGAAACTTCATTTTGTGCTAGTGCTGCGTGTACTCTGGTGAGTGATGGAGATTAGCTACCTACGGTAAGGGTTATATAGGGTGTAGGGTAGAGAAAGAACATGCCATGAAGTATCTCAAAGTTTGATAATATTTGGTTTAGTCAAATTAATGGATTGACTTCGTCTAGTTTGGTTTCCTGGGAATTTTGTATGGAAAAACGCCTGCAGGAGGTCACGTTTGTCTCCATAAAGATGTGAGATGGGTATGGACGTCTATGTTATCTTAGTTGTTGTAATTATGACTACTAATTCTTCTAGATGCATGAGTGTACGCTTAACGAAATGCTACATGTACTGTTTGCGCTCATAATCTTATTTAGTTCCTTTCTTTTACATCTGGATAAACCTATCTCACCATAAGCATATCACGTAATATCTGAAAATCGTTTTGCATGAGAAGCATATCTAAAAAATCTTTTTACATTTGCGTGTCACAACATCAATTATGCATTTGTATATGGTTTGTAAAAATATATATGCATCTGTATACGCGTGATGATGCGTGTTCAAGGCCTGGGTGTACATTTCTCGTGTCGTAGACGGCGCAGCGGGCAAGGGCTGCACACTTCTCCATGTTTCCACATAAATTAACTCTTTTCTCCATGTCTCCGTCAACTTTCCTTCACTGTACAGATTTTTCCGGTTGAAAAAAACTCGGTTTGTGTTTGGTTCTGCGATGTACTGTTGGTGTGTCGTCCTCGTTCTTTGCTAGCGAGACTGCAGGAAAGCAAGGCTTGCCTTTAGTCAGGTCGTGCAGGACCATCCATCCATCGACCAGTCGATCGTGATGTAGTCAGCTGAGGAATTCGTCAATTACACCGGCAAAACCTGAGAGGGGAGACGAGATAAGGTGACCGATTATTTCCCGATTCTCTGTTACAACTAACCGGAATTATGGCGATGGATCATCTCGACTTAGTCACTGTGGTTTGATTTTGTTTTGGGCTGCACGCAGTGTCAGTCTGACTTTTGACATGGCTGAATCGCTTCCAAGTTGAGTGGGCTTAGCAGGTCATGGTTTGTACTTTGTATAATGCGTAGGCCGGCAGTTGGTCCAAATTTATGGGGTATGACCGGGATACGCTGTGGCTGCTTGCCCCTTGGAGCGAACAGGCAAGACCCAAGTTTTTAAAGCTCCCAGATGGTCACACGTAAAAACTACTGTACTTGAGTTGCAATTAGGATAGATACGGACAGATATCGCTCATACTATTTTTTATTCTATATTTTTTCTTAGAGTCAGAAATAGACACAGATGATACTGGATACTTATTTCTCCATTTCATAATCGTTCCATAAGCTTTCGACGATCGGTCGGACGAAAATTATCCGTTTCTTTTGCGCCCCTACATAGAATATCAGACAGTAGGATACAATCAGAGTAAACACGGAAAGACTAATCACTAAGATGTCGGAAGAAGAGAACTCAGAGCAAACACGAAGAGACTAATCGTTGATATATCAAAAGAAGAGAATTTAGTATTCCCCACCTGTTTGTGGCAATTCGCCTATATATTATATTATTCTTAAGTGAAGTCACAACAGGCTTCCTCATATCATATGACATATGGATAGATATTACTAAATGTATGTTCTGAAGAAAGTGTAAAGTGATTTTGTGAGTTAATAATAATTGCTCTGTGATAAAATGACATATTTCTGAGATTATATATGAATGTAAGGGTAGATTGATCTTGAGCCTATGGTTAGCTTTACTATTGTGTTTACTCAGATCGTTGAATCGGTTGTACTTGATATTATATTAGTACAGGAGTTAGCCTTCAGTTGATTCAGTTGTTGCTTTGTTATAATCAATATTTTCAATCTACTTGGAAGTTAAATTGATTATATCATACCGTTGTACTGTTCAGCAATATTTGTTCATGATCCAATAATCTTCTTTGATAGAAAGCTTGACTTAGAGCTCAAAATCTAATCTACAATTGTCATATATAATCAAGATTAATATTTATTATGGTGGAGATGGCCACTTGTGTAACTAATCTTCTGAGAGCAGATTATAACATTCAAAATATTAATAACATGTTAAATTTGGTCATATATGTTATATTTATTTTGTTATCAGCATTCAGTTGGTATGACTTAGTTTGTCTGTGTGTATATATATATGTGTGTGTGTGTGTGTGTGTGTGTATGCTGATTTTAGACTGTTACATGATATATTTGTTGAGTATATGTTTCAATTTGGATGGTTTAGAAAATTCATAGGTTTATATGGTAGTCAAGTCATTTATATACCTTTTATATTATGATTATGTATTTAGTGAATATACCAGAATTAAATTTAAATATATGCTTATATTACACTATTTACAACAGTCTTACCCTTCATTAAAGAAAAATGACCATTTTAGGTGCATGATGGAGTCTAATGCAATACCTGGATTCCACATACGCACTTGTACACGAACGTTCATATGCTATCACCGAATGTGTCTCCAGATTCATGAAAAATCTCAAAATTCAAACCATAATGATATCTTCTTGTCCTTTTGCACAAATCTTGAAGCATTTTTGGAGGGCTAAGATAGTGGGTGGGTTGTTTTAGACTGTGTTTATAGGTTTTGGCTTAAATTTTTTTAATTCTGATTGTTCGCGAGTAGTTACGAAGAGAAAGATACTCACATGTAATTGTGACCGATATAGATCAA
Source organism: Melocanna baccifera (assembly GCA_036346265.1). Classification (NCBI taxonomy): domain Eukaryota; kingdom Viridiplantae; phylum Streptophyta; class Magnoliopsida; order Poales; family Poaceae; genus Melocanna; species Melocanna baccifera. Next base: position 3,390,275 of record CM070704.1, read on the forward strand.
GTTAAGACAGCATCTAAAAAGACATTCTGTTCGAAAGCTAGTTAATGTAAAAAGTTAAATAATAAACCTTAAAAAAAGATCCAGTACATGGGCATCCATATCCATCTGGGGTTGCTTTTCTCACCAAAATGAGTTATATGGCGTACGGGCATCGGCAGCTAAATTTACATATCGGATGTGCCATAAGTACCTATTATTTCAGATGAATACCTGTAATTTAGGCAATGAGATTTCTGTAACATCGAGGGTAGCATCTGCAGATCTGCTCCAGAGAGTGGCTGAGCTGATCGTCCATCCTGCGGCTAGAGAGTGGGATGTCGGACTCGTACGACAGATCTTTGTTGGGGAGGACTTTGAGCTCAGTGGATTCCATTGGTTCGACTCTGCCAATCTGCTTCCCACTGGCACGTCTCTAGAGGTGTAAACGGGGCGGGGCGGGGCGAGGAAGCCTCCGCGGCCCCGTCCCGCCCCCCGCGAACCCGCCCCCCGCCCCGCCCCGTTTAGCCTCGCATGGGGAGATTGCCCCCCGTCCCCGATCCCCGTGGGGACCCGACCCCTACGGGGTCCCCGCGGGGATTAAAAAAAATTAAATTTATTGTTTAAAAATAAAATTTTAATTTTATTTATTAATTTATAATTACTTAAGCATATTATTTTTAAAAATATAGCTTCAAAATATATATTCTAACATATAAATTCAAATTTTAGTCTAAATATACAAGAAAAGAATACAATCTCTTATATTAAAAATAATAATATATTATTAATATATTTATTTTTATTTTTTATCGGGTCCCTGTGAGATCCCGCGGGGCGAGGATGACCCCAGTCCCCAGTGAAAATCGATCGGTAATCTGTCCGTGCCTAGTTGTGGGCCGGGCAGAGTTTTTTCTTACCCCGAAATTAAAAGCCCATTATCTGATACTAGTTGCACACCTGCCAGCCGCGGGCCGCTGAAAACGGCGAAGCATCGTCGAGTAGCCACGACCAAGCAGTATCTGGACTGTTCAAAGTTCAAACCCCTAACACAGCAGCTTCCCCCCCCAAAAAACAGAGCAGCTCCCTAAGAAAAGCACAGCAGGTTAAGTTTATCCTCTTATTTCCTTGCTTTTTGATAGTAATACAAACGCCAACACATGGCTGATCATTCGACAGTAATATGGTATACTGAGCAAGACCGTATACAGATCAGCCTCCGTACTTGGCCTTGTAGTCCTGCCACAGCTGCTGCACGTCCTTCCCCAGGATCTGCACGAAGTAGTCGTCGCTGTACCCGTCCTTTAGCTTGGCATTCAGCTGTGTGACGAACCCCGGCTTGAGCGAGTCGCAGTAGTCCAGGAACCTCGCCGTCACGTCGTACCCCTTGTCCCAGCTGCTCCCCTGCCCCGGCTGCACCCAGTGCCCCGGCGCGTACCCCGCCCGCAGCCGCACGAAGTCGGCGATCCCCTCGAAGATCCACCAGTGCGCCGCGTAGTCCTGCAGCCCCCACTGCCACACGTGCACCACCTCGTGGTACAGCACTCCAGTCACCTGCATTACACATACAGTACGTACGCATGCATCTTACTACTTACTAGTACTATCTGATCCTACTGTTCAGGAGACCATGCATGGTGCAAAGTCATTGTATTGTTACCTCGGTCTTGACGTCGCCGGAGTAGCCGCCGACGTACTGGGCGCTGAGATGGATGCCGTTGTTGCTGGTGAAGGCGACGCCGCCGATGTCCTCGACGACGAGGGTGACGGCGTCGACGGGCTTGCGGTCGGCGTCGGTGGGCTGGTCGAAGATATTCCAGGTGAAAGTGGAGGCGTCAGAGAGGACCTGCTCCGCGTAGTCGAGGCCGACGGCTTGGTCGAACCTCTGGCCGCCGGGGGTGTTGGATGCCGTGTTCGACGCGTCGAACGTGACGGCGCCGGCCGTCGCGGCCAGGGCTAGGAGGGAAGCGACTGTGGCTACGTGAAGCTTCATCATTTTGTGCTAGTGCTACGTGTACTCTGGTGAGTGATGGAGATTAGCTACCTACGGTAAGGGTTATATAGGGTGTAGGGTAGAGAGAGAACATGCCATGAAGTATCTCAAAGTTTGATAATGTCTGGTTTAGTCAAATTAATGGGTTGACTTGGACTTCGTCTAGTTTGGTGTCCTGGGAATTTTGTATGGGAACACGCCTGCAGGAGGTCACGTTTTTCTCCATAAAGATGTGAGATGGGTATGAACGTCTATGTTATCGTAGTTGTTGCAATTATGACTACTAATTCTTCTAGATGCATGAGTGTACGCTTGAACAAATGCTACATGTACTGTTTGCGCTCATAATCTTATATAATTCCTTTCTTTCACATCTGGATAAACCTATCTGACCATAAGCATATCACGTAATATCTGAAAATCGTTTTGCATGAGAACCATACAAAAAAAATCTTTTTGCATCTGCGTGTCACAACATCAATTATGCATTTGTTTATGGTTTGTAAAAAAAAAAATATGCATCTGTATACGCGTGATGATGCGTGTTCAAGGCCTGGGTGTACATTTCTCGTGTCGTAGACGGCGCAGCGGCCAAGGGCTGCACACTTCTCCATGTTTCCACATAAATTAACTCTTTTCTCCATGTCTCCGTCAACTTTCCTTCGCTACCGGACATTACAGTACTGCATAGATTACAGAATACATGTGCTGGTCGTTGGTGATGGACCATGCTACCGAACAATTTCCACCACTGTACAGATTTTTCCGGTTGAAAAAAACTCGCTTTTGTGTTTGGTTCTGCGATGTACTGTTGGTATCCTTCTCGTTCTTTTGCTGGCGAGACTGCGATGTACATTTTGTCGTCGGCACGGCCTTCTCGTTCTGAGACTTCTCGTTGGTATCCTTCTCGTTCTTTTGCTGGCGGCACGGCGGCGGCCTCCCTCCCTTCTTTCGTCGGCCGCGGCTTGCGCCACCTTCTTCCACAGCGCCGGCAGCTCCCCGGGGAACCGCGCCTCCCCCTTCGACTCGCGCCCTGCTGGGTCCGGCCGGGTCCGGCCGGATCTACTCGTCGGCTATGGCGACTGCTCCTGCTCCTTCGGCTCGGCCTCCGGCGTCGGTTCCTCCTTCAGCGGCGGCGCCTCTTGCGCGTGCTCCCCCTCGAGCCCGGCGACGGCGGAGGTCACCAGATCGTCGGTGGAGATGGCCGGATCTAGAGCGGGCCAACGTCGGCGCACACGAGGCGACGGCGGTCGGTGGCCAACAGCGGCCGGCGTGGATGGCCGCCCCCGGGATTAGCTCCTCCCGGGCAGCGAATGAAAACGAGGTTTGGAGTCTCGCTCTAATCTCCTAGCTCTGATACCACTTGTTACAAATATTGCCCTGAATTTCTTATCTTTATTTCTTGCAATCTTGCAATGCATAAACTGGTTACAAGCCTCTCAATTTATATGCCTATAACTCCTAATAGCAAACGACTAGGACTTCGAATTGGACACTACTTCAATTCGAATTACAGATGAAAACGAACTCAATTACGCTAGGACTCTTAAGTCAAGATTAAATCTAACAGTTTGGTTCTGCGATGTACTGTTGGTATCCTTCTCGTTCTTTTGCTGGCGAGACTGCGATGTACATTTTGTGTTTGGTCGTGCAGGACTACCCATCCATCGACCAGTCGATCTTGATGTAGAGTCAGCTGAGGAGTTCGTCAATTACACCGGCAAAACCTGAGAGGTGAGGCAAGAGAAGGTGACCGATTAATTCCCGTTTCTCTGTTACAACTAACCGGAATTATGGCGATGGATCATCTCGACTTGGTCGCTGTGGTTTGATTTTGTTTTGGGCTGCACGCAGTGTCAGTCTGACTTTTGGCATGGCTGAATCGCTTCCAAGTTGAGTGGGCTTAGCCCCCGCTCGTTTCGACTTTTTGTCAATTTCTGCTTCTAATTTCTACTTTTTTTTCACTATTCAGTATTTCGTTTTTTTTGAATTTTTTTAGATATTTTAGATTTTTTTGTATTTTTTTCCCAGGTTCATTTGTATTGTCCTGGGTTAACATGTTTTTTCTATTTTTACTTTTTTTTTAAAATTAATTATGCCTAAAAAGCCAAATCAGCTACAGTAAAAAAAATTAACTACAGTAAAATTTTAGCCAAAAATTAACGAGCGCCCCTTAACTGGTCACGGTTTGTACTTTGTATAATGCGTAGGCCGGCAGTTGGTCCAAATATATGGAGTATGACCGGGATACGCTGTGGCTGCTTGCCCCTTGGAGCGAACAGGCAAGACCCAAGTTTTTTAAGCTCCCAAATGGTATACTTGAGTTGCAATCGGGTAGAAACGGACGGATATCGTTTGTACCATTTTTATTTCGTATTTTTTTTCTTAGAGTTAGAATTAGACATATATAATATCAGATACTTATTTCTCCATTTCGTATTCGTTCCACAAGCTTTCGACGATCGGTCGGACGAAAATTATCCGTTTCTTTTGCGCCTGTGCATGGAATATCAGACGGTAGGATACAATCAGAGTAAACACGGAAAGACTAATCACTAAGATGTCGAAAGAAGAGAACTCAGAACAAACACAAATAGACTAATCGCTGATATATCAAAAGAAGAGAACTCAGTATTCCTCACCTGTTTGTGGCAATTCGCCTATATATATTATATTGTTCTTAAGTGAAGTCACAATAAACTTTCTTATATCACTTGACATATGGATATATATGGATAGATATTATTCATCCTATATCATATTCTATTTTTTTAGAGTTACAGTTAGACATAGATAATACTGGATACCCATTTACTCTTTAGTATTAATTTCGTGTTTGATCGATACGCTCAGTTTGCACCCCTAACTATACTGCTGCACTAGAAGAGATTATGAAACCTGAGTCCTGCCGGTCTCAATCCCAAGACCTGTGTGAAAGTATAGTTAATATCCCACAAAACCGTATGAGAGAAAAAACTGGACGAACACCTTACAGACTTTAACAAATGAGACCATTCGCACACGTTTTTGTTCATTCCGGGGTGTTTGATCGGTCTCGACTGATCTCGAGCGTGGGATGAAAGATTACATTGTCCGCAAGACAGTCATCCAGCATAGAGAAGTCTATCCGGAAACATCCCATAAAACCGTCATTTTGGACTTTTGTGATGGCCTTTGATTTAATCTTTTGCAAATAGGCCGTAGCAAAAAGAAAAACACGGCAAAAGGAGAGGGAAAGAAACTGGTGCCCGGCCTACCGGGGATTCTGAGGCTCGGTTTTGGCCCAACCCAAAATCTCATGTCCAAACGCGGAGCTGGTGCAGGCTCTGGCCCAAGTCCTGCCAAGGTCTCCGCAAACCCTCATGCCCCCCGTGGACCGTGCCAGAACCGGCCCCTAGCGGCAGGTGCTCGACAGCTCGGCAAAACCGGAACTTTCCAGGAGGACGCCGACCGCAGCGGCCCGTCCTCGCGGCAACGCCTGCCCGCGCCCGTAAGCAGGGGCAAGCGGCACGGTGCTGGCTGCTGCGGCCGCGAACCGCGTAGGATGGATTCACTGCGGACGGCAAGCTGCGCGGTTCTATGCATGCCGCTCGCTTCGGTCGTTCGGTTACACAGTGCGGCGCATGCACGATAGCATGTACCCCGGCCCGCGATCTGACGGTAGGCAGGCCCGGCCGGTGCATACACGACAATCGATCTGTGTTTGGAACGTATGGGGGACTATGTGCACGAGCTCATTTGCTTGCTCAGCTGTACTGTTTCTTAATGTTTCCACTTCAAGTCAGAGTGTTCCGAGACAAGGTTTCATAGCAAGAATGAACGACAAACTTGTCGAACAACTCGGACAGGCCAAGAAACCGCAGAGAACCGGGAGAAGAAGACAAGTGAGTGAGCTTAGATTCCTACATCCGTAGGCAGATAAGAAACTGCACTTGGATTCTGATAACCTCAAGTTCTCACCTGGTCAACTGGACAGCTGCATGTACCTTGGAATCTCATCCACTCGGATCTTCGTATAACCACGTTCTTGTCCGCACCTCGATCTGGTGATAGAAAACTCGGGAGAGTTTAACATATGCTGGGAGACACGGGGCAGAAATAGTTACGAGGTCAAATGGTTCAGACCTCCGCCCCAAGCTTCTGCCAATATCACCGAGATGTGTTGAGTCTGACAATGATCCTTGCACTGGTTGCACACTTGTACCGACTTCTTCTCAGTTTGCAAATGAAAACGCACACGCGCGTCTTGATGATCGAATTCATGAACAATACCAAATGGCATAGATCATGCATAATATGGGTCAGAAATAGCCGTGTAGCACAACATTCAATAGGCGCAAACAAAATTGTGATGACCAACATTCAATACACGACATTTTCACCGCCCAAATTTACCAGGCCGAAACCAACCAACCAGGGGGGTTGCAAAACCAAAGAAATGGGACTGGTATAACATGCCCAGTTAAACCAAACTGCATAGAAATTGCTGTTCCTTTAGCCGTATATAAAGCACCCAACCCATACAACCCAAACATCGGGCAAGAGATTGATCGAAGCCTTGCACAAGAGCAAGGTGTCGAGTGACTAGCAAACATTTTTTACGAGCATGGCTAACACGAAGCTACTAGCGGTGTTTGCTCTCTTGCAGGTCCTGTCCATCCACATCCATGGCGTCTCGGCGGCCAGCAAGCCCAAGCCAAAGCCCACAGCCGGCAGCTGCCATATCAGCGGCTTCCTAAAGGGCAAGGCCGGCAAGTGCAACAAGAAGAACGGCTCCGACTGCTGCGTCGCCGGCCACCGCTACCCGCAGTTCAAGTGCTCGCCCCCGGTGTCCGCCAAGACGCCGGCGACGCTGACGTTGAACAGCTTCGCCCAAGGGGGCGACGGCGGCGGCAAGTCGTTCTGCGACAACCGCTACCACCCGGACAGCAAGCTAGTGGTCGCGCTGTCCACCGGTTGGCTGCGCCTCGATGGGACGCGCCGGTGCAACAAGATGATCCGCGTCAACGGGAACGGGAGGTCCGTGCTTGCCAAGGTCGTCGACGAGTGCGACTCGGTGAACGGCTGCGACGAGGAGCACAACTTCGAGCCGCCGTGCCCCAACAATGTCGTGGACGGGTCGCCGGCGGTGTGGAAGGCGCTGGGGCTCAACGAGGACATTGGAGAGTTCAAGGTCACTTGGTCCGATGTGTGAGCTGTGACATGGAGACGTCGCATTATTCTACTACGCGTAGAGGAGGTATACACAGGAAATTGTGTGCTCCTCACGTATATAAAGCATACAGTATGTGATGCTGCTCTCTGTGATGGAGCAGCTGCTAAATAAGCCATTACTTGGTATTTGCCATTTCCCCATAATTATGTATTTGTTATTTTCCCAGAATTAGGAGGGCTACTATATTTCCCCTGCTGCTCTCCTAAAAATAATGCATGAGTACGTTGAATGCTACCAAGTTAGTAATGGCACTGTGATCATGAGTATTTTTCACCTGTTTAAACAGTTCAGCCAGGTGAAAGTTGAGACAACAGCTTCAAAGAGATCTCACACACAGGGAAAACATTTTCGGCTGAAATTTCGCGACATTCGGCAAAATTTGGTTATCTCCGCGCTCTTTGAAAAAAATCCAATTCGATTAAAAATTTTGGCTCATTTCAAATTTTTTGGCCCATCCAACCAACCCACGCTTGCCAACCGGCGTCTCATGCTCTGTGCATGACCCAAATGTCCCGCAAACCATTCATCTCATTCTCCGTCTCTCTCTCCCCCTCCCCGTTGAAACCCGATCCAGATCGTGCCATCGAGGCAGCGTGACGGGAGGGCTGCGGGCGGCTGCTGCAAGGGAGGTGGAAGCGGTGCGAGCTGGGGAAGGGAGGGGGAGGCTGTGCCGGCAAGGAGGGGGAGGCGGCGCTGGCAAGGGACCATAAGGTAAGCGAAAATTTTTGAGATTTTGTATTTTTTGAATATATTTATATTTCTTGGATTCGAATTGTGTGCTTGAATATTTTGACCAAATTTTCTGAAAAATCCAATATTTCTTAAAAAAAATTCTGAAATTTGGTCTTCTCAGCGGGTTCCAAAATTTTTTTATGCATTGAAATTGTTTCCCCTGCTCACGCAAGGTCAAATCACATTTCATGTATTACAGAAATTACAACAAGGCACGATACTGTAGAACAATCGCTAGTACCATCCTTTGTCGTAGTATGTAGTAACTGCTAATTGAAACCGTAAACAAACATACGCATTTGTCCTAGTATGTTGCAGTGTAATAGCACGACACTGCCGTAGCAAACAACCTACCAACGTTCATAGCTAGTACAAAGACGACTATATAAGCAGATACACACAGCTATCCCAAAGCAGGCAAGCAACAAAGCCAAACACACAAGGAATCAGTAAAAGATAGGGAGAGAATACAAGCTAGGGTACCTAAAATTAGGGGTGCAATTGGATTAGATTCGAACGGATATTATTTATACCGTATCCTAACTCATATTTTTTCTGGATTCGAAGTCGGATACGGTAAAACCGGATACAAATACGATTTCAGATTATTCGGAGTTTCGAATATGGTGTCATCGAGACGAATACATAACGGTTTCGGATCAGAAACGGATAATATAGACGGATAGTATGTGTATATATAAAGGAATATACACTGAACCATACCACCATCACTTCAAGTCTTCAACTAGCAATAAATTCATCTAGATTACTTAAGTATAATAGTTGATACAACATAAATTCAACATAAACGATAAATACATACATAAATATATACGCAAGTTCAACATAAGTAGGGAGTATTGGTGACGACTGGTTAGAGTAGCTAGATTCTAAAGTTAGGTTACGACTTTGATAAAATCTAGACCGGTTGGTGTTAATGATAGTTGATGGGTTTAGCCAGTTAGGGTACTAACTTGCTTGTTCGGATATTCGGTCGGATAGTATATGATTTATCATTTACCGATACTATTCGGTCGGATTTTAGTTTTACTGTTTTTGTTACCATATCCAGCAACAATTATTCGGTATGAATCAGATTCGGTACCAGATGCTAAATTATCTTTCTATATCCAGTACCATGTTGGTCGGGATTAACCCATACCGTTTGCACCTTTACCTAAAATGGCCGCCTTCAGAGCTCTGGCTGCCATGGCAAATCTTCCAGCTCTCTCCATCCCCCACATTGCTTCCTCGCTTCGCCACGGCCTCGGCGTCTGCTGTGCAAGCGGATACCTCCCAGGAAAGTCCGGCAACTGCGAGAAGAGCAACGACCCGGACTGCTGCATCGATGGCAAGACGTACCTGCAGTACCACTGCTCCCCACCCGTGATATCAAACACCAGAGCTGTGCTGACACTCAACAGCTTCGAGAAGGGCAAGGACGGAGGCGGCCCGTCGCAGTGCGACAGCTCATACCACAGCGAAAAGGAGATGGTCGTCGCACTGTCCACCGGCTGGTTCAACAACATGGCGCGCGGCGGTCACCGCATCAAGATCACCGCGAACGGCAACTCCGTATACTCCAAGGTCGTGGATGAGCGCGACTCCGCCCATGGCTGTGACGATGAGCACAACTATGAGGCACCCTGCCATAACAACATCGTCGATGCTTCGCCGGCAGTGTGGAATGCCCTGGGGCTCGATCAGAACGTTGGTATGGAGGACATCACCTGGTCTGATGAGTGAAAACTTTGACTGCATTGCAGGCAAGAGCAGTCAATGCAGAGATATAGCATGTACAGAGTTACAGAAATAAATTAGTGCTAGTTCATCTTGCCCTTACTGATTATCTATCCCAGTATTAGTGATGACACAACTTTAGTGTCTCCATGACGGAAATCTGAAAGGATGAAATTTACAACGAACTCTACAGCCTAAAGTTGGCCAACACAAGCACTAGTTCTGGTGTAAACAACTATTTGCAGTACTGCAGTTCGTACCACGGACTAAAAATCTGGTTCCAGAAGTTCACCCGAACCGCAGACGGTAGCTGGGAACCGGTGTTTTCTGATTGGCCCAATTTTTCTCTCTTTTTCTTCCACGTTTGCTTCAAAATGGAGTTTCTTGATTACCGAATTATCCTCACTTCTATATTCTATTAAAGAAGCATCAGCTCACTTCTATATTCTATTAAAGAAGCATCAGAATACCCCAAATCCAGTTGCTACGGTACCTTCCAGTTTCCAGAAGGATTGCTGGTAATCGACTGGAATTTTATCCCTGGTTCAAACAGCAGCCCATGCTCTTTTTTAGGCGGTTTTATTTTTTTAGGCGGAAAAAATTAAAACCATGCTATTCATGTGTTGTCTGTTGAGAAATAGGATAATCAAGATTTGATATGGGAAGAAATTCCATCGTCACTCCTCGAACATTGATTTTAGATAGCTCCATGCACCCATGGAAGATAATAGATATCTAGGTAATTGAATGATGCCCTAAAGCGTCTGGAGGACTCATGTGCCATGCGTGGACAACACTTAACTTTCAATACATCTCTATGCAAAAATGGCATTACTGACACTGTAAAATGGACATGTACAGCAAAAATTAAATAAGTTTTAGAGATCACTGCACGTGATGGCCACTAGATTTCAATATATGAAGCCCCTTTGCCTATTTTGTCTTTGATCTACATGGCGATATAATCTAGACTATCTTAGTCTATATCACAAGAAACATGTCTTGGAAGTTGAAAGGAAAGCACCTTCTTATGGTAGAAAAGTAGTTTTATAAAGGAAGCAATACTTCAACACTCCGAACTATCAAAAAATAGACAAGTCCAAATAAACACATTACTATATAAGCTATAACAACGTAAAGAAATTCTGTGGGACATGAGACACACAGTCTAAGAGAGTGGAAAGAGCTGGGATGAAAGCAAAAGAAGGGATCTTAGATTCCCATATAAATCCAAGAATAAGAAAACCAGTCCGATTCAGCTTTCTCAAATGCATATACTTTGGAATCTCAGACATTCAGATAATCATATTATTACTCCATTATCGTTTTTATGGTCTTCCACTAAATCTTGTGACAGAACACTGGATGACATATCAAATCATCAATACATATATGAACTGACATCAGGACGATCTGCATTTTTTTCTGCCAAGCTGCTTTCAATTCGCCATGCATTAATTTGTCAATTTATTTTCTTGTCCATTTATAGATTTCTTTTTTGAAAGAGTTTTCCTTTCTTTTTTTTTAATTTCATGCAAAAGTTTCATTTTGCCAGTGGAACAACACGGACTAAGAAAAATCACAAGGATGTATAAGAGAGAATGGTTCCATACTCCTCTATATATGTTTTATACCCTTGATATATATCTCATTGCGTTAGGGTATTGTGTTGTGAAAAAGCCATCCATCTGTATCGACAATCTAACACTTCAGCTAGTCCAACCAACAGCTTAAAAAAACAAATCTATTGAGTAGAACTGAAGTATTAGATAAGAGTCTACACAACCACTCTGCAATTCAACTAACTAGCACTATACTGCATTGCAAAAACAATAAATTAGCTCAATGCAAGCACTAAGCAACTAGAACCAGGCAGGGGACAACTACGAGCCGCCCTGCGACAACAACATCGTCGACGCCGCGCCGGCGGTGTGGAACGCCCTGGGGCTCGACCAGAACGCTGGCATGGAGCACATCACCTGGTCTGATGAGTGAGCAGCGGTTGATGATTCGTGGTTGTGCTCGTATTACTTGTCGGTCATGTTACGTATACAAATCACAAGATACAGATATATTTGTACATACATATCGTTACAGGCTTAGGAAAGTTCGTGGTTTTGTATACTATGTCCTCCCTGATCCTTGTTGTCTACAAATAAGTAGTGCAACGTCATGCATAAAGCATTGGGGGCTTCACCCCAATATCACTGAGCAGAACATTACACCGCACGGTGTTTTGAATAAGCATGCACAGGAAATTTAACAGAGCAGTCAACAAACTTGCCATTCGCATTTTCAGTAGTAATTCAAGTGGTGTTCACAGAGCAGAAACCAGAAGGCAGTTGAACTCCATAGAAAATCCTATGTCAACTTCTACAGATGGATCACTTGCATGATTGTATCTAGATTACAGCATGTATGTAGCCAGTGATAACTGATAAGTAGGAAGCGTTCAGTGCTCCATGGCGTGAATTCAACTCTCATAACCATTCGGCCAAGTCCACGCTTACAGCAATCAGTGAGAAGACAACAGAGAAACCAGTTAAATCAAGGGTCAGTAAAAATGCATGGAGACTTGTCCGCGCCTGTTGCTGCTCGATAGTAAAAGCAGAAAAGAGCAACCCAGAGGATTTCATAATGGTAAGTTGGAACATAGCTGGTCAACTCCTGAAACATCAGCAGTACATACAAATTCGGTAGATTCTTCAGCTTTGCACAGATCGTATTATCTCATATGTCTTCTACGAGTCTTTCCCGAACTGATTTCTGATCTGGTACTTGTTTAATGCTGTGTAAAAATTGCGTCAATACTTAATACCTCCCATAAAATATCTATAAATGTTTGCCTAGTAATCCAAAAGCAATACAGAAGAAGAAAAAAATGTGCAAATAAAAAAGATGTTTAATAGAAATCAGATGGAACTTGCCTGTAAAGAATTTCTCCACCATGTACCACCTTCTTAGATATCCAAGCAGGAGACAGATCCTCTAAAATAAGCAGCTGTTCTTCTATCTCCCCTGTCAAGTGATAGGCCAAATATGGGAGGAAAGAAATGACAATCAGTACAACTTGAGAAATATTAAGTACAAAAAGGTTGGAATTGTTAGATCAACGCTGTACCTGTCTCTTCTATCTCCAAGTTATTAGCAAGAATATTGTGAAAAAGTTCCTCTTTTGTGATTAGCGAATTCTTGGTAGATCGAGATATATCGCAGACTATGTCGAATGTGACTCGTAAAGAATCTAGCTTTTCCTGGGAATTCACTGTGGGTATTTGATTGGTTTTGACTTTGTCATTTTCCTGCAAGGAACAAGTTCATCTGGTCAGAAAATGTGCACAAGACAAATGAATTATCTTCGAATTTATTTCAGTCTTCTGTTCTGTTACAAAAGAAAAGGTGCTGAAAGCAAGCCTTCTGTTGGCCATCCACCATGGCAAAATACAGAAAATGAAGAGAAGCGTCAAAGATAAGTTTGTTCTTGCTTATACTGCAATTTTACCCTTCGACAAAACCAAGCATTCTACCTACTAAACCATCAGCACGCCTCAGCTCAGGTTATGCGATCCCAAGGTAATTGGCAGGTTACTGCTAGATACTGGTAGTTCTGTGTTGACTCATTTCTAAGCATATATTTTAAGACTAAAATGATTCTGGCTTTAGGTATTACTTTGACAAAGAAAAGAACTGTAGAATTGATTAGTACAATGCCAACCTTCTTAGTATGACTGAACGGACCACTTAGGCCACTACCTTGACTATTGCATTAGAAGAAGGTAATTAAGAGGTCTTTTAATTCATATCAAAATCATGTTAACGAGACCAAAATGACATAACAACTATCAGGTATTTCGTTACACAGTAAAGTTTTTAAAGGATTGATAATGTGAGCAAACACATTTGTTATTTTGTTATGCTAATGTCTGTGGCACTTGAGAAATTCATCTCCCAGTATGTACTAACACCATAAGCACAAACACATATATGATGGAATGAGAATACGAATAAGATGTCACGTACCACCAGTGAGTTGATAACAGTACATGTTTCTTCTGGGAAAAGGCATTTTTCAGCTGTAACCTCATGTTCTGCGATAAGGATGGCCCCATCCCTTTCAAGTTTTGATGTGTCCACATTATGATCAGAGGGGCTTTCTTCAAATTTTGATGGTGAGAACATTATTAGTGATCTGCGGGCTGAACTGGTAGATCGTGCTTCAGAGCTATGTCCACTTGTGGTTTCGAGTTTCTCAAGTGGAGTGGGCAGTGGCCTTTTTGGTGTCTGCATTGCTGGTGTTTCGGCCATCAATGGTGAATTTGAGGTACCATGCTTTGGTGTACTCTCTTGATAGCAAGAGATCAAATGGCGGTTTGGAGTAGCAGAAATATCGGTCTTGACTGGAATGTAGACATGCTTGTTGGAGCTTCTGTTTGGCCCTTCTGTACCATCAGCACTCAGAGAGTTCACTTCTGCTGGATCAGAAAGCAACTGAGTCCTTTCAGTTCCTTCAGCAATAATTTTCTGAGACATGAGTTTTTGAAAAGATAGTGGGAAGTGGGAAGCATTTGAAAATCCATTTTCAGAGGAACTTTGCAGACGTGGCTCAGCAGAATGTCCATTATGTGGTGCCTCGAGACATAGCTTTTCCATTGAATTAAAGGGATCTGGTAGCATGGCCTCAGGAATGTCGATGTCCTGCATACATAACAATTCCAATTCGAATGCTGAGAGAATTATCATTATCTGGAAACTACTTAACATAATCAAAAGTAAGATGGGTTTACTAGAGATGAAAAAAAGGAACTTCAGTTGAGGTCCTGAGGTGCTCCAAGCAAATTACAGGACGTTTCATTCAGTGCAACAATGCTCTATTCATTACCAATTAACTGGCTAAAACCTAGCTGAACTAAGTTTAGTACCTTATGATGAGATTCCAAAAAGCTCATAAGCTTTGAGTGAAAAGCTTCGCAAAGTGCCATGGATGGAGACTGGTCAGGATTACTGCATTCCACAGCATCCATTAGAAGTGTAATTTCCATGTCAGCATACATGCATAGGCTTTTCTCATCATGTAAGAGTATCTTCTTTATCTGGATTGCTTCTGGAAATAAATGCTTCATCTGGGCCAAATGAGTGTACAAGAACTTCCTGTAATGAAGAAAAACCATCATCAGACTCCAATAAATGAATAAATGTTTTACAGACCGCACTTCTCGTTGTCATTACTACCTCTTTGTGAGTACTTCCACCTGGGTGGCAATGTTCTTAAATGTAGTCATCTTCTTCCGTAGGCGCAGCAACCTTATAGAACTCTCCATTCGATTGAAAAGATTTAGCAAATTCTTGTATCTGCCATTGTAACAAGAAAGCACGGTGAACAACCATTTCTAGGCAGCACAGAGATGCATGAGATGAAAAGTGAAAGACGGCTTACTTCTCAAGAAGGTCATTTGTTTGATCCTTTGGAAACGCGTCAAACAAATCAATGCTTCCTGAAACCGAATATTGACTGCCACCAGGCGAAATACTGTCATTATCATCTTCATCGTCTGTTTCATCCTCATCTCCCAACAGCTGATCAGCAAATCTGTCCTTGTACCTCTCTGCAAGCAAATTCCTTGCCAGTGAGCTGATAACAATCCCTTCCCTTCTAGATTCAGGCTTCTCTGGAGTGGGGGATTCAATTTTGCTCCCAGAATCTTCCATGTCAGCTCTCATCTTATGCATAGTTAAAGGGCTACTTGAATCATTATCACCAGACATTTGAGAAAGTCCTTTCTCAAGGTCAAGCTGAGAACCTTTCCCCACACTCATTTTCAGCTCCAAGCACTACAATAATGGGATGATCATGTATCAGACATCTTATTCACAGCAATATGCTCTAAACCAAATTGAACACAAATGGGAGGTGTGTAGAAGTACATGGGTAAATTGCAGACAACAGTGCGGTATAACTTTATCCAGGAGTAGCAATATCAACCTATTTAGTCATATTCTACCCCAGACTCCCTATTGACACTACCAAGGTGAGAGTTTTCCAACCATCTAGTCCTGATCACTCCAACACAAACCATTTAATAAGAAAAATACAGAATTACAGATCACAAAGTCTGCGAATTATTGCCAATGTGTCCAAGACAACTCCAGGGTATTGCATCCATGTACTAAGAAAAATACAGAATTACAGATCGCAAAGTATCTGCTTGCGTAAATATATGTGAAATTATAATTATCACCAACGTGTGCTAGCCACCTCCAGGGTATTACATCCATAAGAATTTAGTCGCAAGTAGTACTGCACAATCTAATCTATCTTAATTAGGGATGGCAATCGGACAAACATGTCTACTAGGAAATTTAATCCAAATTATCACTAGGAAAAAACCAGATTTGAACCGAGCTAAAAAAACAAAAACATCTAACCGCTGCTCCCTCAAAACAAAATTCAAAATTTGGACTGAAAGGGCTTAGCATAATGACTAGAACTTTGAGTAACACTCACACATGCCCTAAATCCTAGACGTTTCTCCACGACGCGGCATAACACAACCTGACCGGACAAATCGCCGCGCAACTCCGACCAATCCCAGGTAAGGGCCTCGGATGCAAAAATAACACCCCCGGAGAGCGCGCGAGACAGAAACAACAGAGCACTCGATCGATGAGACGAAGCACGCAGCGGCAGTTGCAGCACCAAATTGCCAAAACAAAAGCAGCGGGAGGGTCAGATCTGGGAAGCGTACCGGCAAATCAAAGCTCCAGAAGCGCTTGCGGTCTCAGATCCCCAGGAACCCGACGGTTCGGGCGGGAGATTTCGCCGTGGGAACAGGCGGAGGCGGCGCCGGGAGAGTGCCGTTGGGGAGGAAGTGGAAGCCAAAAAGCGACCCAAGCATTCCAACCAACGGTTATATTTCTGGCCCTTTTATACGTCAGAATCGACGAAGCTCTCGCGGGCCGCGTGGCATTGCGGCCCAATAACTGGCCGAAACGGGCCGGCCAGTTCCAACCCACGGCCCCCAAGTCGACGCGAGTCGTCTGGCTCGCGGTGGAGCAAAAGCGACGCAGGCACGCAGCGCAGCGAAATGGCCGCGCCGCCCGCGTGCGACTCCGAGCTGGAGCTCGCGCGGTCGCGGTGCCGCGAGCTGCACGACCGCCTCGCCGCGTCGCCCGCCCTACCGCGCCACCCTGCGCTGCGCTCCCTCCTCCGCCTCGTCGCCGCGGAGCTACGCTTCCTCACCTCGAGCCACCCCGACCCCGCCCGGCCGCTCTCCTCCAACCTGCCCCACCTCGCCGCACTCCACCTGCTCCTCGCCCACCCCGCCCTGCGGTCTCCCTCCCGCCTCGCGCCGCTTCCGGGCGTCGACTTCGCCTGCGCCTTCCGGTCCCGCCCCGTGTGGGCGCTCCTCTCCGCGCGCAACCCCTCCAGGCTCGCCTGGGCCCCGCGACACGGCGACCAAGGTCTTCGAGCCCGCGTTGCGGCGGTTATGGATGCCGCGCGCGGTGCGCCGCCCGCTACGCGACCCGAGATGCTGCTTCTCGTCTTCGCCCGCGGCGTCGGCGCGGAGCCCGCGCGGGGGCTCGCGGAGGAGTTTGGGGCCGTGGAGATCGACTTGCTAGTGGAGTTCGTTGGCGATTCCGTGGAGGAGGGGGACGGGTGGGTGAGCGTCAGCTTCAACCCAAGTGAGGTGATGAAGAGCTTTAGGGCATTTGAGATTGGCGTCGTGGAGAGCGGTGCCGAGGTGTTTTTGCCGCCACCTGTCCGGGAGGTGGTGGTGATGGAAAGGAGCGGGGAGGTGTTGGAGGGTGGGTTTGGTGCTTTCGTGGGGAAGACGAGGATGGACTCGACGGAGCTGATGAATTTGGACACGACGGCGCTGGTTGCGTTAGTGTCAGGGATCAGCAACGGCGGGGTAGGCAGGCTGATGGGTGCGCCGGAGGCGGAGATTAGGGCAAGGTTCAGGTGCAATTACAAGTTCGTCATGGATCAGGTTATCTGAAAATGTTTGCATTTTGATTTATCAGTGTGTGTTGATAAGGAGTTCTAGACTTCTTAGATGCATTTTAGTGCTTCAGATAGGAGATTTGTGGTTCTGAAGCTTTCCATCTTGCTTGATCAACCTGAACTGTAAGTTATCAACAAAATATGAAGTTCATAGAACTAACTTGTTGATTCGGATTTCCTAAGAAAGGTTCCCTTCAGCAGAGGCAATACCATAATCTACAACATATGTTTTTACAGTCCACAATTTGATGGTCAGAAGAATAGAAATGTCCAGTAGAATGCTTACAAGAGAATCCCATGATGTATATATTGTAGTAACTTAACACGACATGTTCATGCTCACCTGCAGGCACGGTCTGAACTCCAGTCCCCAATACTAGTTGAGTTGGGTAAAGCAGTGGATGGAAAGAAATGTATCGTATGTGAAACTGTTAGCTCCGAGTTTAAAGAAATTGTTTCAATGTGTGGTGGTCCCGAAGAGAAAAGCAGAGCAAGTCAGTTACTGGAGCAACTTATGTAAGCTTTCTTAGATAACTTTGTTTCCTTGAGTTATGTAAGCTTTAATGTTTCCTTTAAGCTTTCATAGATAACTAGATAGCTTTGTTTCATAGTTCGTATGAGCCTTGCTTTGTCTAGTAACTAGTTTGGAATTTTGAACATGGCTGTATTATTTTGATGCTTAATACAGATTTATAGTTCTATGTCAATGCCTGCTCATAACTTATATGGCTTGTGCAGTTTATGCAGCAGATTCACTCGGTTGTTCCTTTTTATTACTAAATGAGAAACTTATAGGAACTAGGAAGTAATTGTCATCCAGACATTTCACAAGTGTGACAGAATTCACACCATTTTATTTTTTGTGGGACGTATATTTGTCTATGGAATAAAGAAGTATTCTTATGCCATTCACACAAAAGGTTTTGTCTGGATAACTGATTATAAACTCCCAGGTCCCAACTTCATGACTAGGTCGTTTTTCGTCTTTCTAGTATGTTACACTTCTATAGTGATGCTGAAGGGAAAGAGTTTCTTTCTCTTTAAGAGGAACCTATTGCAATTGATTGCTGTAATTTTCTTGAGATTGATAAAACCGCTGCTTGAAATGTTTTCTTGGTTGACGGTTCTGCTCTTCTTTTTCTATGTTCATGTGGATTTCTATATGTAAGGTAGAGAATAATATAGTGGGCAACTGGGCAGACCATATATTGTTCGAGAATTTCATTGTTCATTTAATCATTGTCATGAATGATACTTATATGCACTGAGGTGCTACAAGAAAGTAGGGAAGGGTTCAATGCTTTCACCCTTTTATCTTATTTATCATATTTACTCTCTTGACTGCCTAACCGTACTACTGTACCACCCATATAGTAACACACTAGGATAGCGAAGTTCAGTATAACACCATGTAGACAAACGAACCAAGCAATGTCTATTTGCTTCTACTGCATTTGCTAAGTTGGTGGTTCAATCTTTTATTCTAGTAACTTTGTTTGGGATTCATCTCATGCTGTTGACCTGTTGCTTTGCCAGCTTTATCTTCATGCGCATAAATATGCAGTCACCAATTCAGCTTTATTTTCTGCTTATACAATACATGCCACATTCCACATATTCTATAAATACACTAAACCAGGAAGTGGTGTGTGTCTGAGTTTACTATTCGTCATAGAGGGTAATTTGATGTCAGTGATTGGACTTCAATTCTCTTTATCAGTGGTCTGTTACAGCATACTTACAACTGCATTTGGACCTGCAGAATTGTCCAAGACAGTCCTTCGGCCCGTATGATGGATCTTCCAACGACAAGGAAGCTTGCAATGAAAAACAAAGTTGTTTTTGGTACAGGTGACCATTGGCGTGCTCCCACTTTGACTGCTAACATGGGGTTTGTAAGAGCTGTTTCACAGGCTGGTATGCCTCTGTTGACCATTGAGCACAGACCTCGCGCACTGATCGGCTTGTGATAGGCTTATAGCCCACTATTTACACATAGCAAACTTAATGTTAAGAATCTTGCAGTTGTACTAATTTACGACTTTGTTGTTCCTGGAACTGTGTTCTTGTAACATCCTAGAGTAGGTGCCGCGGTTAAACACATGGACGGGATGTTTGTATAGAAATGGGTAGCTCGCCCTGTTGCACAAGAGTTGATGTGGTGAAACGCTGGTTTACTTTGTTCGTTCTATCCCTGTGACGTAAAACCAATAAAAGAAACAAGTTTCAAGCCTGCAACATAACAATATGTGCCAGAAAAAGGGTGCTGCACACACACTACATCTTTTGTATTCTGGTATATGTTGTCTTGACAGAAGTGACCTGCTCTGGAACGGATTGTACAAACTACAATCTGGACTAGAGCCAGGCAGACTCGACGTGTCCGAAGAGCCACGGCCAGCTTACGGGTAATTCATATGAGGTATTTTTATTCATAGCCACTTTACAATCACCCTATGTCATGAACAAAGCACCAAAACAAATTTCAAACTTGCTTCAGAATTTTTCTCTTGCTTTGCTCGTATGCTGTCACCGATGTACACAACATGAGCAAAACATCATCTGCCCTCTTCCTGTAGCACAACATCAGCAAAACATCTTATGCCCTCGCCCTGTAGCTGTAGAGCTATTGTTAGTTTGTTGCTTCGTTAGATGTCACAACATAATAATGATTTGGACATAACTTAAAAGAAAGGAGGCAAACAACACACTAGTCTAACTGGTGCCGCTTTCACCATCTACATTCTCTCATACTGATGAACATAGATTTATTTCCACGCCAAAAGCAAGACCAATTAAATAACAGTAGAATTTTATTGTTCTTTCCAATCCAAAACATTAGCTATCAGCCATTAACTTTTACATAAACAACAAATAAATATTGACACGGTCGATCCTTTGAAGCTCAACAACAAAGGTAGAGCTCAAAACTTAGAATGCAAACTAATAATATTTTCCAGAGTGTATCAAGCTCCCAGATCCCAAGAAAAGCCCGAATATTGTAGCGCTGCCAACAGTGGTTTGCCCAATGTATCTGATCTTCAGCAACCCCGGAACCTGTGAGACAAAATCGCAGTTTTTGCCTGCTGATTAGAGACAAGCTAAATGCAAGGGAATATTAAGCGATGAATTTCATACAGCAAATTTACCTCTCAGACAAATTAATGTTCTCTTTTATCAAATCTACCTGTTCCAGGATTATGACGTAATCTGAGCTCAGTGCTTTTTATGTGTTGAACAACATGCAGTGATTATTGACCAAGACAATCAATACATATTGACAAAGCACGTCCAAACCAGGAACTAAAGCCGAAATCCAAATATTATAATATGTAACGCATTTTCACAGGGGCATTAAGCAACCCATAACACTAAACAGTCAAAAGCAACATAGGAAAAATCTATATTTTTTCTCACCCCTGGCCTTAAGTCTTACCAATCACCACCAAATGCACCAATTAATGCCTAGCACATCGAACCGGCATTTGCCCTTCAAAGCACAGCACTTGGGCAAACGAACTTCAGCTGTTCAGCATCCACTCACCCAACGCAGACGTATCGTCTAATTCCACCTCCAGAAACTCCTGCCTAGACAAGAATTTCTAACAAACGCATAACAGCATGAGCACTCATAACACCAGCGCAGCTCGAGCCTACTAGAAAAAGTCCAAGATTAGCAGCTAACCGGAGTAATGGCAAACGATATCTTGAGCGCGAAATCAAGCCAGAAACTTCACTCCATTCGACTTTTAGGTAGAGCGGTTAAGCGTTGGTGTGCTCGTAAATGGCCGTGCGTCAGATATCCAAACTTCAATCAACTTTGGAGTAGGTTTAACTTGCAAATCATCGTATGTACTTACACGTTTAACTTCAATCAATCACATATTCTGTTAGTCCTATACGTTTTTCTGTACGTATGTACTTACAACCATCGTATTGCACGGTACGCCCTATTCTGTCTGGCACTAATCAGCAATGAATTAACGACCTTGCTGCAGTATTGGGATCATTTGTTGCCAAACTCTCTCTCATGATCATATGAAAACAAATTGACGCGTATATATGCAAATCTAGGCACGCATATTATTCCTCTCTAACGGTAACGTATCAACTACACAAAGATGTACACGGATGGGGCGGCACCAATGCAATGCAAATACCACAAGGCACTCGGCCAAAAGAATCTATCCAAGAACCCTCCCGGGACAACTCGATCAGAGGGATCAAGAAACAAAGCGATCACAGCTTCAAGCTGAACTTGCAGTTGCTGGCCTTGATCTTGATCTGGTTGTTGGCGTTGAGGCTGTCCACGACGAGGTCGCACCTCACCCGGGACGTGACCTTCCAAAGCTTGAGGCTGCCAAGCTCCACCCGCACCGGCACGTCGGCGCGGAACACCAGCGGCACGGCGCCCGTCCGCTGCGCGTCCTGCAGCGCCGACATCACCGCGCTGCCGAGCTGCGCCTGTCCGGCCATCACCACGCCCAGCACCGTCGTGTTGCGGTGCCCCTGGTAGAACGCCGGGAGCGCGCCCTGGGCCAGCCGGTACGACTCGTACCACACGCTCAGGCTGGACCCGCCCTCGTAGTAGATACCGATGCGGCCGTTCGGGTTCGTCGCCGTCACCGTCACGTCGAACCGCGCGCTCGCCGTCAGGGTTGGGTCCACCTGGAACGCCGACACGGACAGCCGGTCCACCGAATACCGGGGCGCCTTTGGGTCGAACACCAGGTAGAGCACGCCGAGCGCGGCCGCGGCGAGGACGGCGAGCAGGACGACGGTCAGCACGGTGCAGCAGATGCACCGGCAGCAGCACCCGCGGCGCCGCTTCGGCGGCGGAAGCGGCGCTGGCGGCGCGACGCGGCGAGGCGGGGGCGGCAGGTGCTGCCGCCGGCCGTCCGCGAGCGCCGGGTCGCCCTTATCCGACCTGAACGAGTTCCCCGGCACCAGCGGCACCGACGGCCTCTGCCCGGTTTCCAAATCCACCGGGTGAATCCTCTGGTGATCCGCCATGGCCAACTGGTCTGCACCTACGGACAAGTACCGCTTCTTTGCAACACAAGCAAAGCAAGAGCGTGCTTGTTTGTGTGTCTCTCTTGTTGCAAAGACTTGTGCGGCTCTCTATATAGAGTTGCAGACTACGGTGATACTACAGGACGAAGGAGAGGAGGCGGAAAGGTGGTTGACTTGCGGGGAGGCTGGGAGGCGAGCAGTGTTCGCACGTATGACAATGTAACTATTTTTTTTAAATTTAGTTTTTAAATATTTATTTTTATAAATCTAATCTTTTCACTTAGCTCGACAGCTATAACCCTATTGAGTCATCATAACTCAATAACACTTACCAAGCAACCGTAGCTCAACACGAGAAGTTGTCGAGCAGCTATAGCTCGGTAGCAAATTAATAAGAATAATTAGCACTAATTAAATACAATTAACACTAATTAAAACACAACATGTCGGCTGTTTTGGTATGTCCTCCTGCTAAGGTATGGGAGCAACCTGTCAAATTTCACGAGGAAGCTAGATTTTGTAAAAATAAATATCCAAAAGCTAAATTTAAGGGGAAAAAAGCTACAGTGCCAATATATGTGAGCGGCTCTGGAGTCGAAGGGTGAGGGATGTTGTATGTGTGCACGTGTTGGGGAGAGGAGCCGAGGGGGAGGCGGGTAGGGATGAAACGGATCAGATATGATCGAATAGTCTCAAATATGAATACAAATCTAATTTTTAAATGAATACGAATACGAATTCGAATATTCTCGAATACAAATACGAATCGAATGTTGTAACGAATACAAATTTGAATCGAATATGTACTTAGGGGGTGATCGTTTTAGCGATAGCTTTTGTTGAAATTTCATCAGAGTGGCTTTTTCTATCAGAATGAGTTAGTGGATAGTGTAATGAATAGTGAAAAAAAAGCTGAAACTTTTAAAAGCCAGAACGATCATTGCCTTAATTCGGTCAAATATTTTCCTACAACTTCTGTAAGAAATTCGGTAGAACAAATTTATGTAACTGACCGCTGGGCTGACCGGCTGGCATAGGAAACGAATCAAATATGAATACAAATATAAATATTATCAAATACGAATATAAATATTTTTAAATATAATTTTGTTTATAATATTTATATTTCCTTAAATATAAATATCAGATAAAATAAATTATTTGTTACCGTTTTTTACCCTAGAGACGGGGGGCGTGAAGTCTCCACCGGCCCCCAACGGCACGGCCTGCCATAGCGCGTCGCGTGTGCGTGCCGGGGTTGCGCTTTTCGCTTGTTCCCGTGCGTTTTTCGGTGCGGTCGCTCGGGGTTCGGAGAGCGCCGCGCGGCGCGGCAGCGTGCCGACGTGTCGTCCCCGGTTGGTGGGACGGGATGGCGCGTGGAAGGAAGCGAAGCGACGGGTGAACCGCGTGCGCGCGCCTGCGTCAGCGCGGTTTTTTTTTTTCTTTTTCAAAACGAGGTGGACGGCTCGTGCTCGACGCACATGGGGCGCACGAAGCACACACGGAAACGGGCCATCAGGTGGTGACGGACGGATGCAGGTGGTGTCGGAGGCCAACGTTTTGCGCGGATGCACGTGGTCTTTGTTGGGACCGCAGATCTGCAGTGCAGCCAGCGCTCCACGCGGCGAGCCGACCTGCTTCCGCGATGCACTGGTGGCCTCTCCGCTCCGGCTCCGCGTTAACGCCGTAGAACCGGAAGGCCACGCCGCAGCAGCCGTCGTGTGCAAGCAAGTGCGCAACCACTCGCTGGAAACGTAGAGATGTTACTATTTTGTTATGGAAGACATGTAGGCAACTTGGCATATGATATACAGTTGGCGGTTCCAAGACCAAATTTTAGGTACGGGGGAGTTGTCGGTGTGAACTAAGAGTATTATCCAATAGTAAAAGAAGTCATACATAAATTATATTTCAATCACACTTAATGATAGTATATGATACTAAATAGAATTAAGAACTACAATCCGCATGTGAACATATTAAAGAATGTGAAATCGAAGAAACTATCGACGGATGATGTCGGTGGCATGAGTTATTTGCGATTTTGTTTCGAAGAAATAGAGATCATATATAGTTGGACCACTATTGCTTGTAGCTTAAAGATGCATAGGCATCGATGCAGAGGTTATGATTGAGATCATCTTTATGTCTTGATAGACTCTATACTAACTTGCACCATCGTGATGTCCAAATATGTTTGTGCCGACTAGAATCAGACGAGGCCACTCGAGTAGCTTTTAACTACAACTCTTCATCGTTATCTTCTAAAACTCCGCTTTTTATCTCTGAGCAAGGTGTTGTTCCTGTCTCCGAGCAAGTTATTGTTCTAATTTCCAAATATGTCTCTATTTTCATTGATGACTTGACTCTGTTCCTTCATCGTTTCAGACTCTTATTCCTAAGCCTATTTAGTACCTGTTCTTTTCAGCTTTTAAAAGCTATTTTTTGGCTTTTGTACAGTAGTTAGCTTTTAAATGGAGAGCTTTTTTAAGGTGGGATCTACAAATTGATTGTAGTACACACTATAGTAACTTTATTTATATCAATCAAAACTGCACATTTATTTCTGTTATTTAGTAGTTTCTCTCACAAACAGCTTAGAAGCCATTAGCCGAAACAAAAAAGAACATGCCCTTATTCCCTATAAGCCTTATGGTACGAAGAATACACAATATAAGAAGATACATATATAATACACTAAGAGTGTTTTATAACTTCTCTTCTATATAGTGATTTCGTCGATTGTGCGTCTATGAATTTTTTCGCAAGGATTTTTTACATTAAATCTTTGTCTTGTGTTTCTCATTATTGTTCATTATTTTCATATCTCGATGTGCGTATTATAACAAATGGTATCAGAGTGCTTGCTTCGTAACAAGCGCTTACTTGAATATATACCTAAAACACACCGTGTCACAATTCCTTTGGCTCTCCTGGTCGCTGCTCTCTGAGCCAGTGCGCAATTTGGTCTGCCTCCTGCTTGGCGTCTCGCTCACGCCGTGCCTTCGCCCTGTAGCCCCTCCCTCACCCACTTGTCGTGCTCTAGGCCACCATGAACCCCTCTAACTAGCTTGCCGCTCCATTCGTTGCTCGCCGGCCATCGCCATCGACCCATCACAACTCGCTACCTTGTTCTAGGGTTAGGACTTAGGACATGGAGGAGGCATGAGGCGATCAAGGGAATGGGGATCTGGAGTTGAGTCACTCTGCTCGGTGCTCACTTAACTCAATCAGTGCGGGCCTAGCCCATGCTTCTACTTGGGCCAGCTAGGCCAGGCTTAAGTCAACAAAGCAACAAACAAGTCCACGGGATGAAAACAAACCCACGAACGAAGAAAAATGTGGCGTCTCATTTGTCTTCTACCTCGGTTCGGTACGGTAGTCTCCTACCCTTGCCAGTGGCCATAGGTGCTAGGGTCTAGGAGGCCGCAGGGGGTAGGGAGGGGGTTTCGGTCAAAGGGGGAGCCGGGGTGTCCGCCCAACCTCGTCACATGGGACGGTCCGCCCCTAGTCATACTATAACAAACTGGAAGGTAGGAGGTAACAAAGATGTTCTTTCTTATAAGCAGATGCCTTTTTGCTGTGAGCACGTTTTCCTTATCGCACATCATGACGTCATGGGCTTCCATTGATGCAATGTAAATTTTTTTGAAGGAAAATAGATGCAATGCAATTGAGGTTCTGTTCAAAAGTATTATGGGTTTTTGTCTTTTGACTGATTATGAGATAGATTGAGGTAGTAAGGGATTTTTGTGTTGAGAAGTTATTCCGCTCAAAACGGTCCCTGTAGTGACTAATACAAATAGCTTATAAAAATTATTTTAAAAAATCACTCCATTTAAAAATCAGTTTTTAAAAGCTAAAAACAGAAACTATCTGGAACAGAGACTGAACCAGTCGTGTCGAGGTACTTGTTTAAGAAAGGCACATCGCATACCTAACGGTGGTTGAGTGAAATGCACTAGACATCGATGATGGTGACGAGTAAACAAAAAGAGGAGCAGGCAAGAGAGATGTGCGCGAGTAGTCAAATGTGTCCGCCCGAAGCTTCTCACCCGCGCCCAAATCGAACCAACATTCCATCAAGCCGTGCGCGAGTTTTTTCCCCGAGGACGAGGAGATGAATAGTTCCAACGGCGTACGGCACGTTTGATTTTTATCGTTCGGTCGTACCAGTACACCACACGTAACTTGTTTACCTCTCAACTTTTATACTCTCTTTCACGGCACGAAGCTTTGTTTTCTACGAGCCAGACGCATCCAAATTTTTTTTCACATGAGAGACGGCACTGTATCGCCGCCTGCCGGCTCCTCTTGCAGAGCAGGCGAGATACACTTAGGCCCCGCTCGTTTTAGATTCAGCTTTTAACTTCAGTTTTTTTTTACTATGCAGTAATTTGTTTTTTTCTGAATTTTTTTAGATTTTTTAAGTTTTTTGTATTTTTCTTTTTTTCCTGTGTTCCTTTGCATTGTCCGTGACGGGTTAACATATTTTTTCTATTTTTACATTTTTTTAAATTTAATTATGCCTAAAATGCTAAATTAATTACAGTAAAAAAGTCAGCTACAGTAAAATTTCAACAAAAAATCAGAAGCCATCGTTAAAACGATCACCCTCTTAGTAAAAACCTACACAGTTTTTTCTATTAACGCATAGGCCTGCAATCCTTCTGGAATGTTTTGTTATGAACTCGCAAAACTGATTTGAAGTGAGCGACATCATATGTATAATTCAGCCTTGCCAATTGGACTGTCGTCCCCTGTATCAATGTGACAACTGAACTGGTATCGTCTTGCTCCGTGGAAGGGTAGCATTTGATGTTTTGACTAATGCCAAGATGATGAGCCTGAACTGGTTGAGATGCCGGTGGCAACTGCGAACAACTGTGACAGAGACGGCGTTGAATAAAGAAGGTGAGCAGGGAATAAAAAGCAAAAGTGCGACAAGGATGTCAACGATCTCAGTGCAATGGATTCTTTGCTTTCTGTTGCGACCACGGAGAGATTTTCAGTGGAGCCCCAACGGATTAATTAATCGACTACGGTAAGCCAACATGAGTTAAAAGAACCTGATACGCATGACCCCACTTGTTTCAACTTTTTTTTCGGTTTCAACTTTTTTATCACTATTCAGTAAATCATCTTTTTCTAAAAATTTTTTAGATTTTTTGGGCTTTTTTGTATTTTTTCCCGTGTTCCTTTGTATTGTCCGTGATGCGTTAACATATTTTTTTTCTATTTTTACATTTTTTAAATTTAATTATACCCAAAAAGCTAAATCAGTTACAGTAAAAAAAGTCAGTTACAGTGAAATTTTAGTCAAAAGCCAGAGACCATCGCTAAAATGAACGCCCCCAATTTAATAAGTGTTAGCACGGTTTTAACTAAAATTTGCAAGGTACTTACATGGACACGACATTTTTTTAAAAGAAAAAATACTTACATGGACAGACTTGATACAGCCGGTGGCTGTGATAAGGCTCGTTGCACATCAGTTCATTTCCACTAGTAACGAATCGAAAGCCTACCACTACAATAGCCTGCTATAGTGGCAAAAGGGTGACCAGTGGGATCAGATGCAATAGTGATTCCAGCTACCATGGCTTATTTCAAACACAAAATTGCTTCGAAAAAATTTAGGAGTGAAATATGTCATTTCCCACCAAAATCTGAACTCCAAACAGAGCCTCAATCTACAGGCTACAAAGTCCAACCAGCCATATTTGACAATCCGAATTCCGAACCCAATAAAATACTCTATATATTACGCCCGGGCGATTCGCCCCCCCGGTGGGCATCCACATTAGCTTCTAGCTTCTTTGCAGAAGATCATCAAACTTTTTTGAAATCACATACATGTTTTCAATTTTCTACGAAGTCCCTTCTTTTGCAAGATAAAACTCCACGATTTTCTTGTTATTATGTATGGATCCTTGTTTTTTTACAAAAAACCCTTCACTTTTTGCAGACATACATGCGGATCCTTGATTTCTCATGAAAAGCCCCCATGAATTGTCGGCTTATTTACTTTGATTCACCTGATAGCTAACATGATGTGTCGCTGCGCTTCCGTTGCTAGGTAGACAAATCTCAGAACTGCATGGTCAGAAGAGCCGAGGTTAGCTCGGTTGGGAAATAGTAGGCATTGTCCGGTCTCTCGCTTGGATTCCCCAAGTGCTCACCCCCCCCCCTCTTTAAATGAATGACAGAGCAGCTGGCCTAATTTTTCCTTTAAAAAAATAGGCACGGTCAGTTACAGAAATCAAGTTCAGCGGTTCACAGGCCGGATCATAAACGTAGGCTAGGCCTAAAGGAAACCCAAGTACATTACGTGAACTGACCTCCGCGTTGCAGCCGTCCAAGCGAAACCAATGTCCAGTGCCTCACGGCCCGTCAACGATGGTCCATACTCCATAGGATAACGAGATTGGATGAAACTAGCCATATAGGCGTGGCGCCACGCCACATCAGTCATCGTGTGGACCAAAGTAAAAAAGGCAAAAATTCACAGCAAAAGGAAAGCGTAGGAGCTTTTTCGTAAAAAATCGAGAGTATTTTCGCAATAAAAAAAAGAGCGGAAGAGCTTTTTCGCAAAAAATCAGGAACCTTTGCGGAAGAAATAAGGGTATGTACGTAATTATAAGAAGCCGCGGGTCGTTACCCAACAAAAAAAGTGTGCAGGGGCTTTTTCGTAAAAATTCAGGGACCTTTTTGCGAGAACCAGAGACCTATATATAATTACCAAATCTTTGTGGGCTGTTTTGCAGGCGCTAATGCGTGGACACTCTCGGGGGATAGAGAGTCCCCCGCTAATAATATGTGGTAGATTCCTGACCATCCCGGCCCATGGGACTGTACCAGTATCCCACTGCTTATGGGCCGAAGTTTTTAATAAATCAGAGCTGCAGGTGCATGATCCAGGCTTGTGATTTTTCAGATTCTGTAGATGCAGATCGGGGGTGGAGCTAGGTAAGGTGCCGTGTATATAGTGGCACATTCAAAAATTTGGAAAACTAGTAGGGAGAAGGAGCGCAGTGGCGCATGGCGAGCGACGGAGCTAGAGTGTGTGAACAGGCGGAATGAGCGAGCGGCGGCGTGCCACCGCCACTACTCCCAAGAGGTGAGGAGGGGGCGAGAAGCCGAAGGGGGCAGGGGATGGTGACCAGGCGATCAGTGTGGGTCGTGGATGATGGCACGATGAGGGGGCAGGGGGCGATGCTCGGAGACCGGGGTGGGCCATGGGTGGCTACGCGGCGGTGCCAGCGAGGACACCCATTAAAGACTTTCTAGCTCCGCCATTGCTGGAGATGGAATAATGATGAATGCTCGATGAACATATGCCAACATCACGGTCTAAACTGCTTAGCGCACTGCTACGCATATTCTGGACTTTTCATAGGAAGAAACACAATAAATTGTAGAAATATAATAATGAGCTTTTATTGATGTTAAAATGCCTGTCTCGTTAAAAACTTTATCAAGTAAAAATTTAACTCGAGAAAATATTAGTAAAGAAAAAAAAGTATAGCCTATAGCTCAGCATTAGAGGAGAACAAGCATAAAAGTATAATGTATACATTAATGCTCTAAGAATGGTCGGCGGTGTCGTTGGTGTCCTAACTGCCTTCGCTGCCATCTAGATATAGATTATTGAATGCATGTTCTAACTCCGTATCCATCACGTAGTGTTGAGCTCGTGCATCAGCTTATTCCCAGTACTTTACTGTGAGAAGTACTTCCACCGTCTCATTCGTGAGTCTTGTTCTTCTCTCCTCCAATATACTTCTAGAAAAACTGAAAGTAGACTCGGTAGAAATTATCGATACAGGAACGGTTAACACATCCTGTGCTAATTTGCATAGCACCAGATATGTTAACTTGTGCTTGCGTGCACTAGTCCAAAATGTTGAAGTTTTTTGTGTAGTGAGGCACAGGATCACTATCTAGAAAGACTGATAGTTCCCCACGGGCCTTAGTACGAACTGCTCCACGTCCACCACTTGATCTTCTAGAAAGAGCTTGATTTTTTGGAGGGTCTCCAGGAGGAAAAGTTGGTGCCCCATATGTTTGTCTTCTTACCTGTAGTGGATGCTGGTGTATGTCATTGTAGGTGAGCTCCTTGCAACTTATACTCGTACTTCTGGTAAGCTTTAGACAATTGTGAACGAACAACTGTAAAATAGTTAAAATAATATATCCTATAGAATCACCTATAATTGAAACAATATTAATGAATTTTTCAATTTTAGCTATTGGATTTAAAATAAATACAAATACGTATAAGTACATAATCTTATTCTAATATTTTAAATATTTAGTTTTCATCGTGTACACAGCCTCATGTAACACTATGTCATTTTTGAAATTTTTTTAAGTGAATGGTAATTGCAAGAACATGATGGATAATTACTGGAGATGTTGGATCACTTCAGACAAAGCAACAGTGAATTCGTAAAAGAGTTCAAGAAACGCTAGTAATTTCTCAACAATATACCAGTGTTGCTCAATCAGCAGTCTGTTGGCAGTATGACTGTAATAATGCGTGTGGATGAAAATAGAAAATATGGGCTTATAGTGTAAAAGATTTTGTTACATGAGATAAGTTGAGTTCCACCTTATCAGTATATCCACATCAAACTTTTGTGGATGTACACTCATTGCAATACAGTAGGTCTTATAGGCTGCAATACGTTAGTTAAAATTATTTACAAAAGAAATTGCATCATAGAAAAGCTTGAAGATATGGATCCAACCTCTTCAAACCAGTTTGAACTATAAGATTAAAAACATGACAGGCGTATCGCTGATGTAACAAGAAGAATTCGGCGTAGGTACTAAATCAGGGAGTGAGAATATCCATTACACTAGAGTTTGCTGCAACATTTTCTAGGGCAATTGCAAAAAATTTGTTTGTAAGACCAAAATCTTCCACGACTTTGATAATACATTCTGTTGTATTCTGACTTTATGTGCTATGTCAATTAATTTAAATCCCATGATTTTCTTTTCCAATACCCAGTCATCACTTATATAATGAGCAACTATACTTGAAAGCATCTAGGCCTCTCTAATTAGGGTTTTGGTAATTAATGACGAATTATGAATATGGAACTAATGTGTGTGCTAAGATTGTATAGATAAAGTCTCATGTGTTCAAAGGTGAAGAGCAAGCTGCATGAAAAATTATCGTCAAGAATTCAAAGATGATATACACAAAATTTAGGATATCTTTTTTTATTTTATCGGTCTTAGAAGTTAAGGTGAAAGACCGGATTATAGGTTAGATGCCGTACTATTAAGAGGGATCAATGAAAGTAGCTTAATAGCATATTTTGGTGCACATTGGATCAATCTAGTAACATGCATGCTCTTGAAAATAAATTTGAAAACTCATTATGCTCTCTCAGGAAAAACGGTAGTATCGCACCCACCAACGGTATTGCCACAGTGATACCGGCATGTAAACAGCGGTATTACCGCAAGGCGGTAATACCGAACTATATGTGGTATGTAATTTCCAGAGAGCACCATTCCGAGGACTTAAACTCACAAGAAATCGGTAGTACAGGATTTTCAACGGTGGAACTACCGCAATGCAGTAGTACAGCAGGGTACTACGGTAATACTGATTTCCGGTATGTAATTTTCAGAGAGCACCACAGCGGTAATACCGCACTTACAACGGCGGTAATACCGCACTAAATTCCAACAGCTAGTTCTGTTTCTTCTGACATAGCCGTTACTGTGTGCTACAGTGAAGTGCAGTAATACCACACTTTGTACAGTGGTAATTCTGATTTACCTGAATTTTTCAGAATAATTTTTAGCAATTGCTAGTTTTGGTTGGTGAGGATATAAATACCCCTCCACTTGCACTTGGGCAGGTTGCTGAAGTTGCATTGAACACATTTGAGCCCTTGAACATTCATTCCAGTCTCTTTTTCTCTCGTGAGCACATTTTTGAGTAGTGGAGAGATTTGTCAAGTGCATTCAATTCTAATTGATCCATTGTGTACTTGAGCGTCGTCAAGTGAAATTGGTGATCTATTCTCTTGGTGCTTGCCGGCACCTAGACGGTGAGGAGTTTGATTGCCGGTGACTTCTTCAAGGAAGATTGTGAAGAAGTCCGTGCCGACTTATGAGTGGTTCGGAGCTTACCATCTCCGGAAAGGAGGAAGAGTTACCACTAGTGATCGAGGAGTTTGGCTTAATTCATAGAGCCGGTCCAAGAGTGCTTGAGCTTTCTTCAACGTGGATTAGTGAAGACCGGCAAGTCTTCGATACCACGAGAAAATATCGTTTGTCATTGTGATCTTTTTATTATCTCTTAGCATTTATATATTGCTTGTGATTGCTGGTGCTTATAGTTTATTAAATTGTTTGGGCAAAATTGTTATAATTGAGTAGGGTAAATTCCTCTAGTATTTTTGTCAAGTGTTGAAATTGAAATTACCTGTTTATTTAGGTAAGAATTTTAAAACCTCCTATTCACTCCTCTCTAGTCAATTATCCTTGATCCTACCCTACAATACTAAGATAATCTTCTTTAGCACGACAACTTCATATGTCTAAGGTTAAGGCCATCGAAAATAGATTGATTTCTAGCGGATGAGAGCCAACTTGATTTCTTTTACCTCTGCTTTAACAATATAATAGATAGATAGATTTATAGAGCTCTCTTTTCTTCACAAAAAGTGAACAGTTAACAACTCATAACATATACACGTTCTGACTCACAACACTTTTAAGGAACTGTCATTGGCGAGTCCAGTCCAATCAATTCCTCCTATGCAAACAGATGGATCAAATACAAAACAGTGTAAATAATAAATTGAACACATAGTGATGAGAGAGGAACTTCTTTATTTATTCCTTTCTCTGTTCACATACAACTTTATAATGATTGAAACTCCTATTTATAGACTAAGTAGAGTGTACCCACTATAAGCCAGGCTTGCATGTTTAGGCCTCGGTTTTCCAACACTCCCCATTGGGTACTCATTCGACACGTTCATACCTTATTAAAACTTCATAAAAATTCAGTGGAAAAAATTTAGAGAAAGAGTACATAATATATGTTATATTGTGTTGCATAAATTACCTCATTAAAAACCTGACCAAAAAATTTCAGAAAAACTCGTCAAGGAAAAAAGAGTACAATCCACCTAATTTCATTTAATATATATGATTTATTCTCTGGATACTCGATATTCGTGACAAGTTTAATAGTGAGTTCAAGAAGAATCTCCTCCTAAATTCTGCACTTTTCTAAGTCTTATCGTTCCAATTTCACGTACACATATTTCAAAATTAGATACTGAAAGTGACTTAGTGAATAAATCTGTAAGATTTTTACACAACTTAGTATACAGTACATTAATTTCATCAAACTTTTACAATTCATGAGTATAGAAGAATTTAGAGTTGATATGCTTTATGATATAACTCTTCACGTAACCTATTTGTACATGTGCGACACAATCTATATTATCTTCATAGATAATTGTGAGAGCTTGCACGATATTCAGTTCATATGACTGCTGGATGTGGTGAATCATCCATCGAAGCCAAACACATTCTCGTGTGTTTTTATACAATGCTATGATTTCCGAGTGATTTGTCAAAGTTGATACAAAAATTTACTTAAACGATTTCCATGAAATGACATTTTCACCACACAAGATTACATAGCATGTTTACGATCTGACAGTATGCGGGCCTGACAAGTACACAGTATCTGCATAGCCAATTATATTTAGATATTGGTTCTTTCTGTAAAACAGTCCCAGGTCTTTCCTTTCTTAGAGGTATCGAAAGATATCCTTTATTTTCTATCAATGCTTTTTGGTAGGTTTTGCAGTATACCTTGCTAATATGTTTATAACAAATGTGATGTCCGGTCTAATGCAGTTTGCTAAATACATAAGTGCTCCTATTGCACTTAAGTATAAAAATTCCTGTCCGAGGATTTCCTCTCCCTCTTCTCTAGGTCTGTACGGATTCTTGTCTTGCTACAAATATCTCCCAACCATTGGTACTTTTGAAGGGTATATTTTTTCAAAATCAAACCATTATAACACCTTCTGAGTGTTAGAAAGGTTTGGCTTTGAAATAGCATACCCATCAAAAATAACAATGGTCGGAAGATCTTTGCAACAAAACAAAAATCCGTACAGGCCTAGAGAAGAGGGAGAGGAAGTCACAGGACTAGAATTCCTATACTTCAGTGCAGTAGGAGCACTTATATATTTAGCAAACTGCACTAGATCGAATATAGCATTTGCCGTAAATCTATTAGTAAGGTATAGTACAGATCCTATCAAAAGGCATTGGTAGGGAATAAATGATATCTTTTGATACCTCCAAGAAATCAAAGACCTTCGACTGTTCTAAAGAAAGAACCAAGATCTGAATATGACTGGCTATGCAGATGTTGGGTACTTGTCAGACCTGTATATCGCCAGATCACAAACAAGCTATATATTCCCATATGGTGGAACTGCAATTTCATAAAAATCATCTAAGTAAAGTCTTATATCGACTTCAATGAACCTCTCAGAAATCATAACATTGTATGAAGCCGCACGATAATGTGCTTGGCTTTGACGAATGATTCACCATATCCGGCAGTCATGTGAATTAAACATCATGCAATCTCCCACAATTATTTACAAAGATAATGTAGCTTGTGTTACATAAGTATAAACTAGTTACGTGAAGAGTCACCTCGCGAAGCATATCATACTCAAGTTTTTCTATGCTCATGAATTGCAAAAGATAGACGAAATTAAGGTACTACATACTAAGTAATGTGAAAATCTTGCAGATTTATTTACTAAGTCACTTACAACATCTAACTTTGAAAGATATGTACATAGAATTGAAATGATGAGATTTAGAGAAGTGCATAATTTAGGGGTAGATTCTTCTTGAGCTCACTATTAAAAGTTAATCATGAAGATCAAGTACCGAAGGAATAAATTCTATAGATAAAATAAAATTTATTGATTGTACTTTTTTTCTCGACCAGTTTTTCTGAAGTTTCTCAGCCAAAGTTTTTAATAAGGTAATTCGTACAACACAACATAACATGTATCATGTACTCTTTCTTCAAAATTTTACTATTAGGTTTTTATAGAGTTTTGATGAGATATAAATGTATCAGACAAGTGCCTAAGAAAGAATAATGGAAAACCTAGACCT
Source organism: Melocanna baccifera (assembly GCA_036346265.1). NCBI lineage: Eukaryota > Viridiplantae > Streptophyta > Magnoliopsida > Poales > Poaceae > Melocanna > Melocanna baccifera. Next base: position 3,426,149 of record CM070704.1, read on the forward strand.
GGACCTGTAAGCCTGACATATTGATAAGCACCTTTTACTTAGTCTATAAATAGATATCCTACTTATTATAACATACACAAGAAAACAGAGAAAATAATAAAGAAATGAGTTCCACTCTCATATCTTTGTATTCAATTTATTATTTATAATATTTTATATTTGATCCATTTATTTTATATAGGAGAGAAATCATTCGAATTGGACTCACCAGCGAAGATTTCTCAACAGTTTATTGTGCTACTCTACCAAGTACCATCAAGAGTAGCACTGATTGACACATTAACCGCTCCATGCATACTCAGGAGCAGTTACAGACTACACGATCCACACGCGGGCACAGCATGGCAACAACAGAGCCAGGGCAGATGACTCAAACATGTTGTGAGCAATCTCGCCTGTGCCCTCGCCCGCCGGCCGACGGATGGTTCAGGCATCGGACCAGGTGACGGGGACCTCGCCGACGTTGGTGTCGAGCCCGAGCGCCTTCCACACGGCGGCCGACGTGTCCACGATGTCGTTGCGGCAGCCGTGCCTCGAGTCGCACTCGTCCACGACCTTGGCCTCCACGGTGCGCCCGTTGTGCACGCTCGTGATGCGGATCATCTTGTGGCACCGTTTCCCGCCGGCGTACCACCCCGTGGACAGCGCCACCAGCATCTCGTGGTTGCTGTGGTAGTGGCCGTCGCACTCCGACGGACCGCCGCCGTCCTGTCCCTTCTCGAAGCCGTTCACCGTCATTGTCGCGCGGGTGCCGTGGGCCGACACGGCCGGCGACGAGCAGTGGGGTTCCTTGTGGCGCATGCCCGGCAGGGAGTCCTCGCCGGAGCCGCACGGGTTCGGCTTGGCGTGGCGCCGGGCCACGGCGCACGACACCTGCAGTAAAACAAGCATGGCCAAGACCGCAAGCTTGGTGTTCGCCATTGTTTAGCTCTTGCTTGCTTATTAGCTAGCCTTGCACTTGACTTGCCGTGTGCGCTTCAGGCGTTTGGTTCGGTGAGTTTATATTGGCGCGTGCTGTAGGCAGACATCGCCGCCTTTGTGTGATTATTGTTTTAAGAACTGCGATACCAATTCCTTTCATTAGATACGTACGATACTCTTTCGGTATGCTCGATACGGGACTAATGGAGACAATTGCACTGTAAAATGATGTTTTTGGATTTGATGGTGTCGCAAATGTGTTACAGCGATAATAACCGAGTGAAGAACAACTGAACAGATCTTTGGTGACAAACATCAGTTGGTATTTACTTTTACTCCGAGGCAAAAAAAAAAAAGTTTAATCTAATTGATCGTGTAATAGGCTGACCACGAGTCAAGTGTATTTTGTAGGGGTATCCAATGTAAAGTACTGTGTGTAATCAGACAAGCCATCCCAAGTTTGGGCATCAAATCATCATGAAATCTTTTATAGAATTTTGGACGTTTATAGCATTGTATACCCTAAAAGTTCTAAATGTAGCTTTTTACGCACAAAAATTCCATTTCTAACCCCCTTAACGACTGCATGACTCCAGGGAGGCGACACGTGTCCAGTCATGCTGTCCCAGACCGCACAACCGCACTGTACCCATGACTGCACTGTAGCAAGTGAGTCATGCGATCGGGGACCGCACGACTGCACTGTAGCGGTACTGTAGACGGCTATTTTCTTTTGTTGGTATGTATATTTGTTTTGGGTATAAATAGAAATTTTATATGTGTTTATAGAGTTATATTTAAAATATAATTATTTTTGAATATACAAAATGATGTTTAAAAAAACATGATTTTTATGTAGAGTCTTGTTTACTCTTTTGTAATTACAAAAAATTAAGAATTTTTTTGGTAATGTATTTATGTGTACAATACGAATGAAATTTGTGATATGAAAATTGAGGTGCAAAATTTTCTAAAAGTATTTTCGAAAACTCATTACACAATGTAGATTATGTATGTAGAAAATATATTACTGTCAATATAACATATTTTATATCGTTGAGAATATACGAAAGTCACAAACGAACCAGCTTACTCTTTATCTGCCCGTTTATTTTGAAAAAAAATCCTAAAAACATATTTCCTACATACATTATCTACATTGTGTAACGAGTTTTCGAAAATACTTTCAGAAAATTTTGCACCGCAATTTTCATATCACAAATTTCGTTCGTACTGTACACATCAATACATTACCAAAGAAAATTCTTAATTTTTGTAATTACAAAAGAGTAAACAAGACTCTACATAAAAAATCATATTTTTAAACATCATTTTGTATATCCAAAAATAATTATATTTTAAATATAACTCTATAAACCATATAAAATTTGTATTTAAATCCATAACAAATATACAGACTAACAAAAAAAAGCTATTTAGCTACAGTGCAGTCGTGCGGTCCCCGACCGCACAACTGTGCTATAGTGCGTTCGTGCGGTCTGGGACCGCACGATTGGACACGTGTTGCCTCCCCGAAGTCCCGCGGTCGTTAAAGGGGTTAGAAATGGAATTTTTGTGTGTAGGGCGCTACATTTGGAATTTTTAGGGTATACAATGCTTTAAACATCCAAAATTCAGGTATATAGTCTTATGGAGCGCCCTACCAACAAGTAAAATTTCATGTAGAATTTAATCAGCGTTTGAAAAAAATGAGAATTTTTTTTAGCATCTTCTATTCCAATTTGTCGTTGTTAATAATTTTTGTTTTGCATTTTCTATTCATTTTCGGATTTGTCATGAAAAATGACATGACTGAATGGATTTGCCATAAAAAAATACTTTCATAACATTGCACTTTACAACTTTTTCGAATATGTAATAAGAAAATTTAGTAAAAAATGTTACTATTTTGTGACTGGAAATGTATATATGTGATTTACTGTTAAATGCAGTGATTAAAAGCAATTTAAACATATACAATTAATCAAAAACATTAAGTAAATACAAACAACATAGAAAATATTAATAATAGTGCTAAATAAGCTTCAGATGCGAAAAACAACACAAAATTTGAATTCTCGAGACCCTTTTATGCTAGAATTTGTATTTTCAGATAATTCTGTAATTTTTTAGGGTTTTTCTACTAATTTTTAATTTTAAGAAATTTTTTTGCGTAATTTTCCAAGTTTTTGAGGGCCTTTCTGCAAAATCCGGGCGCCCCCCGCCCCTAGTTGATCAGATGGTCCGAACTTTCTTCGGACGGTCCGAACTTCCCTCGCCTGATCGGACTGGTCCGAACGTCCCATAACCGATCGGACGATCCATGGCTAATTAGACAGTTAATACTTCATATGACCCATCAGACTAGTCCGAACATCCTATATATAGCTGATTGGATAGTCCATACTTCCATAGACGGTCCATATTTCTTATGACCGATCGGACGGTCCATACTTTCCATAGCCGATTCAAGAGGAAGGGGTAGGGGATGGCGGTGAATGCAGGTGCATGCGAGGAAAGGCCGATAGCCGTAACGTGACGGGTGGTCGGGTGTCGACGACCGAGATGTGGTGAGCGGTGGCTGGCGGCCGGGAGTAGGTGGTTCGGGCAATGCAATGCAGCGTGGGACCCATGCAAGGGCACAAACCGGAGCTTGTACTGGGCGACGCAGGCGGGGAAGCCTGTGCAGGAGCGACACGGCGCGGCTCCAGGTTAGAGACGGCGTGTAAGGGGTGGAGTTGCGGTGACTCTCCTTAGGAGGCGGCGACGACGGCGACCTTGTGGTGCCAGGCGGCCGATGCAACAGTGAAGCCCTCGCGGGGGTGCTTGTAGCGCGCGGTGGCGGCACAGCCACATGTGGGTGGCCGGTGGTTCGGGCAGGCGACTGTGCAGGGCTGGCGACGACGCCTGGCGAGTCGCTGTAGCAACTATACGGGGTGGCCGTGCGTGCGGCGGCGCGGTCCAAACATCGTTTTTCTTTTTCTTTTTTAATCTACAATACAATCAACATCTACTCTTTCTGCAAATCTACTGATCGGCTTGGCCGACGACGATGAGTTTGCTCGCAATAGATTAGAGCAGATTTACATCATAGAAAATAATCTAGAAAGCGAAATTTATTGAATTTAAAGCGATCTAGATATTTAATCTGCAAATGATTACCTTGCAATCCACCGGAGCAATTCGTGCTGATAACATGTTGAGGAACTGTCGCTGAAAAGTTTAGTCTGATCGATTCCTCCTATGCAAAAGAGATGGCTCAAACACAAAATAGTGCAAACAATAAATTAAATAAAGAGATAGGGGAACTCTTTTCTTTATTCTTTTCTCTGTTTATATAAAACTTTATAATAATTAGAACCCTTATTTGTAGACTAGGTAGAGAGTGCCCATCATAAGCCAGGTTTGCAGATCCAGACTCAAGCCGAGGTTTTCATCAAACACAACTCCATTTTTAAATCGAGACTGACAGCAACAAGTGACTGTTACAACAAAGTTCGCATACACGATGCATGCAAGTAGTTTATTCTGCCACTCTACCAAGTACCATCAAGAGTAGCACTGATTGACACATTAACCGCTCCATGCATACTCAGGAGCAGTTACAGACTACACGATCCACACGCGGGCACAGCATGGCAACAACAGAGCCAGGGCAGATGACTCAAACATGTTGTGAGCAATCTCGCCTGTGCCCTCGCCCGCCGGCCGACGGATGGTTCAGGCATCGGACCAGGTGACGGGGACCTCGCCGACGTTGGTGTCGAGCCCGAGCGCCTTCCACACGGCGGCCGACGTGTCCACGATGTCGTTGCGGCAGCCGTGCCTCGAGTCGCACTCGTCCACGACCTTGGCCTCCACGGTGCGCCCGTTGTGCACGCTCGTGATGCGGATCATCTTGTGGCACCGTTTCCCGCCGGCGTACCACCCCGTGGACAGCGCCACCAGCATCTCGTGGTTGCTGTGGTAGTGGCCGTCGCACTCCGACGGACCGCCGCCGTCCTGTCCCTTCTCGAAGCCGTTCACCGTCATTGTCGCGCGGGTGCCGTGGGCCGACACGGCCGGCGACGAGCAGTGGGGTTCCTTGTGGCGCATGCCCGGCAGGGAGTCCTCGCCGGAGCCGCACGGGTTCGGCTTGGCGTGGCGCCGGGCCACGGCGCACGACACCTGCAGTAAAACAAGCATGGCCAAGACCGCAAGCTTGGTGTTCGCCATTGTTTAGCTCTTGCTTGCTTATTAGCTAGCCTTGCACTTGACTTGCCGTGTGCGCTTCTGGTGTTTGGTTCGGTGAGTTTATATTGGCGCGTGCTGTAGGCAGGCATCGCCGCCTTTGTGTGATTATTGTTTTAAGAACTGCGATACCAATTCCTTTCATTAGATACGTACGATACTCTTTCGGTATGCTCGATACGGGACTAACGGAGACAATTGCACTGTAAAATGATGTTTTTGGATTTGATGGTGTCGCAAATGTGTTACAGCGATAATAACCGAGTGAAGAACAACTGAACAGATCTTTGGTGACAAACATCAGTTGGTATTTACTTTTACTCCGAGGCAAAAAAAAAAAGTTTAATCTAATTGATCGTGTAATAGGCTGACCACGAGTCAAGTGTATTTTGTAGGGGTATCCAATGTAAAGTTGTAAACTATGTCTATTCCATTTTGTCATGGTTAATAATTTTTGTTTTGCATTTTCTATTCCATTTTGGATTTGTCATGAAAATGATACGACTGAATGGATTTGCCATAAAAAATAGTTTCATAACATTGCACTTTACAACTTTTCGAATATATAATAAGAAAATTTAGTAAAAAAACGTTACTGTTTTGTGACTGGAAACGTATATATGTGATTGCACCTAACCGTTGATTTGCACTAATATTTACAGCAGATTCTTATGTATGATGATTGATGGGCATCTAGACTATCATCTTTTTTTTTCAAGTACACGCAAAAGATTTGGACGTATTTTATTGAGACGGAGAAGAAAACAAAAGATTTGCGCGGGTGTTGAGCGTCGCCGATGTGCAGGCCACTCACCTCGATTCGAACACAGTGTCTCATTCAGGGATTTTCCCCCGAAGGTACTGGTTAGTAAATAGTATCCACTTCGGTAATACGTGCACATATAAGTGCGTTTACTGGTGGAATCCACGCTTCGTAACACTTTAGGGATGCTCAGTGTGGTTTTTCCTCAGCGTTAACTTCTAGCTTTTGTGTTCAAAACACTGTAGTGATACTGTAATAATTTGTCACGTTGTGCTTTTTTTTTGAATTTTTGTGTTTTGTTTTTTTTTCCGTATTTCTTTGCATTGTTTGCTCCAGATTAGCATACCGTTTTTATTTTTATATATTTTTTAAATTTAATTATATTCAATAAATCAAATTAATTACAGTAAAAAATCAGTCAACTACAGTAAAATTTCAGCAAAAATCAAAACTATAGTTGTTTCGAACGCCCCTTAGTCTCGCGCTTTATGAAGAAGTGTGCAAATGGACGTACCATTGTAGCAGGGTGTGTGTGGCGCGGGGGTTGCACGCGCCTCATGTACTTTCAAAAAAATGTAGACGACTTTCGTAGCTTAAGCACTTCGGACATGCACATGTCTACGAGAATCAATGGGCAGCGGGATGTGTTGATCATACGGTCAGATTCTTACCTGCAACTTAGAGAGAGATGTCGTCAGTGATTTATACGGGGTTCTCAACGAAAAAGCCCTCTGTTATTCATCCAAAAAATGATTGGAAGCCAGTACTAACTCCATTTTGTGCTTGAAGCAGCGTGATCGGAAAAAGGAGAAATGTTTTTTATAAACTTTTGAGATTAGAAAATATGTATATTTAACGCCCAGATTTTCTGATGTTAGCTAGTTTGCCAAGAATAACTGAAAATGTGGTAGTAGTCCATCTTAATTTGTACGCTCAACAATATTGCCAAAGAGTATTGTCGGGTCAGTCCATCGTGGCAGCGCGCTACCGGGTACCTGTTACGCAAACTAAACAAGTCGCGAACGGAATGGGGAGTATGAAGGGATGAGGTTGAGCATGTAGATCACAAAACAAATCCCGGCGACAATAAAACTGCTCCTTTCAGGCGACAACAAGAAGATATTTGTTAAGGACAGAGTCGAGCAGTTTCTTGACAAGAGCGGAGTCTTCAAATATGATGTCGATGGTGGAGAATTTGCAGGACATGACACTGAGTTTGCCGCGGAACTCTTCTGCTATATCATTCTCCTTCATCTGAAGGGCATTAAACTTGGTCTTCATGGTCTGTAAGCACGCCTTCTTCATCTAATCTGCACCCAGACACCTCATATTGAGGCTGTCCTAGGTGTCCTTCGCCATCTTTTTCTTTACGATCTAAAGAAGAATATCCTCAGGGACACATTGCAAAATATATGCATGTGTCGTCTTGTCCTTCTTTGCCTCCATCTGTGCACCTTCTGCCAGGTCCACCTCCTCCCACACCCCTTGGACATCAAAGATCGCCTCCATCCTAATTGCCCACACCGTGTAATTGGAGGGATTCAACATCGGAGAGTGGAACGACACCCATCGCTCTCTCTCATTGCTTGATGTGGCACAATCAACATTTTTGTTGAACCAAGGATACTTGGGCATTCAACACCTTAAACTCTGATACCAAATATTGGATATAGGCCAAAGAATTGAAAGAACACTTAAGCAATTGCGCACGAGATGCGTCTTCGGACTATGAACAGAAAACAGAGTGGAGACATAGTGTTCTGAAGAACCGAGAATACTTGGGGGCAATTTTCTCTCTTTTTCTGATATCTGAATAACAGACTTACAAGCTAAATATAGAGCCTAACCATGAGGGATTATGCCATCCCACGATCTGCACAAAGTGGAAACAAACTCGTGCTGATCTGCACAATACAAGGAAACAAACTAAGAACAAGTCATGGCGTTTGCATAGGACTTTGTCTTCTAATGGAAGATTACTTCGGATTGCTCCGAACTCAAACCAAGAAATGTTTGGATAGGTCCAAACCTTTCAATGCTGATTAATCCGTCCAATCCTCCTTAACAATGATCGAACAGTTTCGATGCCGTGCCTGTTCAGACAGTCCGAACCTTTCTACACTAATCAGTCCATCCAATCCTCCTTAACGCTAATCGAACGGTTCCTAATACCAGGACTTTTCAGACTGGCCCGAACTACAGCTCAACCATGTCCAGATTATTCTCTCACGGGTGAAACACTAGCGAAATTCCATGTATGCAACTAGACCGATCATTGTTATTTGTTAAGTATGTACATTGAAAATGTTCTCCGATATTCTATTAAAAAATGAAGTTGGATAGGGAAAGCATGATAGTTGCTCTAAAAAAAGGAAATTGTGATAGTCGGAATCCAATGATGTTGGTGTAGGAGATTCCTAGGCAGGGCACAAACAAATATGAATCCAATTGACATTGAACAGGAGAGAGAGAAAGATGAAGGGAAAAAAAAATACTGAATCCAAGTTCCGTTCTTATCCAAGTTTTCAGCCCTTGTTTTCGTCGCAGTATGCCAGGTACTTGCTCTTTGGTTTGCCTTAGACATTTTGAAATGATTTTGAGCAGTCAGATCTCAAGCCCTTCTAGTCAGGATACAGATGAACCATAGATCTTGTAGGCAAACCTTAGCGAGGAATAGAAACCCCGTGCGAAGAGCAAGATCGGCTTCTTTTCGCTACGGCCACCTCCATAACGATTGGCGATGGAGCAAAGACATCTTTCTGATATTTCGCTTGGGCGGCAGGAAATAGATTGTCTGACATCACACTGACTGTCTTTAGGGCCCCTAGGAGAAAGAACCGTACCCTACGAGCGGCGCTAACAAGGAGTACCTGGCTACAGGACCTCAATTGGGCAGCTGGCCCAACACCATAGCTCAGTGCTATTTGGGGGGCACATTCCGGAGGTCACCCTACAGGAGGGATTGGAGGACATCATCATCTGGAAGCTAACTCCCAACGGAGAATATAGTATGGCCTCGGCTTACAAGGTGCAATTTATGGGAGCAATAAATACCACCATTAATTCTATAGTATGGAAAACTTGGGCACCTCAAAAATACAAAGTTTTCGCCTGACTGGCCATCCAGAATAGGCTATGGACGGCGGATAACCCCGACATGAGAGGGTGGCCGAACCAACTCACTTGTCCCTTATGTAGATAGGTGCCAGAGTCCGCTATCCACCTATTGACCGAGTGCCGCTACACGACAAGAGTATAGACCTCCATTGGGAGTGGATTGCTTGTGACTCCATTAATCCTGTTGCCTGGTAGAACCTCACCTCAATCTAAGATTGGTGGGAATCGGTGGTTCTAACGCCTAGAGCACCGAGAAAAGTAATGGCAACGTTAGCAATATTTGTCACATGGCAAATATGGGAAAAAAAGGAACGCCCAGATTTTCTGGGCAATGGCGACCGCCCTAATACACCTCGTCACTGCCATAAAAGAGAAGACCAGAGCTTAGGTCCTAGTAGGGGCCAAGAGCCTAGGGGAGCTCTAGCTTTCATATTTGTAACATCTTAAGTGTTTATCTGGCTTTGGCCGTCCACCGGCCTCCCTTTCCTCTCTCCCCTGTCTCTCACCAATCAAACTGACTTTTATATACGTTTTTTCTTTTCCTTTGAGTTAAGATAGGACAGTTCTCTTGCCCTGTTCTCAAATAGAGAAAGAGAGAGTAGAGCAGCACGCTAAAATGGAACCAGAATGTATAGAACACTACAAGAAGGAACTAATCTCACAACAATATGTTGGTAACCCCTGTGCTAGTAATAACTCTGCATACATGCATATATTTCAATGTGTAATGCTAGGAGTTAATCATGCATGTAATGCTAGGAGTTAGGCATGCATGTAACCGTTTTGAGTTAATCTTGCACTAAGTACTGCTCTATAAAAGAAAGAAGAACGCTACAATTTGGGTAATAGGCAGCACAAAATATTTTGTCTCCTCTGTGTTCGTGTGTGTTCTAGAGAGAAAATAATGTGCGAGTTCTCTCCAAGAGCTGGGCCAACATTTGGTATCAGAGCTCAGGCGCCTAACATCTCCTTGGACCTCATGGTTGCAGAAGTGCCTAACCAATATGTGAGCGGGAGATTGTTAGGAATAATCCCATATTAGTTGTAAAAGAGAAGAAATCACAACTTATAAGTGTGAGAGAGCCTCCACCCATTGGACTAGTCTTTTGGGAGAGAAAGCCCAATAACACTTATAAGTGTGTTGCTCTGTGGGCTTAGTTGTGTTCAGCCTATTTGGACCTGTGGCCCGAGAAGTAAATCCGGTTAGACCTAGTCATGCGGCCAGGGTTCGAATCTGACAAGGGTTAACTTTTGGGGTGAGAGAGAGAGAGAAGTAGAACATCACGCTAAAATGGAACCGGAATGTATAGAACACTACAAGGAACTAATCTCACAACAAACAACATTTCACCATCTTTTTACTAACAAGTGCTAACTATTCATTAGCACTGTTTATTTACCGGTATTAACGTGTGTAATAACCATCATATGATGCTATAAACTGTACAAGCTACTACTAATCTGCACGGGTTCAACCCTCAACGTAGTGCCGAACACAAACGGTAAAACGGAGAACGCATGTCCTGCCGCGCTAATCACTCGTCACCGTCAGACCAGGTGATGTCCTGCTCGCCGATGCTCTGGTTGAGCCCCAGAGCATTCCACACCGCCGGCGAGGCATCAACAATGTTGTTGTCGCAGGGCGCCTCGAAGTTGTGCTCGTCGTCGCAGCCGTGCACGGAGTCGCACTCGTCCACCACCTTGGCGTACACGGAGTTTCCGTTCGCAGTGATCTTGATGCGATGCCCGCAGCGGGCCATGTTGCTGAACCAGCCAGTGGAGAGCGCGACGACCATCTCCTTGTCGCTGTGGTAGGCGTTGTCACACTCCAACGGGCCGCCGCCGTCCTTGCCCTTCTCGAAGCTGTTGAGTGTCAGGACGGCCCTCGTGCTCGCGGTGACCGGCGGCGAGCAGTGGTACTGCGGGTACATCTTGCCATCCACGCAGCAGTCAGGGTCATTGCTCTTCTCGCAGTTGCCGGACCTGCCAGGGAGGTAGCCGCTGGCGCGGCAGACGCCGAGACCAGGGCGAAGGGACCATGCGATGTGGGAGGTGGAGAGGGCGACCAAGACGAATATAACCATGGTGGCTGCAGCTGATGAGGCAGTGGCCATCTTTGCTTTGCCTTAAGACTCTCACACTCTTCTTGATTTCCTCTGTGCTTTGGTTGTCTAGCTTGATTGCTTCGGGGTTAGCCGTGCACGAGCTTTTATAGTAATCGTGCCACTTGTTACTAATTGTTATGAACATGGATCGGACATTTGACACGGCAGTCCTAATGATTTGCTGTGCCGTATCAAATGGTTTGATTGGTGTGTACATTGACCCCCCAAAAAATACTCTAATCCTGTAACATCCCAAATCCTAAGGTAAACAAAAATAAGAAGAATTTTAAACTTTTTAAATGCATTCTATTTCCTTGGCTCTTTATTGAAGTTTCTTTGGAAAAATTGATTTTCACAAATCAAAAGTGCATATAATGCAAATAAAAAATCGTGATCAAATTAGAAAAACAAAAAAATATCAAAAGTTCATCCCGTTATCCTGTTTGAAATATTTCTCCTCAAGTTCATCCTAAAGTTAGTTGGCATTTGTACAGTTCACGTAGACGTCGAATAGCCGGTTGAATAGGATGGCTAACAAACAGGTTCAGCATTACACGCGTCACGCGTCTGTAATCAGACGAGCCATCCCAAGTTTGAGCATCAAATCATCATGAAATCTCGGGGATTCTACGTGTAAAAGATTTGCACTAATATTTACAGCAGATTCTTATGTACGATGATTGATGGGCATCTATAATATCACCTTTTCTTTTTCAAGAACACGTAAACGATTTGCACATATTTTATTAAGATGGAGAAGAAAACAAAAGATTTGCGCGGCTGTTGAGCACGCGTCGCCGATGTGCAGGCCACCCACCTCGATTCGAACACAATATGTCTCATTCAGTGATTTTTCTCCAGGGTACTGGTTAGTAAATAGTATCCACTTCGGTAATATATGGATACATAAGTGCGTTCAGTGATCAAAGTACATATCCACATTCCGTAAGACTTTAGATCTTGCACTTTATGAAGATATGTGCAAATGGATGCACCACATGTAGGAGGATGTGTGTGGCGTGCCGCGGAGGGGGGGGGCGCACGCGCGTCTCATGCTGTTTGGGGGGCACATTTCGGTGGTCACCCTACAGGAGGGATTGGAGGACAGCATCATCTGGAAGCTAACTCCCAACGGAGAATATACTGCGGCCTTGGCTTACAAGGCACAATTTATGGGAGCGATAAATACCACCATTAATTCTATAGTATGGAAAACTTGGACACCTAAAAAAATACAAAGTTTTCGCCGGCTGGCCATCTAGAACAGGCTATGGACGGCGGATCACCCCGATATGAGAGGGTGGCCGAACCAACTCACCTCTCCCTTGTGTAGATAGGTGCCAGAGTCCGCTATCCACCTATTGACCGAGTGCTGCTACACGACAATAGTATAGACCTCCATTGGGAGTGGATTGCTTGTGATTCCATTAATCCTGTTGCCTGGCAAAACTTCACCTTGATCTGAGAATGGTGGGAGTCGGTGGTTCTAACGCCTAGAGCACCGAGAAAAGCAATGGCAACGCAAGTAATATTTGTCACATGGCAAATATGGAAAAAAAGGAAACGCATAAATTTTCTGTGCAACGGCGACCGCCCCGATACACCTCGTCACTGCCATAAAAGAGAAGACCGAAGCCTAGGATCTAGTAGGGGTCAAGAGCCTAGCGAGCGCTAGCTTTCATATTCGTAACAACTTAAGTGTTTATCTGGCTTTGGCCGTCCACTGGCCTCCCTTCCCTCTCTCTCCCCCCCCCCCCTTGTCTCACACCAAACAGACTGACTTTTATATACGTTTTTTTCTTCTCCTTTGAGTTAAGATAGGACAGTTCTCTTGCCCTGTTCTCAGAGAGAGAGAGAGAGAGAGTAGAGCAGCACGCCAAAATAGAACCAGAATGTACAGAACACTACAAGAAGGAACTAATCTCACAACAATACAACATTTCACCATCTTTTTACTAACTAGTGCTAACTATGCATTAGCACTGTTTATTTACCGGTATTAACGTGTGTAATAACCGCCCTGTGTGCTATAAACTGTACATGCTACTACTAATCTGTACGGGTTCAACCCTCAACGTAGTGCCGAACACAAACGGAGAACGCATGTCCTGCCGCGCTAATCACTCGTCACCGTCAGACCAGGTGATGTCCTGCTCGCCGATGCTCTGGTCGAGCCCCAGAAAGTTCCACACCGCTGGCGAGGCGTCAACAATGTTGTTGTCGCAGGGCGCCTCGAAGTTGTGCTCGTCGTCACAGCCGTGCACGGAGTCGCACTCGTCCACCACCTTGGCGTACACGGAGTTTCCGTTCGCAGTGATCTTGATGCGATGCCCGCAGCGGGCCATGTTGCTGAACCAGCCAGTGGAGAGCGCGACGACTATCTCCTTGTCGCTGTGGTAGGCGTTGTCACACTCCGACGGGCCGCCGCCGTCCTTGCCCTTCTCGAAGCTGTTGAGCGTCAGGACGGCCCTCGTGCTCGCGGTGACCGGCGGCGAGCAGTGGTACTGCGGGTACATCTTGCCATCCACGCAGCGATCGAGTCATTGCTCTTCGCGAGCTTGCCGGACCGCCAGGAGGTAGCGGCCCGCGCGACGCCGAGACCAGGGCGAAGGGACCATGCGATGTGGGAGGTGGAGAGGGCGACCAAGACGAATATAACCATGGTGGCTGCAGCTGATGAGGCAGTGGCCATCTTTGCTTTGCCTTAAGACTCTCACACTCTTCTTGATTTCCTCTGTGCTTTGGTTGTCTAGCTTGATTGCTTCGGGGTTAGCCGTGCACGAGCTTTTATAGTAGTCGTGCCACTTGTTACTAATTGTTATGAACATGGATGGGACATTTGACACGGCAGTCCTAATGATTTGCTGTGCCGTATCAAATGGTTTGATTGGTGTGTACATTGGGCCCCAAAAATAATCTAATCATGTAACATCCCAAATCCTAAGGCAAACAAAAATAAAAAAAATTTAAACTTTTTAAATGCATTTTGTTTTCTTGGCTCTTTATTGGAGTTTCTTTGGAAAAATTGATTTTCACAAATCAAAAGTGTATATAATGCAAATCAAAAATCGTGATCAAATTAGAAAAACAAAAAAGTATCAAATGTTCATCCTGTTATCCCCTTCGGAATATTTCTCCTCAAGTTCATCCCAGAATTAGTTGGCATTTGTACAGTTAACGTAGACATCGAACAACCGATTGAATAGGATGGCTAACAAATGAACTAAGACTGAATTGTTCGCATTCTATCACCGCGTCATTTCAATGGTTTGCAAAAGAAACACTGGAGGATTTGAAATTACCCAAAATAATTTGAGATTAGTCAGCCAAAGTTTTGTTTTAGCCTGCAAACATTTGGAGTTGGCACCGTCAAATACTTCCGGCTTAACGACATTAGATAAGGAAGTCATTTCTTTAAAACTTAGTTTTCTGGATTGTTGTAAATATTATGGTATAAGTATATATTTATATTTAATTTCAACATATTCACTAAAAACATAACCATGATATAAAAGGCATATAAATGACTTGACTATCATATAAGCATATGAATTTTCTAAGCCATCTAAATTGAAACATATGCTCAACAAATATATCATGTAAGAATATAAAATCAGCATATATACATGTAGATAAATTAAGTCATATCAACTGAATACTGATAACAAAATGAATATAACATGTATGACCAAATTTAACATGTTATTAATATTTTGAATGTTATAACCTGCACTAGTTGCACAAGATTCATTCTTGGCCATCCTCATCATGACAAATATTAATCTTGATTATATATAACAGTTGTAGATTAGATCTTGAACTCTAAGTCAAGCTTTATATTAAAGGAGATTACTGGATTATAAACAAATGTTGCTGAACTGTACAACTAAATGCTATAATCAATCTAACCTTCAAGTAGACTGAAAATATTAATTATAACAAAGCAACAGAACTTGGCTACAACTGAATCAATTGAAGGCTAACTCCTGTACTGATATAATATCAAGTACATCCGATTCAATGATCTGAGTAAACACAATAGTAAAGCTAGTCACCGGCTCAAGATCAATCTACCCTCACATTCATACATAATCTTAAAAATATGTCATTTCATCACAGAGCAATTATTATTAGCCCACAAAATCACTTTGCACTTTCTTCAGAACAGATGTTCATAAAGAACAGTAGCAAAGTAAAAGGAATGTTGCAATACTCACAATACCAGTAGTACTCAAAACCATTGAGAAGAAAACATAGCAGAAAGATGAAGGTTGCCGAAGATACAATACCGGTCTTCACACCACGGCAAACCGAAGGTGAAATTGAGGGTCGGAGATACCGTATAAGACCACCAGAGTACACCCGGTCGAGTGCACTCAAGAATAATAATAAAAAAAGCTAAAGAGAAGGAAATGCGAAATCTGAAGATGAGATGCTCACGGAGGAATATGTATGTACGTACATACGTACATACATATGTACGTACGTACGTATGTATGTATAGAAACACTAGGGAAGAAAAGAGAGCATGAACCATCGCTGAACATTTGTACTTACAGCTTACGTAAGGTTACAAAGGGACCACATTACCTACCAAAATCATCAACTAGTTTTGCACAAACAAACCTCTCCAGCCTTTCTGTTTCTTCCTTCTCTCCCGCCGCCGAGCAATTAACACGTTACAAATTACATTACCAAAAAAAACAACCAAAGAACCGTTATACTTTGCTGTATAATAACATCCATGGCAATTATCAGATATATGTTTCAATTTTCTTCACCAAAGCATTTCAATGGCAAAACAAGATGATAGGTCGCCTTTACCAAAAAGAGAGAGAAGATAATAGGATAATTTGAATTAAGCTCCATGGTACAATCACAAGTATAACGTTCTAGGATTCAAATCGATTTAGGCCTAACGCCATTTTAGATAAGCTACGCACATGTAACAACCTGCTTACACTTTCATCCTCGCTTCGCGTAAAACGGTTAACCAGAGGTTATTACTAATTGTGTCTATAGGTTTATATGTTGGTGCTTTTAATGCTAAACTAGCAAGGTAAGACTAATCCACACCCTTATATGCACGTACACATATAGGCTGAGGTGTCACATACACCCCTCTCTCAAAGAACCCGACATTCTTGTCGGCCCAACATATCCACACTGGGGCAAATGACTAGGACCTCCCCTCTTGGCACACGTCTGTGCATCCAGTGCTAGCACATATACTATGCCATATATCTACTCCGGGTCTACACACGTCATGCGTTATATGCCTACGCTCTTGACCCGTATGCGTCCATGTAACCGCAAGGATCGGCTCTAATACCATTTGTAACGCTCTAAGATCCAAACCAGCTTAGGTCTAACTATTCTGGATAAGCCACACACATGTAACAATCTACTTACGTTTTCATTCTCACTTCACGCAAAACAGTTAATCAGATGTTATTACCAATGGTACCTATGAGTTTATATGTTAGTGCTTCTCATGTTAAACTAGTGAGGTTGGACTAATTCACACCCTTATGTGTACACATATATAGATCATTATGGATCAAATTTCACATAGGCCGAGGTGTACAACAAGTCGCAATAAACATCCACTAGTCACAACACAGATAGCATATCCAGGACATATATGCCAATACCAAAGTAAATGAGGCAGAAGTTAAGCTATGTAACGCAAAGTTTAAAAGACACAGTTCTCACAGTACGCAGCAAAACCACTGCACTGGCCACATACTAGAGCATAAACGCTTGAACTACCTAACTTGTGCTAAAAACAGTCACTCTCAGTGAGATTGAAAGGGTCAATCTCACAGTATGCAGAAAGACCATAATCGTTTGAACTACCTAAATTGTGCTAAAACCCCATCAGAAATGAGATAAATCCACCATCAGCAAGTGATCCAGCCTTCAACAGTGTCAGCGAAGAAATGGAATGAAGGACAAGAAGGGAACCAACTCTCCACTCTTGAGCCCTTTGCTTGAACTTTGGACGGTCAGCGTGCATGCCTAGACTCCTCTTCACAAGATGGACGGCCAAGATCAGAAAACCTCAACCGGGACGGCAAACCGGGCACGCCTTGCTCGGGTCGCGGAAGCAGTACATGCAGAGGCAGACATGACGCACCGGATCGAGCACCACCAGCGCCGGCCTGGCCCGGCAAGCCGGGCACTCAACTACTCGGTGACGCTGGGGCTGGCGCAATGCCAAGCCTCTCGATGCCGCTACGGACTGATTGACGGGGACCAGTGCCTGCGCCGCCGCAGCATGCTGTCCGAGCTGGAGCTTCTCCTGACGAGCGGACATGGTCGCCTGCTCCTGTGCCTGCGCCGCCGCACCAGGCGGACCGAGGCTGAGCTTCAACTGAGGAGGGGACATGGTCGCCTGCTCCAGCTCGAGCTTCTGGCGCTTGTCCGGCTGCTGCAGCTCTCTCGCAGCAATAACCTCGAGCATCCTCGCGCTTCTCTGCTGGGCATCGTCGCGCTGACCCAGAAAGAAACGAAAGGAGATGTCAGGCCAAGAAATTAGCTTATCGGAGACTAAGAAACGAACGGATATGCTGGACTAATTACAGGGATGATGGAACGGCCGTGCTGCTCTCTCATCTGGCCGGGGATCGCGTGCTGCGGCGGCACCTGCGGGCCGGTGTGCCCCTGCAGGAACATCTGGTACTGCTGCGGGGACTGCAAATGCTGCTGCGGCGGCATGTTGTAGTTCCAATGGGATGGCGGCAGCGGCATGTTGTAGTCCCACTGTGATGGCCGCCGCAGGTCTGCCCCGATGGCCAAGCACCTCTTCGTCCAACTGGCTGCAAGAGAGAAACCAAGAAACCAAACGCGAACGTCAGTAACCAAGAACCGCACAGACAGGGCAGAGTCATGCGCTTTTCTTTGGAACACACCTACCTTGATCTTTCACGGGTCGGGAGGCGGAGGCGACTGCGGCGGCCGTCTCGTCGTGCTCGCCGCTCCTTCCAGCCGTCGGCCGTTGTTGCGGCACTGGCGGCTCCACCTCCGTCGTGTGCTCCGTGGCGCTCCCGCTGGCTGCAAGAAACCAAGTTCTCACACTACAATCCAAGAACCAGAAATCAAGAAGAACGCGCTTGCATGCTTTTCCCTGGGCATTCACCTCGCATCAGCTGGAGTTGCAGAGGCGGCGGCGTCATCTCCCCCCTTTGCTCCGTGTCTCTCCTGCCGACTGCAAGCAACCAAGAAATGAAGCACTCTCTACTATCGAAGAACCAGAAATCAAGATGAACGCGCTCGCATGCTTTTCTCGGGCACCCACCTCCCGGGAGTCCAAGAACCAGGGCGAGGTCGGGGGAGTCTCCGTCGTCGTCGGGTAGCGTCGCCGTCGGGGGAGTCCCCAAAGGTGGCTGCGACGCCCCGGAAATGTCATCGTCGGCCTTCCGCTTCCCCGCCATCTCGACTCAGGAAATCGAACAACCGATCGAATACCTTCGCAAGAACCGAACCGCGCGCACCGAGATGAGGAGGAACTCAAGAAAGGAGAAGAGGGTGTGGAAGAAAGAGTGGGAGGGGAGGGACGGTGCGTGGAGGAGGACGAAGATAGAGGGCGGGGGACTCGCCTCGCTGTCTGCGAGGGATTTCAAGGAGGAAAGTTTCGTTGGATTTGGGGGAAGGAGATGGCCAAACCGGATATAGGCCAGCACAGGCAAACGGCCCAAAGACTTTACCAGGGGCGCCTAGCTCCAGAGGCCCAATGCCTCCAAACTCTCAAAAATGTTTCTAGTCGCCTGGAACGAAATCACCGGTGGCCCAAGTTCTTAACTCGCAGGAGCTTTAGAAAACCTATTTACTAGCTTCTGTTTTTATTTTCTACTTAAAAAAATTAAAAAAACTAATATAAACATCAGATTTTTCAAAACAGCTTCTCTACTCTTCTCGCTACCATCTCGCGCGCTATAGGGGGTAATATAAGAGGTCATAGATGCATTACCCATTGCACTCCTCTTGCTCCTATTATATGCACATATTTCTCTATCACTTTTTGCAATGCTCATCTTTATTCTAAAAAGCTATTTCTTTCAGATACTATTAGTCATTCTCAACCAAAAAAACATAAGCTACAACTAAAAATTATTAGCAAAAACCAATACGAATACTCTCTAAATTAGCTTACAAAGGAGGGATTTGTAACAACATAAAATTTATGGATGGAATTTAAACAAATTTTGAGATAGTCGTGAGTTTTTAATAAACTCCCTCATTTGTAGGTGATTGTTTCTGCAAATATCCCATGAGATAACTTAATTGAAATGTGATTTCTTATTTATTGTCAAGTGAGAATAATGTAGGGAGGATAGGATGGACATTAGATTTACTGTTTTTTTTTTGTGATTACAAGAAAGGCGCAAACGCAAACTAACCACCACACACAAGCACACGTGAGTGTATCCGCTTAGCACATGCTAAAAAGACTGAGATCAAGGATAAATCTATGATCTTATAAAATTTTTATTAAAACGTGCTTATATATGCATAATAAAAAATCCAAACTCTAGTGGATAGAATCTTGTACACACAACTTTACCACCCACTAAGATCCCTGTGGCCCAACCTGATGGCCTGCACGAGAGCGCGAGGCGGTGTAACCAGTTACGTGTCCTGTGGTTAATAAATATATGCTTTAAAATGATTTTGTAAATGTAAGAGGAAAGGAGAATTGAAGAAAAAATATTGTGATGCGCACGTTTGATGTCTTCATAAGCTTGATAGAGAAATAGAGTAGCATTTTGAACATTGCAGTGTATAATAACAATCCGTAAGACTAAATTAATTACCGTGGAGGGTTAGTAAATGACACGATGATACTTTCCGTAACCAACCAAGTAGCATTAGCTGAACGCAGACCGCAAGCGGAGAAACTCAGTAGTCACCGAAAGGAACCAATGCATAAGCCAACAAAGATGTGATGATGCAGGGGCACTATGTGCTGACTGCTGACCACATGATTGGCAAATCTGGCAGAGTTCACATTTGGAAGAAACATCCGATGGCATCGGTTTCCCGGAAAGAGCAGAACAGATCAAAATTTGGGAGCATGTCGAAAGAATTGATCAAGCCCACGCCTATCCAATTTCAACTGTGAACCTGCATGTGGGTTACAGACAGTTTAGCAACCAAACTTAAATGGACCATCTTTCGGGAGAGGGACGAGTAAAATTGAACAGAAAGATAGAGTTCTATATCAAAGCACAAGAAGAAAATTAGGAATCCCATATGTGCAGCAGGGTGATCTAGGGTGGCACAAACCAAATGAAACACGGTAAGCATCTTCAGCTATCATGAAAACGATACTACAACAGCCGATTAGCACAATAGGATAATTATCATTTAGTTTGGGTCTTTGGGAATACCAAAAAGCATTTGCTGCAAACGTCCTTGAAATATCCGTATGCTTGCTGCCCATTAACTATAGAGCCAAAGTTACTAATAAGAAAGCATCTTAGTCAAATATTTGTAGCTGATCATCCCTAATACACATACAATTTATCTCTATGTCCAGGCATGATTCAGTCTAAAATTTTCATCGTTGGCCTAAAATAGACTGGCTATATATTTCTAAAAGACTAAACCTCAGTTTAGCAGTAAGCATGTAATACATACATTTTTAAAATGTGCATTAAGAATTGAACCCAAAAATATGTATTCCAAACAAAATACCATGGCAGAAAAAAAAAAGAGGAATCCAAGCATGGTCAAAACCCTTAAGCTGCAATTAGTGCAAATGAAGTTAACTGCATGTTTCTTTACTTAATGGACTATAGTGAATTAGGCATTTAGGACTCTTCTCGTGGTCAACACTAACACACTATTTTACAGTTGGCTATAATATGTCCATTTAGAACTCTGAAATCTGAACACATACATCCAACCAAATTTGCTAAGGTTATATTTTTCTTTTAGCTTTCAGACGTTTCTAATTGTTGAGACTTAACAGCACTAACATAGGAATTTCATTAAGAGAGGACACTTGCATTGAGAACTTTAGTTGCAGACAGCCTGTATTGTATAGAATTATCGCAGTTCAAGTTAATATTGGAGTATATTGGGTTAGCCCAATTTTATTTCAATTAAATCTAATAAATTCCAAGGCAATCCCACATGGGAAATCAAGAGGAGATTAACTCAACTTAAATGGGTGGAACCAAGTTACACCTGTTGAGAAGTTGAAAAGGGTGGAAGATTCATACGTGAGCTATTCTCTAGTAACTGATGCTTTGATGGTGGATGTTACTAGTGATTGATGGCACATAATGGCTTCCTCCCTTGTGCGATTCATACGTGAGCTATTCTCTAGTAACTGATGCTTTGATAGTGGATGTTACTAGTGATTGATGGCACATAATGGCTTCCTTCCTTGTGCGATTCATACGTGAGCTATTCTCCATTGTTCCATAAAAATGCGCTGTTTTCGCTTCCCATCCTAGCTCCTGCGCGCCAAAGCGTTTGGGAGAGCAGCCTCGGAACCACGTCCACCGCGATATCCGCACGGATAGGCGCGATCGAGTTTTGGGGCGCTCGCCGCGATCGCTCGCTCAGACACGACGTGATCGGCTATTTCCGGTGGCATTCCAAGATTACGGCAAGTCGACAAATTCCGAAGGCCATTCGAGGGACGCACTTCGCCTCGTCCCGCACCAACCGAGATCGACTACATCGAACACCGCTCATGTCAATCGAGCGAACGGCGCATCCGTGCCTCCGCACCGCCCCGCCTCGGGTATAACACTTTGTTTCGATCTTTTCGATCGTTCTTAGAGATAGTTGCACTTGTCAAGATTCTAAAATGAGCGATACTAGCACAATACTTGTCATGATCTTAATTGTTAATTTACGGATTAAAATATGCCGTAATTTGCCAACTTTTCTAACAATCCAAAAACTCGATAGGCAATTTTCGTTCTCGGCTTTGCATTGCCGCTGAAACCGAATGTGTTCGATGGCACTAACTACAAGAGATGGCGTGCGAAATGGTGCTATGGTGATGACCATGCATGTATATTACGTGCATCAGGGTAAACCTGAAGGAACGCTTTCTCCTGAAGTGGAGACTGCATTCGAGGTTCACGATAACTTGTTTCGTGGTGCCGTAATTAGCGTGCTGGCTGAAAGCATCGTGGATGTGTATATGTCGCTGCCGACTGGCAAGCAGATATGGGATGCACTCGAGGCTAAGTTCGTGTTTCGATGCCGGAGTGAGTCATGCGTCATGGAGAAGTTCTACGATTATCAGATGGTTGATGACCGTTCTGTAGTAGAGCAGGCTCATGAGATTCAGGCTCTGGCAAAAGAACTCGAATATTTCACGTGCGTGTTGCCAGACAAGTTTGTGGCAGGAGGCATTATTGCTAAGCTGCCACCCTCTTGGTCGGGTTTTGCCACTTCTCTAAAACATAAGAGACAAGAGTTCAGTGTGACTGACCTCATTGGCTCTTTGGATGTTGAGGAGAAGGCAAGGGCAAAAGACACTCGCGGGAAAGGAATTGACGGAAGTTCTAGCGCCAATTTGGTGCAGAAGAAAAACTTCAATGGCTTCCACAATAAGAAAAAGAAGAATAAGCCTGAAAACAAGCAGAAGATTAATCAAACAACCACTTTTAAGAAGAAGAACAAGGAGAAGGGCAACTGCTTTGTGTGCGGTAATTCTAGCCATTGGGCTAAGGATTGTCCAGACCGCAAGGATAAGCAGAAAAAGTCAGCTAATATGATTATTGGTGAGACTGAGACGAGAACGTCAGGGTACGGTAATCTATTACCTACTGTTCTTTCAGTCTGTCATTCACCTGAGTGGTGGGTTGACACCGGAGCGAATATTCATGTATGTGCTGACATTTCCTTATTTTCATCTTATCAGGTCGGGAGGAATTCTTCCTTGTTGATGGGAAATGGAACGCATGCTTCTGTTCTTGGTGTTGGCACGGTCGATCTGAAGTTTACTTCGGGAAAGATCCTGCAGCTAAAGAACGTGCAGCATGTCCCCTCAATAAAGAAGAATCTTGTTAGCGGTTCTCTATTGTGTAGAGATGGTTATAAACTTGTGTTTGAATCCAATAAATGTGTATTGTCTAAATATGGGACATTTGTTGGAAAAGGCTATGAGAGCGGAGGCTTGTTCCGCTTTTCTTTATCGGACATGTACAACAATGTTGTTAACCATGTGTGTAATGTTGATGAGTCTAATGTTTGGCATTCACGACTTTGTCACATTAATTTTGGTTGCATGACACGGCTAGCTAGTTTGAGTTTAATCCCAAAATTCACTTTGGTCAAAGGTTCTAAATGCCATGTGTGTGTGCAATCGAAGCAACCTCGCAAGCCTCACAAGGCCGCGGAGACGAGAAACTTGGCACTTTTAGAACTAGTTCATTCTGATTTGAGTGAGATGAACGGTGTGTTGACTAAAGGTGGTAAGAGATATTTCATGACGTTGATAGATGATTGTACTAGATTTTGCTACGTGTATCTCTTGAAAACAAAAGATGAAGCTTTGCATTATTTTAAGATCTATAAAGTGAAGTAGAAAACCAACTTGAGAGAAAGATCAAGCGGATAAGGTCGGATCGTGGTGGAGAATATTTTTCAAATGAGTTCACTTTATTTTGTGAGGAACATGGTATTATTCATGAGAGGACGCCTCCATATTCACCTCAATCTAATGGGATTGCTGAAAGAAAGAACCGCACTCTAATCGAATTGGTTAACGCCATGTTAGACACAATGGGACTTTCAAGGAATGGTGGGTGAGGCTATATTGACTGCAAGTCATGTCCTAAATAAAGTTCCTACAAAGAATAAAGATGTAACACCATTCGAGGAATGGAAAAAGAAAAGATTAAATCTCTCATACTTGCGAACTTGGGGCTGTTTGGCCAAGGTTAATGTGCCAATTCAAAGAAGCGCAAGCTTGGACCAAAACCGTGGACTGTGTTTTCTTGGTTATGCTATTCACAGCGTGGGTTATAGGTTCTTAATAATAAAATCTGGAGTACCGACATGCATGTTGGTACAATTATGGAATCCAGAGATGCTACATTTTTGAGGATGTGTTTCGATGAAAGAGGTGCCTAGCTCTTCTAGTCAAGAACTAGCATTAACCCCGAATCGCTTGATCCGATAGAACACGTTGAACAAACATTTGTGGAAAATCTCGAGGAAGATAACACCGTAGCTACTCGAAAGAGTAAGATACAAAGGACCGCAAAGTCGTTTGGTGATGACTACATTGTATACCTCGTGGATGACACTCCAAGAACCATTGATGAGGCATATTCATCTCCGACGACTATTGGAAGGAGGCGATGCGGAGTGAAATGGATTCTATTATATCTAATGGAACTTGGGAGGTTGTTGATCGTCCTACGGATGCAAACTCGTGGGATGTAAGTGGGTGTTTAAGAAAAAGCTTAGGCCCGATGGTACGATTGAAAAGTATAAGGCAAGGCTTGTGGCCAAGGGTTATACCGAGAAAGAAGGCGAAGATTTTTTGATACTTACTCACGGTTGCCCGATTGACTACAATCCGAGTGCTATTTTCTTTGGCAGCCTCTCATGGTCTTCTGTTCATCGATGGACGTTAAGACAGCTTTCCTAAATGGAGAGTTAGAGGAGGAGATTTATATGGATCACCGGATGGATTTGTAGCAAAGGTCAAGAAGGAATGGTGTGTAAATTGTTGAAATCTTTGTATGGCCTTAAACAAGCACCTAAGCAATGGCATGATAAGTTCGATAGGACTTTAACATCTGCTGGCTTTGTTGTGAATGAAGCTGACAAATGTGTGTACTATCGCTATGGTGGAGATGAAGGAGTGATATTGTGCTTGTATGTTGATGACATACTGATCTTTGGGACAAACCTTAATGTGATCAAGGAGGTCAAGGAATTTTTGTCTCAAAATTTTGAGATGAAAGATCTGGGAGAGGCTGATGTTATCCTAAATATAAAGCTAGTGAGAAAAGGTGATGGTGGGGTTACACTTTTACAATCCCATTATGTGGAAAAAGTCTTGAGTCGCTTTGGATATAGTGATTGCAAGCCGGCTCCGACACCTTATGATGCTAGTGTGATACTGCGGAAAAACAAAAGGATAACAAGAGATCAGTTGAGATATTCTCGATTATTGGCTCACTTATGTATTTAGCTAGCGCTACGAGGCCTGACATCTCGTTTGCTGTGAGGCAAACTAAGCCGGTTTGTTTCAAATCCAGAGATGATCATTGGCGTGCTCTTGAGAGAGTAATGCGCTATCTTAAGGGCACTGTGAGTTATGGTATTCACTACACCGGGTACCCTAGGGTACTAGAGGGTTTTAGTGATTCAAATTGGATTTCTGATGCTGATGAGATTAAAGCCACAAGTGGATATGTGTTCACACTTGGAGGTGGCGCTGTTTCATGGAAGTCTTGCAAGCAGACCATCTTAACGAGGTCAACAATGGAAGCAGAACTCACAGCATTAGACACTGCCACTGTTGAGGCTGAGTGGCTTCGTGAACTCCTTATGGATTTGCCGGTTGTTGAAAAACCAATACCGGCTATCTTGATGAATTGTGATAATCAAACGGTGATTGTCAAGGTGAACAATTCTAAGGACAACATGAAGTCATCAAGGCATGTGAAGAGGCGGTTGAAGTCTGTCAGGAAACTGAAAAACTCCGGAGTAATAGCGTTGGACTATGTCCAGACGGCTAAGAACTTGGCAGACCAATTCACAAAGGGTCTATCACGTAATGTGATAGATGATGCATCGAAGGAAATGGGCCTGAGACCCACATGAGTCATCTTTGTAGTGGTAACATATCCTATGTGATCGGAGATCCCGTGAAGTAGGGTGGTGAAACAAGCTATGCGCTGACTGGGAGGAGAGAACCTTTGCAAAAGGCATATTCCATTAAAGATGCATTTCTCTCCTAATCTGTATGGCAGGTTGGTTTATACCTTAATGTGTTCCGAGTGGCTCTGTTTAGCAGAGATGTTGTCCTCTGAGAACATCTTATAAGGAACACACCTATTTGAGCTTGATCGCTGGTCACGCTTTATGAGATTGGGTGATCTCTAGAAGTTCATGAAAGGTCAGGGAGTATGACTTATACGCTCCAAACCGAGGGGATGCATTTGGCAGCCTAGTACCAGTAAAGGGATTTGGTAAAGCTTGTTCGCACAAAACTGTCAATTCAAGGTATAGTCCATTGTTCAGTTGTGGATGAGTGCAGCCTTTGACCTAGGTGGATGTTCAACTTAACAGTCTCCATCGAAACACTGGTATATCAAACAATAGTGGAAATGAGAGTATTTCTTATGTGCCTTGGAATTTGGTGGGGATTATTGGAGTATATTGGGTTAGCCCAATTTTATTTCAATTAAATCTAATAAATTCCAAGGCAATCCCACATGGGAAATCAAGAGGAGATTAACTCAACTTAAATGGGTGGAACCAAGTTACACCTGTTGAGAAGTTGAAAAGGGTGGAAGATTCATACGTGAGCTATTCTCTAGTAACTGATGCTTTGATGGTGGATGTTACTAGTGATTGATGGCACATAATGGCTTCCTCCCTTGTGCGATTCATACGTGAGCTATTCTCTAGTAACTGATGCTTTGATAGTGGATGTTACTAGTGATTGATGGCACATAATGGCTTCCTTCCTTGTGCGATTCATACGTGAGCTATTCTCCATTGTTCCATAAAATGCTTGCTTTTTCGCTTCCCATCCTAGCTCCTCGCGCAGACAAGCGTTTGGGAGAGCAGCCTCGGAACCACGCCCACCGCGATATCCGCACGGATAGGCGGGCGATCGTTTTTGGGAGCGCCAGCGATCGCTCGCTCAGACACGACGTGATCGGCTATTTCCGGTGGCATTCCAAACCACGGCAAGTCGACAAATTCGAAGGCCATTCGAGGGACCGCACTACTCGTCCCGCACCAACCGAGATCGACTACATCGAACAGTTGCTCATGTCAATCGAAGCGAGCGGCGCATCCAGTGCCTCGCACCGCCCCGCTCTGGGTATAACACTTTGTCTCTGATCTTTTCAGTACTGTTCTTAGAGATAGTTGCACTGTTCAGTATTCTAAAAATGAGCAGTACTAGCACAATACTTGTCATGATCTTAATTGTTAATTTCTGGATTAAAATATACCGTAATTTGCCAACTTTTCTAACAGTTAACATGTCAAGTGTCAACAGCTGGAGTAAGATTAGCAAAAAATGGGTTCTTCACTTCTTCTGTAAAAAAAGGATAATAAGCATCTAGAAAATCTAGGAACATGGGAGTTAAGGCAAAGTTCGTTGTTGCTAACAAAGGCAGATGATACAGATCCCATGCTGCCTTAGAGATTTCACTAGCAGGGGAGATCAAACTACAAATTTCGGACATTGGAGCAAAGCAGTTCATCCACAAATACGAGCAAATTTTCTTATCCATGGAGTAAAAATCATAAACTGTAATAGCAATAAAATAGAAACTACAATAGATTAATCATGTTAGGGTGAGTGTATGTGTAAAATATATTTGATATATATAGTAGATTATCCCATCTGCAACTAATTTTCCTTCTAAAAACTCACAATGGGTTCATCGGATCTGTACATACATTTGAACATCCTAAGTAGAAGAAAGCATTGATCTGTGAATAACAAATTGTGATATCCATAAGATAAGGCACTACTTGTATACAAATTTTTAACTAAGCGACTGCAGCAGCTAGCAACTGTAGCTGAAATGTTTTTCCCGGGGAAAAAAAGGAAATGGGCATAAGCTAGCAACTCTGAACATCCTAAGAAGAAGCAAGCACTGCTCCGTGAATAACAAATTGTGACATCAGTAAGATAAGAAGGCACTACTTGGACACAACATTTTAACTAAGCAACTGCAGCAGCTAGCAACTGTAGCGAAAATGTCTTTCCCGGGAAAAAGGGGAAATGGGCATAAGCAAGCACCTCTGAACGCATACATTTCTTAATCATACTTCCACCATTCTTCATAGATCAATTGGAGGTTTGTTTCTTCTAAATGAAAAGGCAAAGGACTTTATTTGTTAAACATAATAGTTGGGCTTGCTTATCAATTATCAAAAAATGAGATAGAGATGGGATTTTCAGAGAGAAGTGACAATAGGTAAGTTGTCCTACAATGACAGCTTATATCTTTTAGCGCATAAAGGTGTTAGGTACTAACGCATTTCCAAATTAGAAAGTTAAGCCCTACATATCATATGCATACACAAACAGGTACTCATTATTATTCTGAATTTTCAGTTACCACTATTCAGCCTTTGTCATTCTAGTCTTCTTCTCTCTCTCCCCCTCTCTTGTTTTTGTGATGCAAAAGAGCGAAAGTACATGCATCATGCATGTACTTTCCCAACACCTAACTACATCATGGGAGATAAAATAACATGTCAGAACCTAGATTAATTATCAGGCCTACCCTTTTCATATTACCTTGAGACCAACTGCATCACTGGTGTTGCTAAGTGAGCGAGCAAGTCATAATCAGGATGGGCATCTCAATCCACAAACCCTTTTGCAGCATTTGTTAATTCATCCATGCTTGTAAAATTTAAGCTACAGATTGGCAAGCACAGCCTGCAGAACTAACACTTGATATTAGTCTGGACTCTGGACAAATCCAATACCATGTTACCATGCATATATTGTAAGGAAATTGTAAGAATGATGAGCATTTGAGCATTGTTCGTGCTGAAAGGGGAAAAGATTAGTTGGCTGCTACGTGCATCAATTAAGAACCATGAGTACATCTCTGCATCAATATTTCTAGGACTATGTAAATCAAGTCATTATATGTCATACTATGTAAAGCATTAGCAGCCATTGTGAACGCATCATCCCCATGTCTATTTCATGTTTCCATAAA
Organism: Melocanna baccifera; assembly: GCA_036346265.1. Taxonomy (NCBI): domain Eukaryota; kingdom Viridiplantae; phylum Streptophyta; class Magnoliopsida; order Poales; family Poaceae; genus Melocanna; species Melocanna baccifera. Next base: position 3,455,200 of record CM070704.1, read on the forward strand.
AGCTAAACAATTAGCGAGCTAAAGTTGTACCATTGTTAACAGGCAATCCAAAGAAAATATTGCTCCCAGTGAGAGAAACTGACATAAAGAAAAAACAATATCCTGCAAGCAATTTGATTGGCATGGATACAACAAGAACCTCTAGGTAGTAGTTTCAAAGCAATATAAGATACTTTATATGACACAGGCACACATTGCACAAACCACGGCATGCTACAAATATATCCCCCACATCGAATTTCATTCTCACATAGCCATACCTAACTAATGTACTGATGTAATGGCAGAATAGAGGCATAGATCACAGAATAATCAGTTGGAAATTTGTGGAGTCGCAAACTTGTAGTAATGGGAAAAAAGTAGGTAACTGATTCAAAGCATAACAATTTGGTGTAGAATCTTTACAGGGACAGCAAATACTCCAATCTATCCGAAAACCAAGGTTACCTAGTGAACAACGATAACTTCTCTTATAGGAATCTGAGGTAGTGAGGTCCCATACAAATACCTAATGGAACAGATTCTAATGGGCACTGCAGATGGAATTTGAAATGAACATATAGTTCTAGATAATACCACAGCAGCACCTGCATTGAAAAGAAAGAAATAAAGCTCAACCCCTAGCGTATGATAAGTCTGCTTTTCTATATTTTATTGAATACACTGCTCAGTGGTGACCACCTCCCAGAGTCCGTGCCATAGGCAAAGATAAATATGTTCATGCTATTTCATGACTATGAAATGTGTAGAATTAGAACTTATAACAGCTAACTCCACAGGCTATTTCAATTTACGTTCATGTATAACTTGTTGCTAACATTTCAGAGCACAGCAATATGAGATTATCGGGACAATGAAGGCGAGGGTCTTGCTGGAGCTGGTCTTGGGTCCGTCAATGGCGCCGTGGCTGTAGAGCACATGGGGCAGGGCGACACTCTGGATCTTAGCGACATATTCTTGGATCACATTCACATCCATCGGTCGTATTCCAAGCTGTCTGCCTTAGCTGCTCCAGATTTTGCTCCTCCTTGACAGGTGGCAGCCGATTCTGATTGGAGTGTGCTTGGGGCTTAGGAGGAACTTGCCGATATGGATCCAAGCCTTGAGAATATTGGATCTCGTCGGCCTCCCAGAAGCAGGTCTGCATTGCCGAAGAATACAGCAAAGGGACTCTACCAGAGGATCTGCAATTTTAGGCAACAACCGACTTGTATCAGACAAAATCAGGGGCAGTAATCTAAATTGAACACCATGGAACACTTACTACTAATGCCTTCTGCAAATCGATGTGGTACGGCGGCTGGGCATGGCAGGAGCGGGAGGTCGTGCGGATGCCAGCTGCAAGCGACGTCTGCCCCTCATCCTGTGGCCGCGGGCACGAGGTCGCCGCCGTCGTCAAGCCTCAAGCCAGGGGTAGCGCCGCCGCCCAATTCCCCCCAGGCTGGGGTGGCCAACTTAACCTTCTCCACGGCTGCCACCGCCTGATAGGGAGGTTGGGGCGCGAGCAGGAGCGGGCATCCGCACGGGGAGGAAGAGGCAGACGATGAATGGGAGGACACGCCCCCCGCTCCTTCCTATTCCCTTTTCCTTGTGCCACTGCCACCCGCCTTGCTCCCGGCCTCCTACCCATACCTAATCTTCGTCGACGGAGGATCCACATCTTCTCCTCCAGTCGCCAGGAATGGCTGGGTCTGGCTGCGCCATGGCTAGGGGCGGTTGGATACGTTGGCGTCGGGGACAGGGACAAAGACGGGCAGCACGGGGAGAGGCAATGTGGGAGGAGGGGTGAAAGCGGCGACGAGCAACGGGATGGGAGGAGGCTGTAGGGAGGTGGCGGCACGGACGCAAAAGGAGGGGCGCGCGCGGACACATTCGGGCGGCACAAGGAGGAAGAGACGTGAGGGGGTAGAGGTGGTGGCGGTGTTGCGGGGGAGGGGGGCGGGGATGACAGTATCACTATCACAGCAAGAGGGAGGTGAGCTCGGGAGGTAAAAGAGGGGAGGACCCGATTGTAAAGTGCAGTGATTAGAAGATTTCTGAGGACCTAGAAGGTATTTCGCATTATTGGAGATTGGACGGATCATATGGGCTGGAGGGGAGATCAGACGGCCGTCGTTGATCAAATGACGTGGCGCGCTATTTTACGCAGGAACCATGTATGGAGTTTAGAAGAAAAAAAAAAGCAACATACTCGACATAAACGTTTATTCTGGCCATATATAAGCGTTTCAAACTTGCAACCATGCGCTCTACTTTGCTGAACTGGGAAAATAAAAGGAACAGCCTAAGGGCCTGCTTGGAAAGAGAGGATTTGGATTCAAATCTTCTAAGAATTCCTAGAGCAATCCCCCCTTTTCCAAACAGGCTCCAAATGATCCGATCACATGGGCTGACCAAGCTTTCTTGGAACAGGACGAACTTCTTGCCTTCGACGTGCTTTCCCAAACAGCAAATCGTCTCCAGCTCCGCCGTCTTGGCATCGCAGAAGCCCAATGCCTTCCCCGTGTTGAGCAAGATCCTTCCGTCTTGGGATCCCTAGGGTACTGTGGCGAAAACCTCCCGAGCCTATACGGTACTCCACGGCCCACGAGCCAGTGTCTTGCAGTGCACATATCAGGGGCGGATTAAGCCCCGGCTAACTTGGGCGGCTGTCCGGACTCGCCGGCGAGCAGCCGTTGAACCAGCAGCGATTCCCAGACCGACCAATCCATCTCAATGGTGCTCGTGCTGTGGTACAAGCACGCCACGCAAACGACCTCTTGGAGGGTGGAGCTCAGGAATGCCCACTTCCCTGGTAGCACGGTGGCCCTTGCAAGAACTTTCGTTGTATGTGCGCGTCTGCGTGATCGCTGGTGCTGCTTCGGCCCCAAGCGCACACAGCACGGCAGGGGCTCGCGCGCTGGAGGCCTAACGTCCGGTTCCAAAAAGAGATAGCTATTTGAAACGAGTTGGTTTTTTAGCGTGTTTTTTTTCTCTTTCTCTTTACATTATCTATTCTATAAAGATATAACAGTATTTTTTATTTTTAGATGATTTTAAAAAAAGCTAGCAGCTGCGACACTGGGCCTAAGGCGTGGCCCGGAGATTCGTTGCCGCGTATGCCCTAGCTCGCTTCAGCCAACGACTGACCAAAATAGTTGGGTTAGCAGGCTAACAATACACAGAGAGAATTTAAGAGGGTTATTAGATGTGATGATGAGTCGCCTTTTTTTTTACCGATTTAGTGAGTTAACTTAATCATGTGTTAAAGATGTTTCGTACGCTCCATCCAATCTGTGTGCATAACAGGAGATTGAATTGTCCATGACTGACTGCTGCAAAGTGCACTAGTACAACTCTTGAAATGTCCATACATGATATTTCAATCGGCAAGAGCAATGTTGAAGATACTACATTCAATATCTTGTCTCTTTCAATTCCCTTGACATTTTTTTACGTGAGAAGAGCTCAGCGGTTGAGTGACAGCACATCGTAAGATATTTTCACTTCCTTTTCTCTTCAGAAACGAAAGCTCAGCTTTCATCTGATCGAAGTTCAACTGGATCAGCCGAAAAAATGAGGTAAAAACGGATCACATGACCAGAAAAACCGAAGTGGCAGAAAACAACCCGGCTGTACAATGCCATCCACGGCAAAGCATTTCAGTGACAAGGAAGGATCATGAGAAACAATCACAAGAACATCCATCCGCAGCATCGCTTACCTATGTATGATGATGCATCAGCCGAAAAGTGCACACATATACAATGCAACAACGAGGACTTCTCAAAGCAGCATTTGTCAAAACAGAGGAAGCAAATGTGGCAGTTAAGCTGTTTATGAACAGATTTGTTTTGCGAGGTGTTTATGAACAGAGTTTAAAAGACAAATCTCACAATATGCAGAGCATAAATGTTGAACTACCAAAGCTGTGCTAAAACTCCATCAGAACTCAGATCAGTCCACCATCAGTATGATGATCCAGACCTCAGCAGTACCGTTGCCAAGATGAAATGAAGAACAAGATGGGCGGTCAGTGTGCATGCCTTAGCTCTTCTCCACAGGATGGACGGCCAGGATGAAAGGACTGATGAACTAGACGCCCCCTGTCCGGTGGGCGCGGCAAACCGGGCACGCTGTGCTCGGGTCGTCGCCGGTGGCGTTGAAGCAATCCACGCAGAGGCAGAGATGCTCGGTCGGATCGAGCGCCATTATCGCCGATCTAACCCCGCAAGCTCGGCACATGGAGACCACGTTGGCTTGGGGCTGGGGCTGGAGCAACTGCAAGGTTCCCCACCCCGCTATGGTCTGGTCGACGGGGAACAATGCCTGCGCCTGGGCCTGCGGCGCCGCAGCAGGATGGTGGAGGCGGAGCTTCTCCTGAAGATCGGACATGGTCGCCTGCTCCTGCTCGAGCTTCTGGCGCTTCTCCTGCTGCTGCAGCGAACTCCTAGCAGTAGCCTCGGGTATCCTCGCGCTTCTCTGCTGGGCATCGTCGCGCTGACCAAGAAACAAACGAGTAGTAGGACGAGGGCCAGGTCCGGGTGGCAGGAGGTTCTGTGGTGCGTCGCCGAGGAACAACTGGTGCGGCACGTAGCCGGGGAACGCCTGGTACGGCGCGTCGCCGCGGAAAGCCTGGTGGGACGCGTTGCCGGGGAGCGCCTGCTGGTTGCCGTGCTGCTGTCTCATCTGGCCGGGGCCGGCGAGCTGGTTGGAGGCCCGGGCCGGGGCTATCTGGGGCTGATGCACCACGGCGGTAAAGAACGGGACGAACATCAGGCCAGGAGGATGAGGCAGTCGTGCTTGCAATTGCTGCGGCGTAATCAAGCCGCTGAACGCGTGCCGCGGATCGTAGTTGGGGAATGCCTGCTGGTTTTGGGACATGGAATGCTGGACGTGTTGCAGGGACTGGAAGTGTACCGTCTGCGGAACGCCGTGGTTCCACTGTGACGACAGGGACAGTGGCACCACGGCCGCGCCCGCCGCCGTCCCACTGGCTGCAAGAGAGAAACCAAGAAACCGAACTCTAACGTCACCAACCAAGAACCCTACTACGGAGCAGGGAGAATTAGGCGGTTTTCTTTGGCACCCACGCACCTGGATGGTTCACGGAGATGGCCGCGGCGGCGGAGGCGGCGACGGCAGCGGCGGTGTAGCGTGCCATCCGGATATGTATTGTGCTATTACGAACTGGTACATCATCCTGGGAGGAATGTACTTGCTCGCCGACGACGCGGCCGCGCTCCCTGCTCCCTCCCGTCGGCTGGAGTTGCGGCGGCGGGGCCATCACCTCCGTCCCGCGCTCCGAGTTGCTCCTGTGGGCTGCAAGAAACCAAGCTTTCACGCTACAATCCAAGAACCGGGCATCAAGAACAACGCGCTTGCATTCTTTTCTTGGGCACCCACCTGCACCGAGCAGGGCGGCGTCGGGGGAGTCTTCAGCGTCGGTCGTCGGCGTCGGGCCTGCGGGTGGCTGCGACGTCCCGGGGATGTCGTCCTCGACCTTCCGCTTCCCCTTCATCCCGCCTCAGCAAGCCAAACACCAGACACCAAACGATCGAGCCGACGAGCCCGAACAATCGATCGAACACCTTCGCAAGAACCGAACCGCGCGCTCCCAGATGAGGGGGAGCCCAAGAAAGGGGGAGGGTGTGGAAGGAAGCTTCGAGAAAGAATGGGAGAGAAGGGCTGGTGCGTCGAGGAAGACGAGACTTTATAGGCACTGCAAGTGGATTTCAAGAAGCAAAATTCGGTGGATTTGGGAGAAGGGGACGACCAAATGGTACAGCCGATGCGTTAGGGAATTGGGATAGCCGGGCAAACACATGAAACAATACATTTTGTTAGATTTTTACGAAATCCCACGTTTCACGTAGAGCTTACATTGATTTGGTTATGTACAAGATCCATCTACTTCATTTCTAGTATTGTGCCGTACCTGAGTTATATCTCTTGCGATTGTAAATTAAAACCATGGTCAATTTTGTTAGATGCTCACGGTCCACCAGTCTCGGGTTCAAATTTTTTTAAAAAAAATAAAAAAATCACACAAATAACCTGTCCAGCTAGCGATTGCGGGGAATCAAATTCTTGTCATAAAACAAGACTAAGGTGCCTCACTGCTAGGTTATACTATGGATGGCTATTAAAATCATGGTCTATATAATTTGTGACATATCGGCAAGAGCCACGGTCACAATTCTTCTGTTACCGGAACGCTAAATTATCTTATATGCATTATACTTCGGAAGAAAAAAAGGTAGATAGCTAAACATTTAACACTTTTATCATCCTTAAAGGGAGCCTAAGGCATGGTTTGGTTCGGTGCTAAAATAATTAGATTAGATACTCTAACCCAGGTAGAATAGTTCAACCCAATTATTTCTGTTTGGTAATACACCTAGTTAGTTTGATATATTGTTTGGCTTGAGTAGTCAAGTTACGATGCTAAAGATAGGTATTGCGGTGCATGAGCTTATTCCACCAATCTAATAAAATGATTAAAGTGTTTCAATTGAATAAAATTTATTCTGCTTAAGCCGTCTACTTTTCCATAGTTAAAACCCATAGCCCATTTTTGTTAAAATTTCACTGTAACTGACTGATTTTTTTTTACTGTAGCTGAGTACATATTATGCATAATTAAATTTAAAAAAATATAAAAATAAAAACAACACGCTAGTCTAGAGCGGACAATACAAAGGAATACGAAAAAAATGAAACGCAAAAAAACCAAAAAAAATTCACTACGTGACAAAAGTGCTGCAGTGCCACCCCATCGCTGCTACAGTGAAAAAATCGCTGAACAGTAAAAAAAATAGCAAACTTGAGCGGGGCCTTAAGTCCTAAAAACCACGATTTGAACATAGGATTTTTTTCCCCCAAATTTCTATAAGATTGACCTATTTGTTTTGACATTCCTATATTTCAAACCTGAATCAAACATACCCTACAAGTATTAGCAACACACTTAGGGAGCGTTCAGTTTGATGTTGACTTATAGTTTTGGTTTATATTTTTTTTACTATAACTGATTTATTTTTTACTATAACTAAGTTGGCTTATCTAGTATAATTAAAATTTTAAAAATATAAAAATAGAAAAAACATGTTATCCTATCATGAGCAATGCAAAAAAATACGAAAAAAAGAAAAGACAAAAAAATCTAAAAAATCTTTAAAAATCAGAAAAAGACGAAATTACTAAATAGTGAAAAAAGCAAAAACCAGATGCAGAAGCTAACTTAAAACCAAAATAAGCACAGCCTTAAGCTGTCACTCGAACAAAGAATTTCAATCACTCCACCTGTCACTTCATGCAGCAAAAAATAATGTGTAACACAATAAACCTCGCCGAGTAAAAATAGCCTGATTCATTAAACTTTCACACGCCCATATGGGAAATCACCACGCCTATTATTACAACCACTCAAGGGCCGCATGAATGCTGGCAAATACTTCTTACAAAGAATGGAAACATTCTGCATGCTATCTATCTGGTGTAAAAAATAAACAAAGCGTCACCAAATCAGATGAGCTAAGGCGGACTACACTGTTAACAAACGGGAGAAAACCTATACTAACTTGGTCAACATGTAATTATTGAGTTGCCCAATGCTTCTTTCATCAATTGGATACACGTGATCATTAGGATACCGACCTACTCAAGTCCGATTACAAACAATGAAAATCTAAGCCTTGTTTGGAATGAAGGATTTTTGTAGGAAATCCAGAGGAATTGCTCCGTTACCTACAAAATTCCAGCGTTCCAAATAGAAACTAAATAGCGCCACTTGTTGATCTATTTGCCATCATGATGTCCCGCTCCAATCAGAATGCTCCAAAATTGCAATGACCAATAAGGTTCATCATGCATACGAATGATCAATTTTCACCTATTTAGAAAAACATTACTCTGTTGAAGTTTCCCCACGTTATCGCATCACAGATTCTTTAACATACCATTGATCTCCAGTACTGCAAAGGCATGTGGAATTCAGAGTGATATCAAACTTGCAGGTGGCAGCAGGAAATGATAAAACTGGATAGCACCAGAGCAATCAGACTTACAAATATTTCATGCAGATATTGAGGAAGCGTGCATGTTGCTGGCTTTGAGATATGGTAACAGAACCTTCAATAATCTGGTCTTTCTTTAGCTCGATAGGTTCAAATAAGTACAATAGGGTCTGCAAGAAAAAGAATTCCCAATCATTATTGTGGAAATTAACAATGTAATTCTCTAAGAATTTCAAACTAACTATATATCCCTAAACAAGGAAAAAAACCAATATGGTACTGTGGAAAGCAATCACCTGCTGCCAGTGAGTAGGTGCATCCTCTGGTGCAGTTGACAGAACAACCGAGACATCTGGTTTTTTCTTTTTATTGCTTGGGCTGGCATTTTGTGTGTTCCCATCCAAGGATTGGCTTGCTTGTTTCTTGGATTTCTGGCGAACTGGTCCGTTAAACTCGACATCGAACCAAAATGCAAATCCATGCAATGGAGCTAAAAAAACACAAGACAGAAGAGAGCATGCTTAGCATTACTTTCCCATCCGGCCATCCGAGTAAGAACAACTAATAGATATTCAAGAATTACTGTTGTACCCTAGATTATGCTATTTTCGCATATTTTCAGTTACTTGCTAGAAAAAAATCTCAAATTTCAATTTGCATTGATAATTTACAAGTGAAACTCCATTTTAACAAAGCATCCGTAAGATTTAGGATATAATATACTTAAAGGTTTCCTTGCTACTGTCAGAAGCAGCACACAAATAACACACATGACATAAAACGTAAGCTCGACAAAGATCAAATGATCAATCATGCTAAATCAACATAACTTCCAGCAATCATTCACTAAGCAAATGCTAAAGGCAATGTGAGTAACCCAATGAGATCGATATAGGAAAAAAGCTAATAAGCAAGACATAGCTTCCACCTTCCAGCAATCATCACTAAGCAAAAGTTAAAGGCAATGTGAGTAACCCAAAGAGATTGATATAGGAAAACAGGTAAGCAAGACATGATATCAGAAGAAGACCAATCAAACACCACAACTGTGTAGTAATGGTTTAGATGATGCCAATGGCAGCACAAGTACATTGGCCTATATGAGAGGCAAACATCAACTGTAGCAAGCTAACTTATGAGAATGTGAATATGAGATAATCTAGGTTGATTTATCTCACTGCATGAGTGCATGAAAGGCTGCAAATAACCAAATTCTGTCAAATATTAAACCTAAGTTTGTGCAATCCTAGGACAACTTTCAGGAGATTCAATACCCCCTCTAGTTCTCCGTGCCCGGTGAAAAAACAACCTATAAAAGGGACCCCAAAGAGTACAATATTTAATCTATTACCTCAGAAGTAAAAAGAACACTGTATTGAGCAAAATTGACTACAATTGGCCAAATTTGAACAGTCCTATTACTGTGTGCCCGTACCACCAGTTAGTTACCTAAGGCTGCTACAAAATGGCCACCTTGCTGCAACAGGTATGCAAGCAGGAAATAAATGATTGCACTAAGAATCCAAGTAAATTGCGCTAACAATCCAAGTAAAACTTCACCCATAAGCCTTATAAATTGAGCTTCCCAGGAAAGCTTGGGTACGGGGACTTAGGGCTTGTTTGGTTGGTGACCTGGGCTCCATGCCTGATAAAAAGTGGTGCATGGAGGTAGCCTGGAATTCTAATGATTTTTGCCTGGCCAGGTAAGCCTGAGAATGTAGTGTTTGGTTAGAGACCTGTGCCTGGAGAAAACGTAAAACTTTAAATTCATGTTTTGAGAACGAGAAAGTGGTTCGTGCTAGGCAGCTGTGATTTGAAAACGTAAAACGGATGAACTAGATTAGCGCTAGGCAGCTGTGGTTTGTGTTCAGCCAGAGCCAGGCCTCCAATTTTGGTGGCCTGAGCCAGGCTAATGGTGCTGCCATGGTCTCCAGGCCAGGCAAGCAGTGGGAGCTCCAGGCCTCCAACCAAACAACTCTCTGGCAGCTCTCAGGGAGCCACCCGGCCAGGCTAGCTTGGCTCAGGGTTGCAATCAAACAAACCCTTATTTTCTCCATAGAAGCATCACACAGGCCTATCTAAGAAGCTTCTCCAATACACTCCGTCTGAGAGCAATCAAGCCCAAACCCTCCCAAAGGGGCCCACAGTATGATTATAACTGGACATCTCCATAGATTGATTTTATTGGTCAAAATATCAGTAATAAACCAACTGTGCAAATCTATTAGATGGAATCACGAATTTTGTTCACCATATATACCTATCTCACATGTTAAAAGAATGAACTACAACTTACCTTGCAACATTGATGTAAACTTATATGTAGCGGTAATAGTTTCGAGCTCTGGAGCTTGTATGGTATAACAATCCACTTGTGCCACCTACTCCCAGAACCCAAGTAAGTACTCAAAACAAAAAAAAATCAGCTCACTTTACAAATGTAGAGCTATAAAAGTAAGACTGCACAAACAGGAATTATATGTTGAGACTGCACAAATAGGAATTATATGTTGAGGCCTGAGAATGATATGCACACAAAGTGCATGTCAAGCAGAGAAAAATACAGGATTATACCAGAACTAATAATTGGGATCTCACCACTGTTGGCCACGTCAAAACATTCTCTCCGCTAATTGTCTCAACAGAAGGCTCCATGAATGCACATTGTTTTGCAAGAGGCATCATAGAGGACACTGAAGTCAAGCAAAGAAAACAATACAGAGAAATAATATTTATCTTATCAAACTATCTTCAGTGAGAGCTAGTATGCATATAATTAATAAATAACCAATTAAGTCTCCTCATATATTTGGAATCTATATGTGCATATTATGAATAAAAAACTAATTCTCATATATTTGGAATCTATACTAGTTAAAAAGAGTATACATGACAATGCAACTCACTTTTTATACCATATACATCTCGCCAGAAGTAAATACTATCCTGGTATCTCTGCGAATTTGTAATAGGTGCCAGGTAAAGCTGCAACAAAAAATTTCTTGTATATCAGTCGGACAATTTTTCAATAGCTGCCTCAACAAGTAAATTGCTAGATAATATTCTTCTCAAGCTCTTACCGATGCATGTGATGGAAGAATAAGACCCCCTGGCTTAAGCCATTTATCCCTAGCAAAAATTATGCTCCCCAACATACTCTAAGCATCAACAGGACTAGATTTCAAATTCCACAAATAACAGACGTGAAGTGACGCATGGAATAAGCCCAATTGTCCAAACAATAGAGATATTTATAGATACCTCATATAGAAGCATGTAGCCCATCCATTCAGATATGATGACATCAACTTTTTCTTCAATATTGACATCCTGGATTTGAATATTTCAATAGTCGTGTTGCATAACACAAACAAGAACTTAAAGTAGAATTTTAAGGATGATGATACCGTGACGCAACAACAATCAAGATAGAATTTCAAGGATAGTGGTTAATGGTCATAAATCTCAGAAGCTTTTGAGTACAAGCAAATGGTGGCGAAATGTCAAATACTAGATAGAAAAGTTGTACCTCAATTCGGCCATGCAAAACAATGACTTTGTCAGAAAGCTCATTTTCTCTCACAATTTCCATAGCCTAAACATGTTTAGATTAAAAAAATCAGAGTAAATATTACAATTTATAGAAGCTAATAAAAAATACAGAAAGTAAAGTAACAGATAATATATTAGCCAAAGTGCCAAACTGCAAAAACATTTTTAGAACTGGCAAACTATTTTGCAGATGGAGTAGTAACAGAACAGGAAGCAAGGGAATTCACTATAATTGGTACTAGTTTTTAAGCTACTCAGTATTCATTCGATCACAAGGGCCGCCCTCCGTGTTGTATTTAGTTGTTAACTGGGCACAAAGGAGGAGGGCTGGGGAGATAGACCTTTTCAATAGATAGAAAGTTCACTATCCAATTTGACAACAAAGTGCAACTCAACCTTAGCCTATTAAACACAATTATAGTTTGGCAATCTCAACTGAAGTGGAAAAGAGGAACGGAGGAGAATCTACCTGTAAGGCAATATCACTTGCATCTACCGCATAGACCTGAGAACACAATAAACTCACTCAAGGAGATGAATTAAAATTAATGAAAGAAAGGAAATCTTTCATCTATATAACGAAATAAATTACCACATAGAAATTTCTCATAAAAAATCACATAAATATATCTAGAGAATAATTGTCTTTTTTTTTTGAAAAAAGGCCAAATGTCTGCAATCAATAGAAATATGATTCAAAGCATCAGGTACAGATCAAATGACCAATGCATTGATGCAACTTTATATCTGACTGAAATGAGAAAATGCTCAATTTCTGAAGCCAAGTAGCCAAATATCACTAACACATTCTCAGGTGCATTTCAGAGTGCAATAATTTTGGCAAGTTCATCAGATAACAGCATATTTAATTGGTGTATGGCATCAAAGTGACAGATTTCAACAGAAAAAAGGATATAGCTTTGGCCTGGTAGAACATCATCAACATTCAACACTGAGTCCTAATATCATTTTGGAAAAATTCTTTTATGCCACTGGTTCTCTCACTGACATGTGGCTCGCCCCAACCTGTCAGTGAGACACAGTGCCACCATAATTCAACATCGAGTATCTATATAATATCAATTTCTTGGTTAGACATGTGGTTTACAAATAGACATGTAAAGATGAAAAAAAATGAATCTGAGGTCATCATTAAACAACTTATCAATGTCTGCTAAGTATCAATTCAATAAGCGACCAACTTGTACAGAAAATGATAAAAACATGAGGGAGAAGGAAATTTGAAGAGAAATAAACATTAGGAATGCACGAAAAATCTATAGAGTAAGTGAGGGATACTAGGAAAAATCAGCAGGATTTCTGAATCTCTAATATTATCAGCAATAAATAAGTGCACTGGTAATAACTGCCGAAGTTACCCGAGTGGCACCAGCAAAAGCACAAAATATAGAAAGAACACCAGTGCCGCAGCCCACATCCAACACAACCTGAAAATTTTCATTTCAAGAAATCATAAGAGTTAATAGAATAGAAAGCTGTATCCTATATGGTATCTAGCCAAGAATACCATGTACCACAGAAAACATATAAATTGTTAGATAACTCATACCTTGCCTGAAACTAGATCTTGATGATGCATGATAGCATTTCTGTAAGTATTAGTTCTCACATGATCCTGCAATTAGCAACCAAAAGACCAGTACCAAATTAAAAAAATGATGATATTGCATTAGCTCAAGATCTGTTTCCTTCTTTTTTAGAAAAGAGCAATCCATTTAGACATTATTGAAATCACCTAACAACATAGACCACAAAAAGGAACATCAGTACGTCTATTAGTGCATACAAGTTGAGGCATCATTTCACATTAGGCTTAATAGGAAAGGGGAGCATAAGATAAAAATCTGTCACACCCTGTGTCAGGCATGCATCTACTGAGCTACTGTTCATACTCTATCAATACATCCCAGGTTGCAACTTGCATTTGAACAGATGGTCAGATACCATGTCTCAGAATTTTCCAGGTAGGTGACAAACAATGCTAACATCTAAGCACTGCTTCTGGGCAACAACAGTATTAGTATTCAATAAGGAATACAGACAAATTTTTAATTTTGCTTGTTAATTTCCTGACTAACGAAAATAAATCAGGGCATCTCCATTATTCCTTTTTGTGGTTTATGTCATGTTGCGTACATGATTCAAATAGTGACCACCATCATTCCTTACCAGCTAAACAGAACTTTAGATCCATTCTAAGAGGCATATGGTTGCAAACATAATTGCTCGTTCAAGAGCATGATTCCCCAACTACGCAAGCTTATATGCTAATTTAACCAATGCAAACACTAAGTTGCATCCTCACAGACGGTAGAACAACAAGGAACCCAAACACCATCATTTGTTCAACAACGACGATCCCATTCCCACGAATTCGATCCGCAAATCGCCGCACGCGCACTACACAAAACCCTAACCCCACCGATGCAGCAGCCAATACAGGCAGGCGCCCACACCTCCCAACTCGAAGCGAAAGCCATGAGGAGAGAGAGCCTAACCTTGAGCATCTCCTCGTGGACGCCAATGTGGGAGTAGGCCTTGAAGTAGGCCACGTCGTAGTCGGTGCAGGGCGGCGGCGTGGGGTGTGTAGGCGCCGAGGCCGCCTGGCCCGGCGGGGACCCCATGCCGCCGCCGCGCCGCGCCCTGCGCGGCCGCGGCAGGTGGCCGTTGCCGTCCGCTCCGCCGGCGAGCATGGGGGGAAAGGTGTCTCGTCGCGTCGCGAGTAGCTGCGAGTGGGGTGGGCGAGTGGAGACTGGAGACGGCCAACTACTTTGGAATTTGGGTTCCTCGCGTGGGCTCTCTCGTGCTCCGACGATCTGGTGGGCTCGCCTTAAATTTTGAGCCCATTGCTGGCCCAGTTTTGCTTGAGCTAGTTTCATCGGGGTGAAGGGAGGGAAAGGGTAGGGCCCACGTGTTCATCTGCTCCTACTATCCCTACCATCCATTGCCATCTCGAGATTCGTGCAAACGAATTGGGTCAGATTATACAGTCGTGCAGGTATTTCACATGTGTTTTGGAGGCCCAGCCTTATTTTCACCTGGTTATGCAGTGAAGGAATTCAAATACGGACGCCTGATTTTTCTTTTTCTAATTGACTACTATCTGAATATTGCTACAGCGCCTCAATATATAAATGTTGCAGTATTTCAATCGAAATCTTATCGTATGTATCTATGGAGCAAATTGCAGCTCAAAAAGAGTTCGAATAGGAAAATTACAGTGCAACATCTGTATGACCGAAAGAATAGACGTGCAACATTACAAACTATAAAAGTAAAACGCACAAGTACGAAGCATGATTGATCACTTACAACAGATACAAAATGAAACTCTATTATGTCTTTCAACCTAAATGACTAGCATGGGTGAGGTTTTTTAGGTTGTGGATTATATTTTTTTGGTTTAATTTTTCGAATTATGATAGTTCACGACAGAGAATATGGAGAGAGATCCCATATACAATTTTTACCGATATAGATGAAATCGAAATAGTATATATTATAATCGATTTATAAATCCTGTTTTGAAAAGCACTTCGATTAACAAGCCAACCATAAGCCCTCCTGAACCCACCCCATATCTTCACTCGCCTAGTGCAAATGCAGCAGCGTCGAAGGTGTCGGACAGGCCGGTGCCGGTCTTGAACGTGACCTTGCCGGGGGCGGACTCCTGCACGCACACCTCGACGACGCTAAGCCACAGCAGCAGCTCCCTGGTCTTCACGCCGGCGATCTTCTTGAGCCGGCCCTTCTCCACGAACGCCGTGACCTCGCCGGCGTACGACACCGTCTGCTTGATCCTCCTGAACGTGTGCTCCGTCTTCTTCCGCTGCACCAGCCACATGAACCCGGCCGCGCGGTTGTACCCGAACTCCTCCACGTCCTCCAGCGGCAGGAGGCCCAGCGGGAGGCCGAGCTCCTCCAGCAGCTCCACGGACTTCTTCCGGCAAGCCGCCGTGTCGCCGTGGACCACCTCGGCGCCGTCGCGGTGGCTCTCGATGGCCTGGGACGCCATGCTCCTGCTGTGCTAGCTAGTACTTGTGCAACAAAGAAATCAAATGAAATGCAAACAAGATTGGCCAATGAGCGAGCAGTAAGCTAGCTTGCGCCGCCCTTGAGATTGTTGTGATGAGAATTATGATAAGGGGGGAGAATATAAATAGAGGAAGAGTCTTGAACTGGTAAAACAAGCTGTGCCATATAATGCTACTCTAAATTGGTAGTTCTAGCTGCTTCATTTTGACTTGTGTTTTGTGGCCCAGCCTAATCTGACCCGGTGACCTGGTGCCCATTGGGTTAGCAAGAACAAGGACTCGTCACTCAAATATGGTCAGGATTGGCTGGTGAAACATGACAAGGTTTTTGAGTCAATGCTCTGGTTGCTGTTGAGTCCCCTGTTGGTCTCTAACTGCCTAATTGGTCATACTACGACCATAAGTAGACACATGTAGCTGGCTCAGGGCAAAGTCTTGAATATTAATTTTCTGCATGGATTGCTGAAAGTAAGATGCATAGTTCTTTTTTAATAAAATATTATATCTATAATGGCCACATGAAACTTAACATTGCCTATGTACTCTTAACAACACATCTAATAATACCATTTTTCATGTCACCATTCTAGAAATTTCAAATATATTAGTGATATACTCTAGAGACGATTATGTAGACGATTCACTTCTATGTTTATAATCTTTTGAATAATATGTTATTTTGCCCCTTGAACAAATGTATTTTATATTGGTCATCATGTATATGACTTATTTGTGACTCTTTATTTATATTTTGATGTTATTCTAAATTATCTCTAATCTAATATTATTATATGAGATAATTATGATTTATACATCAGCACATGTATTGATTGATAATTATATTTCACAGATTATAAATATGGGGATATCAAATCAATAATGTGGACACATGTGAGAAAATTTGGTGTTAGATTGACCTACCATGAGACACTGCGGGAAGTATTATATTCTTAAGCATCATCAATTTATCTTATACATAGTATATATAGGATACTTAGATCTGATATCGTTACAGTTTTCTACATGTGTGACAGTTTATTTAGGGGTTGCTAAACACTACTCCGTAACTAGGTGGTCATAAAGGTAGCTTTTGAGTTTATTATGAAACATATAAAGTAATGTGAGTGATCAAGATAGCATTTGCCCCTTCTATATAACAGGTGAAATATCTCTAGGCTCCTCGATGTTGTTGGATTAAGAAAGTGTATGGTCATACTAGATGTAGTTGAGTCAATCACAAACTGAGTAATTCACTACAGATTCGAGTAAAGAATCAAGCTATCATAGGATGGCATACTTCTCGCCTTGAGTTCAATCTGATATCGTGAGGCAAAGGGGTCGGTATATAAGCACTATATAGATTCGTCCGATATAATCTTTATGCATATTTAAGAGTCGTTATGTCATATTAGGAACCGCTACCGACTTATAGACTAGAAAAATATTTTTGGGTCATGGCCGAATATATATAAACTTACAGGATCACACACTTAACGGGTTAGAATGATAAGAGTTCAGATGCTAGACTCTAAGTGGAATACGATCTCTACTCGTATTGGATCCGGTTGAAGGCTTTCTAAGTAGGATACAATCCCTATTTGTATTGGATAAAGATCCAGTCAAAGGCTTTCTGAGTTGGATATGATATATAATCATATTGGATAAGGATATGATTGAAGGCTATATATTAAGAAAGGTGTTGGCTGAGGGATTCATTTTGAGATACACCCATCGAAACCCTAACCGCCACCTCTCAAAACCCCTGCTATGCGCGTTGGTACTAGCATACTGACACACAACATTTCATCTTTGGATGTGTGAACTTTGGTAGAAACGCTGCTACGACTACGACACTGATCAAGATGATCGCAAGGAGACGGTGGCCAGAGGACGATCTACTACTTCCACTACACCGACGCACGCTAAGTGGAGCTGGCTGCTTCAACTCTACTCCGCTACATTGTGTATCTAGTGGTAACAATTTATTATTTCTTACTTATATGGTTTCCTCTTTTACGCGATAGAAAATTTTAATCTAAGCTAGTGTAGTCTACTCGTATATAAACAAACAACACATCTAATAATACCATTTTTCATGTCACCATTCTAGAAATTTCAAATACATTAATGGTTAGAGTTGAAAAGGTTTGAATGTACAAGGTTGGTGGATATCTGTGGATGGATGTAGTAATCCTGAAGTATTCCATTCATTTTTTCAATACTTATTGTAATGTGTACTACTATCGCCTTTAAATTGTTTTCTTCTTTGCAAAGAATACTGTTATTGCCTTTCAAATTGTTTTCTTCTTTTGGTAAATGCGTGGTGGGTCTAAGCTAAAGTTCAACTAACAAAGTAAGGAGTTGCCATGTTAAACCAAAAGTGGCAAAGTGCAGATGTAATATACACATAATTACATCTAAATAATCAACATAAAACTAAACTTCGGATGTCACAAGCACAGCTCATACCGATGGCTTTATTGAGCACCATCACCTTTCTGACGAGGTTCTGCATAAGCTCCACGTACATCAAGTCAACACTTGGCATGGAGATGGAGAACAAATGCAGAATTATGATGCCCTTAAATTAAGTCCAGATCAGCGGAAAGCAAGCAGTTTTACACATCAGATTAGTCTCACTCCACATCACAGGCCCCAGCCATCACCTGGGCCACCACGTTCTTGGGCCTTGAATCCGGCAGGGGAAGGATTTCTTTATTAGGTTGCTTAAGATTCTAAATGATTCCCAGCACAAGGGTCTGGCCCAGGTGCAAGTGAAAAGCGCACAGCCAATGTGGCGCCAGAACTAAAGGAAGATCTTAAGCCTGAACCAACAAACCGCTTGTCTGCCTTTTCCCTTTTCCCCACTTTCTGTTTACCTGAAGACAAGAGCCGAAAGGCACGGCAGAATAATATTATTTTGTTTTGTTCTCCTTTGATCAATAAGATGTTTAAGGTATATTGATTTTTTTAGAGAGAACTAATGCATACAACTTTGACATCTCCTAAAAAAAACTCAAAAGCTAGAGAGGTAAGCATTGTTGCCATTATGAAGTAGCCAACATGCGTAATTGTCAACTTCTCATAAGTCACATCGTCGATAAGCAGTAGGCTGCAGAAAAAAAACGAGAAATAATTACCTCTTCATTGGCAGGATTGACAGCATCGAAGCATTTGACAATATCCTTACCACCATGTATGGTTGATTCTGAACATGATTACGCGATGGTGATCCAGTGGCAGAAATCATCTTTTTTATTTCCATTACCCTTTTCTTCCACAGTTCATGTTGAAGTATAAGTGAATTGCCCATCTTTCCTCATCAGCTTAAGTTTTTGAGTGAATTGGTTGGTGTATGAAACTCAATATGGTATCAAAACCAAGAGTTCTTGAGTTCGAGACCCGGTTGACGCAATTAAAAAAAATAATTGCAGTCCATTTCTATTCCACGTCTTAAGCCTAAGAAAGCCTACACGTGAGGGGGACTGTTGAAGTATAAATGAATTGCCAACTTTTTCTCATCAGCTTAAGCTTTTGAGTGAATTGATTGGTGTATAAAACTCAATAGTTAACATGATATTCATCGAATCCACATCACCATTCACCAGCCAAGAGCCGTCGACCTAGTCATATAAACTTGACACGTCGAGAAATTTCTAGTTTGGTCGAGATCCTGAACAACATTCTTCACAAAAACGTGACCCAAATATAAGCGTAAGGGAGACATGTGCCGCAACCAAATATGTATACCAGCAGTTTGGTTTGAGCCAACCAAGTGTTTGCTTTACTTTCCTCTCTATTCTCCATTAGCCCATTTCCTGAAACAGAATTCAGTACGTGTCACAAACTATTTAGAGTTCATGATAAATGGCAAAGCCTACGTGTTCTCCTATCAGTAACTTATAAAGCTAACTGTAAGCTTGTTGTCAACTACGTCATATCATGGATAAACGGTGTGGAGTATGCAATAGAAAATGCAGTAGAAAAGGAAGGCATCGTTACCTCATTAGCTGGGTTGAAAGCTCCAATGTGTTCTGCTCACGTCCATTCCTCCAGTCAAGAAAGTGTCTTGCTTTTTGATCCTGATGAGGCGATGGTGAGTATGCAGCAGAAAGTGCTGATTCAGTTGCACTACTTTGTTCCTTGGAATAAAGCAACCTTTTAGGTACCTTCACCTTATAAAACCCACACATGGCCTGGAGCAGGAGCCAACTCCTCACAGGGAAATAAACTCGAGTGCACAAGCAGTTAGAGCATCAGCAAACAATGGAGGGTATCAGCCAGAAGCATGTCATTGGAATTCCTTTGGCTTCCTATGCATATGCTCATGAGAAGACACTAGGAAAGACTTCCTGTTCTGCTTTGGTTTATAAGAAGAGTAATAATCTCAAACCCCTCTTTCTCATTTCTCTTTTTTCCAACTGCTATACTTTGTATTTCCATACTGATTTTGTATCCTTTCCATGATGCAGATAAGAAGAATTCCATCATTTATCGGATGAGCAAACTGAGACAAAAAACAGATAGTTATTTGCAGGGCTTCAAAGAACACAGTAAGTAGCCAATCTATTATCTACTTTTCCCTACTAGAAGTTGTGTTACATTAACCCGGCAACAGTTCTCATCACCAATAAATCTTGCAGTAACCCTGGGACCGAAAATTTCACAAACTGTCAAAGGGAAATTGAGCTTGGGGGCAAAGGTTCTCCAAGCTGGCAGCATTGACAAAGTCTTCAGGCAATACTTTCCAGTTGAGAAAGATGAGAAGCTATTGAAGACCTTCCAATGTTATCTTTCAACCACAGCTGGTCCAATAGCTGGAATGCTTTTCATCTCAACTGAGAAGATTGCGTTCCACAGTGATAGGCCTTTGGATTTAACATCGCCCAAAGGAGGCATCGCAAGGGTGCCCTACAAGGTAATTAAAGTAAAATCTCCTGGTCAATACTAAATATATAAAGTTTACTAGACAGAATATCTAGTTCAGACATATTTGAACATGCACTTGAAATCAAAGCTGATGAAATTTTGTACCTTCCACAGGTCTTGATCCCTGCAAAGAGGATAAAGAGTGCCACCGTAAGAGAAAATTTGTACAATCCTGATGAGAAGTACATTGATGTAGTTACTGTTGATGGCTTTGATTTTTGGTTTATGGGTTTCATTAGCTACACAAGATCATTCAAACATCTTCAGCGTGTAATTTCAGAGTTGAGGTGATACACCTAGTTCTGTAACCTGAAAAATACTGCCTACCATGTTCATATGGTATATGTACATTGGACAAATAGAATTCAACAATCATATTGCAATGAAAAACTTTTTCTTTCTCAACGGTGTTCTCAAAGGTTATGATATGCTCAAAGGACAAAGCATCATATCAATACCTCTTTTTTTTTTACCAAGAGGATATAACCATAGAGAGCCTCAATTCTCAAAAGATAACCGGTGGCGTGACAGAAGCCCGTCGTCGTCAGGCTCAGCTTCCAGCCGCCCGCCATCCCCGGTTCACCGGTCATTCGTGGAAGTCGTCCGCCGCGACTTCTCTCCGCATGCGGCAGAGCGCGGCAAAATGAAAGAAGTGGTGGCGATCGACACCCAAGCGCGAAGCTCCACATCTCCTTCCTTGCCTGCTCCTCCAGTCGAGGAAGGCTGGCAGCAGGCCAGGCGGCGCAGACCCCGGCGCCAGGTCGGTCACAAGCTCATGGAGGAGCAGCATGCCAGTTGTGATCAGCGCAAATCATAGCGCAAAGGACCGCTCGGATTCCTGATGGATAAATGCTTCAACTGTTTATCCTCTACTCATCGCCATTCCAAGTGCAAGCTGCCGCCGCGCTGCTTCTGCTGCAAGGGTCTCAACTACTTGGCCAGGGACAGCAAAAGACCCAGGTCGCCGTCGATGTCCAGGCCAGCAGGCTCCTGCCAGGCGCTCAGGTCAGGTCGATCGCGCCCTGGGATAGTCGGCCGGAGGCTTTCTCAATGCTGCTGCCCCTCTTTTCACCCCGTGAAGCGCGTCTCCTGTTGCTCCCCAGGGGCCGATGACACCGCCCACCTGCCACATTCCCTGGTCCCCTGTATTGCGCCCGAGGAGCAGCGGCTGAGCCAAGTGTTAATTGCCTTCCATGCAAGCTCGGAGCACCCAATCGACCCATGCGGCGCTACGGAGGCCGTCCATATCAGCCTGCAGCAGCCCTTCTTAGTGCGTCACTTTGGCCGAAACTCTCTGTTGTTCTCCTTCCGCACCGATGCTGACTGAGACTCCGTACTTCGCTGCAACAGCATCGTGGTCGCCGGCAGGAGACTCATGTTCAGGCCGTGGACAAGGCAGACTAACGCCGAGTTCTCCCGGCTGCGGTTCAGGGTAACCATTGAGCTGGAAGGTCCTCCTGCACATGCCTGGTGTAAGTCCACAGCGGAGATACTCCTTTCGTCCTGCTGGGTCGAGCGTGTTGGGCCAGCTCCGTAGGACAGAGCCGAAGATCTGCACGCATCAGCCACGTTCCGCGTTCAAGCGTGGACCGAAAACCCCCGCGAATTGCCAGTGGCAATCAAGGCCTTTCCTCCGGGAGAAAGAAGGCCTGGTCTACAACGTTAAGGTCCATGTCGTGCAGGTGGCGGATTTCCGTTCTCGCTCTCCGTCTCCTGATGGGCAGTCTCCGCCGTCCGACGATGTGGACAACGGCCATGATGGTCACCCAGATAGGGGCTACGGTGAGTCCTCTGGCCAGGGTCCGGTGCTCCATTTCTAAGGCCGTGAATTGGCCATGCCGGGATGTGCCCGGCGAGGGAGCCAGCTCGGCGGCCAGCGCAGTAACTGTTGTTCATTGTTTTAGTTTGTACTTACTGAGTCTTTAAACTTACACTTGCTTTGTTGTTATGTTTAGGTAAATTTTGAAGGCGATATACATGTACGGGAGTAGCACATTTATTTTATGTGCAAATAGATATTCCCAGGTCACATTTAGTTGTCATATTCCAACCTTATTGTATGCTTAGGTAGTTAGCGTGAAAAAATATGTCTTGATGGAAATACTTCGTAATAGGTGACTCATGAGTTTTTTTGCTAGTTGGTAAACTTGTTTAGTTGCTTCAATGCTCATCGGTAAACGTATGTGCTTATCGTATCGTTGAGTTAAAGAGAAGAGATGTTGTCGGATTCTAGCCGCGGTAGATGTAAAATGGTACAGTTTGGAGTAGTGGTAGCATTCTAGGCCCAGTGGGTGGGTCGGGGTGTTACAACAAATACATTGATTACCACATCCCAAGCTACTGAGTTGATCTAGTCTTGATTTAGAAAAGTATGCTATAAAGAGCCATAGATAAGTCATATTAGGATTATAACTTCTATTCCTATTTTGATTAAGATTTCTACTCTAAATTGAGAAAAAAAACTTGGAGGGACTACATAAACCATAGGGCGACCATGGAGAAGCAGCCAGGCAATTAAGCCTACTCATCCAAAGTAGAGATGCACGAGAGGATTATTGGTTAGGATATTCTTTAGCACTAAATTCTTATATAGAGTAAGGATCTGAGAGTCCTAAAAGATCCAAGTAACAATCTCTTATACTCTTTTAAGATTATGCCTAAGTAAATTATGGTTGGCTTCGCCAAATCTTTTCACTTTTATCGTAGTTACTTCAACGTTGTTATTTCAATTTTTTCTAGGAATGAGATGATTAGGGGCTAGGTTAGGATATTCTTTAGCACTAGATTCTTGTATAGAGTAAGGATCTGAGAGTCCTAAAAAATTCGAGTGATAATCCTTTATACTCTTTTAAGATTATATCTAAGTAAATTACGATCGGCTTCGTCAAATTCTTTCACTCTTGTCGTGGTTACTTCAATATTGTTATTTCGGTTTTCTCTATGAGATTCATTTTCTTCGTTCTTGATATCGTAAACGCTCGTACTATATCTCACAAATTCCGATTTGATCTGAGAGCTACTACGCAGGAAGAGGGTAATACTTAGGAGGCCACACTTTCCATACGTAACCACGGGTGGAGCCAACAAAAGGATTCCGTGATCAAACTTGCCTTGACCACTTGAGCATGCAGCTGAGGACCTTGTTCAAGCAGAGCCTGCAGGGCACAGCCCTTGATCTTGCTCGAGAAAGTGAATGCGTTGGAATCAACTCCTCGCCTCCCATTCCCATCCCCGGCAGTTGGTGGCAATGGGTGTGATCCTGTCGAGTGGAGATAGATGAGCAGGCGTGCATGCAAAGGTGGCGCAGAGGGAGTGGGAGAAGGTGACGTGTCACGTGACCTCGCCCCTAGCATGCCGTATTGCCGTGCGTGTACTGTGTGGGCCGGGACAGGTACATATGTTGGAGCATTATAAGGTGATTACAAAGCGGAAAATGCTTGTCCTGCGCAGGGGGATGTAGCTCAGATGGTAGAGCGCTCGCTTAGCATGCGAGAGGTACGGGGATCGATACCCCGCATCTCCATTTTTTCTCTGATTTTTTTTTCATTCGTCGTTCTTTTCTCGCTTTTCTTTTTATCCTTTTGTCTCTTTCTTTTTAGTTCCAAAGATAATGCTGCATTTTGTATTTATATTTATTCCTTTTTATTTTGAGTCGACGCATGAATGCGTCTCCGTACTCTGTCAAAAAAGTTCAAGAAAAGCAGGAGAGGAGAGAAGAGGGGATGCGCTAGGGGTGCAATCGGATTGGATACCTCCCGACCGGACAGTTTCAGATGGTATTCGAGCAAAAAAGTCGGTAATTGACAGATTTTGTTGGATATGGTGTCGGTATCGGATAGTATTTTTCGGAATCGGTATCAGAATCAGGAGAGCAGTTTTCAATAGATAGGAGAATATCCAAAAATATATTCGGTAATATCTGGTAAATGGAATTGGTAAATATCCAAAGAGGCCCCCAATCCCCAACTTCCCAAGCCTAAGCCTATCTCTGTCATGGCCCAATCGCCGCCGGCCCACCGCATAGGATAACTGCATGAGGCATAGCATAACCCTAACCTTAACTCTCCACTGCCCACTTCCCCAATCCCCAGTCCGCACCGACCCACGGGCCACACCGCCGCCACGGCATTGGGGCAAGGCGACGACCGACGGGCACCTTCCTCCACTAGTCATCCTGCAGATTTGCTGTGCAACGACGTCGCTTGCACCTGCGTGAGCTCCCCCTCCAGCCTCCAGCACGACCTGACGAGTTTCCCCCTCCGATGTTCGTGACGGCGTGAGCTCCCTTCCCCAGCCCACGCTCCCCCTCCAGCCTCCGGCGCACGCTTTCCCCCATCCCACGCTCCCCCTCTGGCCTTTGGCACTGTGTGCCATCACCCCCGACGCCCCTGTCTTCCTAGTCGCCGCCCTCCTGGGTATGTAAACTGTAGTTTCTATATATGTGATCTAGACATCTATTGAAAGATATCATTGGAACTTGGAAGAAAACATTGCTAGAATAGATCAAGCTATCTATCAAATCATATATGTGTTTTGATGCATATGTGTACATTGTTCAATGATGTATATCACAAACACGGATGCTTTTGCGATGAAAAAAGGTAATAATGATAGTTGATTCATTCAGTTCATATTTTCATATGATTTCCAATTTACTAATTTTCTTCTGCCACAATAAAATGTTAGGTTCCAAGAAGAAGAAGATTGATGAGTTGGATGCCACAATTGCACACTCATTGATGAGTTGGATATGTGTAGGATTAAGGATAACCGACTAGAGAAGAGTGAATATGAGGTGTTAAAATTTCTTGCCTAATTAAACAAGTAATAACAATTTATCACAAGACAAGAATGCTAGATAAACCACACCTACTCAATTCTAGTAATTCTAAGCAATTGATACAACAATTCAATCACAAGCACAAATAAATATAGCAAATATCAAATTGCTTAATTAGTAAAATAAAACTAAAGCAAGGTAAGGAAATGATCACAATGAGACACTCGATGTTTTTCGTGGTATTAAAGATTTGCCGGTCTTCACTAGTCCACGTTGAGGAAAGTCCAAGCACCCTTGGACCGGCTCCTCGAATTAAGCTTTGCTCCTTGATCACTAGCGGTAGCTCTTCCTCCTCTCCGGAGATGACGAGCTCCAAACCATTCACAATCGGCTCGGGTTTCTTTATAATCTTCTTGAAGAAGTCACCTCGCAATCAACCTCCTCGCCGTCTAGGTGCCGGCAAGCACCAAGAGAATAGACCACTGATTTCGCTTGATGGCACACAAGTGCAAATGGATCAACTATGAATGAATGCACTTAAAAATTGCTCTACACCTCAAAATGAATGCCCAAGTGAGAAAAGAGAGTGGAGTGAATGCTCTAGGCTCAAATATGATCAATGCAAGTTCAGCACCCTGCCCTTGGGTAGGTGGAGGGGTATTTATACCCTCACCAACCAAAACTAGCCGTTGCAAAAATTAATTTTGAAAAATCAGAACTACCATAGTACAAAGTGCGGTACTATCGCACTTTACTGTAGCACACAATAACAGCTATATCAGATGGTCAAAACTAGCCGTTTGAAATTCAGAGCGGTACTACCACTGTTATAAGTGTGGTACTACCGCACTGCGTTAGTTTTGCAAGTCAGTGCGGTACTATCGCACTGCGGTTGTTCCGCTATGCTAAGTTCGGTACTACCGCACTATGGTTTTTCTGGGGGGTACTCTCTGGAAAAAACATACTGAAAATCGGTAGTTTCGTAGTACCGTGCGGTACTACCGTACTACGGTAGTTCCGCCATTGAAATTCTGGTACTACCGATTTCTAGTAGTCTAAGTCCCCTCTGAGGGTGCTCTCTAGAAAAAACGTACCGCGCAAAATCCAGTTCCGCTGTTTTCATGCCGGAACTACCGCACTCCGGTAGTTCCGCTGTTAGCTGCGGTACTACCGATTTTACTGAGAGAGTACAGTGAGTTTTCAAACTTATTTTCATGTGCATGCATAGTCCTAAATTGATCCAATGTGCACCAAAGCATACTATCAAGCTACTTTCAATGATCCCTCTTAATAGTACGGCATCTAATCTATAATCCGATCTTTCACCTTTCCTCCTAAGACCGGTAAAATCAAAAGGATACTATATTACAAGTACCTTTGTCTTGATCCTTCTCAAGTCCATTTTCCATGCAGCTTGTTTTTGTCCATTGCACACATGAAAAATCTTGCCTATACAATTCTTATGAAACACATTAGTCCTATATTCATAAATCGTCATTAATTATCAAAACCCAATTTTAGGGCCTAGATGCTTTCAACATGGACATGGTGGCTAAGGCTATAGAGCATGAGGTTTTCAAGTTCTCTTATCTTACTTGTAGGCTGTTGCTGTTCATGTTTATATAAACCACTAATATGATTAACTATATCTTTAAAATTTTAATTGTAGGATGAAACTTGGATTGATCCTGACAGTGATTGATGGATTGGGGATTGCTGCTGCTATTTGCTAAATGTTGGACCGCTTGTTGGCTGTTATGACTTATGTTGTTTGCTAAATGTTGGACTACCGGTTGGCTGTTAATCTGTTATTCTATTATGACTTATGAGTTGCTATTATGACATGCATATATATTATTGCAAGGGTGCCTAGTGAAAATGCATTGTTCGAGCTTATATATATTTGGTTCTCTACAGATGAAATGGCTAAACAAGCATCTCAGCAAACTTTGGCCTTTTGTTGCACAAGTGAAATGGCTATACAGAATTGGTTTGGTCACATGGTGTCTGTCGTTTGAGATTTTCATATTTCCATCGTGATTTTTGCATTGTGCATAGTCTTTTAGCTATGAGTATGATTGCCTTTGAACTTGCAATATATATTGTTGCATGCATGGGTGCCTGGTGAAGTGCATTGTTGACATATATATTATCGGCATATATACATTATACAATGTTCATTATTGTTGGTATGTATACAAGTTGCTCTCTGTACTCAACTTTCAAATGCATGATCTTTCTATATTATATTTAATTATTTATATTGATATGCATGATCTATATATGCTATATGTGATGTGTCCACTTATATTTAGGATCTTTGTTTTCGCGTGTTATCCGATGAAATATAGTTACCGCATCGAATCCGGTCCATATTCGTGACCGATACTATCCACGTTCGTATTCGTATCCGATACTATCTGTGTTTGACTTCGATTCTGAGAAAAAAAAATAGTACAGGATACAAGATGAGCGATTACTGACCGTATCCGCTTTGATTGCACCCCTAGGATGTGCAGGTACCACTCCATGTAGAGCCGATGCAAGAGCTAGGAAGGAGGGACCTTACCTCTGATTTGATCACTAATGAGCTGCTATCTCCACTATGCCAGACAATGGGGCAATTCATATTGGCTGCAATTGATGACTTTTTAGTTATGATTGATGTTTTTTAGTTAAAAATGAATAATGATTGAAAGAATTAGCTTTTAGAAAGAGGGAGGAGCAATGAGAAAAGTAAAAGAGAGATATATGCACAAGACGAGAGCAAGAGGAGTGAGGTGCATGATGTGTTCATGACCTCTACCTTATCCCCGGAGCGAAGAAATGAGAAAGCCGCTTTAAAAAACCAGATGTTTATATTAGCTTTTGATTTTTTTTCTAACATAAACAAAAAGCAGAAGTTGATATAAATGAGTAGAGGGAGGACACACCGGAGAAGACGACGGCTAAGACATATGCGACAATGGCGGCTGCGTCGGCAATGGTGGCGTCAAGGGCGGTTGCGTCTGTTGCGATGCCCGCGGGAGGGGGAGGCGATGCCTTGCATGCCATGACACGCGCGGAGGAGGCGATCCGTGTGAGGTCATGCTCAGAGCGGTGCAACGCACGTGGCAGATGCTAGCTAGGCTAGATCGTTGTAGCACCTCACATACCAACATGAGATACTACTATGTAATACCATCACCAAATTAAAGAATAAATAAAAGTAACAATAGAAATCACAAATAAATTAAAACTTTATTAGCACTTTATTAGAGAACCAGTAGAAGCTAAAATAATTATTTGAAACATGAGACTGGTCCATTTCTAATCAAATAAAGAGTAAATAAGATAACATAAATAGTGGCAAGCCACGGTACTGAAAACTCGAGTGCTCTCACCCATACATGCTGCAATCACTGCACTGGCTTTTTACCTAGGAATGAAAAGAGCAAGCGTGAAATTTGGAAATCTCGGCAAGTACCAAAAAATGATTGGAAGCAAGATGAGTAAAGGACAAGTAATTCCAACAAGAAATTGATACATGTTAAGTGCAATGTAATTAGGTTACCAAAAACATTGACAAGGATTGAGAATAGAGGTAACAAGAATGGTGGATTTAAGGGTAATTGTTATTTAGCGAGTTATGGCGATGGCACCAGTGATTACTTTTCACATACCCGATTTTATGAGAGTAGTCAGACACGACACTATTCTCGACTGTATAACTGCAGACGAGGTGTAATATACTGAGTAAAAAAAGTGTACGGCCTCCCGTACGTTACTAGATGGGTGAAAATCTCCCCTATATGTGATTAACCCCATGCCAAGTAACTATTATATTATAAGCAGATTAAATATATGAATGTAAGGGGATTAAAAGAAGGCTATGATAAGATTATGATAAGTAGAAGGATTTGCTAATGTTAGAAAAGGAGGGATAATTCCTGATACGAGAGTGACGTGGAATGATAATATGGTGATGGTGATCTAGAAATCATTCTAAAAGAGTTATTATAACAAAGCTCACACAAGGGTTGACAACCATATAAATTTTATTATGTGAAGAGTGATTATTAGTCAGATTAACAGGTATTACATTTATGTATCAGTTATGACCCACATACGAAATCATGCATGCAATGAATCATGATATCAGGAAAAATAAACATAGCAACCCCAATGTTAAAAAGTTGATAGTGGTTTATACCTAATTTTAAAACATGTTCATATGCTACCCCCAATAATGATTTAAGCATGAGTTATAAACAATAATTAAAGGCATGGATTCTAGAATATTATTAACTGAATCTTCTAATAAACATAAAAGCATGTAAAACAAGATACCTGAAACATCATAGTATGAATACTAAATTAGAAGTTTGTAATAAAGCAAACATTAGTAATATAACGATTGTACCCAATAGCAGGGGTGACATAATGATAGAACATGTGGTATGCGGAACAAAAAAGTTACGGCCGCAAGGTACGTACCTTGATCACGTTCAGTGAACTCAATGCACGAAGGATTAGAGGTGCACAATGGCCCGAATATTCCCTCAAAAGTCACGTGCGAATCTACAAGATGGAATAGAGACAAATTAGATTAGGGTTAAGATAAACTTGACAAAAGATAGGAAGAGATCCGCTCAGTTGAAAAGAAACGAGTTCGCTAGGTCTTAGCCGTGCAAATCGCTATTCAACTAAGCGAGCAGCTCATTCAGCCAAGCGAATAACGTTCCACTTCATAGCTAACAGAACCTTGTGCGAAACACAATTCAGCCATGTCCTAACTGGCCAAACCACGTTGGCACTGATGTCAATCGCATCGCCGCCGCCGCCCGATCCACGCTGTCCCGGCCACGCACTCGGCCCATGCCATTGCTACCTGGCCACGCCAGCTTGCATGCCCCTCCCTGCCATGCCCTACCTGTGTTGCCCCCTCCTGCCGTGCCTAGCCCATGGCATCACCTCCTCCCGGCCATGCTTGACCTATGTGCCTCCAACCACGCCACCGCCAGCTGGCCAAAAGGCCCAGGAGAGAGAGAGAGATGGGAGAAAGGAAACCTAATTGGGGAAAAAGAAGTATGCACACGGAGGAAAAAATAGGCTTTATTTTTATTAGCCTTTAAGCCTAGATTAGGAAGGCTAATTGGGGTTTTGCCAGTTTTTGAAATAATGTAGCCCTTGCCAATTTCAGGGTGCTACAGTCCTCTCGCCGTAGCGTGGCGTGCGCCTCGACCTGGAGTGCGGTGAGCGCAACCAGTGCCGCCCGGAAGCTACCGTGCGCATTGGGGAGGCGAAGGAAGTCATCAAGTAGCCGCTCAGCGAATAGGGAATGCCCAAGCTGCCATAGCAGCTCCTGCGCCTACATGTGGTGAAGTAGCCTGGATAGCGACACCAACACTTGCCCCAGCTGATTTGCGCCCTTAGCCATTGAGCCCGCCAATGTGCTCGACACCAATGCCCCCATCAGCCCTCTCAGTGACGCGATGTTGTCGTCGAGCTGGAGCACTAGAAGGTGGAACTGGCAGGGCATGCTCGCCGAGCGGACGCCATTCAACCCCGTCGTCGAAGCAGACTTGAGCGCGGGGAACGAGATGGTGCGGCGATGTTTAGCCTACACGCAGACGGCGAAGGAGAAGGGGAGCGGGATTTGGGATGGAATGGAATGCTTGAGGAAGCCATGAAGAGGGGTCAGTTGGACGGGCTGCATTGAGATCGATGATTACATGTGACTCACATCGGAGAAGTGGCCTTAGGAGGTGGGGTTAGGGCCCTCTCCTAGAAAATTTTCTTTCCCTCTCTCTCCTGCCTGCCAAATTAAGGCAGCCTACAAGCCTCTATATGCATGCACATATGGCAAACAACGTCGGCATTAAACTCCGACCCTGGTCCAAACAGCTTCAGTTTCTGGCTTCTTAATTTCATTTTTTTGCTTTTTGGTTTTTTGGGCCTTTTGCTTTTCCTTTTATTCCTTTGAATTGTCCGTGGTGATATAAATTTTTTATTTTTTAATTTAATTATTCAGAAAAAATTAACAATCGTTACAGTGCATTTTTAGCTGCTATAGTATAAAAAAACTGAAGCCAACAGATGAAGCCGAGCAGAGCCTCCATCTCACCGTCTGCTTCGACAAACAAGTCCATCTACCACCACAGAAGAATGTGATCGAGTACATGCTCGCAGCACCAACTTTTATTTGCCTTACCTTCAATGTACGGGCTCCTAGTACATTATCAATGCCCTCGTCTACTACCACAGAAGAATGTGATCCAGTACATGCTTTTACAACCTGTCTGGAGTTAACTGATCTTGGTTTTCTGCTGTGCTAGACTGCTAGTGGTGCACTGCAGTATCTTGTTCATATGCTTTGAAGTCTGAACTATATCAACTCGAGCCTTGTTCAGGCAGGGATTCAAGTAACATAACAGATCGTTGCATCTGCAGTATATCAGGGTTACTGCAAATCTTAACTGTGACCAAGTTCTACATGCTTGCAATGTCAGTAAAATTGGAAAGTAACGGAGGGAAAACAAGGGACACTGTACCTTCACGGATTGATAAGGTTTGCAAAACGATTTTGGACTCGTCCAGAGTAGAACTACATGGTCCAAGCAGTAGAGGTCTGATGGATAATTCATGGAGGCCCATGTATAAGGTGTAAAATAAAAACTGGAGCTGAATATTCCATTAGATATCCTAGATCCAGGCCGGCTAAATTATTTTCATACCCAAGTTACTCAAAGTTTAAGTACTGCTTACTCATGCCCATTCCTCTAAAAAAACAAAAAAACATACTCATGCCCATTGATACAAAATTACAAACCTTTCGATTGGTTGGTGAATTAGGCTCATAATCGCATCACATCAGCAGATGAGCTCTTGGTACATGGCATGACGAAGGCATTGCATAGCTTTTGGCAAATCGCTAGTGCCAACTAATGAGAAAAGTTTCATGCACAAGAAGTAACCTAGCTAATCTTAGTTTTAAAAAAGGACATCAGTATCAGCTATCACGCTCGGCAAGCGTCTGAAATGGTTATGTTTTCGACAAATTAAGTAATCTAGCTTATCAACTTGGCCAAACAGCATAGGCGTTCATTATACATATCGTTTTCAAGCAGCAAATTTAAGATTTCCAGGAAGGAAGCAACCCTGACCCATGGTTGCTAAACAAGTATTTCAGGCCATGTTGTTGTTGATTAATTGACAATTCAATCACACCCTCCACTCTGGGCAATTTGCAGAACTAACCAATTAATTCGTCTGCTGACCAATCTCCTCCAAGGAGTCAGTGTAGGTGGCCCCCATGGCTCTAGTGAACTAAACCTAGTGCATCAATTGCTGGTCGTTGTCTATGGCGATGTAAGTCTCGTGGTAGCGCTCACCCTCCCGAATAGATGGGCACAAGCAAGCTGAGGCCAGGAGGGCTGTGTCCTAGAGAGCATCTGCTGAGGTGCTCCTGAGATGTTAGGTCCTAAAGGTGTGTGGCTCAAACTTGCCTCTCCTCAAAGAAACACCTTCATCATCCAAGACTAGCAATCTAGGATCTGAGTCTTTCGGCCCCAGAAGATGGGTCAATGATGATATATAGCTCAGGTACTGCATAAGCTTATGAAGGATCTCCGCAAACTCACCCTCATCCTCATCATGAGAGAAAAATACCCATGGGCCCTAGTCATATGACCCGATCATCTACAATTTTAAACAAGAATGAGGGTCAAGAATAGAGTAAAAACACAAGAAAAGTAAAAGTAAGGAACTAATATGGTGAGTAAGAGCAGTAATACGCTATATTTTGTCAAAGATTTTCTTAGCTTTTGAAAATAAAACCCAGGTCTTTTGGCATGACGAGTCTAACTAAGGTTTCTACAGTTGTATGCTCTTATACCAGCTCTGTCGGATACAGATTTAGCCAATCCAGAATTCTTTATGAAACTACTATACTATTCCCTAGATCAGTAGATAATGCTCACAGAATATATCACTGAATCATTTCATACATGACGTAAACCATACCACACATTAATATTACATTCACCAGAATTTAAAGAGACTACATTAGGTCAAATTTACAATGGGGTTGATCAGGCCAAATGTATATATTACATAAATTATGGAAGTGATAGCAGAAGCAAAAGGGTTTTAAAAATGGCTGGGGGCCCCATGTCATAGGAAAAGGCTTTAATTAAATGGGGAGGGCCCACGGGTCAAAGTGATTAACTGATATAAATGACGTCCATTATTGCTTAAGCTAATCATGGTTTAAATCTAGCCGCCGTGCCATAATTCTTTTCTCCCACTAAAGAAAGGTGGCGCTCGTCACTAGCGAGGGGAGGACGATGGTCAGAGGGGAGGCCTAAAATGGGTTCTATGGCTCGAACCACCAGGCGAGGTGGCGCATGCGGATTTGAAGGCTGCGGCGGCTGGCGGTAAGCTCATGCGGATTGGCGACACAAGGCACTAGAAGCCAATTCATCACTAGGAGAGCATCATGGGGGTGGAGTGCAACTGACAAGAGGTGGAGGCAAAGCTTGGGGAAGCATGGAGAGAGTTGTCGATGAGGAGCTGAGGTGGCGGAGAAGGGGTTAATGCGGGTAGCTCATTAGAGAGGAAGAGGGAGGTTGGCGTGGAGCGGGTTGGCTTCGGGGTCTCTGTGCGGTGCTTCGGATGTAGGGAATCGGATAGTGGTGCGTTGAGCCATCGACGACGTTAGAGATAGCTGAACAGCCGGAGCCGAAGAAGAAGATGGAGCAGGAGGTGCTTGGGCAAATTTGAAGGCGGGGAGAGGAAATTGCGGGTATGTGGAGGCCGACTAAGGGCTTTTATAGTCGAGAGAATGTGGGTAGCCATTAGGTGCTGTGATGGCGAGCGCAAAGGCCGAGGGTGGTGGCGTCAGCGCACAACATGGCATAGGGGTGAGGGGCGGAGTCAGCGTGAGAAGCGAGCACACATGAGGGAGGGTTAAGGCAAGGAGTGGCGGCTCAACGGTCGACCACGAGACGCACATCACACGGAGGCGACCTGGTGTGGGCACAACATGGCACGGAGGAGAAAAGGGGGGAGGGGTCCAGGTGGAGCATGGATGGCACGGGGTATGGCTAGCATGGGGCGCATTTGGACGGGCAGCAACACACTATGAAGGCACAGGAGCCGATTGGCGCATGGGCAGCGCGGTGAGGGCATGCACAACGTAGGCGTGGGTCTGACGTGGCGCCAGAACCAGGGGATGGTAAGGGCCAAGCTGAGCCAAGCCAGGGGTCAGGTGGGCCATAAAGGGTGAGAAACGGGCTGAGCTGGGCCCAATATGGTTTGGAGAATTTTGAAAACTTGAAATTTGGTTTGAATTTTGAGTTGAACAATTTGAATTCAAATTCAAATTTTGAACTTCACCAGACAAACTTTGCATTCCCGAACATGGGATGTTACACGGTGGGTGTTGGCCTGTTGGGTAGTCTGACTCGCATGGTGAGTTGGTTTGAGTTGTTAGTCACCATGGAACTCCGTGCAGTGTTAGTCATGAGGTTTCCATGCATATGTTAGTCATGACGTAGGTCAATGCATATATTTTGCTAATTAAGAGTAAAGTGTCTGAGGTGCCACATCTCGTTTTGCTTAATTTTTTTTGAGGATTTCTCTAGGGTGCTTAGACTCTAATCTTTATAGCTTATTATTACTATTAAAGTAAAATACTCTAATAATTTTGAGACAAAAAATTTTGAAGAAATTATTTTCGGTGTAGCTCTTATTTATCTCACTCTACCATCTTCAGTCCTACCGATTCCCTAGTATATACGGCACTAGGAGAATCATTGATTTTTAGTAGTGGGTCTTTGCTCGTGTGTTTTACCCAACTACTACGATGAACATGACATTTTCATTAATTGCGAGAAGGAAACAGTACTCTGATTTGCACTAGATAAACGTCCTACCGGTACGTACTATCACTGTTGATTCTTGACTCAAGAGGAGCTACTCTTGCTTGACCTGTTGCCAAGTCAAGTCTAAGGCCAATGATAAGATAAATTATGGATGCATTATGCATCTTATTGCTTTTGTTTCCAACTTATATACATACCTTCCTATCATTTTTTTACCGTTCTTTTTTATATAAAATCCACTTCTTTCAGTCATTATTATTTATTTTCAACCAAAAATTATCAACCACAGCAAAAAATCATCAACAGAAACTAATATAAATACCTCTTAACCATGAATGGACTTTATAATTTGGAGCGATTAAGGCACTGAAACGTAGCATTACCAAATCAAGTCAAGTCAAGGCCAACGATATATACGGCAGGCAAATATCAAACAATCGCAGTGTGTGAACAAGCCGTGTGTGTTTTGTTAAGGTTGAATTTTCTATATACAAGGGAAAGGTGGTACCATATTTTATATGATGATAGTATTATATAGTATTAATATCGCTCTAGGTGCCACATCTTGTTTTGCTTGATTTTTTTTGAGAATTTTTTAGGATGCTTAGGCTTTAATCTTTATAGCTTATTATTATTATTAGAGTAAAATACTCTAATAGTTTTGAGACAAAAGATTCTGAAGAAATTATTTTCGGTGTGGCTCTTATTTATCTCACTCTACCATCTTCAGTCCTATCCATTGCCTAGTATATACGGCACTAGGCCACTAGGAGAATCATTGATTTTTAGTAGTGGGTCTTTGCTCGTGTGTTTTACCCAACTACGATGAACATTCCATTTCCATTAATTGCGAGAAGGAAACAGTACTCTGATTGGCACTAGTCCACTAGATATACGTCCTATCTGTACGTACTAACACTGTTGAGTCTTGACTCAAGAGAAGCTTCTCTTGCTTGACTTGTTACCAAGTCAAGTCTAAGGTCAATGATAAGATAAACTATGGATGTATCACGTATTTTATTATTTTTGTTTCCAACTTATATACATATCTTCCTATCACTTTTTTCTACAGTTTTTTCTCTCCTTATAAAAATTCACTTCTTTCAGTTATTACTATTTATTTTCAGCTAAGAATCACTAGCCACTAAAAAAACCATCAGCAGAAATTAATACGAACACCTCTTATCCATGAATGGACTTTACAATTTGGAGCGAATAAGGCGCTGAAACGTAGCATTACCAAGTCAAGTCAAGGCCAACGATATATACGGCAGGCAAATATCAAACAAATGCAGTGTGTGAATCACGAGCGCACAAGAAACTCAAGACCAGTCGACCGGCCAACCGACTCTACGGTATATGCTCGCAAGTCGCAACACCCCAGAAACTGCTCCACAGCAAAAGTATCGCAAGGGCTTATTGCAGACACATATCTGTACAGTTTATAGGTAATTTCAGTTGATCTTGCACTAGCTGTTTGGCTCACAAGTTTCTTAATTTACATATCTCCACGAGAAATTATAATGTCATATATCATATTTTGTTCGTGAGCATGTCAGTCCGGTAAATATTTGTGCTAACTAACTCCACGCATTGGAACATATTTCCAATGGTTTAATTCAGTTAATCTCTGAAGGAGTGACACGCTTTCTAGGAGACTGGAGACGTACCATACCTGAAGTTTTTCGCCGTACGTGCCAAACATAAGGGCATCTACATACCGATGGCAAACTCTTCTGATGTTCACATGTGAATTGGTGTTCTCATGTGAATGAACCAGACCGGCTATTTGATCGATATGATGTCGATAGGCAATGCATGACGCCATTCTATTCAGGTGACTACACACTGCATCTCCTGGCCTTTTTCTGACTATGCAGGAGAATTGAACAGCTGTCCGCCCCGGCACTATTTCGAGCTCTGCACATCAATATAGGTGATACTTCAATTAGCTTTTGGTTTAAACTTTTAGATATAGTTTTTAACTGAAGCTACATTATAGTGGTTATTAGCTTTTTTTGAAAGAAAAAATTGAAAAAAAATCATTATATCATCATAGACAATACAAAAGAATAAGATAAAAAAAGAAAAGATAAAAAAACTAATATAAGCTAAAATAGAAATTGATGTGTTCTACATGATTTTTAGCTTAAATAAGTTAAAAAAAAAAAACTGAAGCCGATGCCCAATTGTCCCACTAGTACTATGGATCTCG
Source organism: Melocanna baccifera (assembly GCA_036346265.1). Taxonomy (NCBI): domain Eukaryota; kingdom Viridiplantae; phylum Streptophyta; class Magnoliopsida; order Poales; family Poaceae; genus Melocanna; species Melocanna baccifera. The sequence goes on from CM070704.1 coordinate 3,492,594, forward strand.
CTAGCTAGATAGATTTCCCGGAGTAAAATAAGTTCGATCATGCACCACCGTTAGTTGCATATATATAGTTCCAAAATACTATTTAGGTAGCGTTCAGTTTAACGTGGCTTATAATTTTTTTTACTGTATTTGGATTATTTTTTACTGTAGATAAGTTGGTTTATATGGTATAATTAATTTTAAAAAGAATATAAAAATAGAAAAAACATGTTAGCCCATCATGAATAATGCAAAGGAATACAGGGAAAAAAAGAAAAGGTAAATAGCTCAAAAAATCTAAAAAAACCCAAAAAAAAAGATGAAGTAACTAAATAGTGAAAAAAAAAACAGGAGTTAAAACTAAAAGCTAATTTTAAGCTAACTTGAGCACCACCTTACATGCAAAGTTTAGTGTAAAGTTTATTGGATGCCGGCATGAATGTCTTTAGGCTGAGAATAGTACGTTTATCTCGATTATATAACTCTTCAGGATCCCCCACTAATTCCTATCTACTGGATTAACCCTTCTGGACAAGCATTGGTGCTCGTTGCGATCTTGGGGGTTGGAATTTCAATGGATTTATAGTAACAATTTAGTTTGGACAAGTGAGGAAACATGTATGTTGTAAACTTGTAATGTTGTATGAAAATATTGCAATTATAATTAACTGATTGAAGAGTGTTATGAAGTGTGAGCTAATATATTGGTGCATGATGTATGAATGTTGCATTTTTTTTCTCTTTCTGAATAGCCAATTAAATAACACTAAATTCTCTACATCTATCTAGTTAAGTACTGATGTGTCAAAACCATGTGACCTAGATCATGACTATTATATACAGGTTGTTGGACTTGGTTTGCACCCGATTGCTCTAGCATATGCAGATTAACTTTGTGGAGCTGTCTGCCAAGTTGGAGCTTGCTTAGGAGCTAGCCTGTCATGGGTCTCATGTCCCCTTCACAAGATCAGTTCTCTGAATCCGTGTCTGAATAGAACCGGTATATGCTTCACTGGCTTGCTTGACAGGGAGATGCAAACCTCCTTCCATCGATCTCTTGTCAGTTACTCCTCTCTTGGTGGGTCCCAAAATGTGCAATTGTCGACGCCAACTCGAGCTTACTAGTATTTTTTTTTTATGGAAACAATCAGTGTGCTTGGCAAATTGGGGCACGGTTTCATCGTTTTTTTGTGTCGGAATTACAGGCCGAAAACTCTAGAAAACATCGAGAAATAACTACACAAAGTCCATGTAGAATTGAAAATTACACGATAACTTTGTGCTAATCGCCGTGACTGTGCTTAATCAGTGATTTGTAGTTCTTATCAACACTCAAAATTCATGCGAATTAAGATATCGTTACGTTACAAATTTATCGAAACATCAATCCGTGGTATATATACTATAGTCAACTACACGTAGATCACAGAGGCTAGTTAATTAATTCGGAGTTTCAGTACAAACAGCGTTAGCCTGCTTATCCATGAAATTGAGAGCTCATTAGAGAAATTTTTATGCTCTGACGTATAGTAACCTTGGTTTTATATTTAGTTGGACCAATCAATAAGAAATTGGAAAAGTAATAGAGGGGATCTTTGACTTATCAAAAAGGGCAAAAAAAAAAACTAGAGTGAAGATATTTACATTTAGTTTTTGTTCTCAGATAAAGAGTTCTGATGATGATTTAATACTGGTCATTGTGTAATCAGATGATCAGCCCCAACACTAGCTCACCTCAGGAAATTAAAATATAACTAACATTAAAATTCCGTGGTTTAAAAATAAGTAAATTTTCACTGGTTGATGCCTAAAAATTGATCAAACTATCAAATGATAGCAAATGGATTTGATCTCATGCATGATTGCTAGATGACCACAGGAGTATTTGCTATCACCAAGAGAGACTTTGAAAATGGGAGCAGGGAGACCAATAAGACTACAGCTCCACAGAGTAGGGCACAGTAACATGGACTAAATCAGTAATTAAATTGACTGGATTAGCACAAAACAAGTACCACTAGTAAAGTGGCCACCACACAAGGCTAGGCACTAGTAATTAATCCCATGAAGAGGAAAAGGAAAAGAGTAAATTCTTGTGTCAGCAAAACAGGTGTTAGCATCAATGGGTTATATAAGGCCTTCATGGAAGTATGGAGTCAATAGTCAACTTTAAAAATTACAAATGACCAAGTTAAGAAAGATAATGGTTTTCTAGAGGAGATGAGTCTAGGTGAAGCAGCAACCTAATGGTTCCACATCACACTTTCCTTTACTGCTGACAAGTTTCAACAATCCAATCCAGTGATCTTGGTCCCTTTTGATAGCTAGGGGAAAATGAGAGGAGTAAAAAAAATTTAATGGGAAACAAAATTGATCTTTTTGCTAGATTGGAGGATGCATCCACATCAGCTTTTGTCATTGGCTTCATGCAAATAACCACTTAGCATAAATTATTGGCTCATCTTATGGTTCAGATCAGTCCAGAGTAATTGGAGTGCTTACTCCACCAATGCATTTTCTAACAATAGCTTGCTTACTTGGCTGCAAAGTAATGAGAGTATTGAGTGAAACTTCAGCCGCCTTCTTGATTCGGTAGAGATCGCTTGACATATTCAAGAACAGTGATTTTTCATTATGTTAAGCCTAATAATGGTAATCTATTTGCTTTCTTCTGAGAATCCATTACGTACGTATAAGTTGCACTACCAAGTAGTATCATCAAATCATGCATCATAATTCATAAGGACTGGTTTGTGAATTTCTCCATTAGTTTTTTTAATCTGTTCAGAATTTCAATTTTTGCATGATAAATAATAGATCATCAGCATGATCTGCATCTGTCCGATTTCCTTTTGGAATCTTTTCCTTTTCTTCACGGAGATTTGAAGGGAAGCAGATAGCAACAGATTTGAGCATTCAACAAAGCGGGGCAGAGCACACGATCTGCCCATGTAAATTCTATAGTTAAGATAAACAGCAGAAAATTAATCTGATTTATCCAGGCTGAGTATGTGCAAAACTGAAAAACATAATTAAAGTTTTTCCTGGCTACTTATATAAATATGCACACATGCCTTGTAAAAACTGTTGCTAGTTCTCTGACCGTCTTTAAAAAAACTAGTAATTTTCTGATGCCTTTTTTCAAAAAATAAAACTGATGCCAATAAAATGCTTTTGGCTGTTAAGTATAGATGAGAGTAGCATAAAAGGGAGATAACTAGATGTAGCACGAATATGGTGGCACATGATGGAGAATGTTACACAAAATATCTGAAAATATCTCCCCATTGTGACAGGCGGGTGATATCTCGGGGGAATATTCAATTGGCATGCAAGGAGGAATCCTAATCACCTCTGCATTTTGGATCCATCGTATACGTGGCATACATCAATTTTTTTAAATTTGGTCTTTGGATACACAAGTTTTCAATTTTATCTTCCTCCATGACCACAAAAGTAGTAGCAGGTAACATATACTAGAGGAGCTCAGCAGATGCCTGCTAAGCTAGATGACCTCGACAGGAGCATCTACAAGATGCATTGTGCTTAATCATGCTCTACACTAATTAGACATGCTTACACTAATTAAGCATCCTGCCTCGGCCGGCTAGCACGATAGGTCCTTCTGCCGGGCTCTTCTAGCTCGGCAGGCATTTACCAAGTTACCATGATACGGGAGTTCGACAGGTGATACGTGTTGTTTACCGATAATTTCGTAGTCGTAGAGAGGCTAAAATTGTAAATTCATATGTTAGAGGTTAAATTTGAAAAAAAAATTGCTATAGCGCCACGCCACATATACGATCAACACCTGCATTTTTTATCCGTTCTTTCCCTTTATGTAGACAACTATGTACACATGGTTGTGTAAACAAAGGCAGGATTCCTTCACAAGCGTCACAACTGATTGCGAGCTCCACTTTGACCAGCTAGGTGATATCAAGCCATGATCTACGATACTAAACCCCAAATTGCTTGGTCAGGGGCGTTCATTTTAGCGATGATTTCTAGTTTTTGGTTGAAATTTTACTGTAGTTGACTTTTTTTTACTGTAGTTGATTTGGTTTTTTGGGTATAATTAAATTTAAAAAAATGTAAAAATAGAAAAAAATATATTAGCCCATTACGGACAATGCAAAGAAACACGAGAAAAAAGAATAATGCAAAAAAGCCCAAAAAATCTTAAAAATTTAGAAAAAGATGAATTATTGAATAGTGAAAAAAAACTAAAACTGAAAAAAAAGCTGAAATGAGCGGGGCCGCACAGCATGTTGGAGAAAACAAAGAATCTGCACTGTTTAGTATGTAGGTAAATTAAAGAAAAAACAAAAAGGACTACGATGTTTTCTAGTGAAAGTCCGTGCTCTAAGCAGAACCTTAATATTGAGGAAGAAAATCATTAAGACCCCATTTGGAACATGTGTCTTTTTTACCGAGTTGAACTGTTTCGAGTTCCAAGTTTCAGATAGACCCGCTCAAAGAAATTTGTTAGATCTCTCCTAAGATTGAGGTAGTGTTCAGTTAGGTGTTAGTTTATAATTTTTTTGTTGTAACTAAATTAGCTTTTTGATATAATTAAATTAAAAAAAAGTAAAAATAGAAAAAACATATTAACCTATCACGAACAATGCAAAGGAATACGAGAAAAAACGGTAAAAAATCCAAAAAAAATCTAAAACAACCAGAAAAGGATGAAATGATTGAATAGTGAAAAAAGAAGAAAAAAAAACAGAAACAGAAACTGGCTTTAAGCTAACTTAAGCACCCCTGAACTATTTATAGTGAAATTTCTACAAAATTGTATTCCAAACAGGCCTTAAACCTACAAAAGGCAAAAAGATGAGGGGGCATTCGAAATAGCGTTAGCTAATGATTTTTTATTGTAGTTAACTTATTTTTTTACTGTAGCTGGGTTAGTTTATTTGGTATAATTAAATTTAAAAAAATTAAAAATAGAAAAATTATGTTAGCTCATCACATAATGCAATGAAATACGAGAAAAAAAGAAAATGTAAAAAATCTTAAAAAATCTAAAAAACTAAAAAAAGATAAAATTACTTAATAATAAAAAAAGTAAATACCAGAGACAGAAACTTGATTCTAAACCAAAATAAACGGGGCTAAAGCTTTTTGTCGTCTGCTAAGTGGCTGTTGCCAGTGCAGGCTAGCACGGAGCGCTAGTGCAGCACTGCTGAGACAAGTGGCTGCAAAGGAAAACTTCGTACAGGCTATGCCTATGGTGTCACTCGTATGCCCCGCTGGTGCACCTCCTACAAAAGCCTATGATTACGATCTGCACAAAAACTTACAATCCAATGATCCAATCCAACTTCTCCTTTGCGCGGCCAAAGCCCAGTTGATTTATGGAAATTGCTAACTAGTACGCAATGATTTTTTTAGATTGATCATTCGAATTTCTTATTACAGGATTTTACCTTAAAATTTATGCTCCATCTCTCTCTTCGGCTTCGATAAAAGCTCCGACAGCAACTCTAATAAATTAGGGTTAGGATTGAGCTCATCTTAGCTGTTCGATTTAAAAGGAGGTCAGAGACGGTGGTAGACTAGCTGTGGGCGATGTCGACAGTGGGGTGGTAAGACGGTAGCGGTGTCACCTCGGTCGTGGGCTAAAAGTGTGTTCCATGGGGCCATCTTAGCTGTCAGAAGAGAACTGTAGGTGGTGGAAGTCAGCGGACGTTACAAGGATGAGTGGTTAAGAGGTAGCGAGAGGCGGAAGAGGAGGGGTTATAAAGGAGTGAGGGGGAGTTATTTCATTCGTTAGATTCAGATTTGAAGGCTCAAAAGTTGAGTATTATTTAACAACAAAACACTCAAATATTTCCTAGATTTATTGCTATGTAACCCAGCCAAAGGTTGTTGCTATCGTAATGCTATTATTTGCATATCTAGTTGTGTTGTTGGCGGTCTGGCAGTGAGCATGCTCTTTAATTTCCAAAACTGTTCAAAGATAATAGTTTTTTTTTCTTTTTAAGAATTAAGCCCCATTTAGAATATATCGTTGGGGATTTTTATAAATTCATGCATGAATTGTTTCATATGAAATTCATATGCCGCAGCATGCCTGATTGCAAATTGAGGGCACTATATACTGTGATCAGTAATTAATGATCAAAACATCTCGTGTAACAAATCAAGAACGGATATAGTTTATCCAGGGTTAAGATTACAGTTCTAAAGGTATTTTTGTTGCTGTCATGCTTTTACTTTTACCAATTCAGTCAGCAAACGTGTACATACAACATGATCAAAACCACAAAACCAAACATATACCAAAGAACAAAGAAACGGCCTCTCTTCTGTACCTCCCCATTTATTTAGAGGTTAAGTTACATGCATGTAGTAGTAGATCCCCTAGGCAGAGAGAGATCAAGGTACTCTAATGCAAGCATAATCTTACATGCAGATTTAATCTACATTGATGGAAGATGCAGCAGATGACCAGTGCTTGCATCAGTGTGCTACACAACCATGGCCACCTCCTCCCTACACTATTCTTCCTTCCATCTAGGCATGCAAAGGCGGCCACTATGTCTCTTGATGCTGCGGCTGCCTGGCTCGTAGATGGCTTCTGTACACGGTCGTTCTTGCATGGGAGCGCGCGCATGCGTCGCTCGAGAGGCGATCGATATGCACGGAGTGTTCGTGGGACGGCGGCCGGCGCCGGCGAACGGGCTAGACGCGGAGGAGCGCGGGGCGGAGGCGGCGGCGCTGGTGGTCCATGGCCTGGCGCTGCTCGGACTCCTGCCGCTGCAGGCGCAGCTGCTCGTGCTGCCTCCGGATGAAGCTCTCGGCACGGCGCAGGAGCTCGTCGTGCGCCATCACCAGCACGTCCCTGGTGCGCCACCCCTGCTTGGCCCCCGCCGGATGCGGCGGCGAGGGCGGGACCATCGTGGCCGACTTCCGAATCTCCCTCCGCGCGACGGCCTTCTTGGCCGCGCCCTCCAGCCGCGGCAGCTCGTCGCCGTCCCACGTCTCGCTCTTCCGCACCGCCACCGGCCGTGCCGCGCCCCGCTGAAGGATGGCCTGCCACATCGAATCCATAGAGACATCATCGCTGTCGTCGGGCTTGGCCTCGGCGGCGATGGTTCTTGGCTTCTCCTCCTCACCGGGTTTCTTCCCGTCGGGCTTGGACTCGGCGGCGACGGTTCTTGGCTTCTCCTCCTCGCTGGGTTTCTTGTCACCGGGCTTGGCCTCCGGAGCGACGGTTCTCGGCTTCTCCTCGCCGGCCAATTTCTTGCGCACGCGGGGGCGGTCTGTCCTCTTGGCCCTTTTTGCTTCTCGTGGTTGCCTCCTAGAGACCGGCGCCACGACGCCGGCATCAGGGGCAACCGCGGCAGCAAAGACGTCATGTTCCGACGACGGGTAGAGGCTGTTCACGGCAGCAGATACATCGTCGGCGTGGCTGGCCGAGGAGGAGGCAGCGGCGGTTTTGTGATGGCGGTAGGACGAGACGAGCCAGATAACGATGAAGTTCGCGGCGATCCACAGGAAGGGAGGGGACGAGAGGAGGCCAGCGGGGAGAGGCGCCGCAGAGACGTACGACGCGGCTGCCGCCGTGGCCGCGAGGACGGCCGCGACCACGGCAACCGCCGCCGCCTTGAGGAAGGAGCAGTTCATGGGGAAACGAGCGGAGACTCAGGGAGAGTGGTTGTGCAAGGAGGCAATGAATGAGTCGTTTATATATAAGACGGGACGGGGGTAGGGACGAGAAGTGGCTTTCGGTGAGACGACAAATTTGCCCCTACTAAGTCTTATCAAATTGGCTATTTTTAAAAAAAATAAACTAAAGAACCAAGAAAAGACTATTTAGCTAAAAGAAAAGCTGCAACATGGCATACCGTATAAATCCAAACCGATAAGACAACAGTAGATTTATCATCTCTCTCCCTCCTTCTCTCTCACTCGCTGGCGGAGCACCACAAGGATGACGACGGAGATCTGTCGACAGAAGTGCCAGCGCTGCTGACAACGGGGTCACCGTTTGCCCCCGTTGTAGAGAAATGTCGAGGAGGTAGTGGCCCGGTGGTGGGCTGTGCTGAAGGAGGTACCGCGAAGCGGCTACATAATGAATTTTAGGTTGGATGGAGTGGGGACGGTGAGGGAGGGGGAGAGGGCGGAGTGGCGAGGCTACAGGGTCATCACCGTCTACCGGTGATGGAGGAGGGGGGCGGGGGAGGCGGAGGAGGAGGAGGAGCACAGAACTACGGCTGGCACTAGAGAAGAAGACGGGAAGGGCGGTGGGTGCAGATAAGAGAAAGGGAGAGGAGGACGATGGCCGGCGCTAGAGAAGAAAGCAAGTACAGGGAAGGGGAGCAGCGGCAAAGATGAGGTATGCCGTCGAAATGTAGGTTAATAGCTCTCTTTTGCTAAAGTTTAGTAGCAAATCAAATACTTACCAAACACGGTAAACATTGCCAAAATTTAGTAAGATAAGCATTCCAACAATTGGCAGCAAGCCAAGACCACATAAGGCACCGCTTAAAACCAGTTTATTCTTCTGGTTTCTACTTTTTTCACTATTCAGTAATTTCGTCTTTTCTGGTTTTTTATATTTTTTGAGCTTTTTTGCCTTTCTTTTTTTCTCGTATTCCTTTGCATTGTCCGTGATAGGCTAACTTGTTTTTTTATTTTTAATTTTTTTTAATTTAATTATGCTAAATAAGTCAACTTAGCTACAGTAAAAAATAAGCTAGTTATAGTAAAAAAAATCATAAGTCAATGTTAAACTAAACGCTACCTAAAGCGAACTCAGAAATCTTTTTCTCCACTTCAGTTAATTTCCGGTTCAATTCCGTGCAAACAGTATGGAATAAATTGCCACCTGTAACATATAAGAAACTTACAACCTTACACGGTGCTAAACTTTCGTGCACATGCGCGTTCATACTTGGAAAATTTCAACCTTGCAATCAATTATACCAGCCAATGCATGACACAAACAGGTCACCGCCAGGGTCTTCCCTTGGTGCTACTAGTGTTGCTAGAAGGGTTAGGTGAATTATTCACCTCATCCAAATAGGCCTTTGGTAATGACATTATGCCCAAGCAGTCGAGCGGTTTAAAAAGGAAAATACTATTCACAAATCGCAATTTATAGTTAATTTCTTTTAGGAATATAAGAAAAATCTCACGTTCCAAACAGAGTTCTAAGCTGTTAGACATACTACAAAGCATGGATAATTTTCCTAACTCCCATACTTAGCAACATGTTTTCTTCTAAGCTATTCAAAACGTTCCTCACCTGTTTTCATAGTCAGAAATATTTGCTACTGTTCTCTTTTCACAAATAATTTTGTACTCTCTTTGTCCACAAATATATGTCGTTTTTGACTTTTACAGTTTCCAATGTAAGATTTTGACTATAATTTATAATTATAATATACTAGCAAAAATTATATATATATTATGAAAATATTTAGCAAGATAAATTCAATGTTATTATTTTTATGTAGTCAATCTATATACTTTAACATATATTAATAGTTAAAACTTGAAAAGCTTGACCTCATAGAACCCACAGTAACCTGCATTTGTGAACAGAGAAAGTAGTAATGAAGTGCTCATTGGTCCCACTCCATGCTCCATATTCCTGAACCAATGCCATAACATCTTCAATGCCATATCTTGGAGGTTCAGCATGGGCGGCCAACTTATCTAAAGTTTGCTCAGATTTCTTCGCGGCAGTTGCTATACGCTTCAATTGGCTTGCCAGAACAAAGCAGTTTCAATCCTACTTTTTTTGGCTTTGCTGAGATCTCCTAGTGGACTAGGCATTCTATCTTTTCTAGTAGAGGGAGACTCTTGGTTTGGTTAAGTACCATCATTCTCTTCCACGTTGATGTCTACTCCATCAAGAGCAACAACATTAGCGGGACTGTCAGGATAAACCGGCACACGATCAGAAGCTGGTGACCAATGATCACTGCTATCATTGTTCATCTTTTCAGACATTACTTCAAAAGATCCTCATTTTGTATACCGGCTTTGCGGAATTTTGCTACGCCTATGCAACTCCTGTGGATGAAAAAAGACATAGGCTGATACTTAATAACAAAGTGCAAATAGCAAGAAAAGCAACAATGACATGTAAATAGTACATAATGCATACTTTAATTTCCTTCTTCCACTGGGCATTTGTTGCTAAAATTGTTCCTTTCTCATTGTCCCAAACTAAACCTGTCTCCAATACAAACAATTTATTCCAAGTGCCCTACTCATTCTTAAGCTTCACCTATTTGTCTTTCAATTGTTTTTTTTTTGAGTAAACCATCATTGTTCTCTCTTCAAACTTCATAGCAACTTCAACATAACCAACGTTATTGAGATGGGTACTTGGTCGATTTTCAGCTTGTACTTGCTCGACAAAGAGTTCACACACAATTCTAATGTTTTCATCATTTCACTCAGCCATCTGCACATCACATAGATTATCCATTTGATTCATCTAATCTACATTCGATTCACATTTGACATGTACAACCCATGCACATCTAACATTGCTCAGAATAAGGAAACAATGTACCACTATTCTACTAATCCAGCATAACCTACACTCATTCAACATCATTTGTACCCATGACATTCTACTCACGCATTGAATAAATGGACATACAACTCAAGCATAAACAACCTGGGTTCATGTCCTATGATTTTGCACAAATTAGGCATCAACTCCACACGAGTAAGAAGAGGGGATTCAGGACTAACCTTGCTTTGAAGTCGAGGGAACAAGAGCGTCAAACTTGGGGGAACTAGGCGCGCTGAGGAGGGGTGGGCCTGCAAGTCGATGTTGGGGAGGGGGCCTGGGCAGGCGCGCCGATGTTAGGGACGTGCCTAGGCAGGGGCTCCAGCGTCGGGGAGGAGGATGGGAAGGGGCGCCGGTGGTGGGGACGGGAGGAGGAGGTCGTGCATATTTATGTTGTATCTCACAATCTGATCCGATCTGAGGACTGCTATGTATAAGGAGTATCATATTATAACAGAACTATTTAGCTGACCTCGCTCTCCTTTTTTCCATCTTCAGCTGAACTCCTGATATTTTTTAAAATATATATATATTCACTAACCTCTTGAATTTTTAGATCTTTTAGCTAACCCCTTGATGCTCCCTTTGTAAAAGAAACAATTTTTTAAGGAAGGCGGGGCTTTACTAATTGTTTATAATAAAGGGTACATGAAAAGGCTACAGTGGACTGAGCAACAAATGACGGATCCAAAAAGGGAACAACGGGGAGTTGCAATACAAGTCACCACATGTGCTTGGAGTCACTTAACTGGGTTTCGAAGTGCACACCTATGTATATATAGACTTTAATAAAGTAAAATAAAATTAGATCTGATGTCTTGTGCACCTCATGCAGACAGTCTTGGCAAAAATATGTGTAGGATAGAGTGTGACGAGTCAAAAAAGGGTGAATGACTTATCAAAATATTCCCACAGGTAGGGGTGTCAATCAGATCCAAATTATCTAGCATCTGTATCCGGACTATTCGGTTCGTATTCGATACATTAAGACTCAGAAGTGTCAATAATATCTTTATTATCTGTTTTATTTGACATCAGTATCCGAACTATTCGATTCGTATTTGATTTTGATTTGTTGACACCCCTACCCCTAGGTATTGGCAACTCAATACAACAGAAAAAAGCCTATAAGCTATCCGAAAATTAAGAGCCAAAGACTACAAAGCACCTGAGACAACTGTCTCCAACCTGTCACAATGCATAGCCCCATGTGTGCCTAGGTACCCACCACCCTATCTATCCATCTATGGAGGCCCATTCAAATCGGTTTCTAGCCTTTGATTTTTAGCTTTCAGAAATCGAAGATCGTTTTGAATGTGTTGGTTTTTTGACATAGTTTTTTCTCTCTTTCTATTGTGTGTGGAAATATAACAGTTTTCTATTTCTATTTTTTATTTTTTAAATTGAATATCTCAAGTAAAAACTTGTGATAGCTGTAGTACTCATTTTAACTAAAAGCTAACAGTCCAAAAGTCATCAATAAAAACTATTTTCAGCGGGTCCTAGGACGCATGCAGCTTTGCTTAAAAGAAAGGAAAAAGTGCGTGCGTTATGTAATTATGATTGTAAACAATACTAAATGTGATAAAAACTCGGCTTTGCTATGGTGTATGTCCCAAATATATGTTATGAAATTACACATACTGGTTGGCGCATGTTCAAGGGATTGGCAAGACAGGAAACATAGAAAAATGCTAGTTATGTTTTCATACTACACACTAGAGAGTTCAGTGTGTTCCTACTTCTGTCGGCGGTTACAGCTGGAGAGTAATAGGTGTGTACACACACATATATATGATTCTATACTTCTGAGTCTACGTATTTATATATATGTATGTACTCCAAATGGTTTAAAAGCCATGATTTTAGTTTCTGTTGTAGACTTTTGGTTACAATTGTACTGTAGTGGTCGTTAGTTTTTTTGAGTCAAAAATAAAAAAATTAAAAAACACCGTTATATCGTTTTGGACAATACAAAAGAATAAGAGAAAAAAAGGCAAATAAAGCTGAAATTAAGAAGCCGATATATTCCAAGTGACTTCTATCTTTTGGAGCTGAAGCCGTTTAGAGTAGGGTCATATATATATATGTGTGTGTGTGCGGGATACAAAAACTGTCAGGTTAACTAAACATTCTAATCATTGGACCTGATCACTTGTTCGGAAAACCTATTTCATTCACCTTTCTCTCTTGATCTACTTAGCAAACACTAGACACCGCAACCTTACCCCAAGCCAATGCAAATGCCGGTAGAGGCCACTAGCAAATGCCGGTAGAGGCCTCAGCAACAGTTGTCACACGACGTCACAGGAGGATATTTGGAAGGACCTTTCGTCTCCCTTTCTGCCGGCTGTGGCGGCTGATGCCTTCCTGGTTTGATATCCCAAGCACAGCAAACCAAAAGCATGCGCGGTGCAGCAGGACAAAAAAAAAACACGGCTTTTCCGCTACATGGTTTGGATGAACGCTAAGCAAGACACCAAAAGGGACAGGCCCCAGGAGGCCACGGCGACGGCTTGTCACGAACAGCCACCAGCCCGGTACGGTGCTGTTGCCTACTGGCTGCTACTTGTAACCAAAGTTGATGGGAAAAAAGGTCATCGGTCATGGAGAGGGTTGATAGCACTATTTTAATTTTACATGGTAGATGCGCACACAGGGGTGATCGGAATAGCGATGGTTTTTTGGCTTTTGCTGAAATTTCAATGTAGCTGGCTGATTTTTTACTGTAGCTGGGTGGCATATTATGCATAATTAAATTTTAAAAAATGTAAAAATAAAAACGGCTCGCTAGTCTAGTGCGGACAATGCAAAGGAATACGAGAAAAAAACCAAAAAACAAAAAAAATTCACTACGTGATAAAAGTACTACAGTAATTTTATCTGTTGCTACAATGTTTTGATCATTTAACAGTGAAAAAATCTTCATTCTGAGCAGGGCCATAATCCATATATCAGAGTGGGGTAACTCACACATATGATATATATATGCGTGTCTTTTACACACTGAAAAGTTAATCAGAGGCTGAAACAATCTTCGAAGCGTAGGTACCCGTTTTTTATTTAGGTGAGCGCGCGTCCGAGTGATTGGCGGGCTTGGGACCCAACACGCGCTCGAGCCGACCTACCCGGTTCTCGGTTAGATAGGTCCCTGATGAAATGGACGGCGGTCGAAGGGTGCCCCGGCCGCCCCTTTTCGGCCCAGCTGCAACGCACCAAACCGGCATCTCACTTTCTGAAAGATGTGACCATATCTGACAGGACCAAAGATAAAAAAATAGCCTGTTTGCAAAGACAGGTACGTGCTCACCAAGGCAGGACGCATGGTAAAGTTTGCTCAAATCGCGTCTCGTTTCATGTGAATCCTTCAGGTATCGATCGGAGCCAATCGCCGTAACAACCTGATACCACCGTACGTTTCAGAACAATCCTGTCCGACTTTTGATCCGAAGAAATCTTGGAGGATTGCAAAAGATATATGGATAAGATTGGACGATCAGGATGGGGGCATGAGGGCACTGATCAGGACGGCGCGGCTGTGGCTGGCGAATTTGGGTGCTGATTATATGGCAGGGGAGCAAGAGAAGGAGGCGTAGGTACGTGGGATGCATTGTGATTGGAATGTGGATGTAGGTGAACATTTGACAAACTACATGGTGTGTAACCCTATTTTGCAAGTCTAATTGGATTTGGCAACAGCTCCAATCTCAAGAATCATATTGGTGCGTTACAGCAAGAGTAAATCTAGGAGGGACAAGGATAAAGCCAAAAGGGTTGGTTGAACTGGTTTCTTAAATATTTGCATAAATTGGTGAACAGAAAACTGCCAGTAATGGATAAGACAGGTGCATCAACTTCAATGATGGGAAACGGATATGAGAGGTTTTGTTTGGTATCACCCATCCCTATTTTCGGCATCACCTTTTGTCCCACAAAGACTTAACAGGCTACCCTTTGGTTTCTACCCAAACAGGATTGCAATCTAATAAAGAAATCATTGGTGATAAGCATATACCATATAATTGTACAAGAACAAAACAATAAAAAAATTATTTCATTACGCAGCATAAAAGGACAAAGCAGCAGAGTAAACCACATGAAGAAATCCTAGCATTTATTTATCCTAAAGCGAAGATGAGGGTCTGGAAGGTGTACATGTAGGTGTTTGTATTAGAAGCAATAGAAGCAAATACAAACACTTGTCGTCTCGAAACGGTTTCTTTATTTCTTTCGCTTTAGTCTAGCTTCGAGGACAAGGCAAGAGTCCAGGGGGTATTACGCACTCCACTCATCTCGCTTCCGTCTCACAAACTATCTCTTCATCACTTTTTTTTACCGCCCACCACCTGCTTTTAAAAGCTACTTCTATCAACTATTTCAGCCAAAAGCTATCAACCACACCCAAAAATTATCACCATAGTCAATACGAACAACCCCCTACCTTCAGCGTGTCGCCCTCAGAATTACCACAATTGAAGTCGATCTCCACCCCAGGAATCCTGCAGCGCCGCGCCGCGGATGGATTGCACCCCAGGCCCAGATCTCCACACAGCTTGCAATCGATTGTGGTCGTCCCTCCCCCAAATCATTTATGTCCTTATTGGTCTAACAAAAGTGCTTTTATTAGGCCTAGAATTAGGCTACGCTCAGTCTAGCTTCGCGACTGGCTTCTACGGTTGCAACCGCTTTTTTTTACTATTTTATTTTTTGTCTTTTTATTATTTTATTTTTGGTTTTTTCTCTTTTTTCTGTACTTCTTTGTATTGTTCATAATGAGCTAACATATTTTTTCTATTTATAATTTTTTTTAAATTTAATTATGTCAAATAAACAAACTCAGCTACAGTAAAAAAATAAACCAGTTACATTAAAAAAATATAAGCTACCGTTATTCTGAATACCTCTTTGTCAAAAAAAAATAGAAATCTAAACCTAAAGATATCTGTGCATCCACTCAATTTTCAATCTTGGCCCGCCGCTCTATGGACCTGTGATCGGCTGCGGGCGCGAGGCTAGCCAAACCAACACACCTGCTCTCTTCGTAGAAGTGCGGCCAAATCAGCGCTACGCTACACCTCTCCACGAATGCAGATACACCAGGCGTGTGTGGCGCTTGATCGTCCAGTGGCTCGGTTTGGCATCGGGGAATGGTGGACAAGCATCAGCAACCTGGAGGGACTGCCGAGGAAGGCAATCACCTCGGTGGTCATACTAATCAGCTGCGAGCTTTGGAAGGAGCGCAATGCAAGGATCTTCCAGAACAAGCCCTCCATGACAACGATGGTGGTCGCAAAGATTGAGGAGGAAGCCAGAGCTTGGACTCTAGCAGGGGCGAAATAATTCCTTGTATATAGGACCTCATAGCAGCTTCTGGGGCCTTTTCCCTATTGCTTCAACTCTGCTTTATTAATACAGTAGGCAGTCCTCCTGCCTGTTCAGTTTCAAAAAAAAAAAGAGAGCAAAGATGAAAAGCGATAATCACTAGAACCGTGCAGAAGTTAGTACTGTAACATTTTTTTTTGATACTTCATAATCACAATAAACTGCAATCCTTACATTGATCGTTGCACACATTGATGAAATCCCAACATAGCCTTTTCTTTAGTTATTTTATGATTTATTTAGTCCTCCATGCAATATGTGCTTTACCACTCATGATTGTGAAATAAATATTTAGGGTACAGAAGCAAAATCAGGCTATCAACATCATGCCATTTTTGTAACCATTTTTAACGAAAAATCTGACTTATTGCATTCAGTTAACATATAACAACCAGAAGAATTTAGAAGACTTACAACATGAGCATCTAGAACTTTCAATTGGAGCAGCTGCAGATACAGTAGTTACATGACAGCTTCTTTTGCCCCAAAAAAATATTTAAACCCAAAAAGAAAATGTAATGAGAGAAAAAAGCTAAAGCATACTTTCCGTCACCAATCGATAACGATGTGCGAACTGAAACTACTGAATCAAAATGCCAAGTTCAAGGGTGCCCAAAAAACTATCTTGTCTCTAGGATAGCTGGAGGACTTGATGGACCTATATCATGGTAGTACAATCATATAAGCAAGCTTCAGGTGAATGAGAAGTAGATATCAGAAGACTGTGTATAAGCTTGAACATTTTACGCTTTCCATGACCAAACCGTAAAGGAATAATCAGAAGTAAAACTGGATAAGCCATTAATAAAACCATAGAACAAGCTTTTTTTAACTGTTTTTTATATATGCACCCTGAGCACACACCCCAACTGCCGATACCACGTGGCGGCATTCCTCGTCAGGTGGTACGATGCCAACCACTCTTTTTATTCTTCCATCGTCCGTTACTCCTTGAAGAATTGTTCAAAGTGATTCAACCAACATTGTGAATCTTCCTTGCCGTTGAAGGTCAGAAGGCTTAGGTAATGAAATCGTGAAACTTAGGCCTTCATAGGATCGGAACCCTCACTATTTGCCAATGATGGCGGAGCAGCAATTAGCTCTGATACCAAATGTTGTGGTCAGTGTTGGTTGGATACAGACCCGAAGACCAAGGGTAGGGCACTCGTCTTTGAACGGCCAACCATACCGTCGTCAAAGCTCTAAAGCTTAGTTGAAAAAGAGGGGAGACTAAGAACTTTGTTTATTTATTGCTAGATTATGAATAGTGCGGTTCCTCTCTTTATATAGACGAGGTTAACCCTTAAAAATATAGAAACTAATACAATCTAATGCAATCAATCAACTAAATATAATATCATATCCATACTATCTAAATAAGAAGATATGCATATAATTATTCCTAATATGAAGATAGCAATGCTACAGTACCACATGGCACTGTTCTGTGGTACTGTTCACATGCCTGCTACAATGTCTCGGCGGGATCGTAGACCATAACAACTTGACATATTAAAAAAATAGGAAAGTAAATTGGCGCTATGTTTCCAATCTGCTTCAGATGGCTTTTTCAGTTATCAGTACAAAACCATGAACTAATAGGTAAACATGAAAATATGGATGTCCCTGGAGAGGCATCATTACAGTGGGGTATATTAACATGTGGCCTGCCTTGTGTTATTGAACTTATATGATTGGTTGGATTTCATTATTATCAATTTGCTCACTCCTTATTTGTATTGTAAAAATAATAATATTTGATCAACTAGATTAGTCCAGTATTTTGCCCACAAGGGGAACATGGCAAATACCCTCCTACCTGGTGTTTCCTAGTTATGCAGATCATGAGCATCAAGCATACCGCATCATGACAATTTGGAAGAGTAAGATCCAAATGTTCGTCAATAACTGCAAAAGGTCCTGAACATAACAAGGAGGATGTGAGGTTTGGTCACATCATTTGTAGCGTATGCCTTATGATGCCTCTCTTTCAACTAATTTATGATGAAACAGTCATCCATAAGGAAAAAATGCATCCTGTCTAAGTTTAAGGTTATTTTTTTGGCCACATAATGCAATATTCACAATGTTTTACAGTTCAAAATAATTTGTAGGGGAAATGAATCTAGGCATAAAATCTATACTTAGCTTGTGGTAAACAAACAGAACAACAAAGCATTGTTATTAAGTCATCGACTAATCGGCGACTAATCCACGACTAGTCGTAGAGTCAGTACAGGATGAACAACTAGTGAGACCGACTCGACTGGAGCAACTAGTCTGTTATCAGGATGACTAATCGGCGATTAGACGCAACTAATCGTCTGGGTTGAGTCGTCTAACTGGAGGCCCACTCAATCCATCGCCTCAGCCTGGCCCAAATCTCATGTGGTCACGCCTCACCCGTGTCTCCCGTGATGCTTGGCCCAAATCTCGCGCGATCGATTGGTAAGTGGTAACCCTAACCTTATCCCGTGTCTCCCGTGCGCAGCAGCTTCTCGTAGCTTCTCCTCTCCCGTGCGAGCCGCCATCAGGAGCGAAGCAGTAGCAGCACTGCAGCAGCCGCCGCCGTCTTCTCCGGTGGCCGCCACTTCCTTCTCTAGTGACCGCCGCCGTGCCGTCTTCTCCAGCGAACCCTGCAGCCTCCTCCTCCAGTGGCTGCCACCGCCGCCTTCTCCGGTCAGTCAGTGCAGGCTCCCTCCTCCCCTTTCCTTCCTCTCTCTTCTCTCCTTCCCCCCTCTTCCCTCCTTCCTCCCCTGCTCTAATCCTCTGCAGTTTCCTTCTCCAGTGGCCGCCGCCTCCTTCAGTAGTGACCGCTGCCGTGCCGTCTTCTCCAATGACCGCCGCCTTCTCCGGTCTGTCAGTGCAGGCTCCCTCCTCCCCTCTCCTTCCTCCCTCTTCTCTCCTTCCCCCCTCTTCCCTCCTTCCTCCCATGCTCTAATCTTCTGCAGTCTCCTCCAGTGGCCGCTGCCTCCTTCTGTAGTGACCGCCGTCGTGCCGTCTTCTCCAGTGACCACCGCCGTGCCGCCTTCTCCGGTCAGTGCAGCCTCCTCCCTCCCTCCTCCCCTCTCCTTCCCCCCTCTTCCCTCCTTCCTCCCCTGCTAGCCTGCTCTACTCTGATGTCTGATCTATAATAAGTCCACAACACAAAATTTGGAACGTTGAACACCAAATGGATGAACACCAAACGCTAAACACCTGACTAGTTGCGACTAGTCCAAACTAGTCGGTCGACTAGTCTCCCTAGTCGCCCCCTAAGCGACTCGACTCGACTTTACGACTTAATAACCTTGCAACAAAGACACTAAAAAAAGTTTAATCATGCTCTGCTCAAATAAAAAAAACTAGATAGAATTATGCTAGGAATAATATTTGTCATGAGTCTCCTGACATAATCATTCCATTCTTTTCCTTTCCAGGGAATTTCAAAAATAAAATAGAAAATAACCAAAAGTGTTTCCTGTTCTAAACTAAATTCAGAAGTAGCATAAAATAATCAAATATCCATCACTATTGAAAGACACACATGTGCTGAATTGTTTTTGTAGTTGTACAAATACATTGATGATAAAATAGCTAAAGCTTTCAGAAGCTCGTACGTACTTGAATCAGAGCATGCTCAATATGGCCTAGGTTGCCTTCAACCATGGTTGCCCTGTCTCGCTGTTTTTCACCATTGGTTAGAATACTTAATAGTACCTGGAGAACAACACAAGAAAGCATATGAGCTTTGATATGATTGCGTATGAGGAAAGAAAGCTCATGCTTTAAGAACCTGCACGATGTATGTTGGGGTGGGAACTAATGGTAAATAGCCTAGATCTTACTTACTTCAGGATTTGACTTCTTTTTTTTTATTAAAACGTCTTTCAGAAGGTGTGAATATTGGGTAATTATCATTTGGTAGTCTGAAATATATCCTTCATGTACAAATCATAAAATAAACAGTAAGGACAATATAATTAGTTCTTTACCCAGCAGGTCAAATGCTAACTATGCAGTTATCTGGCGCAATCAGAAACAATGAAGTTATTAAAGTTAACACTCTAATGGTAAGAACAATTACTTCAGGCCATTTTTATATGGAAATGGAGAACGAGAAATATCAATGGCCTTTAAACTCACATCATAGTTCTTGTGCTCTTCAAGTTCCTTGTCCAACTCAAACAATGATATATCCTCACTGTTCGAATGTTCCAGCAAATAACCAACAATTAGAAGAAGCTACAACTCCAGAAAATAGAGTACTCCATCGAACAATGTAAAATTTTCCCTATAGCAAATATATTTAACTAACATAACAGGAGAAAAAGAGGTATTGTCCTATACTTTTTCTCACATGCATGCATCAACATAATAACATTACTCCATCGAGCTTGAAGCATTTTGCACTTTTGCATGTACAATCATGTCACAATCAATTCCAAGCAATTTATGGTGAAGTAATAAAAAACTAGAATTGTAGTGATATACAGTACATATGACTTTGATGCTACAGAGATTGTGGTACCTTACAGCATCCTCATCAAAGAAAAAACCAGCAAATAATTCTCCAAATCGCTGTTCATGGACCCCCACCATGTCACCGTTATAGGTTGCTGCAATCACACTTCATTTTAGTTCTTCTAACAAATGATAATAAAAACAGCTGCTGCAAATTCCATCATGGGGATAAATTGCATTTGCCATCTGAAAGAGAGAGAGAAAAAAGACAGGGAATCCTTCTCTCCAATCTGATACACCGCATGCTCAATACAAACAACAAAAAATAGAGAAGTCCTAAGAGTCTTGAAAGGTAGTCAAACACACTGATTCGAAATCTACGACAAAGCCAGTGGCAGCGCGCACGCGCGCTAGAAGCAGGCATCATAGCAAACAGCACTCCCCGCCATTACCCTAACCAAAAAATGTTAACGAGCAATGCAAAATACGATCGGGCTTAATTGGGCACCAAATTGCTACGAATCAACCGCAACGCTGCGCTCCCGAGACCTAACGCAACGCGAAAACCGCTAGAAGCAGGAATCGAGACGCCGGAGTACGTCACCTCTAGTTGGATTCGTGGGCGGTGATCGCCACGGCTCGCCCAGTTGCCCCGATCCCTCGATCTCTCCTCGCCACTGGTCGCGATCGGGAGTCGCCGGCGGGGTGGTGCAGACCGTGTGGTGGGAGGTGTGAGCGAGCGGTAGGAGGAAGTGGAAGCCGCGACGAGGAGAGGGAGATGGACCGGAGAGAGGCGAGCGGTGCACGATCCGATTCGCGCGGCGCGCGCTTTGGGCTAAACCTGGCCACTGGGCCGTGCCGGGCCGGCACGGCACGGGCCCGTGCTCGGCACGGCCCGTTTAGGCACGGCCCGGTAAGGCCCGTGTAATAAACGGGCCGTGCCGTGCCGCCCGCGAACGCGAGCAAGCCTGAGCACGCCCGAAGCCGTGCCGCGCGCCGAACGCAGTTAAGGCTAAGCGGCCGTGCCCCCGGCTAGCCCGCGAGCCCAAAAAAAGAAAAAATAAGAAAAATTGTAGAAAAATAAGAAAAATTGTAAAAATTGTAAAAAATTTAGAAAAAATTCAAAAATATAGAAATTTATAGACATTGCTAATCATAAAAATAAATATTTGCAATGACATAATGAGCTTTATTAACTTATTAAATTACATGGGATGGCTGCCTCATTAAAAACTTTACCAAGTAAAAACTCAATTTGAGAAAACCTTGGTAAAGAAAAAGAGTACAACCTATAAAGCTCATTAGTGACTATATGTGAAGAAAAATATTGAAAATTCTATTCATTGCTATCTAAATACAAATTCTCAAAAGATTCTTCTAAATCTTTATTTTCTGTAGTATGTTGGAGTCTTGATTCAGCTTGTTCCCAGTCTTTGACGGTCATAAGTACTTCGACCATCTCGTTGGATGACTTGTTCGTCGCTCCTCGATTATTCTTCCGAAAGACGAATGTCGACTCAAGAGATCAGAGAGACAGAATACCAACACATCCCGCGCTAATATGGATAGCACTGGATATGACACCTTTGGGCTTGCCACCATGAGAGGATGTTCAACTCTGCTCAAACCGACGCTATCATCATTGAGATAGCTTGATAGGTCTCCAGTGCTTTGTCGCCTTCCTCCTCCTAACCGATGTGTACTGCGCGAGAACTAGACGAAGAACCAAAAATCTTGCCCCATTGCATAGCCCCTAGAGGTGCTAGGGACTACCGGGGTCTTTCCAAACGCATGATCCAAACTTATTTTCATATTTATCATATACCTCATATAATTTATTCTTAACTAATGTAAAGTATGAAGAATAGTCTAAATCGGTAGCCTCACTTAAAATTTGTAAAACATTCAGAAATCCTTGGAGTTTGGCCCTAGGATCCAAAATAAAAGCGAATGCATATAAAATAGGAATTTCTCTCCAATATTTTAAAAACTTAATTTTCATGGCACCTACAAAGATCCCGTAGTATATGATCATGTTCAAAAGCCTTTAGGTGAATTGCAATTTCAACAATATTATGAACAATTATAGGAGAAGTAGGGTAATATATTCCGAGAAAGGCAAAGTGTAGCTTTATGAAAAATTTCTAAAAGGAAAATATTTTTTCAAAGAACAACCCAATCGTTTTAAGAAGTTCGTGGTCTCTAACTTGGGTTCTCTTTGGAGGAGCTACGAGATTGATGGCTTTGGGTGTGAAGGAAAAGAGATAAGGTGCTCCTATATGGCAATATATGTTTAAGCATAAGATAAGTAGAGTTCCATCTAACAGGCATGTCTAAAGCAAATTTTCTAGGATCGAACATTCATTGCTACGCAAAAACTCTTATATGCGGCTATTCGTTGGTTTGAACAATTAATAAATGAAATAGCATCTCTAAAAGAATCAATACAAGCATTTAATCTTTTTAAACCGGATTTAACAATAAGATTAATAATATGACAAGCACAACGTTGATGCAATAAGAAAGAGTGTGCATAAGAATTAAACACAGGTGTAAGAATTTCCATAGCTTTAGTGTTTGCAGCTGCATTATCTAAAGTTATAGAAAAAATTTTATCTGTGAGACCAAAATCTTCTACAACTCTAATAATACTTTCTGCAATATTTTCAGCACTATGTGAAACATTAATTAATTTAAATCCTATAATTCTTTTTTCCATTACCCAGTCATCATTAATATAATGAGCAACAACACTAATATAATCCTCTCTAGCTCTACCACTCCATATATCAGAAGTTAAAGCAATAGAGAATGTACAGGTATGAAACATTTCTTTCATTTTATCACGACAATTGTTATAATATTTAATTAAATCTCTAGTTGTTGTTTGCCTAGATACGATTACTAAATCGAGGGTTATGAGCAGTCCTAATATATTTTTGAAAAGCGTCAGACTCACCAAAATTTAAAGGTAAATCTTGAGAAGCAATTAATCTACAAAGAGATTCCCGAGCTACCTCTGGGTTGTACTCCCACGTACGTACCGAGCCGTCAGGGTTATATTGCAGTTGTGTCTGGCGCATTTGTATTCCTTGCTTTTTCTTGCAACTTGCAGCATGTCGTTGTAGATGACCCGTCCCACCTGAAGATTTTGCAGTCAATTCATTACCACAAATTTTACAAACAAGATACCTCACCAAGTCCCATCACCCTCGGTCTTGAACTTCTTGTCGAAATCATTCCAAACTGTTGATGTACTAGCTCTTGATCTTTTTGCACCCGTGCTTTGAGTCGTGGATGCACTTGTTGAGCCAGCAGAAGATGGATCGATTGGACCCTGCGCTCCCGGGGCCATCATTTCTTCGGCATTTTCAGATGGATATGCTTGTGGAAACGGTTGCATATCCTCCGCCGAGAGGCCGAATTCGGAGAGTTCAAAATCGTAGTTCTCCATTAAATCAACTGTAAATTAAAATAGTAAAGAATGATTAACTTCCTATTAAACCAACCAATAATAGCAATAAATTAAACTAATAAATAATACTCAAAAATTAAAATAAGACAGAATTATTACCTCCTTTGCAGCCCTCACAAAAAATCTAAAGATTTTTGAATTTTCGGAATTTTTCCCGAATTTTCACCAAATTCGTGCAAGCACTTTCGGAATTTTCACAGCTAAACCGAGAGAGGAGAGTGAGATTTGAGGTGTGGAGAATGGAGGCCGGATGCCCACCTATTTATAGAAAAAATTTCAGATTTTTTTCGAATGTTTTGCTATTTTTCTCGAATTTTTTTACCCCCAACGGTTCGAAAAAACGGCTATTTTTTCAAAAATCCGGGCCGGGCGTGCCGTGCCGGGCCGGCACGGCCCGTTTAGAGCCGTTGGCCCGGCCGTGCCGTGCGTGCGTCGCCGTCGCGTCGCGCGTGCCGCCGCGTCGCGTCGCGCCGTCGCGTGTCGGCGGCGACATTAAACGCCGCGGCTGCGTCGCCGGCCGCCGTGCCGCACCTCGGCCCGCACGCGCCCGGTCGGGCGAGCGTGCGGCCCGCCCGTTACACCGTGCGTGCCGTTTGGGCGGGTCTGATCACGGGCGCGGTGCGTGCCGTGTAGGCCCGCCCATTTGGCGGTATACTTTGGGCTGGTTCGCTCGCCGGCGACACCGTAGCCCGTGGGAACTGGGCTGCTACTTGTGGGCTTTGGGCCGGGCCATGTGATAGTCTCGTTGTGCCTTAGACATCTAACACAGTACCTCGTCTACACATATGGCTCTAACCATCCAGGTGCGCGTGTCAACATTTTTGAGATCACATGAGAACTTGAAAAACGTACTACGATTCGAGGAACAGCGATATAATACGTCCAAGCGAAATGAGCCATTGAGACGTAAAATGCAACAATCTCGAAAGTGATGACCACACATTGGCTACATTGCGAGACAAAAAGGTCACCAAAAATACAAGCTACGCAGCTAAGCTGCATGTTCAATACCGACTTCAAAATTACTCGACGATGTTTGATGAGAGGCAGGTTGGTAAGTTTCAGAAGATCAACTCAGTGAGACAGTGAGCCCGTTGCCGTGGGCACACAAGACCAAAGCAGCTAACAACATCTTCCTATGTTTGCTGAATGCTACAAAGTACAAACTAACCACCCGGCCGTCCAACAGCGGAAACAGGACGCACATTCGGCTCTCATGAACTTGGGCTCGGTGATGACTGCCTCAGCTTGGCTTGTAGAAGCAGACCCATTTCATCTGCTATAGTTTTCTTCTTCGTGGCCATCTGCACATAAAATATAGAACGGTCATCTGCCTAGACAGCATGCTGTACTGTATTCAGGTTATGATTGTGCCTCGCAGTTAAGAAACATCCAACTTTTGAGTATCAGCTACAGCCTACATGCATTAGCCCGTTAAATTATATCACACACATCATATTCCGCCTTGTGTATTAAGTTCAGCAGAGGAGGATCCAATCGTACAGTAGCCGAACAAAGTGTTTGTGTGTGTTAAATAACATAATTTTAGTGATGGATAAGTGTAAAACATAAATAATTAAATAAGAGCAGTGCTTCTATACTTTCGTCACTAACAGAAGTAACACTAATTTCAAAGCAAATGAAGAGGTAAGTAACACATATCCACCATTTATCATGTTTTAAAAATCATGCACATCACTATTAAGGAAAACATAGAAGCACCTCCCAATAATTAATCTATGCGGCTACCATTCTATGCAAAACAATCCTGTTACAGTAGCCTTTGTCTATTTACTTCTTTGAAGACTATGTTCACAACTGACGATAAAATTGTATAGGGCAATCTAGTTAAGTCCCTACCAAAGCATCACAAGATTCAACATTGCCACACAAAAAAAAGAGGGGCAGATCTGCTAATAAAATAATGTTAGTACAAATTACAAAAGTTTCCAGCAATTGAAATTATTGATTTATGTTATTAGCCCTGAATTTTATGCTACTTTCCACCAGACTATAGCACATTTCACATATTATGATTGACCAAAACAGGCATAAGCAATGTAAACTAAATAACTAGTCGTATTCTTAACATGCCTAAAGGATTAGAAAGTATTGGTAGATCTTTCAATTGTAACTAGAGAATGCCATGCAGATGCCTTCCATGCTATTAATGGTGTCACATAGATATAGCTCTATGTACTTCTGTAACTTGAATTAGAGAAGCCCAAAGCCTTGATTTTAATCTACAATATTCATAATAAAATCCTTTGGTAAAAACTGCTAATAATATTATAATCAGCCGTTGCGCTTAACACTAATCATCTGTGCTAGACACTGAATTCCATCTTGCCATCAACTTGGCCAGTGACATGGTGTCCAAGGGCCAAGGCTAATCTGGTAGTGACACAGAACTGGTTCTAAGATAACCAAGAATGCTATCGGTATGTGAGCGTATGTCAACACAAGTAGAAGAATCTGAGCATACAAGAAAAGGTGGACCAAACAAAAGAGTCCACATGTTATAGGCTTAGAGGCACACATGGACAAGAATAGAAACTTTTCCTCTTAATTTCGTGTCAGAAGTCCATTTCTACCGCACACAAACTAAAATTGCTAAAAGTTCTCATGAATGTCGGTACCCTGAGAGTATCTATTCAGTTAGCATTTCAGTAAGTATGAAAGCTAAAGCATTTATCCTCCAGGTGGGAAAAAATGTAACATATACAAGAGCAGCACAGACTGGCGATAAGTCAATATTACCTCAACTAGTTCATCAAAGTTGGACTTCAGCAAATTAATTTTCCGTTCACAGTATTCTTTTCCTTGAGCCATAGTTTTCTGCACAAAAAAATAAGAATCATACAGAAGGCAACAGAAATGCAAAAAAAGCTGCATCATTGGAGTACGCTGTATGCATATGGTTTACTTAGGGTACAGTGTCGCTCACTAGGTTGTAAAAGAGTTAACAAACACCTAAATTACAAACCAGGAAAACATTCATTCCCATGATCAAGTTTTAAACAATGTCTCCTCCGCCAGGCACCCAATGGGAAAATCACCGGATGCAGCCAGCGTTTTAGTTGGAGACCTTCATGATTAGCTTCTCCTCCACACCAAAAGGCTGAACGAGACACAACACGGGGCAGAGTAACCAACTTTTGGATAATTTTGTCCCATTATGAAAGTGTCATGGCAACTTGAAGCTGTGTTTCGGATAGTTCGGTCTTCCTGGATATCAGTGTCACCACAACCCAACCAATATGTTTTTCAGATAACCGAAGAAGCTCATCATTCCAATTCATATTACCAAGTTGAGAGCTTCAGTGAAGTACTGAACAAACTAACATAATCTAAGTTATCATAACCAATCGTGTATTTATGTATCTAAACAATTGCAACCAGCCAAATACCTCGATGAAGTAGCCGGTGCCGACGTCGATGAGGACCTTCTCAGCGTCGTCGAGCGTGCCGGGAACGTAGAGGGACGCCGTGAGCGGCACGAGCATCTTCTTCCCTGCACACCCCGAGCCGGAAAAAGAAAGGTTAACCAAAAACCAAATCAAACGACCGTGGAAAGGAAGAGAAGGACGGAGCGTGCGATGTGAAGGGGGAAGTGTTGGAGGAGCCGTGCCTTGGGGGCGGAGGGAGAGGTCGTGGAGGGCGGCGGAGGCGTTCTCGAGGCGGGTGGCGGCGGAGCGTATCTTGGTGAGGCTGTCCTGGAGGAGATTGACCTCCAGATCCGTCTGCTCCTTGAGGGCCTTCAGCTGCTCCACGCTCAGCTTATCCAGTTCGATCCGCGCGGGGCTCGCCATGGCGGCTTGCTCACCGAACTTGTCGCGCCGCCGATGAGGGGGGTGGGGAGGGTAGAGGAGGAGAGGCGGCGGTGGTGAGCAGAGGGAGGGGAAGCAAAGAGGCGAGGGCGAACAATAGGCAACGATCAGTACCACGTATGAAAACAAATACAGTTAGGGGGTGATCGGAATAGCGATGGTTTTTATCTTTTAGTTGAAAAAATACTGTAGCTGACTGAAAAAACACTGTAGCTGAGTTAGTGGATAGTGTAATGAATAGTGAAAAAAAAGCTGAAGCTAGAAGCTAAAACCAAAAAAACCAAAACGATCAGGGCCTTAGTGCTGACTTTAACTAATTAAATTACGTGCTCGAATGAGTTGTAATTTGTAATTAAAGTATGTGTTCGAATGAGTTGTATTTTATAAGTTCTGACATTTATTACCTAAGCATTAAAATAGAATAAGTTATGTTTCATAACTGACAATAAGATAACAAAGTAAAAGAAATAACATAATATAATATTTCATTCATTACATTGCTCTACAATTTCTGCATTCAAGATTCAATCATACTTATGTTTAAAAATATATATATCTCTGGAGAGCTTAGTACAAAAATAAAGCTTGTTCAACCATTTGTACATCAATCTATAGTTGCTATTCAAACAGGTGATCATTGCAACTATAAATACCATCTAAGACTTGATGATAGCGTACTTCTCCCTGAGGTTTCAAGTTCCTCGTTTTCAGTTATCCTACTATCAAACATCTTTCCGTTCGTTTCGGCTTTTTTTCAACTTCAACTTCTGCTTTTTTCACTATTTAATATTTCGTCTTTTTTTGAATTTTTTTAGATATTTTAAGCTTTTTTATATTTTCTTTTTTTTCCTGTATTCCTTTGTATTATCCCTAATAGGTTAACATGTTTTTTTCTATTTTTATATTTTTAAAAAAATTAATTATACCTAAAAAATCAAATCAGCTACAGTAAAAAACCAGTTACAATGAAATTTCAACTAAAAGTCAGAAACCATCGCTAAAATGAGCTCCCTAACAAGACAGTAAACGGGTACGAACAACACATTTCTTAAGCTAACATCTTATACTTTTGAGTTAAGGGCTAAGGGGTGATCGTTTTAGCGATGGCTTCTGGCTTTTGGCTGAAATTTTATTGTAGCTGGCTTTTTTTACTGTAGCTGATTTAGCCTTTTGGGCATAATTAAATTAAAAAAATGTAAAAATAGAAAAAATATGTTAGCCCATTACGAACAATACAAAGGAACACGGGAAAAAAAGAAAAATGCAAAAAAGCTCAAAAAATCTAAAAAAATTCAGAAAAAGACAAATTACTGAATAGTGAAAAAAAAAGCTAAAGCTAGAAACTGAAGCTGAAAAAAAGCTGAAACGAGCGGGGTCAAGCACAATAAATGACGACATGTATTATCGAGTTTGTACTTCATTAGCTAGACATACATACCTCTCTCTGCTAAAAGTATTGCAAAAGGTAGAGAAAACTATGCATATATATATATATATATATATATATATATATATATATATATATATATATATATATATTCATAACATGTTATTTATGTACATACATCTTTTTTTTCTTCTCCATCTTCTTCTTGTACTTCTTGTTCTTATTTTTGTGGGCACGTAAGCTCATTTAGGCCATCTTTTTCTGCAACTACAGAATACAAAAACTAAGAGTGACAATGATGTACATCGAGCCATGCTATTTTTAAATTGTACAAAACTGCAAGTAATTGCACTAAATCATGTACAAGTGTATATCTGCTATATTTACTATATTTCTGAATTATAGCCTATGTTTTTAGCTCTTTGTTTCTTCACATTAACCACCAAAAGCTTGCAGCACATATGTTGATTTATTTCATGGTTCAGTAAAAAGTTGAATTATAGACTACAGAGTTGGCTCAAAATTATTTACCACAATCTATATCCAGCTTGACAAACAAACAAATAAAGCTTCTAATTTAATCATGAGTTTGCTGTGTTTGATAAATTCAATCTCATATGTGTAATATGAGAATGCTTTTCCGACTCATTTATAACAATAGTAATATTCTGATAATTAGGTGTTCACGAAACTATAACATTTTGTGATGCATTTCTAATTATTAACCCTATCATTTAAATATTGTAGCGTTTCTCAAACTTTCCATCTATAATACTAATAGCTGAAAAAACGAACTGTGCAAGTATGAGTAAAAATAATTATAGCTTTCTCATCAACATGGGCCTGCATGCACTGAACAAAGGATCTATTGATGCACACATCTAATTTCAAACCAAATATACAAACGGGACAGTATAGATTAATTTTAGATATCTATTATCACCCTTTGGCCCAAACAGATAGTGTAGCAACTTCTTTTAATGATTGCAAAGTGTATATAAGGAATTTGCAGGCAAAGCTTGATCTGTTGGAAAGAGAACGAGAAAAACTTTCCATCAAGTACTTATGGACCTCAAATGGACTCCGTATGTGAAAATTATGCTCGTTTGAAGTTGAACCTGTTAGGCTGAATCTGAATTAATCTCGAGACCGAATTGGATTCCAAAACGTGTCCCACTTGAACTCTTGTTTGAATTGGTCCAAAAGTGATGTGGTGACTATAAGAAAGAGTTGGGGGAGACGTCGACATGATCTTAATATGTTGGTTGGCTTTTCTTTTGGTAGACCCTAACTACGAGCTCGTAGTGTTGATGTAATCTTTCTTGTATAGCTGCAACGACGAGGCTACTTGACCGAGACGATCAAGTCCGTCCTGCAATCGCTACACCACACCCTAGTCGATATCAACCGTGCTAAGAATACGGTTGACCTGAACACGAGGTTCAATTCTTGCTTCCATCATCCGTCTGGATATGGTGGCTGGCAAGCATCCTCTGTCCAGATCTTGCGGTTGGTGTCCTTGATCCAGTGATTTTGACCCTCCTCCCTCGCTAGCCCGTGTTGGGGAGACGGCGCTGCATTGGCGGGGGAGGCGACAGGGGAGACAAGGTTCGACGGTGTTTTTTGGCCTTACACGGGGAAGACGAAGTTGCTAGTAAGCTACAAAAGAGGAAACCCCAAATTGATTAAGGGGAAATGAAGAGGATGGTTGGGAACATGTTTTGACATGAGAGGACAATGAAGAAACTCACCAGGGCAAGGTCACACACAAGCGAGGTCGCTAAGGAGATCCTGGTGGTGAGCAACGGCTAGGAGCTCCTTTTCCCTAAACCCTAGTAGCCTGGATCCAAATACAAAGAAAAACGGAGAGGGTCTCAGATCTAAAGGAAGAAGGAGAGGAGATGGTTACCTCGAGGGATTTGAGGAAGAGGGGGTTTGACAAAGGGGAGGAGGAGCTATATTATTTTCAAATGGTGATCGACAACTTGGCACGAATGTATGCGGATGGCGGTTGATCCTGAGGTTCCGAGACTCCAAGGCAGCAGGCAGCGACGACCTTTCGAGGAACCCGAGCAGTGTTGCTCGGCAGCATTGACATTCGAAGGAGACGGAGTGATGGGCCTAGCAAAGACTGGCAGGGAGGGGAGACGCGGGGTGGGAGGAAGCAACGATGGTGGTGCGTAGAGGTAAGACTTGCAGAGGAGAGTGGGGTAGTTGCGTTGCGCCCAGGGAAGAGGTAAAAGAGACGTGAGAGCGACACGCTGGGTCCACTTGTTGGCTTTTTTGTCTATACGTGGGGTGAGACGATGAGGGCGGTTCGATCGAGGGAGAGGAGAGGAGGGCATGAAATGGATCGTCCAAATCCTATCTCGTGGCTAGATCAAACAACTGTGAAGAGTGAAGGGTAAAGCAAACTATCACCAACTCATATTTTCAACTAGTAGATATATGTTTTCTCGCACAAAAGCAAGTTGGCCCCTATAGCTAAGTGGTAGTGTGTTCATCTTGTAAACTGAAGGTCTGTAGTTTGATCCTGGGGGCAATGAATAAGTTTTTTGAACTTCCTTTTTTTTCAAATGCCTTTTGTTTTTAACTTTTGTATCAAATATTTGGCGTCTATTTTTTTTTACTTTTTAACATGTCGAATCAGTGAAGGATGATATGCTATGTATACACTCATCAGATTCACATCGGTAAATCATTAGTAGATTTGATTGTACAACGACGACACCATTTTTCTTTTCCTTTTTCTTTTTTATGTCAGGGAGTATATTGCGTAGGTATAATCAAAAGAGATGGGGTGAAGTTGTAGGGATTTTTCGTATTTGTTGTTAGATTAGTTTAAATAATAATAATGTATGTTGAGTTGAGTATTTCGATCTTCTAAAGTGAGAATTGTACACAACATTGTGTTGACCATAAACCATTAAAAAAAAGAAGGAAGAAGATGATCATACCATGATATAAACTAATTTTAGTAGTCGCTAGGGTAAATTACAGTATTTTGCTACCATAAATATGCTGAAGTTTTTGCCATTAGAACAAAAGTCAATTAAACACGTGTCATTCATACAATTCTTCAAGGTCATCTCCACAAACAAAAGAAGACACATTCGGTGCAAAATAACCCATATCCAAACACGAGTCTAATGATCCAATCGTCTTTCAGTACATGTGATAGTTCTTATCTTAACGGCTTTATCATAATCCCTCATGCGCGTCCATTAAGAAATGAACATTATCAATCACTCCGCTAGAGTAATAAGTGACTTCACCATGTATTTAAACACAATTTCAATTCTCTCTTTAGCATATTGAATAGTTCCAACCACTTTTTTTATAAAAAAAACCAGGTTCCAACCACAACTCTTACACCCTTCGTTGCCACAATCAAAATTGTATTATACCATAATTTGAAGTATGGCTTTGACTTCTTTTAGTAATTTTGATCCAAAATCTATGAAAATTTTTTATATGCTCCTAAAAGTTTGCATGTGCATTATGTGTAATATACTAAATAATGTTCGTAGCATCCATAATTGCATAATAGAATATAAACACTATTGATACGAAGCAGCAATTAGAAATAGTGGTTTTAAATTTAGCAGCCGCTATAGCGGTTTGATAAGCACTGTAAAGACCACTACATAACCAATTTAGCCGTTCACTTTTGCCATATCATTCTCGTGCAAAATAAAATTCTAAATCAGTAACCGTCGCCGCACTTCCATTCTTTGGAAGGCGAGGCCTCAAAAAATCTAGCTACTAATCCGAAAGAAACACAATCCGCGTAGCAGCGGTTACCCTATCCTTCCTCGACAAAATACCGTCCCTAATCCCGACCCTTCATAAAACCGGAGGAATCCCCTCAAGAAAGATAAAAGCGACACTAAAAACCGAAGACCTAAATTCCAAAAACAAAACTCCCATCGCCGCCGCGAGATCGCCGGGCGCCGCCATGTCGACTCCAGCCGCCGCCTACTACGCTGCCGTCGCCCGCAAGCAGTACTTCTGCTACCAATGCAACCGCACCGTCCTCCTCCCCGCTTCCGCCGCCGCCACCGAGCTCTCCTGCCCCGACTGCCACGGCGACTTCCTGGAGGAGGTTAACGTCCCCGCTCCCACCATCCTCCCCTTCCCCTTCATGATCCCCCCCGCCGCCGCCTCCCCCTCCCAATCCTCCTCGTCCTCCACCGCCACGTCCCCCTCCAACGACCTCTCCGCCTTCCTCACCAGCATCCTCGACCTCCGCGGTGACCGCGTCAGAGTCGGCGGCGGCGCTGCCTCCGCCGCCGGCACGGCGACCCCCGAGAACGAGCCCGATGCCTTCGACCCAGTCGTGTTCTTCCAGAACTACATCCACACCCTCATGGAGGGCGGCGCCAACATCCAGCTCCTCCTCGACGACGCCAGCGTCAGCCTCGCCCCCGGCCTCGGCCGTGTTGGCGGGGCAAGCTTCGGGGACTACTTCGTCGGCCCGGGTCTGGAGCAACTCATCGAGCAGCTCGCCGAGAACGACCCCAACCGCTACGGCACGCCGCCGGCCGCCAAGTTGGCCCTGTCCGCGCTTCCCGACGTCGTCGTGACTGATGCCATGTTTGCCGCGGCGGAGGGCGCCGAGTGTGCCGTCTGCAAGGAGGATTTCTCACCTGGGGAGGGGGCCAAGCAGATGCCCTGCAAACACATCTACCATGCCGAGTGCATCGTACCCTGGCTGGAGCTCCACAATTCGTGCCCCATCTGCCGCTTCGAGCTGCCCACCGACGATCCTGATTATGAGGGCCGTAAGACCTCGAACACACAGCCAGATGTTGGTATCTCTGCCGCAGCTGCATCTGGGAGTTCTAGTGCCACTGAGCAAGGATGGGAGGAAAGGGGGGGAAATGCGAGGGTGGTAGAGAGGAGGTTCAACGTGTCACTGCCTTGGCCGTTCAGTGGATTGGGAGGGCAAACGCCGCAGCAGGGTGGGAGCAATGGGGGTGCTGGCAGCAGCTCACAGGACAGCGACTCGCAGGATGGAGGCACGCCCAGCAACAAGAATTGAGCACAAACGTGCGATCAGTTGGAGGTATTCACACAGTAAAACACAGCCATTTGTACTGGCTACCGTTTTCTTAGTAGATATAACCTGTTCAGAACTATTTGTCTTTTCATTTAAGCTCAAAATTTTTCCATCTGTGTTTGGAATCTAGGACTACTGATTTGTCTTAATTGAAGGTAAAGAAACATCCAAATTTGTTGAAACTTAGGTAAAATGCAATGACATTTAGGCATCCTAAAAGGGCAAAATCTTAGAAAGTCTATAGAAGCTCTGATAAAGCAGGAAAAGTTAGTAGTAGAAACTTGATTGTTCACATCCAATTTCAGGCACACTGCACATTTCTGATCTAGTGATCTTCAATCATCGTACAGTAACAAACTAACAGTGGAATACACTTATTCAGACTTACTAAGTTTGTAATAATTAATAAGCAATTCATATTCGACAGTAGGCAGCTGCTATCACAAGGACACATTACCAGGATTATGTTTGAGATGGGCAAGCCAATCCTTCTCTTGTAGAGGCATTAGTTTGATTGAAACACTAATTTCTCAAGAAAAATTAGTAATAATTCTGCAGTGAAACATTGGATGATCCACACACCACAGTATCATCCACACATCTAATTTCTCTAGTTGTTTTAGAAGGCAATATATGTTGGTTAGGTTCTTCCTAGTGAGGACCCTATCCTTGCACATATCTAACAAAACAAGGCCTTAATTTTTGGCTGAATTTTCACTTTCCATTCTCAAATCGCATGATTATGATCCAATCCATAGTTTTAAGCAGATAAAAATAATTTACATCTAGATTGCACTTAACATGTTCAGGATTCCAAAAGAAAGCCATCTGCTTGCAAACATATCGTCTTAATCTGCGAGTTAATAGACTACTGCTTCCGAGCACTAAACTTTTATTAATTTCATTTGCAAAACTTTGCCCCCAATAATCATAGTGTCATTTGTGTTCTCTTAAACCTGATATTTTTTTTGACTATATTACAATATACAGCTGTTACTAAAAAAAGGAAATCTCAGTTTCATTAAAGTCCTTAGGCCATCCAGAGACTTGCTCAGAGCAGTAAATGAGCCATTTGATTTTGGTTGCTTTGCCTGTAATAGCCGGAGAGAACATGTTGGTATTACCCCCATAATGTAAGTTTACCAACACTCCATGTGTTAGGTAGCTATCTAACTCATGTAAGATGCCCTTTTCCTTTCTACCAGCTAGCAACCATATATAGAGCCTGTTTCAAGATTAAATAGGAATAAGGAAATATGGTGGCCTTGTCTGAGCCTTCTAAACTGATAGCTTTGTTAGGTTTGCTGCTCATAACTTTTCTTATGTTACTGCTCATAACTTCACATTGACACAAGAGGACCCTTCTTTATGCAGCATTCCTGTCCAATTCAGCATTCAGGATGCATTTGGGAAGTTAGATATAATGTTATCAATACTGTAGTTAATGTATTGGTAGAAATGTTGACCATTGCCTTTTTGCTGCATTTAAGAAGATTGATTGGCCAAAGTTTTCACCTTATACACATCACAGGCCTCTGTAATTAAACAAATATTGATACAGTTCATTCTAGAGGGGAAGTTCTTTTTATTTCTTTAGAGATTATTTTCGATTATGGTACAGAACTTCTGACAAATTATGTAGCAGAGCCATCAAGATCAGCTGCTCTGTAAGGAACTTAGGATTCATGTATCGAGAACCATGTCATTAGCATCATTGTATTTTCATCATCTTCCCACAAGTTATCCATCTCTGAGCACCCACCTTTAACATTTGGACCAAAAATATATCCACAAGAGAAAGTTGCAATTTCCATAGTGGCATGCTTAGTCATCTGATCAATATCTGTTCGTATAGCTGAAATAGTTTCTCCTTTTCCTTGTATAAACCATCCTGGGGAACTTCTGACATTCCTACTTCATTTTAGTCCCTCCTCTCTTAGTATCATTTCTGTTATGTTTCCCGTTGCAATCTTATTTTAAGACAGAGGATCAAGATAAGTCAATATATTAAAATGTGCCTTCCTTTTCCAGAAATGGTAATTGTATATTCAGATAAGTTTTTGAAGTTCACTCTACTGTCTTACTGTGTTTGCGAACCATCGTCCTCAATTTAACTCTTCTTCACAATTACTTACCGACATAGTTCCATTGGATTATAATTTAATTATAGTGATAATGATCTCCATGCCTGCTTGTTTTGTTGGTTTAGCTGTTGAGCAATTACACAATGGTAACTTAAAGGCATAAATGATGGCTTGAATTGTTGAACAGTGCTCAAATTTCACGTTCTGTGCAATCTTTCCTTCTCATCTTTCTTCTAGTCTGGTAATAAATGACAATTTTCTAACTTCAGATTGCATGCACAGGCCCAAGGAAAACTTTCATATGATCATCTGTGGTTTTTAATTTTTGTCTCTAGTTTATTTCTATTGGTGCTTAGTTTTGTTTAATTCTTGATGTGCACTGATGGTTGATTATGAAATGAAGTCAATGCAGCAGAGCCATTGACTCAGCTTGGAGAGGCTAATCAAGCAGCTGCTTTGTTCACCTATTTTGTTCCCTCATTGTTTCTGCATGTCATACTCTATCCGTTCTTTTTTACTAAACATTTTTTACTTTGTATGGTCTCCGAGATGCAACTTTAACATTTACATTTTATAACTTTATATTAAGGTGTACTAATAAAATTATAGTATTATAAAAATATTTTTAAAGACAAACCTAATGATATAATTTTTATATAACCAATTTAAATAGTTTTAAACTTATTGGCGGTCAAACTTTATAAAGTTTGATGTGGCACAAATTATAGAACATCAAGTAAAAAAGAACAGAAGGAGTAACCAATTAGCCAACATTAGTCAAAATGGCTTTTGGCTTTTGTTACAGTACCTAACTTTCAAATAGAATATTTTTTTAAGATGGAGTCTACAAGTTAATTCTAGTACATGTTAAAAGCCCAACATCTGTACCATCCAAAATCGCAAGCGAGTATCTCTCTCTCCATAATCTCTGTCGCAAACAGGTAAAATTCAAAAATTTCAACCATAAATCATAAGCCGCAACCAAAAAGAATAGGCCCTATGTGAGGACATAGCTTTTGATCACATTAACACCTTACCAAGGTTGTCACGGCGCTCTGGCAAGTCTAAGCGAGACCGAGGCGCCTGGATGCCTAGTTAACTAGGTGCCCGCCATGGCAACAGTTAGACGATAATAATAAATACAAGTAATACCTTATACGACCGAAAATTAAATAATCATACAACATAATAGCACAAATTATTCAAATAACCGCGCAACGGAGCTCAAGAGGTCCAAATCAGAAGAAATCCATCGAAGGAGGGGTCTATTTGTAATTTTTAGGAACTCTAAATCAGAAAAAAAAAATTTATTGAGGGAGGGATCTATTCATAATTTTTAGGAATTCCAAGGACTAAATCACAAAAAAACCAAAAAAATTGGCTATCCTCTTAACCTAGCCGCCAGCACTGCTTCTCAGTTGCTCGCATGCTTCTCAGTTTGCCAAGGCGTCCGCCGCCTCTTCTCGCTCCACCTCTTCCACCGCCTCTGACACCGCGGCCGCT
This sequence comes from Melocanna baccifera, assembly GCA_036346265.1. Lineage (NCBI taxonomy): Eukaryota > Viridiplantae > Streptophyta > Magnoliopsida > Poales > Poaceae > Melocanna > Melocanna baccifera. The sequence continues at coordinate 3,530,285 of CM070704.1, forward strand.
CGGGCGGCACGGCCTCCTCTTCACCGCCTTGGCCTCGACCCGATGCCGCCGTTGCCTCGACCTGCTATTGCCGTTGGCCGCCAGCCGCCTCTCCTCTGGCCACCGCCTCGACCCACCGCTCTCGTTGGCCGTCCTGGCCGCCTCCGCCCTCCTCCGGCTACAGATCAGCCCCCAGGCGGCCGCCACAATGAGCTGGGCGACGCCTAGCCGTCGCCCAACACCGCCTAACCTGTCACACGCTGGGTAATCATCCACAGTGTGCCCCTTCGACCGCCAGGATGCGACACCTAGACGACACCTTGACAACCATGCACCTTACACTTATTACAAATTGTTTTGACATCTTGTAAGTTACAAACGAGAGGATGTTTACTTTTTGAAGGCATGTTGATGAAACCAAAGGTTGACATGCATCATTCTCAAACACTAATGTGTCAATATATTTGATAATGAAATGCATAACTTTCGTGGCACCTGCTATATTTCAAAAGCAAAGTGAGCATAGAGCAGTCGGTATATTCTAGAGGACATTGATGTAAACAAAATAGATATTGTTTTGTGGGGAATTTGAGGATTTGCCACCCCAAAGATCCTCACTTGAGGATTTGCGACTCGATGTCTCACTGACATGTCAGTCCTGAGTCACATGTCATTGACACACCGAGTGACAAATTCTTAAATGCACCTCTTTGCAGTGGCAAATCATCAATTATTTCCTATTTTGTGGCCTGGCAGTCTCTAGACTGTCTTAGGAACATGCTAGACCTGGTTGTCTATGAGATGACACTAGGAATACAAGTTGGTTGGGTACAGGGTTCTATTTATGTTAGCTTCAATTTCTTCGTCTTTTTTACCTACACCAACCAGTTATTCTGCTTGCTTGTGCATTAACTCAAATTTTCGTTGCCCCATCTTTGCCCAGTGTGTGAGAGCCGTTGCATTTCCGCTTCCATGGTTTCTACTAACCACTAACAGAAGTGCTCATGTGATTGCAGGTTCACTTGTTGGCGATCCGTTCGAAGGTCTACAATGTTTATGTGTCATCGTGACTTATACTACAGACATCAAAGGACCGAACGACTTTACAATCTGTTTATTTGATGGAACAATTGTTCATTTCAGTTCTCTCTGTCCATTTGGTCGTGTACACAAGGCACAGCAACTGCCGCCGCAGGAAATGTGCGTTGAGAGTTGAGACATTATGTGCAGATTTATTAATCGATCTCGTTTCATCAAAGGGCGGGCGAATCCATCTATCTAGCCTGTTGTTAGTCTCTAAAAAAATCTAGCCTGTTGTATGCGAATCCATCACTAGGAATTCATCAAAGTAACCTTGGCGGGCTAAGTTGGCAGAAGTTCTGTACCTGCTGTCTCTCTTTTTGTTTGCAAGAGTCCGGTACGCTTGCAGCTCTGCATGCGCATGCACGGTTGTGCACTGTGGCTTGTGGGTGGGTGCCCTCCCCTGTCGCGGGCACACATCGGATTCCAGGTTTCTGTTCAGTGGCTGGAATCATGGTGGAGCTCAGGGACTTGTTTTCTTGATTTTTTTAAATAATCTATTTTTTATTCTGAAATATAGTAATATATATGTGTTTTTTATTTTACAGTAATGACCATCTATCACTCCACCATTGAGTGACACGTGGTCAAGTCGTTCGACCGTTTGACGACTTGGCTTAAGTCACTGTACCATTGAATGTTAAGCCTTTAGTCGTCCAACCGATGGATGATTATATGCCATTTAAGTCCAAATGCCTTTGTGCCGCGGCGTCTAATCACCGGTAATGCTCTGATTGCTATGGAATGCCTAGTATATAACTTCTGGTATGTGACCAGGGAGGCAATGCCTAGTATATACAGGTCCAAGTATCTTTGTGCTAGAGCGTCTAATCATGAACTCGTAATAAGTTCACTTGTCTTTCTTTATATGTGTGTGATTGATAGGTGAATCATCATGTTTTTTCGATGGTGTGAGCCCGACGGAAATGATTGTTGATCCTGCAAATGTGAATTTATGGTGCAGGGAGCCGTGTGGATTCAATATGACGCATGGAATAGGGAAACGTACAAACAAGACAGTGAGACTATTCATGTTCAGGCCCCAATGTCATCTAACAGCCCTAAGTTAGATCAAGCTAATAGCCCAACAGCACAAAGGTATTTGGAGTCTAGTCCTCCAACGGTTAGATGACTAGATCTAAGTTACTTAACGGTCGAGCGATTTGGACTAATCATCTAATGGTAGAGCGACTTAGCCATATGTCGCTCAACCGTTGGATGATTAGCCCAAGTCGCTCAACGGTGGAGCGATAAATAATCATTACTATAAAATAAAAAATATAAATATATTACTATAATTCGATATAAAAATAGGTTATTTAAAAAATTTCTTGTCGCCTAAACGTCCCGCAGGACATGCCTTGCTTGGCTTTGTCAAGGACACACCGTATTTATATGCACATCCTTCACGTCCAAATGCGTTTCACGTTACATGGTCACAGGATTCAAAACCGTGTCCAAATGACGTTAACTTATGACTTTTTTTTATTGTAACTGATTTATTTTTTTTTATTGTAACTGAGTTGGCTTATTTGGTATAATTAAATTTTGAAAAATTTAAAAATAAAAAACATGTTAGTCCATCACGGACAATGCAAAGGAATATGAGAAAAAAAGAAAAGGTAAAAAAGCCAATAAAATCTAAAAAATCAGAAATTACGAAATTTCTGAATAGTGAAAAAAAGCAAAAATCAGAAGTAAAAATTGACTTTAAACCAAAATGAATGGGACCTTAAAAACACCGAATTATACGCAGCAGGAGACCTTGGAATCAACCGGCTGATCGCCTGACCGACGGCCACACGGCAGGCTCAACACCGTAACGAAGGGTACCAAGATCGAAAATTAGGCTGAAAATTTTCAAACGTAAATTTAAATTTATGATTATATAATACACTTTTTAAGTTTGTTTATATATTTATTGTGCTAGATTACATATTGTATGAAGTAAATATGTATCAATTGTTGTTCTCCCATATTTTGTTTGTCTTTTTTTGGTTTTTCTAGCAGTTTTTCTAGGTTTTGACCGATTACCGGAACGGTTATCGGTTTCAAACCGACAAATTCAAAATTTGGATCACGAATTTTGTTTGATTTTTTTTCGGGATTTCCGGTAACCGTCTGGTAACCATTATCTACTGCCGGCCAGGAATACCCCTGGATCTGGGTTTTGTATCCCTGGCCGCGACCACCCGCCTTTCCAACCGCGCCATCCTGCTACGTACATGCATCCTGGTAGGAGGGTTCGAGCAAACATGATGAGGCAGACACATGTGGACTGACACGTACGGGGTGGAACTAAAATGAGAATGACCGATATTTACTATTTTATCATACATATAATAATATATAATTTTTAAATAATATTTTACTATATAGTAATGTGTCTGGTAATTTTTAGTATTAATATTTCAACATAACTAATAGCAGTGTATGATAATAAAGTAGTGATCGAAATACTTACTAAAATGAAGAAGTCCAATAATAAAATTGGTAACTTGCAACAAACTGAAGGAACTAAAGGTGAAGTCACATACAAAAGTTGGTTGGCATTGATAAAATACAACATCGATGCCAATAACCTATAAAAAAAAGAGAACAAAATTACTTAAAAGTTTCAAGTAAAAAAAATGATCAAATCTAGGCAAATGCATTAACTTTTAGAATTTACATTATTTCAAGTTCATAAAGCGACGAACCAAAATATCATTGGTAATTTTCTTAATTTTTGTTCCTTCACATAGCAAAAAAAGTCTATAATTTATGAAATTATCACCAATTAATTAGAAAAAAATCAATTAGATATTTGTATGTTCAATAATTCAAGGACAACATAATAGAAAAATACGTCTAATGGCTTACTTACTTTATATTGTAGTTAAATACTATAATTTTATCTCCGATTTGCAACTAGCTAAGCCAATATTCCAAAAACCTAAATTGAAACCCTAAGTCTTAACCCTACAATTTAACAAAATCAATCAACAATTATCACATTGAAACCCTAACTCACAAATTTAACCTTTGTTCTTAAAACAAATATGAAGAATTAAAAAAAATTTAGAACAAAATACATATTGATCAGATAGATCTAAGCTTCCTTCAATCGGCGAGGACACGAGGCAATAGGACCAGACAGCGTCGTGGCAAGATGGCAAGCGAGGGCGACCAGTGGCGTCGATTTTCCTCATTTTCTAACGACTAGATCTGGTGCTCCATGACACCGGGTGGCCCAACAAACTCCGCCCCTGGGCATCCAGCCGGCATCGTACCCACCCGCAACGCCGCACGCGCGCGTGCAAAGCAATTCCCTCCGCGCCGGGCAGCTGAAAGGCCGACAACGCAATGGGTGGCACGGCACGTACGAGCCGGCCCCAGCGGTCGGCGCCGCGGCCGGGTCAACCGTTAGCGTCAGAAAATATACAGACGCCACTCTCTGACACTTTCTTCTGTCGGCAACAAGAAGCCTCATGATGGATAGATGTTTGGGGTTAGGTTGGTAGCTGGCCGTTTGAAGTTAGGGCGAACACTTGCAACTGAAGGAAGAGAGACCGAGAGAGCAATATATACACAAAACTCTAAAGAGAGGGAAATACTGTGAGAATTGTTCGAATTCTGGGCGACCAATTCATATTACAGACCCATGCTATGCTAATGCGATGTCTACCTACACTGGCCAGCTTCTCTCGCCGTGATGAGAAAAGAACTCCGGGAGGAGAGCCGGCGGCTAGCGACCCTCCGCGACCTTGTCTCTCAGAAAACCTTCGGCGAAACTCGAGATCTGAAGGCACCAAGAAGACAGCCATCGCTCCATCTGGGAAATGCAGCATGTGGTTCCTCTGGTCTTCCAACGACGAGTCAAGCGGAGCACACACGCTGGGTGATTTTCTCCTTGCTTTCATCTGCGGCCGGTAAGTAGGGTGTGGACTGAACTACCAGCAGCTGCCTTTTTCTTTGACTGAAATTCCGTTATCACAAGGTTATCATGTGTATACACGGCAAGTTATGCGAAGTGTGGTATAAGGAAGGTGTACCTTCGAATTGTTGAAGAGGTCCTCGGCAATGGCTTCCATTTGTTTCCGCTTCTTCTCCTCTCGCATGAAATCGGTTAATGTACCACGTTCATAATCAGATTCTCTGCAGAAAGGAAACGGAACTCGGTTAGCTTTTGGTTCCAAAACTGCTGATAAACTTTGAATTTCATTGGAAGTCTTTCTGGTTCTCACCTGTATGGTTCTCGTGCAAATGGAACAAGGTCCTTGAAGCTGTTTCCAGACACTGTCTCTCGCTAAAATGTTGAAGGTCCATAAGTAAGTGTGTTTGTACTTAGTTGTTTGTGCCAAAAAAAAAAAACGGTACAAGAGCAAGGCGTATAGAACATACCTTTCTAAAGCGTTTGAAGTTAATGCCTCCAGTTTCTATTGACATAGCAGGAGCTGACTGAAGGATGCTTTTCACAATCAGATCCTGACTAAATATAACATCACAGGTCTCATTCCTGCTAGCTTCCGAGTTCTCATCCTTTGGCACCTTGTTTATAACCCGAACATCCTCACTTCTAGCCTTGAACCCATACGTTGCTGTTTTCTCTATGACCTTAACATCATCCTCCATGGGTTTCAAAATTTCATCTTTCTCCTCCATGGGTTTCGAAATTTCATCTTTCTCCAGGTCTATGTGAATATTAATGTTGGCCTCCGTTTCTCCCAAATTTACAGCATGTTCACTGGTTGTAATTGTGACTTCCTTTTTATCATCAGAACTATGCTCAATTTGATGTTGAGACTTGCTAGCGGCAACAGTATGATCAGAAGTTGCAGTATCAATTTCAACATCAGAATCTGCCACAATAGTTTCATCCGTTGAATTTGAGGATGCCACAATGTCTGTCAGAAATAAAATAAAAGGGCTTGATGTTACATAAGGACATTCCATAGTGATGAAGACAAAAGGCATCAAAGAAACCTTCTAGATTATACTGCTGTTTAAAACTCTGAAGGTCAAAGATAAGGCTGGCAGCAAAATGATCTGGAATACTTACAAGCAGGTGGTTCAATAGCAGCTGCTTCCAAGCGGCCAGACAATATAGCAGCAAACAGCTTCACGTCAGTGATCTTGGACAAAGGAAATAGCGCACGTATCTTACTGAATTCCAAAGGAGATTTTGCAGGAACAAGAAGAATCTGTTGGTCATTATCTCCAGCTCCAGAGTCCTGTCAATTTCATACTTAAGTATTGCATCCATCTGTTTGTAGTTGTACCTCCCATTAAAAAAGAGCACACAACTACCAACAAGATAAAATTGTCATGCCACTAAAAGCAACGAAGCAATCACCTAGAAGGTAGCACTGGAATAACTAAAGCAAAATTCTACAAACATAGCCCATTAGGGAAAACTGACTAGTGCCTACACATCTTCCAGGTATTCTAAAAACAACATTCATAACATAGTTTCACCAGCACTTACCTGGCTGTTTGCACAAAACTCATCAATATGGATATATTTTGCTCCAGATGATTCCAGTAATGCATGAAGTTTCTCTCCAAATTTATACTGCACTCAAATAACATTAGTCAACAATGAAATGCCTGATGATGACCTTTCAATTTATAAAAGAAACACACACCACCTTTTCCGATGATCCCATGATAAAAGTATAGCCTGCTAGGCAACTCTCAATTTGCTTGATCTCCACCATCTTTATCTCCATCCCATCAAGAGTCAAGCTTGGAATATATCTGGATCAAGTTCCACTAATATATCACCATCTACGATTATGGGACAACCACAAGTCGATGCAATACTTTATAGAAAATACAATAACAGGTGCTGAAGGTTGCCCACAGGCCACAGCTTACTGTGCGCAAGAAGGGATTTCAGTTTGTATGTTCTTTTCAGCCATCGCCTGAAATGCATCAAAATAATCAGAACTCAAACTTGAAACATACATATGAATAAGAAGGTTTACATGGCAGAAGTGAGCTAGGTCTTCAATGCTATATCAATTTCACGAATCAAACCACAGGACCTCTTCATGGCCATTATATTCTATATGCCAACTAGTACGCATTAAGCTAATTCACACAATTCATACATTCAGGAAAATAATTTCTGGCTAAAAAAAGCATCGGAGCATACAAACAATACTGAAAGAAGGGAAGGGGAAGTACCTTGAACCAATCTCCCGAGATGATCTGCTTCTTTGTCACGATTGCATCTAGGAGCTCAGGTGTCAATGGAGATGATTCATCAACAAGAACATGCGTACATTCATCACTCCACTTACGAGTAGCATATGCACCTTAGAAAGAAAAATAGTGGACACCATTAGTGTTTGTGAGAGGGAATACCAGGTTATCAAAGCTCAGTAGCAACAATCATGACAAAAAAAATGTATGCTTTCTAACGAACCAACAACACTTCAAATAACAGAATAAAAGTGTAGATTACTACTAACCAATAGATGTCATGACTGCCTGCAATGATGGATCAATCCGTGCTAACCTTTTGCCATGAAAAAAGACCACTATGGGGACAAATGACAGCCTGTCAGGAATATCAACAGAACTAAGTAAAACTTATGCATCCAACTTTCCAACCAAAGGGCCACAAGATGCCTATAAATTTAAACAGAAAAATGCCACTTCCAAGGTAATGGGCTGTATGAATAAGCACTTCTTACACACAGCGGTACATCCTAATAATAAGGGTGAATTCCTTATATGCCACTGAAAGTTTGTCTCATCCCCTATATGCCACTAATTGTCTCACTGACATGTGGGACAGGACCCCACATGTCAATAACACAATCAGGGATTTTGGAAATTTCCAATGGCATATCAGGAATTAATCCCAATAAAAAAGATAAATAACAAGAGAAGCCTTGGTATATTGATGCCGTATTTTATTTTGTGCTCACCTAAACGTCGCGTTGCCAGTTCCAAAAGTCACAGAATCCCCATCAGTAAGCATCACATCTTCATCTTTACGTAGCCGACTGCCCTGGGTCCCCTGTACCTTGTTGACGAATGTGCCATACTTTGAACGGTCAACTACGTGAACATAGGAAGGGCTTGCTGGCGCACCAGAATGCGGATCCCAGGCAATCATGTTTTCAATTGCAATCTCTGCATGTACTCGGGATATCGATGTGTCCGTTTGAACAATAACATCACAATCTATAACAGAAATCACCAGCATTAATCAATAATTTCATACAAAGATACTCATAAAGCTATAAACTTGCAACTGATACATATGCTATTATGTTCACAATCTATCAGTTCTAGGGCATGTATGAATGGAGACAATACCAAATTTACTAAAACAGGGAGTATGGTTCTTGTCCTTTGATTGTTCAGTAAGTAGCAAAGATAAACCCTTTCCTAGCATTTTAGGACAAGTAATGAAACATAACACTAATTTAAATACTAGGAATCAGCATATCTCAATCTACTATTTGATTCGTGAAATGCAACAATTCAACCACTAACAGAACTACTACCTCATAACTACACTAATTAACAATAAAAACAACGTAGAGAAACAACGCCACACCGAATCAACAAACTGTAAACAACACAAGAAACGCAAGGGCCAAAAAGATGCACCTTTGCGGCCGACCTTGTATGCTCCCGCGGAGAAGATGTAGCACTTCTGCGCCCCTGCAAAATCCGACGAAAGCATTCAGCCAACTAACCACGCAAACTTATTAGAGCTCCGAGGAATCGAGAGGCGGAGATGGGTGGCGCACCGCGCACTGTATCGACGGGCGTCAGCGCCCAGACCATCCCTTTCCCTATCCTCCTGAGACTTCCTCACTCTAGCTTCTTGGGTGGAGTCTTCTCAGGGGGCGCGCGACGTCTCTCCTGTAGCGTTGGGTGGTGGACGGTGGGGGTTAAGGGGTTTGAGCCTGGTGATCCCGCGGCGGCCGGCCGCCGGAGCAATGCAATGTTCGGCTGATACCTACGGCTCGCGCGGTGGTGCGGCCCGACCAACCTGCGCTTGGGAGTTGGGGGGCCTTGGGAGGGTGGAATCTTGGTGGAAAGCGAGTCAAGTCACAGGAGGCCCGTTTTTACGCATCGGCTATAGCAGATACGTAAACAAATTTTACCATTCTGTTCGTTCTGGGCCCGATAGCCGAGCTCATTATTTGGATCGGCCCATCAGGAGATAACTTCCGTACCTAGCCATTTCACTCATTTGAATTTGGCAATATTGAATACTAAATTGGATACTCTGCGTCCCCAAACACCACTTTCACTTACTAATTTCTATTATAATATAAATAAAATTCAATAAAATTATTATATTATGAAAGAATTTTTCGTGATAAATATACATATATGATTTTTATATATCCAGTATAAATATTCAAAAAGATATCGATCGATAAAGTTTTGAAAGTTTGACTTCACGTATCCCAAAATAATATTTGTGACTGGAGGAAGTATTATTGAAGAAAATAACCAAAATAATATTTGTGACTGGAGGAAGTATTAGAGAAGAAAATAAGTCACTCTAGAGCCTTCCAAATTTGCTCAAGTACTTTTCTATTTCTCAGGCTCCTTATTGTTGCAAAATGCAAAACTCCAGCGCACCATTCTACGTCTCAAACGTTAATATGATGAAATGGCAGCTGTGTAAGCATTTTCTAGAGTTTTGAGTGGGCTTTTGAAGCTGCCCTGCGCTCCCCCGATGCTTACACGAAACATAATGATCTGGGGATGAACCGCACATCGCCACCCACCAATCACTTTTTTGAAGGCACTCATCAGTCACTTGGTGGAAAGCACCACAAATGTAGCTAGAATCTTTGTATCAGCGTACACACTTTTGTTCTGCACGGCATTATATCACCGATGTTTTTCCATGTAGTGAACTGAAGTGAATGGTTCTCCTTGTTCTGAATGTAACTGTCAGAGATAGGAAGGATACTGAAGGCCCTTGGCTAGCTAGAACAACATGATGGCTGGGTTCTTTTGATCTTTAGATTTTGATTTATGTTATAATAACTAGCTTTTAAATGATTATTTTTTTAAAACAAGATCTATAAATTAATTACAGTAAATACTATACTAAATTTATCTATATCGGCAAGATCACACGTGAGTGTGTCTCTATACTCTTTTCTTACGAACAACTAAAACTTAAAAATTTAAGTCAAAAGCTTAAGCTTAAAAAACCCACCCGATATTGAAGTGTAAGCTAGAGGCCATGTTCTTTGCGGTTTCTAAAAGCCGCTTTTGGCTTTTGTTACAGTAACTAACTTTTAAACGGAGTATTTTTTTTAGATGGGGTCTACAAGTTAATTATAGTACACGTTAAAAAACTAATATATATATCATCAAAAATCGCAAGCGAGTATTTCTCTTTCCGCAATCTCTGTCACAAACAGATAAAAAATCATCAACCGCAACAAAAAAGAACAGGGTCAGAACTGCCCACCTATGAGGCTATGAATAAGTACTAATAATTTACTTGTGCTATAACGGAGGTGGGGCTTCAGAACGGAACCGCCTCGAAGGCCATGAAAGTTCTACTCGGATTCGTATTGGGCCTGTATGGGCCGGGCCATGAGAGAACGGATTTAGGCATTCTGGCCCAGTTCAGTGGGTTTCGGCCTTTTGCCCCACTGATGCGCTTACGAATTGGAAAAATACGTTACAAGTTGTTTTTCGGGAACTGCCCAGGATAGTAGACTAGGACCCTGTTTTTTTTCTTTAAATAAATAAATGAGATAGTTTTTTTACTATTTTTTAAATAATTTATCAGGTCATTTTTTTAAAATAATTTATCAGCATTCGATTTATTCGTATAAACACTCATACTAGAGCTAAAAACTATAAACAACACATATGATCTATTGATCTATAAACACCATAGCTGAAAAGGACTCACCCTAGTTCTAGTATGAGCTGGACATGAGAGCAAATATCTTTTGACGTCTGGCAAATGCAGGAAGCGTGAGGTGAACCAACGCATGCAAAATATACACATTTAGTTCCTGAAATACTTTCGTTTCTTGACGCTTCAGATATCTGCAATCTTCGGTGGTGCACCAACTGCTTCGAGCATGGCGGCGCCATTGTCGAGCACTGTGCCTGCTAGGCAAGCTATTAAAGTAGAAGACGAAGGGAACATCAACGTTGCTCCATCAGGTCAGGTCCACAAGGACGTCAGGACCAAAGTTCAGCGCCTCGTGGATCTGATGAAGAGTCGACGCGCTACTGGTACTGGCAGTGCCGAGCCAGCTCCTCCACCGGTGAGGCACAACATCACTTCCTTCTTTCTGTAAAAGCATGTGGATTAGGAGCCGTTATAACATGCTGTTTTGCGTGTGCCTGTATCTGGTATGTGTGAAGCTAAACATGACAGTGTTAGCTAGTACTAGTGTCATTTTCCCACAACAATAAAGGCCAGCTGTAAGATTTTTCAGAGGAACATGTTTGACCTATTTCTCTGCAGCAACGCTCTTTAATTGAAACAAGCAAAAGATAGATATTTCTGCAATTGGTTCAGAGAAAAAGAAAGATCTAATTCTAGGACAGTATTTGTTTCAGTAATGGCTTTAGTTGAGGTCCTGTCAGTTCAGTAACAGAAGCCACAATAAACCTACCCCGACGATGAAAGATATTGCATTATTTTTTTAGTTCTAAATGTTTTGCAAACAAACGGTGCGTACCACGATAGAAATTATGATAGCACACTGTAGCATTTTTTAAATATGCCAATTGAAACAAAGGATAGAAGATAGTTATACACTTTGTTCAGAGAAAAAGACGGCCCTAAATCTTCAACTGTATTTGTCCCAGTAATGGCTTTAGTTAGTTGAGCTCCTGTCAGTTTTCCATTTAATCAAATCTTTCGGTTCCAGAAGGCCAATATCAATCTACACCAACCGTGAAAGACACTACTGTCCAGTGCAGAGCTTTCAAGTTCCAAATGTTTTGCACATAATGGTAAACTTTATTCCTTGATATACCATGATAGGAATTACAAGGACACTGCAGTGTTCTTGAAATTTGCAGAATTATGCATAGTTCAGAAACAGTAGTGTCCTTCAGTTCACAGTTTCAGTTTCTTCTGTACTGTCCCCAAGTATCAGTATTAGCTGTTCAGTGTTAAGGATATTATAAATATTGTGTGTATATTGAAGAGACCCAAAGGATCATATATATATAAAGAAGTACATGAGGATATATACCATATAGAGATAAGACATATACAGAATAGAATACAAACTCTATATCATAATACAGACTCTATCTCCTTAACAAATGATATAGAGTTGTATTAGGATATAGAGTTCGTATTCTATTTTTTATATACCTTATCTCTAGATGGCATATTCCTTTGTACTCTCTATATATATTACCTATTAAAGCTCTTCAATACACACAATATTCATAATATGTTATTAGAGCAAAGGTTGAAACCCTAATCTCGCTCTTCTTCCACTGCTGCTGCTGCCTTCGAGAGGATCAATCTCAACTCCCGAGGACGGTAACTTCTTCCTTTGTAGACAACATGAATTTACGCCTCCGTAGGTTTTTGCCTCAACGTCGTCTCCAAGCGGGGCCGTTCGCCATCCACTACGCCAGGCTCTACGTCCCGCCGCCACCGACCGCACCAGCCATGGCTGATCCGCGGCTGTTCCCGTCGGGATCCACCTCCCGCGACGATCGCACGTATGCCTCCGGCCGCTGGCTCTACAACCCGTACCATGACCTCAACATCCCCTTCAAGCATCTCTACGAGACTGCGACCTCCCCACCCGGAGTTCCTCTTCCAGGAGGAGTCCCTCTTGCAACACGCTCGGCATCATCGGCCTGCTCTACGCCGGGATCGAGAGCGCCATGGTCGCCACGCGCGACCGCGACGATTGGATTAACAGCGTTGCCGCTGGGCTCGGCACCGGCGCGATCTTCCGCGCCGCCAATGGCCCATTGAGTAGGAACGCCAATGGGCCGCCTAGATGCGCTTGCGCCAACGCGCCTGCGCTGGGCTGTCTCCGCTTCGGATCCTTGTCGACCCCGCCAGGTCAAACCAAGTCCCCTTATATGTAATTCTGTATAAGCAGTTGAGTAGGAAAGACACATGGAAAAATAGAAGAAAACTACGTAGTTAGCAAACTACTGAACATTCATGACCTTTAGTATACAACTATACATCACATTTATTTTTACATCAATTTTTTCGAAAGCCTAAAGAACTGCGCCAAGAAACCCATCTTACATTATTCTCAGAATTTTTGTCCATGTGCTACTGCTAACTGCATCCATTCGAAGTTTGATGCCTCCAACCATTTTGTATGCCATTGATTCTTGTATCATGTACTGTTTTTGCCGGGCGTATCATGAACTGTTTTCTTTCCCTCCTCAGGTACAGCAGCAGCAGACGCCGCCGCCGCCACCACCTGCACCTGCACAGCTCGCATGGACAAAGAGACCGGCAACTGGACCGCCTCCCGGGCTCGTCGGCTTTCGTCAGCGACCTCAGAAGCAGCACCAGCCGCAGCCACCACGGCAGAGGGCACAGCATTCTCCGCAGCTGGCGCCAAACGCTCACTGCACCTCGGCCCCGCCCGGAATGCCGCCTGTGAACACCAGAAAGCCCCCACTTCACCCAAGATCCTCAGCCAAGCCGTTTGCCGCGCGGCGAGCATCAGCAGCGAAGAAGCCCTCCGTCGTGTGCAACGTCTGCGACGTGCGGTGCATGTCGGTGTTCCACCTCAAGCAGCACGAGCAGGGCAGGAAGCACTGGAACAAGGTGGCCTAAGTCGCGGGGGAGACGAACGTGCAGTGCCAGGTATGCAACGTGCACCTCTCCAGTGAGCTCAACGTCTTGGAGCACTACTCCGGCAAGCAGCGTCTCCGGCGGCTCTTCCACTCCGGGGCCAATGGTGCCACGGGCAACCAAACAACCTGACATGGTTATGGTACTTAGCAAAAATGTTTCCATGCTCTCCTAAAAAATGGTTTCACAGAAACCTAAGAGAGAGTGTGTGCTCCTTCATGACTACAAGTACTTTATAGTTTGTGCAATTTTCTTTTTTTTTTTTTTGAAGAGCATGGAAGCACTTGTCATTAGCTAATACTACTACTGCTAAAGTTATCACATACTCCCTCCGTTTGGAATTATTTGTCGTTTTACCCTATTGCACACATAACAATGTCCCATTTAATACTTGGCTTTGTGGCATATTTGTCGTTTTAATACTTAGCTGCGGGCTTAACATCACCTAAAATTACTCCACAGCATCGAATCCCAGTAACAACCAACACCAACTTAATGAGCCAAACCTTTCTTCTCCAACTAGTCTACCAAGTACCAACTCACCTCATCGACGTGTTAAATTATCTTGGAACCCAAAACGTCATCTATTTAAGAACAAAATTAACTTTCCAAAATGTCATCTGAAAGAGAACAGAGGGAGTAGACACTACTATCCAATCCTCATTGAACTTCAAACTTAATTGCATATCAGTATTGTTGAGTTAGGATCACACATATCTAATCTTTTAGAATTTAAAAAGGTATGCTATAAAGAATTCTAAATGAATCCTACTAAAATTAGGATTCCTACTACTATTTAGATTAGGATTTCTACACTAAATTGGAGAAGGCCTAAAAGGGACTATATAAACTATAGGGGTGACCATGGAGAGGAACAAGCAATCAAGGTTACTCATCCAAAACAGAGAACGCACAAGAGGATTAAAAATTAGGATATTCTTTACCACTAAATTTTTGTATAGGGTAAAGATTCAAATGTTTTAAAAGCGAGAGGGTTGTGAGTGAGCAACAATTTCATGTACTCTTTTTGAGGTTGCGCTTAAAGAATTTACGGTTAATTTCGCCAAATCTTTTCTCTCTCATCGTGATTACCCACTCACCCGATGGGTTCCCTAATCCTCTCTCTTTGTTGATGTTGCTTCCCATCTGGAGCAGTAGTGCCCGGCGTGCTAGCATAGCAAACAGCGGTGGCTGGCATGTGGGCTAGTGGCGACCAACGTGAGGGCCTTTGGCAGCGATGGGCATAGCCACGACTGGAGGCAAGCAAGCTCGAGCAGCAGTGGGTGAGGGAGCGCAATGGCGGCGAGTAGGCTTGATGGCTAGGGCAAGTGGTGATGCTGCGGAGAGCTCTGGTGGGTTCAACCGTAGGAGTGAGTAGCGCAGCGTCGCTCGCCCTCGACATAAGTGGGTACGATCATGACTATCAGGTAGTGGCAGGCGAGAAGGCAAGCGGCCGCGACGTCCTGATCGACGCAGACCCACGGACGAGCTCGATGGTAGGTGGGAAGGCCAACAGCCGCGACGAGTGGTCACACGCTCTCAGGTGAAGCGCGTAAGGATTTTTGCTCTTTTGCTTGAATTTTTATGAAACTTGTTGGAACTTCTTGAAATTTAGTTGAAACATGTTGAAACCCGATGAAACGTTTGGTTGAAACTTGGCGAAACCTGTTGAAACTTCCTAGAACTCTCGACTAAAACTTTTAAAATTTCTTTGAAGCTATATGAGTGAAAGTGCTGAAACTCAAGTTCCAAAATCTAAATTTCGTTGAAACCTAGGCTTGAAATTTTCTTAGAATCTTCTAGAAAAACATGAAACTCATCGAAACATAAAATTTTAAAATATTTTCATGAAGCCTTCTGCTATACCGTTCTCTACGTGCTTACTAAAGAGAGGCTAAATTGAACCCATTATCCGGCTCCAAAGCGGCAAAGGAAGCGAAGATCAGTAGGCCATGCCATCTCCCAAGCGAAGGTGCCGACAATGGCTACCGCAGGCGTCTTCTGAACTCTCACGGAAGGAAAGACTGCAAGTCTTCGTACCTAGGATTGCTCGCGCGATCTAGCCAGAAAACGTTCTTTTATTTACGATCTAGCTCAGCGACCGCCGACCACTGCATTCCCCGCGGAAACGAAACGACAGTTTTGCCGGTGATAAGAGCCGAGGCGACGGCGTTTTAGAGGAACCGGAGGCGGGCAGTAGGTGCGTTTGGTGACCGTTCGCCACCACTCACCCACCGGCCCAACCCCCCCCCATCCGTCATGCAGCCCGGGCCGCTTGCTTTCCAACCCCAAATCTCCTATTCCTCTCGCACGGAGTCACGCACGCGCGGTACTACTGCCTTTCGCGACGGCGCACGCACGACACAGCCGGCACAACCTGAGCGCGCTCAGCTTCTTTCAACGCTGTCGTTCGGCGAGCTGTTTTTCCTGTTTATTTTTTTTGGTTTTTTTATTCTTTTCTGTATTCCTTTATATTACCTGTGATGGGATAATATATTTTTAATTTTTTTTAAATTTAATTATGTCAAATAAGTTAACTCATCTACAGTAACAAATCAACCAACTACAGTAAAAAAAATTATAAATTATCGCTATTCTGAACGCTACCTTAAACCTTTGATGCTGCATTACAATGGTACGAGTGCTTTCTCCTCTGGCAGGGTCAGCCATAGCTACTTAACTAGTGTTCTTCCATGTAATGGCGCATTACTGGAGAACATTTGTACTTAATATGGAGTGGCAATATAGTAGTGTTTAAGATTGCTTCATCCCCCAAACAGTAAGCATTGCAGTGATCATCTACGTATGCCCTCTGTTTTCAAATAGATGTAACAATAATTCTAGGGCGCGTGTAACCAAATTTTTATTTATACTAATGATAACGTGTTAGTACATTATTACTATGGAAGTGAATGATCAAATTGTATTTTCAAGCCTATCAATATATGAGATCATACTTATTTAGAGATAGAGGAAACAGAATTTAAATTTATGAATGCAATGCAATTTTTAAACACGAATTTTTTAACGCAAGTAAAATATGCTCAAGATAAAAGCCTCTTGGAAATGATGTCTATCATCGAAGGCAGAGCAGGACAGTACCTCTGCCATTGGCTATCCTCAACCTTTGAATTTCATTGAACACTGCAGATCCGTCGCCTAACTTCCCTACCATGCAAATACAAGAGATTTTTTTTTGGACGGCAGCTTTTAGCAGGCGTTCAGAATAATATTGGCTTATAGTTTTTTACTGTACCTGAGTTGATTTATTTAGCATAATTAAATTTTAAAAAATTAAAAATAGAAAAACATATTAGCCGTCACGGACAGTACAAAAGAATACAGGAAAAAGAGAAAAGGCAAAAAACCCTAAAAAATCTAAAAAAACAGAAAAAGATGAAATTACTTAATAGTGAAAAAAACAAAAATCAGAAACAGAAACTGATTTTAAGCTGAAATGAGCGGTGTCTTAACACTAGTTAATAGTAATTTATGAAAAAAAAACCATTGAAAAGCCAAGTGGTATATGTCTCTCTCTCTGTTCTCGCACTGTGCTTTCTCTGTCTTTGCCATGCAAAGGCAGATGATACGATTTCCCATGGAAACCGAGTGAGTGCCACTCAAAACAAGGCACAAATGTTCTATTAGTTCGTTCTAAGAGCTAACCAAATCAAACGGCCCATACGTTGCCATCAAGCAACCAAACCACCAGCTCGCCTATATATCAACACCCCCAAGAGCCCCTCCAGAAACACACACTGAGTTCTCACTCAACGCACGCACACGCCCATTGCCAACTTTGCCTCTCCAAACGTACGCACGCCATGAGCACCATGGACGCGCCCACCTCGAGCAGCGCGCGCAACGCCACGACGACGGCGTCCCTTGGCTCCGTCGGTGTCCTCGCCGGACTGCTCCCTGAGGTGCAGACGCTGGAGCTGCTCGTGGCCGTGTCCATCTTCGTGGCCATGCACTCGCTGCGGCAGCGCCGCGCACAGGGGCTCCCGTCGTGGCCGCTCGTCGGCATGCTCCCGTCGCTCCTCCTCGGCCTCCGCAGCGACATGTACGAGTGGATCACCGGCGTCCTCAAGGCGCGCGGTGGCACGTTCACGTTCCGCGGGCCGTGGTTCACCAACCTGCACTGCGTCGTCACCGCCGACCCCCGCAACCTCGAGCACCTGCTCAAGACCAAGTTCGAGAGCTTCCCCAAGGGCCCGTACTTCCGCGACACCGTGCGCGATCTCCTCGGCGACGGAATCTTCGGGGCCGACGATGAGGTGTGGCGGCGGCAGCGCAAGGCGGCCAGCCTCGAGTTCCACTCCGCAGAGTTCCGCGCGCTAACCGCGAGTTCGCTGGTCGAGCTCGTGCACCGGCGCCTGCTCCCCGTGCTAGCCGACGCCGAGGCGACCGGCGCGGCCGTCGACCTCCAGGACGTGCTCCTCCGTCTCACATTCGACAACGTGTGCATGATCGCCTTCGGCGTCGACCCTGGTTGCCTCAGTCCGGGCCTCCCGGAGATCCCATTCGCGCGCGCGTTCGAGGACGCCACCGAGGCGACCATCGTGCGCTTCGTCACGCCGACCGCGGTGTGGCGGGCGATGCGCGCGCTCGGCGTCGGCCACGAGCGAGTGCTCCAGCGCTCGCTGGCCGGCGTCGACGAGTTCGCGTACGACGTGATCCGGAAGCGCAAGGAGGAGCTCGCGGCCGCCAGCCCCGGCGCCGAGGAGGGGGCCGGGCGCAGCAGGTCGGACCTGCTCACCGTCTTCACCAAGATGCGCGACGCGGACAGCGGCGCGGCCTACTCGGACGAGTTCCTCCGCGACATCTGCGTCAACTTCATCCTGGCCGGCCGCGACACCTCCTCGGTGGCGCTCGCGTGGTTCTTCTGGCTGCTCGGCAGGAACCCCGGCGCCGAGGCCAAGATCCTGGAGGAGATCGGGTGCATCGTCGCCGCGCGGAAGGCGCCGGCGAGCGGAGGAGAGGTGGAGGAGGAGTTCGTCTTCCAGCCTGAGGAGGTGAAGCGTATGGACTACCTCCACGCCGCGCTCTCCGAGGCGCTCCGGCTCTACCCGTCCGTCCCCGTCGACCACAAGGAGGTACGTACGTACGTACGCACTACGTATATGCATGCATGACCGTACCTCTCATAGGCATGTATACGTACGTATGCTTGTACGTGCTAGATACAAAAGAGAAGTGCGCATGTCTCAAGTGAGCATGTATGTCTCGTGTTGGAAGCTTGCATTTTGCATTGTTGTTTGGTGGAACCAACTCGTCCTTATCATGCCAAGTTCCCAAGTGTGTGATCGACGTTCTCTATCTGCATGAGGGGAAAATATAGATGCTTCCTGCTATAGTACTACTACTAGTAGTAACGGTGTAGTACTAACTCCTAACTAGCTTAATTTTTTTTAATAAAAAATCCTAACTAGCTTGGCAATTTGCATGACTTGCCAATCCATTGTTTTTGGTCTGGTACTGGGAAACAGCAAGTCAACTAGTACGTTGTCAATCTGTACAATCAAGTAGCACTTGACATCAATGGTGAACAATGGTACGAGTCCAAGCCCTTCCTTCCTAAGCACTAAATTTAAGAAATAGTTAACGATATTGGACATACATATGCCTAATAAATGGCACGTACAACCACTCAACCTTCTTTACACCATAAATCAAGGGTAAAGAATGCAAACCATTCAGGAGCTACACTTTTGATTTAGCATACATTGTTCACAATAACATCTCACAAGAAAATGGACGTATATTATAGAACGGAGAAATTATTGATATGTAGATATTGAAGGTTTTCTTTTTTGAAGGAAGTATATATTGAGGTTTGAGTGTTAATGAAGTTGATGGACACATCTTGTTGCATTTGACCCACTCCAAATCCAAAACATGAATACTAGCTGCGCCTGCACAGCAGCCATGGTGCGAAAGGCTCTCCATTGGAACTTGTATTTTGAAGTTGATGCGCCATGGTAATTAGAAAAAATAACGTAAGGAGTTATAGGTTGAAAGTTGGTCATCAACTACGCATTTCTGGATATCTTTGTTGAAGACTTTAAAACTGTTATCCTACTTGATGGAGACACATGGCGGACAAATCGTGTTGTAGTTGCACCTGTCCTTAGTTTACTACTTGCAAGTTTGCAAGGTTGATCTGCAACAAGGGTTGCTCTCTATCTTGGTTACAGAAAACCTAAAAGTACAACTTATAGGTTGCAAATTGGTGTATCAGCTTAGTTCGAAACTTCAAACATGTTTTGGGTAAGAATAAGAATCACCTAATTGGACTAGTAAAAAGAAACAAAGTAAACTAGGGAAAATTATTGGTCAACAGGTTACCAAGTTTTCCAACCCTTGTCTGAAAAATTGGAAACTGATAACCAAACCAAGCAGCTTTCTTGTGCAACACAAATCATCTCTGTGACCCTAATTCTACTACTCTGTTTACTTAGGAGAACTATGCTTTACCAAAATGGCAATTCACAGGTTCATACTTCTTTAGAGCTGCAAAATATGTTTCGCTTTCACCACAAAAAAAAAAACAGCTGCAAATGTGTGACACTGACATATGAATGTGCAACTTAACTTTCCGATGACCAGGTTGTGAAGGATGAGGTGTTCCCTGACGGCACAGTGCTGAAGAAGGGCACCAAGGTGATATACGCCATGTACTCCATGGGCAGGATGGAGAGCATCTGGGGGGAGGATTGCAGGGAGTACAAACCGGAGCGGTGGCTCAAGGACGGCCGGTTCATGAGCGAGTCGGCGTACAAGTTCACCGCCTTCAACGGCGGCCCGCGCCTCTGCCTCGGCAAGGACTTCGCATACTACCAGATGAAGTTTGCCGCGGCCTCCATCCTCCACCGCTACCGCATCAACGTCGTCGATGGCCACCCGGTGGCGCCCAAGATGGCGCTGACCATGTACATGAAGCATGGGCTCAAGGTGACACTGGCCAAGAGGGACAAGAGCAAGCTCTGAAGTCTGAAGCAGAGCTTGCCAATAAGAGTCAGCCAACCAGGAGAAAGACATGAAGCAAGGGCTGGCTTTTAGAAGTGGTCTGTGCATTGTGATGCATTGTGAGAGAGAGCTGATGCTGTGTGATTAAGCTTTCCTCTGTTTTCGCTTCTTCTTTTACACTTTTATTACTATGTCTTTGATTTGTTTCGTTTTGTCCTGGTAGCATATATAGTGTAGCCAAGTATGGGAAATGCAGAACCTCTGTATGTGTGTATGTGTGATGGTGAAGCACTGTAACTTCAGGTGATGTTACTGGTAAACATTTTAGCATTATCATCTCAATACAACAGCTGCAAGATGTGACGGCATCTGTTTGAATATATGTGCTTCCAATCAACTGAATTGCTTATTACCAACAACAATGTGATCACTTGGCAGCAGCGATGCTATAGATCAGCAATACGTGATACATCAACAACAGAGGCAGAGTGCTCCAGGACCATTCACGGACTTCAGGCAAAAAACTTTTTTAAAGAGTCATGTCATTGTTTTAGTGATGCAGTCACTCTTCAAGATTTTGTCCCTTGTTTATTTGCATGGCTTTACAGGCAAGACATATGCCAAGCAGACGAACAACAAATATGAGTTGTTGAAACCTGGTTGGCCAACTTCAAGCTTTGCCACAAGCCCACAACCTAGTTGGTCAACTTCAAGCCCTGCCACTCCACTCTTCATAGAATTCAGCCACAAAAACCTCCATGAACTTGTGCCTTTTCTCTGCTCTCTTTTTCCCGGCCTATATCCGAAGTGAGCTATGTGTTAGTATATATGTATGGAACAGATAATTGAATGCTGTAGGGAGTGCTTGTACTGTGTAAGCCATACATGGTATTATGATGCATGCTTAAAAATTGAATACGAAACAAACAAGTGATTACTAGTAGTGTATAATTACATCAACAGATGTAACGGGAGTGAAGCGAACTAGACCTAACATAACACTACCACTCTTACTAGGTTCAATATGTTTAAAGAGGCAATGCTTTCTTCTTGGTTTAAAGAAGACGAATGCATAGCACTACAGTAGTAGGAAGACTTTCTTTACATAAATGTCCTTCAACTTAAAAGGTTTCTCATGGAAATGATTAATTGATGTCTGTTTCTCATCCTTGCACATGTACTTCTCCTTTGACAAATTATCATATGGAAGTATTTTGGGATCATGCAATGCGTTGTTCTTGCTCCCACCATATGTAAAACATCTTGCAATACCTACAAGTGTTACCTGGAAGATTAGAACACAGAGCTCTTATTCAAACTATATATGACCACCCTTCTGCAGATGAATTGTTTTGCATTGCTTGTAGGTATACAAACAATTGTATGATTCGCAGTAGTCTATATGGCAAAACTACATGATGAGGCAAACATTCAATAAATTTATACAGCAGAATCAAAAGAAAGGGACAAATGCAGGATTAGCCTTGGAAAAAAATGACTTAACCAGAGTTTGACATAGTTGTATTGTATCAGAATTGTTAAAGAAACTCTGGTTATGCGGAATTGAAAAAGAAATTATGGTTAAGCAGTACTTACCAATTGCATCCAGGCGATCTGCATATTGTACAATTGCAAACTCAAGAGTGGGATCAACAAGAAGCTTCTTTGAAACTTCATCTTTGAATCCTGCAGTCAAGATTCCAGGTGTTAAAGAGATAGACAGACATTGTGCAACTGTATTTCAATAATGTTTCCCTAGGCCGACGCAAGGATGCACTAAGCATTACTTATGGGTATTCAGATCAGGTAACAGAAAAACCCCGATAAATCTTTGCAAAGGGCACAATGAAGAAAAAAATTCTAATGTAGTAAAATGGAGGAACGGTTGTGTGAAGAGAAATAATATAAGCTGCTGATAAAATGACCACATGTATGAAGATTGAGGGAAAACACGAGGAATAAGCCACACAAAACAAGCAGGTGTTTGAACTAAGATTGTGCTCCGAGTGAGCTGTAGCGTTGAGCAAACATGAAGTCGATTAAAGGAAGTTGCTGCTTGTTCAAGTATAATACAACAATTCATCTGCAGATGCATAAACACGAAGAACTCACCCATCCCCTTAATAATCTGGAGAAGGGATCTCGACTGGTGCTGAAGAAACAGACGCTGAAGCAGACAAGATAGCTTGCATTTGAGCCGCACCACAGAGACGAGTCTCCTTAGTACGCACAGCCGTGAGAGTCCCTACTAAGCTCAGACGTGGGTGATGAGTCAGGAGATAAGCCTGCACAGTCTCAAAATCGGGCCGGAGCCGTGTCAGGAAGACGTGAAGACAATGAGTCTCCTAGGAAGCTGACGTCACATCTCAGACATCTACCATCTCAGACATCTACTGGTAGAAGTCATCGATGGTGACATCAAGCTGCTGAAAGAAATGCGTCTGATGCACAACTGTGTCATCGGCAGCTCCATCACATCCATGAAGATAGCTACTGTCATGCTACCTACCAGGATGGCAGTAGCATGAGCCTTAACCTCCTACCACTACTAATAGGCATGCAGGGCAGACTGATAGAGCTCTAGGGCCTCCTCTAATGCAGCATTGGCCTCTTCCTGAGCCACTAATTCGCGTCAGCAGGGAAAGCGACCTAGATGGGCGGTATAGGACAAGGCGGGTAGGGGTGCTCCGAGTGAGATGACCCCACAGTCAGTGGCTGTTGAGGAGAATTCTCAGGTGAACTGCCCACTCCCGAAAGTTCATACTGTCAAAACAAACAGCGGGGGACGGGATGGTGAAGGAGCCACCGATGGTCGCCATCCAGAGCAGATCAGAGCCTTTTTGTGGAGGCGGCCGACTGTGGCAGCGGTGGTGGCTAAGGCTAGCTGGTGCAGAGGCGGCCTGGGCTGGAACCGGCCAGGGTAGGGTCAGTGGAGGCATTGGAGGCAGTTGGAGGCGGCCTAGGGTCGGAGCCAGCCGCGGTTGGCCGGAGCAGGCAACGTCAGCCGATGGGCGGTCGCCGGAGTGGACGTGCACTGGCGTGGGAGGCGTCGACGCCAAGGAGGAAGTGGTGTAGGCGGGCATGGGTACACATGGGTGTTGTCGGGAGCAGGCGCACACGGGCGGCAGTAGCCAGATCCGGCCGGATCCGAGGCGGCGATGGCTGGATCCGGTGGCACCCAGAGGAAGGAGCTGGCGGCGGCGGGTTGGAGGCCAGCTTGGGGACACGGGCAAGCGGAAGAAGGCAAGTGGGGAGAGAGGGAGAGGGTCATCCGACGGCGGCGGCGGCCGGCCAAACCCTAACCCTAACCTTGCTCTGTACATGGATATAGATTAGCCTATTGGGCCCTTTGGGAATATAAGGCCTCATCCTTACAAGAACATCACTGGATTGAAAAGGAGTTGCCGAATTGAGACCTTTGGTAGCAAAAGGAAATACATACTCATCGAAGATTACATCCCTAGAGATATAGACACGCCCTGTTTCCTTGGCCAAACATTTGTACCCTTTATGGAAATTGGTATAACCAATGAAGACACTCTGCTTAGATCTAAGCGAAAGTTTATGTCGGTTATATGGTCTTAAATTCGGCTAGCATGCACACCATATGTTTTAAGTACGAAAAAGCTTCTCCATAGGTGTACTATACTGAATAACACAGCTGGGCAACCTGTTGATCAAGAAGCAAGCAGAAGTGAATGCCTCATCCCAGAATTTCAAAGGCATAGATGCCTGAGAAAGAAGAGAAAGACCAACATCAACAATGTGTCGGTGCTTCCTCTCAGCAGATCCATTTTGCTGGTGTGTGTGGGGACAAGAGATGAGATGTTGAATGTCATTTTGTTGAAACATTTTTGTGTAAAGTTTGATATTCTCCTCCCCCATCCAAATGAACAACAAGGATTTGCTTATTCAGCAATTGTTCAACATGAATTTGGAACTGAACAAAGATATAAGCGACATCAGATTTGCATTTTATTGGATAAAACCATACAAATCTATTGAAATCATCTATAAAGCTGACATGGATCCCCGGGCTTAATAAGGGAGTATATGGATTCGTAAATCAGAGAGGCTCAGTTGCATTGCATGCGAGCGTTTGCGAAAGTCATGTCACGACGAGTGTGCCTTTGTATTGCTAGTCAATACGTACGCTACCGTATAACTCCCTTCATTACTCGGATGCAAATATCCAAGTCTAATTCCTCAACGAATCCGATGGCTAACGGCATAAACCATGTACGAGGTCGACATCGACCATTAATTAATCTTTTCTTGTTGGAAAGCCGCCTAATTAATATCGATCGAGTGGCTCGAGTCGGAGTTTAGGCAGCTGGTCATCGTTTCTGGCGGGCTTCGCCGCGCGCGCATGGCCCCGGCAGAGGGCGCCGACGCTCCGTCGGCGTCGGTGAGCGGGCGACGA
Organism: Melocanna baccifera; assembly: GCA_036346265.1. Taxonomy (NCBI): domain Eukaryota; kingdom Viridiplantae; phylum Streptophyta; class Magnoliopsida; order Poales; family Poaceae; genus Melocanna; species Melocanna baccifera. The sequence goes on from CM070704.1 coordinate 3,555,535, forward strand.
CGGAGCGGCCGGCAGCAACTTTGGGCCGCCGTCCTGTGCTTTGGGAGCAGTCCCGGCGAGGCGCCGGCGGCTGAGACGCCGTGGTGGAGGGCGCGGCGGAGGCAGCGCACCGTGGCGCCGGTGGACGGGGTGCTGGTGGCGTGGCCGCCGGCTGATCAGGAGATGAGGCCCGGCGAGGAGGCGGGGAAGTTGTCTCTCCTCCGGAGCTGCTGCTTCTTGCCGCCGGCTTGCGTGCCTGGACGCAAGGTGAGAGGAGTCAGTACTAACTCAGTAGTGGAACACTGGAACGTGTATCGCATACTCGTATGGTGCATGTCTCGTTTGTTGTGGCTAGTGTTTGATTTTGCAAGAGAGATGGTGATTACATGCGTAAAAATCCATTTAAATTCGCTTAGAACTTTAATTTAACAGGTTGATTATGAGAATTCTTCTCTGGACGCGAGAGATTCTTTTGTTTTGGAGAGAATTTTGTGTTTGACATGTTCACGAAATATTGTCAAATGGTAGTCTGTTTCCCCCTGTAACAGCACAACATCGATGGAAGCCGCGGCAGCAGCAACACCCATCAGAAACAACGGCAACAAGAGCAGCAGCAGCAGCCGCCGCCGGGGACACAAAACGGCGAAAATCCACCGTCCGACGCGGCTTCCGCACGGCAGCCTGAAGCCACCGCGCGACGCGCCGACTCCGAGCAACCCCGCGTCGCTTCCACCGCAACGAGCGGCATCGCCGAAACGCGAGCGCCCACCACCCCGGTCGGCGCAAATACCAGCGAAAACGTGGCGTCCGCGTCCGCGCGCTCTCCGGCCAAGGCAGCTTGCCACGGTACGAGGGAGTTGGGCCCCGGGGTGGGGCTGTCCGTGGTGGCCGCGGTGTCGATGGCGGGGCTGCTCGGCGGGCGGCTCTGGGCCGTCGTCTGCGTGTGCGCGTGGTTCCTCGCGCTGTGCAGGCTCAAGCGGAAGGCGGCGCCGGCGGCACGAGGAGAAGCGGCGAGGAGGCCGACGTGAACTCGATCGATTGCAAGAAGTTCGCTGTGCTCAGGGGACTGCTCGAGCGTGATCGGAGCCGGCCATGACGGCTTAATTTGCACTTGTGATCTACTAAAAAATAATGTTCACGAAGAGCTGAAATCAGAATGTTTAGTGCAATTCCCTAAAAAAAAATTGAAATCTTGTGTTCCTTCCAGCTTTTATGGCTGTCTAGTGTACAGTCTAAACCTTGAAATGTACATGGTAACATCGATGAAGTATATCAATCAAAGCAGTTAATTAGCTAGTTAATCTCAGGTCCTTTTCATAAAGCGTGAACAATGTGATCGCGCGCTAGCTGTTGTTAACCAGAACATTTGAGTTTTTTTTCCTAGTAATAATGTTGAATTGTGACATCTTAACAACAATTGTAGTATAAATGTTAAAATGCACGTTTATTGCCATTTGATTGGTAGAAAACACTGGATTTAATTTGTTATGATTTGAAGTAGTGGGTTCATTTCTTTCCATTGAGCCGTGCATGGTTTGCCAAATTTGCCTATCAGATTCCTGTGGTTGCACGCATGCAGCGGATGAAGCACATACACATATTTTGAAGTAACCGTTGTTTTATTGCACCTAATTTCGTTGTTTCGCCAGCGCGAGGTGTGCCGTGCAATGATAATTCTGGCGCGTGTCGCTGTTACTGGATGGCTACCAGCTTCGACCCACTAATCAACTTATGGAATTTTTTGGACTGTATCTTATAACTTTAAACTTAAAATTTTAATTCTGGTTATTCACAAGAGAGATCATTACGCGTAATTTTGATTGATATAGATAAATTTGATATAGTATTTACTATAATCGACTTATAGACTCCACCTTGAAAATATATACCATTTAAAAGTTAGTTATTGTAGTATAAGCCAAAAATCATAAACTATAAACTCAAAATAACATACCCATAAACATGATGATGGTCTATGCACATGGGCGGATTAATATCAAATCATTCTCTCAAAGAATATATAGGCCAATTAATTGTTTTGTTTTGAGCCAATAATGTGAGATCATCCAATAAGTACAGGATTGATCAACATTGGCGTTTGTATTGCTTGGTCCCTAAGAGAAGAAGTTCTCTTGCTGAAGAGGCTAGGGGCCGGGTGGAATTTTCTAACCGTATATGCATATATATAACAAAATGAGTTGACCCAATCCACTCCTTGTCCTTTGCTTTCAACCATCGCGCGCCTTGGCCTGAGTAAAGGAGAAATAGTGCCGAATACCTGTGGCACCCAACGAAAAGCTTCTTGTCGCCCACTGTTCATCACCTGGCTGTTACCCATCTAATTAAGCACAAACTTTGGCTCGCTCGATCCGCCCTTGCTTTGGTTAATATGAGAGAGATCGAGCAACCATAGCATGCGAAATTCCTCACCTGATTTTTTTAATTAGATTCCTGGTAAATTCCTAATAGTATTTGGATCTTTTGATTTCTTTTTTTCTATAAATCAATATCCAAATAATCCTTAGCTGTCAGATTGAGAAGAAAATTAATGCTGAGGATCCAATGACTTAGAGACCGCTCGGTTGGGCTGAATTTGGTGGTTTATGGTTAAAATTACGCTGTAACTGGCTGAATTATATTGTAGCTGATGGTGACTTATTTGATGTAATTAATTTAAAAAAATCTAAGAATAGAAAAAATAGATTAGCCGATCATGTATAATGCAAACGAATATGGAAAAAAGAACCAGTAAAAAGCTCAAAAATGCCGAAAAGCCAGAAAAAATAAAAATTATGAATAGTACAAAATAAGCTAGAAGACTAAACCCAAATAAGCGGGGCCTTAATCAATACAAGAAAAAAAATGTCTTGGTTGCGAAGCAAACCAAGGTAATTTCATAAAAGAGTGGAGTCAATGGATTGTGTACAGTAACAACCAAATGACGGAAAGATGCTACGAGACCGCATGGAGGTTATCCTATGTGTGTGATGAGTATTTACCTTCGTTTGTGCTTCCTGTTGAGTTTGATTTTGATTTGTGTCATTTGGTTTCTGATGTCAGCTAGGTAATGATCTAACCAGCCTATAAAGGTGTTCTGACCGGTTTGCTGGAATAGTTTGACTAGCTATAGGAGATGGTCTAATCGGTGGTCCGGTGTGACTGACCATAGACATGGTCCGACTGAAAATGTGGTGCGATCGATTTCTAGTTGATGGTACATTTATTCTAGAGAGGTGCTCGTTGCATTGCAAGGAGTTTTTGAGAGCGGTGTGACCAGCCTTGTGACAGTGGTTCGACCAAAGGTCATCGAGTGATCTGATCGGTATAGGTGCCGCAGTCATATCGGTCCTCTGTTATCGAAAGGTTTTAAGTTGGCTTGTGGTGGTCCGACCAGCCATTGGTTGGTAGTCCGACCAGTCTCTACGAAGGTAAATGAGTTGAGTTGGTTTCTGTTGTGTAGTCATGACTGGAGTCTATGTAAGGTGTTAGTCATGGTAAGAGTTCATACATTGTAGAAATCTTGATGTGGATGTCAAGCGGTTCATGTTCCATCGGTTTTGTTGATAAGAGTCAAGTACACGTCACTTGTGCTTGGGATGATTGCTTGTTCTTTGATGTGCAGGGTATTTGATGATTATTGCGGCTAACGGTAAGACCGAGGAAGGAGAGGTGCACTAAGGCCATAGGTCACATAAGTTCGGGTGGAGCATCATCTCAATCAGAGAAACGTGGGAGAAATACAAGGATCATGATAAAACAAGTGTATAGATATGGTGTTCCATTGAACATGGACATTTCAAGTGGTGATAGTTCTCGGAGCAGACGTACAATCTTGGTAGCAAATCATTAGGCATCACGAACTTCATGTGATGGTTGCTTTGAGGAGAAGCACTGTGAAGGCCGGTGGGTGGCAATTGAGAAATTGTTCGATACCAGATAAAGAGGAGGTTTGTGAAACCGCGATAGTAACCTAAGTGATTTAAGTCATGTCTTAGAGGATGGAGTGCTTTATTGGACTATTGTAGCCATGTGGAAGTAGCATTTCGAAAAGCATGCAAGTGTGTGAGTATAAAACCTGTTTGTGTGTGGCTTACCAAGTTTTCTCATTTGTAAGTGGTTGTATCCACTAATGACTATTGGTGTTAGGGTTTGGTGGTAGGTAAGGAGCCTCCACTATATAAGCTCTTTTTGTGTGTTGAGATGAGTCTCAAGAAAAAAAAAGAGACTTTGAGAAATAGGTTAGGGATTCCTTGTGTTGGAAGTTTTGGATGTGTACTTTAGAGTTAGAGCTCTGTCCTCTATGAGAAAGTGACCATAAAATATACCTCATAAAGTGAAATGAACATTTAAACTTTGTTCAAATGTGTTGTACTATGAATTTCTCTTTGTACTTTTGATTTGCTTGTTTTTTTGTTTAGATTTCATCTTCTCTTAATATCTTTTGGTTTCAAGGGCGTGTAAGAAGTGAAAATATCTCTTGAAGATCAGATCTCATTCATCTAGCCTCTTTCTATGAAAAGTTTTTGTGATTATCTAGTTTTGCTCAAGAAGAGGTGGCTCAAGATGGGATGATCTTGGGGTTTTGATCTTGATAGCATTTTGACTTGAGTTCATACTATGATCTAGCTTGCTATGACATGAAAATCCATATAATGTCTTCTAGATCATCAAGAATTCACGAGCAAGAATAAATTAATGTTTCTCTCTTTTACCTGGTTTGGATGCAACCTTACTTGTTTTAGATAAAAAGTCATAACTTTTGTATTGATCTCTATGATCTATGATTGAAATAGCTTCCTGATATTTTAGGGGGGACTTGTACCAAGGTCCATCATGTTTGGATCTTTAGTTTAAAAGGTAGCCACTTTCTTGATCGTGTTCCATGCTGATTTCAACTTCTGTTCAGCGAGCGGTAAGACTGCCGTGACCCAAGCTGTCCGACCACCCTGACCGGTATAACCAGTGACACTTTCGGTTAGACTGACCGAATGGTTCAACCGCCCCTAGCCGACAGTCAGACCGATGAGACAGTTCGTCTTGGGTGACTTTGTGTTTTTGGCTCTTAGCTTTGATATAGCCTGTAATCTTGAGTTTTTCACTATATCATGTTATTAATACTTGAGAAAAGATTTTAAAAAGTTATTTACACATCTCATTCGTCATGCCCGATTCTACGGATTCCTATTGGTCAAAGTAAATGTAGTAGTTCAACAGAAGGGACACGGACAGAGGATCCCTTAGAACAAAGTCTAGCGCAAAATTTCAATTTTCCTTTTCTCTTACTAGAATTTGTATTTCAATCTTCTAGAAGTTACGCAGATTTTCTTTCAAAGTAAATGGAGTAATTCAACGGAAGGGACACGGACTGCAGGTTCCCTTAGAACAAAGAAAGTCTAGCTCAAAATTTCCTGAACTTAAACGAGACGTACTAGCTAACTAGTCAGTGATCAGGGTGGTGTAGGGGAAATTCAATCCTCTAGAAGTTTTGCAACCTAGCTATCTATAATTTCCAAGGAAAAAAAATAGAGAAGTTTACTATAGTTAATGTGCATGTTCTGTACTTATTTTTTTAGATCCATGTTCGATCGGTATATCTAAGACTCTTGTTTTTTTAAATACTTTTCCATGACTTTTAGCTCCTCTCAACAATCACTATTTATTAAATTAATAAATCATAACAAAAATTCATAAACCACAGTCCCAAAAATATACTCTAATATATTATGGCTGCTTTTTTTTCCTACTTAACAACGTATATATACACAGATTACAAAGACTATTGCACCACATGCGACCTAAAGGTCCAGCTACAGCTTTCAGTTTTTAACTTCTAATTTACTATTCTTTTTGCTCATAGGCGACGGTGACTTCAATTTTTTATTTCTCGTCTTAGCTTTTGCAAACTGCTAGTGCTAGCTTAGCTGCTCAACGTGCCAAGGCTGTTCCATGAGTTGCATGGGTTCTTTTTAGGGTGTTCAGAATAACAATGATTTATAACTTTTTTTACTGTAGCTAATTTATTTTCACTGTAGTTGATATAGCTTATCGTAATTAAATTAAAAAATAAAAAACAGATTAGTTACAGTGAAATTAAGTAAATTTAATTACGTTAAATAAAAACGTAATTAAATAAAAATAGAATACGAAAAAGCCTTAAAAAACTAAAAAATTAAGGAATAGTGAAATAAAAGCAGAAATCAGAAGTCATCGTCAAAACGAGCAGGACCAGTATATGATTTTTGATCTTAACATGAGTACTTATGTGAACGAATCAAATATTAATAAACTGATAAACCATTTTAAAAAACTATCTCGATAAACCATTTAAAACCACCATATAAAAATTATTTTATTTATTTATTCAAAAACGGCCATAGGCCGACAAGAATGAGCGCAGTCATGATGCCTGAAAGCAGGAGCAAGACCGCGTACTGTACATGCCCCTTGGAAAAATCCTTTCGTTTCATGTACCCTTCTCTTGCGAATCCCTCTCATACACACAGCTTAAAAGACGTCTTGATCAAGCCTCCTCCAAGAATCCAAGCATACGTAGATTTCTCGTTTTCCGAACGCGGGGCAACATGTTGTCGCGGCGCCGGCTGTCGTCGTCCCGACCTGATCATCACCACGCCGTGCTCTAGCGGCCGGCCGGGTCATGCCTGCCGGCGAGAATTGTGCCGCCGCGGCCGCCATCGACGTCGCTGCGGGCAGCCACGACGACGGCCAGGCTGCAGCTGGCTGCTCGTGCCTACCTTTCTGCTTCTGGGGCTCCGGGGGGCCGGTAACCGCGCCGGAGCGAAAGAGGCGACGGCGCAGGTTCAGGCTAAGCCTGCCGTGGTTCCCCTGGCCGTGGCTCCGGAAGAGCGGCAAGAAGGAGAAGGGCAGCAAGAAGAAGACCGGGAAGAAGAGGATACTGCTGCTGTTCACGTCGTTCCAGGCCAAGAAGGCGTTCGCGTCCGTCTCGTCAGGAAGCAGCGTACTACCCAAGGTACGACATGAACATCGCCGCCATGACCACGATCTTGAGTAGTATCATCGCACTGTTATCACAGTATATATTACTCCTCGTGTGGTTATTTTGGTCGTTTAAGTTCATCTGCATAGCTTCCTTGGCAGGTTACTGGCGCAGTTAGTGGTAATTGCTTGGTATTTAGGTCTTATTTTTTTATCTCTTGGCTTATCCGAAAGTCAAAATAAAAGGGATGATTTCTTAAAATAGATTCTTCAAACTGTTTTCCAAGCCAAAAATTATATACTCTGTCCGCTGCCATCTCGAATAGTGTAGATAAAACCTATCAACTATAGCCCAAAAAAACAGAAATTAGTAGACAAGCAGTTTAATGAGAGAGAGACCCTGTTCTTTTTTACTTTTGCCTTCTCCGAGAAATTAAAAAGACAAACATAGAAACAGGACGGTCTCTTAAAGCGGATTCTTCAAATAGTTTTTCGAGTCTAAAATTATTTGTGCTATTCATGTTGACATCTTGTTGTTATCTACTCTCGTATTAAAAAAAATATAGACAAAAATTATGGACCAAAGATAAAACACCGCCTCAAGACTAGCTCCATGGCGATGTGGTAGGCCCACCGCAGGAGGCTGCGTGATTGACCGACCAATGCCGGCCCGTGGAAGAGGAGAAAGGGGTTGGGGTTGGGGTCTTCTCTGTAGCGTGTCACTATTGTGAGGTTTGCGTCTTCAACCGGTCCCGTGTGTTTACTAATAAAACTTGCACCGCTGCACAACGTGCTCGCAGAAGCATCTAGGCCACATTTGGAGATTAGATTGTAAAGCAATTGTGAAGGGTTTAAATTGTTTATATGAAGTTCCTGTTACGTTGAATATGAGATCCCTGCATCGGTGCGTTATTGGGGCAGGTTTAGCTACGGAAAGAGGTTAATCAATCGTAGTTACGAAGGCAATACTAAATGTTCTTTGTGTTGCTACCTGCTAGTGATTTTGATTTGTTAGTTTGTTTATTTGCTAGTGATTTGTTAGTTTGTTTATGCCATGGCGCCAGCTAGCTCAACTCCAAGCTTTTTTTTTTTTTTGATCTGTAAGGCAGGAGCTCTGCCATTTCCATCCGAATCAAGCTTCGTGGCTTTTTATTATGGATTTTTCGTGGGCAATAACAACAAGCAGTGTGGTACTAAATTGTTCTGCTTGCTTTCTCCGGGCCCATGGCGGCGATGATAGGAGCGCTTACCTTCCTGCCAATACATACCATTCATGCAGCATTGCAGCTTGTGCGTGCATCGCTGTCGCCACGGGCTAAAATTTATTGCGAATTACCAGAGCAAAACATTCTCTTGCAAAATGATGGGATCAATAACCAAATCACGCATCGATATCTAGAAGTGTAGTTAGGTCCCAAGCCGTGGAGAATTTAGTAAGAGTCGTGTTTATGGATGCCTACATTTCATTGGCTTCGTTAAAGAAAAGTCGGCTAAATTTTCAGGTTCTTGTGACACCCGTCACTCCACTAGGCACTAACCAAATCAACCATATCGGGAGGGTAGCTCAACCCCCGGCCGGTCTAGTGCTTTACATGTCATCACACGATCCACAAGTGTTGCTGTCGCTGCTTCAGTGTTCGCTTTACAGTCCTAGTCATCGCCCACCGCCATGATCTGCAGGTGAGCAGCTTCGGCGACGCCAAGAAGCAGAGCCGAGGCAAGCCACGGGAAACGGCCGATGACACCGCACCAACCACGAGCACCAACGAGACGGCGTCTGCACGGCCCGAGACGAGCAGCAGCCAACCGTGCCGGAGGCTGGCCGGCGGCGTCTGGAGAGCCCCGTCGAGGCGGCAATCGCTTCAGCCAGACCGTGGCTCCGAGCCGGTCGCCGGCCTGTGGACGATGGCCACGACGCTGGGCGTGATCGTGTTCTTCGGCCGCGTCACCGCGGTGATCTTCCTGTGCTCGTGCCTGTACGGCGCGCGGTTCGTCAGGGCGCAGGCCAGCGGCGCCAAGGCCAAGACCATGAGCGGCGTCGTTGCCGCTGGTAGCAGCCGGCGGTTCGGCAACCAGGTGGCGGAGAGGGAGGTGGTGGACTTGTGCACGGAGGAGCACAAGAAGAAGGTCGTCATGGAGGGGTTGCTGGACAGAACCGCCGGCACGAGGCCGTCGTCGCGCTTTTGTAAATAATCTGCCTTCCGTGCACTATTGAGTTCACATCTTTGGTCGTGTTCAATACTTCAGTGACTGAGATGGGGGCATTTGTGATAGGAGTTTTGAATCTTCAGTGACTGACAAAAAAAACATTCTTGTTAAAAACAGCAGGCAGACAAAAATCATTCTGTTGGATGAACCAAGGAGAAAACTGTGGTCTCAACCCACTAGGAACCTAAAAGAAATTAGAGCTGGATGCACTGTGGTACTGTAGATAGACTTACAGCTCTAGAAGCTAGGAGACCTATGTGTGGGCAATTTTGTCCCAAATGTGGATTAAAGTCGTGAAAAAGTAAATTATTGCAAAAAAAAAAGAGATATGAATTCGGAGTTAGATACGTGTAAGCTAGATACGAATATAAATTCAAAGTATTCGGGATACGGATATAGGATATATACAAAATAGATTCAAGTTGAAAACGGATGAAATATGCAGATAGTACGCACATATAGAAAGAATATATGTGAAACACATACTATCATCACTTTAACACGAGTACAATGAAATAAATTTTCATGGGCTAAACAATGCAAACCATGAAATTTTACGGTGCAAAGGAATGGCAATAATATTTCCCAGTTATTTCTAAATAATAATCATTTCCATAACAACATTAATATGCCCAGTAGGTGAAACTCCCGTTATAGCCCACCCACTATCCAGCCGTGCTTGCTTGGGTTGGTTTAGCCCCGTAAGAGGACAGCCCGACGTGTAATGTTTCTTATGGATGAATTGAAATATAGTTAAGGGGGTGATCGGAATAGCGATGGTTTTTGATTTTTGGCTGAAAAAACACTGTAGTTGGCTGAAAAAATACTGTAGCTGAGTTAGTGGATAATGTAGTGAATAGTGAAAAAAAAGCTGAAACCGAAAAAAGCCGAAACGATCACCCTCTTAGGCAGATCACCTCGTCAAACAATATCTGTAGCTTTGATTTTAGATCTTCAAAACCAACCAAGTAAGCATCATAATATTTATTCACAGTTGTCGCAGCAGGGGAAAAGCTCTCAAGTTCATTTCGATCTTCTAATGCTGGAATAGCATGCAAGATACGGAAGGCTATTTGTTACTGCAAAATAGGTTTCCTAAAACTCAACAAAATACAAAGCTAAAGAAGTTCTGGCTGCTGGATACCTTGGCATCCAAGGCTAGATCAAGTTGAGCGATGTGAGCTTCGCAATCTTGTATTGTAGAAGCACCTGAAAAAATTGGAAGTTTTTAGAAATACTAGGCTGCAATAAAAAATGAGTGAGCAAATTAGAACAGTATTGGAAAATTCTATGTCTGATGAAACAATCCTAGATCAGGAAGACAATATTGATTTAATAAATTGGACGCAAGTGTCTTCCAGTAGGATGGATAGCAGATCAGCAGCATAAAAAAATAACTGTTGAAATGAAATAAATGTTCAATAGACACCTAAGTCAAATGCACAAAAGCAATTCTGTACACGTGGCTGAATCATAGAGTGTAGAGTAGTAGACTACTAGTGGCACAACGCAGAGCATCATACTTAAAAATGTGTTATCTATTTTTTTTGAACTTTAAAATGATTATCTTGTGATACAGAAGACAAGCACTAAATGTCATGACGCGAGTTTTCCATGGTACATAATAGTAAGGGCATTATACACAAGGAAGATAATAACGGTCATACGACAAGACGACTTAGAGGCCGCTTAATTAGGCTGAAATTTGATGGTTTGTGGTTAAAATTATGTTGTAGTTGATTAAAATTATATTATAGCTGATGGTGACTTATTAGGTATAATTAATTTAAGAAAATCTAAAAATTGGGAAAAAAAATTACGTATAATACAAACGAATACAAAAAAGAAGCGGTAAAAAAGCTTTTAAAAAATACCAAAAAGTTAGAAAAAAATACAAATAGTGAAAAATAAGTCATAAGTTAGAAGCTTAAGCCCAAATAAATAGAGCTAAAGAACTAAAATAAAGCATACTTGCCAAACTATAGATGAAAGAGAAATTTAGCAGGGTAGAAAGCACGTGGTCGTTATGAGTAGAATTCTTGCCTTTACAGGATAATACTATTGAAATATGTATTATATTTGATGGTGCAACTATGTATTTAAAACAATATTACAAATGATATTTGATGTGTGTATAATTAAACAAATATATTCTTATATATATATATATATATATATATATATATATATATATATTCGTATTATTATATTAAATTCGAAACGGTATACCGGTATGGGTCGATATCGGAACGTACCATTCTAAAAATCAAACCGGTATGATCTCTGATATAGTGTTGACAACTTTCATTTTAGCTCCACCATCGTGCCTATCGGATGAATTATCTCTCCCTCTCTCCCATGCATACCTAAGCCTTTGGATGAGTTCTTTTTGGCGTTTGCTTAAACAAATAAACAGCGTAGCTTATTTGTTATTATTTTAAAGTGATTTATCAAGATAGTATTTTTAAAATAGCTTATCAGTATTTAGTTCATTGATATAAATACTCGCGTTAGAGCTAAAAACCATAAACCACACCCGAAAAGAACCCACCCTTTACATTTCGGAAATATTTTTAGAGATACAATTTTTTTGAAATTTACTTACAAGATCATTACAATTTACCACTATCAATTTTATACGTGGGAAATAAACAATGGGTAACAAGGTGATTTATACATCTCGAATTCCACACGACGACGAAACCAGCACGTTTACATGCACTAACAAGCAGCACTGGGAAAATGACCGGATTATCGTCGTATGCAAGTCAAATAGGGCCAGTTTTCTATACTAGCGTATGGGATCACACATACAACATATAGCCAACCTTCAGTCCTACATTATCTGCATTGTGTACAAAAGAATTATCCTCGAATGCCCAAGGCTCTGTGTCATCTATAATTTATGTGAAGAAAAGTAAAGCTTCTAGTCGGTGCAACACCTCCAATATAACATGAGAACCACGCAAATCGGACGCTAATCTCAGCACCATCTCTGCATCATGGAAGACGGTGCGTGTCTGATCCAATGCTTGTTCCAGCTGCCTGGAACTGATCAAGGTCCCTACTCTGCTTCCATCTCTGGGTAGACGTGTGCCAATCAATCCTCCGCGGGCATACAGGGGCCTCACCAGAGATCAGGGGAAATCATGTCCGTAACCAAGAGACGGAAAACTACTAATCTCGAGCCGCCTTGTTTCTCCAAGCAGCGATTGGCTTCGGAATGTTGTCAAAAAGAGGGAGGGGGAGGGGGAGAGTAAAAGCATCCGGTTTTAAGCTCCACTTGCTCGTTGACCAGATGGAGGAACTGCTGTTGCTCTCTGGCTCTTGGAACTCTGGAGTGCTCGATGATTTCCTTACAGTTTGCAGTCCATAGCCGAATGAAGGTTCTGCCATTGCCATAAGATTCTCCTGACTCTTGTTCATATCTGGTCGACTGCCCGACTTTGGCCTCAACGCCAGGCCTTTCCCAGCCCTTGCCAGCATGGCACTACCATTTTCCTCTCTAGGTAACAATTCACCATCAGCTTTCTGGCGCCGCCTTATCGACCTTTCACTGTCGCCATTCTCCTCAGCCTCACCATTCACAAGAGAAGAACCTACTGTCAAGCTTCTGGTTTTCCTATGCTGAAACGGGAATGGGTCGGAATTTGGCGGCTCTGCAAAGCACGGCTCATCATCCAAGCAAACAGGTTTGCCTTTTCCATATACTGCCATTTCAGTGCCTTCATGTGCTGGATCCCTCTTTGGAGGTGGTGTGAGGCCATAGTATCCCTGCAAAAGGCTCATGGCTGACGAAACTTTGTGCCTTGGAGTTTTCAAAATTGAATCCAATAGATCATCATGAAGGCGTCGTGGAGGGGTGCATTCCCTGAAATAATATAATATTATTACAGCTGGTAACACATAAAGTAGAGCTGGCAAAAAATGTCTACTGATCTGCAGAGGAACCATAGCAAATGATTAGTTTGTAAAGTGCTGTAATATCTACGAAATACAAACAAGAAACATTTACAATGCCGGCTAGAGCAGAAGACTTAAAGTCTATATTAGATTATTGATGAAACACTAGTATAGTCGAATTTGTTACCCCCCCCCCACAAAAAAAAAACCTCATACTCAGTAGGAAGTAAATGCTACTTCGCTGACTTTATTTTAGGAAGTGTCCAGATTCTACATGCTTTGGTGGAAGGGAAAAGGTGTGCCCAAGAAGTGTAGGCACAAGATGATTGAGACCTCTTCGCAGGTTGGTCAAAATGTATTTTCCCTTTTTCCCTCCCTGTCAATGCTCTTCGTGTGTCAGTTTAGCTTATGTTCAGAGCTACAATTATGGTCACTTGATGAACCATAGGAAATAACAGCACAGGTAAAAACTGCCAAAATAAAAATGATAATAGCCATGCATTCATACAATCCAAATAGAAAATCTCAAGTTATGTAACCACCTAATTGATTAACTGCACATCATAGAGAGAAATTGGCTAAAGACAAATTCGTAATGCCAGCTCCTTTGGTTACAACTTACAGGAGCATGCATGCATTCAATTAAAAAAAGGCAAGATTTAAATAAATAAAATATATCAAATGAAAAATCCTGTGTGCGTGTCGTAAAAACTTCATTTAAAGACTCAATACTCCAGAAGGAAAATCACTAAGCGGTTTAGCAGAAGCACTCGTAAAATACCAAAGGCAGAAAAAGGGCTAGCAAAGGGAAATTTGTTGTCACCATTGAACACAGAAACATGGTTTGAAAAAGGTCATAATCCTGACTACGGCCCGCTCATTTGGGCTTAGGCTTCTGGTTTATTTTTCATTGTTCATAATTTTCATCTTTTCAGGCTTTTCGGCATTTTTTGTGCTTTTTTACCGGTTCTCTTTTCCCGTATTCGTTTGCATTATACGTGATGGGCTAACCTGTTTTTTCTTTTTTTTTTTAGTTTTTTAAAATTAATTACACCAAATAAACCACCGTTGGCTACAGTGTAATTTTAGCTAGCTATAGTGCAATTTCAGCCATAAGCCACCAAATTTCAGCCCAACCGAGCGGCCTACATTTCGAGATTCTAACAAAGGTGTTGTTGAAACAATAAGAAAGCTTTGCATGAGACTACAAGACCATGCTCCCATTTCAGTGTAGTTTACACTACGATTTCACATGACATAATGACAGCAGTTTGTAGCCCTCTTCGACTACCTTGCACCAGAGCTCAAATCAAACCCAATATTGTATTACCCATCTGACCCTGCTACACATCCGAGCAAACTCGCAGCGATGTTATAAAAAATTCTTGACTATCAAACAGCACCACACTAAGTTAAACACTCGCTCAACAGCACTGCAACGTGACAATCACTAATGATATGGTTTTAGGTAACACGCCGATGCAAAATCTACCATTCTAGGTACCTGTCATCACCCTCGTATGAACCACTCTGCTGGTAAGACGACGGAGGATGCCTCCCGGGGAGCGGAATCCGCAGCGTCTTGTGTGCAAACATCTGGAGGTCAGTTGAGAGGCCATTCAGCCTCTTAATGTCCGCTACCTGCATCGTCAAAATACACAGGTAATTCCAAAATCATTTCATCATCAATATACAACAGAATGGTATTCCACCTAAAACAGCTAGAAGTTAAAGTCTGTTATTTTATATCCTCCCTGATACAAATGTAATATAAAAACCAGAGGCTCTAGAGAGAAAAAAAGGGTACTCCCGTCGAATTACCTCGACGCCGTACTTGATGGCGACGCCCGCGAGGGTGTCGAGCTTGCCCACCCGGTGCAGCATGTACTGCCCGCACGACGACATCGGCGGCGGCGACGCCAACGACGGGGACGGGGACTGCGATGGCGACCCCGACCCCGACTGCTCGACGGCTATGGTGGGCGTGGCGTCGTCCGCCTCCTCGATCTCGCCGAGGCGGCGGGCCCCGCCGTCCAAGAACCCATTGGCGCGCGGAAAGGCGCGGTCTTTGGGCAAATGGGGGCGGCTCATCACATCCGGAGGCGCCGCGGGGGGAGATCTGGGCGCGGGCAGCGCGGATTCGGGGCGGGGCAGCGCGGATTCGATGTCGGCGGCGGCGGATTTCGGTGGCCGCGAGGGTGGGGAGGAGATGGTGAAGGAATTGGCGACCGGAGAGAAGGGAGGGAGGGAGGGAGAGGAGGCCGCGGGGGCCTCGGAGCCTCGCACGAGGTTGGTTTGACGCGGCTCGGGGGAGAAGGGGACGCGAGAAACGTGGCGCATGGAAAACTCCCCACTGTTTTACCAATCTTTGAATCTTGAAGCATTTGAGAGGATTTTATGGCGCCCTTCAAAACGTGTTTAGGCTTCTAGCTTACATAAATAAGAAATCATTTTAAATACGTTAACTTTTTAACATGATTTTTTATTTTTATTATTTATTCTTTATATTGTCTGTGAGATATACCCTTTTTATTTTTTTTATTTTCCTTTAATTAAATATCTCAACAAAAAGCTACATTGTTCATTTCAGTAAAAAACTAACGACCACAGCCAAAAATTATTTTGAACGGGGCATATATCATCAATGCTCACAAGTTACCCGAATAGCTTTTTCTAGACAAATTCGCTATGCATCACTCGTCTAAAAAAAATTTAAATGATTTTTTGTTGCTGTTTATTCATATTTTTATCAGCAAGTTGTAGCGATGCCAATAAAACAGCATGTAAAATCGAAGAAAAACAGCTAGGCTATAGAATCCAGACTATCCACATTGCTACAAATTCACCTACAAAAATAAGAAATCACCCAAAAGCCATTGTAGTTATTACCTTTTTTTTTAAAGAAAGTATCTATCTAGTTTGCTAAGGGGAAACGGCAGCGGTTGGGTGGTAGAGGCATAGCTACCCTCTAGGATTCGAACCATGGTTTGGCAGAGCTATTGCCTTTTTTTCAAAAAGACAAATGCAAGCACATCCACCCAAACGCCTATTGAAGCCATCCACACTATAAGAAAAGAGGGAAAGGAGAAGTCCAAGAAGAGAGGAGGCTCCAAGGTGCTCAGGAAGGCAGGGGCATGAGGACGGCGCCGACGACAACAGGGGACGTCTACGACCGTTGAACCCACACCAAGCTGACTATTGAGTATGCCTACTTTTCCTCCACAACCCTATAGCACGCAAAAGTAAATGAAGTGCATATAGAAAAGGGGGATGTAGAGCAAATTGTCCTAGTAGTAGGAGGGCTGGCCGGCCGGTTGTAAGCCATGGCCGACAAGCTCGGACCAATAGGGGGAGCGATGTCGGAGCTATGGTCAGCGCTAGGCACCGACGACTAGTGGTGGCGACTATAGGGGCAAGGCGACGCCCAAGAGGTCCGAGGAGGCCAAGACCGAGGGGAAGCCCAGGGGTGGTGCTTAGGGCTCGGCCATGACCGGAGGCCGAGCCATGGCATCGGTAGCCGAGCCCAGGGGCGGTGCTTGGGGAAGGTGGCAACGGCGTTAGATCCGACGATGGGGGGCCACCGGAGGCGAGCCCGAGGGCGGTGCGGCCAAAACCCCTGAAGATGACGGCGCCTGTCAGGTCGCATTGGAGGAGAGAGGGAGGGCTATGGGAATAGAGGCACAATAGAAGGGGGAATCTGGCGGTCGGCTGCACGACGGCTGGTGGCCGACAAACCGGGTGGTGGTGCCAGTGGGAGCCTGAGCCGTGGGCGATGGTAGAAACAAGAGAGAGGTAGAGAGGGAGGTGGAAGGCGGTGCAATGGGGGAAGGGCGGAGGAGTTGGCCAACGGCGACCCGATGGCAAGGAAGGGCCGGCACGCCATGAGCCCCAACCGCACGCCTAGAGAGAGGGAGAGTAAGGTGAGGAAAGAGATAAGGCTGGGAGGGGTAGGAAGGAAAAGGGAGAGAGAGAGAGAGAGAAGAGGCCGGCTCGTCCAGGTAGAAAAAAAGAGAAAAGAAAGAAAAGGGAAAAAAGAGGAAAGAGGAGGAAACAAATGGGGGTTTTGTACTGGCATGTTGGACCCTTAACCTAGTGTGTCTCATTTGCTGGTGATGAGTATTGCGCGTTAAGCCTTACCGCTGAGTGTCCAGTTTTGCCAGTATCGGGTTATGTGCGTAGGGTCAGTATTGCTCGCTTAAGTACATATGCCAATACAATGTATTGAGTCAGGATGACTGTCTGTTCAGGTGGAGGTCTAGGATTGACATCATCTATACGTTACTCCACTTCGCTTGGTTAACAGATAAGTACATAATAAAATAGTAATTCAGGTAGCGGTTGCCATTAGATGAATGCTGATGTATTACTTACCATGCTATCGTGAGTTGCATATTTCTAGTTGCATGTGGAGGAATGATAAATAACGGTTATTGAAACATGACAAGTTGATATGCTTAAATGGAGAATTTGCATTGTATGCATTCGTGTCATAAAAATAGATAGTTTTATGGCATCATTGGTCCACTGTCTGTGGACGTTCCACGGGAACAAGAACTGAGGTCCCTGTATGGAAATGATAGGCTACTGAGGTTCCCATATGAAAAAGGACGGGCTTGTGATCCCCGCATGTAAATAGGGCAAGCTTGGGTAAGCATCGATGGGTGCTCGCTTTGCTATACCGGTATAAGCTAAAGAGATAAGAGAGAAGTGCATGTGCGTACACAATTGCATTACGACATAGAGCAGGTGCAAATGCATAATGATTGGTTGATGAAAAATTTAGAGAGATTAAATGAAAATAAGTGGTTAATAAGACTGTGATGGTTATTGATTAATACTTATATATGTTATTTACTGCTTTACTTTGTACTTACTGAGTCTTTAGACTCACTTCTTACTTTGTTGTTTTTTAGATGATCAGTAAAGACATCATGCACGGGCGGGAGTACATGAATAATTTCACGTACCAGCAGCACTTTATGTGTCATCTTTTATTAGTATATTTTAGACTCTACAGGTATGCTAGAGTAATTGCTAAAAATATTATGATGTATTTGGTCGCTGCAATATAAATAAAGGAGAGGTTGCTTAAAATTATAAGTACTGATTGAACATGATAAAAATATACGATGATGGTAGCATATCAAGCCCAAAGAATGGATTGGGTATTACAAATTATTCTCACTGTATAAAAAGATACAAAATTGCTTGAAGTGAATATCGATACGGTTTATGAAGGTAGGAAACATATTAGGTTATGCTCATTTGAGGCTAAGCTTGTAGCTTCTTGTTTCATAATTTTGTTTTTTAGGGCTTTTTGTATTTTCTTTTTTCATTTATTCCTATTGTTTGTGATGATATAATCTTTTTATTTTTTAAATTTAAATACATTGAAAAAAAATATCAACTGTTATAGTACAAAAAAGAATACTATAGTATAAAATAAGTTAAAAACTTAGACTTAAAAGCCAGAATAAGTACCCTAAAGACAGGTGCACGTGGTTTGTATTGATGTTCGTACAACGTACTTGATCCGAGCTTCTGAACATACATGAAAGCAGCAGGGTCCTTTTCCGTACTTGCTGCATATACGATGTCATTCACTATTGCGTGTTTGACTATTGATCACTTTTCCATTGTCACTGTTGTCATTTGCCAAGTCAAGCTCATCTTTTCCAGGGCGGTCATCTTGAGTAGGTCACCGAGGCAACCAGAGAGGCCAAGATCTCTGAAGCTTACTGAAGAAACGAGTATGAACGGTTCGCCTTCAGCTTCTTTCATGCAAAGTCGTTTACTTATTGGTATTAAACTTGCAATAGGGCGCTAACAACTTCTCAGATACTCTCAGACCATCTTATATGCTCCTCACTGGGAACGTAACCAAGCATTTTCGTATAATCATCGTGCAATCCAACTAAACATCGGCACAAAAAATTACAAAAAAAAAAAAATCCTTCGCTTGCTTGATTGTTCAAAATAATAATAATAAATCTTTTACATGTTTAAATGTTTCATCATTCCCCAATAAAAAGGAGAAAAAAAGCATAATAAATTGCTACTTGCCACTTATGTATCGCGCTCTGTCGTTTACGTAGGAACCACATGACAAAGTAGAGATTTCTGCTAGTTTCAGCAACACCATTGTTTTTCTATCCATGATTGTGGGAAACGGTAAAAATTGGAAATGCTTGCTTACGATCAGTACATAGATAATCATACTTCAATACGTTGGCGTTGAGATGTATATTATATACACATCAGTTTATTGCTCTGCCGATGGTTTAATTTTTTTATAAAAAAAAACATGGTGGCCATAATTACACAACTCAATTATTATATCACTGCAGAAAATTGTTACTTATATTTCACATACAAATGTTCATGTATGAAGGCCAGGCCACGAAGAAAACACCACTCAAAACCCAGAAATATTTGTGGCTACATAGCAATCCTTTATAAGTGCTTTGATTCTACTTTTCCTGAAAATAAACTATCTGATGTTTTTGATGCAGCAAGTTGGGCGAAAAGCCTTGCCCTCAAATTGTAAAACGGGTGGGTGAGCAGAGTGGAAGTGGAATGAAATGCTCACCCTTCATGTTGGCAGACGGCTATCTTCCTAGTTGAGTTCTTTCTTCACCCTTCAATTAGTCTTCGGTATGACAGCTTTCTGTGTGAAGGGCACTCTCATGCAACATAGAGCGGGGTTGTCTCTACAACGAACCCCCGTATTTCGGTACAGTCGGCTCCAAAGGCAACTTATGTACATCATCATGCAAGATTGTGGAATGGCCTGCTAACAAATGCAACAAATCCAATGTTCAGCTTCCTCATGTATGAAGATGTTAACCAAGAGCAATTTTAAATTAGATACAAGGGCCCCAGTACAGAAGAAGACCAAGACGAATAACCAACAGTGAACTGAAAATCTATAGCCCCAGACATTTCTTCTTGTTACGGGTCATGTAAGTGTATTACTAAATGGCAGATATGACACAAATCATGATAAAGCAGGCACAAAATAGGGGTGGGACAGCAGCAGTTGCTGATCAATAGTCTCAACAAGTATAAGAAACAGTCGTCACTAGTCACTCTTCACTGCAGGAGACTTCCTTCTTGTATTCACTAATTTGAATAACAATGAAGTCAACCCAGAATCATGCATGGTAATACCAACTAGTCCCAAAAAGCTAGTCGAATACCGTCTTCAATGCTCCTGCAGCTACTCATAAGCATAATGAGCTAGCAGGGTCTCGTTTCAGCAACAAGCACCTACCGGGCGCTCTACTGACAGCCTAACACTGAGTGCATACATCCTAAATGCTTAGCCTCAGTAGACTTTGGATATACCAACAACCAGGGATCCAAAAACATGCGGTTACCAGCCGGTAACTAGAAAAACCGGCCAGAATTTTTTGTATGTAAATTCAAATTTATGACTGCATAATGTACTTCCTAGGTTGGTTTAGGTATTTGTTGTGCTAAATTACCTAAATACGCATTAATTATTGTTCTCCCATATTTTCTCTGCCTTTTTGCAGTTTTTCTAGTGGTTTTGCCGGTTTTTTCACCATTTTTTCCCTGTTTTTGACCAGTTACCGGAACGGTTACCGGTTTCAAACCTGACAAATTCAAAATTTGAATTACGAAATTTGTCTGGTTTTTCCTGGGATTTCCGGTAACCGTTACCGGCCACCGACCGGGAATACCCCCGGTTCCGGTTTTTCGATCCCTACCAACAATTACCAATCTACCAATGCACAGCCAAACCTAGAATTGACCAAATAGGCAAATACTTCGTTCTCACAGCAAGTAGGCTAAAAGTAAAACATAACCTTGATCAAAAGCAGGCAGACCATACTAAAATCATGATGACTACCCCATCTGCCTTCCTAAAAGACATTCACCCGATGGGATTTGTCCATTTTAATGCTTATTAGCTCACACAAAGACTATAGCCATTAGGGTGAATAGCATTTTCCACACATAAAATAGACAATCAACATTTGGATCAGTGATGGCCTGCAAATATTGACGAGTGCAACAAGACACAACAGTAAAGTATATAATGGTTAACACTACTTTAGTACAATAACAGCTGAATAGTAAACCACAACAAGGTGAGATGCATTTTACCTTAAACTGCATCACTTACAGTGAAACTAGTCAGGAAGCCTCAACCGCCTAAAGAATTCAAAAAGATGAAAATTTGATGTCCAGTAAAAGAAAGCTATCACAGGACCATCTCTGATGAACTGCAAATTGCACAACGAAAGTTTGTTTTAAAAATATAACGAGTACACAAGTTTGGGACAAAAGAATTTTTTCTTGTTGTTGTTGTGAGTACACAAACATAGATGTGCTTCATATAAATAATTTCACCTTTCCATCTAGTATCAAAAGCTCGCCATCAACCCACCGAGGGTTTTGGAAACCAGGATCCGCAATTCTCCTTTGCCCCTTGTACCTAGCAACCTATATTATATCGCAGTGTAAGAAATGCAGTTTGATGGTGAATAGACAAAATCAATAATCCTTTCAGCGAAAATACCACTCCAAGTTCTCTAGGGATGATTCCCTTATGAGGAAGCTGATAGTGTTTGCCAACTTTTGCACGGAAGACAACCTGGTATGGAAATAATATCAGATAAATTTAAATTACCGTGTTTATCAGCCAAAATACATAACTATTTAGACAGCATTGAGCATTGATTATTCAACAATTGTAAAATTGAAATAATTATCTCGGAAACAAAAAGCTACTGAGAGGTGAAACAAACATCTTAATGAGCTCTAAAAATCAGTTAATCACAAACTCTTAGTTAGTATATGATCACAGAAAGACGAGACTGGTATGAAAATGCAACTTAAAAGATTCAGAGTATGGGCATGCAACCTAGAAGATTCAGAGACTTGAGAGTATGGGCACTCTTAAATTACCATGCTATGTAAAACTCAAGGAATTCCACAAGGACGACTGTCCAAGAATGTGCATGATATGACGTCTACACTTCTTAGCAGAGAGAACTAGGAAGAGCAAAGTTAACATGAAAGTACCCAAAAAAACATGTATTTCCCTTCCAAATGGGAAGCGTATAAACCACAGCATACATATTACTTACAATGTTTTAATATTTTTGAATGGCAATAAGAATTAAGTGAGCAAAAAGCATAATACCTGACCAGCTGGCACAAGGTTGTCACCAATCAATTTTACAGCTTCAACATACTCATAAAACTGTAGATCCCTGTGCTCCTCAGATGAATCATCCTCCCGCCATTGACCAAATTTTTGTTGTAAACTAAGAATTTCTGAGTCAAATCCTGATGCAGTCACATATAAGCCTGCCAAAAAGATGCCTTTCAGCCAATGCCAGCAAAAGGGAGAAAACAGGGAATAGGACAATGAAAACATGAAAGTGCTCAAGTGGAAGGTGTGATTTGGGAAATACCACTAAGAGGATCTGAAGAGATAGGCATCTGAATACGGCTGAAGTGGGTAACTCCATATAATTTGTGTTGAACTTTGCTATTATGTTGCTTAACGCCGAGTTGTAGTATCTGCACAAGATAAATTGAGATGATACCATGATTCATGAACCAGTCTCAAACTACTCTTTCATTATGCAAATCTGCAATGCTATTTGAAAAGGACTAAGTTCATATAACACCATAAATTTTGCTTAAAAGTCCGTCTAATACCCCGAACCATGAAATCAGACATTTGACCCCCCGAACTTTGCAATCCGGTTCAAATAACACTCTGATCCAGTTTCACATTGTGGTATTACCCATGTGATGCGATGAGTGGGCGGTTTTGCCACATATGATGACACTGGCTAAATTGGGTCAGTGACATATGGAGCCCACAAGAGCTTCTCCCCCACTGAGCTCCCAACCGTACTTCCATAGTCACCGTCCTCTGTAGTTTCCTCCCTCTCTATTTCGATTAGGGACAGAAGGTCCTATAAGACCCATTTACTTAAACTTGGTAAGCGTATCATCCTACGTGGTAAAATCATCCACTCATCATGCCACGTGGGCAATACCACCATCCGAAACCGGGTCAGGGTGTTATTTGAACTGCATTGCAAAGTTCGGGGTGTCAAATATCCAGTTTCATAATTCACGATGCTGGACAAACTTCTGAGCAAAGTTGGGGGGGGGGGGGGGTTATATGGACTTTTTCCATTTGAAAATGCATGTCTTTCTTAGTCTATAAATATATATTCAAAGCTTGTTGAACTAATCAATATGCTTGCATTTATATACAATCAAGAAAAAACATAAAAGAGATATGAAAGGGATTCACACTATCTTCATGTTCAAAGGTACTTGATACATACAGATAACTATTAGACAATCAACAGATATTATACAGATTCTGCAGAAAAATAATTGACAGATCCATGATCTTTATCAAAAAGGCAAAAGGTGGTGCAGTTTACAAAATGTAGTTCACCTCGCTGACAATTCAGGCGTAAAAAGCTTAGATTGATGCTTTACCAGTTCGTACAGACTGGCAACATCTAAAGAGAAACTAAACCAGCAGATAAAAGTTCACAATCAATAATTGATCTTTCTTTTCAGTTTAGCAGAATGCATGATATCAAAAGCTAATGCAATTATGCAAAACAGTATAGCAATTACAATATTTACCGATAGTTTCTTGTTGCTGCCAACCAACTTCACACGATCAAACTGCAGAAAATCTTCATCCTGCTGAGTGGTACGGAAACCAACTCTTTTCTTAGAAGCTCGCTGAGCCCTTTCTGCATCTTGTTTCTTACTGTATTGTTCAGTATAGAAGGATAATGAAAAGCGGTCTCTTTTTTCTAATCTAGCTGGCATGCGTTCAAAGGCATTAGGTGATGACTGAGAAGCAAAATCCTTGTCATTCTCAATTTCAATTCCAATTGAAATCAAAGCTTCAATATCACTTTCATCACCAGATTCGTCACTGTTCTCTTCTGCAGAAACTGTTTCTACTTCTTCGCTGTTATCCTCATCACCAATATCTTGTGAAGATTCGTTGTCAATCTCAGCATCATCATTGTCATCATCTTCCTCCGAAATCTGATCGAAAATTTTGATTATATAGTCTTGGTTAACATTTTCCATGGGCACCACTTTCAATATTTTGATCCTGGGAAGTGGAGTTGAATCGTTTGACAAGTTTTTCAAACCAGCTGGCCCAGCAGCAACATCACTACCATCACTATTTTGATCATCCATGTTTATGCCTTCGCCATGTTCGTCGTGTTTAGCCCCTAAGGAACTGCTAGATATGTTTATACTGTTGATGTCTAGTTTTTCCCTCAACATATTTGGCAACCGGTCAGAATCACTGTCATCTGGTTTCAGATGCACTGCCTGAAAACAAGAACCCCAGTTTGTCAGAAGATGGACAGAAATAAAAACCTTAAGTTGACAAGATAGCAATCCTCAAAACCTTGCCCAGAGCTCTAAAAGTTTATATTTAAAAAAAAATCCTGGCTGTTTATAATGAAATTAGGTCAAATCAGATGGAACAAATCATGTCATAGTGCATGTCAAATACATTTGCCAGATTTATATAAATGCTAGAGCTCAATGTGCATGGTATTTTGGCTACCTCAACCAAAAGAAAGGGAGTTGCGCGAAACTCTGCTTATTTGTGACCATCAGAAAACTAATGAGCAGCTATGTTGGGAAGGCTGCTAACTCAAAACCGTATGAAAAATACATATAGCAAGCTAAGTCAAGGACCAGTAAGACACTTCCAGCTGCCACTATCGCATCCTAGAATGGAATTTTTCGTATCAAACGAAAACATAGATGTCATGGTGAGTTTACAGGAGCACATGCAAAACCCATAACTTGGCATTCTACTTATGCAATTTGTAACAAGTGGAAACTACTTCTATGACTTCAAAGAATGCTTTCAATTTACTTTGCATTAAAGTGTAAGTCAGTGTACCTGCAGGTTGTATCCTCCATTTGCCTCTGCAAAATAAATTTCAAATATAGGGAAACCTGGGCCATCTGAAGCCAGCTGCCTGAACATGTAAGAGAGAGTTAAAACTTAAGAGCCATTTATTTTAGCAAACAAAATAAATATTTGACACAATTCATGCCATGGAAATCTCATCCCAATATGATTTGATGAATATTAGTACTATCGGAGAGCTTAGTATTGAGCCACTGAATGAGTAGTTTCAAGGAACTCCACTTATAAAAACGTAAGCTCAAAGTTCTGAAATCAGATAAAAATATAGGCATCCACACATCTAACGAAATTAGAGAAAAGACCAATTCTTCCATTATCATCTGTACAAGCATATGGACCCACCAGGGTAAATTGAAGACAGATAGCAAGGGTGCTGGTGATATTAATTGATACAAGACATAAAATCATAAATAATTTTGCTACTATTCAAGCAGCCCTGCTACACTATCTTACCAACTATAATTCCTAAAAGGAAATAATTTCTTCCTGAAGTTCTCCATACAACACTGTTATGATCAAAGTGGATACTGAGATCTTATTCATGTGATAAAATAATTTTCGTTGTTAAGAATCCACGTTCCATTTGTCAACGGAATATCATGATTTCACCAAATTTCTTCACAAATAAGCTTCAACAAATGATTTCACCATCACATTCTCTACTATGTCAACAACATCTATACACACTAACTAAAACACAAACATGTCTACTGTCATACCCTTCATGTGGTCTTATTTCTCTAGTAGTAGCACTCCAATGCCTAAAATCACTACTAATATGCACCCATTTCTATGATGAAATTAGCTCATTCAAAGTGAACATTCTGCAGTAGCACATCCAACTCACCATAGGGATTTTCTTCCAATAGCAAAAACAATAAATAAAACAAGAACTCAAGTCATGCATAAATATAATGCATGAACAGAAAGGGCACCCCCAAAACAATTGAATAAAGGAAAATAAATGGCCCACAATAGAGTAAAAAGTCCAAAATGCCGTTGCAGCACTTATCCACATATCAGACATGTAATTGTGCATGTAAATAATAAATAAATGGCAAAAAATAATACCTGATATCATAACTTTTTGCCACATAGCGACCATGTTCAGCACTTATACGAATTATAAGACCATATGGATCAGACAAATTTCCAGAAATGCCAGACCACCATCCCAACTGCGTATGCTCTAAAGAATCAGGCAATGGCATTCTTTTCCACAGATGGAAAGAAACAAAAAGTAGAAATAGGTAATCATAAATCAGTCTATAAGAGTATAATAATTAATGGCAAATTAGAAAATACTAATTATTTACAAGGCTAAATCTCTGTAACAACATGCCCAGATATTTTCTTTTTCTTCTTATCTGTGTATAGCTGCTAGGTTATAGGACATAGGCATCATACAAAAACCACAGTGCTAGTAGTGCCATTCGCCAGATAAGCCACAGGCCACAAGAGACCAAACTAGAAAATAGTCAACATACAGTGTGTGCACAATAATATTTGCTCAAAACTTGTTGCTCCTAGATATCGAATATGTATGCAAACCTTAATGCCATCGGGACCAGTAAGTAAGATGAATAGCATTTTTTACTTGAAATAAAAATGTTCAGTACCATTCCTAAAATTACTTTTCAACTTTTCCCAACAAATGAAGAATTATTTGGCTCTAAAAATGACTACCTAGCTAGATTAAAAGGGAAAAAAGGCAATAATATAAATAGTGATCATACTGTAAGTGGCAACAGGGTTATCTAAGTTTAGTATATGTTGAGTATGTCTAATTTGCTGCCAACACATCATAGTCGAAACTCAAAAATACTAAGATGAAATGAACAAGAACCCCTTCAGCCTAATACTTAGATTAAATCAACCAGGGTTCCTGCTGTGGTTTTTTTTCCTTCAATGTACTGGCTTAATCCAGAAATATTATGTGACAAGTGGTACATATTATGTAGTTAATAGTTGCAACAATATAATCTACCAATACAAAAATAACAGGTTGTACAGCCCTTCTAATACTAAGTTACTAACCAGTCCTGCACCAGCATGATCTCTAATATGAGCTGCATCCCTGTAGCGTTCCTCTTCTATGGCCCTCTGTAACCGTTAAAAAATAAGATTAGATAGACAACGGTCAATTATCTAATAAATATCAATGCTGATCCATCTACTAAGTCTACTTTTGACATGGATAAAATCAGTCCCTCTACTTGAAAATCATTCAGATTGATTCCTCTATCTACAGAAGTGGTGTACTGTCAGTAATTCTGTTATCTGTGGCATTTAGACAACTGACATGGCCTAATGTTGCTGATTAAGATGGGGAATGTAAATACAATAGATAAGAGAACATTTTGGTGAAAGAAAACCTTGTTGCCCCCATAAATTGGGTTATTCTAGTTATTAGAAAATTTATTGGCTACTGTTTATTATTATTCATCCAAATCAGTGACCATGACAGAAATTCATCCCCTTGTAGCACAGGACTGATTGCATACCATTTTAGCAAGTAGAGGGACAGGGACCTACTTGGGGCATTTCAAAGTAGAAGGGCCAATTCGATATTGCAAGCAGAGTAAAAGAATCAAATGTGCCATTTAACATTAACTATACATAGAGGAAAAAAAGATATTTCTTACATTTAAGTCAGATATTGCTTTGCCAACAGTGTCATTTCTTGATGTAGCGGCAATGGCCAACTTCAGTTTGTGAGCACTCCTATAGTCTTCTCTATAAACAGCAGCCTGAAGTTGCAGCTGAAATGCAATATACAGCTATCAGGAAATTTGCAATTTGACACGTAGTAGGGGGAAAACACGTCTGGACAAAAACACAATACACATGGGTACATCAGCCATGCACAAGAGTTAAGTTCTGTCGGCATATCTTTGAAAAAGTCGTATCCAGATATCACACAACCGGCACGCACAACAGTTCACAAAATACTTATCTTCAAACTTCAAAGCAATCTGTTCAAATTTGAGTCAGGCTTTGATAGTATGTATAAGAATAAGTTTCCTCAGAAATAGTTAATCAACATCATGCAGTGTATGCAGTATATTCAGTTGTGCCACTCAAGTCACAACTCATAACACACAAGCTAAATCACAAATGGCAGGAGATTACATACATCCTATCCATCCAATGGTGCAACTGCACTGTGTTCAAGTATCATAGTTGGCGGCCCCTTTTCCAAAAACTTAACTTGTTCGTGCTACTAGTTACTAACTTACTATAAGGCAACTATAAACAGATTGGCAGAGGAAAAGGGAAATGAGGAATTTGAGCATTTCTCAAAGGCATCTCCACTAAAAAGCGTCCCAAGTTCGATATCACTTAAACGAAAATTTTCATATGCAGTCAACACTGTTTTCAAAATTATGGTAGACAGTAAGTAACTAATAAATAGCACAAATCCAACATTACGTTCAGCGCAAGCCCATATTCACAGGTACGTAATTTTAGTGAGAAAATCAACCTGCAGTTCATCAACAAGGCGCTCGCTCTCTTCAATGAGAGCGAAGTGTCGCTTCCACCTCTCCCAGCTCCACTTTCCCTCTTCCTCCGCCTCCCTCTCCTCCTCATCTTCACCCACCTCCTGCGCTCTCACCTCCTCTTCGTGAGAACTCTCCACCCACTTCCCCAGCCCCGCCTCCCTCGCTGCGGGCGGCAGGGGCCAGTAGTTGCTGACGTACTCGCTCCACCGCCGCACGGCGCCCTGGAAGGCGTCGTGGAAGAGCGCGTCCCAGCCGCGGCGGCGCTCGCCGCCGGCGTCCGCGTCGGGGCTCTGCGCGCTGCAACGGACGACTGCGGCGTCGGATGCGCGGCGCGGCGGGGCGGCGCCCGCCAGGCGGCGGACGCGGAGGCACTGGCCGCGGCGCTCCGCGAGGAATCGACTAGGGTTCGGATCCGACTGCTGCGCTGACGCCGAGGAGGAGACGGTGGCGGGGAGCGGGACGCGAGACGCCATGGAGACGGACGCCATGGCGGAGGAGGCGGCAGCAGAGGCCAAGGCGGACGTGAAGGCGACGCGATACGCTCTTGAAGAATCGTGCTCGGCTGCTCGGCTGCTCGCGTTGTGTTTCCTGAGGATTAGAACGAGGGACGAAGAGGGTGGTGGTCTGGTGGATAACTGATAAGACTAGCGGCGAGCAAACGACCTCTGTGGCGAGATCATGACAGGTGGGCCCGAGCGCTGGACACTTGTTTCGGGGCCATGCGTTCGTGGTTCCACTCAGTGTTTGCGGCTCGCGTTTCATGGGGGTTTTCTTTTGTCCTCAGACTCCTCGGAAATGCCGGGGGCACGGGAAATGCTTGGTGGACGACGATTTGTGGCCATGTGGGTCAGCTCACGCTCTTACGCGAGTAGGGTACATGTGTCAGCAGGAAAAAGGGAAAGCTTCGATGATTAGTTGGGTGGGTATTTTTATATCAAAACTGAAATACTGAGCTGAATTGAACTGAAAATTATGGTTTATTTGGTGTGATTTATATTTTCATGCTATTTGATTTTTTTATGCGGTTTTTAAGTCACAAAAACCGAATTAACCAAAATATTTTTTCCTTATGTGAATTTGTAGTAAACAAAGGTTATGCATATTTAATTTTGCAGGTATTTTTCAACATCTCAAAAGGAGGAATATTAGTAGCTTCTAGAGATATCATTCGCTTAAAATAAATCCGATATAATAACACTAGACTGAATAATGTTATTATATATTAAAGCGTTGTACATATTTCGGTTAACCGAACCAAAATAATTTGGTTAAAATATTTTTTACCGAATAAACCAAACCGTATAAATCGAATAAACTGAATGCCCACCCCTAATTATTAGGATCATCGGCAAGCAGAAAGTTTGGGGATAAGTATGACAAATAGGAACTGTTCACATATATTATCTATTTTTTTAAAAAAAATTAGTCCCTAGACAAGTATTTTTCCAAATATAGCTCTCCTTGCATCTACTGAGCTTGGCAAGTACTTGCCGAGCTCACCACCAACTGACCACATTTTCAATTAGTGTATATGCTTAATTGGTGCTAAACGTATTTAATTAATACTAATCAAATTTAATTATCACTAATCAATGAGAAATTAATGGCTACCGTAGTGGAGGAGCTCAACAGCTCTTACTACTGAGCACCTATAGCTTAGCAAGCGACACGTCGCCTATCGTCGTTGCTGAGCTCAGAGAGGGCTAGTTTTCCAAAAACAGTCATCCGAGACTAAATTTGAAAAAAAATAGCTATAGTGCCACTTATGTAAACAGTTTGACAAATAGGACCCACTATGTGGGTTTATTTTTGGCATTTGCTTTATTATTTCTCAAAAGAGAATTCCATATAGTAATTCAACATGTTTGGTCTACAATATTTTGGTCGATGTATAATTACTACCTTATCTTCATGTCATTTTTGTTTTCAGTTAAAATGGTAGCTATGACAAATATGCAACGACACGTACAATGAGACTTGTGTCAATAGATATTCCTATAAGCATAATCAAATGACTAGCCTTTTCTTTTGTGTTGTGGCTTATTAGTATAATCAAATAATAGGCTTTTTATTTTATACTGCGGCTTATCAGGTTAATGAATAGTGATTACTGAGAGAAGCCAAAACATGCTAAAAATTTAAACCATTGAAGAGGTTCTAGCGCGAAACGAACATATGATTGCCTGAGTCCTTTAGAGTTGTGTGTGTGTATCATAGGCTGCTAGAACTAAATACTTGACCTTAACTTTTGAATGCAATGCATCATTTGTGGAACAATAATAATTAGGAAACCACTTTACTTTTTTTCGAAAGAGAAAACATTTTACTTTATACCACAATAAATAAGTCTATTTTACCTTCTAACTCTTGTATTGATCTAAGTTTCAACCATCAACTATAAAACTGAATGTTTTGGCCCCCTCAAATATCAATACCGTTTATTTTACCTCCTTGAGGTCCTTGAGGCCGATTAAAGACGGTTTTGCTCCAAGTCAGCATTGACATGGTAGTGGGCCAAGAGAGAGCGAGATAGACAGAGGGAGGTATCGGTGCATAGGAAAGCAAAAATAGGGGAGGCTAGCGGTGATACATAGGCTTCATCGATGATGGCAAGAGGCAACGCAAAGGCCACAACCAACTACAAAATGGGTTGTAGGGGCCACAGGAAAGTGAGAGGAGGTGACATCACGAGCAGAGAAGCACTTTGGCGGCAAGGCCATGGTGAGAGGCAGCCGGCCGGCAGAGGAACACGACAGCGACGATGCTACGACCATGCTATCCATGATTTAGTGTGAGCACGGGCTAGGTGACGTCTAGGGGAACACTTTTGTTACACTCAATTACAAAGGGAATCGAACCAATACTCACTAAGAATGACAAATCGACGGCGGAAGCGTGGTGTTAGAGGGGAGATCGCCGAAAGTCTCTGTGGTGAACAAACTGACAAGGAGTGTTGGTACGTGATTCGTGTATATTAGACGACTAATTTTGTGCACTTTGTCTATAAATAAACCATGTGTCATGTGTTGTGTCCACAAATGGAAAATTGATCTACACTTGGGCGGCCCTGTACTTGGAGCCTTGAAACTTATAACGACACGTGGCAATGGCGTCGGTGTTGGATAGAAGATCCAGCCATCACCGATGAGCTCCGCCGCCTCTAGCCTCAGGTTCATCAGTGCCATCTGCAATAACCATAACCATAGCCATGCATAATATCGATATTGCTAGCTGTTCAGTTTTGTGTTTCTAACCAACATATCATTGAATTACTAATCATTGTTTATTTAGGGAAAATGCTTTCTTTAGTAGTATGGATCTCAACATTCTAATGTAGTATGTATGTACCTTGATCCCTTTCCTCTCCAGGTACTTATGAACTTGAGCAACATCTCAATGCTAGGATTATCGATGGATGTCACACCTACAGAAGTACACAAAAGAGATGCATCAGTTGAGAAATAAATTACTCAGTATATGATCAAGTGTGGTGCCAATAGAGCTAGCCTCCAATGTTGAAATATAGGTACAATAAATCCTCATTGTTATCACCGGCGATCTTCTCCTCATCTTCTACCCATCTTACAATCATGTTTCACAACAACTCATAAATTTTACCAAACCAAATGTGCCACATGAATATCCTCCCATACACAATTTACATGGAGAAATGTGATTCAATCTTAGTCTTAGCTCATCTTTCCTCAGGTACTATACGTTGGCGAAGTAGACATGCAAGCCTACTTGCAAGACGAGGATGTTGATCGACACTAGTGCGTTTGGGTACTGCTCCGTGTTGCAGAACGTGTCGGTGTTGTGCACATGGCTGCTGAAGCACCGCCATTACTGCCACATGGGCCTAGCTGTCGCTTCGACTACCATTCATGCCAACACCTCCCATGGCCTCCTCTTGCCGTGGCAATCCATTTTGCTGGTCACCCATGTTGTCCATCTCTCCCCTTACCATTGCCGCCCTCCAGAGCCGTCGCTGCCTCCCCTGCTTTGCCCTCTGTTTCCCTCTATATTCTCTGCTCTCTCCAAAATGACAATAGCAAAAATGTCATTTATAATTTTTTTTCTCTCACCTAAATGGTGGTTAACGAAGCAAATGGATGGAAAAGCTAATGATGATGGCATTCTCTAGAGTTTTCATATTTGCGATGGTATTTGTAAGCTCGAT
This sequence comes from Melocanna baccifera, assembly GCA_036346265.1. Classification (NCBI taxonomy): domain Eukaryota; kingdom Viridiplantae; phylum Streptophyta; class Magnoliopsida; order Poales; family Poaceae; genus Melocanna; species Melocanna baccifera. The sequence goes on from CM070704.1 coordinate 3,588,248, forward strand.
CTCTTTGCAATAGTATCTTACAACTTACGAACAATTGCGATGGCACTGAGCAAATTATCTCTTTATTTTTTTTGATAACAACCATTGTATACCACTGAATAACTTTCGGTTTCACAATTTGCTGTAGAATATTCCTTCTATGCCATTGGTTTTCAAAACTTTTGTCATTCCATGCCATCACCGTTACCTCCTATTAGTGGCTAGCCATTAACCACGTTAGTTTTGTAGTATTGTCCAAAATTCCCATACACTCTCACTCTTCTCTCCTGTTGACCCAGTCAAAATCAGAAATGCAATCACAAATTTCCTCGTCTCCCCCTTCCTTAGTTCCCTCTTTGACCTCACTAGGGCACACCGACAGTAGGGTCACGAAAGATGCAGATGGGTGGACGGAGAGGGAGGAATTGGGGTCGATGTCGAGGTCCTTGGAGACGACACCGTCGGCCGCAAAGAAGGTTGGGTTGGCCAGCGTTGTGGCCTTGTCCGGGAGGCAGGAGACCCAAGGCGCAAGTTGATGAGAGGGAGATAGGTGAGACAATGGAAGGCGGCACATGGCTCGCACCCATCATGTTGCTGCCTTTTGGCACCATCTTCCACCACTTCATCCGCCTCAAGGACTCCATCTGCTATGGTCTCCACGACACCCATATGTATCTCTCTTCATTCCTGTCAAGCAATTGTTATTGATTGATTCCTAATTTCTACACATAGGCATTGTACTAGATTGATTCATGTGATGTTGGAGTTGTTGGGAAGGGAAAGCAAAAGGTGAAATGGTGATTGGTAGGATGGATATTTGGATGAGAAGAGATGATGATATAAAAGCATGCTCTGGTATGACATGGGAGAAGGAAGGAGTCAATGAGGGACACTGTGGTTGTGGGCCACTGTTGGCAGCAGGTCTGGGAGGGAGGAGGAAGAAGAGCTAGGATTGTGACAATTTTGTTCATTCCTATCTAAAACAGGGGTAAGTTAGTCTTTGCATATTAGACTTAACTTTTGACTCACTAGTAACTATCAGCGATGGCATGGAGTGACAAAGTTTTGAAAACTAATGGCATAGAAGGAATAAGCACTTATTTAGTGGCAAATTATGGAACCGGATGTTATTCAATGGCATACAATGGATTTTCTCTTATTTTTTCAAATAGATGACAGGATGTAACATCCTGTTTTTCTGAGATTTTTAAAGTCTGGAATTTAAAAATGAATTTTCTGAAATTTTCTGAGTTTAATTCAAGCTTCAAATGAATTTTTGGAATTTTAAAAGATTTAATATGATTAAAATAAATATTAACATAAGTTGAAAATATTTTATTTGAGTTCCTTGTGTCACAAGGAATATTCTAGTATTTTTGGTGATTTTTTTGGGACTTATTTGCTATTTTCTAGAGCTTTTAGAAGTTTATTTGAGTTTCTGGAAAAGAAAAAGAAAAGGGGAAAATCCACAGCCGCCCGATCCACCTTCCCTCCACGCGTCGGCCATCCGACCGCGTCCCCGCGCCGCCCGATTCGCCTGCCCGAACGCGCGTCGCACATCCGCGCTGCCACGCGGAGGCATTAGCGCGCGCGCTCGGTCACCCTCGCCCGCCCGCATCGCCGCCGTTGGATCGCGCCCGCGCCACGCGTCGCTCCGCTGGTTGCCGCCCGCGCGATAACCCTAACCCTAAACCTCGGGTGATCTCAGCCGTCCATTCTCGTCGCGTTGAATCGGGACCGTCCAAACCGATCCGGTTCGCCGCGCCGCTCCGTAACCGATTGGGACTCCCTCGGTTCGCGTGTTAAAACCGCCGCTCATCCCTCGGTTCGCGTGCCCACACCCGAACTCCGCCGCCGTCGCTCCTCGCCCGTTCCCGCGCCGCGCCGCCGCCGGAGTTGTTCCGCCACCGTCCGTACCGCGTCTCCGCCGTCGCTCGAGGTCGCCGGAGCATCAGCCGTCGCCGAACCCTGCCGGTGAGCCCCTCCGCGCCGTCCTCGCCGCTGCGTCGCCTCCGTCGCCCGCGTCGCCCGCGTCGCCGCTCGTCTCGCCCCGCGCCTCACCTCGGTCCGCGCGCCCGCGTGCGACGCTTCGCACGGCGCGCCGGACACGTGTCGCCGATCCGGTCCCCGCGCCAGCCACGCGTCAGCCGCACCCCCGCGCGCGTGTGACGCGCGCAACGCGCCGCGCCACGCGTCGGCGATCCGCCCGCCGCCCGCGTTCGGCCGCCTCATCCTCGCCGCACGTTCAGATCTAGATCAAGGATCCAGATCGCGCCACACGCCGCGACCCCCGCCGTCGGATCCCCACCGCCGCCGCCCGCGCCGCGCCCGTGCCGCGTCAGCCCTAGGCCACATCAGCCCTAGCTGACGTGGCATGCCACGTGGACATGCCACGTCAGCACCCTGCCACGTGGCAGTATTTGCGCGTGCCACGTCAGCGCCCCCCCCCCCCGTGCACTGTTTGGTGGACCGCGTCTCCCGTGGACCGGGTTCACAGCACAGTAACATTTTCTAATTTTTCCGATTTAATTCCTGATTAATTTTTCGAGAGCTCGTTCTCCTCCGTCCTAGCTCCGATTGACCCCGTTCTTTTTTCTAAATTCATCTAAAATCGAGCTCTAACTGTTGGTTCTAGTTTTGTAATTTTGAGAGTTCATTTGCTTATTATTTTATGTGTTTCTTTGGTTTCGGTCGCTTTCTCTCTCGCTATATTCGGATTCCGGAGGAGCAGGTTCCGCGCCTGAAGATCAGGAGTACCTCGCTGAGCATAACCAAGGCAAGTCGTGTCATTTGATCATGTTGAACCCAGTTTGCAATCTATTATTTAATTAATTTCTTTTAAATTACAATTCATCACTATTTTTATTCAAACACTTGTACCGGTAATTATCGTCCCAATTGAGTTTATCTCTCCTTGATATTTTGGAATGCCATGATGCCCTTATCACCATAGGTTAGGAAACTTACTAGTGATGTATGATTATTGTCACATGGGGTGTACAAGTAGATGCTTAGTTTTGCTTATAATTGCGAATAGTCTTAACATCACATGTTAACCTTTAATTTGATTTAATGATATATGGGACTGTGGTTGGTGCCACGTTTAATAAAATTTGTGCCACGTCATTGGTGTGTCGTCGGCTTGGTTATACAAATTTAGCTTTTGCACTCGGGCGAGTGATCGTGCAGTAAAGGGGAAGTGCAGATGTACTTTGGGGAATGTGGTAGCCTCGCCCGGGTAATGTTAATGACTTAACTTTGTACGCCATTGATCTAAGCTTAATCGTGCAAACCATATGTCTAGTATGGGATAGACTTGGCTGATTAATTTGTAATACTTCAATTCAATTCTGCCATAGTGATGGACATGGTTGCTGATTTCCATGTGGCGCAAGGGGGGTGTGATGCGAAACCCTAGCGGGCAGAATTGGGTTGAGGTAGAGTATTGTAAAGGCCTTGTTGTGATTTCCTGAGATCGAGGCTAATCACATCGTATGGGTACAGTTGTGCAACCTCTGCAGAGTGTAAAACTATTCGAATAGCCGCGTCCTCGGTCATGGACATTGCTCGGTGATTTCACACGAGGGGTAGTGTTTTCAGTTATAACTTAGTGGTTTATGTTGGAGGTGGACAGGTTGTCCCCTGTTGGTTTAGCTTGTGAACTGGTGTTCACAAGTGGTTCATGCTTATTCCTTGATTATTTATTATTATTATTTTCAGTTAACTTTCGCTTTCAAGTTATTTATTATATTTCTTAGTGAAATGCCTTTATGCAAATTAACCTTTCAGCCTTCTTTTGGTAAGCCTTGCATATTATACTGCATTCATTTGTTACAAACGACTTGTTGAGTACCAATGTACTCACGGCTTTACGCCTATGTTGCTCAGTTGAGGGAGAGGAGTACTATCAGCAGGAGGTTCCAGAAGGAGAGTACTACAACGACTTCACGGATTAGGCTTCGTTCTCCACTCGATAGCCTGTGGGCTTGTCGATTGGCTGCTACGCTTTATTTTGGATTTCCGCTGCTATGTTGTTAAGCCCTTCCGGCTAGAGATATTGTAAGCTTGACCATAAGGTCGTACCTTTGATATTTTATCGATATTCGAGTTTTCCTTTATTATTATCGTGTGTATGACTATGATGACATCTATGTTTGACTGTGTGCACTAGCGTGATCCTGGACTAATGCAGTTTACACAGAGAGACCGAATTTGCATATTCGGGTCTCGACACAGGATTCATGATCTTTTATACACAACAACGATAATAACAAATTCTTTTGTCCCAAACAAGTTAGGGTAGGTTAGGACTTTTTTGTTCCAACTATTTCTTATGTTTCCTAATTTACCATGTGGCTCCTCTCAGTAGGTCAGCTCACTGATTCTTGGCTATAGGGTTGGTTTCGATTCTCACTCATGTTTCATCCAAGATTGATAGATAGGGACGATACTTAGGACTGACTGATGCCAATGGGATCGTCAAGGTCTCTACATCCTTGGCCACCTCCATCTTTCGTCCACTTTAGTTGCTTCTATCACCTCTACGTCTACCTCCACCGTCACTTCTGTTACTAACTCTGGAGCTTTTGCACAATGATATCACTATTTAGTTCACTTGCGTGGGTCTCATACCTCTTCATTAGTTCGTTAGGGTGTTTTTGGATATGTTATTGTTGACTCAACCATATTTTATCAGGGTTGTAAGCTGGGTAAGTAGCTATAATTTTCTTATCATTCTAGCGAGTCCTTGTTTTCTCATCCTTTGATTTAGTTCATTCAGTCACATGGGGACCTGTGCCTATTATATCTAAAGGTGAGTATAAGTTTTATATGATTTTCATTAATGATTATTCCTATTTTATATGGTTTTCCTCTATGTCTAATCATGGTCAATTTCTTGACATAGTTTTGCAATGATGGTTCGTACTCGATTTAATTCTTTCATTTGTACTTTTTATTGTGATTCTACTGGTGAATACTATTATAACACTTTTAAATAGTTTTTTTTGAGTAGGACACTCTTTACTAGTCTTTTTATATTGGTGCCCATTCTCAAAATGGGGTTGCTGAGCATAAACATAATAATTTGATTGAGACTACTGGCACTTTTCTTCTTACCTCTTACGTTACACCATAGTTCTGGACTGAAGTTATTTCTATGTTCCATATCTCATCAATATGTAGCCTTCCATTACTTTTAAAGTGTCAGTCCTATAGAGTATCTCTACTTTCGAGCCCCTAGTACACTCACCTTCGTATTTTTAGCTGTACCTATTTTTTCTTGTTGCAGCTTCGTGAGTGCACCAAATTGTCAGCTCAATCAGTTGTGTGTGTTTCTTGGTTATAGCTTTGAGCATAAGGGCTATCGCTGCTATAATCCTTCCGCTCGAGATTTGACTTCCCGTCCTATTTTCACTATTGAGACAGCCTCATGGTTGTCTCTTTCTGACTCTTCACCCATTTCTCCACTATCACAGTCTTCCGCTGATCTGTCTCTATTGGTTCCTTCTTTACCCTCGCCTTCTGTGCTGCCTCTTACAACATCACCTCTTGTCCCTATGACACCATCGTCTCAGTTCTTTGGTATTCACTACTTCAGGTATCTTCATCCTTCGCTAGACTCCTCTCTTAGTATCTTGTCGGCACCTTCATCCAACTCTCCTGATGATGCTCCTCGTTACACCCTTCATGATCAGACATCTCTTCGGCCTCCTAATCGTCTTAGCCTTACTTTGATGGCTCATGCTCTCTCTGTCACTGAGTCTAACTCTTATCGTGAGGTTGCACCTTATTTTGAGTGGCAACTCATTATGGCAGAGGAGTTTAATGCTCTTCGGCGTATGGGGACTTAGGATATTGTACTGACACCTATGCATACTTACCCTATCACGTGCAAGTGGGTGTATAAGATTAAGACCTGGTCTGATGGTATTATGAAGCGTTGCAAGTCTCATCTTGTGTTTCACGATTTTCGGTGGGAGTACGTTTGTGACTACGATGATACTTTTGTCCCTGTTGCCTATATGACCACTGTTCGCACTTTATTACAGTTGTTTCTATTCGTCGGTAGTCTATCTCCTAGTTGAATGTTAAGAATGTCTTTCTTAATGATATTTTATATGAGAAGGTCCACGTGTAGCCACCACCTGGTTATCATGTTCCAGATGGGCACGTTTGTTGTCTTCGTCGTGCTCTTTATAGTCTCAAACAGACTTCTCATACATGGTTTGCGTATTTTATCTCAGTGATTACCGACATCGCTTTCACTGTCAGTTAGTCTTGCTCTTTTTATCGATGTTTCACTTCAGGGTAGGACGTTGCTTCTTCTGTATGTGGATAACATGCTCATCATTGATGATGATTCCTCGTTCATCACGTATGTGAAGAAACATTTCAGTGACCAGTTTTTGATAACCAATCTTGATTCTCTTACATACTTCCTTGAGATTAAAGTCACTTCCATGCCTAAGGCTACTACCTCTCCTTGTAAAAGTATGTTCATTATTTTTTTGATCGTTCTGATCTGACTAATACTCACACTGCTGAGAATCCTAAGGAGCTATCTCTTTAGCTTCGTGCCACCAATGGTGATCTTCTCGAGGATCCTACTCAATATTGTCATCTGGTTGGAAATTTGGTGTATCTTATGAGCACTCGCCCTATTATTGCTCTAATGTTGTTCATATCTTAAGTCAGTTAATGACTCGTTCTACTCATCTTCACTACAGTCACCTTCTTTATGTTCTTTGCTACTTGTATAGGACTATCTATCGTCGTTTATTTTTTCCCTAAGTTGAACTCACTATAGCTTCAGGTGTACTCTGATGTGATCTGGACTAGTGATTTTTTTGATCATCTTTTTCTTTCTGCTCACTGTGTTTTTCTTGCTAATCCCTGATTGTCTAGAAGACAAAGAAGCAGATTGTAGTTTTTCATTTGAGTACTGAGGCTGAGTTAAAAATTATGGCAGAAATGACAACAAATGTTACTTGGTTAAGGTGGCTATTTACAAATTTAGGAGTGCTTGTGATGTGACCTATGACGTTTTTGTCTGACAGTACAATTGCTATAAGTGTAGTCTGCAACCTACTGAAATATGAGCTCACCGTATGGATGTTTCATACACTCGCTCACAGGTGCAGGAGGGAGTGTTTGCTCTGCAGTTTGTGCTCTCAGAGTTACAGATTACTGGCTTTTCACGATTTGTATTCTCTCCAAATTAAGTGTTTGATCTACTATGAATTTGAGCAGGAGTGTTAAAGTGGGCATATCTCTTTTATATTTACTTATCATGCACACCACACGTATACATATGCGTATGCATCTTGTACACATGTTAGAAAATTAATCAGAGATTCAACGGCCTTGTCCCACTAAACGCACAAATGTATGTACCTGATTTCTTTTATGAGCACCGACACCGAAACCAAGCTCGAACGTAGGTGAGCAGCGAGTGAGCACAACGCTCTAGCCAACCAACCACAGGTCGGTTCTCAGGTCCCGCTCATTTCGACTTTAACTTTTAGTTTTTGGTTTATTTTTTACTATTTTTAAATTTTATCTTTTTCTAACTTTTTAGCTTTTTTGTCAGTTCTTTTTTTCGTATTCGTTTGCATTGTCCATGATGGACTAACATATTTTTTATTTTTTAAATTTAATTATATCAAATAAGTCACCATCAATTATCGTATAAAATAAGTCAGCTACAGTGCAGATTTAACCATAAACCGACTTAATAAGCTGAAATGAGCGCCCCTCAGTGCTCAGGCCAGTAATCTGCTGGGGATTTGTGATTTTTCCTCGGCTACTCGGGTTGGGGATACAGCCAACTATTTGACGAACAGTCATTCATGTTAGTGGAAAACGGACCGATCATTTGGACTGGCCGGAGAGTTAAGACCTAAGAGGATACCTCTGATGTTTCTCCAATGAAAAAAGCTTAGTCCGTCTTGCACATGTATGCTGAGTTGCTGACACTGCAATACAACATTGTACTTCACTTTTTTGGATTAGAGTCATGACGTTGTGTCTTAATGGTATTTTAACTCTGTACTAAGGCTACACAAATTTTGATGTTTATTATGCTATTGAAGGCTCTGTTTGCTGCTGTTCGCTTTGCATTCTCTTCCCAGACTTGCACTGTACAAACTGCCGATGTCTCTCTCGTTTTTCGGTTTCAGCAACGCTGCCCACTACGAATGAGCCTATAAAAACACCAGGCCGCGGCCCACGGGTCCAATTCAAAGTTCCCAACCCGTAATACCGTATCCGCTAGAGCTCTGCCTAATTTTTCCCACACCACAGCTTCTGGTGTTGCTCCTGCTCTCTCGCGTCGCGACGCCCAGCCGGTTCCTCTCGCCTCGCAAAACCCTAGGTCGCACAACCCTCTCCCATGGCGACGCCGGCGCCGGTCGCGTCCGACGCGGCCAACCCGCAGCCCGATGAGCCTCCTCAGGCCGACGCAGCCACCCCGGCAGCGGAATCAGGAGGGTCCGGCGCCGTCGCGGTGGCAGCAGTGGAAGGGACGGCAGCTGGTGACGCCCCTTCCGGTCCCGCTCCCACCTTCGCCCTCAATACTGCGCCGCCGCAGCCGGCTGCTTCTCCTGCCTCACCTGCCACTCCGGGGCCGCCGCGGCTGCAGTTTGCCGGTTCGCCTGCCTACGTGACGCCCCCGTCGCCGTCGCTCGCGTTCTCTTACAACGTGCTGCCTAGGGCGCCACTCCCACCGCAGGTGGGCGGCGGTGCGGCCCAGCAGCAGCTAGGTTCTTCTCCGGTAGGGTATCCTATCCCTGTGCTTCAGCTTATATGCTTCACCTAGCTATAAATATGCTCATGTAGGAGAATTTTTCCCCTTTTGTGTATGACCTGCATGAGTGGTGTTGTAATTTTGTCTGGAATGAGATATGATGATAACATTGCCAGGACCAAAGGCTCTGATGACAAGCGTTGTTATAGGGTTGCGATAATTGATGATGTTGCTTGTACACGAACTGCAGAGACAAAATCTTTTGTGTTGTATAGAACCACCTGTGAACTCTAGGGAACTTCAAACTCATAATTTCACATGTGCTTTAGTAATTTGCATGTAATGCTGAAGAAGTGAAGATTGCATTAGTCTAATCTGGTGGAATTTGTTAATTTCTGGTTAGCTTTAATGACGGATGGCTTGCTCATGCTTTTACTGAAGAAATTGCTTGTTTAGGTGTATGTTGCATAAATTGTGTTGTAACTTTGTTATTATGATTGGTACACTGTTTTCATCTTGATTTGATGCTAAATATTCTCTGGTTAGATTTTGATCTGATGCAAAAGATAGTGAGAACCTTTTGTTTTATCACTGATGTGAAACCTCATTAACTCGAGGAGTTCTTGCATACGTATTGTGGAGTTTTCTACTGACTGCCTAGAAACCCACTCAAATCAGTGATAATTTTCTGTATGTCGTATTGCTAATTGGCTATAGCCTATCGATTCTTCAGAATTAATCAACTGAAAGCTGTTAATGCAGTTGAACATACATGGCTTTTGCATCTTGCAGCAAATTTAAGGTGTCAGCATATTCATTTATAAGAGCAAAAGAAATACATAGACATAGGACTATGGACTACCCAATTTTACAATCGTTGCAAACAACTCAACAATGTTCAAGTTGATTACTGTACCTAGTGTTTCGTTCCCACATATGAAAGTCTTATAATTTTTTTCCTTCCAGGCTCCGATGGCTCCTCCAATGCCTGCAGCGGCTCTTCAGCCACCAGCCCCTGGGCAGTATTTTGGGAACAGGCCTTCTTTTTCATATAATGTAGTCTCACATGCTAATGCTAGCTTGCCTACTTGTCAGCAGTTTCAACTTGACACTGTAATTTCTCATGGCTTTATTATTCTTGCTAGCATTGCTATTGATTTTTTTACTAGTTTTTATCGTAAGTTGATGACCTGATCCTCTTCTCTGATGCACTAACACTTAATGTCACCTTTTCTTCCAGGGCACAAACCATTCTGTTCAAGTTTCTAGGTTTGTTCCGCCAACATCCTTGCAGCCTCCAGCTCCTGGGCAATTACCTCGCCCTAGTGCAGCATTCCCAGGAGCTATGACACCAAATCCTCCTGGATCTATTCGCTTGCCATTTCCAGTGCCACCCAGGCCATCCAATATTCCTTTCAGTGCAAACCCACAGCAGGCACAGTCCCAAGCCTCTCAGTTGCCTTTAAACACTGTATGCTATATGCTTGAATCTTATGTGTAGAGCGCTAATAACTTTTGGAATTGTTACAGGCTAACCTGGATGTTGGTGCTTCCAAGTCAGATGGCCCAAGTGCCCCAGAGGCTAGTCCGCGTACCATGCAGTTTCCAACAGGCCCGCTATCAAGTTCTCCTTCAACAATTGCAGGTTCTTCCGGAAGTCCTTCAATCCCTATTCAGATGCCAACAAATACATCACTGCCACCTCGCCCTGAGGTATTTGGGGCTGTTGGAGCTTCTGTACCTGGACAACCTTCTAAAATCTTGTCTACTCCACCAAGCCTCCTTGGGAGGCCTACAGTCCCATCTGTTTCTCCTTTGCTCCAAACATCACCATCAGTTGCAGCTCCAGGTTCTATTCCACAGACTGCTCAGCAACAGTTTTACCCATCCTATCCTTCAGCACCTGGTACTGTTCCACCGCAACCTTTATGGGGATATCCTCCACAACCTACTGGTTTTCAGCAGGCCCCCTTCCAATCATTTCAACCTGGCCCTCTCGGGCCTCTTGGTAGGCCAATCATTGGAACTTCTGCTGTGCATACATCCTTGCCCAACGTCCAATCACCTGGTGTCTCAACCGGGGGGGATCCCAAGGAATCACCATCAACAAATCCGGGATCTGAGCAGCCCACTCATACTTCAGCTGAAACACCTTCAACAGGCAAATATTTTTACTGGGTTTGATGTTCAGTCTGTTCCTGTTAATTCTTCTTATGATTATGTGTAATGCTGCAGGACATGGAGGACAAGCCAATGATCAGCTGGAGGGCCAAAGAACTCCAGGAGTTCAGGATTCTGATGCATGGTCTGCACACAAAACAGAAGCTGGTGTTGTTTATTATTACAATGCCTTGACAGGAGAATCGACTTATCAAAGACCACCTGGTTATAAGGGGGAGGTAGTTACACAGAGGAATAGCTTTATCAAGTAATATGACTTCATTCTAGTCTGTGACATGGCAATTTATTATCAGGATTAAACTAATTCATTTTCTCTGTTATGCTGCAGCTTGAGAAGGTTGCAACCCAACCAGTTCCAATTTCTTGGTATGTCTGTGCAACTACTCGTTTATCCTGTGCTATATTTGACTAATTTTACAACAGGAATTATACCTTGGCATGCGAAAGTTGTAAGCACTTTCTTGAATTTGATTTGTCCCACTTCTACACTATTAAGAGTTCTTCAACTTAATTTCAAGAGGGAGGGAGGGGCAACTGAAAAGTTATCGAAGTGCATGTTAACATGGATAGGAATTCTCCAAAGCTTAATAAATGTAATAAAAAGGTGTTTTAATATCAGCTCTCGCATTGATCTTGCATTTTGAAAACTATTTGAAGGTCTCACTTAAATTTGGCATTATTGGCAAATAGTATAGACTGCAAGAATATTTAACATACTTCCAAATAGCCCTCATTTTGAGTAGCAGCTGACCAGCTGTTTATAGTGCAAGCCTAAGTAACGGCTATATTAAAACCAAGACCACTCAGAATCTCATGCTGCTTATGGACCTGCATAAGAATTAGTAGTAGATCAGCCGCTCTGCTATGCTGCTCGAGTGCTCGACCACATATGTCTTGATTTTGTTGGAAATAAAGCCCTTGTGTTATGAAGAATGACACAGTACGCGCTCCCTTAGTCATTTTTTGTCATTTAGAGCATATATAGGTAATATTTTAGTGCTTAGAGCCTTCTTGTGGTTCTTTCAATACTAACATTTACCATATATGCCATCACATTGTATGTGTAAAATAGCCTGTTTTCTTAAATAGCTAAAGATAAAGAAAATCCTAGAAGTGCTAAAACAATAATGTTCTATTCATGTTAAAGATCAGTCTATCTATGAATGCTGCAATCTAAGTGATGGTCCTAAATGCACTTTTGCATATTAGGACCAATCTTAATAGTCATGTAGGTTCCGTTTGGAACTCAGATCCCTTTGGGAATTGAACTATTTCCTATGAAATTCCTGTGTTCCAAACAGGTCCGTAAACTGCTACACAAGAAAATAGAAGCCGCAGTCTTTATGAATGTCTCTATCCTCTTTTGGTTTTTGCTCTTACCTGAACAATATATGCCATTATGTTTTTCTGTGCATGCTCACAAATTTAGTGCTGCATGACACTTAAATATTTCACTTTGCCAGGGACAAATTGGCTGGTACCGACTGGAGCATAGTAACGACAAGTGATGGAAAGAAATATTACTATGATAATAAACAAAAGGTAAGTTCTAGATTATGGATTAAAGCTCATCACATCTACTATATTGGAGTTGTGTTATTGGTCTTTCAGTATCACATGCATTTATGTATATCTTATTTTTAAATGCTGAGCAGATTAGCAGCTGGCAACTTCCACCAGAGGTGGCTGAGCTCATCAAGAATGCGGAGTCTGGTAACTTGAAAGGAAGTTCAACTTCACTGCAAGATGCTGGCACAGTAGGGAATAAAGGAGAAACAAGTGTTGATATAAGTACTCCTGCCATACAGACAGGTGGACGTGATTCGTTGCCACTTCGGCAAACAGTTGCCCCTGCATCGTCTTCTGCATTGGATTTAATAAAGAAGAAATTGCAGGATGCTGGTGCTTCCAGTGCGCCTTCACCTCTTTCTACTCCTTCATCTACTGCATCTGAGTTGAATGGATCTAAACCAGCTGATGCTGCACCTAAGGGACATCAAGTCTCAAATAACAGTGAAAAATCAAAAGACAACAATGGCGATGGAAATATGTCAGATTCTTCTTCAGATTCAGATGATGTGGAGCATGGCCCAAGTAAAGAGGACTGTATTCGTCAGTTTAAGGTGATTATTGTGAGTTATAACATTTGTCTGGATTGTAGAGTAGATGCTAAGATATCTCTTTGCTTTTCCATGATTTTTTCTATGTTATGACTTATGACTTAACTTTATTAACTTATTTATTTTCATTTCCACAATAGTGATGCCAGTTCGAGAGACTGAAATTCGATTTTTGTTCAGCTCTGTTGGGTCTTTTGTAACCATATGCTATTTCGTGTTTGTTTTCTGAGACAAACCTTTTTTAGTTTTGTTTTCTACTCTATGTAGTTGGAGAACAAGATAGCTGCATAAAACTTGCTTATTAATTAAACCAGATGATTTTTTTGTGAAGTAATAGCATGACATGGATGCATTTTTAATTTCACAGGAGATGCTAAAGGAACGAGGAGTGGCACCATTTTCAAAGTGGGAGAAGGAACTCCCAAAAATAATGTTTGATCCACGTTTTAAGGTTTGTAAAGTTTGCAGTCGTAGTCTTCCATGCGATTTTTTTAAGGTTTGCTTAGTTTGTGATCTTAGTCATGCATACGACTGCCCTACTATCATTTATTCTGATGTAAATTTATTCTATGGCCAACATGTTGCTCAAAACATTTCTTCCATTCCATGCAATGCATAATGTCATGTAGGGCTTCTGGTAGTTGATTGCCACTTGTATGGGATGCATTACTTGTTTATAAATAATTCATACATAGAGTACTGGCTACTTAGTGCTATAGCTGTATTTAAGAGGACAGCTCTTGCTTAGAATACTAAGAGAAATTTTGATTCATATGGTTTTCGGCTGGAATAATAGTTTATAGACCCCTAACTTTTTGTAGCTAGTGGTGAAAACATTGCTCACAGAAGTACTTGATAAATATATAGTTAAAAGCTTCTAAGTAGATTTACTGAATATTTTTGGATGACTAAAAACTTATAAACTGATTTACTGAATTTGCAGCTAACTGGAGGTCTTCTTTTTATTTATTTTTGACCAACGGCCAGAACTTGAACACATCATGACTTATCACAAGAATAACTGAGTAACTGCTAACTATAGATCTTAAGGTTTTTTTTTAATTTTTTTGTGTGTGTTTGTGGTAAAGTAGTTACGATTTGATAGTTCAAGGTAGTGATATTTTCCTTCACAAAAGAAATAAATGTACTGTTAATTTGGTTCAAGTTCTAATGGTGCAATACTGCAATGTTAGTGCCTTATTTTTGTAAATTATGTTACAAATGATTATGCCTGTAAATTTACTATGATTGCAGTTGAAGGAAAAGTCCATAATGTCCTTAGATGGCCCTATAGATGCTGTTAACTCCTGTTGGGGAAATTTGAAAAAACTAACAAATCGTGTTCATTCCGATTTGTGATCAGATTTCAAAAATCCAGTGATTAGAAAAACTGGATTTCGGGTGTGTTTGGCATTCTGGTGGCTTTTTTGAAAGCACTTCTATTTTAAATGACATAACATAAATAGTTTACTAGAATTAAGAAATATCCTGCATAACTAAATTATGCAGCTCAATAGTCAATACAACACAGCATAGCAATGCCACACTGGCCCTTTGTGCTCTATTTTCCCCAATCCCATTGGTTTAGCTCGAGATAGGGGTTTACAATCCAAATCTTGCTTTATCCAAACAAGACCCTCAGATAGTACATGGATTCCAATTGCTATGCTGTATGTTCTGAAGGGATTTAGCTAAATCTGCACTGTCCGAAGAAGACCCTAAAAGGTTCTTATTTAGAATTACTAAATGCTCATACAGAAACACTTCCTTTATAGTGCTTAGTTAAAACAATTCTTTTTGTTGGCGTCCTGCTGCTACTGGTAACTTTACAGTGCTAATTCTATAATCAAGTGATGCTAATGATAGATTGCCCATTACAGGCTATTCCAAGTCACTCGACAAGACGGGCTATATTTGACCACTATGTTCGGACGCGTGCTGATGAGGAACGGAAAGAGAAGAGAGCTGCTCAGAAGGCTGCAGTGGAGGCGTACAAACAGTTACTAGAAGAAGCATCTGAGGTTTGTTATGATGCTTTGTTACAAGTTGTTTGATGTTTTCCATAATTGACTTGGGTGTGTAATACTGGCCAATGGGCTTCAGTAGCCTATTTTTGCGATAATTGCTTGCTTAAATGTCATGTCATCTTAATGCATAAATTGCAGGACATCAACCCCAAAACAGACTACCAGGAATTTAAAAGAAAATGGGGTATTGATCCAAGATTTGAAGCCTTGGATCGGAAGGAAAGGGAGGCTCTTTTCAATGAGAAGTATGCATCTTGAATGAAGGATTTTCTGTTTCAACTTTCAAATCAAATTAATGGATTACGTGCTTTTACATAATGCATTTTAAAATTTTGACCAGGGTGAAGGCTATTGAAGTGAAAGTTCAATCAATGCATAATGCTGTCATAACTGACTTTAAATCAATGCTTCGAGAGTGTAAATATATAACCTCAACTAGCCGCTGGTCCAAAGTAAGTTCCTTGTACACATTCCACATTTTCATTAAACATGTTGCATCAAGATTAAAAGATAAAACATTGCAGATCTGATTTATGTAAATATGATGTAACAAACTGCCTAGTGATGATTTTTGTTATCTACACCTGCAGATTATACTAGATACATAGCTTCGTGATATTTCCAAGATGTATTAGCTTTTATTTCTGTGATATTCTAATCATGATTGCAGGAATGACTTCAAACCTCTTATTGTGGGATTTAAATTATTGTCTAAACATGATATTTCGTAATATGATTTGCATAACTTGTGGATTAACTGAATTCTTCTGGAAACTGACCAATGGACCAAGTCAACAGCTGCCTCTAACCTAGGGAGGTATGCTGTACTGCTGTCTAGTAAGACTGATAACCTTTTAAAAACTATTATAATGATCTAATGGTATCAAGATCCTGATATCGTCTGAATGGATTTTACTAAGTTTGATGGTCTGTTTTGGTATGATAGCTGAGCATCTAACATGTGGTCAGGTCTCATCTTCCTGATGTTTAGATTGACGAGTCATGTGCTTTGTATTACTGTGTATAAGCCCTAAGACAGCTCCTCCCCTTTCTTGACTTCCTATAAAATCTACTTTTTGAATGTAGTAGGACCATGTAGTATAGGTTTTGCGCTTTTTTTATTCACAATTGAGCCAACTACTCGTTATACAGGTGAGAGAAAATATCCGGAGCGATCCTAGGTACAAAGCCGTGAAGCATGAAGAGAGAGAAAGTATTTTTAATGAATACATAGTGGAACTAAAATCCGCTGAACAGGAAGCGGAGCAAGCTGCCAAGGCCAAAGTGGATGAACAAGTTAGTCAACTTAATCGCTGAACTTTGTGATGCTAAATTTACTGAATGTAGCTTGACATATACTGTGGTATGTATTCTCAGGCGAAGTTAAGGGAGAGGGAACGTGAAATGCGCAAAAGGAAAGAAAGGGAAGAACAGGAAATGGAGAGAGTAAAATTAAAGATTCAAAGAAAAGAGGCTGTGTCTTCATATCAAGCTTTACTTGTTGAAATGATAAAAGATCCCAAGGTGATTTGAATTACAAAGTTATTCTAAATTTAACTGAACATGCTTCCAATTCTTAGTACTTGGCATTGCAGCACTTTCATCTTATTTGTTTGCATTTTTCATATGGTTGATCTGTTTGTTTTGGTTCTTTACTGCTGTCTTTTCGTTATATATTAGGCATCATGGACAGAATCTAAACCAAAACTTGAAAAGGATCCACAAGGTCGTGCCCTGAATCCTGACTTAGGACAAGGTGATGCAGAAAAGTTATTTCGTGACCATGTCAAGGACTTGTATGAGGTAAATTCCAAATATTGTGATTGCTTGTTGCTACGGAAAGAAGAATTTTAAATTGCTCTAATATCCTGGCTCCTTGCTTATTGAGTTGCTTGCTAGGCTCTTAGCCTCTTGACCTGTTCCAATCAATTCCTTTTTCCACAAGGGAACTTGCCAAAATATCTAACAAATTTATATAAACCATTATATCGAATTCTACATTGGTGTTATTGCATGTGTTTATTTGTTTGAGCTTGGATGCTTGAGTCACTGCTCCTTAAATAATGCCACTTCATTTAAGCAGATATTGTAGGGGATTTCCATTGCAATTTATGTCACTTGAGCTTGAATGCTCGAGTTATTGTATGCTTCTGACCTGATCTGATGTTGCTATATTTTCCCCCAGCGGCGTGTCCGTGATTTCCGTGCGCTTCTTTCTGAGGTCATTACTCCAGAGGCAGCAACTCGGACAACAGATGAAGGAAAGAATGCAATTAACTCTTGGACCGAAGCAAAAGGCCTTCTAAGATCTGATCCAAGGTACAACAAGCTGGCAAGTAAAGACCGAGAGTCTATCTGGCGGCGCTATGCGGATGATATGGCGAGAAAACTGAAACAGTCAGATACAAAGGAGAAATCGGATACAGATGGGAGACAACGCAGATCATCTGACCCGCCAAGGCGGAGGTAGCTTGTAGAAATTTCCACTAGTACTTCCCTAGGTCATATTCTTCTTGCTGGTAGTTCATGGCCTTCTTACACACCTCTTTGTAACAAAACGGCATTAAATTATCAGTCAGTTTTGATACTAAGGGCTTCCTTGTTTTAGACGAATTTGGCCATTCAATTCTATTACCCTTTTCTGGAATCTGGAGCCACCCAATGCCGTCAGGTGACAAATCGTTGCAACTTGCAATATAAACTTCCCTACAGTAGCACAGTTGATAATGTATCTTGTGGTCCTCACAATAAATTTACTAGGCTAGCTGGACGTATCTCACATCTGGACATATGGTTGCCTTTCACCATAAGATTATGTGTGGTTTTTTTTCACCTGCACTTGTTACTTCTTATCTCATGCACAAGTGGTATATCTGGCTTTGTTATTGCATCTTCGATACACCTTTGTTAAGGACTACGAATGTAAACACACAAGATCGAACTATGAAAAAGAAGTTAACAAATATGACATCTTAAACGAAAGGTGTAATTCTAGCTTTAAAATATGCCTGATCGAGTTGAAGATTGAACTACGGAAAAGAAGTAAACAAATATGACATCTTGAACGAAAGGCTTAATTCTAGATGTAAAACATTCCTGATCGAGTTGGAGCTGTTCCTACCTGGCTCGATATTCCACCTCTCTCAGAACTTGGCATCACGGTCATCGCTTGGGTCGGGGGCTCGTGGGAATTACGTCTCTGGGCTAGGCGTACCGCGTACGTCCCTTGATAGGCTGGACGTTCCTGGGCATTGCGCCCCTGGGCCGATGATCGTTGGTATTGCGTCCCTGGGTTGGGCCGGACACTGGTGGGTGCGTCGCTGGGCTTACTCAGCACGAACTACATAACCACATACCGAAAAGAAAGTAGAAGGGCCTCCAAGCGGCCGAGCAAGTTCCTGAAGGCCTGAACTCCCCCACCCCACCATGGCGCTCCTCCTCCGCCGCCACGACCTGCACCCTTCCGCCGTCTCCGCCCACCTCCTCCGCCGCTTCTCCGCGCCCCCAACGTCGAGCCCTCGCCGACCCCCGACCCCACCCCCATGTCATCTTCCTCTACCCGCACCTCTTCCCTCGACCTCCAGCTCGCCGTCCGCGGCGAGACCGACCCGGCCCGCATTAAAGCTGGCCATCTGGGCCGGACCTAAACGGGCCGCACCGCGGCCCGGCACTGTAGACCCGGCCCGCATCCACTCACTCGTCGCCTCCGCGTTCTCCGACCCCGCCCTCCCGGGCCTCCACACCTCACGCCCCCTCTTTTCCCTCGCCGCCTCCCTCCTCCACCTCCTCCTCGCCTCCGCCCCGGCCTCCTCGCCCGCGCCGTCTCCCTCTTCCCAGGCCCTGATGACGCTCTCCGTGCCTTCTCCTCCTCCACACCCTCCGCCCGCACGGATGTCTCCCTCTCCTTCCTCCTCTCCGCGCTCCTCCGCGCCGGCCGCCTCGAAGACCTCAAGTCCACTTTCCACTCCGCCGAGTCATCACTAGGCGTCGTCCCCGGCCGCTCCCACAATGTGCTCCTCCATGCCCTGCTCAAGAGCTCTCAGCTCGCGGCTTCCCGCCAGATGCTCGATGAAATGGCCAACAAGAAGGTCAAGCACCGCCCGTCCCCGGACATCATATCTTACAATACTGGCCTTGCCGGTTACTCCACGCAGGACGATGAGGAGGGGTTTGAGAAGCTGCTGAAGGAGATCAATGCGAGCAAGCTGGAGCCGAACGTCGTCACGTACAACTGCCGGACACAGTGGTTTTCTAAGAAGAGCGAGACCTTCAAGGGGGAGGAGCTGCTCGACGTGATGGAGTCAAAGGAGGTGGCTCCGAATTACCTTACCTACAATGCGCTCGTTCAGGGGTACTGCAAGGAGGGAAATGTCGGGGTTATGCTGGTGTTCAAGAGGATGAAGGTGATGAAGAGACGGGAGGGGAGGAGTGACTTGGGTGTATCAGCCCATTTGTAGACGTATGTGGTGCTGTTTAGGAGCTTGGTGGAGAAAGAGAGGCTTGACGATGCACTGTGGATTTGTAAGAGCTGCTTTGCGATGAAGACAGCCCCATCGTTTGAGGCTATCAAGGGTTTGGTGAAGGGAGGAAGGTCTGCAGAGGCAAAGGATGTTGTTGCCAAGATGAATTTTCTTGCGAAAGGGGATGCTAAAGTTGCTTGGGAGAAAATTGTTGGTGAATTGTCTCTTGAAGAGGGAGCACCAAATTCAAATTCATGATTTGCTTGAGACATGCGCGTTACTTCTGGCTGATTCACGTGTTTTGACCTTTGAATAACGATGAAGAAGAAGATGGGCTTTCACATGGGATCTGGTGTTGTCTTCGTTTTGTCATGGGGCTGTTTTTTCAAGGTCCAATGGTTAGATCAGAATGTAATGTATGTCTCTATAAAAGCAGAATGGTAAGAAGTGCACCATTTCATAATCCCTTTACTGTAAGAGCTTTGTCTGTTTTTGTCTTTTAATAATATTTAAAAGGATGTTAAACATTTGTTTAAGTGCTAAGGGGATCATGATGCCATCTACTATCTGTAACTGTAACATGTTTGTTTAGTGCACTTCAGAATAGCTGAAGGATAATGGTGTGTTTGAAGTCTCAATATTGAGTTGTTAACTTGTTGTGCTTACTTTTCCTTTGAGAGGTAATTTAGTTGGACTGTTATTAGTTTGCTCATGCTTTTTGTCCATGGTACAATCAGTACAGATTAAAATAAATATTCACAAGAATAATCTTGTAAATTAATAGATAATATAGTGTAACAGGTTGCAGTATTAGTGCCTGATTTCTACAAGTACCTTGGGAACAAACTTGAGCACCTGACATTGTTTGATATATAAAGCATAAAATTACAGTAAAATAGTGACCATGTGCACAGGGGCTGTCAAGACATCTATGCTCCTTATGAGATGTGTAGACTATATAATTAATCTTGAAATGGTATGTGTGCCTTGTAAAGCTTGTCTGTGACCCTTCCGTGTAGCTGATGGAAGTCTTATTGGTCCTCTTTCATTTTCAGTTAAGGCATCGAACTAGCATTCCTTCAAATGTGATGCCTGGGCCAAAAGCCAAGATCAGTCCCCACTCTTCCCTTATCACCCCTTTCTTCAACTCATCCCTCAAATACTCCAACACATAGAAGACCGTGTTGCTGCTCACATTCCCATAGTTCATCAAGGCCTTCCTACTAATGTTGAGTTTCTCTGGTTGAAGTTCAAGGCAAAACTCTAGCCTGTTCAATATTGCTGGTCCACCAGGATGCACAGCCCAAAATACATCATTGAACTCCTTTATATCAGCGCGATCCATGAGTGTCCTGCAAAACCCTTCTATGCGGCTTTCGATCTTTTCAGGCAAATCACGCCCCAGTTTGAAATTAATCCCTTCCTCTGAGATCTTGCCATCAATTACCTTCTCGGTCCCTGGCAGGAACTCCTGTGTTGAGAACTCAAGCTCCAAGAAGGGATTCTCCTCAGCAGTGATGGGACCTGCTCCAATAATTGCAGCTGATGCACCATCACCAAACAGGGCAGCACCAACAAGGTCATAAGGACGTTCAGGACTTGGTGGCCGGAAGCCTAGCACGGTTGTCTCCGCAGCTATTACAAGGATGCGACTCCCTGGGTTGTTCTCAGCAATGTCCTTGGCAGTGCGGAGGGCAGCAGCGCCACCAGAGCAGCCAAGGAAGAGAAGGGAAGTGCGCACGGTGTTTGGACGGAGGCCAAGATGAGCCGCCAGGAAAAGATCACCACCTGGGAGGCGAAGCTCACTGGATGAGATGTAGACAAGGTGGGTAATGTCAGCTGCAGGACGACCCCATTCATCAAGGGCAGCACGAGCTGCAGCGGCACCAAGTTCAAGCACCGCAGCGTTGCAGATGTCAAGACGTGGTGTCAATGTTGGAGCGCCCTCTGTCTTCAGCTCTGGGTGCTCATCCAGGAGCTCCTTTGACATGACAGTGTACCTTGTCTTCACTGTAGTGGTCTTGCCTGTAAAACTCAAATCATAGGGGAATGATTATCCGTACATTAGAGAGATTGATGCAAATCACTATATAACAAATGCACGCTATACATTGTGATTCTATACATGATACCTGTTGCTTGGCGCTCACCAGTAACAGGAAAAAATGATAACTAAATAGGCTGGGCAATTAAATTTGTGTTGTACTTATTTTCCTAAGCAAAAGCGCAACTGGAATTTAGTAATACTGATCGCTTTCATATTTTTTTCACTAAATGCAAATTTATTGTCTTTCTTATTGTACTAGTTCCATTTTCCACCTATGTTAATCTACAGATAAACTGAAATGGGCTACATTTTGTACACTGCGATGTCACAAACAAACGGCAATCTTGTGACAACTCAGTGGTATCCAGGGATCTTTTTTAGGAGAGCTAACTAACTATGCTGTCAACTCAAAATTCTCAACCTAGAAGTTTAGTATGCAAAATAGCAAATGACATGAAGAAAACTCACAGAGACGTTCGAGCTTTGCCCTGGTGGCGGGATCATCACAGCTGGTGTCCTGAAGGTACGTCTCGACGAGCTTCTCCTGGGGTAGAACTTGTTCAGGGAGACCCTTGCCCAGGGCGAGCAGCATGGCCTTGCTCCTGCCCCTGCCGACGTTGCTGAGTCCAAGGCCAGACATTGCTACCTCACAGGCACTCCTTGATACCACTTTATGTTGATGAGTATTCTACCCCTGTGATTTCGTTGTGTGATGAAGCCATCAGAACATGCTTGGGTGCTTTAATAGGGGATGGTTGCCAGGGGTTTGTTTGGTTTCAGGCTTGCAGGGGACGACGGCATGAGTACAAACTAAAAAAGTATGGTAGGTTGCAGACTGGTCATCTCGTTTTCTACCCTTCTTGTGGGGAAGAAGGTTCATTCTTTCCACCCTTCTTTGGTTTGCCCATCTATTTTGTGTGATCTTTGTGTAATCGTATGTATGATGCTAAAGTTATTGTTACCGATGCTAAGATCTGTGGGCGTTTATTTGTTTACAAGATGTATAGTTGATGCTGAAGTCTCTGTGGGCAGATAGCTTGTTAACAAGAAATGTAGTTGCAGCATGCTATACTGCTGCGTAATGATACTTGGATGGCAATACCGACAACTTAGTTACCTATTTGTTGGTATGAACGAGCGTTTATGTCGTGTCAATGTTCTCCTGTCTCAAATTTGCCAAGTCGTTTACCGGTTCAACGAAGAAGCATAGCGTCGGGGGCAGTGTCTCTGTCGTCCTGAGGGCTGTTCTTTTGGCCATGGTTCTTAGCTACAGTAGAAAGTTTTTTTGTTACGTTTTTTTAAAACATTGACGTGAATAATATATATAGTTTTAGACTTAAAAAAATAATCTCGAGAAGCAGTTTTAAGAAACTATTTTATTTGTTTCGGCAACTTGTAAAGAAACCAAAGCCAAAAAGCTATAAAAAACAGTCAACGTCTCTGTTTGAGGCAAAAATCTGTAGAGCGAGCCGGGAAGTAGGCCGGAGCAGGCGGCACAGGCAGCATTGGCCACAAAAACTGCGGCGAAGTGGGAGGATTGCTTGGCACGTTGACCGTTCTGAACGCAATTCGTGCCGTGGCCGAGTGTCATTGATCAACAGTCTGCGACGGGGTTCTGCAAGGAGGAACCAAACGTCGTCGCATGTTGAACACTCATACGAGGAATGGATTTTTTTTTGGTTGAAAACCTTTAGTACCATATTTCAGTTATACAGTAACAAACCTCTATTACTTCAAAGAAAGAGTTGATGGCTAGTACGTTTTTTCCCCTCTCCTAAAAACGATTTGCGAAATCCCATCTCCTTATTCGATTTGATTGATTAGATCTCGCACGCCTTCTTCTTCCCTCCCCACCCCACCCCGCACCACCGTCTCCTCCTCCCCTTTCCTCCCCACCTGTCACCTCCGCTATCTCATCCCCCACCGCACCGTTCGCCAACTCCACCGACGAGGCCTCCTCCTCTCCCCACCCCTCACCTCCGCTGCCTCCTCCCCATCCACCACCGCCACCTACTCCCTACCCCACCCGCACCGCCACCTCCTCCTCCCCTTCCCTCCCCACCCCTCACCTCCACCGCCTCATCCCCTACTGCCCCGCCCTCCCACTCCGATGACGAGGCCTCCTCCTTCTCCTTCCCTCCCCACCCTCACCTCCGCCGCCTTCTCCCCATGATATTTTAGGTAATGTTTGGTAGTTGTGGTGCCAGTCTGGTGGATCCTAGGTGCAATGACACCCCCTCAATTGGCAGTGCATGGTAATGCTTTGTTTATGCTCTGACCTATCATGATTCACAGGTTGATCATAAGTCCTTGCCGCGTCCTCCTAGGCCCATGGGGACGAGCCCATGTTCCGCATTGTTCAGAATTGTAGGGTTTAGAGTGTTCGTGGATGTTGCATTGTGATCAGGTGGTCATGTCGGGTAGGTTATGGGACTTGTGTTCACATCATACTGAAGCCTGCGATCTATAATTAACCATGTTCAGAAAGGAGAAGAAGAAGATCTGTAGTTATAATTCTGGCTTTATAGTTTTAGGGAATTCTGCATGGTCATTGCCTGTGCATTTTTACTAGTTGGTTTTGGTAATGAAATTCTTTTGGTTAATTATATATTCCTTCACTTTTGTTTGTTCTATTTATTGTTACAGTTGCCATCAGTATGAAATGTGCAAGTGGAGCCGATTGTGGTGAACATTGATAAGCTTGATCTCGTGCTTGTAGAGAAGGACGACTCTGAAAATCTTTCGAGCCCTAGCAGGTAACTTCATTCGTGTTGGTTAGAACTCGTATCATTGTATGACCATTCAATAATTATAGTTCTTTCTGCTATGTTTTTTCTTTTAGCAATGTTTCGTCACCATCATCAACTAAAAGCAGCGGATATGGACATGTTGATAAGGCTGGTTTCCTTGCACTTGATATTCTGTACACAATGCTGTAAAATCATCAGTGCTGAGAAGTATTCTATTTGAATATTTGAAGTGCCCTTTTAAGTTATTTGGCTCTTAGAGACAAAGATGGTGTTAAACTCTTGGTCCTGGTTAAAAAAGCATCAAACATTCCAGAGACACTGTCAATGTGCTCTGCTAATAAAACATTTGGAAAGCTTTGGAAGGTTTCTATTTCTGTTCTTCACTTAGAAGAGGTTACTTGGGGAGGACTTTATGAGTCTAATAGTAGTTTAGATCATGTCAGCGTTGGCCATGATGGTGGGGGACATGGTGGCTCCCTCGCAGGTTAAACAGAATCATTCTTCAGCTACAGTTCAGCTCAGTAACAAAGTTTCAGGGATGGGTGACTCTTCTGCATCTCACTTCAGTACTCCTGCCATCAATTGGAGCAAGCCAATTCAAGTTTATAGCAGGAGTCTTATGCAAGTAGGGCTCAATCTTCTGGTCCCTCCTCTGATCTTAAACTCCTGGCACCGGTAATTTCATTACTCTGCCAATAATAGATGTTGTTGTAGAAAATTGACCACTCTTATTTGAGGTAACACCTGAAAATGTCACTCCTGTAGTTGGTGTAGTGCAAACGAAGAAAAAGATAGATAGACCTTCAGCAACTGATATCAGTTCAACTCCTCTTAGAAGGAGCCAGAGGTTGGTACAAAAATTTTGTAGGATCAATGACAACAATCAGAGAGGGAGGGAGGGGAGGGTGAATGATTGTCGTTGCTTATCGGCACCTGAAATAGATCTTAAACCAAACGAAAAAGAAGCGATTGAAATTACCAGACAGCAAGTCATAGGTCTGCTCGCTTGACTGTACGCAGCACCTATGACGATTACGACCACTCGAAGTCGCTTCGTAACGGAGTTGTATGAAGTCAAAAACACAACGCCGAGTACTTCGCCATGCAAAGTCGAGAAGTGCTAGCACGTCGTCGCCGAGAGCTCGTCGGAGATAGAAGAAAAGCCATGCTCAGAAAATATGATGCTGATGTAAGCAAAACCTTCTTGAAATAGATCTAATCTATTATTTTTGTATATATCTGGCTACAAAGTACCCTTATGACATCGCTTGAAAATCTAGCATAAAAAACCTTGCAGCCCCGCTCCCTTAGTTCCAAATCCATAGAGCCTTGACCTGCTTTTATATAGTAGAGTTCTAAATTGTGTTAACCTCAAGCATGAACAACTCAACCGTATCCATAACAACTTGGATATGTAAGCCTATCTTTCCTTCAAACCAAAGGACCCGAAACCCTTCATAACACGAGTGTAACGCCTTAGAGTCCAAACCGGCTTAGGCCTAACCTCATTATGGATAAGCTACGCACACGTAACAACCTGCTTACGCTTTCGTCCTCGCTTCGCGCAAAATGGTTAACCAGAGGTTATTACCAATGGTACATATGGGTTTACATATTAGTGCTTCTCATATTAAGCTAATAATGTGAGACTAATCCACATCCTTATGCACACACACATAGGTCATCATGGGCTGATGTGTTACATACACCCCCCTTAAAGAACCCGATGTCCTCGTCGGTCCAACATACCCACACTGGGGCAAATGACCAAGACCTCCTCTTCTTGGCACACGTCTATACGTCCAGTGCTGGTACATATACCATACCGTGTGTCCACTCCAGGCCCACACGCGCTATGCGTCATAAGCCCACACCCCTGACCCGTACGCGCCCGTGTAACCGCGAGGGTCAACTCTGATATCATTTGGAACGCCTTAGGGTCCAAATCGGCTTAGATTTAACCCCATTATGGATAAGCTACACACACGTAACAACCTACTTACGTTTTCGTTCTCGCTTCGCGCAAAACGGTTAACCGGAGGTTATTATCAATGGTATCTATGGGTTTATATGTTAGTGCTTTTCATGTTAAGTTAGCAATATGAGACTAATCCACATCCTCATATGCACACACACATAAGTCATTATGGGCTGAGGTGTTACAACGAGTTTTATCTCTTCCAAGTCATGGGCTCCATTCACAACTCCAATCTTACCCTGTGACGAAGCCTCCAGGACGCACCTCTTGTATCTTCATCACGACCATTATCTTCACGTGTCGAAACCTCTGAGACCGCACCTCCCGTATCTTTTCCATGCATTATCACGTACTCTAGCGTGAGCCTAATCACCTCGCATGATATCTCGACCGTCTAGACCTTAGATTTTTTCATCCTAGTTTCGGTCCTCTTCGTCACCGAACATGATCGTCTCCATGCCCACCTGCACATGGAAAGACCAAAGAAACATTCTCCCGACACAAGTTCTCCGTAACTTGATGTTATCAGCACAGACACAAAACACCCACCCACCACACACACCTTTGTCTATCCACAGATAAGATCAAAACCATCCATAACCACCACCCGAGTAGTCCACAATCACCAACGAAGTCACCCACGACCACGCGACCTATCGCTATTCGAAAACCATCTCCAGACCATTCAATACGACATGATAGTTTCCTTTGACATGACAGTGTACCTTATCTTCACTGTAGTGGTTTTGCCTGTAAAACTCAAATCATAGGGGAATGATTATCCGTACATTAGAGAGATTGATGCAAATCACTATATAACAAATGCACGCTATACATTGTGATTCTATACATGATACATGTTGCTTGGCGCTCACCAGTAACAGGAAAAAATGATAACTAAATTGATGTCCTAGTGATTTTCTTAGAGCAAAAGTACAACTGAAGTGTAGTGATACTTGTCTGTGCAATGCTGTTTGCTAAATGAAAATTTAATGCCTTTCTCATTGTATTAATTCCACTTTCTACCTATGATACACAAAGATAGGCTGGGCAATTAAATTGTTGTTGTACTTATCTTCCTAAGCAAAAGCGCAACTGGAATTTGGTAACACTGATCGCTTTCATATTTTGTTCACTAAATGCAAATTTATTGTCTTTCTTATTGTACTAGTTCCATTTTCCACCTATGATAATCTATAGATAAATTTAAACGGGCTAGATTTTGTACACTGCGATGCCACAAACAAACGGCAATCTTTTGACAACTTAATGGTATCCAGGGATCTTTTTTAGGAGAGCTAACTAACTATGCTGTGAACTTAAAATTCTCATCCAAAAAATTTAGTATGTAAAATAGCAAATGACACGAAGGAAGGAAACTCATAGAGACGTTCGAGCTTCGCCCTGGTGGCGGGATCGTCACAGCTTGTGTCCTGAAGGTAGGTCTCGACGAGCTTCTCCTGGGGTAGAGCTTTGCCCGGGGCCAACAGCATGGCCTTCCCCTGCAGGAGCTACGGCTTTCGCCATTGCCACCCACTACTACAGAAAGCCTAATACTAGACGCCAAATCGCAGATGATTTGACAAAATCGTCTGTGACCAACATTAACATAGACGGTTTTAATTTGGACACCGTCTGTGTTGATGGCGTCGGAGAAAATGAGTATCACAGACCGTTCTTACCAATGAACCGTCTGTGATATTTCAGTATCACAGACGGTTTTATTAAAAACCGTCTGTGATAATCTAGAATTATCACATACGGTTTTTTATTTGAAACCGTCTGTGATAAGCTGATTATCACAGACGGTTTGTAATACAAAACCGTATGTGATGTTTTCTGTCAGAGATTAATATATAAGTATGTACACATTGCTTCTAATAACTTAACTATAGAACTAGTTAATATATAAGTACACATTGCTTCTAATAACTTACCTACAGAATTACTGAGACAAGAGATCATAAATTAAAGGCAAATTTATTACAAAAGTCGCATGCACAGATAAAGAGATTTTCAGATTCTAATCTTCAGGGTTTCGTACGCTTGTTCTTCAACTTTGGGAGTTGGATCAGCCGCTGAGTTCTCGAACGCCGTTAAGATTGTTCTTGCCCTCAGCACTTCCTCCTCCAGTCTGGGCAAATGATTAGCATAGCCCATAATCTCGTAGAGAATAGCATTATAAGATTCCTCAGAATCTATCGTTTCTGCTTGATCGGCAATGCTATCCATCAGTCTCTCCAATGCCACAAGAGCTTCTTCTGCTTTGTGCACAATGTTGAGAAGAACCAGGTTGAGGGCTGTTTCCCTTTCTTGAGCGGCAGCGAGACGCCTCCGTCGACGGCGGATGATCAGGTCGAGCTGACGGATGCAAGAAAGTTAGGGAAGGAGAGCAGGGCGTGTGCGGAGAAGCTGCTCCAGATGTAAATTGCTGGCCACCTGTGTAAGGTTTCGGCCAAACAACTCTTGATGAACAAATGAGAGGAAGGAGATCATGGAAGCCATATTGTACATTGCGTTGAGGATTAGACGCGCATATTTAACCTTTAGTAGAGATGGTTCGTATACTAAACAGTAATGATATAGACGATTTGTATGCAGATATAGACGCTTTGATAGTCGCTCTTTCGAGTCCCGATCGAGCTATCACAGACGATTTTATTTTGGAGATCGTCTGTGCTGAGTATCATAGATGGTTCTTACCAACGA
This sequence comes from Melocanna baccifera, assembly GCA_036346265.1. Taxonomy (NCBI): domain Eukaryota; kingdom Viridiplantae; phylum Streptophyta; class Magnoliopsida; order Poales; family Poaceae; genus Melocanna; species Melocanna baccifera. The sequence goes on from CM070704.1 coordinate 3,617,245, forward strand.
ACCGTCTGTGATAGTCAACCATCACAGACGGTTCTTACCAATGAACCGTCTGTGATAATATCACAGACGATTTTTAACAAAAACCATTTGTGACACAGACGGTTTTTGTTAAAAACCATCTGTGATAATACTACTATGTATTTATTGCGCTGCTCAGACCGCATCTGTCTTCATTTTGATCTAGATCTAGCCTGCTGCTCATTATGTATCGTCCCTTGATTATGTTCACTTTTCGGCGTTTTTTTATCAACCGTTGGGCGGTGGATTGTGTAGATACATACGCTAATACTCAAGCCAAGTTGTTTTTCTTTTTGTTTGTCCCGTGCAATGCCGGAGCTATAAAAAATTTATTAGATGTGCACACTACCTGCCCCATACTTTTTTAGATGCATTCCCAACCGCTGTGCCACACTTCCTTGTATGCATGTCCTCACAACGGCCACTGGGGACCTCCAGGCGTGCGTCCTTGTAGTCGTCAACTCATTGTGCCACACACAAATTTGCTTGAGATAGTGCTACCTCGCTCTTTTTTTACTCGTCAGCTATTGTGTATATGTTGGCCTTAGGCCTAAGGTTATCAAATATTAACTAGTTAGCTATATAAATTATAATATTTTCTGGCCCATCTTGATCCACAACGGCATAGCCCACGCTCCACTCAACACCCATTGTCCATCGATATAGCTCCTTCATCTTCTTCTGTGATCTCCCATAGTAGCTGTCGTCGAAAATTTGGCTCAACTACATACCTACTCCTTGTAGATCTTCGTGATTTTTGGATGCATCATAACGATAACAAATACTAACATTGACAAACAAATTTCATAAATTTTTATTAGTACACTACATAACTATTATGACAGTTCGTATACTCCATCGCTCGAAAAAGCACATAGGATTTTTAGTACATCTATACTTAGTACGATAATATTGATATGGTCTATTAACATCATATGTGGTTTCAAATTTTGTAAGTAAAATGTCTCGTATGAGACACCTCATATTAGTTTTGATCCATTGCACTCAGAGTAATGATCACACTAGCTGAAATAAATAGAGAATCAGACACTTGATATTTTGAGTTAGAAACTAAAAAGTTTTCTAATAGCTAAATAAAATAAAGCACAAGAACCACCTCTTGATGGCGTAGTAGAGCTATGAATGTATGACTCAAACCTATTAGGGTTCAAATCCTGACTCTTTAGTAGGAATTTTGTAAGGTCATGAATTTATCTCGCCCTATGTTTTTCTAGGCTTGTGCTAAAACGGCGCACTCACGTGTGCGTGCGTGTTTGAGTCTTTCTTATAATAAAAAAAAATAAATAAATCACTTTTGTGCCATTCAAATGATGTCATATAAGCAGGGAAAAAATATGTGTCAGCCTGTCTACAAAACCTAAAAGAGGTTGTGGAATACAATTGCATCTACTTCTCTCGGGTATTATCAAATTGCAATGAAGTTCAACTTTAATTAAAACATGTAGTAAGAAATGATATATACATAATTTTCAAAAATTTTCGGGGTTGGCTCCGCCCATGGTCTCGTGATGTAGTTCGAAACCACGAAATCAAGTTGGGCAATTTCCTATGATGACTCATGGTGTAGATCCTTTTTTTAGGTAGAATTCACATTGCAAGGTGCCAAGGTGCAGGTGGGCAAGCCTGCAAGGCAGGTGCTTATTAGTGCATGGTTGCTTCTTCTGAAAAATCTAGCTTCACGCCATTATGTTACTTGTGCTTTGTGAAAACTGATAAAACAAGAATACTTGACAGAGCACTTCGATGTATCATCCACAAATTCAATGCAGTTTGGCTAACATAGACATGGGAAAACGGGAGTTCACTGTAAATTTCAAAATTCGCAGTACGAAATGTTATCCATGTCGGGATGCTGCGTGCTGGCTTTGCTGATTGCAAAATTCGTGGGAGGGTCTATTTTTTTTTACTATGGCTGATGATTTTTAGCTTTTACGACAGAGATTGTGGAAAGAGAGATACTCGTTTGTGATTTTTGATGGTACAAATATTAGTTTTTTAATATGTACTATAATTAACTTGTAGACATCATCTTAAAAAAATACTTCATTTAAAATTTAGTTACTGTAGCAAAAAAATCAAAAACAACTTTTAGAAGCCACAAAGAACAGAACCGGAGTGAAGTTGAAGTGAGAACGATAGCAACGATAGTATGGCAACATCGAACATGGAATACAGATCGAATAGAATCACTCTCTCTTGTCTCTGGAGCTGTGCTTCCTCAGCCTGTACAAAGCTCCAAAATTCCCAGCGATTACTCTACCGCTGGGTGCACTCAAGATCCCCCCACCATAATAATCAAACCGATCGATGCCTCAAAATGCCGAGGAAACAAAGAAATTAAAGAGCCATGAAAAAGAAAGAACAAGATCCCATCTCAGGTCGTCTATCTATAGCTCTATTCAAAAGTGATGTGTCTTTTGGCTCTTGACTGATTACAAGAGAGATTGAGGGAGTAAAGGATACTTTGTGTTGAGAAATTACTTTGTTCAAAGCAGCTCCTACAGTGACTCTTACAAGTAATTTATAAAAACTATCTCGAATCGACTTTTAAAAATCAAAAGATAGAAGCTGTGTAAAACATGACCTATACCCTTGTTTTCACCACCAATCGCCGGAACACTCTTTCTGCTGTTAGCTTCCATAAGCTGCTGCACTGTCGCCCCTGGGGAATATACCTTGGCCTGGCCCAAGGATGTATAGCGGGTCGAACCGGGTTTTGCGGCCCGCGAACCGCTCCCACCGCCGGCCGAAGTGCCGGTGCCAGCCAGCCGAAGTTGGATGGTAAGCCAGGTACTGCTTTGCGCCGATGTGCGCTCCGGCGTTGTCGACTACATGGCGGTGACGGCGGAGAAGCTCTTGGAGGCAGCGGTGGGAGCATCCATCGGCAGGGTTTGCAGACCGGAGGACGCCAACCACGTACATCACCTGGTCCGTCGACTCGGACTCCGGGAGCACGACCGATGTGTTGGTGTCCCACCTGTCAGTTAAAGAGAGCAACAGTTAAACCATATCTCAATCCCAGCGCCTACCGGAGCATCACCAAGATAAAATACAAGACAGGGCAGAAAAAAATATCGTGGCTGACATTCTGCAGTTGCAGTTCAGTGTATTGAGTCATGCGTTGTGGGTGTTAAACTAGTTCAGTACACTGAACATGAACCATAAGTCATGACTTTAGATCCTTTGTTAAAGCTCAATCAGCTCAGCGCAGACTCTGCTTGTGATCAAGCGTTTTTAAACCCCTCTTGTAGGTAGCACTACTCATTAGAGCTTCTATTTTTAATTTCTAGTTATTTACTTTCGTTTTTTCGGTGATATGGCTCTTTTTGGGCTTTTTGTTTTGTTTTTTATTTTTTCTCTTATTCATTTTTATTATCCATGATGATATAATTTTTATTTTATTTTTTTTCAATTTAATTACGTTGTAGCGTATTTTAAATCGCTATAGTGCAAAATAAACCATAAGCAAGCCCAAATAAACATCACCTTACTTATTGGGAGAATGAATACATTACAAATTCCTGCATGTGAGGTCAATGATATCCTAAAACTTATTTTTTTTTATACCACACAGAATTTGTGCCTTGTGAACAACGTTATGCGTCACCATAAATCTTTTATAGTTAGTCAAATATTAGTTTTATCCCAATTAAACCAGCTTACTTGCTGATGTTTGACCTGGATGTAAGTAAGTGTTTATCATGCACTGGAATAAGCATATCTTATCTAAGCGTAAACAAACTACAAAGCTCCTTTTAATTGAAGTCAAGACTCCAAATTTCAAAGATCAAGTAACTTCTTATTATAATTTTCACTGTTGCTACTGAACAAAGGCTTCACCAAATAATAAAAGATGCCATTGATTGAGCTAAGCGCTATTGTTTCAGTTGAATCATACAATGCTGATGACAGATGTCGTTCTATTTAAGGACCCACAAAACATGATACAATCATTCATTGATTCATAATCATGCAACAATCTACCAATAAAGTCGCTATAGTTGTGGACTTTCTACCAAAAATATTGTAGGCATATATATAACTTTCCACAAAAAAAAAGTTCCACAGCATTAAACAACTAACTGATCTCATATTCTCATTCTTGCGTCCAAATGTTTTCAGAAACCAAGGCAACTTATCTGCGGCACTGCAAGCCTATGCAGAGGATGGATCCCTCTATACCCACCAACAGCCCTTTAATAGGCTTAATATGCAGCAACATTTTTCACTTCCCACAAGAACAGAGTTAGGACCAACAAGGGCATGCTAATGAATATCTGCTTTAGAGCATAAGTGCCTAGGTGAGCGTGCAGAAGTATACATCACACATTATTTATGAAAATTATGTTCTCTTCCCGAATCATTTACAGAACTGAAGAGAACACACAGATCATAAATAAATGCTGCGAAAATTGAACCTAATCGGGTCTGTACTACCTGCTAAAGCTGGTAGTAGAAAAATGGGCCAACATGCTAATGCCAAAAGGGACTACTATCTCTCGTTCTCATGCATATTGAGCCCACGTCGATCACTTTTCTCACCACTCCATTGTCTAAAAGAACTTGTTATAACACAAGGGCACACCACGTTGGATAATGCAGAAGAAAAAAAAATACTTGTGCAACTTGGACTTCTTGGAAGCTAATGCAGTGATCACGAAAGATGGATTCATTAAATAATTAATGGATAACCTTTTCATCACATCTAATGTTTCTGTGCCCCCCAAGTTGGAATATCCTAATGTAATGTCTATTTTGCGTTAGTATCAGTACTGCTTACTTGTCTCTGAGGAGTGGGTAGATGAGGATGAGGCCCTCAAAGTTATCTGGTGAGATGTTGTCCACAAGCAGGTTCCTGAAGTCGCTGATCCCGGCCTTTGGCACGAACATGTTGAGCCATGGGTGGTGTACCTCCCACAGCCCACTGCTCCTCAGGCTCATCTCCTCCATCCTGACTCTATTGATGAAATCGAAGTAGGACACCTCCACACTATACAAGTGGGATACTATGTGGCTCATCTGCCTTGAGATGATTTCCACAACCTGAAATAGATGCTCACTCAATCATCCCCGAGCCTCGAAAAGATTTTAATTCAGCCTCGAAAAGATTTTAATTCTTCTTTTTTTTTTGGAGCTTACCTGTTCCACATTGGTGTTCTTGTGCTCGTAGTCATGAACCGCAAACTCTATGCAGTAGTAGATCCTAGGGCTGCTCTTGGTGCCAAAATCTGGATTGAAGTCCACATTTGCAGGGAAGGCAATGGAGGAGCTGAGAAGGGATTGTTCATTCAGGACAATGAAACCTTCCACATAGTCCACCAAATCCGGCATTGATACCAGCAACTCCTGGTCTTTGGTGAAGGTGCCGAAATCATCATAGAAGGCTCTCACCCACTTCACCTAAATGAAGTTAAAAAATTGCTTAATTGTTTATACATGTCAGAAACCTGACATGCAGAACAATGGTAACAATAATATAATATACCGATATGTACAGGACAGTTCTAAAGCTGCATACTTTCTGTGGAGCTTCCTGCAACAGGATCCTTGCCCTAGTTATGATGCCAAACTGGCCAAGGCCTCCCAGAACAGCATTGAATAGCTCTGCATCCTTGGTGGGTGAGCAGGTCACAATCTCCCCCCTGCCTGTGAAACGAAGAGGAGCCGAAAATATACTGCCCATCAGTTAAAAGAGGTTGGCTAAGGAATACACAGCCAAAAGCCAAATAAGATCTTATCCTTCTATTTTCTTCTCCTTCTATTTTCTTCATCATGCATTTATCTTACCCGTGACTACCTCCAGTTGTAGAACATTGCTAATCTGAGGACCATGCTTGAATGTCTGCCCACTGATGCCAGCATTGGACAGAGTTCCACCAATGGTGAGATAGAGGTAGTCAGTCCAAGACCTTGGAGCCAGCCCAAGCTTCAAGCTCTGCTTCAGGAGCTCTATCCACATGGCTCCACCACTCACATCAGCATAAGAAATATCTCCTTCTCCTCCTTTGTAGAACTCTATCTCAGAAGGCAAAGAGCACATCTCCACCACAATGCCATCAAGGGCCTGGGCCTGCCCATGAATGGAGTGGCCTGCTCCCCTGGCTGCCACAGTCACCTTGCTTAGAGATGAGGCAGAGAGGAAGCTGAGAAGCAGAGATATGTCCCTTGGAGACTGGGGCTTCAACACTGCAGATGGGGAGTGGAAGATGATCCTACCAAAGTCACTGGATGCAGTGGTGGTGGGGGGGAGCAGATTCAAAGGGCCAAAGTCCATGGGACTCTGTATGAACTTGTATGGAGAGCAGAGAGAGAGGATGAGGATGAGGAGGTTAACTCTTGTGCAGAACATGGCAATCTCCATGGCGAGTGATTCTTGCAGGGATATGGAGGGTGGTATGTATATTATCTTGGTGTGTCACCACAATGTGTATTGTGGGGAGAGGCTGGAAGGAGGGATCGGAGCATTATATGGCTTTGTTCTTGCCTTTTAGGCAAAGGTGAGGGGATGAAGAAAAGGGTGGGCAGGGAAGAGGGCTCCTAAAGGAGCATGAGAAGGCACTCACTGATCAGCTCATGAGGTGATTTGAGGTTTTGAGAGGGGTTTCATGAGGAGGAGATAAAAGGAAGCACTAAAAGACTAAGAAGCTGTCACATACCCAAAAAAGGCCACCATGTGATCCTCCCTGGATGCCCAAGAGCAGTAGCTCTCTCTCTCTCTCTCTCTCTCTCTCTCTCAAGCAGCTGAAACAAACCCGCACAATATAAATGAGGGTAGAGAAGGACAACTGCAAGGCACTCCTGTTCCTGTCAGAGGGAAGGGCAAAGACACTGCACTCTCTTTTCTGTTTGGGAAGACTGTACTTAGAGGAGGTCCATGTGATTTTATTCATCAGCTCTCACTTCTCTCTCCCCTCTCAACTCTCAAGTATCAAGCATGCATTAAATAAGATCGATTAATACATGCGAGTGGCCAATTAAGGAAAAGATCTTACTCAGATTATGGGCTGGGGAGTGGGGAGATCAGAGGAAAGCTGGATCAACCATTTCTTTTCCTCTCCCTGGTTGTTCTGTGATCGCACCTGCAGGGTCTTTTAAGGTGAGCCAATCTCCGTGGCTCCTCCTGTTACCCTCGACCATTGATCACCAATATAAATCTTTTGAAGGGTTACTGTTGTGCATCACTGTTCACAGGGTCCCTGGCTCACTGGCGATGATTGGCCACTACCCACGCCGAGGAGGATGCCCATGGATTGTGTGGCTGGAATCCATGAGCTCCAATGCAACTTACCAGCAAGTGCAAATACCTACTCCGTTTGTTTTATAAAGAAAAATAGATATAAAATCCTCACCAAAACCAAATGCTTACTGGCTTAATGATGTTGGAAGGTTGCCCGATTACTACTAATATAAATAAGGTCCAGGAAACCATTAAGTACGTAACATGTACGCATAACTCAGTGGCAAAAAAAAATGGTTGAGTTCCAGTTGTACTACAGAAAAAAGGCTTGCTAACCTTCTTTCAATGGGATGATGTGGCGAAATTTAATTGGCCATGTTCTTTTAGGATATGGTTGATGACTTTTAGCTATGCTTTTTGAGACAGCGAAGGACAGCAGAGACGCTGACGTTGACGGTGCATGCGCCGGTGGGCTCAAGAAGCCGTTTGGAGTAGTGGCTTGAGAAGCCGTTTAGAGAAGCTGCCCGTTTGTTTTGGCTTCCAGAGAATCCGAAGCCAAAAGCTAAAAAGAATAAGACCAAACTCTTCTCAATACAATATTTATCTACTTTTTATCGTCTCTTAACGTGCACATATATACATATATATATGTATATACATACACATATACACACACACGTACATATATACATAGGTATACATACATATGAGAAAAAGGCACTTTTGGCTGTATTTGATACGTTATTTGTAAAAATAGCACTCTCTTAACCTCAATTGTAAAAATGGCACTACCTGCCGCCCAGACCAGGTGGCAGGTTGTTCGGGCCGACACATGGCGGGGATAATGCACACGGTGAGACACCATGTGTCGGCCCTAGGCATATGCCGCCCAGTAACCAGACGGTAGGTGCCACATGTCGCCCTGAGGAACTTACCACCCGGTCACCAGGCAGCAGGTAGTGCCATATTTGCAATTGAGGCTAAGAAGGTGCTATTTTTGCAAATAGCACGTCAAATATGGCTATTTCCGCTAATAACTCCATGCATGCATTCATGCATAAATACATACATATATACACATATATGTATTGTATATATACATATATATATACACATATACATATACACACACACACATATATATAGTAAAATAATTATATACTCTTAGGAGTACATACTCCCACTTATTATATACTGCTTAAATGATGTTATACATTTTTATCCTTTTGAGTATACTCTAATAATGATTATAAGATACTTCAAAGTGAATTCTATAAAAGATTACATTAAAATCTAATTTTTATATCATAATTTATTGTTTAAGATACTCTACTATTTTATATATGGAAAATGGTATATATAGCAAAAATAAATAACCCCGATGAAATTTTTTCAACCATATCGTACTGGAGTATATTAGAATTAGTATTTAAGTATACCAAAAGTGATAAAAAGATATAACATATTCATTTAAGTGGTATATTAGAAGTTGGAGTATATACTCTTGGGAGTACGGAAAAGGCTACATACATACATGCAAGTACTTCTGCATAGTATTTCAATAACTACATATTTTCTATAGATAGCATTGACATATCTACATTTTGATGTTGATACTCTCAAACAAGTTTGTCATGCTTAGGAATTGCATTTCAACTATGGTTTGCGAAAAATGGCCTGGTTCTTTTTTGACTTTTTAGTTGGCTTTTAGCTTAATTTTTTTTCAGCAATCATTATTCATTAGACTAATAATCTAAAGTTGTAGTCCAAAAGAAAGCCCAAAAACTTATCGTATGTTAGCTTGTCTTCTATTCGAAGCAATATGTTGCTAAGGGAATATAATATAGTTAGGTCATTAGCGATGTCAAGAATAGAATCCTAGAACGGTATCAAATACCTGAAATTGTTTGTCCACGGATGGATGAAAGGTCTTTTAAAAAAAACGATGAATGCAATATCAACAGATATTTCTTCTAATATGCTGCCGTGCTCATCGCCACAGCTTCAAATCCTCATATATAAACACGAAGTCAATATCTTGTGCAATTGCTCCATGGCAGCACTAAAAGTCTAAAATTCCCTTAATAAATCCCTAGCTAGAAGCGCTGGAACAACAACTAAAATCATACTCAATAACCACATCTCCACTCGAAAGTTTCCACATAAAATAAGGTGTGCTATAAGCTCTACGTTGATATATATGCGCCCTAATTGTCTACAAACTAAGTGGCTCAGAATAAGTTCCTTACTTGCACAAGCATGTAATTAAATTAACTAATTGACTGACATCACGTTGCAATATTATACCTTAAACCTTTCAAACTTACCACTAAGCAAGCCAAACCGTCCAACATTATTGTTTTACAGTGCACATATCTAGAGCCAGAACAACAACTGAAAGCTTGAAGAAACAAAGAAAACAAGATCCACGCAAGACTCACGACATCCATATCTTAGTGGCCACTTACTGCAGACCGATCGACTCTCCTACGTCCAATTCTTTGGCCTGTGCGCGAGCAGGGGGTCAGGGACTCAGCGTGCCATCATGCAATAACAAAATGCCTCGTTGCCGATCGAGTGGAGAGTACAAAATGTGATCTTGCCCAAGATTTGGGACCGATTCAGAATCGCTTTCCCTCTCCAATCCTTGCGGGAGAAAAGGGAAAAGCTGGGCCACTACTAAGTCCATATCGTAGATCTCCCCTTGTCTCCCCACTTGCAAGAGCCCAATTCAATGACCTCGATCACGAGATCCCCTCTGCCATTGATGAACACAAATCTGTATGGGAAAAGAGCAGGCACACCCTTCCCAGTTTCCACCGAGCCCCCCTTTAGTTTTTGGAACTTACTTGGTATCGGGAGGATGAAAAGCCATGGCGTGGTTGGGACCAATGAGATTCGGGCTTTATAACCTCAAGACAGTCACCGAGCGCATCATCTTACATATGGCTGGTAGAGTACAATGGTGATCCCACTACTACTACAAAAAAAAAACCTATATTAGATGTATTATCACAGACGATTTACGAAAAATCATCAGTGTTACAATTATCACAGATAATTTTACAAACGTGACCGTCTATGTTTCTAACAATGGCTAGAACCGTCTGTGATACAAAACTATCACAGACCCGATCAAGAAATGGTATTTTGGTAGTTTGATCAAAATATCAAAATCTGCCTTGGATCAAAACCATGATGCATGAGTGATGCTTGGAGAGTGGTTTAGATCAAGGAAAAGATAGTTTGATCAAGATAGATCAAAGTAAAGGACTTATGCGCTTTGAAAATGGTGCAGAAGTGGACATGTGTAAGTAAAATCCGTGTGTGGGATTATCGGGTTTCCTCCATTATACTAAGTAGATAGTATCTACTAAGTACTAGGTGTAACTGGTTAGCCCACCTATATAAAGGGATTGGGATGGAGACTTGTGTTAACCATCCAATCCATTTCTCTTATGCTCTCATATCTAAGGTTAGGATTTGAGAGTTGAATGTGTTATGTGCTTTCTGTCATCTAAGATAGAGTGGCTATAAAACTCACCTTCTCAAGTAAGTAATATATCAATATTTGATCAGCTATATGGATCCCTCATGCTTTAATTGAGTTGCTCTTGATTTGGTTGGTTTTGATATCTCCTATTATCTTTTTTTGATCTTGCTATACCAATGATGTGTAAAAGATGAAGACAACATCTGAGAATCTATCTCCACTCATCTAGGCATTTTAATAGCAAGATTGTCAAGAAAACTCGATTTTGCTTGATTTAGCTTTAAAGTGTGATTTCTTGATCTGAGAGTTTTTGATGTGATTTCACTCATGTTCTTACTTGCTGAGACATGTGGGAATATATCTAAAGCCATCTTGGCCATCGTTCATCCACGAGCAAGCTGTATTCACCGATTTTGGTTTTAGCTCAGTTTCGATACACCTTTCCTTCAAACTAAAAAAAGTATTAACTTTGGCAATGATTATCATGATCATTTATTAGAATAGGTTCTTGATAATCTAGAAAAGATGCCTGCAAAATTTTATATCATTTGGATCTACGGATCAAAAGTTTCATCGATTTTTAGATTTAAAATAAAGCTAAAATCACTTTTATTTGTCTGATTTTACTGTTCATCTTGTCAGACCATCATTGAAAGAGCGGCCAGACCGCCAAGTCGGTCAAAATACCGTTTGCAGGCCGGTTAAACCGTCGGGAAGTGTTGGCTTCCAAGTTTTGTTGATTTGAGCTAGTTGGTTTGAGTTTTCAGTTGAAGATTCTGTGTTCTATATCTCTATACGTGTTTGAGAATAGAATCTTGAATACTTGAAAAAATTTTAGTTGGCACCATTCACCCTTCTCTGGTGCCTTTCGGTCCTACAGTTAGTTTGTTTTTTTGTTAGACTTTACTTATTTAAGTTATTCTATAAATAGATCTATGTATGTATTATAAATACTGACCTTAAGGTTGAGAAGAGAATAAGAGAACAAGTGAATAGAGAAAAAGAAATATCTAGTAAGGTAATTGCAATCGAGCACCAAAGTTCTTGTGTGCAGTTCTTGTTTTCTTCCACAAGGAATTTGATGAGCTAGTTTTCTTCTAGAGTAAGGCCAATATGTTACTGGTTGTTCAGGTGATGACAGATCAAAGATTTACTTGATAACGATGTATGTGCTTCTTACCTAAGGAGTAGTTCCACAAGATAGATTGTCTAGTTCTACCACTTGATTTAGTAAAGAAAAAAAACAGGCGCACTTGGCCTTTTTTGCAGAAAGGCAGGATGCAAGTAAAATATGCTTGAAAAAGAGGGGATATGTGCATGTGGTACGAAAAAAAATGTTTCTATGAAGTACAAGTGTAAAAAAATCTAATAAACACCTTTTGTACCTGTGGTTCTTCCAGACTTCCTAGTGCAGAATGATCTCCCTGTCAGCAGCATAAATTTCAGAGAGATCCTTATTTCATCACATGCGGCAAACAAATTCCCTGGCAAAGATATGCCAACGATGTCACAGAAAAGTGGGTATAAAACTTCTCAATTTTAATGACATATAAGACAATGGGACCATCACATAACTACTCAGGAATAGGAACACATAAAGTTAAGAAATGGTGCCTTTTCTTGCGATGATTGCACTTGATCAGTATACAAATCTTACAGTCTGCTCAGTTGGAGAAGTTTTGTGCTAACAGTGGTTGCATTTGCTATAAACATTTGCAGATTACACAACACATCCGTTATGTACTTACGTAGTTAATTAGACAAAAAAGATCCCCTTTATTTCTTTTAGGTACCCTTTAGGTATTCAGAAATAATAGAGAGGCCAAGTCCATTCCCATGAAAGCACACGTACAAGTGGAGAGGGGAAGAAAGGAGAGTGGAACAACAAATAAAGATATGGACCATATGGTGTATTTTCCAAATGGTCATGCTTCTTTTTGGTGACATGTTCACCACTTGCATGATTAAACAACAGAAGCTGGCATGTACTTCATCAGATGGTCCTGTCCTCCTATTATCTTTTGCTTTGTTTGTGTTAGATTAGTTGGTGTCTTATATAAGGCTTTGTTCTCCGTGTTGCCTCTGTCTCCTTTTCACTTTTGGACATTTCTCAGCAAACCAATTTGGGGCTTAACATCTCTGACTGTAAGGGCAGTCCCAATGGTGTATTGATGATAGTTTCTATCCTCATTAAATAACTTGCCACGTAGGCAAAATGCTGATATGGCAACGTAATTAATGATGAAAGAGAGCACAAATCCTAGAAACGGTTTCCTCATGAAGAAATCAGGTCTTCACTCCACCCAATGCACCAAGAAACTATGAAATCGCCATTGGGAAGAAACCACCAGTTTCTAGGGGGCTCGTGGCACACTCTCATTGGAGGAAGAAGATAGAGTTGGGAGAGAGAAAGAGAAAATAATTATTATTCGAAGACACCTCCACTGTGGAAGATAGTTTCTATAGATGATTTCTTATGCTATGGAAATCGTGTCAGTTTCTTCCATTGGGACTGCCCTAAATGCGCCAGCCTTTACCAATCAAGCTTGAGCCACCCTTGATTCTTGTGTGCTGTTTCCTCATTAGATTATTCACATTAATTCGCTTATCTCCCCCTAAACTGAAAGGGCGGTCTTTGCTACGTCTGCATCGAGCCGCCCTTAATAATGCACGCTTAAATATTCATTTGCTAATGGTGATAATTAAACTGATGACAGGATACATGTTGTTCTCAAGCATGCATGTCGCATAGTGTAATGGAGAGACTAAGTGAAGGTCTAGAATATGTTTGTACTAAATAATTGACACTTTGGTTGAGTTAAATTTGAATTTTACAAAAGTTTTAGAAAATTCAAATTCTAGAGTTGTTGTCAGGTTTCATACAGTTTGATTACACGACACGTTATGGCCTCAGGACTCCTTCTGTAGCATTAGTCTTGCCACTGACCGCAACAATCATCAAAGCACTTGCACACCAAATAATAAAGCAATCAATCTGAGCACAAATGACATACACTTGACTTTCAATTAGTAAATCATATGCATGAATACACCATGACTCACACATACATGAACTCCCCATGACTAACACTTGCATAGACTCCCGCCATAACTAACACTATAGAACAAACACTCAAAATCACTCAGCACAAGGGCCAGTATGACCGTGGTACCCATACTGGTCATACTGCCATTCTGGTCGTATCGTAACTCCAAAACCGGTACTACCACACCAAGTCTTAGACTAAAAACTCCAAAAAAGATATTTTCAGAAAAATTGCTACCAATAGCCATAGGCCAGTACTACCGCTTTGCCTGGCCATACCACGATATAAGTCGATATTACTGTTTTTCGGTCATACAGCGATTACAACACCATTAGTACATCTAGCTCCAAATGACAATAACTCAACATGTAATTTCTCAAAATCAAACTCAAACAACAAAAACAAGACAAGTAATATCAAATACTCATCACTTTCATGAGGCTACCACTACATGGTCTTACAAAAAGTTTGAATAATTATTCACTCTCTCTGATTGCCAGCATCGGTGCTACAGTAGCTAATATGTATCCCTCTTCTAAAGCATACCATGGACACAGAACATCAGTTTTCAACTGTTTTTAACCACATCCTGGAATTATAAGGGCAAAGTAAAGACAACGATTGTCTCATAAGGAAGTATGGAACATCAATTAGTCATTATCTGTCTAAGACAAAATTAATAAATAATGAATCTGAAGAGACAATGCAAATTAAGTTTGTTTTTGTTTTATAAGTGATTGACGTTAAAAACATTTTGGCACACATTCTAAAAGTGGTACACTTTACATTGTACTTGTCTGAGTAATTTATGATGGCAGCCTGTCGTTTACATGCTTAGCACGGACATCAAGCTGTTTGTATTGCAGGAAGGCTCTATTCATTTTCGTACATCTTTCTAGACAAAAAAATATTGCCAAAAAAATTAGCTGTCTCCTAATAATTGAAGGCAAGATGTAAAGGTGCTCTTTACTCTGTTGCTTACAAGAAAAATGTCAAATGCTAACATGAAGTAGCAATATTGACCCAACCTAAATACCAGAATGTATGAGCTATGAAGTAGCAGTAACAATAAAAACTATACTTTACAAATATATGAATTATTTGACCAAGGGGTGTAGCTTTAATTAGGACAACCATATTCTTAAGCTTCAACTGTTACTGTATCATAGGATGCCTTCAATCTTTTTATGTTCCAGATCATCGACGATCCAGTGCGCAGCTCAGCTAAGCTCCATCAGCATGACTCACATTATTGATCACTGAATTGTACAATTCTTCCTGTGCTACATGAGGATGAGAAACACATGCTGAGAATCTGCATTGTTAGAAACTGTCAGATCTGTATGTAAGATAAGAATGGATCTTGTACAGAGACGAGTACGATGTGCCCCTTTGTCCCTGCATGGCTTCCATCAGTTGTGCACCGTGTCTGTACTCCTCAAGTCATATTTTCCAATAAAAGACAAGCCACCTGATCAAAACCTGTCCTAATCTGCCTCAGTTTAAGACAGTGCAAAGCATTCATCTTTCATTCATAAGCACTTCTATGGAGGTGCTGCAATCTAACCTAGAAATTTTTATCTTCGTATAAATGATTGAAACAAAAAGTCTGAAAAAATCAGTTAAGATCTATCGGAGAAGGCGAAAGCAATTTGGTCGGTGAGATCACGATATGATTGCATGGAACAGACACACGATCATCATCTAACAGGACCCGGCGACCAGCACCGCATCGGCAGCACTGTCATTCTGGTCCACATATGCTTCCAAATTTTACTATTTGCTGATTCTTATGGAAGCATTACTTCAATGTTCCAATCGACTCGCCACTATGGCGGCCGGTAAGGCGGTATCTCTGACCTCTTGAGTGTTGGAATTTATGCAAACCCTCATAAATTATCTTTTGGCATCATTCACTCTAGTTCAATTGGACACTCAGATGTGAATTTCATTTCACTGCCCAATTATTTCGAGTGATTGTTCTAAAATACATATATGTTTTTCTGTTCCAGGTGCATCTGTAGATTGCCTCAGGAGTCAGGAGAAGTCGAAGGAGTCACTTTTCGTTACTCAAGCTGAGTCGAAGGATTCACTCCACTTGTTTCTCTTAGTTTGGATAATCAGCCGCAAAAAACTGGCTGAATTCAGTACGGAAAGTTGAGAACAAGCCATAGCCATCTTGGGAACAAATGACAAGGTCAGTAAATTCCACAAGAACCATATCCTACTGAACTGTTTGTAAAAAGATTTGTTTTTGATGTTTGCATATAATTTATGTCAGAGCTGTTGGCAAGGCAATTACCACACTACAACCGTCGTTCCATAACCTTCCAGTTTTGTGCAAATTCATAACTTAGATTTGTACGTCAGTAATTAACAATTTAACAGGATACACATAAATACAGATAGATCAAGGCAGTGCTTTGGTGTAAAACTGTGGCTCCATGCAAGGTGCTACTAAAGAAGAGGAAAGCCAAAGGACAAATTCAGCAAGACAAACTTTTAAAACTTGTGTTTTATGTTTCTCCTATTCTGCATCGATTTAGTACGAAAACATTGCCCAAGTTGTATATAACACATTAAAGTTTAACTTTAAATTTTTACAAATTTTCAATTTTACTTTGCACTACTTTAGGTGTAACAATATTTTGACTAAATACCCACACTTCCAAAGGATTTAAATTTCAAATACATCTCACATCCATTCATGAGGATACTTGTAAGTTTTAAAGGATCTACTACTGGATAAATACTCTTGGAAGCTAATCCTCTGGAAAGTACGGTAGTAGTATCTAAATGTGCAAAAAATCATGTGTAATGGGTAGACCATGAACAGTGTACTAAATAGCGGGTGCAATAGCAGCTGCTATTGCGGTAGCAGGGTCTTGGCGCTACCACGACTGCATAGCGGCTCAAAATAGTGGATTGGAATATAGTGGACGCTACTGCATTGGTAGCGGATGCTATTGCGGTGGTAGCAAGCGTTATAGTAGTTGTAGTGGCCGATAGAGCAGTTTTAGCATTGTTTCAAGTCATATATACAAAACTGGTACAATATATGTGCTCTTTATGCTTATAATTTGGTACATGATATATATTCCATATTAGTTTGATACAAGACATAATTTAAATATGCACCTAAAACTCAAAATTATCACTATTATTTAGAATACGCTATTGGAATATAGCGCCTGCTATCCGATATTTGCTACACCAGAGCCAATCCGCTACAAGTCTGCTATCCGCTACTTAGAACCTTGACATGACTACACAATCTTGTCATGAGGTTTGGTACCAAATCATTTTACATTATTCATGTTTGTTGTCATGCTCATCCTATATCCAATTGTAACCACTTACAGTATCATAATGAAGACCAAAAAAAGGACAAGATAACTGCAGAGACGTACCTGTTTTGAAAACCTACTGTCCAACTTAAGACAATTAAGGTTTCCCTGAGGTATTTATTTATTGAGAAAATTCATTGTTTACCACTACATAACTTCCTTTTTCACGATTTGACACCGAATAACTGCATATTTATACCATGGCATCGCTTTTAGAATTTTCTTCACAGCATGTCATCATTGTCAACTAGCTCATCAATTACTTGTCATTTACATTGTGCAAAGATCATTTTGCCCTCATGACCAAGTGAGCAGAGGTAAGCCCTGTTATTCTCTTATGGAACAAATCAACTTTTGGTTTCTTAACTTATGCCCTAAGTCCGATTTACACCCTCAATTACGAAACCATTCACTTTATACCCCCTCAACTATTGAAACTAGAGCAAACCACCCCCTTGCTCTAAACCACCCTGGTTTTGAATGATGTGGCGCTCATGTGGTGGTGGTTTCGGTGCCGGTGGAAGCAGTTATTGTCCCTCTAGAACTAGTAGGAGGAGCTATTTGTCCCTCTGATATGAGCATGTTGCACACAATGTGACATCGCTAGTGACAACATTACCGTCTCCTACATGGACTCGCTCCTCGGCCTCTAGATCCCCAAAAACGGAGATAAATACCTCATCGAGGGTGAGATGGTGAGCCTATGCTCTGAGTTCTTGACCACTGGCATTGACTCGACAATGGTCATCACCCATTTTCCTCTTTTCAAGGGCTCCATAAAGACTAGTTTGTGCTTAGTGCCATTCCTATCATGACCTCATTCCTTCTTCCCACTGAAGAATGGCACCAGCTTATGTCTGCCTTCTCACCCCAGACCATCACCATAATTTGCAGCTTCATTGCTCTTGCCAACTGACTCAGTGAGCCACAGCACATGGCCCAGCTCTGTTTCTTCCTCCTGAGATCAATGAACCGCTGACGTCTCCAAGCCAGGCACCATGAACAGTAATAGTGAGGTGTTTCTTCTCGCAGCCATCATCCCACCGCATCTCACTAACAGTGCAACACCAAGCCATTCCGGCCATCTTGAGCCTCTTTTGAGTCAATGAATGCCACCATCAACTCCACCTTGCTTGCGAATGTGCTATGCGTGTACCAGGCCCACCATCACACCACTGTAGACCCACCATCACCATGCGCCCTAGGCTATCCCCTGTTCTGGCCGCCATCATTCTCCTCTGTGTCGTCATGGGCGCCATAGTTGACAGGTAATTCCAAGTGCTTGGTTTAAGGACATGTGGCTATCGTATCATCTGAAAGTAGCTTATCTGTCAAAACCACCACCACATGAGCACCACGTCATCCAAAACTGGGGTGGTTTAGGGCGAGGGGATGATTTAATTCGGTTTTGATAGTCGAGAGGTGTAAAGTTAATGTTTCGTAGTTGAGGGTGTAAATCAGACTCGGGGCATAAGTTGAGGTACCAAAAGTGGACTTATTCCTTCTCTTATATAGCTCTATCTCTTCTCGTGGGACCCATAAGGCAGCCATCTTCTACCATGGTGTTGCACTATTTCATGACCATCTCTCTCTCCTCACTCATCTCTCCCTCCCATAGCACTCACTCTCTCACACAATATTGCAATGCACACACCTTTTGGTCACTACTATATTGATCGGTTTGTGCAAAATAATAAGAATACCACAACAATTGACTCTTACATATACCATGTATATGTGTTGTTCTTTTCGTTTATAACACCTTCTGAAGTTCATGATGAGATAAGCTAAAGAAGTGTTGATGACAAATATATATACCATGCGTACACATTGTATTCTTTGTTTAGTACAATTTCAGGCAATCAAAAGCCGATGACGACTTTTCTTGAAGAAGAGGAGGAGGATGCGGATATGCACGTGTCTTATACTTTTCAGTTAAATATATTATTCAACTGGAATGAATTATTGAGTCGCATGAAACATTGCCAGGTGAACTCATTCCAAACTAAATATAATGTTGTTATTCATAAGAATAGAATACTACATCATGTTATCAAATAGTGCATTCTTAGGTTTGTCAATAGCAAAGCAATCGAGAGGCAAAAGAAAGAGGATAACCACATTAGGTGCCAAAGATATGAAGAAAGAAAACCCATACAGTGGGATAGCAAAAGGGAGAAGCCTAAGGACTTAAATTATAAGTTTTGGATAAGATTTTTAAGCCCAATTCGTACCTCCCACAAGGCTAATTGGATTCAATTCGGATTCGATTCGGGACAGCCTAACAGGTAGTTACTAAAAATGTTATAACTTTCACAAACGGAGTCCGATTTAGGTGTTCTTGTACTCGTTGGAAAGTTAATTTCAAGAGCTACGCAATGGATCTAGTCTCAGCATCAAATATGTTACGGATCAAAAGTTATGGCTAAAATAATATGATAGCTGTAAAATCTAGTTTCCTTTTTGTGAGAGTTTGTATCTAAAACCATATAGGGTTGAGTTGTACTAGATTTGTGGACTCTATGGATGTCCCAAGAGGCTATATAAACCATGTATTGGCAGCCTTAGGGCTCAGACTACCTTTGAGAATACTCAATCTATTAAAGTTGTTTGAATTTATCATTGCTGCTGAAATTCCGTAAAGGAAATAGGAGTGTTCTTTAATCAAGATCGTTCAGCCTTTCCGCTGGGAATTGGGTGCACGATAGATCTTCGCTTGGTGATCAGCGAAATCGACGCGAATGTGTTTTAGCGGATTAAAGAGTGCTCGTCCCTTGCACTGGCATTGGAGGATCATTGTGATTCATCAAGACTCCCGCGAGTATCCATCCTACGTCAAGAAGATCGGGCGATCCCGTATTATCTGGTATCAGAGCGCGGTTTACTCGGTAGGATCTTATCCCTTACTTTTAGATTGATTTATTTCTGTCCTATAGTCCATTAAACCAAAAATTGCAACAAAAAAAAATCCAAACCCTAGTTTCGCATCTGTTATTTTCGTGAGTTTTATTAAGTTTTGACCCATTAGAAATTTTATTTACATGCTGATCTTAGTGTCCTTTTACGTTGCTTAATCGTTGTTATTTTCAACCCTTGAAAATCCGCTAGTTAATCTTTCAATTAGCATCCAAAAAAAGTAGATTCAATTTACTTTTTGAAATCTTGTTCTTGCTATCCATGTAAGATCTTTGCGTATCTTGAAAGAATATCATATCCGAACATATCTGAGTTTCCTTTTTCTTGATTGATTCGGCCGTAAGAAACCCTAATTGTCACAAATTTGCGCCGCAAAGAATCCTAATTGGACACAGCTTGTTGCGGTTTGAATTCCGAGCATCTGTTGAGATTTTCACTTAAATCATTTGAACACTTGAGACTAGTCATTGATATTGCATTGTGGGCTGCTCTTGAAAAATTTACTCTCAACTGAACATTAGACTTGTGCATCACTCACATGGCCGATAAAAAAAGTTTATAACCCTGCGTTTTTCAAAAAAAAAAAAAGGTTTGTGACTCATATAACTCATTAGACTCAGAATAAGAATTTGAATCTTTTGAGTCACTAGCAGGGTAGCAAAAAAAACAAGTGAAAACAAGGCTGAACTTCCGTGTGTGTTTTATGTTATAAATTTAGTTTGAGTTTTTAATTTCTTTAAGCAATCTTTTGTCCTTAAATTCATATTATTACAGTTGGCTAGCGTCTCTCCTAATACTTAATGCAAAACGAGCTAATATTTTCCAATTGGGCCTTTTAGCTCAGTTCTTTGTTTGCATTGAGTCACATTGATCATTGCGCGTGTGTTCATACTCTTTACTTATATCTGTTGGATCAGCACCTAGGCAATATTTTCTAGTTTAGATTATTACTTAATTCAACAACATCGTAAAATTCAGATTGTGTAGGATAAACACTTCCATACCAAGCCCCACTAAATATCCTTTGTCGTGCAATTGTGAGTCACTTTTAAATCCGTCTGATCATCACTTGCTATTGTAGCCACCACCAAGTGTAAGTTTCTTTTTGCCCTCAATTCACTTCGGAAAGGTAAGAACTTTACTTGGTGAGGAAAAAGTGAGATTGAGTGAACTCTACATATCATACATATATTTATGTTTGCTTTGCACAATCTAATCATGACAGGTGAAGAAGATAACGATGATGACGTTTCTAACATTAAGCAATGAGAAGTGCAATGAAACAAGAATTTGTAGCTAGCACAGCTACAATGGGTGGACAACTCAAGATAGATATGTAAGATCACCACATTGAATTCAATCATCAAATAAAAGTGTTACGCTCAAATATTGTGAATGATATTGTGCAGGCACTTCATCCACAACAAGAAGAAGATAACTTTATTCCTTTCTATGGAATTGAGGATTCAGAAGAATATCTTGAGTGGGAATGGCGAATGGAGAAAGTATTTAGATTTCAAAAGCTTCCTAAAGACCAAGAGGTGATGCGTGCCACTAGAGAATTTGAAGAGTATGCTTATAGTTGGTGGCATCAGAGATTTGGAAATGAATTCATTAAATCTTGGTCAGATTTGAAGGCACTCATGAGTAGAGAATTTGTGCCATCCTATTATGCACAGGGATTGCTTCGCTATTTAGAGAGTATCACACAAGAGAGTAACACTGTGCAAGAATATTATTTTGAGCTACAAGATGCATTATGTCAGGCCGGTGTCATTAGTGAACTATAAAAGAAAGCATACTTCAAAAGAGGATTGAATTCTAATATTGCCGCTACACTTCAAAATAAATATTTTGGTAGTGTGCAAAATCTTGCGAATTGTGCTATTCAAGAGGAGAAGAGACTTATGGAGAGACGTATACCACAGTTTTCTCTCTGTCCATACTTCAATTCTACTACCTCTACTAGTGTGACACACGAGAAGATGACCAAGCATGGGACTTTCCCTTCGGTCAAGAAGATATATAGTATTCCAAAGCTACATATAGCCCCTAAGATACACCATAACCCATATGAGGATGAGAGCCATATAGCCAAATTGAGTGAGAGTGATAAAAAGAGTGAGCTGTGTGATCCCACCATATGTGAGGTTGAGAGCATCTAAATTGAGAGTGTGAGAAAGACACCAGAAGAAAATAGAGAAGTAGAAGATAGACAAAGTGAAGATGAATCTAAAACTAACACATTATTATCTACTTCTAGTGTTGTTTCTTATATTGTGTAGGTTGACATTAAAGATGAAGAATTGAACGTTCAACAACTAATACCTTTGAAGGCAAATGAGGAGCAGGTAATCACGGGAGATGATGAAGTGTTTGCTGTCCCGTGTGTACATCCTAATAATTTTAAACCCTCAGACCTACATTATCTGAGGAGGACGACAGAGGTAACAATATTGGTGCTGAATTTAATTGTGCAAAGGTAAGTAATTATGAGAACTCATATGATCAACCAAAAATTCCATGTTCTGAAATTTTCCTGCTCAATTACATAATGTGGAATTGATTACTCATAAGGAAGTTCTTACTAGAATATCTTCTAATAATTCTTTGTATTATATGATGTTTGATAATCCTAGAGAGCTATCTAGTGTGATTGATAATGTTACTGAAATTTCATGTTCAAAATCACTAGTTAGTACTCATGTCTAAACATATAAGTTTAATTTGATTGGAAATTATGAAGTAGATGATAAATTTTATATTCACAGAATTTGCATTATATGTGATAAGCTTGCTGAATTGAAATTGCATATTATAGATAAACAACCTTTTGTGTCATGTCATGATCGCAATGAGATAAGTGTCAACAATAGAATTTGCTATTTTAAAAGATTTTCTAAACCTATTTGTTTACCTTTTGATAAGTAATTATATACAAGTAATCAGAGTAGTGCAGTTGAAGTATGAGAAGCATACAAAATTTTCTTCCCGGTATCTGAACAAATAAATCTGATTTTACCCATTAATGATCTATCCATGTCCTTAGAAAAGTCGATGACGACTTTCTTTTATGGAAGAGAGAATGATATGACAAACAATATTACAATGCATAGACCTTTTGGTCACTGCTATATTGATCGGTTTGTGCAAAATAATGAGAATACCACAACAATTGACTCTTACATATACCATACATATGTGTTGTTCTTTTCGTTTATAACATCTTCTGAAGTTCATGATGAGATAAGCCAAAGAAGTGTTGACGATAAATATATATATACTATGCGTACACGTTGTATTCTTTTTTTAGTACAATTTTAGGCAATCAAAAGCCGAGGACGATTTTTCTTGAAGAAGAGAAGGATGCTGCGGATACGCACGTGTTTTGTACTTTTCAGTTAAATATATTATTTAACTAGAAGGAATTATTGAGTCGCATGAAACATTGCCAAGTGAACCCATTCCAAACTAAATAAAATGTTGTTATTCATAAGAATAGAATATTATCTCAAGTTATCAAATGGTGCATTTTTAGGTTTGTCAATGGCAAAGCAACGGAGAGGCAAAAGGAAGAGGATAACCACATTATGTGCCAAAGACATAAAGGAAGAAAGCTCATGTAGTGGGAGAGCAAAAAGGAGAAGCCCAAGCACTTAAATTACAAGTTTTGGATAAGATTTTTAAGCCCAATTCGTACCTCCCACAAGGCCAATTGGATTCAAACTTGGATTCAACTCAGAATTCAATTCAGATTCGATTCGAGACAGCCTGACAGGTAGTTACTAAAAAGTTCATAACTTTCACAAACGGAGTCTGATTTGGATTTTCTTGTACTCGTTGCAAAGATAATTTCAAGGGCTACGCAATGGATCTCATCCCAGCATCAAATTTATCATGAATCAAAAGTTATGGCTGAAACAATATGACAACTGTAAAATCTAGTTTCCTTTTTGTGAGAATTCGTATCTAAAACCATATAGGGTTGAGTTGTACTAGATTTGTGGACTCTATGGACGTCCCAAGAGGCTATATAAGCCATGTATTGGCAGCCTTAGGGCTTAGACCACCTTTGAGAATAATCAATCTATTAAAGTTTGTCCGAGTTTATTATTGCTGCTGAAATTCCGTGAGGGAATTAGGATTGTTCTTCAAACAAGGTTGTTCAGCATTTCCGCTGGGAATTGGGTGCACGATAAATCTTCGCTTGGTAGTCGGCGAAATCGACGCGAGTATGTTTTGTCGGATTAAAGAGTGTTCGTCCCTTGCACTAGCATTGAAGGATCATTGTGATTCATTAAGACTCCCGCGAGTATCCATCCTACGTCGAGAAGATCGGGCGACTCCGTATCACATAAGGCAGCCATCTTCTACCTTGGTGTTGCACTGTTGCATGACCATCTCTCTCTCCTCACTCATCTCTCCCTCCCATAGCACTCACTCTCTCACACCTTCATCATTCTATGACCGGCAATGCGTCAAAATGATGACAGGGATGAGGAGATTCTCAGGTGCAAAAGTATTAGACGAAGGCTTACCAACGGCAACGAACGACAGTAGAAAAGCAAGACCAGAGGTAGAGTAGGGGAATGTCTGATTCATCACATTGCGTGCAAAGAAATAAAGTTAACTTAAGGGATTCGATGAGAATAATGTGGAACACATTTTGACACGAACAAATTTCAAAATACTTCATCAGATTGGGATATCAATACGGTGATGCGAGACTCCAGAGCTATCATTGGATGGCAGAGCACGTCTTGGAGTTAGATGGGTCGGTGGTAGAGGGCAAGACAGCAGCTAGAGGCCATGGAGGAGGGGCATGGCACCGCATCATCCACCTCTGCCATCATGTCGCGGTGCTGAGGGCTGGCCACCATCTTGCCACATGTGCAGATGCCCCCACATGTGCCCTGTGCTAGTCTATGACAAGCCGCTACCACCCTAGGGGCTGAAACTCTGCTGGAACACCACCACTGCCTAGTGCTGCCATCTTCAGAAGGTATGCGTAGGTGCTTCTGTGGTCAGCCCCACGGGCTCCCCACGTCACCGAAGCCAGGAAAGAGAGAAGGTAAGGGTATTTTGGCTATTTTGGAAAACACTAGCATGGTTAACAGGTGGACTTGGATGGCAAGTTTACAGCAATAGAATATTGTGAAGAAAATTCAAAATCTGATGGCATGGAATGAAAAAATGGATATTCGGTTACATATTTTGAAATTGAGAGTTATTCAGTGGCAAATAATAAATTTTCTCTTATTTTTATTTATTTATTTTGCCAAGCCAAGCTGAGTTCACCTCATCATTATTTTTGGAGGCATAAAAGTTTTATATAACTACTTAAAATTATGTATGATAAATATAAAAATGAAATAGAGCTACGCATGATTAGAAACATGCAAAGACAATAATTCCAAGTTGTATATTAACATGCTTTCAAATATCTAGCAGAGACGTAGTGGGTATTCACATTAGCTACGGTTGATGGTTTTTGACTAAAAATAAATAGTAGTGATTTTTAGAAAGAAGGCGTGAGCGGTAAGAAAAGTGAGAGAGAGATACATATGTGAGACGAGAGCGAGAGAAGTGGGATGTGTGATGTATCCGTGACCCACTGCCTTATCTTTGGAGTGAGACGGGAGCAAAATGAATGGAGAAGCCATTTTGAGAAGCTGGATGTTTTATTGGCTTCTAACTTCTCCAAGCAGAAACCGAAAGCATATGCCAATGCAAACACTCCTGTAGTAACTAAACAACTGTAAGGGTTTATGTCCAGTTGAATGATATCAAATTATTGAGAAAAATCCCTATATGCCACTAAGAGTTACTCCGATTTCAAATATACCACCGAAAAATGTCATTCCTTCCATTCCACAGAGTTTCTACTTTGTGCCACTTATGTCACCTCTGTTAGCCTGAGTCACCATTGGAGTCATCAAACCTATCAGATTTTTGCACAAATGACCATCTTGCTCTCCGTTTCATCTTCTCCACCTCGTCAAGTAGCAGCGGCACTTGATCTGAGCTCCCCCATTGCCATCGACTTTCGTCCGGCCGGATCTGTTCACGTATATTGCCATCGTCTCCATCCTCATCATCGTCAACCTTTTTACTGCAATAGTTTTCCCATTTTTCAGCAAACCCAGTTAGAAATGGACTATTTTGAAGAATTATTTACAATAAAGTATAATCAAACAAAAAGCAAAAATTGGTGATCAAATTGTTCTTTTTCTATTTTTCCCATTATGTATAATCGCATCTCATCACAAGTCTTTGCAGAGGACTATGTTGGATATCTAGGTAATATTTTGATTTCAAGTGTTACTAAGAGACAAATACAATAAAAGACTAGTGATGTAAAATTTATAACTAATAGCAGGCTACTCATTGTACTTCAAAAACTACATAAGGAAAATACAATATCAAAGTCGATCGAATACATGAATAACTTACCATTGAGCTTGATGAAGAACAGTAAGCAGTGCAGAACACATATGACACAGTGTAGGAGTGGTCGTGCAAATGCGCTACTCAGAAACTTTATTGCCGCCCCATGCAGGTACTCTCTGCGGCAATAGGTCGGAGATAGCTGCTCTCTCTCCTTCCAGGTGCACGTTAAGAAGAATGGCCGGCGAGGTTCGGTCACACAACACAATAGCATGGATCAGCAAAGAAGAAAGTAGAGGAAGACTAGAGGTGGAATGCTCTGTGTTTTCCTTTATGTCTCCAGGCCCTTTTAAAGGCGCTGCAGTTATTCACTAGTAACAAGTATGATTAAATAGAATTATTCACTGATAACTGCTTCATTATATCACAGATTAAGCAGTGTTAACTCATTAGTAACTGCCTCATTAAACACATTATGATATTTAAGTAGTATTATGACCAGTTAAAATGTGATAGATGATACACAATTTAGCAAAAATAAGGTGAACTTGGTTTGCCAAGTGGTGCGCTACGTCACGACACAATCGTGCATTACAAGTCATAAGTTATGTGATTTTCACGTAAAAATATGCAAATACGCGCGCGCATATATGATTAGCCAAAGCTTTCCTCATGTCATTCCTATTCGTATTCAAGGAGTGGCGAGGAATCTACCTTATAAATTGATCTTCTCCGTCTTACCTTAATAATATAGTACTAAATTATATGTACTTTGAAATTATAGTAAATATGTCTCATTCATATGGGGCCTATATCAAACAGAAGATACTTGGAGCAGTGCCACAATACATTCAGAGTTGCAGTCTTGTGCTTTTTGTTTGATTGGCAAATGATCAATGGAACAAATCATTGAGCTAGAGATCGTCGACACATGGAGCTTTATTACTAGATGGAAGTCTGAAGATGTATATAGTATTTGTGAGCATGTGGAGTGATTTCCTACAGGGAAAAATAAGCATGTTTGTGTGAGGGGAAAATGCATTTTGTTGGTCACATCGCGTTTTTGACGACGAAGAGGTGTATGCATTTTTGCAATGAAATTACACAGAATCTTTTTTAATTGGGTTTTATAGAGTTATCTCAGAAGCGAGCATTCCAGTCTTCTATCTCGGATATCAGCAATGTCTGACAGTTCGGCACTTGTGAATTGTGATGTTGTCCGTGTCTTGGCTGGTCTCTGGTCCCGTAGGCTCAACTGAACTGGCTTGACAAGATTGTTGTTCGGTCATACCACGCCAGGCTATTCTGCAAGACTTATGCGCTCAGTTGAGCTGTGGGCGATGGATTTTTGAGATGAAAATATTATAGCAGCGATAAGAGTATTGTAGCAATGTTGTCTTTATTTAATTTTTTTTGTTTTTTAGTATTTTAGTATTTGTGTGTTTTATTTTTTCTGTATTCCTTTGCATCGTTCGCTCTAGATTAGTGTGCTGATTTTATTTTATATTTTTTTAGATTTAATTATGCCCAATATGCCAACTCAGTTATAGTAAAAAATAAACTAGTTACAATAAAATTTTAGTAAAAACTAAAAATTATCGCTATTTCGAACGCTACTAAGGGCGAGATTTCTGGTAAGTTGTCTTTTCAGCAGTTTAGGCGTTGAAAAAAGGTCAAACACTGCAGGATCATCCTAAGTAGAGTACTATTTCAGGCCATATCACTGAGAATTTACAACCTGATGGTTTCTTCAGATTTTTCTTGAGGGTTAGGATAAAAAAATTTCAATGTGATGTGATGATTGGGAGTGGGAGACAGAGATAAGACACTACACTAGTGCACAGCAAAGGGATCCGTTTCCTCAAACGCTAAGGAATAAAATCGCAAAAAAAAACTAACTAACGAATAAGCCTTGGTTAGTGGGCTGTTTGGCCCTATGCGATTAGGCCCAAAATCATCCCTCATGGGCTTAAACCGATCGGCATGAGAAAAAAAGATAGAAAACTTCTGAGAGATGAACAGATCGGCTCAAAAGATTTCTTCAACGTAGAACGTACCAAGCCCAGCAAAGTTCGATTTTGATCTCGTCCGTCTATCACATCCAACGGCTGAGATCTGCGCTCCACCCGAAACCCTAGCCCCCACACCGCCGCCTCCCTTATAAGTAGTTCCCCTTCTCCCGCCTCCCAAAACCCTGCTCTAATCCTCGCGCCGCCGCCGCCGGAGAAGAGGAGGGAGACGCAACCGACCACCAACCATGGGGCGCGTCCGCACCAAGACAGTGAAGAAGACCTCCCGGCAGGTCATCGAGAAGTACTACTCTCGCATGACCCTCGACTTCCACACCAACAAGAAGGTGCTCGAGGAGGTCTCCATCCTCCCCTCGAAGCGGCTGCGCAACAAGGTGGCCGGCTTCACCACCCACCTGATGCGCAGGATCCAGCGCGGTCCCGTCCGCGGCATCTCGCTCAAGCTGCAGGAGGAGGAGCGCGAGCGCCGCATGGACTTCGTCCCGGAGAAGTCGGCGCTCGAGGTCGAGGAGATCCGCGTCGACAAGGAGACCATGGAGATGCTCGCCGCCCTCGGCATGTCCGACCTCCCGGGAGTCGAGCGCCAGGCCGACGTCGTCTCCTCCGCCCCCGCCTACGGCCGCCCGCCGTACGGCGGCCCCCGCCGCGACCGCGTCTAGGTCCCGCCCGCCAGCCCCGCGGTTTTCTTGATCGCATCGCCTCTCGTAGTTATGCTACTAAGTTTTAAGTTGTTTTAGATCTGTGATTGCTTATGTGGCGAGTAAGAATTTGAACTTGATGCTTTAAATTCTCAAGTGTTTCGGTCTGCGTATGAT
Organism: Melocanna baccifera; assembly: GCA_036346265.1. Taxonomy (NCBI): domain Eukaryota; kingdom Viridiplantae; phylum Streptophyta; class Magnoliopsida; order Poales; family Poaceae; genus Melocanna; species Melocanna baccifera. The sequence goes on from CM070704.1 coordinate 3,646,496, forward strand.
GGACATGAGTTTTTATATTATCGCAGTGATGAAATCTTAAGTTGTTTGATATATTACTATGAGATGTTGCTACCTGTTGTGTTGCCCTATCTGTTTGCTCGTTAAATGTAATGTGTCTGATGTATCAGTCTTCGTATGCTGTTTGGAGTTAACCAAAGCTTTCTTGCCGTTTAAGTTTGTGTTTTACCAAATTAGTGGATGTTTGGAGTGACACGTTTAAGAATAGCATAGCATTATACTACTGTCAATTAGGGTCATTGGTGGCGTGACTTGATGACGAAATTTGCTAAATGTTATTGCCATGTACTTTCCGTTGATTTCACAGAGGGTAATGGTATCTCATTCTAGGTTGCCTCTTGCAAATTAGACTGTTAGAGGATCCAATTCCAGCTAGACATTATACAACAACTTTGCAGTCATTTGACCCCCAGGTGGTTTATTTAGTTTTGATGGTATTAACTGTTTCTCTGGTCTGCAATATAAACTGGAGTTTACTTAATTGTACGGGATAACCCTGATTTGTTCTAGAAGGGATAGTGTTGCTGATATTGCAGAATGTCACATTGATTTCTAGGCTCCTGAGATGAGACTGAATTTTGTATTGCTTAGTTTCACTGAAATTTTTGCTGTAGCATGTTCGGTAACTGCACTTTAGTTAAATGAAATACAAGTCATTGAAGAGTAACTGGATGTCTTGCATTTGTTATTGTCTATGTTGTTCTAGTTTATTTCAGCAAATGTATATTTTTTTCTTAAGCCTGTTTTTGCATCCATGGTATTTCCTTTGCTGGACATTTTTACAATGGTGTTGTGTGGATGATCATGAAAGGATAAGTTCATTAGGGTGTAGAAGTAACAAATAGTACAATACTAGTCATATAATTCATAGAACCTTTCGTGTGATTCTCCATGAAGTGTGGTGTTTTACAAGTTGGTTTTTGCCAGGTCCTGTTAGTATGGATCTACTTACAATGGTTGCTTTTCTTCCATGCAATGTAATTTAGTGATGTACAAATGGCATCATGATTAGAGGTGTGGGTCAAGCTGTTGATTGTGTTGCTGCTGACTTAACAGATATATAATATCTGTCTGTTGCATTTGTTTTTTAGTTGGTATCGGTGAATTGATGCTCTGATCTCATATGTCACTACGTGATCAACTGTATCTGCTACTATACGTGGTCATGCAATTGAACTTGTTGGCTTTTTTTGTCGTGAGTTTTGGAAATAATTGTTGATCTGTATTGAACCGCTAAACTGGATGTAGCTCATAACAGATCTGCTCTGCCTAAGCTTGTTTGTGCATATATGATATGTTTTTTTGCTGTTAATTTTTATTCAAGGGTGCAAATTGTCTTACGTATAACATATGTTACGTTGGTGGTCATTAAAGGATTAACTTTCAGGTTGATAGATCTATCAGGAACTAGGTGTAGAACAGTAGAAGTAACAGAGTAGTTCACAGGAATAGTGTGATGCTTTAGAACTTGCTTTGTTTAGCCGATCATGCGAGCTTGTGTCAACCTTGAATTGCTGCGTTCCATCCAGCGAATTCTGTTGTGATCATCTGAAACGATCCTAGACAGGACATGAGCTTATGTTTTGATTTGTTGCATTTTCATCTGAAGTACCAGGTAGTTATCTTCTGAAGCGTCAAGACGTCTTTTGGCGTGGAGCAACTGTCATCGTTTCGTCAACTATTTAAGGGTTAGTGTTAGAGGAGAAAGGGGAATCAGATCTATTAGAGACAGAAGATTCTACAAAGTTCTTGCTCTATTGCAATCATCTTTGAGCAATAGTCAAATAGGACGTAGGGCTATTATTCTTCTAGAAGAAGACCCAAATGTATATATAAATTCTCATATCTTCTCTCTGCGTGCTCATAGCCAGTTCCTCAAGTGAGTTTCATACATAAGATCGATATTAAAATATCGGCAGAGAGCTAAAGAGATTTGGCACCTAAACTTTTCTTGGTTATCGCTTTGTTCTTCCTACCAATTCTTGGATCACAACCTGCATGATTGCTGGTTAGCCGTCAGAAGAATAGCGCCCAATGCCAAATGTAAAGAGAGGAACAAGCTTCAACGCGACCAGGGAAGATCTTACCTGTCATGTTAACACTAGGCAAGGTTCAACCCCGGCCTGGGGCAAGTTCTTAGTTAGTCATTGACACATTGTATTGTTTGAATTTGGTTCCTAGTTTGGTCTTCAGGTCATCTTTGTATCTCTCTTCTTAACGAATGAAACACAAATATCTTACGTTTTCGAGAAAAAACACTTTCAGCTTGGCCACAGAACAAACAATTCTTAGGTCCCTGCCAGCCTCTACGAGCTGAATTGTCCCTTGTCAGAACACTGTTTTTAATCAGAAGCCAAAGAAAAACTTTGATCTTCAAGGGGATCTTCACTTTCCAAATAAATTATGAACCTGATGTTCAGCAAAACCAAAAAGAATTGTGAACCCTGTTGCTTAATAGTCGTGATCACCTTTTCCCCCATGAAATTCAGGCATGATCAGAATGAACATTGTTTTACTAAAGTATTTTAACATCACTGAATTTCAGTAGCACAGTCCGAGTTAAAAATGTCTGGGCACAACCTATAGTAAACATATATAGCAGCACAGTCCGAGTTACAACGCCGGCGGGACGGAGCACCTGACTGTGACCGGCTGGGGAATCGACGGCGTGAAAAGGTCGCCAAGAAGTCAGTGGTGTTCATTGGTCAGCGGTGCAAGAAGTTCGACGTCAAGCCGATCAACTACGAGTTCCAGGTGCACGCCATCAGCGCGGAAAGCCTGCCCTTCGTCCTCCCCGTGGCCTTCACCGTCGGGCCCCGCGTCGACGATGCGGAGTGCCTCCTCCGCTAGGCCAGGCTCATCTCCCCGCACGACAAGCACTCCCACCACGTCAACGAGCTCGCCAAGAGCGTCATCAAGGGCGAGACCCTCCTGCTCGCCGCATCCATGCATGACATGGAGGAGATGTTTACAGGCACCACGCTGTTCGAGCAAGCCGTCTCCGAGAACGTGAAGCTGGAGCTCAACCAGTTCGGCCTCTTCGTCTACAGCGCCAACGTCGACGCTCCAGCGTACGAGTGCCTGTCGTACCTGAGGCAGAGGGCACAACTCCTGACCAAGGATGAGATCATGATACGAGCGATAAGGAGCGCGGGGGAGGGGAAGAGGCAGCACGGCTCGCACGGCAAAGGTGGACGCTGGCGTCGCCAAGACGAAGGTGTTCGCGGTAGAGCAGCCACCAGCAGGGGCTCGGGCTCGATGACCAGGTCTCGATCGGGGTGCGCAGGCGGAGGTGACGTTTTGTTCGAGCGAACTAGCGGAGATTGCCGGCTCACCGGGGCGAAGGCCTGGTGGGACAAGCAGGTGAACGGGGCTTGCTTGACTGTGATTAGAATGGGTGTTGAGAAACATGTTCGAATGTTTTCTTCTAAATAATTATTTAAATTTTTTATTTTTAAATATATACAAAGATTTAGCCGCTAAGAATTCTCCCCTCCAATCAAGATTCGTGTGTCCTTCCCCTTTGATGAGAGCCGTTGAATCTTAATTTAAAAGTTATAAATTTAGATAGTTATTTAAAAGAAAATATCCGGATGATAATTAGACTAGTTTTCTAGGAGTGTATAGGTATCACTTAGATGTTTTTTCTAAATAATCATCTAAATTTATGGCTGTTGGATTAAAAATTTAACGGTCTATTTTTTAGGGGGAAAATTCACTAATCCAACAACCGCAAAATTGAATGATAAATTTTTTTAAAAAAATTCAGATAATATTTATCAATACCCTTCTAGAAAACCCACCTTCATCTATGAACGAGGGCTGGCATCGTCGCCGAGAACGTCATGCTGCTCCCGGCCTTGAACATCCGACGTTGTTACCAACGCCGTGGACGCACGCTGCAGCCGCCACGCCGTCTCCACGGACGCGAGCTGCTGCCGCCGAGTCGTCGTCGTCGTCGTGCTAATGCACTGCGCGCCGCCTCGGATGCGGGCCGCCGGCGCTGGCGACATGGGCTGCCGTCTCCGCATATGAGAGACGCCTTTGCACGGACGTGACCCGCCGCAGCGCAGTCGGGGTGAGCCCGTGATCTCTGCACGAACACCTGCTCGCGCCATCGACGCCCACTGCCGCGGCCGGTGACGCCCGCCGTTGTGGCCTTGCCGCGAACGAGCGCAGCCGCCTTCGCTGCGAACGCCCATCGCTGTGGCATCTCCTTGTACACGTGCTGCCGCCATAGACGCCGGCTGCCGCGGCCTCGCCGCGAACGAACCCCCGCTGTCGCTGCGAGCGTCCGCCGTTGGCGTAGCTGGGCAGGAAGTCGCCCGTGGTCCCGCCGTAGTTTCGAGCCTCCGGCTTCGCCGTAAACTCCTGCGCCGCGTGCTCTTCACAACATCCAAAACTTATTGCGTACATGGGCTGTCCAATGCTCAAGTCCATTAATAAATCCAAACGTCCAAAAATCACACTGGGCTAGCCCAAGATATGTCCAATATCCAAACATATCCAGTCCAACGAAATCCAATTCGTGACAAGTCCAAATGTCCATGTTTGGATCCCAGCTCTGGATGTTTGGATCAAATGCAAGGTCAAGAGAAATCCATTTGAAATTCTTATGGAATGATTCCCCTTCACGGGGATTTTAGAGGAAAACAAGCATTTGCTTATAGTACTTCTTGGAAATTTTCTTGGAAAAAATGAATAATCTAAGCTAGATAAGCTGGGCCAGTTCACTGCCAAAGCTGCATCCATCCAACAGCAGCCCAGCCCATACAGCCCACAACACGATGGCCGTGGCACCCACAACCGCTGCATTCGTGAAGACCACCGCACGCGGCAGCATCGGCAACCCATCGCCAAGGCCCGTGGGCACCGTGCAGCGGTGGTAAGGGAAGGGAAGGACTACCCCCAAAATATCGTCGTCTCGCCGGCGGCCGCCACCGCGATGATCAGCATCCTCGCGCAGGTAACCCAGCCTGACCCCCGAGATCTCCACAGATCGGTTGTCTTGGTTTGCCCTGATTCTTTTCTGCATCCGTCCCGTTGGATTGGTTGGTTGGTTGATTCGGTCCGGTTCGGTTTCGTTTCTTGTGGGTGTGGTCTGGATCTGCGCGCAGGAGCGCCTCCTCGGCTTCGCGTTGGGCTCCGTCTCCATGGGCGGCTACGTCCTCCACCAGCGCCGCTCCATCTACCGCTCCCTTGCCGACGCTGACGCCGCCGCCGGGTCATCCTTCACCTACCAGGTCCCCATTTTCTCGACGCATTTGATTCTTGCTGACTGTTTTGTGAACTCTGTGTCGCGATTCATGGTGTGGTTTCCGTAGAAACAGTGCACATAGAACATCTAGTAACCATCATAATGTTAATTCTAGCTCATTTATAATTAATTTGCTGTCAAGAGGGGGTATGCAATAGCAGCTTAGTAAGTTCAATGAACATTGCTTAAAACATGCATTCCATCGAACTTTCGGTATGTGAATGTTTGAGTTATGCATGTAACAAAAATGTGTGCGTTCCCCTTTCTATTACCTTCATATGTCAAGTTAAAAAAACCTGCAACATTCATACCAAAATCGGTGATTGGATATTTGGATGGATTGTAACTACCACATCTGGCGACACCGAGCATGGTCCGTAGACAAATATGTTCTGGTAGCTGCATACTCTCATTTCATGAAATATATTGTGAAGTTGTGAATCTTGTGTGTTTGAAAAGGCATTAGAATCATGAGCTCGGCGGTCATATGCCTATTAACATGGATGAGTAATCTACTTATGGCGGCGTGGAGGGCATCGTATTTTAAGCAGTAATAAGTCCACTGTGTCAACAAAGGAAAGTTGTTTCGTTGCAAACTGTTACCGAGCGGGCTCTTTGTTGCTTGTGTCAGTTTTCTATCTTACGAGGAACCTCCTCGATGAGAGTTAGGCTAATCACAGCCCATGTTCTGTTCATTTCAAAAGAAATGTTACCATACGACCCAATATTGCTAAACACCATTTTAAACGGGAGGTGTTAAAATTTCGTGGTTTGCTATTGAGAACTCGAGTGTTTTTCTGGAGGAAAAAGGAGAGAGGAAGTGAATGTACAAGGAAGAAGGGGAGTGAAGAAATCCACTAGATGAAGGATCTGAGGGTTGAATTTCTTTTATATAAGGAAAATCAGGTGTTTCCTAGAGGACTAGACATTACCTAAAATTTCTCCTTTCTGTTTGGAAAATAGACTATCGAAGCATTGCTTTGAATTTTTTACCTCATTGTTGGTATTCCTTTTATACATCTTAAGTAGGAACGATCATTGCTTGTCTTCTCGTATTTGAATAATCATAATGTAATATGGCATTTTGAGGACTGAATCTTTCCTCCGTGATGCAGCCTAATGAGATCACCGGCAGAAGGAGCTCAACTGACTTGTCTCACGTATGGAACAAGGCAGTGGACGAGACCCTTGGACGACTTGTGGTATACCTTAGCTCTCGTGGATGGTAATTCAAGCGCTATCTTGGATGTAACAAGTGAGCAGGGCGGAGCATGACTGTTCACGTCGTCGTTGTGCTAAATTATTGCCGTTGTACTCTGACGTTTCTTTGTACCCATAGTTGAACACAATGTTTTCGTTGGCTTTACAAAGAGCTGAGCAATATAATAACCGGATGGATCAGTGAAATATATATCCCGAACAGCGTCGTCTCTTCTGCTACAAATTATTGTTCCCCTAAACTGGGACCTGGATGTAACTTAAGGGCCTACCCCCAAACACTGTTAAGGTAGGCACGGTTCATATTGAGGCTAATATCCGGTGTTAGTAATGCGTTTTATGGGTTGTCAGAATTCAACTGCTCTTGGAAATCTTCAGAAAGTCAGTTGCCATGGGGCTTAATTTGTATGGACTATAGTAACTTATTTTTAAACGATATGTTTTTTTAAAGTCAATAGAAAAATTGTAGTAAAAAGTGTACTGAGTTTAGCTGTACTGGCTAAAATCACATGCGATTATTTTTCTGTGCGTACTACCTTTCGCGAACAATCAGAATTCAAATATTTAAGCCATAAGTTATAAACCCAAAAGAACTCACCTATATCCTTGCAAGAATGGCGCTCCGCAACTTTTGCTTATTATTCCTTTGTTGTTCTACGCTTATGTGAGGCTATGTAGAATATAAGTCCTCGATCTTACAAAATAATATCAAGTCCTCGATCTTACAAAATAATATCAAGTCCTCAATCTTACAAAATAATATAAGAACTCGATCTTATAAAATAATATAAGAAAGATAGCTAAAATATTTAGGAGAGAACGGAGATGCTCTTTATTGCTATGAATTGGTTATAGTTTGCCTTTAATAAGATATGAAACTAGCGTTAATTATACTGAATGAGATCTCAATTGCTATGAATTGGTTATAGTTTTGTCCAAATTATCTTCAATTTTTTTCTCATACAGCCTTAAATACCAATGAAGAGACATCAATTATCCACCGGAGAAGATACCTCATCGTACATACTATGTTTTTTACGTTTATCTCAATTTAGTCTAGTCTTTTAAACATGGCTTCGTCACTGGCTGTGGAGTAGTGTAGATGCGGTGCGCGCGAGAGGAAAGAGATGCGCGCAACAGGTAGTGGCACGCTCTTGCGTTATGTTTCTTCGTCAAGGCCCGGCAGGATAGCCTGCAGCCAAATGCGGCTTTTGCCTTTTCTTGCATTCGTTGTTCACGCGCCGATCCGTCGACGACCCACCCATCTGAATTGTGCAAGTGCAACTTTTCCCGGATCGAAACGTGTAGGCAGTACAATTTACAGCCGAGAGAGCCAAGTAGCTCGCCGAGTACATTCGTAGCACTACATTTACACTGCAATCCTGCTGCTAGTGCTAGCCGGTTCTGAGTTGATCTTACTAATACCGTTAGACATTGCTTGCCGCATGCTTCATTAATGTTCACGCTTGCATATTTGATCTCGAGTTAACTGATGTTATGTATGTATGTATGATTATGATCTCCTTCATTTTCTATTTTCCGGCATGCGGCACAGGGACGATGGGGTTTACGGTAGTGTCGGTGTGTAGAGCTGTGGCCTGGGCCGTCCTCAGCTGCGATCCAACTACGCCCAGGTGCTCCGATCCTCACATGGTCAAACGTCGCTCCTTTATTTTTTTCCCCCCTTCTTCTTCTTGTTCTTGCTAATTAATTATCTATTTACCTAGTTCTGCTGAATTAAAATAGTGAGATGTCTCTCGTTCCAATTTCTAGATCTGTTGCATCGGTCCGTCGACCAATGGCGTGGTGCAGTGTGTCACGGGTCCTAGGGGATCGAGAAGGTAGATTGGGAATTGGGATGGTAGGAAGAAGAACTCAGAGACTGGGAAGAGAAGAAGGGGAATTAGGGATGTTCAGATTGATAGGTTTTGTCTGAATACATCGATATCCTTCCCCCCACGCACGCCGACACTTCTATACCCCTTTCCCTCACACACCTCAACCCTAACCATTACACAGGCCAAGCCATGGCCCATTTTTTTTTCAGACGGCCCAGGTAGATGCAGGAAAATGCATGTTCGGTCGCCTCTCTCACTTGCTCTCGTGTCCACCCCGAAGATGTTCAGTATCCTGCCTGGCATCTCCCACCACTGACGGTTGCACCGTAACATTCCGGCCCCCTCCTTCAGTTCCAGCTTGCCCCCAAGCCGGTGCATTTGGGAAGCGAGTCTTTAAATCAAAGTAATTCTCCCAGGTCGCCAACTCCGGAGGAGTACCAGACTAGTGAATAAGAACTTGAGAAGAAGTGACAGCACCTTGCTGATGTAGTCGACTGTCCAGAACTTTGAGAGGAATTGACAGATTGGCTTCTGTTCTAGGCAAGTCGGAAGATACCGATTCTCCAGGTTGCAAAGCTTTTTTCAGTTGCGAAACTAGTGGGGTGCAGACTAGGGCTGTAAAAAAAAGCTCGAGGCTCGCGAACTACTCAAATTCGGCTCGCTTTAGACTCGATTCAAGCTCGACTCGAACTCCAAACAAACCAAACTCGAGCCTATCCTCAGACTCGCGAGTTTTCATCGAGCCTAACGAACTATTCGCGAACTTGAAAAATTTTTTATCCCACACCTTCCCCCGCCCTCATTCCCCAGATCCCGCGCGGCCGCGCCCCCTCCCTCCCCACGCGCGCGTTCCCAAATCCCAATCCCGCCCGCTCCTGCGCCCCGCTCCTCGCGCCCCCCACCACCCCGTCCCTCTCCCTCCATCTCCCCAGTCCCCACGGCCCCACCCCATCACCTACTCGCGACGCCGCCCTCCTCGCCCCCGCCGCCGCCCTCCTCTCCCCCCGTCCCCCTCCTCGCCCCCCGGCCCCCCCACCGCCGCGGGCCCTCTCCTCTCTGGCTCGCCCCCCGCCCCCCTCGGCTCATCGCCCCGGCCGAGGCCACCTCGCGCCCGCTCGATGCCGCCACCGCCGGCCCTTCTCTCGACCGGATCCAGCCGGATCCGGCCAGATCTGCTCTCCCCCGCCGCCGGCGCCCCTCCTCGCCGGCCCGCCCCCTAGCAGGTACGCCCTCGACACCGAGCCTACACGAGCCGTCCGAGCCGAGCTCGAGCCCGGCTTGAAGCTCGACGGCAATTTCAAGCTCGCTCGAGCTCGGCTCGAGTTTCTACCGAACCCGAGCCGAGCCAGGGCAAGCTCGCTCGGGCTCGGCTCGTTTACAGCCCTAGTGCAGACCAAGAAGTCTAGGTCGAGAGGGTCAGTGCGGTCCCTGGTTCGGCCACATGTGGATTGAGCCGGCCCGTGGATGCTGGAGTGAGGGCCTAGGCGTGAAACCCTTGCCACCACCCCCAGTAGCGTTTCCACGATTTTGACAGCGATTGTTGGAGAAGTGGTTACTATCGTGTCTAGTGCCACGGTTGGAGTCGCCGATACGAGTCTTATTAGAGACCGCCACCCCCTGCGGAGGCACCGTCGGCGCTGCCGCTGCCGAAGGAGGTGATGAAGGTCGAGGCTTGCGAAACCTTGAAAGCTTTCTTCAGTTCTTCGAGTATGAGAGCTCTGTTTCCAAATAAATGGCACGGGTCTCTGCGTTGTCACAGAACAAGCCCTCAATGTTTGTCCAGACAACACTGACGGTGGTGTTCGAGGCCACCGCCATGGCAAGGAGCTTGGTGGAGATGGATCCGTAAATCCATGAGAGGATGAGAGCGTCGAGGCACTTCCATTGTGCGTCGGGGGAAGAAGTAGCAGCATCCTTAACGTGGTTGTCGAGTGCATATTTGCACAGGACAACCTCGAAGAGGCCTTGCCATTGGGAGTAGTTAGCAGCCTGGATATCGAGAGTGATTGGAACTAGGGTCTTTATGCTAGCCACAGCAGCAGCCTGTGCCCAGAGGGTGGCTTTAATGGCTGCAACGTCAGTGTTATCGCCAGTGTTGCCCATAGTTAGAGGATAGGAAGAAGGTTTAGGAGAAAAAGTTGCTCAGAAAAGATACTCTAATACTATGAAGGTTCATAGAAATTAAGCACTTAACTGATTCATTGATATACAGAAATATATACAATGATGATATAAATGTGAATACATACAGCAATACTAATGTAAATACATGTAACAACATTTTTAACCGATACGTTATTTTGAATGCAGACGGCATGGCATGAACGGAGGCGGCACCTTGAATGTGCATGGTGCACGGTAGGCTAACACTTTTTTTCTTTGTCGAGACGTGGTGGTACGAGCGCAGCGTGGCAGCACAGAAAGCCGGAAGAGTTGTCGTCGTCCAGAGGGCAAAAGTTCGTTACCGGAGCGATCAATCGCACTAGGTGGTGGCCCCGTTTTCTCCTTCAGCAGAAAGATGTACTGGTAGTTGCTGAAATCGGTGGACCAGTGTGAGCGAGCTCGTTCACCTCTACGGCATGTGTTATTTCCAATCCAGAGATTGTCGAAATTTGGTTACTTTGATGTTGATCGACAGGCGGTAGGGGTGGATCTACTGTAAATCATGGGTATTCAGCTGAATATTTATTTTTTTTGAATAAAAAATCAATATATATATATATAGTATAATACATATGTATATATATAGTTGGGCTGAAATAACTATTTTGAGTACATTTTAACAGCCCAAATAACCTATCCGGCCACCACCTCCCGAAATCCCAGCCCAAAACCCCCCCGGCCCGCGCGCTCGCGCGCCCGCGCCCCCCACCCCACGCTCAAATCCCCCCGCCGCCGCGCCCCCCGCACCCAACCCTAGTCCTAGCCCCGCGCCCCCCGCAGTAGCCCCACGCCCAAATCCCCGCCCGCGCCTCGCCGCCGCCTCCCCTCCTCTCCCCGCCCCGTCCCCCCGCCGCCTCCCCGCCGCCCCCCCTCGCCGCCCCCTCCCGCCCCTCTCCCCGCCGCCGCCGCCCCGCCGCCGCCCCCGCCGCCCCTCCTCCCCGTCCCTTCCTCTCCCCGCCGCCTCTTTCGCCCCCCCGGCGCTCTCCTCGGCCCGGATCTGGCCGGATCCGGGCTCCGCGCCCGGCCACCCGAAACCGCCGCCACTCGGCCTCTTTGCTGCCATTGGCTAAAAGAATTAATCGGTCTATATGTTATTGTAGCTTGGCTCTTTTCTGATATATTTTCTAAATCAAGTTTGACATGAATGTGGTGGTTTCTGTGTTATCAAGACATTCCAAACAAGGTTAGCTTAAGGTTGGTTGATGACTATCCCATCTCCAAAATTCAAACTCAGTCAATGAGTTAGGCATGATTTGGCTCACAAGCCACTTGACTTCTTAGCGCTTCTTGTCCTAATGATTGTACATTAGTATGTTTGATGTTGCCAGTTGCCTAGAATTGTATGCTAATTATAGTATTTCTCTGTGTCTTAAATTCTGCTTTCTAATTTAGTGTTGCATATTTTCACATCTATTTGCGAGTTGATATTGTCTTTGGAGGTTGGCATTCAACCGCAATAACTAAAGAGAGAGAGGTATTTCCTTCTTTGACTTAAACTGCCTCGTCATCTTATAATTATATTTGTTTTCTTTGTCCAAACTCCAAACCACCAGATAGCACAATTCTAATGAGAAACAAATCATTCTTGCACACTCGGAAATTTATTCATGAAGGATATTGCCATGTTATAATAGACTTCAGGTAATCTGGCACACTTGCTTTATATTTTCTATTGCACAATATTTTTATAATTTCGAATACCCATTCTGAAATTCCTAGATCCGCCACTGACAGGCGGCCTAACTGGTAAGACAACCGGTATTTATGCAAAAAGTTGTGAGCGCCTGACCAGGAGTGCTGTAGTAGCTTTTGTTTTTGCAGAAACTGATGTCCCCTCTAATAGGAAAGTTTGATTGCGTCGATTAGGTATCACATTGGGACCATGACTAACTTGACATTGGATCCATCAATCAGTTAGTCGGGTGTCTAAACCAACATGGACAGGTTCAGAATGGATTGTCCACTGACCAGTACGGTGCAGTTGCAGAAGAACTGCAGAAGGGTAAGACTGGACCCAACGTGGCCGAAAGTTGAAGCTACGGATGGGGTAGGTGGGCACTGTCACTACAGGGAACAGACAGACACTTTGCAAGCCAACGGAAATAACTTGGGCTGTTTCTTTCACGTTTAGTTCCAGCCCTCTCTGCACTAACCTAATGGGAGACAACCTTCGACGTCCCCCAGTCACAGGTTATCAAGGGAGGGAGAGGAGGAATCTTCAGGCGCGCGTGAACTGTAAAGGCCGAGCTAGTTGCTCACTTGTCACACAAAGCGACGATGTCGTAAGTTAACCCTGCCGTGCATGTAGGCGCCCTTATAATTGGACCAACCTGTCTACTAGTCCAATGTCAAATGTTTAGTAACATCTTTATGGACCACTCTGTACATGTGTATATTATTGTGGGCTCAAGAGGAATCACTGCCAAGTAGGTCCCTTGAATTGATCGAGATTCTATCCATACAGTGATACAAGCGCACAAGTCTAATGCTATCCAAATTGTTGGTCCACCTTGAGTGTTACCCTCTCACATCGTAAATACATATTATTTTAGACATCGACACAGTTACTAAAACATAACTTTAATCACTAATTTATATCGTAGTATATTTATAAAATCAAATAAAATTATAATATTATAAAAGTAATTTTTAAGATATATATATATTTAAAAAGATATTGATAGTCAAAGTGAACTCGTGCTGTGGACATTGTTGATCTTGATGGTTCTAGAAAAAAGTTAACCTTTCCGTCCCAATCAACCATCATACTTCGTCAGTAATTTATGATCGGTGAGCGCACAGACTAGTGTGATTGGTAGAGATGAAAGTCTTTTGTGACTTTTGCTTTGAGACATGTAGAACCAATAGAAAAGGAAGAGCGCTAATGAGTACGTTGACCTTTTCCCTGTGCTTCTCCAGTTCTCCTTCCAGCTCAGTGATTGGCACCTCCTTTTGTTCCTGTCTCGTTGACTTCACCGGTTCTTGTGTGAAAATTGAAAGAGCTTGTACTAAAACGGATGGCTGGATTTCGCCGGGGGGGGTGTCGCGGCCGGGCGCCACGCGAGGCGCGTGTGCGCCCGCTCCGGCCGACACCTTTGGATTTGGCCGTGACGCCCGGCGCGCCGGCCATGTGGCGGGGTCTGCGGCCACGGCGGGCGATCGATACCGATCAATCCACCCTGGCAGCTACCATGCCTCGATCTTATTTTCCTCAGAAGAATTTCTCGTGTGTTCAGCGAAAGAACTGGTGGAAGAAAACAGCCTTTTCTTGGGTCAATATGCATGGTCAGTGCCAAACGCGAGCACATGGATGCGCGCAGGTTAACCAGATCAGGGGAAAGAGCGTGCTGCTGTTCGCTCTGCATGTGTTGCCACGCTGCGCTGCTGGTTTTGGGACCGGAGGAAGAAAATGGACGATGACGATGGTGTCTGCTGGAACCTAGCCATGGTTTCTACTAACTGAAAAGCCTTCTATGCGCTGTGCTGGTTTGAACTGTCCGTCGTTTTTCACGCCTTTTTTGTGCCCAAAGATTTGCACCGATCGCCCGATCGGCTGGATGCCTGCCGAGTTCGCACGCAGCTGAAGTGCTGAACCATTAAGATGTGCATCCCGCCGAAGACAGAAAGGGCACTCGTAGCTAGGGTTTATTCCAAACATATATGTGTACTTAAATGCTTACAAGAAACTGCACGCACTAGTTTCTGAATTTTCGAGTGAAGTCGTAGCGGTACTACTAGTGTTCAACAGGCTTTTTGGTGGAAGTAGCTACCCACGGAGTTGCATGTACTTCGATTTATTCCAGGCTTTTTGTTCGGCACTGCTGAATGCTGATTAGTTTAGCGGAATATTGGCATTTCTTTTTGTCGACGATCGAGTCGCTGATCTTACTAAATAATATAAGAACAATAACTAAAATCTTTAAAAGAGAATAGATATGCTCTTTATTGGTATAAACTGGTTATAGGGTGCATCTGACAAGACAAGGGACTAACCCTAATTCTACTAAATTGAATTTAGATTTTTTTTTATTGTCTTCGTCGTCTAGTCTTAAATACCAACGAAAAAAATACCAATTATCTATCAAGGAAGACGCCTTATGCAACCAACGCGTCTAATCGGGGAGGCAGTTATTGTCAGAGAGAGAACAACTAATCGTCGGTTGTTGTCAGCGAGAAACGAACATAAGCAACAACGACATGGCAGTTGTTGTCAGAGACTCAGGGCCAAAACAACGTGCTGTTTGGAGTGGAAAAGGCACGTGTTCCATCTATAGTACTGAAGGAATATCCTGGAATCGGATCCAGAGATCATAGCTTTTCTGAGCAGTCATCTGGACGAGCAATATGCACAGTATTTCTTCAACCAAGGTACGCGAGGAGCAACTTCTAGAGGTTTATAATCACAAGGTCTCTAACCTTAATTATATATATTAAATCATATTTAGAGATTTATTCAATTATCATCGCTTTTTGTTCAAGAAAGGTGCAATTTACCAGCGGGAGAAAGAACTTGTATTATGATTGCATTCACTCTGGCTAGTGTTTTCTTTTGAAGGAATACATTCTTCTCTCATTTGAGGGACACCAAAAAGGAACAGGTCTTCACTGGTGCGACGGTCTATCTAGCTCACAAAGTCGAGCACAATTTACTCATGTGAAAATCGAGCATGTGATTTTCGTGTGCTCTAAACTCAAAAGTAAAGTATGGCTGCCACCTCGTTAGCGCCGTAGAAACAAAAGGAAAATTATTTTAAGGACATCAGGCATGCATTGCTCCAAAACGTGTTGATTTCATTAGTCTTGGCATCTTGCACACTGAAGAGTGCAATCACATTGAAGAAAGTCCCATACCGGAGGTTACGACGATCAGATGCTTCGATACTGGGCTCGACCTGGCCGGCCTACGGTGCTGCGTTGGACCTTATCAAAGTCCATTACGTGATGGCCTCAGCCTCTCTGTTTCCCATCCCAGTCGAGTCCTCCTTAAGCGCAGTGTACCTGCACCTTCTGTTTCCTCAGTACTGGAGGCCTTTCATTTGGCCCAGACCCGACAAGGAAAAACTGAGTATGAGCTGGATCAGTCCTAGTCCGAGGATGACATTTCGGGTTTCCTCCTAGGCAGCGAGATGTAGGGTTCTAGCTAGATTTTAAACCTTACAAGTGGTAGCTGGACTGTAAGTAAGTAGTTGTTGTCACCCTGGCACAAGCAGCAGGAATACAAATTAGTTCGCTTATATTGATTTTTAATTTTGACTTTTGATTTTTGTATTATGAATAGTAATAATTTGTAGAGAAATAAATAAAATCATTAAAATATGTACTATAATTAATTAGTAGACTCTATCTTTAAAAAAATAATTTATTTAAGAACTAGATAGTGTAAAAAAATATTTATTATAAAAAAATAGCTTTTAGAAGTCAAAGACAGGACCGGCTTTCAGCTGATTCCTTCAAAAAAAAAACTTTCGACTAGTTGCTTACATACATACGCACCATTAGAAGGACTTAAACGCAATTAAGACAACATATCTTTTGACTGTTCGTGTAGCTAGCTACTCTCCATGGTACTTTTCCAACCATAGACCGCGTAGGTAGGGGCGCGTACATCTGGACGCGCGAGGACTTGTCCTTTCTCGTGCGCAGCGAACGAAGCCAGAGGGTGACGAGCTGAGCTCGAAGAGACGGACGTCGACGCAGCTGACTTCGCCGCCTGCGGCAACGTACGCGGCATCGCTGGCCCTCGCGCGCGCAGCGCACGCGTTCTTCCTTCTAGAAGGAAAAGGCGCGCTTCCTTCTAGAAGGGAACGTACGTGGGTTTTTACAAAATTTGCACCCAAAAAAAAAATATCTTGTACTGGCTTAGAGAGGTCTCGGGTTTGACCAGTCCTTTACCTCTCTAGCGCCAGTGCTGCACAGCGCGTGTGTGTTGTGACGCCCGCTACGGCCTACGTGTACGTAGCTAGCTCTCCTGTTTTACTATAGACTTGTTCTTCTCGGTCTTTTTTTTTTCAAACTTTTGATTTATCTTCTTCGAAAGTCGAAAGATGGATGGTTTTTTGAAGTTATTTTTTAAACGCTTTTCTAAATCTAAAATTATATATATTATCATTTTTAGTCTAAAATTATATGTATTATTCATGTTACTGTTTTTATTATCTACTATTATATTGAAAAAACAGACAAAAAAATATCAGTTATAATATAAAAGAACATGATCTATTTATGGGCTACTTCACTACTGTAGGAACACCTAAGAGCCTGTTTTTTTTGCTTCTAAAAGTGGTTTTTGATTTTTTGCTACAGTACCTAACTTTTAGACGTGGTATTTTTTCAAGATGGTATCTACAAATTAATTGTAGTACACATTAAAAGTCCAACATTTGTACAATCCAAAATCGTAAGCGAATATCTCTCTGTCCGTAATCTTTGTCGCAAACAGATAAAATTAAAAAATTTCAGCCAAAACCCAGAAGCCACAACTATATCAAACATGCTCTATACCAACGGATAGCTAGCTATGGATCTAACACTTAACTATTGCAAACGGGATCGTGAGCCGTGTTGCCCACCTCTCACATAAAGTTTAGCCTACTTTTTACTTCATTTGCAAGATTATTACATGAAATGTCACTCAAACTGATTTTTTTGTTGGTCTTACAGCTGCAAGGAATTGATTTTTTGCTGCTCTTACACCTGCAAAGAATTGTTGTATCTGCTGGCACCACCGAATGACACAATACCTCATTCATTACTACTCGCACCCACCAAATGACACAATACCTCCATTCTTGCACCACATATAGGCTTCCAAATCATTTGACACAAGAAAAATAATCACCTCAAGCGACGTATTTCCAAGCCAGTGAAACAAAGAAATACAATTTCCTTCAAGCCAAAAAAGAGAAGAAGAGCATGCAAGCCATGTACCTACTCGGCAGGCCACCTTTCTATGGGTTGCGGTCAGCCGTGCTGCCACCATACTGTCCAAGGATGCCATCAACAGACATGTCCACCACGCCCTATTCGCTCAATTCCACCAGCTTGTAGTACCTCAGGAACTTTGCCTTGTGAACCAGCACCCGCGGTGTTGGCACCATCAGCTCTGCGTTCATCTACAAGTGCACCAGAGAATAAATAATTAAAAGCTCCACCAAAAATCAACCATGAGCAATAACTAAATACATTACTAAATAGTTAAATACAAAGCACCAGTTGAAATATAAATACAAAGAACACAACTAACAATTTTTCGTCAGATTTGATATTGTTTTCAAGCGTAATTACAAAAATAGCCATATAAAAATAGTAATAGCAAAAATTATTCATCGTCCAGTGGCCGACTGGCAACAATGGAGGGGTGACGCGTGGCCTTGCCGTTCCGCGGGCGGACAGCAAGCCGTCTGTCGCCCCATCAGCAGACGGCAAGGGGGTTGCCTCCCCCATAAGGAGACGACAGGTGATTAGGCTGGCTAATTAGCCGGCCTAATTACCTATCATTTTTTTAAATTTTGTTTAAAATTTTTGAAAAGTTTTTAATATAGCAAATAAGATCAAAAAATTATAAAAATTTATGTGCAGCCTCCCAACACAACATAGTTGACTGTGTAAATTTTTTTATAATTTTATCAATTATAAATATTGCTCAAAAATTTGTAGATTTTTTATATTCGTAGGAGCTGTTGCATACAGCAAACGCGCTCCAACAATTACTAAATTTTATGAAAAACCTCCCGACACATCCATAGTAATTGCATACTTCTTTAAAAAAATTTATGTGTTCTAAATTTGTCACATTAATTTATATTAATTTAATCATGAAATTACGACTACATAAAATTAACATGAATTAACGTGACAAATTCAAAAGACATAAATTCAAAAAAAATTAAAATACTGTGGCTATGTTGGAAGACTTCACGTAAAATTTTGTAATTTTTGGAGCTTGTTTGCTATATATAATAACTTCTACGAATATCAAAATTTTATGAATTTTTAAACAACATTCACAGTGGATAAAATTATAGAAAAATTACACAATCAACTATATTGTGTTTGGAGATTGCACATAAATTTTTTGTAATTTTTTGAGATCATTCACTATATTAAATAATTTATAATAATTTTAAAGAAAATTAAAAAATAGCAGGTGATTTGGCCTACTAATTAGCTAGCCTAATTACCTGTCGTCTCACCACCGGGCGGCACACGTCTACCATCTGGCCATAGGGTGGCAGGCAGTCTGCCGTCTGGTGGGCAAACGATAGGCGCCATGCGTCCGCCCCCATGCATTGCCACCCGTCCACTGAACGGTATAAACGCTATTTTTGCTAATACGCTTCGTATATGACTATTTTTGTAAATACACTGCCAAAATAATGCTAAATATGGTGAAAACTCCACAACTCACTAGTTGAATCAGCCCATCGTGCAAAGCACCAATAGTGCCACCGGAGACGATGATGTCGCTGGAGGTCATGCCTACCACGATGCCTAGGAACATCTCATACCAGTGCACCTGCATAATAATATAAATACAAAAATCATATATGTATATGACCACTATGACCATTATTGGAATAAGCATCGCTCCGATTGTGTATAAGCATTTATTGTTCACATCTACCTCTTCATTTTACTCCTGAAAGAAATCCTACTTATTCAAAGATGCCATCATAGATGATGGAAAAAGTCGATGTTTTCTCCCATCCTAGAAGCCGCGATCGGCGATAGATTCACTGTAGCAGCAACAAAAATACTGTAGCACTTTTGTCTCTTTTTTTGTTTTTTGGTATTTTCGTGTTTTGTTTTTTCCCGTATTCATTTCCATCGTCCGCTCTAGATTTGTGTGCTGTTTTTTATTTTTTTTACATTTTTTAGATTTAATTATGCCTAATAAGCCAACTCAGCTACAGTACAAAATCATCCAGTTACAGTAAAATTTCAGGAAAAGCCAAAAGCTATCGCTATTCCGAACGCCCCCAAAATCGGTGAAAAAAAAGAGAGGTGGGTATGGGTCCACATCCACATGGCATACTTACCATTACATCGACAAAATAACCATTGGGATCACCTTAACAAAAAAGGAAATACAACCTAAGTGTCCAACATCCAAACATCTCTATCTCTCTCTATGTTTTTTTTGGAAAAGGGATCATAGCAGTGAAATAAATCATGGTTTTCTTTCATTCTAATATGTAAAATTGATGAATAACAGATAGATGTATATAGCCCACTTTTGGCATCCTCCTAATATGTAAAAATGATGAATAAAAAAGAAGTGTGTATGGGCCACTATTGGGCTTCTAGTATCCCCGAATATGCGCGAAGAAGGAAAGGGGAAAAAGGGGACGACATGGACAAACCAACATATGTGTGAAGGAGGGAAGGGGAAAAAGGGATAGCTGGAAGGGGGACAACATATGTGTGAATAAGAGTTGTCACGCGCTGCAAAAGATAGCCACTACATGGTAGTTGTGCGGCCTACGATTTAAACCACCAATTAAATGGGTATCGCATATCTCTAATTATGATTACATTAACATAAATTAGCATAGAAAATTTGAAGCACACATAATTTGAAAAAAAATGACAATTAAGTCAACTGTGTCGGGAGACTGTACATAAAATTTTGTAATTTTTGGAGCTCGATTGCTATATGTAATAACTCCTACAAACAGCATTATTGTATGAATTTTTGAGCAATATTATAGTGGATAAATTTTTTTAAAAAATTATACAATCAAGTACATTATGTCGAGAGATTGCACATAAAATTTCATAATTCTTTAAGATTATTTGCTATATTTAAAAAATCAAACAAAGCAGTACATATAAATAAGTAATTAAGACAGCTAATTAAGCCGACTTAATTAGCTGCCGTCTTGTAGATGGACAGCCTTCACGCGTCATACAGCAGGCATGCGGCTGAGGCACGTGTCACCCTCCTAGGACTGTCGTCTGGTGGGTGTATAGTAAAAGTGATATTTTTTATATTTATCGCACAATTATGATTATTCTTATAAATATGAGACCAGAAGAGGCCACAAAGCAAAAAATAAAATCCCATTCTGTACCGAAATAAATCTCGTTTTTTTTCATTTCCTATCCCAAAAATCATGTATAAAAGCGAGGTAAGCGAGCTGGGCGCTGGTCCCAGCTGTCATCCTCCGCCAGGTCCAGCCCATATAGATATAGTAACCGCATTTCATCACCATTAAACTCTTCCAAAAATAAAGCCAAAGAAAAAAAATATAAATGGCCTCCCCCCGTCTCACCACTCCACACTTCTCCCCTCCTCTTCCTTTGGTCGATCTCTTGGGGTCGCCTCCTCCGGCCACGGCGGCCGGCATTCGAAGCAGCGGTGGGAATCGGGGGGAGCGGTGGGTGGGTAGGAGAAGAGGCTGGCGGCGATGTATAAGAATCAGCTCCAGGAGCTGGCTCAGCGGAGCTGCTTCAACCTGCCGGCATACACGTTCGTGCGGGAGGGGCCGGACCACGCGCCGCGGTTCAAGGCGGCGGTCAACTTCAACGGCGAGCAGTTCGAGAGCCCCGGGTTCTTCACCACGCTCCGCCAGGCCGAGCACGCGGCCGCAGAGGTCGCCCTCGCTGCGCTCGCCCGGCGCGGCCCCTCCTACTCTCTCGCGGCCCGCATCCTGGTACGCTCCTCATCCTCCTCACCCCCTCTCCCTCCCTCTCTCCAGCTTCTATTAACTGTTCCTCTTGTCATGATTTTTTTTGGGGTGTTTCTCGCGGTTATTCTTCGCGTTTTGGGTGTTGTTCGTGGTGGAATTTGGGGATCTATGGGGGCTTCTCGCGAAGGTTTCGTTGATCGTTGGTAGAACTGCTCTACCATTGTTCCCGCAATTCGTTGTGGAATTCGTGTGGGTGATTAGTCATCTAGTTAAGCCGTGGTGATTGGGAGTTCACGTCTCGTCTCGTAGCGCGGTTTCAGGTATTTTATGAAGTTGTCAGCAAAATGTTGGCAATTATGGAGAAATCTTGCACGGAAACACCGTTTCCTCTGTATTGTTTCTCTGTAGTTTGATCGGATTCGTAGTTTTTCTGAAGAAAAAAACAAAACCGCGAGTTGTTTCGTGGTAGCTTCGAGAATCTGCCTCGTTTGGAATTGGGGCTCGTGATGAGCGGCATGAACTGGAGCGACAAATAATCGGCACGAAAAAAGTCTCAAATCTTTTCGCGTCAAAAATTTCCGCTTCCTTCTTTCTCAAAAACGAGGATTTTTTGATTCCGAGAGAAAAAGTTACTGTTCGAGTACGATCTCGGTTGTTTTTAAAACGTTCAGGTTTTTTAGAAAAAAATTCTCAAGGAACCAAAATATTTTAGTACTAGTACTACTACTGTAATTTTATCTTTTTAACTTGCCATGAATTAATTAATGAACCCTTCGCAAAAAAATAATGAACAGAGCTTAGTTCCCACTCTACGTGTTGTACTAAACGCAGTTAAGCCTCTTAATTTATTCGTACTCCGAGCCGCCCATTTATCCCCTATTTTTATTTCTCGTTAATTGGGCTCTCGCGACGTAACGGCGACGGTACTTGAAATAACACCACACTAATTGTCATTGCCCTAGCAGTAGAAAAAAAGATGGAGCCACCACAACCATCATTTTCTTATCGAACCACGCGCCTCGGAATTACCGCTAGGGTTCCGTCCCACGCCGTTAGATTGCAAGAGTCTTTGTGCCACTAGCTGCTAAACCCTGATTAACTAAACCTGACCATTAATGGCGCATTAATGCGGGGCAATTAAAAACTGGCCGCATGAACTTGAGTCGGAAGCCCGGTTGCAGTGAAGACTTGCCTCTCCGGTACGCAGAGGCCATGGGAACACGTATGCTACTCCTCCATGGAGCATACACATGCATGCACACCTCACTACGTGACCTGGGAGCGAATGGGATGTGTGGCTTCGAACTGGGATTAGCGAGCGCGTGGGAGGATTAGTGTGGAACGATTAATTGGGAGGGAGTCTTCGTAGTGGTGGTATTAATGGCGAGGGCGTGGGATGGTGGGAGTGGGTGGGGGAAATTGAATTGGAGGCCGCCCGCACCTAACCCGGCATCGCAGGTCAATGCCGGTGGGCCCGGGAAATTTAGTGGCTGGCAGGCCCCCACACAACCCACAATGGGGCACAGCAAGGGAGGGGATGGGTGGTGGTGGTGGTGCCATTGTGAGTTGCCAATGTGCCATCTTTAGCACTAACTGTGGTATTGGTATGTGTATGTTTTCCAGGTCTGGTCATGTCAGCCATGGGGTGCTGCCATTGCCTAGTGCGGTGCATGCCCTAGTGCTTTGTTTGCATCTGTGTGTCTGGGGCTTTGAATTTATCCGTGGGAGAGAATGTGGGTGGGTGTCGCTGCTGGTGATAGTGCGGGGAGCCGTCGCTTTGCTCCCCGCCTTTTAGGCAGGGTCGACTGCGACCGCCGTCGTGTTGAGTGCGTGTTTTCGTCGATCGGCACTTGTGCGCGGAGGTTGTTCTGTGGAATTTGGTGATTTGGTTCTAGAATAGCTAGTTGAAAAGGCGCTGCTAATGTTTTTCACCAGAATTCTTGTAAAAGGTGGGTCTGGAATCGGATGGCAGAGACGGGTCTGGTTCTGAATGGATTTTTTATTAGTCTGTGTTCACACTAAAATGAGGGGGCTAGGAGGGAAATGGTCCTTCCGTGTGAAGAAGCAATTTAGGCCCTGATCGTTTCGGCTTTTTTCGGCTTCAGTTTCTAGCTTCAGCTTTTTTTTCACTATTCACTACACTATCCACTAACTCAGCTACAGTGTTTTTTCAGCCAGCTACAGTGTTTTTTCAGCCAAAAGCCAAAAGCCATCGCTATTCCGATCACCCCCTTAAGGATTTGGTCTCCTCGTAAACAAGTGCCTTACCTACGTAGTAGGATTTGTATGCGGACAATTGTGATGCTACTGCTTTCCACGAGAACAGAAAGGTCGTGTCAATGATTTTGAGCTGTGGTCGGTCAAATGTTAGGCATGTTCAATGCTCCTCCTTGTTGACTGTATTGAGGGTTTGTACTTTGGAGTTTGGACTATGACAGAAACTGATTTGACCATTTGTTGGAGGATTGGTGTTTCACTGGGACATGATTATTAAACAATATTTAATTGCAGAAAAGGTTATCACATCAACTGAAAATAAAAACAGAAAAAAATGTGAAACTTCCACGACAACTATGGACTTGGTTAGTGTGCGATGGTAAATATTAGACATGCTAGCTGCAATTTACCATAGAGCTACTGTTCCTACAGAGTTGAAAATATATGTTGTTATCAATATTATGGCATTCATTTTGTCTTTTGAAAAAATCAGTACAAGGTCCATAGTATTGTACAAGTAGCCTCGTCTCCTTAATCTGAGTGAGATTCATGGTCAAACCTCCAGTCTTTTAGGTGCTTATGGCAGCACTATCCCTAATCTTTTGTATTAGAATATTTGGAAAATTGGAACTGATCTGCAAGATTTGTTTTTTTGGCTGGTTCATATCCAGGATCTGCATATGTATTTTTGGAGTTGACTCATGTTCTTTGGTTGGATTGATAGATGTCCCTTCCTATTCATGGCCCCTTTCTAATCAGCTCATAACAGCTCAACTACCATGTCTCCTTATTTAAACCTCTTCTGAATCATAATCCTTGCATTTGAAGTGTTGTACTGATTAGCAATGTCTTATTCCAGAAGTCATCTTCCTTTCGATTCTGGAGGCATTTCTTTTTTGATTTGATTACTTCCATTTCAATCAAGACTGAGTAATAAAGGCAGTTTAACTAGATAAAGTGGACAACGTTGTGTTCTTTCTGTCATAAAGTATTATGTCGGGCTGTCTCTTAACCATTAACATTTTTCTGTGATTTGTGTTTGACCTTGCAAGCAGTATCTTAGACACTCAACTTTTATTACTTAATTTATAATGTAAAATTTTCCAACCATTTACTTACGGTGGTACATTTGTTTTAAACAGGATGAAACAGGGGTTTACAAGAACCTTCTGCAGGAAGTAGCCCAGAGGGTTGGAGCACCGTTGCCTTCGTATACAACAGAGAGATCTGGCCTTGGCCATCTGCCGGTTTTCACATGCACAGTAGAGCTAGCTGGGATCACATTTATAGGTGATCCTGCTAAGAATAAGAAACAGGCTGAAAAAAATGCTGCTTCAGCGGCCTGGTCTTCACTGAAACAATGTGAGTGTTACTAATGGATTCTTCTTTTTTACTTCTTTGCACTGCATTATTGATTGAAGAAATAGTAGCGCCATCACTTATTCATATGTTTCTGCAACAGTCATATTTGCCATAAAGAAATGAAGCTTTGCGACACTTAAAATAAATTGCTTAGGTTTAGGATATGAATGACCTACATTCCTTCTTATCTAGCTACCCTTGATATTCTATAATGGCATAACTTTGGTTGATGAGAAGTCCAGTGCACTTGATGTATGTTTTACTACGTGTAGAAGAAAATCTGAATAAATGATAGTGCTCTTGACATGTACCGGTCCACAGCAGTGTAATATGCATAGATAATTTGACAAGGGCAGCAGTACAAAACTATATGTCAACTATGCATGTTGAGTTAACTTTTGTTTAATGCAAATGTTGTCATATGAAGGCTTATCACAATATCCTTCCCAGCAATTTATCATGGGAAATGGGAGGCTAGATCTCAAATAATTATATTTTGATAAGACGAGTGTTGTATCAAGGATGCTTTCAAACACCATAGTTGATTACCCAGTTACTTAGGATCCCAGAAAACCTCTCATTCCCTTGGACTTGTAAGTTGCAACTAACTGTAACCAAAACATGAGATGTCTGCAAAAACTTGTTTGTTTGGGCCTCTTTATCATGCTAGGCATGTTTTTGTTCATCTTCCTTTAAGGCCAAAAGCTATGCAAGTGTAAAAGGTTAGTAGTCTAATGTATGCCGTTTCACTTAAGAGGAGCTCTCCTCTACTGTCTATGTGGACCTTTAACTGAAGTTATCTTTTATGCCTGTTCGGTTTGATCTCATGGAACCTCATGAGTCCTGACAGTATCAGTAGAATATGATCAGCAACATTTTGAGCTGTAACATTTTCATTACACATCAGCACTACCTCACATTATTTCCTCTCTTTGCAACAGTGGTACAGCAGGAAGCGAATTCAATAAATGAACCAGAGAACAATGACGAGCAGGAGCCGATCAGAATTGCCCGAGCTCTTCTCAACTATCGCCTGAAGGAGAAGATAGCGACGGCCAATAATCCCCATGCCTCGCCATTCCCCAAGAAATTTCCCATGCAGCCAGAGAGGAAGCCTTCTTTTGCTCAATCCTCTCAGTCCAGCTACTCGAAGATTCTCCCTCTATTCCGCCCTAAGTCTAATTCAAGATCCAGACCAGAGTCACCAGCAGCGACTGATGGAGCATCGCAATCACCTTTCCGGCCCATTGAAAGTCCTAATCCAAGGTCAAGGTTCCCAGCAGCAGAGGCAGCCCCTTATGTCCCAGTTGGGCACTACCGCATGCCTTGCCATAGCATGGCTCCTCCAGTCACAGTCAGGACTGCTGTCCCTGTGTTCTCTGCTCCACCTCTCCCACCTCCAGGTGCACATGCACAGCAGCTTCCTCCTCTCACGAGCCATCCACCGCCAAGACGGATGGCTTCCCCAGTTCGCATCAGGCCAGCTTCCCCACTCTTTGCTCCCTCAGCTCCAGCTCAAGGACCGAAACCTGTGATGTCTGTTCAGTTAAAGGATGTGCAACACCAACCAAAAAATGAATCAGTGTCACCTGTGATCCCTGTTCAGGTAAAGAATGCGCGACACCAACTGATTAGGGAATCACTGTCACCGTCACCGGTGATCCCTGTTCAGATAAAGGATGTGCAATCCCAACCACTGAAGGAAAAACTGACACTTGATAAAGGCGCACCACTGGCTGTTCTGTCGCCAGTGATTAAGCCCCTGGTAAAGATCGAGGCTCCGGCTCAAGTCAATGAAGTTTCGAAGGTAGTTACCATTGAAGTGCCATGTTCTGCTGCTGGTTCTACTTCTGCTGTGGAATGCACTACTACATCAGCAGGCTTTCTTCCAACAAGCCAGTTGAGGGCTGTTGATGGGGACAACGGTGAACCGGAGGATGAAGCAGCGGAGGACATCATCAAGCATCTCGAGATAAAATGACTTCAGAAAAGCGCAACCCGTCATCCGGTCGTCTTCTCTCAGATTTTGTAATTAGCTGCCTCCTGTGCACATCCCTTTCTGTTTAGTTTTGTATGCCTGGTTCGGATTAGGGGCTCTGGGCAAGCTGCATTCTAGTAGCTAGGGACACTTAGTTTTGCTTTTTGTTCAGAAACAAAGCATGCAGTGGTAGGCAGTTTGCCCGTTGTTTGGAGATGGTTATACTTCCCTGGATGTGCAGTTGGTGGTCAGGTTTTACCCCAATGATGAGGTGGATATTGTGTGCCTCTAGGGAAGGATTATGAGGTGGCAATTACATCCTAAATTTAGTAATTATTACCGTCGATCAATCGTCCTGGCTCTTATTCTACTGCTCTGTTACACACTATATCCTTTGATGGGGAGTGGTGTGCCATTATCAATTCCCTTGTCCTGCTCTGTTCTTTTGTACATCTATATGACGAGGAATAATGCTAAGGTTGGGGTGATGTGATGCTGCAAGTTGAGATGGATCAAAGGGAAGTTTTTTTTACTTGCTTTCTTATCCTTCAGGAATGTGATGTGAGTACTGAGTACCGCTGCATCGGAGGCCAGGCCGGGGTTGGCCATAATGCTGGTCCAGCCCTTGGCAAGCGAATTTGGGACCGCTACGTTGCTTCGGTTACGCGATTAACATTGCCTGAAAAGGCAAACCAGTTAGCTCAAACTCAAGTGGCTGTTTGGCTGCCTGGTGACCACAGACAGCCACGCAACTGTGGCCTGGTACAAAAATCTTGCAGTGCATTTAGGGGGTGATCGGAATAGCGATGGTTTTTGGCTGAAAAAATACTGTAGCTGGCTGAAAAAACACTGTAGCCGAGTTAGTGGATAGTGTAGTGAATAGTGAAAAAAAAGCTAAAGCTAGAAGCTGAAGCCGAAAAAAACTGAAATGAGCGGGGCCTTACCTCCTAAACCAGCATTGCTGATGATAAAACCAAGGCCGGTCCTAGGCGTGGTCGATAGGGGCAACTGGCTAGGGCTCATGAAAGTCAGAGCCTCAGTACATGCATATATACCTATACATAATTTGTTCGGACTCATAGTTAGAAGGATCAACCAAAATATATAAAGGTACAAGCTCATATCGTTAACTTTTAGAAAGCCATTAGCAATAATACAAAGAAGACAACTAGCAACCATATTGAGAACTTGTCTAAGCAGCCTAAGTGTCCAACTTAATTTGGAAATACTTCATTTGGTATGTTACAGGTGACTAAACGAATGAATACACGCCCATTAGATCGATGTCTAGCTTGGCTCAACTAGCTTGTATCTTATTTACTTGCTAATTAAACTAAGAATTTGACAACCAGTGGTTTCTTAGATATTTGAATTCTTCAGTTCAAGTATGCAAAGAAAATTTTTGATTTAAGATTGGTAGCCTAGAACTCTTGTTTTTTAGTGCATGTGGTTGTGTTTGGTGACTAACATAAAGTTCTACATCAGTTGAAGGATTGAAGATTTTTTGAAGGTTGGTGCTTTTGCCTTTTAGAGTTACTGATGATTACTTAGTTATATATCCTGGCTAATTGAAAAATCTCATAAAATAGTTTTTATGTGGTTTCATTCCTAAAAAGTATATTTGGAATATATAAATTTTACAAGAAACACCATAAATTTCTCGAGATTCAAATGGAACCTTCAAGTTATATATCTCTTGCAACTTGCAAGAGAAGTTTAGCATGTATAACCTTGCTCATATAGTAGGATGTTGGTTATCTAAAATTATTTATGTTTGTTATTGGTATACATTATATTTTAATAATAAAAATGTCTGATCGATCTGAATAGAAATGAGTTTTTGAAATATCAGAAACATTCTAAGAGCTCCACTTTCGTCTCGTCCTAAGGCCCCTGAAATATCAGGAATGGCCTTGTCATAAAACGTCCTGATAATTAAAACCGCTTCCAAGATTGCATCCCAGAACTGAAAGAATCGCTGCATCTGCTTCTCCCAAAGAGAAAAAGAAAGAGAGGCTCTCAGAGTGGCAGCTGCACTGCACGCACTGCTCAGTCAGCGCCTCAGCGAAGGCAGCACGCGTTCAAGTGATCGACGCTGCTCTGCACGCCGAGCATGTGGTGTAGCCTGATCCTATCATGACCAAGTGTTTGTTCGTCTGTGGCGTTTGACCTCCCTACAGCGTAGTGACCCGGGCCGCCCAGTGCCGCGCAATGCACGCAGGCCAAAACTTGGAGCTCGCCCGTCCGAGAAGAAGACAAGGCGTAACGACGATGAAGGGAGCCACGCAACTGAAAAACTCCAGACACTGTATACACATTTACTACCACTGTTTGATGGAGTAATCAAGTGCCGAGTCTGCATGTGTTACCTTGCCCCATTGCAAGCAATGGCTAGCTGCCGTCGCAGTTCACAAGGAGGAGGTGAGGGGGGAAACACCGGCCGGCCGGGCCATGCCATTTACGACCTCAGTACGCGCATTGATGCCTTGGATCAGGCAGCAGCTATAGCTAGCTAGTCGAGTAAGCTTTGCGACGAGATGGGATAGGACTAGAGACAGTGCATGTAGTAGGAGAGGACGACGCATTGGCACCGGTTCGTAATGTTCACTGAACTGGCAGATTTTTCACAATTGAATTCGAAAAAAGAAAGAGAGGAGGAAGGAGGCCGTGACGTCCCTGTCATGGTTGACTAGGTTAACCGTCACAAAAAACGTCATTTAACAAAGTAGAGTCAGAATCAGCTAAGGATACATTCATCGTTTAGTACACTGTGTCTTATTCATATGACACATATAATACTTTCTTAGATCTAGCTACAGTGTGACTGCACCACCTGCCTAATTATTTTAAGCTTTCTAAGCCTCTCTCCCAATAGGCATTTATTCTTCATAATCCTGGTCACTGGCTTACCCGTAGTCATATCCATCCATAGCAGTATCACTGTCAATAAAAGGTTCCACATCAATATAATTACCAATTATCTCATCGGGGTTAGCACCCATCATCGTGTCCAAAAAATAACATAGCATGCAATAGCGTATATACCTATGGCCATCATGCCATTAGACGAGGATAAAATAATTCTCTAGTTGATTACGTCATTATATTACTTGAATATACCTCTTAGTGATAAAGGAGAAATTTCATAAAGTAGTTGTAAGATTCACTACAACTCCGCAGACCTTCCTACGACTATCTAGTCGTGAGTACTGCTACGACTACCTAGTCGTAAACTCATACGACCACCTAGTCGTAAGCTTTTCCTACGGCTGCTCGGTTGAAGTTCCACTATGACTGTCTAAATTAGTAACTGATCTACTCTTGCAATAGGGCGGTCTGACAGGGCAGTTAGGGGTGCGCTTATACCATAATCGCACACAATCTCACCCACTTCTCTCTTACAACAACCGTCCTACGGCGAACCGCTCCCACGTCTCTCTAACATTAACTGTCGTCCAGCAGTTAACTTCCGAAGCAACAAGACGCCTCTTGAGCAAGGAGCAACTACTGCTTATTCACCAACTATATAAGGAATAGGTTTTGTGTAGAGAGGTAGAGGGCAGTGGAGTGATAGGACCTAATGAGGGGTAATCTATTCTGTAATTCCTTGCACTGTACACACATTTGAGCCCATTTCCATAGCAATAATAGCACAGGACGTAGGATTGTTATTCTCTCAGGAGAAGACCCGAACCTGTATAAAATCCGCATATATTCTCTCTATGTGTTCATATTACCTCCTTGAGAGCTTTTTCCCGAATCCAATAAATATTACGTAAGATCGATATTAAAACGTTGATACTGATATTTCAAAAGTAATTGATATCCAGAATAATACCTTTACCCATTTGTTCAAAAAAAGCAAGTTTTAATTAAAAATTTTACTAGCGGCAAAACGACGTGGGATTTTACATCCTGGCATAGGAACCCACATGACAAACTTTCAAACCTGGAAGCTAGGAGTGATATCACATTTTTATTCTGATCAGAGGTATACTGCTTTACCCATAGCATCACTTAGCTTAACTTGTCTTATGTGCTACCCTTGGCACATGGCTAAGCCAAGGGAAATAAAACCTTTAGCCATCTCGTACTCTAACCTCTGTTATTCGCCCAACCCTACAAAAGGCATGCAGACGGAGATACCTACCTAGTAATCTCCCATCCTAAGGTGGCTGCTCCTGCCTGGCAACAACCACCTTCCCACCCATCTAGAGGTAGTTACTTGGCTGATTACTCAGTTCAGTCTGTCCCATACCAGGTCTATGGTCAGCATGGTTCACGTCACTTTTGATGCATGCACCTAGTTGGTTATATCCTCAAGTGTTATCCCTATGTAGAGGAATCCTGACTTCCAAAATATACCCCTACCTGGGTTGTCTTTATTTCAACTTTCTTGAGTTCCTCTACCCACCAGATATTCCATAACCCTCCCCGGGTTATAGCAACAATACTATACCTCCTCGGTACAACCTCAAATAATACAAAACCCACATTAGTTATAGCAATATTGCTGGACCTCCCCGGTCTAGCCTCATCATCACCTAGTGGATCTACCCGATCCACCTGACACGTTTTATTTGTTTTAAGAATATAATTTGAAGTTGATATTTATGCATTATTTTAAATTAGCCCACATCCCATGGAAAATAATTTAGAAGACATGATCAAAGGGATGAATTGCCTGAATTTGCTCCCGCTCCCACCAACTTGTTAAAACCAGAAACAAGCCCTATGTGCCTTAGGTTGCCCTCGGGAACAACTCCTAGTGATAATTTACGAATTTAAGAATAAAGCATTTTCTAAGTACGATGTAAACATCATTATGCATGCTCATGCAATTCCTCCTAATTTGTATTAAAAACATTTGCTTTTTCTCTCAGTTATTTACTTATCTTATGTTGATTTACTTTAATGGTGCTGTTATACCTCTTTATCTATTTGAATATACTCTTATAATGAGTATAAGATACTACAAAGTAAGTTCTATGAAAAATTTTATAAAAGTCTACTTTTTATAGCATAATTTATGTATATATTCATTTTATACATGGAAAAGTATATATAGAAAAAACAAAGAGTTCCGATGAAAAATTTTCAATCAAGTCGCATTAGAGTATTTTAGAATTAGTATTTAAGTATACTAAAAGTAATAAAGAGGTATAAAATAGTCGTTTAAGTGGTATATTGAAAATAGGAGTATATACTTCTGGGAGTGTGGAAAAGGATACATACATACATACATACATACATACATACATACATACATACATACATACATACATACATACATACATACATACATACATACATACATACATACATACATACATACATACATACATACATACATATATGTATATATACACATATACATACATATATGTATATATATTATGTATACATATGTATGTATGTATGTATTTGTGTGTGTAGTTCATGAGCCTGCGATGTTTTGGAATTATAACAAGGATAATTGTGGTCAGAAGCTATTTGAAATATATCGGTTTCTAATTTTGATTTATTTTAGATTTTTTATTTTTTTATTTATTCCTTTGCATTGTAAGTGGCGATATAAAGTTTTTTTCAATGTTTTCCCTTTTTTTAAAAAAAGCTAACAACCACTATATTACAATTTCAGCTAATAGCCACAGCCAAAAGCTTAAGCTAAAAACTAACTTAAGCGGGGCCTACTAATGCAACTAGTGTCATTACCGAGCACCGTCGGTCTTAACTATACTATTTCTCAGTTCGAAATGGCTGATACTACTATTGGGTCTTGCTACCTTTGGGATCAAGCAACGTCTGCTCTGAGCCGCCTAATGTTTTTTTAAAAAAAATTTAGACGGACGTTACTGACAATTAAATTTATCACAGGTGAAATTTAGTCGGTTTTCTACCGAGGCCCAGATGAGATGAGAAAGGGAGGGCATAGTTTTCTGCTCGCTGTGCCAGCCGGAGCTAACAATTGATGCCATCAAAACGGAATTTATTGCGCCTTGCCATCTCGTCTCGCGTCGTCGTGCCTCGCTACGACATTAGCATACGCTCTAGCGTAGGCTCTGAGACCTCTAACCTTTCCTGCGAGCGGCGAAATAGTACTACTGTAGGGAGTATCAACTGTAGCAGAAGTTCAGAACCAGCCAGTGTTCAGTGTATACCGTATTGATATCTATATATTTTTTTTAAAAAAAATTAAATATGAGAAAAATTATTAATTGAATAAAAATATATATACCATATTTATATCTTATCGAATATAATAGCGTAATAATACGAATAATTCATATATATTTCTCACCCCTGCTCATCGTATATCTGATCCTTGCCGTGTGTGCAAGTGCAACCCAGATCAAACAACGCGCGACGTGACCTCTTTGACCAGCGGAACTTCCCGTGACGTTCGGTTCACGCAGCAGCCGAACGTCAAGCACTTTGTGGGCACAGCCTTCCCGCCCCCTGAGCCGAGCGCGCGGTTTTGCTGGTGGGCGGCGCGTGTGAGACGCGCGTGTTGCGCCGACGCCGAGCAATCACCAGCCCAGGAACGGCCGGCGGCGATCTCACCATGTCACCGTCTCGCCCGTTCCTCCCTCCGCCACCCATCCACAGATAGACCACCGCCTCCCTGACCTCTCTCAACATAGGAGGGAGGGGGGGTGGGTGGGTATGATATAGTGAACCCGTCGTCACAATGGTGCTTCGCTGGATCGAGAGCCGAAGACAGCGGGGTGGAGAAAAGGGAGACTGCGCTATGCCATCAGCAGAGGAAAAAACGGTATACCGATGGTTAAGTTTATCTCCCACTATTGGCGCTGGAAACGTCGGATTTGTTGCGCGGTATTCACATCGATAAATCGATGGTTTTAATACCAAACTGTCCATCCAACTAATCAACTTTCTTTCGCCATAACTCGAGTGAACAGTATTGAATCTTTTAAAAGTTTTAAATGACCATCGAATCTTTGTTGTTAGTTTGTTTTTCAGAAGGACGTCAACTATCACCAACTTATCATTAACTAAAATCACGGCAAAGATAACATCATGTTGAACAGTTGATCAGAAGGCATACCAAGGACCAAGACAAAAAAAAAAAAAAACTTCAACACGCCGAGGTACTTAGAGCCATCTGAAATTCGCTACCAGCGTTCCATCATATAAATAAAGTACATAACCATTCAGGGTTCAAGGTTAGTATCCTTAATTCAACAAACAGCAGCCAGCTTCTTGCCTGGTTAAATTAGTGGAAATGAGAGAGCACTAGGCAGCATTTTTGTGGACACTGGCTTTCCCAAGTCCAGAAACTAGTTAAAGATAGCATTAACTAACAGCAACGATGGTTCTCTTTTACAGAGAATGCAAAAATGGAGCTGCTCACAACAGGCACGGATTGCGTCGGACGGGATCACACGAAAGACCAGTTGACGAAGCAGAAGGCCAAGCAGTGCACATTGTTGTCCTCACCAAGTACTTTCCAGGCTACAGCTTGCTCGAAGGAGACATGGCGGCCCATTCCGGACAAGCACACACCGGCCGGCAGGTAAACATAGCCCTGAACAGGTGAAAACCGAATAATTAGTTGTGACCTAGACAGTGCAAGGCATCCTTTGAACATGCATACAATTAAAAAAAATCAGCACTGCATAAGCGCAAACCTCGCCAAACTGAATTTAAAAGGCCTCTGTACTGTAGTGAAGGCTCTAAAAACAGAAATGACTCAAATGAGTCGCAAACTAAGGATGAACTGTGGGATATTAGGATGGGAACAATGCATGCAAGATGTCATGCCTATGTTGGAGGGCTCTTCTGGGAGCTAGACTAGATAGTCTGTCTACAGAGGAACACCCTACCGAGACAAATTACAATAAATTGCCAACAGAAGAAACCACATAGGCACTTCCTCGAATTTACATAGCCTAGGTTGAAATGCCAAATCCCAGGTTAGTTTCAGCGGGTCTGGAACTCTGGATCCAACTGACTTATCTTAGCAGTTAAGACTTTGGAAATATTTCACATACCCAAGGAACAAAGCAGGGGAGTACATTACATAGTGATATAGTAAACAGTATTGATACTCCAGGAACAAAAAATATAGCAATTTCGATTCCTTGCTTGAAAGAAGCAACTGTACCTGTTCCATCAATTTTGGGATCTCCGAGTATAGAGCCTTTCTACCAGCTTCATCAAATATCTTGTCCAATGAGAGGTCTTGTATAGCAATGAGAGATGTTTCTAACATGTTAAGCCCCATCTCGTTGGCAAAAGTAAATACAGGCTTTTCCTGAAAGAATATAGGATGCAGATATGTGAGCCAAGCAAAGCCACATTTTTGTCTTGCCATGTGAAGTGAGCTAGCTTCTACAGGCAAGGCAACCTAAGCCCTACCCAATTTACTCAACTTGCCTACCCAATTCACTAAACTTGGGTTAATCCCTAAGGCTAACTAGTTTTGATAAACATGAGTTTAATTGCCTGTAAATTAAAGAGCACCCTACATCCAAACGACCTAAACGGACATGCAAAAGAACAATAATTTGGGGCTACCTTGAAAGAACAGCACAAAATAGCATCTTCATAATCCCAGAGCATTCTCAACAATGATTCCCCAGCTTCATCTCCCTGCCTAAGTAACTCCACTCCCAAATGGAACCTACAAATAAGATGATTTCATCAGCTTTTGTACAAGTTAATCTTTGGTGCCCATTTGATTTTGGACATGTTGGTCTTTTATCTATAACTACCAAAATAGCCCGGGCGATTGCACGGATAGTGCCATTACTTATTGGACTGTTCCTTCCTATATAATCCCTTATTCGTTTCCATGCAAGCAACTGTTAAGATTAAATGTACCTCCCCATGCTAAAACGTAGATGCCACGTAAATCTATTGCTAATGTTTACTTTGGTCTTTGCAAGTTTGCATGCATGGTTCAATTGAGATATGCCAAACATATACAATTATGTATTGCTCTGAATTCTAATGGTTCATCGAATTAGTGCTAATTAAGCTCCCTTTAGTCTATCGTAAACCCTATGTTGATTACACTGCAAATCTTATAAAGTTAATCGGAACTCTAGAAAGAACATCTAACATGTGTTGACCTTTCTTTTTAGGCCTTTGATCTCCTGTGCTATGCTGCTTCATGCTTTCTCACCATGTATGTTCTAATTTTTCTTTCCATATGCATGTGTGTAACTGTATGTGATGCACAAGGCTTTTCACACGAATAGCAATCTGTTGTTCGAGTTTCAGTATTCATAATATAATAATTAACTTTTGTTCAAACACATACAAAATAAAAAAAATACTTGTAGCTACATATATATTTGGCAAATTTAAAGCTATTTTTCCTGTAAGGTGTAGAAGTGCAGATAGTTTACTGATAATTGAGCAGTGTTTAACGAGTAAATTTTGCAAAACTAAACTTTTATGTCAAAACTACTGCAGAGGTGCCATTCCTTTTTCCCGTCGTGATTTTACTTTTTCTTTTCACATGTGTGATCTCTCTCTTATTTCTTCCCGTCGCTCTAATTCCGTTTTAACTGCCGTACATGGTGATTGTTTTGAGTTGGCTGTATGTGGTTCATGGATGCATGCTATTTTCCCCTTTTTTCTGCCTTGTCGTGACAACTTTTGTTTATCTTTTCTTTTGGTTTTCAATTACAAAATAATTTATATCTCTAAGAAATAACATCCATCCAATGGTTGCTATAGGGTCCACCAAATCAAGGGCTAGACGTCTTTTTTTTTAAAAAAAAAGCATATTCTCTTTTTTAATAACATCCAATGGCCATATGGTCCAATTTTAACTAGGGTCCAGATTAAACGACAGATGTTTTTCTTTTTTGTGAGAATTTCTAGAGTAATTCTCTTTTTTCTTAGCAGCTCTAAATGACCTGTCATGAGCTTTTAATATATAATAGATACTTTACTATAGAGCAATAATGCAGCGCTGATCTACTGACACAAGAAGTCCTTCAAAAGATAGGAAAATGACAAGTGTACTTACTGGTAGCTTTGGCAAATCCAGCGAGCAAGTGTTGTGGCTTCAGGGAAGCCAGAAATTATCTTCTGCCCAGCATTCACGCCAGATCGAGAGGGAGAAATAGCCATCGATACTCTCTGCACAGCAGAAACAACACTACGGACATACTGCCGTGCCATAGTTGCAAAACTATCTTGGAGATGCATTTCATAGGGGAATTGAAAGGCAATTGTCAGCACTGATCGCAGATTACAATCATCCCGAGATGCATCCCCTGAGGGTTTTTGTGTAGTTGAACTAACTTCAAGGCTAGAGGCCAAATCTAATGTTCTACCAGTTGGTGCACCATCCTGTGGAAGGTATTGGTAGTTAAAATCTGAGCAGGTGAAAATCAAGCCAGATATAAGTAACAAAGTAGAAACCAGAAGTTTCAGCCAGATGAATGCCATCAAACTAAAGTTGAAAGGCTTTCAACCCTAAATCTTTAAAGAATTATTTGTATTGCACAGAAGTATGTTACAGTGCACTTAAAAACAGAATGGGAGCTTCGTGTACAGACATACAAAAATGCAGTGACAAGAACGAGAACAGATCACTCAGTGATCTATGCGAGAGGAATGAAAGGAAATGTGACATCCTGAACTTCACTAGAACAAATAAAATTGGTGAGAAACACTCAACTGTTTTCATGTCCAGTGGTATAACACGAAAGCCTGAAGATATCAATGGAGCATCATCAGGAAAAAGCTCATCGATTGGTGCAAAGACAAGCTGGAAGCAGGATCCCATTGATTTCTCATCTATTCCAGTGCAAAGCTGAGAGATCAATCAATTCAGAGTTCCATTAGAAATTCCCTCAAACAAGATCCATTTGAAGCTCTTATCAAGATGGTTCACAGTGCTAGCGTTATAGATAAGAAATCCAATTAATAAGTAATGTGCCATCTTAATTAAGTGATAACAAGATGGAACACCTTAAAATCGCTAAAACAGCTAATTATTACCTGAAGCAGGTGGATATCTCTTGATAAAAGACCTTCATCATGTGTAAGCGCCTGTCCTTCAAGACGAACTACTTCTAGAATCTGCATATTGATCAAGGATTCATGTTATAACACTCATCGAGAAAAATACCATACAATCCATTAATATATCTTGCATAAATACTTTTTTTAGTATTTCCTCCAAATGATATAGCCTGGCTATAAACCTCACTTGTCAGAAACCCAACTACAGATCTCTCCCCACACCACTAAACCAGGAAAGTTGCACAAAGCCACACACCAATGGGGCAATACTAACCATGGAAGGTTACACAAAATTCTTATCAAAGAGAAAATTTACAAGAAAATAGAAAAGTGACAACACAACCAAGAAGGAAAATATATAGCAATCCTCACAAAATCCTCTATAGCAATGAGCAACATAACATCTGAAATATCTCCAATAGTGACTAATCATGATAATAACACCTAGCAAGTCATACAGCTTTACATGGAAAGACCTTTGAATATACCTCCTCATTCTCCACTGTGTGAGCAAGTGGCATGATGATCTGGCTCCCAGAAAATCTCATAGGCCGCAACCCAGGGAGTGAACATGAGCTCGTCTTTAGTGCTGAAGCCGAATAAGCATCAAAGTTATAATCAGCCCATTCAGACCGATGTTCCCTCAGAAACCGAACCAGTACTGCTGGTGGAACACTCTACGATGCCAAACAACAACAAAATAAGATTTAAAGAAATAACAGATAAGAACTAACAAGAGAGAGCTCCAACTCCGTGTTCAATTTCCAGTGTCTCCGGTTTCCACTAAGGCCAGCAAAATAAGTCCTAGGTAAACTTGTTCTGTGGTAGTACCAGGTCCATAACAGCAGGTACAGTACAACAGCCTCAAGTCCCAGACAAATACAGTTAATCAGATTTTTGACAGGATGCCAGTATACAGTATACCAGTATTGAACAAGGCCTATTTTGGTTCTGCATCTGGCAACAGATTTCCGCAAATCTTAATTTTTGCACCAGAGGTTTTCTTTTATTATTATAAGGGTATTGAATACATGCACAGAGGAAAAAAGTACAGGCAGACTTTCATCTCAACACTTTTAGGCACTAAATTTTCAAATAAACTTAAAAATAGTGTATATAAATGAGAAAGCAAATTAATTTATATGTAATCGCTGCATCCTTACCTGCAGTAACATGGAAGCCTTAGCACATATAACACCTCCAGGGGCTCCAAAAGCATTGGCAGCAGTGCTATTGTTCCTAATCTTCTTTGAGTTGCAAGCAATGATCACGTCTTCAATGCCATCTCCACCCATGACAGACCAACCATCATCATTGAAACCACTGATAGCATCGTTAAATCCTCTGAAGAGGCGTAAAAATGGAGTTAGAATAAACAGCATGCCCAAAAATTCACCGTAAAACAAATGTTCTCTTTATCCAGGACTCACCTACTCAGCCTCTGACTAAATGTCCGTAGAACGGCAGGCTGCCTCCCCAAAGCATATACAACCTCCCCACTAGTTTCTTGAGCAATTTGTCTGATGTGCCGTAGTGCCTTGATAACAAGAATAGTCAGTATGGAATGTAGAAAGTACAAATCATTCCAGCAGTTGAAAGATGCAAAGAGGAGTTATTTTCACAATGTATACCAAGGAAAAACTTATAGCACTGAATCATAATTATTCTCTCAAAGTGCCTCTTAAAGATTATGATATTAACATCACGTATTGGAGCTCAATGCAACAACCATCTTATCTACGAGGTTAAACTTTCTGGAAAACACAGGCA
Organism: Melocanna baccifera; assembly: GCA_036346265.1. Classification (NCBI taxonomy): domain Eukaryota; kingdom Viridiplantae; phylum Streptophyta; class Magnoliopsida; order Poales; family Poaceae; genus Melocanna; species Melocanna baccifera. The sequence continues at coordinate 3,685,958 of CM070704.1, forward strand.
TTTCTAGTCACATGTCAACACTTCCCTCATGTCTAGGCATTACAATGCGAGTTGGGGACTAAATAATTTTCCAAACGCTCTACTACAAACATGTGTCCCCATAAATAACAGGTATTGAACAATGTAACACTAGGCTTTGATGCCAAGCTAGAGTTTTAAGGAAATAACCACCTTACATGAACAGAAGATATCATTGAAATGTAACAGGTAACAGAAGACCAGGAAATGTTGTAAAAACTTACAGCTGTAGTCATTTTCTGAGCAACTACTCTAGACGACTCATACAGCGGCCGAAGCACTTCAGGAACACTCCAAGCCTGTAAGATAGAATTGAACTGAAGTACGAACGAACATGACAGGGAACATTGATGCACGAAATTCCACATCTGACTAGTAAGAACATAGAATCTGAAAATCAGACCTCGAGGTCCAGATGGTCCACTATATGCACAATTGAGCCCCCACCCTCGCATGGCCGAACTAAATAGCCACTAGGAAGCATCTCAGCCCTTACAAATTGCTGTGCTGAAGCAGTACTTGGACCACCTCCTGAACCACTCAAAGATCTCTCACAGACCTGCAAGATACAGGGACGTAAGCAAAAGAAACAAATTCAATGTCTTAATTTACTATGTAGGCAATATAAACAAAAAGAAAAGTTTCATGTTCATACGCACCACTAGACTGCCATCCTCCATTGTGGTTGTGTATCTCAGTGTCCAAAAATCTCGTGCAGGAACTAAAGTAGTAGGAGCATACATCTGAATACCAAAAACAAGAAAAATGAATAAACATGTGACAGAATTAATGAGACTATTATTGTTCAAAGAAAGGACTAATCAATGACATAGTGCTTACCTGCATGTAAACGAGTTCAATAGTCCCACCATTTCCAGCTGGAAACATTGTAAAGACTTCAAGACTCCGACAATCACGGAACCAAGATGGGCGGTCTTTCAAGATCTCCACAATCTACAAAGCACACTAATATTAGAAACTCCAGAGAATTTGCTGACTACGACTGTGTTCCAAGTCTGTAGAAAAGTTCGGAATAAAAAACTCATGTAAGACAATTTATGTTCCACAAGGCCCAATACGAGTGATGACATGAGGATTTTGCTAAGTTTCAAAAAGAAGTGGATTCTGCAAAGAATCTTTGTATGTGGAGCACCTAAGTTGTTTTGCTTGAAGGCCTAAACTTTGGCAGCCCATTGATCTAATGAAGTTTATTTAACCTTTAAGTAAAATTACGGGTTAAGTATGCACTGCTTGCTGTGTGTGATGGGTGTTAGATAGAATAGTTGGATGAATCAATCTTGTATTGAACTCAACCCAAAGGACTATATATATAGAGTACATAAGATACACATAAGACTGAACCATAGAAACTAAAAAATACCACAAATACCCTTAACACCACCCTTAAATGTAAGGCGTATGCAATAGCATTACATTTTAAAAAGTTGACACTAAACTAGAAAAAAATCTAAAGTCCGAGTCTTGAAGACGTTGCCATAGCGTGCAACTCTTGAAAAAATGAGTCAGGTACCAAAGAATCTCCTATTTGGAATCTGCAACCGCTTGTAAAGCACAAAATGCAGGGGCTAGTAAAGTAGAGTAAGCGGGAGCAAAGTCGACCGCAATAACACGATGAAGAGGCTGTGGAAGGTGACAAATAGAGAGAGTTGTCAAATCAAGCCTAAGAGTAATTGATAGAAGCACGACAGCACAAATCGAGATCTGAGACGGCAGCAACGCAGAAAGGAAGCACGGTGGCCTTAGAAACTCGGGGGCGGCGTCACAGAGAGAAACGGCAACATCATAAAGACTTCTACAATCTGCAGCGGCTCAAAGAGAAAACTGACAGCTGCGGTTGTGTGAAAGAAGGGAAAGGACCACACTCAATAAAAGAGAATGGACCGTGGCTAGCAAAGCAGTCAGCTGACTGACAAGGAATTTGTAGGCTCGCACAGCTTTGACGAACTGAAAAATAGATGCTACGGACTTGGATGCACGCAATGAAAGCTTCAAAAGGAAAGGGCTCAAAAGCAGCAGCCACTGGTAGCAACATCCTTCAGTAGCTCAACACCAAAACCAAAGAACCAACCCCACCTCAACTTAGTTACTCCACAATTCCCACTCCTCTCTATCCTCACACGCGCGCTCTCTTGATTCTATAAAACATAGACCCGATCCATCTCACTGGCTCGCTACCATTGCCAATGTATATTTCCTTCCAGCTTCTCACGACGTGGTACAATGGCAAGAGAGGTGCAATTTTTGCTGTAGCAGCCGCATCCATTCGGGATGAGTGGAAGCATGGTCGTTGCCCTCCGAGGGCCTCACCAGAGACGGGGAAGACCTGGCGCGGAGCAGCAGACGCAGCGTGGCAGTGGCGTCTCAGGGCAAGGGAGTCCCAACAGGGGAAGACAAGAAGAGGCCAGCAAAAACTATAGAAGCCCCAAGGAAATCGACGGCGGGGGCGAGGGAATGTGAGGCCAGAGCTAGGGAAGGAAGCTGAAGTGGAGGCTCGACGAGGCCGGCAGCGACTGGACTAGGGAGAGCGAGGAGAGGCCGCTGACGATGATGACGAAGGACGGATCCAGAGGCCTTGGAGGCAACAGCGTCGAGGTGGACTCCGTCGATTCGGATCCAAGGCCGGCAGCGATGGATCTAGCAAAATCCGAGCGGATTTGGCAAAATACAAGGGTGCCATCAGTGGTGGCACAGGAAGCCGCGGCAGGGCAGGTCGAGGTGGAGGTGTAGCAGCGGCCGCTAGCACCGCCAGCGAGGCCATTGCCATGATGTTGCGCCTGCAGCGGGAGAAGACCGAGCGCCAGATGGAACTCCGCCATTCTGTGCGGATCCACTTAGGTTTGCGATGGCTGGAGTCGATCCCCTCAGATCTGGGCTAGAGGAAGAGGTGGCCGCTCGCAGACGAGCTGCAAGGCTCCTTGCAGCAAGGCTAGCGGCGATGGAGATCGTCGGATCCTGACCCGTGAAGAGGCGGCTTGCTGCTAGTGCTTGAACCATAAAATCTTAAACTAAGACTAAAATAGTTGGATGCGTAACCCCAGGAGTGGAGATTGCTCCTCCCGGGGGCAGTGATGGTGGAGGAAGAGGATGGAGTCTAGGGTTTAAACCTATGCTCTGATACCATGCTACATAGAATAGTTGGATGAATCAATCTTGTATTGAACTTAATCCAAAGGGTTATATATAGAGTACATAGAATAGAACACACACATGACTAAACCCTAGAAACTAGGAAATACCACAAATATCCTTAACAATGAGGTACTTTCGAAGGCCTCCCTTTTTCTAAAAACTCACCATACATCAGACAAGTAGAACATAGTTACTAGCAATGTGATTCTGTTGGAAACAAACAACATTCTTGAACTAAGAAGAAATTCCAAACTAAGTTTGAAGTATACAGCTACCTTTGTTGGTTCTAGATTCACCAAACCACAGGCACGGGCAGCAACACCACGGCAACCATGTGAAACGGCCACAATACCAAACGAATCCGGACCAGGCTAATCACAGAAAGGAGAACAAAATAAGCACACATAGATCCAGTTAACATTCTTCATGGAATAAAAGGAACCCCGAAATTGTCAACCAACCTTCATCCCAGGCATCTGAACCCAATCAACAGCAGTCCCTGTAGCCTTTGAGAGGAATTCTGTCAATGTCTCCTCCGCAATTGAAAGGAGTCTGGAAAGAAAATGGAAGAAGAAGCTATAACGAGTTCTTTAAGAAAGAGTAAGTCAAATCCCACCAATTGCCAAGATTGGGACATCTATAACAAAATTTACTTACCCAGAAGGGTTACTTGCATCCTTTAGAGGGTTTTGAGGAGTGGTCACATTTGATTCACAGCTTATATCATTGGCCAATGAAGGCTGGAAACAGAAGATGGATGATACGAGAGAAAAACAGAAGGTAAGCCACGGTCAGGCATTAATTTGCATCCAACATGGCCTGAGATCAACAAAACGAAGGCTTACATTCTGCAGCTGCTGCTTCATGTATGCATTCTCATGAACCAGCTGGGAAACCTGCTTCTGGAGGCGCTCGTTCTCTTCCATGAGAAGCTTGTTCATCGCGGCCAATTTCCTGTTCACGGCCTGAAGCCTGGAAGCCTCCTTCCGCTGCTTATCACGGCATCTGCAGACCCAACAATTAAGCTTGAATGCAGAAGTTACCCGGAGAGAGAGAGGAAGAAAGAAAAGCAGAGGCGGCAACAATAGAACTGGAAAAACTCCCGAACACACACCATATACTCAGAATAGCAAGAAGAGACTTTGAACACCCACATTTGTGGTGACCCATTCGGCCATTCCTACCAAATTTCTACAGCTACCATTACACTTCCATGCTGCCTACTGCAGCACTAGGCAGGCAAGCTAGAAAGCCAGCAGCATTCACCGAGTCCTTGAACAGTTTCCACCCAAATTTGTACAAGGCCGCGGCAGGCACGCTCACCTTCGGTTCTGGAACCAGACCTTGATCTGCTTGGGCTCGATGTTGGCCAGAATCGGGCACTCGCGCAGCAGCTGCTGCCTGCGCGTGGAGCTGGGCTTGGGGCACTCAGCGTACACCCGCTCGAGCGCCTCCACCTGCTCCGGCGTGTACCGCACGTACTTGCCCGAGTCCATCCCGGCCTTGTCGTACCCGCCGTCGCTCCCGCTCCCGCTCCGCATCGCCACCGCCGCCGCCATCGCCGGCCCCCAACCCCGTTCCCTTTGCCGCCTCCTTCCTCGCCGCCTTCAATCCCACCACCACTACGGAGCAGAACAACCTGGGAGATATCAAGCGGAAGGGAAAGTGGTTAGTTAGAATAATTTTGACTTGGAAAAAAGGTGGTGATTAAGAGCGGCGGATGTGCGATTGCGCAAGCTGGCCTCCTCCATTAAACAAAAAGACGTGGGAAAGCAAGCAAAGGAGGCGGCTTTTGGCTTAAAATCTGAGACGGGGGAAAAGTTAGCCGCTGCGAACGGAACACGCAAATGGGGGCGATTAGACGCCGTAAAATCTAAGGAGATGACGCCCAAAATCGCACGGTTTAGCCAGAAAAAATCACAAGGGAACAACCAGCCGCACGAGAATACCCAAGTTTAAATCCGCGCTTTTACTGCTTACGTACCACGTAAAAACATAGGCAAATATTCTCGAAAAATCGCTCTGGAGAAGCTCAGGGCCAAAGAAATCCGGAATAATCATCAAAACACGCAATGACGAGGCGGAAGAACAGGTTGAGCACAGGCGAAAGCCATCCCCACCGAACCCGGACCCCAAACGACGAACAGTAGCTGCAGACGGATGCGAAGCCTAAATCCCCGCGTACCTCAGCGCGCGCGCGCGCGCCGACGAGGCGGGCACCCTCGCCGGGCGGCCGGGGAGCCCCTCACAGCCTCCCCCCGCCCGAGCCACCCCGCGCGTCGGTGCACGGAGCCGCGTCCATCACCCCTCCTCCGAGACAGACCAAAGCAAACCACCAGGGCTCACGCGCCGGACTCCCGGATCCGATCGGAAGCCTGGCCTCGCCTCGCCCTGCTCTCACCGGCACCACCCGCCCGACCAGAGGCAACCGAACGAGCACAGCACAGCACAGCACGAGAGAGAGAGACAGCGAGAGAAGACTAGAAGAGTGGCAAAAGGTGACAGCTTTAAAGTCCAGAGAGAGAGAGGAGCAGGCGCGCGCGGTCGCGAGAGCGGCAGTGGCTCGGCTCGTACGTCTCCCACCCACGCTGCGAGCTAGAGCTCCGTAGGCTGTAGCTAGCGAGAGGACGTGAGGAGAGCAGGCGGAGAAAGCTGAGCTGAGGAGCAGGAAGCAGCGACAGCGAGCGAAGGGAGCAGGTGGACTCGGTCCATGGGGGCGCCAGGCGTGGGGCCCGCGCGCAGTGGTCGCCGTACCGCGGGTCACTGTCGTGCGGAGAGGACACCGCCCCCATTATTTTCCCCGTGACATTTTCGGTTTTTCCCTGACGCGTCGTCGAGCCGATTTTATTGCTGCCGGTACTTTGCTGTTATTGGCGTCCCATTTAATTTCTTTTTCTCGCAGTAGTCCTTCTCCTCTCCGATTTATAAATGTGCGTGGTGTTTTTTGTACGCTCGGTCTGGTGCACACAAGTTTGGCAGTGCAGCATACTGCATACTCTCTTATTAATCTCTCTGCGTTCGTTTTTATAAACATAGTTTTGTCTCCAAATTCAGTAGGTACGACAGACAGTATCTTTTTTCAATACGTGTCCACCTCATAAGAGTTAAGCTCAATGCTCTGTGCCCCGCACAAACATGAATATCATAATACTCCAAAACGAACTGCGCGGAGTAGTGCCGCTGCGCAGCGCACACTTGTGATGGAGCTTCGACTTGTTACACATAAAGGTCGCTACTTCGTCAATAGTATATATGCATGCTTGTGATCGTTTCTGATATGATCTATGATATATTTCTTCCTTAAATGGATCTTGAACTTCTTCCTCACCACATCCGTAGTCCAAGCGATGTGCGAATGAGTCTTTCCTATTTTTTGCTCCATGTATGCTTGCATCATTTTTTAGAGTTGCTTTCCGACATACAGGTGCTTCTTTACAATCGGGATTCTGTTAACGAAATTGACGTTGCGGTTCTAACACTCGTCCACAATTGTACGATCAGGAGGGAGCGTATACCCATCAGTATATCGTTGTACACCTCAAACATGTTGGTCGTCATAATCTCGTACACCCCACTATTGGTGTAGAGAAGTAGGGACTATTTCTCTATATTAGGATCATGCAAATTGATCCATTCGATGAACTTGCCACTGTTATGAGAGTGGCCTAAGCTGTAGCTGATTCCACTCCCTGCGACTCCCTCACATATTTTGATGTCTCCTCGTAAGTTCTCATCATATTTCAATGAACTTGTGCATTTGGTTCTACATGCAGATCTTCTTGAACTTTTTCATCAACTCTTTGTTACTTGAATGGTGTGTAGAAGTTCATCGCTAGATGCTCCATCTACCAACGGGTCCTCATATTGTTCTACTAGAAGGGTGGTTAAGTCCTTTGCTGTATGGAGCTCAGACCTGACAGCAGCCTAGTGCTGCGGCCCAAGACAAAGTAGATGTTGGGCTTGCTTGGACTACTACTTACTTTACATTGGTTAGAAACCATAGCAAGCTATCAGTATTCACATTCATCATAATTGCACAGGCCACTAGGAGTAGCTGGTCATTTGTATCGGCGGCTACCGTCGTCAACACCATGCCCTTGTACCTACCAAGAGGAACATGTAATTCCAATGCAAGTACTAGATTTGCTTGAATTTATTTGGACATGCAAGTCATGAGTTTCCTTTAGTTCATCAAGAGAATCTTTAAGAGAAATATTCTCACTTTAACCTCTTGAATTTTAATTTTTTTTCTAAGAAATTCATTTAATTCAATTAACATATCTATAAGTTCATTATAAAAAGGGTCATCATTATCAATAGATTTTACCTTTTCTCCTTTTGCCACGAGGCATGTATGAGATGCAAAGAGGGACGGAGCCTCTATGATAGCAACCCCAACAAGTCTCTTCTTCTTAGGGGACTCAACTTTTTCGGAGTCGGAATCTGTGTATTCCTCATCGGAGTTTCACTCTCCAATGTGAGCTTCACTCTTGCCTTCTTTGTGAAGCTTCTTAAAATATTTCTTCTTGCCATTGAAGTCCATCTTCTTGAATGATTTGCCTTTGTCATTCTTCTTAGTGGGGCATTAAGAGGCAATGTGCCCATTCTCATCACACTCATAGCAATGAATATTTCTATAGCGCTTGTTGTTGTTATAGGAGCGCCACTTCTTGCCTTTTTCATGACTAGTACCTCGGTATGAGCGCTTTTTCATGAACTTGTTCATTCTTCTCGTAAGGAGAGCTAATTCTTCCTCGGAGTCCTTCTCATCATCTTCGAACTCATCGCTTGATACCGCCTTGAAAGTGGTGATCTTTTTGTCTTTGTCCTTCTTGTACAACTCGTTGGTAATAAGGTTCCCCAAGAGTTATGTTGGCGTCAAATTTACCAACTCAGGAGAGTTGAGAAAGAGTGTCACTAACGTCTCGTACTTTTTTGGCAACGCTCTAAAATTTTTCTTACAATATCAATATCTGTTAGTGATCTACCGAGGCACCTGAGCTCATTTACAATGTTGTTGAGGCAAAAATATATTTCATTTATATTCTGATGAGACAACATTGTGAATATCTCACATTTGATCCGAATTCTATGTAATTTAGCTTCTTTAACCGTGGATGATCTCTCATAAATTTTTGAGAGGGCGGTCTAAATATCATGAGCGATTTACAAATTACTTATTCTATTGAACTCATCTGTGTCAAAATAACAAATAGAGCATTCATGGTTTGAGCATCTAAATGAGCATTATGCTCCTCTTGTTTCGTAGGCTATAGTGAATTAGGGCTGTAAACGGGTCGAGCTCGAGCGAGCTCAGCCTGTCAGGCTCGAACTCGATAGAAGCTCGAGCCGACCTCGAGCGAGCCTAAGATGCTAGTCAAGCTTTGAGTTGGGCTCGAGCTCGGCTCGAACGAAGCTTGAGCTCGGCTCAAACGAAGCTCGAGCTCGGCTCGACAAAGCTCGTCGAGGCTCGAGGCTCACTCCATGCCTGGTTTTAGCCTAAGGATTACAAAACAAACTCAATGAAATTGCAAGAGTAGAACTAACAAGCAAGCACGCAGACAAAAGCAGTGCAAGGCAATATCAAAGTCTTCATTCATCTAACAAATTCTAGCGAAACAAGGATAAGCTCAGTGTTGAACCTGCCTCACCTTATGTAGCGCGGGATGGTGTCTGCCATGGAATACATCATTGGGTCCAAGCCATTCTCGCTGAGGAACTCGAGAAAGGCGACCAGCATCGACAGGGAAGCCTCCTGCTGCTCTTCTCTACGATCAGAGCACCAACTTTGTGAAGATTCCATCACTCCAAGATCCTGGAAAAGAAATCCAAGAAAGGAAATGCTGTCACTGTGCTCCCTAGTATGAAATCCTTGCTTAGAAAACTCAATCATGCCGACGAAATCACATGAAAGACTGTGGATTACCTGAGAGAAGTTTGGACGAAAAAATGAGATTTTTCTCCACTTCCTTGTCCTCGATTGCAGCCAAAAAAATCTCGGAGCCACCGGTGCTGACCCTTCCTCGGCTCCCGGAGGAGTGCGAGATCGGCAGCCGCGGCGGAATGCACGATGAAGACGGCGGGGAGGGGGGCGAGGTGGGGCGGCGACGAGGGAGACCGAGAGAGGAGGCGCCACGGGAGGGGGGGGCACCGGCGGGGCGGCGAGGCGCGGATAGGGGGGAAGGAGGTGCACTGGATGGGGAGAGGAGGGGTGTCGGATGGTGGGGGGAGGAGGGGCGCTGAATGGGGAGAGGAGGGGCGGCGGGGGGGCGACGAGGGCGCCGAATAAGGGGGAAGGAGGTGCACTGGATGTGGGGAGGAGGGGCGGCGGGTGGGGAGAGGAGGGGCGTCAGATGGTGGGGGGAGGAGGGGCGCCGAATGGGGGAGAGGAGGGGCGGCGGCGGGGGAGAGGAGGGGCGCCAGATGGTGGGGAGAGGAGGGGCGCCGGATGGGGGGAGGAGGGGCGGCGGCGGAGAGGAGGCGAGGAGGGGCGCCGGATGGGGGGAGGAGGGGAGGCGGGGGGCGGGGTAGGGAGAGGAGGGGACGGGGGGTGAGGAGGGGCGGGGGAGAGGAGGGCGGCACTGTGGCGAGGGGCGCGAGTAGGGGATGGGATGGGGAGAGGAGACGGACGGGGGCACAAGCCGCGAGGAGCGGGCGGGGGCGCGAGGCTCGTTGAAGCTCGTGAGCTTGAGATTAGGCTCGAGTTCGGCTCGTTTGGAGTTTGAGTCGAGCTTGAATCGAGTTTAAAACGAGCCAAGCTTGAGCAGTTCGCGAGCCTTGAGCTTTTTTTACAGCCCTATAGTGGATCAAGAGACATGGCATAACCCATATTTATAATTTTTCATACACTCGAGCTCATGGCCTTCAGAGAGATAAACATTCTAATCTTTCAATAAGAATAATTTGAGCCATCGAAAAGATGTGCCTTCCTTATAGCAATCCCCTCACTAGCAATCCTTTCCTCTCTGGACAGTTAAGTTTTAATCAACAAGAGACCAAGCTCTAAAACCACTTGTATGATCAAGGATAACAGACTAGAGGAGGGTGAATAGAAGGTTTTAAAATTCTTGATGTCTAAAAGTAACTAACACAAATAATAAATAGACAAGATTTCAATGCAACTTAAACCTACACAAATTTAGCAGCTAAGGCACCACCAGCACTCGACTATACCAATATATTTCTAGCACAAGTAAATAAGCAAATCTTAACAATTACAAAGCTAGAAATATAAGTACGGAATATAAAGGTAAAGAAATAACCACAAGATGATTCGAGAAGTTTTTTCCGTGGTATCGAAGACTTGCCGATCTTCACTAGTCCATGTTGAGAAAAGCCCAAACAACTTGGACCGGCTTCATGAATTATACCTCAACTCCTCAATCCACTAGTGATGTCCTTCCTCCGCTTCGGAGCAGGTGGATACCAAACCACTCACAAGTCCAGCGCCGTGGAGGTGAACGACGCCGACGCAGCGGTCGACTCCAGCCCCGCCGACGCCGACGCGGTGATCGACTCCAGCCCCGCCGACGCCGACGCAGTGATCGACTCCGCCAACTACCACAGCACCGGCCGGGTGATGCAGGGAGGTAGCGTCGGCGCCCACGGAGGCACGGCCACCATCTTCACTCCCGGTACAGGCGCGCCGAGCGGCCCCGACAGTAATGCGGACCGAGTCAGCGATGCGGGAATCCACCACACCGACATGGCGAATAACTTGGCAGTGCAAGCAGTGGTCGCGGCTGTCAGGCCAGCGTGATCGGGTGTGCCGCTCGCTTTGATTACGCCGGTAGTGGAGAGCTCCCTACTGGCGGCCCTCCGTACGCTCCAGCGGGAGCTGGCGGATCTCCGCGAGATCGTGCGGGCCATGCAAGAGGCTTGGAGCCCACAGGCCCTGACGGCCGTCGCACCGGGGACCCATCCGCAGCAGCCGCAGTGAACGCCCCCGTAGGTTCAGATTATCAACGTCATCTCCGGAGGTTCCTTGTCGGGAGCCTCGTAGCAACCAAGGCCGGAAGTAGCCCAGGGCGAAGTCACCTTCGCACCTACCGACGCCCGGGGCGTGGAGTTTCCCCACCAAGACCCTCTGCTCATCCGAGCCGACATTGCAGGATGTGACGTCAGGCGCGTCCTTGTTGACGGAAGTAGTTCGGCGAACATACTTTTTGCGGAGGCCCTCGACCGCATGGGAATTCCTCGATGTTGACTGCAGCCATCGAGAACCCCGCTGCACGGTTTTGGGGGCCAATCGCTAAGAACATTGGGCCAGGTATGTCTCCAAGTCTCCTTTTGTCAGGGCGATAACGTCAGGAGCAAGGACGTCATCTTCGATGTCACGGACACCCCAAGTCCATACAACGCCATTCTGGGCTGCCCCGTCCTCGTCTCCTTCGGGGAGGTCTCGAATCATGGCTTCTTGGGTCTGAAGCTCCCGGGCCGGCGGGGCGTCATCACTATCTTCGGCAATCAGGAGCTCGCCCGACGCGTGGAGCTTAGGAGCCCAGCAGCTAGGGGATCCGGTGTGGACGCTCGACACTGACGGAGCATACTGCGTCTCTGGCATGGGCGTGGGTGCGGTGGTCATTACGCCGGAGCGATACCGCCTATTATACTCGGCGCGCCTCATATTTCCCGCCACCAACAACACCGCCGAGTACGAGGCACTACTTTTTGGCCTCACGAAGCTCAAAGCTCTAGGCGCGCGACGAGTTCTCGTCCGCACAGATTCACGGCTGGTGGTGGGCCAGGTGGACAAGTCATATCAGGCCAAGGACCCCGAGCTCGCTAAGTACCTCGCAGCTGTGCGAGCCAAGGAGCGACATTTCCTGGGTATCAGAGTCAAGGCCATCCCCCGAGCGGAGAATGAGCAGGCCGACATTCTCACAAAGGCCACCAGCCAACAGCTCCCCACCCCCGAAGGAGCGTTCTACGAGGTCCTGCCCGCAGTGGTCATCGCACAGGACAACCGCGACGCGGCCCTCGTTTACGCTTTCTTGCAGGGCATCGCCGAGCCTGACGACCCCATCGAGCTTCGCCGCCTACAGTGCCGTGCCAGATCCTTCCAGGTGCTCGACGGAGTGCTCTACAAAAGAGGGGTCTGCGTACCGATTCTACGGTGTCTATCGCGCGAGGAAGGAAAGCACCTTCTCGCGGAAATCCACGCAGGACTCTGCGGCTCGCATCTGGCGCTGAGGTCGCTCGTCGGCAAGGCGTTCAGGCAGGGTTTCTACTGGACAACTGCTGTTGCTGATGCCCAAGACCTCGTGCGCCATGTCAAGGCTTTCAATGGATGGCCGGGTCATTCACAGACCCCCTACCGGCCTCAACCCCATCCCCCTGTATGGCCGTTGGCACGGTGAGGCATTGACGTCGTGGGACCTCTACATCGGGCCCCAGGAGACTTGCGCTTCGTTGTGGTCGCTTTGGAATATTTCTCTCGGTGGCCAGAGGCTGCGGCGTTAGCCAAGGTTACTTTGGCGGTTGTGCAGCGCTTCATCTAGCAAAACATCATATGCCGCTTCGGGGTGCCCAGGGAGATCATCGCTGACAACGGCCTGCAATTCGATTCTGCCCCATTCAAGGAGTTCTGCGACAGCATGGGCATCACGCTCCGCTTCTCTTCGGTCGGACACCCACAGTCCAACAGAGCCGTCGAGCGGGCGAACGGCGCCATCTCCTCCGGAGTCAAGAAGCGCCTTGTCGGGCTACCAAAGGGCAAGTGGCCAAGCGAGCTCCACAGCGTCCTCTGGTCTCTCCGCACAACGGCAACACGCCCGACGGGATTCACATCGTTCAAGCTCCTCTTCGTCGATGAGGCGATGACGCCCGAGGAGATCCAGGCCAGCTCACGCAGGGTCCTCGCCTAGGCGCCAGAAGAAGAGCGCCAATTGTCCTTGGACCTCCTCGACGGGGACCGAGTCAATGCCACCCAACACATCGCCAAGTACGCACGGCAAATGGTGCGCATGCGTGGCCGCTCCGTATACCCACGAGCATTCCAGCCAGGGGACCTCGTCCTCAAGATGGCCCTTCGCGCAGACACGGTTGGTAAGTTGGAGTCCAAAGGGAAAGGCCTATACATCGTTGCGACAGCATTATAGCGCGGAGCTTACCGCCTCGCCACACTTGAAGGGCAGACGTTTTGCCACACATGGAATGCGGACAGATTGCAGAGGTACTATGTTTAGGCCAGCAAAAGCCAATATGAGGCGGCACCCAGATCCTGTTCATTACAAGACGCTCACTTGTGCAAACGGGAGATTAATAAAGCCAATCGTTCAACAACCTCTCATCGGGGTCCGCCTCCGCACGTACTCTATGGAGTATAAACAAGACGTAGCGTTGAGGTCCACCTCTGCACGCACTCTACTGAGTCTAAACAAGACGCGGAGTTCCGCGCACGCGTCGGTGCTACCACCGCGCGTACTCTCCAGAGTATAAAGACGTGGTCGATGTTGCCACGGACTACACAGAGATCTATTGGAATACGCGTAGGCTACGGAAGCAGAAAACAAAACTTTTCTACCGCGCACCCAAGAACATCATGCTAAGGAAGGATCATGGATCGTTACCACTTAGACGCCAGCGCGTGAAGAAGAATTGAAACCGATCCAATCTCGCGTCGAGGTAGTAGTGGAAGTAGCCGATCGTCCCGAACGGATCGTCTCCTCACGCACGCCGATCGAAGATCGCAACGAGCGGCGCCTCCACCGGTATCCACACGTCCGGGGTGGGCGCCGATCGCGAGTGTACTAGCACTCGTGAGCGCCTAGGGTTTGGCTCGGGAGGTGGCGGCTAGGGTTTTGCTAGATGTTAGCGGGACGAATCCCCTCCCCCTCGCCTCCATATATAGACCTCCTCACGTGGGCCTCGTGGACCGAGGCCCAATAGGAGTCTATTCGGATCTCTATCCGAATTGAGCCCATATCCGAATCATATTCGAATTAGTGTTCCAACCCGTTAAGCGTGCGACCACAGAGGTTCACGTATACTTGGTCGTGACCCGAAACGCCTTTCCATTACCATGTTAATAGCGGCCTCTAGTAAGACATATTAACCCCAAAGTATATGTAAAGATCATATCGGCTGAACTGTAATGTTCTCTCATGTACGAATCCCTTTGCCTCACGATATAGATTGAGCTCAAGGCGAGACTGTGTCATCCTCTTAATAGCTCAATCACTCTCTCGATTCCGTGATGGATTATAAACTCGTGATTGACTCCTCAATCACCTTGGCATGGCCATGCACTTTCATAATCCATTACATCGAGGCCCAGAGATATCTCTCCCATAAGGAGGGCAAATTCTATCTTGATCATTCACATCCCACTACATGTTTCATGGCAAACCCGAAGACTACTTTTATGACTACCCGATTCACGGAGTAGTGTTTAGTAGTCCCAAAATAAGCTACTACTCATGTTGGGAACCATGATGATCTCAAGTCTAAGGACTCTACATAAACACTACTTGAGACCAACGATGACACATAGAATCTCTGCAGTGTCTCATGGCAGGTCTATCCAACATATGTTCACTAACACATGTCCATATTATTGATTTGGTATCACCATACCATGATCCATGAGACATGATCATCAATCAATACATATGCTGATCTTTGTCTTTGAATCATATTTGTTCCTCATATGATATACGATCAGGGATCATTTAGAAATAGCAACATCTTAGTATTTAAGAGTCTCATGAATAAGTCACATACTCATTGATCAATAATGATGATGTCTATTCCAAGGAACAAAGTAATGTATCATAAACATAGTATGTGATATATACAACATCTCCATGTTGCCTCTAGGGCATATCACTAACAAGATCCACCTCCGCACACGCACTGCACGGAGATCCACCTCCGCACACGCACTGCACGAAGGTCCGCCTCTGCACACACTCTACAGAGTATAAATAAGACGTAGTGTCGAGGTCCGCCTCCGCACGCACTCTGCGAAGTATAAATAAGACGTAGCGTTGAGATCCGCCTTCGTACGCACTCTACGGTGTATAAATAAGATGTAGCGTCAAGGTCCGCGTCCGCACGCACTCTACGGAGTATAAATAAGACGTAGCGTCGAGGTCCGCCTCCGCACACACTCTACGGAGTATAAATAAGACGTAGCGTCGAGGTCCGCCTCCGCACGTACTCTATGGAGTATAAATAAGATGTAACGTTGAGTTCCGCCTCCGCACACACTCTACGGAGTATAAATATGATGCAGCGGGGGGACGCCTCCGCGCGCACTCTACGGAGTATAAATAAGACGCGGATGTTTTCCCTACGCACTCTACTGAGTTTAAACAAGACGCGGATGTCCCACGCGCACGTTAGCGTACCCTCCGGAGCCTAACTAAGTTGTGGTCGATAGTCTCACGCATGCTTCGGAGTACAAACTAGACGTGTATGTTTTCTCTGCGCACTCTACTGAGTCTAAATAAGACACGGATGTCCCGCGCGCGCGTTGGCATATCCTCTGGAGCCTAACTAAGTTGTGGTCGATAGTCCCACGCATGCTCCAGAGTATAAATTAGACGTGGATGTTTTCCCTATGCACTCTACTGAGTCTAAACAAGACGCGGATATCTCGCGCACACGCTGGTATTATCGCCACGCGTACTCTTTTCGAGTATAATCAAGACGTGGTTGATCTTCCCACGCACTCTACGGAGTATAAACAAAACGCTGCTGGGGATTGCCTCCGCATGCGCCCAGCAGAATACAGTGCACCAGAGGCTCGTGCGTCTACTCAGACTAGGCGCCAGCTCCGCTGCCACCACTTCGAATGGTGGGCGACGGCCCGTGATCACGTCTACTTCGCTCACGCATCTACTCCGACTAGGCGCCAGCTACGCCGCCACTACCTCGCCTACTTCGCCGCCAAGACTCCACGTTTGTTCAAACAAAATATATATATGAGGGCAACGACCAAGAAAAACAATAGCAAAAAGTTGCATCACACACCCGCCGGGTCCTGATCAGCACATCTAGGGGGCTGCGCCACCTTCATGGCGCCGATGGATCTCCTCCAGCCACTGAAGGAAGTTACCTTCACGGCATAGCGTTCACCACAGCAGGACTTTGACCGCATCTTCCCTGAGGTAGCCCCAGATTCGCTCATAGAAACTCTGGATGGCGGGCAGCGAGCTGCGGGAGGCGCCAGACAATACCCCGGCTTCGGTCGGCACACCCAGATAAGGATCGACCAGCTCACCCACATGCTTATACCCCCGCGCATGGAGTAGGGCAAAGGTAAGACAGGTGCTGGTGAAGCCACAATGATCGCCGAAGGCTTTGGCACTGCGGAGTACCAGGCTCGAGCCCCCCTCGATCCATGCCAAATATTGTGTCACATCTATGGGGTTATGCACACGGTCTGGCACGTCGACGTAGAGGTCCCCGAGGGCCCCCTCCAATGACTCCATTGCCCTCCACGCCGCCGCCGCCGCGTCGCCTAGGGTCTGGTTCCTCTCCTCCAGGGCCGTGATAAGCTGGGCTTTCTCCTCCTTCAGCGCGTCGATTTGCCCAAGCAAGCTAGTGCGCTCCTCTGTTGCAGCGCGCTGGGCCTCTTCGGCAGACTTCCGACTCCAATAGACAAATGCGGTCGTCCTTCGCGGCGTGAGCCTTGTTGGCAGCGTGAAGCTGTTCCTCCAGCACCCTCTGCTCGCGGATGCGTGTCTCGTCCAGCGCCCGGCTGATGGCAACCGTCTAAACAGCGGGAGGACATGACTATTTAGTATGCACGCAGTACGCGATGTCGATCGCGGGCTCAGGTGCTTACCTTCATTCCCGAGGCGCCCAGTACGAGTGCAAGAAAATCCCCCCCGCACGACGACAGCGCTCGTCGATCTATCTTGCTGTCACCGCACTCCGCGGCTCCTTCAAGGGCGCGAAGCGCCTCCGGATGCGGGATGAAGTCAAACACGGCGAGCCTCGGGGGCCTTGCGACAGCATCAGGCGTTCGTGCTACGTTTCGCGCAATGACACCGCCGACCTCGCAAACACCTCCGCTGCTTGATCCTTGGCCGTGTCCAGGAGACCTCGCCTCTCCTGATGTTGACGACGGCATCAGTGAGCAAATCGGAGAGAGCTTTGCGAAGTCGCGGGGAGAAAAGGTGTTACGCCTACCTCCGTCACCTTCCACTAAGCCATGGGGAGGTGTCGGCTCAACCCCTGCCCGGGGAGTGATGACTCCCTCCACGGTCGGAGTGGCTTCCCGGTCGGACCCTAGGCCCCCGCCGACCATGCCCGCCACATGGAATTGTCACGCGCGCGAAGGCGATCGCAATCGGCGGCGCTTCGCCCTTGGAGATTCAGGCGACGCACCCTCGACCGCTCCAGTAGCTACACGGGCTGGAGCGGGCGGCAAATCCGTGACGACTGTAGCAGGCGATGACGACGAGCCCTCCGTCGCTCCAGTTGTTGTAGGACCTAGAGTAGGCGGAAGGTCCGTGGCAACCACCATGGGCGACGGGGGAGCAGGAGGCAGGTCCTCGCCGGCCGGTACAGGAGACACGGCCCCGTCCTCGATGACATCGCTACCAAGGCCCACCCCACCACCGTCTAAGTCCTCGCTGGGGGCAGTGTGACCCCCCGAGCTGGCATGCTCGGACCCGCCATCTGACACGTCGTCCGGGCCAACAGCGCCTGTCGTTAAGCCGTCGGGCGGGTTAAAGACAACCGCTCTGGACCAAGACCTCCGCCGCCGGGGCGACGCCCCCGCCTCGCCGGCACCGTCGCGGCGACGGGGCGGACTCCGCACCGGCACCACGCGTTCCAGTACAACGAGGCCTAGGACCTCGCAGACCCAATTTATCCGCCCTAGCTTTGCAGGCTCGATCGTGGTTTCGCGCAGGGCGTGCTCCTTCGGCGTGTACGGCCCCAGGAAGACCTCGACGGCGCTCTCCGCGTCTTCCAATGAGAGCATTACACGCAAAGTGTTGCTCCATTCACAAAATAGTTACATATGCATACACAGCACACGGTCGAAGTACCTACCACGGCCGGGGGGTTGCTGTAGAGAAGACACTGTGGGGTGGATGCCATCCCGCCAGCAGTGATCTCGCTTATACTTCCACCGGCCGGAAAGAGGCGACACCCCGTACATTGTAAACTCCTCTGTGAGATCGCGCATGTTGAACCGCAGGGCGACGCCGGCGAGTCTCCGCGCCTGCCGTTGATCACTGCCCTCCGGCTCCACCACCGGACAGCAGTTGAAAGCTATTGGCTGACCCCGGCACTGAAGGTTGCTGGTGGGCGTCACCCGGCAGTAGAACCACTGCTGCATCCAGTCGGGCTCCCACTTCTCCCGCGTCGTCAGAGCGGAGAATAGTTTCGCGCAGCCCGACCTCACCACGAAGTGGACACTGCTGAAATTAGACAATGCTCCTCCTTCGACCTTCTTCGGCTGACAGCGCGCATCGTGAAGAAGAGCGAACAAGCTCATACGGGGACGAGCACCTTCCACCCGGACCGCCCAGGTGAACACAGCCAGCCGAACTATCGCGTTCGGGGTCAACTACGCCAACTCCAATCCGTAAGCTTCGAGGACCTGGCCGACGAAGAGCGTCGAAGGCATTCGGAGCCCAGCCTCAAAAAATGCGGCGAAGACAATCGCCTTTGACTCTTTGGGGTGAGGCTCCACTTCGTCGCGGGCAGGCAGGCGAGCTCCTGCACGCTCTTCTATCTTCTTGTCCCGCAGGACGGCTTCAATCATGTCCTTCGTAGCGCGACTCCGCCCTAGCACCTCGGAGCAGTGCCCTTACGAGCTCTGCAGGGCATCGTACCGCTTCCGGGTTTGCGACGGCTTGCGAGCCACCAGGGCGAACTCCGCCAGTGGTGGTGTCACACCGCGCTCGGTCACCACGAGGGTTGAAGGAGCAGGAGATGTGCGGATTTCGCGCAATAGCAAAGAACAACCGGACAAAAGTGCACGGGCGAGGGACGCGTCCGCGTGCTGGCAAATAACCCTTTATGAAGACCCCTCGCATCCCCACGATCGGGAACACAACCGGTGGGAGCCCCGTCGGTTCGCCTCCCCATGATCGGAGAGCGAAACCGTCGACAGGCCGACTCGCCACGTGTCCCGCCTATCTCGGGAACGGACGCGGGCTCGCGGGCTCGCGGTCGTGCGACTGCTGACATCCCACGATGCACCATCCGCGCGGCGACGCGTGTCCCCTCCTCGGGCGTGCGTCGACCACGCGACCCGCCCGATCTTTTCAAAGACTCGCGCGTCTCACGCCAACAATTCAGGCACCATCTCCAAAGTGCATTGCTGTCGGGGCGTCACGACTCCGGACCAAGCAAGGACTCACCTCGTCAATACAGCGTTGCGCGGGAAGGCCTGGCCCGCCCCGCGCCGACCGAAGTCTCAACACCACGCCCCGCACATTCGACACCTTCGGCTCTGCACCATGGCCTCGTCGATACCTCTGGCACCGCGAGGGATGGCTCCAAGACCGTGCACGACTTCAACACCTCGCCGACGAGCGTCTGTATTACGTAGTTGCCCCTTCTATCTACAGTAAGTCACAGGCCGTAGGGACGGAGGGGGCTAAAGGGCACAGCAACATGGCTTCGGCCTGTGAAGCCCTTCACCATGAGAGTCTCCTATTGTAGAGGTGGCCCCCATCGAAACCCAACCGGCCTGTTAGGAAGGCGTAAGTATCGAGTATGGCGTGTATAATGACTTAAATGCCCCGAAGGGCACTCTTGTAAAGACGCTCCTCGTAAGGAGATATATTTGTTTCGCTAGTCGCAGGGAGAGGGAACATCTCACCTAACTCCCCACTACATCTCTTCTTTGTTTGATCTGTAACCACAACAGTGCCAAAAACTCGTCAAAATACAAAGTGTGCATGCAGTATTAATAATGTTTTCTCTCTTCGCCCTCATTAATTCTGCTTAATTGGACTTCAGTTTTTAGTTTCTAGATTCTTAATTTTATCCTTTTTTTTTGGCTTTTTGGGTCTGTTTTCCTTTTCATTTTTTTCTCGTATTCGTTTGCATTGTCCGTAATAAAATAATCTGATTTTTTCTATTTTATTTTTTAATTCAATTATGCTAAAAATACTAACAGCAATTACAATACCAAAAAGCCTCGAATAATGAAAAAAAGCTAAAAACTCAGCAAAAGCTAAAATGAGCGCTACCAAATATCATCTCCTAGTCTGATGGCCTTAAGCAATTAATCAATGCAGGGCCATGCATGCTCCCAAGCTGTTTTTCCTCGACGGAATTGTGCCTAATGATCTGCTTATGAATATTTTTAGACGCCTTGGTTCCTGATCCATACTTAAGGTATGGCACGGTTTTACACACCTACCTGGCATGGTTTCGCACTTGTCTCCTCACCAATCTGGTATGATTTCGCACTTATCTCCTCGCCTGCCTGGTATGGCCTATACATGTAACCTGTCTTCGTTCTATTCATTGCATGATTGCCTTAAATATTACACGCTCTCATGATATCAGAGCGGTGCCGCTCATGAGCCGTCGCCTCCATATCTTCCGCCATGCCTCCCCTAGGAGATGATCTTGTCTCCACGATCTCTCCCAGGAGCTACTCAACCCATAGTTTAAGTCATGTCTTACATTATCACAAACGGTTCATATGAATAATTGTTTGTGAAAATATTACAGACGGTTATTTGTACGAACCATCTCTGATATATGCGTCTAGTATAGATTTTTTTATAGTAGTGACCTAGGGCCCAAATCAAAGCATGCACGCGCACACGACGGCACCCAGATTGTTCATCCATGTTCTTTTTCACAGCGAGCTCAGTTTATATATTCGATCACACGATTTGCCGAAATTTTGTGTGATTAACCATAAATCACATCATCTTTACATGCATGAATGTGATCGATGTGGTAGCTAGGCGTGTTGTTTTTCACTCCGATGAACTCGATCATCGCGTGGTAATGTACACTCTTCGTGCCGTGATTGTTTGAGAGCGGCGGAGATAGTAGATCGATGATAAAGCACGTAGAACGATCGGTTGTTCATGGTGTACGTGCTGGATCAAATGAAGAAATGCACCAAAGTACCTAACTAAATTAAGCTTTCATGGATGCGTTGATTCGTCAGAGGGTGTAGTGGTCGCAGTCGCAGCGTAGCTAGCCGGCCACATGCACTGTCTCAATGATTCGCGCCCCTCGGGCCTCTTTACTGATTTTTTAAAATAATCTATTTTCTTATTCCAAAATCACAGAAATATATGTGCATTTTATTTTTTTTTATAGTTTTAATCATCTATTGCTCTTCCGTTAAACGATTTAGATTAGTCATTTAACAGTTGAGCGACTAGAATCCAACTCGTCCACCGGTTAAACGATTTGTCTGAGTCGCTCAATCGTTGAACGACACCTGGATTGTGCATCTCATGTGTTTAACAGATACTATTAAACGACTAATTCTAGTTACTTAACGATGGAGTGACATCTGGACTAGTCGCTCAATCCAACAGCGATATCAATGTATGCATACAGTGTGTGGGCGCCTCATGCGTTTAACAGACTGACTTAGTCGCTTGCATGCATGCAGGAGGTCTCTACCTATGATATACGGCTTGCATGCAGTAGGTTTGAACCTATGATATATGGCACATGCATGCTTGGTGTTAGTCGCTACTGGGTTGAGCAACTAGTTAACGAGTGGGTGATTTGGCTTCTAGTCGTTTACTGTTAGATGATTAATCTAAATTATTTAACAATTATAAAAAACTATAAAAAATGTATTACTATAATTCATAATAAAAAATAGATTATTTAAAAAATCCCTCTTTACGGGTCATGTCATCTCTGCTAGCTGCATGTCTAGCCTGGTGTGTGTCGGCTTCATGCATATTGCATATGCTGAGAAGTATGTTAAAATGGGACACCTTGGAATAAAGCACCATAACTTTAAATATATGAATTTAATTTAAATTCTGGTATCTTTTTCTAAAATATTGGTTTTAAAGTATATACCCATGTATAATAATTCAAATGAAATATGTAACTTTGAAAAATATACTTGAATTCAAAAATTTTGAACGAAATTGCATCACATACTTTATTGATTTTCTATATAATCAGCACATACCTATTATCAAACTATCATAAAAAAGACTAGTATAATTTGAATTTCAGTTCAAACTTATTTGAACTAGTTAATAAACTAGTTAAACTCGACATTCAAAAAATCTAATTTTTTTTCACACATAATATATAGATGAAATACCTATTTTAGATCATGGTGCCCTGACACCATGGTGTCGCATGTGTGTGTGTACATACACATATACACACACACACATATGTATATATGTATACATATATATATATATATATATATATATATATATATATATATATATATATATATATATATATATATATATATATAAATGATTCCATACTCTTGGGGGTATATACTTCCGCTTGTTATATACCACTTAAATGATATTGTTATATCTATTTATCATTTTGAGTATACTTTAGTAATAATTATAAGAGACTCTAAAGTGAGTTACATAATATTTTTTTTCAAAGTTTACTTTTCATAGCATAATTTGTGCATACACTCCTTTTATACATACAAAAGGGTATATAGCCAAAAAGAGGAATTCGATAAAAAACATTTTAACCAAATTGTATTGAAATATTTTAGAATTAGTATTTAAGTATACCAGAAGTGATAAATAAGTATAATATATTCATTTATATGGTATATTGGTAGTGAAAGTATGTACTCTCAGGAGTACAGAAAAGGCTTTATACATATAATTGGCACCCTGACACAACGATCTAAAATAGGTATTTTTTATGTATCACGTAGGAAAATTTTTGGATATCGAGTTTAACTAGTTTGAAAACTAGTTAAAATAAGCTTGAATTGAGATTCGAATTGCAATTGCCTTTTTTATGGTAATTTGTTGTAGGTATGTTCTGATTTTATATAAAAATTAGCAAAACATATGATCTAAATTCATTCAAAATCTTTGGATTCAAGTATATTTTTTTGAATGTATACATTTTATTTAAACTGTTAAATTCGTATATTTAAAATCATAATGTCTGACACCATGGTTCATTGTCCCACTTTGCAAGCGAAGATGATCGAACCAATAGCTAGCTGGCTACTTGTGTACGTGTATATACACATGCTATGTATTGACCGATACATTGCAACGCCAAGATTGAAATGTTGTCTGAGGCTGGTGTGGCTGTAGCATTCCATCTGAAACGTCAGGTTTTCATCAAACGGATAGGGGGAGAGAGAGAGAGAGGCTTATTTAGGTTGGCTTTTGGCTTTTGCCAACGCTGAGCGGTGGGCGATCGCGATGAGTTCACTGTAGTACGCACTGCGCGCACTACAGTGAAATTTTTTTCGTTTTTTTTAAAATTTACTTATACTTTTTTTTTTGTTTTTGGTTTTCGATTTTTTTATATTTTTTTACATTTAATTATACTCAATAAACCAACTCAGCTATAGTATTTTTTCAGTCAGCTACAATATTTTTTCAACAAAAATAAAAGATCATAGCTATTTGGATCACGCCCTTAGACAAAGCGCTGGCGACGATCAGCAACTTTACAAAGGAAGCGCATGCTCGTTATCACGCGTAAATAAACAGGTTTGGATAGTTCGGCCATGGATGTAACATGCAAGGCGGCAGAGACAGAGAGAGGTGGGCCAGGCCCTGCCACTTGGAGGAGTAAAGCAGAAGCAAAGAGGCCGCGCTTCTCGTGAGGAGTGAGGGCAGAACAAAAGGCGAAAAGGATAGGAAGAGATCGGCCAGCGACACAAGAGCAAATGGAGGAAGAGAAAGAGGCCGTGATGTCCTGTGATATGGTTGTACACTTGCAACTGTAGAACCGGTTGCGACGCCAAGCGAGCTAGGGCAGTTTTGCGTTGCTTCGCTTGCTTCTCAACCTCCCCTTTCTTCGGTGCATGTCGGTGGCCTGCTGCGAGCTGAGCCCTGCGTCTAATTAAGCGCCGGCCAAACGAATACTTAGTGCCCTAATCACATAGTAAATATCTTGTATAGACACAGATTAAGCCTCTCTTCTTTTCACTTAAAGCTTGTGGTTTATGATTTGTGCTACAGTAACTAGCTTTTCAAACGGTGTATTTTTTTAAGTCGGGATCAACAGAAAAATTATAGTAAAAAAATATACCGAGTTCAGTTGTACCGTCAAAATCGTATATGACTATTTTACTCTGTGTGCCACCTCTCACGAACAATTAAAATTTAAAATTTTAAGTTATAAATCTTATCTCAAAAAAATCCACCTAAGACGTGTTTGGAACACGAGAATTTCGCCGGAAACCGTTCAATTCCTACGTAAAAAACCTGTTTTCCAAAATGGGTCTCAAGCGTCCTGCTGTGCCCTGCGAAACAACAAGACGGTGGGCTGTCGTGAAGCAAAACCCTGAGTCCCTGCCCGTCCAAAAAAAAAACTGAGTACCTGAGCATCACCTCGCTCCATCTCCAATGCTAAAGTAGCAAAGCAAATTAACCATGCAATAGCGCGCGCACACACACACTTGTGGTGGACCAGGGGAGAATAGTAGCAGCTGTACACTTATCTTATGCTCCCATGTACGCACGCTAGAAAAGGAGGCGATGCCGCATCACGTGGCTCCAATCCCATTCCGGCTTCTTCTTTACTCATGCTACATGGCTGTGCGCGGAGACCATGGGAGCGTTCAAAGTTACTTCCGGCATTTGGTTTACGGCTTAGAATACATACTAGCAAATAAAAATATACAATACCAGCTGTTAGTTTTTCCTACACAATTAAATTTAAAAAACAAAAAAAATATTATCATAAACAGTACAAAAGAATAAAAAGAAAAAAAATATAAAACAAACCTTAAAAAATTATACATTTCAAAAATATAAAAAATTATAGAGAGGAGCATATAATTAGCGGTGGTCTTTGCACGGTGGATCAACTAGCAAGTAAACTAATGGTTTCCACACGAGCGTGGGCCCGACTTTGTTAATTCGACCGTACGGACGGCTGCTTAATTTGCTCTCAGCGATTCGTCCCTTCCTTGTTCCTTTCTTTTTTTTTCTCTCCGGTTCATGCAATGCATGTCATGAGCATCAAGTCGTAGCCTTGGGACCAACGAGGGCTAGGTACAGCGCTTCTTGACCTACATTGCTTGTAAAAATGTCAAAATACGGCTACTACTGTTTGGCCTGATTACCTGGTGCTAAGTAGCTTACCTGATTACTACTGTTTGGCCTGATTACCTGATTACCTGGCCTGATGCAATGTCAAAAAACATTGTTATATTTTTAAAGAAAAGAAAGAAAAATAAAAAATCTGAAATTAAGAAGTCAATATATTATTTACATTTTTAAAAATTAAAAATCAGAAGCTGAAGCCCAATTGAATGGGACGGGGATTAATTGGGGCGATGTACAGGCCGGCCGGCGAAATTAAGCCGAAAGCGACGGAGTTGTTAGCAGCTGATCGAAGGATGGATCGATGGCCGGTCGGGGCCAAACGGGGAGGCCATGTCCATCTTTGTTTCTTGGACCGCCTTTATCTTTGGGGAGCTGCTGCGTGCAGGAGAAAAAACATTCCCCTGCTTCCATGTTATCCCTTTCACGCCATTGTCGATCCCAATGATAGGGTCATGCATCATAGTATGCCTGCATGCTTTTCTTCGCTTCGCTTCTCTTTTCCTTTTTCTTCTTCTTCCTTTTCTTTTTTATTTCTCCCTGTACTTAAGATGCAGCTGGAATGTATCAGCGAAGGGATGAGATATGATTTTGCTTCTTTTGCAAATGGAAATGTGTACATGATCACGATGGCTACACGAGGCAGGACTGCATACACATATATACATATATACATACATACATACATATATGTATGTGTATGCATATATACACACACATACATATAGAGAACATATCTAATGCAAATAGACAATTCAGTGGTAATATGCAAATGCAGGTGTGGGCCATTGGATCTCACGCGGACAGCCTAGACACAGCCGAGCGGGATGCCCCTCATCACTTATGCCAGTTTTTGGAAAACTCCCTGTCAGTCACGTTTGTTTTGCAAAACACCCCGCTACAAACCCTCCCCCAACGCATCTCAAGGGAAGCTATCGTCGCTGCGCCCCTCCACCAACCTTCCACCGCCCCGCTCCCCTCCGTGCCCTCCGCGTTGCTCCCCTCCTCACTGGCCTCCCTCCGCGCTGCTCCCCTACTTACCAGCCCCCTCCACCAGCCTTGTGCCACCCCACACCACTGCCTTCCTCAAATCCTAGCTCCTCCCCAGTGTTGCGCCGCCGCCCCCTCGACCAGTGCACCACCCCAGCTCGATCTTATCATTGGTGAACTAAAGCACACATGCACAAATATACCAGAAAAACAACATATTAATAAAATTTAACTGACTTGTTACAATTCACAACATATTGAAGAATAGGCTGATTTTCAGTGAATCGACCACAACTGTTTGTCACTAGTACTTGACCATGTATGATATCTACCAATAGCACCACCACATAATCATGCAAAAGCAAGTTAAAATCCAACCCATGGTACTTCAGGTTTACCTTCTTCAGAGTTGAACATAGAACCATGACTAACCATGACTTTCTTCAAATCACCAGAGCTGAACAGAGACTATCATCCTAGTATAGAGACTGAAAGGATAATTCAAATGCAAAACTGGTAGCATAGCTATCAGATTTGAAATGATATATGATGTACACCTTTTAAACAGACAAAATAAAGTTCAAATTTTTTCATCTATCCATTTTTTATATGGAATGTAATTCAGATACTGTTTCTGGTTGTCTATTACCAAGATTAATTTTAAACACTTTGCCCATCATTAGTTCATATGTTGTGTTAAGAGACAATGGTGCAGACAGGTCTGCAAACTATCATGCCCAACAAAAGGCAAAACACACTTATGTTTTATTATGGACTTGTTGAAGTCCATTTCTCTTTACGAGGAATTGCAGAAGTTACATAACAAACTTGTTCTTGGGAATATTCTGCAAGAATCTAAATTTTGGGCAACAAGAAAGGTAAAACCAAATGCTGGACCATAATTCTATACCAATTTGTGGTATATTACGGTGGTTTCTGTTATATTCTATCCTATCAGACAATGACTATGGTGATAGCTAATAGATATCCACCCTCACTAAGTATATGAACAAAAACTAGGATCATCCAGTCGCACACACGCGCAAATGTGCCAGACAAACAACAGATACATTATACATAGCATAACTTACAACACATGGTACAGAGTACAGAGCACAGTTAATCTTAAAGAACAAAACAAGGAAAAACAAAGTAAAGCTTATTTTGCCAGGAATTCATCTAAATGCAGTTTTGGGTGCTGAAAGTAGGGCTATCAAAGAGCTGAGCTTGAGGAGCCTGGCCTTCCAAGCTCGAGCTCGGTAGAAGCTCGAGCTCGAGCGAGTCTGAGTTGGGGTCCAAGCCTGGAGCTCGGCTCGAATAAACTCCATAACAGTTAAAATAATTTAATATGCACTAATTTCAACAATAGAAAAGCTCAATCTCGGCTCGAGTAAGTTCAATAAGAGTTAGTATGTATGTGGACTGTAAAAAAGCTTGAGGCTCGTGAACTATTTGAGCTCAGCTCGTTGAAGCTCATGAGCTCGATACTAAGCTCAAGCTCAACTCGTTTGGAGCTTGAGCTGAGCTCGAATTGAGTCTAGAGTGAGCTAAACTCGAGTAGCTCGTGAGGCTCAAGCTTTTTTTTTACAGCACTAACTAAAAGGGATCACGCTTGAGCCCTTGCTTGGGGATTTGCATGGAAAGCTAATTGTCAATTTTGAACTCCTACCAGATGTAATGAAATAGTACATAATGTCCCTTGATTGGACGCTCCTATGCTTAGCTTCGACATGCCCTCAAGGTCATCAACATTGATTGGACTATTTGAACCGGAACAGGCTTGACAATCTCATGTGTTTCTTGTCCAAGATCATCTCCATCGTTTTGATTTTGAAAGATTTTGCCAGGAAGGAACTAAGAATTGCAAGAATGGTGATTAATAAGCTGGAACAATCACTACGTAGCTAGACTGCAAATTCTCTGCCATGATAGCAGAGGTTGTAAAATTCTTTGCATTGGTAGAAGTATCTGATTCCATACATTCTACCTCCTCCCTAGGTGCAAGTAATGATGGTTGATTCTTGAGCCTCTAATTCTTGACTTCAAGGGAGGGGTGGAAGGTCCATGGACTGTAAAATAAAAACAATATACACTTTAATTCTGAATTATATACGAAGTGCAAAGTAAAATCTTCATAATGAGATTCTAGATGAAATAATTCTAGCATAAGAAAGCAAAATGGTATCTACCACCACAGAAATGAGAGTACCATGCCAACTTATTCCATTCTTGCATAATAACCTGTTAAAGTTAATATTGTTTTAGTAGGCTTGGTTTATTTTTTAGAGGCGGTGTAGCCAGCATTGAAAACAGGATGCACGAGCGTGGGAGTAAGAGGCGGTGTAGCCTCAGCTAAGATGTGCATGAAAAGCGGACGGATTTGGTCCAAGAGAGGGGAGCAGGAGGCTCTGGTAATGGCGAAGCCAAGGCGGCTATGGGAGCAGGTGCTTCAGCCCAGGCTGGCGTACAAGGAAGGATGAACTCAGTTCAGATGCGAGAAAGAGAGAAGATCGACATGATCAAGATAGAGAAATAAGATCAAGGGGGTGATTGTTAAAGTAAATCTTGTTTTAGTAGGCTTGGTTTATTTTTTAGAGAGTTTGTTTAGTATTTACAAAGTATACGTATGGAAATAGAGAAAGAAAATAGGAACTAAATTAATAAAAAGACGGAATTAATGAATAGTGAAAAAAGCAAAAACTAGAAGTCAGGAACTAAATTGAGCGGTGTCAATAGAGGTACGTCGATGTCGAAAAATCCACAACGCCATCAGGATGGTACTATATAGATATAACAAGAATGCTAGCTTTTTTATGTCAGATGTGATGAGCAAACTATGTGACCACTCGATTGGACTGAAATTTAGTGATTTATAGTTAAAATTGCACTGTATTTAGCTAAAATTACACTGTAGTTGACGATATCTTCTTTGGCATAATTAATTAAAAATTTTAAAAATAGAAAAAATAGGTTAGTCCATAACGTATAATGCAAACGAATACAAGAAAAAAGAACCGTAAAAAGCTCAAAAAAATACCAAAAATCAAAAAAGATAAAAATTATGAATAGTAAAAAATAAGACAAAAGACAGAAACTCAAACCCAAATGAGCGGGGCTATATCCATGTCGAGCGTGTGATTTATAATTCGATTAACTCAACCAAAGCCTGTCTAACTCAAAGTTTTTGAAAGAAAAGAAAAAGAACGGTGCAAGCAAAAAGAGATTTGAACCGAAAAAGGTGCAAATCATAGAACATAGTAGGGCCCTTCATATGACCTTTGTTTTTTTTAAAAAGTTTTTGTTCAGCCATCTTTGAATTATAAATCCCCCACAGGGACCCCGTGCCTCTCAAATCTCAGCATATTTTCAAAGGTAGCTTCTTTGAGTCCTTTCCATCAAAATAAAAAAAAACTTCCTTTTTTACTCAGGTAGGGCCGCAGAATGACATGAACTAGTAATCAAAGAGCAAGTGGTGTTTTGCTTTCATTTTTAGGCTCCTAACCATCGATGTGGCCACATGTCCATTGATCACTGTCATGCCTGGATAATTAAAAGATATTGATGAGCAAGGTATAGTTTGTAATTAAAACAAGGTGGTAATAGACAAGGCAATTAAGATTTTCAGAATTCATTTTTCAGATTTAATGAGAATATTTGCGTTGCATGTCTCATAGAGTACTACTCTATGCTTTTGAGTCTCCAAATGCTATTTGGGGTACATTCCTTTTGGGGAAAATTGACCGTATGCCACTTCAAAGATGTGAGATTAAGAATTTGCCACAAAAACATTTTTCCTGAGGATTTACCACTCCAAACATCAAAATGCATAGGATTTGCCGCTCAGCATGTATTCCAGTATTTCCTTCTTCTTACATGTGAAAGGACGCATTTGCCCCCAACCCCAATCTGGCCTGGCCCGGAATCAGTTTTGTCACACCGGTCCGCATCAAACCAGTCGACCAGCCGGTTTCTCTCGGGCCGCGTTCTGAAATAATTTCTATGGCAAGACTGGCAGAATTTTTCGTCAAGAGGCACGTCCGTGATTTTGTCATAGGCAGCCTTACAAGCAGCAAAACAAGCTCAGATGTATATATGCATTGAGCAGCAGCACTAAGCAGTTAGCACTTCTTCTGATATTGTTCATGATGCAAGGCAAACCAGATACTGTTCGCATGGATTTTTGGGAAAAAGGAAAGAAATACTAGAATAAAGGGTGAGCGGCAAACTCTATGTATTTTTGATGTTTGAAGTGGCAAAACATCACGAAAAAAGTTTTTGAGTAACAAATTCACAATCCCTATTCTTGTAAGTGGGAAATGCTCAATTTTCCCTTGCTTTTGCCGTCCTCTCATGGCAAATGCTCAATTGTAAGTGGCTTGTTCTTTTTAGCTGCGATTTATAGCTTTTGGTTGAAATTTTAAATTTTAGTTATTTGCGATAGAGATTACGGAGAGAGAGATACTCGCTTGTGATTTTGAATGGTACAGATGTTGGGTTTTTAACGTGTACTATAATTAACTTGTAGATTCCACCTTAAAAAAATACTCCATTTAAAATTTAGATACTGTAGTAAAACTAAAAACCGTTTTGAGAAGCTAAAAAAACAGGCCCCTAACAACCTGTTGAGAAAACTTCAAACATGAATAAAGAAAAGGCTGCTATTGACCTCGCAATTCCTTTGGAAAAAGACTCATGGTGAGGAAAATATTATTAGCGTTTGAGAAAAGGAATCCTCGATTCCATCGCGTGGAAAGGATCCTTTTCGAATTGCAAAGTAATCTATATAAATGAAAAACAAACGGTGAGATTCGAGGTATTTTCTTCGTTTTAAGAGTAAGAAAATCTCATAATAATTTTAAAAAGGAAAAAATTCTAAAAATTCTCATATTAATCGAAAAAAATATCTTCACCACTTATTTTGGTAAGACTAGATTACAACGGTACAGATTAATTATATATGTATATTAGAGTTATATAGAAAATACAATAAAAATAACTGGTGAGATTCAAGATATCCCATTCGTTTTAAGAGTAAGATATCCCACAATAATCCTAAAAAACTAGAAATTCTCATATTAATTGAGAAAAAAATAAGCATCTCCGTCATATATTTTGGTATAACTAAATTATAATAATACAGATTAATTTTATATATATATATATATATATATATATATATATATATATATATATATTAGAGTTATATAGCAAACATAGTTATGTTTCAATCGTAGACGGGTAGACGGTATAGCTAGTTCTATCAAACAAGTGGTGCTGGCTGGCGACCAGCTTGGTCGGGGTCGCCCACCCGATGCTGCGCTGGCCGTTGGCCATAACGCCATGCCCGCCCACGGCCACCGCGCTTGCTCGCCACATCCATGCCTGCCGCCGCCGCAGCCGCTCGCCCGTGACCACAACGCTTACTCGTCGGTCACCGGTAGCGCTCGCCTGACGCTGCTCCGCAGTCCCACTTGCTCGTAAATTGATCCACCGCTCGTCGATCAAGGCAAGACGCCATTACGCGCGAACCGTCCTCCAGAACGATCTCGCTCCTGCACACAACGTGACCGTCTTGGCGTTGTAATGTAAGCCGGCAATGTGCTGAAGACGTCCACCACAGTGTCACCAAGTTGATCAAGGCGAGCCGCCCCAACCTGGGGGTCGTTCAGCACATCGATGTTGAGGAGGTCCAGGATCGGACAAACAAACATGCCCACATGCAACACCTTCTATTGTTCCAAGGAAAAAAAGAAAGGAAATAACGTCTTGGAGGTTCGCCTTTTCTTTGTCGTAATTTTTCCTGTTCACAGCTGCATTTTGGCGCGCTCATTCTAGCAATAGCTTATGACTTTTAGCTGAAATTTTACTGTAGTTAGCTTTTTTTTTCTGTAGCTGATTTAACCTTTTCGACATAATTAAATTTAAAAAATGTAAAAATAGAAAAAAAACATGTTAACTTATTAGGGACAATACAAAGGAATACGGAAAAAAAGAAAATACAAAAAAAATCTAAAATATCTAAAAAATTCAGAAAAAGACAAAATACTGAATAATGAAAAAAAAGCAGAAGCTAGAAGCTGAAACCGAAAAAAAACCGAAACAAGCAGGGCATCATGCTAGAAAAAAACAGAAGCTAGAAGCTGAATTCCATCACTTAGGAATTCGTGCACATGCATTCATTAGAATTATAGGCCTGTTCTTTTTGGCTGCGGCTGATGGCTTTTGGCTGCGGCTGATGGGTTTTTGGCTGTTTACGACAGAGATTGCGGAAAAAGAGATACTCACTTACGATTTTTGATGGTACAGATATTAGTTTTTTAACGTGTACTATAATTAACTTGTAGACCCTATCTTAAAAAAATACTCCGTTTAAAAGTTAGTTACTGTAACAAAAGCTAAAAACGATTTTTAGAAACCACAAAGAACAGGACCTGTATATTTATTTGCCTGCTCTTAATCACGGCTTGGCGATAGCAACCTAATCGAAGATCATCATGCTAACGATGGAACGGAGCTCTACACAGCTGTATGCATGATTCGCTAGCATATTCGATAGAATTGAATTAATAATATCTCAAATTGCAAATATAATTCATTTTTTGGACAACTGCAAAGTCTCCAAGGTACTACTTTTATGTCTAATTTTTACCATGATGTGTTGTTAAACTTCATGATTGTATTTGCAATCGGCATGGCACCATTTTTATGTTGTTGCGTTTCACATGCTCTAATTAAGACCCAGGACAAGCTTCCAGAACAAGTACACACCAACACAACAGGAAGAACGAATTAATTTGAACATACGTCCAACAACAAAAGAGTCAACAGAAGTAGCATCTACCTAGCTAATTCGTATTTAAGAAACAAGAAATGTGAGATAATCTATTATAATATTAAAGTAGGAGCAAAAGAAGTCACCATGTTCGTCCTCAAGGGGTAGAAATTACCACGCTAATTAAAGAAAAAGAAAAAGATCTATACCGTCAATTGTAGTATGTCCTGATTATAATGGTTTGAATTAAAAGAATTAGTTTATGTCAAGTATAATCCAAAAATAACTGAAATTTTAAATAAAAATAAAATAAAATTACAATTTGATTTTCATACGAATTCATAAGTAAAATACCCAAATAAATATAATTCGGAATAATTTTTTTAAAAATAACAATTGGATTTGTATATGAATTGCAACAAAAAAGTGAAATTCAGAATAAAATAAAATTGTAATTTGATTTTGATGCAATTTTCAAAGTAAAATCCCTAAATAACTTTAACTTGGAATAAAAATTAGCACTTGGATTTGTATATGAATTCCAACTAAAATAGTTGAATTTTAGAATAAAAATAAAATAAAATTTGCAATTTTATTTCCATACGAATTCCAAAGTAAAATCCTCAAATCACTAAAATTTGGAATACATTAAATAGATTAGCAATTTTATTTGTATATAAACTCCAATAAAAGACTAAAATTTGAATAAAAATAAAAGTTATAATAATGATAGCACGAATGGTGTCGAATGAGATCATGAAAGAGTGCAGTGGCGTTGATCTGTTATGCAAGAAGACATTGACCCATGGGGGAAGCGAAGAGTTAAGGTAGCAGCAGCGCAGATGAGGACAACACGCTGCTTACCTTAGCTAGTTGACAAGGACAATATTGTGTTGTTCATGATTGGTATACGAACTCCAATGAAAACAACTAAAATTCTGAATAAAATAAAAGTTATAACGAGAATAGCATGAATGGTATCGGAGGAGATCACAAAAGAGTGCAATAGCATCGATCTATCCTGCAAGAAGATATTGACCCACGGAGAAGCAAAGAATCAAGGTGGCAGTAGTAGAGATGAGGACAACGTGTTGCTTACCTTAGCCATTCGACAAGGACAATATTATGTTGCTCGTGAGAGCCGTTAAAAAGAAAAGCTAGAGTAGGAGCCAAGGGCCGTGATGACGAGTGGTGAGTGTTGACATTATCGAAGAAGTAACTGGCTAAAAAAGCTTGATAATGACCAAACCTTGGCAGAAAAGAGATGAAACTTTACAATGAAGACAAGCTATAGATGATATGAGATCATCGGGTAGCTAGAAAAATGCTATAACTTCTCCATATCATTAGACAATAATTATAGCATATGTGCCAGTATCGATGAGATAGGAGGTCGCCTCAATTACTAAGGAATCCATAGCATTGAGTTGGCTAACTTCGAAAAAGAAAAGCGATTGACACGATAGGAGAGGACATCAAGCATGTATACACCATGCATGAGTATATATGTATATATATATGTGTGTGTGTGTGTGTGTGTATGCATCCGTACGAATAAAAACACGGTCATACAGAAGTAGAGTAGCAAAAAGCTCGAAATACAGATGGCACAGCCGTAGTGAATAGGTTCAGGGTCACCGAAGTGAGTGTGATGAGTATCCTCGGCATGTATCGGTGATGGTTGCACATGTATGCATGTTTGATATCACAACGGTCAGCATTAAGTAATAATTAGAAAGAAATAGAAGATAACTATGCGGTAGTGTATTGCATTGGAAGGAGTAGCAACTAAGACTGATCGATCAAGAGTTGAGCTTGATGTTGGATGTTGAAGCAGAACGTTATGGCGATGAGAAGAGGTAGAAGACACACGGTTCGGTGGTACAACTATTGTGTAAGGGAAGATAAGTTCAGGGCTCACATGGTGCATCGGTGTATGTGTGAGCAAGGTACTTTAATACCATAAAAACTAATAAGATAATTTGTCATACATATAATCAACATATTGCTTGATATTAAAATAAAGGTACATATGTATATATATATATTTTTGAAAAAGAGTAACTAATAGAGGAAAAATATGGATATCTAACTATATAATCATGCATGATGGAGAGTAGCTACGTTTCTAAGAACCCTATGAACTTATTATGATCAATGATTTTATTCTATGAATGCTCATACTTCAATTATATTTCTCAAATTGTATTTTTCTTGAAGCTTCTATTGTCATTTCTAATATTTATGATGCCTTAAAAAATCTAAATATCTTATAAAATACGTACATATATTCTCAAACATGTAAATTACATCATGTGATACTATTAACCTCGAAACAAATTTAGCCGAGCAAGTGTGTGGTCCGCCCTGCTAGTTATATACTAGCACAATGTTGTGATATTCCCTCCCTTTCCACCATTTGGATCAAGTATCGTTGACGCTCCAGATCAACTGCTACAGCACTCGACATGCATGGTATATACCAGGCTGCAACTTCTACCACACCATTTATGCTGCCTGATATACACCATGAAGTCCTTTTCAGTCCAAACGATAGAAGAGGAATGGCTTTCTTTTGAGCTGCGGGTGGTAAATTTGATAAATAGTATCTGCTGGTTGATAGAAATCAAAGCTAAAAACTGGTTAAAAAACCGAAAAGTACGGAGCCCTCTGTCTATCTCTGTCTAGTATCTGCTGTTTGTGATCCATCGATTGATCTCTCTTCTTTTAAGCAGTTCGCTTAGCTCTCTCTCACACACCGGTGGTACACGGTGGACCTGTCTCGGAGAAAAGCTTGCACAAACGTTGGTCCTTCTCACCCATCACTCGGTCGACCGAACATTTGTTCTTTTTCTCTGTTATTGTTGGGCCGTGCCAATCCCTCCGTACAGTGGGACGCCATGCGCTTGCGTGTTCCATACTGTTTGCTTCGCTTTGCCGGCAGAGAAACAGCAGCGGTGGTGGTAGTCGTCGTGGTATACCCACACAAATCTCAGAAGTAACCAACAATTGCTGATGTAAAACTGAAGAACATTTCTCGCCGACAACGACGACGAAACCGTTCAGAATTCGATCGAATTCAGTCGAGTTTGCGACAGCTGAGTTTTTTTTTTGGCTGTAAATTAAGGTCGTGATCTTTGTTTGTTTGCTAGAAAATCAGAAACGCAAGAGACTTGCACGAGCAGTAGATTTGTAGAGCACGAAGGCGCGCGTAGATAAACGTACGTACGGGGCAATTTCAATTCACCTGCCTGCCAGCGCGGTACAGGGTACAGGTGTGTGCGTGGTTTTCCCTCTGCGATACATACCGCCGTACAGCGAGTGATAAGGGCAAAGGAACAAAACGACGAGGTACAGATGTTGCAACCCGACAAATTTATCGGACATACCGAGATCTTGGCGGATAATACGGGTGGTAGTACGTATGCAGAGGCACATCGACCACCTTCAACATCTATGAGTAAAATGCTATATTTAAAAGTGTTGTGATTTTTAACTAAAATGGATATTATAATAGCTGTTAGTTTTTTAAGTTATTTAATTAAAAATAGAAAAAATAAAAAAAATACGTTGTACCTCTATAGGTAGCACAAAGAAAAAATAAAAAAAAGTTATGTTAAAAACCAACGAGTTTGAAATGACTTTAGAAATCAGAAATTGTTTGAAACGGAGCCACGCACGCATGACAAATGGGTATTTTGGACCCCTACGGTGACCATGCATTCATGATGTCCCTAGCTAGCTAATGAATGTGACACATTCCTTGAATCCAAAAATTTTGCCTATCCCCACAGTGTACATACTACATTTCTGGTCCTCTTCAACTTTGGGAACAACACAGTGGGCCTCCTTCTTCAGCGATTTGAGTAAATTGCACTACAATCGACCACATGCGATTGAATTTTCTAAATTACAATTCATGTCGATATTTCATCGCATTCTTCTAATCAAGGCGTGCAAGATACCACGGGTAAGCGGCACCTATTGTAGCAGCAGAGCACGAGGCCGGTTGCGGCGGTACAGGTCATGAGTTCAATCCACCGTTTATTTTCCTTGTTCGAAGCTAGAGGGACCTCCTGCCTTTTGTCTTTGATTGCAGGGCACCCTGGCTAGCTAATTAAGCTAAGGCAAAGCCTAGCTACCCATTCATTCGCAATTTCACATTCTCTTTCAGGTTTGTCTCCTCTCTCTCTCTCCCCTCTCAATCTCTTTTCCTGCCTCCCCTTCCATTCCAACACACGCCTCCACGGTGAGTGGTGCATCCATGTACTGCTTAATTGGGTTAGTTTTTTTAGACTGTAATTTTTTATTTAAATTTTTGAATTTTGACTATTCGTAAAAAATGATACAACGAGAGACATCCACGTGTCATTTTGATCAATATAGATAAATTCTGTGTAGTGTCTACTACAATTAACTTATAGAACTCGTTTTAAAAGGACATATTGTTTAAAAGACAATTACTATAGCATAAATTAAAAACCGTAAATCCAAAATAACCCTGCCATTAGCTAGCTCTATCTAGCCGGCCTTGGCAAAAGAATTCTAAGGCCCATGCATCCACCGATCCATGGCTGCGCACGCAGGCTAGCTGCCTGGCGTTCCACATTGGCGCCTCGGAAGCCAAGAATGGCCGGGAGAGCGGCTCGCATGCGAGGCGTCGACCATTGTTTATGTCCACGGACGCCTCTCCTTCCTTCCTCCCTTGCAAGCATGAGAAAGTCACACACTTCTATATACATGTTTACAGGCACTACGTATTTAAGTAGAGTATACATGTAACATGCGGCCAGCTACGTACGCAAAAGAACCACTACATTACCCTGAGGATCGATAGAGCAAGCAGCTAATTTTGTACAGTATATACTAGGCTGCTGCTACTAGTATATAATACGCATGGTACAAAAGTAGAGGTACAGTTAAAAGACACGTTGCTGAAACATTGCTGAAGACGACGGCAACTGCCTGTCCTTTTTGCTGGTCCTACGAGAGGCCGGCTACGATCGATGGCATGCATGAGATATCTCAAAGGTTGTAGAAGAATATGTAATTGCTACCATTACAGAACGACCGACTCCTCTGTGGTGTGTTAGTATGCGTACGTGCTATATGCGAGTACGTACACTCCAGCTAGCGATGCATGAGAGGCTAGCAAGAAACATGCTGCTGAAATATCGGTGAAGACGACGCATAACGAACCGTGAGCTAAGCCAAGCAGCCATGATGGCTTGCATCTG
Source organism: Melocanna baccifera (assembly GCA_036346265.1). NCBI lineage: Eukaryota > Viridiplantae > Streptophyta > Magnoliopsida > Poales > Poaceae > Melocanna > Melocanna baccifera. The sequence goes on from CM070704.1 coordinate 3,724,327, forward strand.
TCAGTTTTGTCATTTTTTTCCTCCTGGCAAAAATTTGGAAGAGATTCGAAATCATTTAGCTTTTTTACTTCTTTCCTTCAAAAAGAGACCGGCATATACACGTCAACTCGGAGCCTCGTCAGTGTCCCGGTCCCGTGGGGAACGAAGATCTTGTGAAGCAAAAGCAGAGCAGAACAGTGGCTATGACTTTAAAATATTTTTAGCTGTAAGACTTTGAAAGATTTTTGGCTGTCAGGTAGAAAAGGATGGCCTACAACCAAGGTGCTATAGCACCCATGCTAAATATTTTACTACCTACCACGCTGTCTTGCTATAGTATCCGGATCGATAACAGCTATTGTTTTTTATCAAACGGCTCGGAAGCAAAGTCATGGTACTGTAGTGATGTGACTTTGCTTCACAAAATCAGAGGATCCGGTTGCATTGTCCTTCTTATGGTCATGTTGTGTGTTGTGCGTGAGAGCTACACCTGACATGCTAAATTAAGCTTCTAACTGATTTTCATACTAGATGGAGAGGTTCACCATTGCACATAACTTGAGAAAGAAGAATACAAGCAAAGTCAAGATGACACACAGCTCCACTAGATTGAGATCCTCCAACTTTGCAAAGCGAAGTCAGAGGAGAACAATGGTCGTGACTTTGGGAGATTGTCAGCCCTGAGAGACTCCCCACTTCCAGCTCCTTGCTTTGCTGGTGGCATCGGCGGCCCCTTCCTTCCCTCCCTCTCCCTCCTCTTTTTTTTCAGATCTAACCGCAAGTGGAGGCTGATGCTTTTGTTGATGCCACCCCATTGCTGTTTTGCCCGTGCAGGGTTGTTTCTACCGCGGCGTGGCACCCCCATGCTAGATCTGCGAAGAGCCTGGGTGTAGCAGGTTGGCAATGTCACTGTCCCCATGCCTCGAATCCCATCAAATTCAGAAGAACAGCCGCCTTTCTAGACAATGTCATCTTCAGGCTCCCCTGTTCCCGTAGCAAGAGCTTGCTAGATCTGGGCACTCGCCGCCTAGATCCCTCGTTGCTAGGTCAGACCCGGGCCTTCTCGTCCCCTGTACCTCCTCATGAAACAACCCTATCGGTCCTTCCACCCGTCGCCGACCTCTGATAGGTGTTACCATACTCTTCACTCTAGATCCATCACCATTCGTCGTCGTCACCTGAGAGTCTACCTCATCGCCAAAGCTGAAGCCTCCTTGTTGTCCTTCTTCCTCTCTAGATCTACTGTTGTTCGTCATCGGTCAAGAATCTTCCTCCGCGGACCTGTCTGCTCGTCTGTGGCCTATTGTGGCCAGTCATTGTAGAGAACCAAAGAGTTTGGTGCTTGTAGTTGGGTCGTTGTCCTAGTGCAGGCCGACCATTGCGGAGGCCTCATGAGTAGAAGTTGGTCTAGCCCTATAGGCAGGTCATTATCGACCAGCTTTTCTGCGTGCTGTCCACTATCGTCGTTGAGTGGAAAGACCACTTCCTCACCACTATATTCTAAATCCGCTACCATCGTCCTATTAGTGCAGAGTGCTTGCCGTGGTGGAGTGTGTCAGTGTGGTTCTCTATGCCATTGTTCCTATTCTTCTCTCGCAAACTTTGGGCTCTCTATGCCATTGCTTCTATTATTTTCTCTCAAGATTTGTGCAATGGTGATCCTCTTTAGAGTACTAGGCCGGTCAAGCACGTTGGTCACTGTCGGTGAGCTGTGTGGGAGGAGTGGAGTTCGAGCTATCGACATTTTCTGCACGCTGTCCATGTCGTCGTCGAGAGGAAGGGTCACTTTCTTGCCTACTTCATTTTGAAGTTGATTACTGGTCATCCTGCTAGTGTGTTGGTGCTTACCATGGTTCATCAACCATGGTGGAGCTGTGATTCATCATGCCTTTGCTTCTATTTTTCTCTCCCAATCTTTGTGCAATGGCGAGCCTCTACATCTAGCTTGAAAATCAGTTAGAAGCTTTAGCGTGTTAGGTGGTGGGGGTGTTGTCCTTCTCATGGTTGCGTTGTGTGCTGTGCGTGAGAGCTATTTGATATTTGACGTAGTGGTAGATGGCATTTGCCACTAGTTAAGGCCGGTGATATATACCTTTTTTTTCTCTTGCTTTACCTTTATCAATATAATAGACAGTTTTCCTACCAGTTCATTACACACACACACACACATCAAAATGAAAAGATTTTGTATTTATGGGAGTACATAGTTTCACTTCTTATATACCGCTTAAATGATATTGTTATAATCTTTATCTTTTTAAGTGTACTCTAATAATGATTATAAGATACTATAAAGTGAGTTTTATGAAAAATTTTATCAAAATCTACTTTTGTATCATAATTTATGTATATACTCCTTTTATATGTGGAAAATGGTATATAGCAAAAATAAAGAATTTCGATGAAATTTTTTCAACTAAATCTCTTGGAGTATCGTAAAATTAGTATTTAAGTATACCAAAAGTGATAAATAAGTATAACAAATCCATTTAAGTGGTATGTTAGAAATAGGAGTATATACTCCCGGTAGTACGAAAAAGATATCACACACATATACATATACATACACATACATGTATATACATACATATACACACATATATATATTATATAGGAAAATGGTTTTATATTTGTAGGAGTACATACTTTCACTTATTATATATCATTTTAATAATATTGTTATAGGGTCCTTTTGAGCAATTAGATCGGTATTTGGCAGAATTAGCTATAGTATTTCCCACAAAAAAAATCATTGTCGTTTAATTTTTGTAAAAATCTGAAAAATTACCGTGTTGCAAACGATGACTATGGCAAGTAAGAAAAAGGTTGCCAATCATTTGCTTCAAATGCGTAACCATGTTCAATTTCATCGCAATCTTGTCCCAGCTTTCAATTCTCAAGACCCCGAGTTCATGAGAGGTCGATTTCATCGCGACGTTGGCATAAAGTAGACAATAAGTGCGGTTGTTGATGCACAGATATTACGTGCGCACACGCACGCGCACAGAAAAAAGCTTGTAAATGCAACAGGTCACCAACCTAGCTATAGTAGATTTTTTCCGGCTGTAGTCAATAATTTTTAATTTTAGTATAAATATTTATGTAAACGAACCGAATATCAATGAACCGATAAATTATTTTAAAAAGACTATCCTAATAATCTGTTTTAAAATAATCATGAAAAAACTATCCTATTAATTTATTTATAAAAAATCATAAGCAAAAGTACACTCGCAGCCATGCAGGGCGTAGCTAGTGGGGGGCTTGAGCCTCACCTCCCTCGCTGGCAACCAACAAGCAAAGCAGAAGTGATTTTGCATATTTATTTATTACCCTCACATTACTTGCTGCTTGCTATTTTGCTTGAACAAAGTAAATCAAAAACCTTCTGTCATTGATAACAACCAACAACCCACTTTTAGTATGCTTGCCATTTTGCTTACTGCTTGCTTACTTCTTGTCTTTCTCTCCGCTCTAAGCGTTTTTGTTGCTCGAGAGCAAAAGTTACTGCTGTTTTCCATGGCACGATTCCTTTCCAGTTTGCCAGAACCAAATCAAAATCATGATAAACTAGTTCCAAAAACTATGCTACCCAACCATATCAATAGTCATCACCCACAAAAACAGCACCACTGCACATTGCCTCCTTTATCTTATTCTATATTGTCTCCTCCGGTAAACCTTTCAATGACCTGTTCTCTCTATCTATACTCTGAATCAAGTGGTTCAAATTTTTAAATTCATCTAAATTCATATTATACTTCCGAGTACCTATTTTATACTTTTTTATTTAATTTAATTTATTTGGACCGTTTTTCATGTGTAGACTATGATGTTTCTAAGTATAGCTTCGCTGATGTTTCTAAGTATGACTTCACTGATATTTCTCATCATCAGTATATTTTAAATCCACCCTATTTTCTTTCTGGTTTCACCACTGCAGCCATGCGATGTGGCGTAGAACTGATGGTAGCTTTGCCTCCTGATAACAAGGCTATAACGTGACCTACAGTTGGGCCTTGGAAACTCCTGCCTCTGTCCAATTTCCGTTGAGCCAGAGGGCGAGCAGGTACCATGCTTGTATTTGTATACGATGACATGCCCCCAAAAAAAAATCCAAAGCGGCCATCATTCTGGTTGGGCCGGAGAAACGGAAGCCTGCCCATTCGTACGGGCTCGTTCGATCGTATGGATCGGACGGTAGCTAGCGCGTGTATTGCGTACAGGGTGCCCTGTCGCGTCGGTTCCCGTGGGTCCCCACCGACTCATGCAACGCTCATGCCATGTACTAGTTGCGAGATGCTCTCCTGATCAGTAGTAGCTTCGTGAAACTATGCACGCATGCACGTGATGGTTTAATTAGAGAGTTAATCTGTATTTTTACTAGTTAACTAGTTGAATGCCGTACTTGCTACGACTTCAAAAAAAATATATCGTATTACGGCTTAAAGACTCCCAAAACAATACAAAGTCATTATGGCCATTGAGTCGTCAAACTGTCTCTACCATCACTTTCCAATCAGTTCTTGAGCCGTCAAGCAACTCCTGTCCCTGCACCTCCAAGCTCTATCGTTGCTTCGTTCATCGCCTTGTGTGTCTTGTTGATGCATCGAGCTCCACACTACACCATTGTTGTTGTGCCACTGCCAACCATGCCTATGAAGAAGCTGCGTGCCATCATCTTACGTAGGTCACCTCTCGCTAGCCCCATAGCTTGCTCGCATTGCCACCTCGCCTCCATGATAGAATCTGCAATCAACCATCATCGCGCCACGTAGCACATAACTCAATTGTATCATTGAGAAAGAACAGTAAACTTTCCCGCGCAGCAATGTAACTGATGCGGATACTATCAGCATTAGTCATGATCATCACAATTATCAATTAGAAAGAACTCTTAAATCGCATCAAAATATCTAAAAGAAGGAGTTGAAAAGCTCTAGGGAACCAATTTAGGGGGTGATCGGAATAGCGATGGCTTTTGGTTTTTGCTGAAAAAATACTGTAACTGGTTGAAAAAACACTGTAGCTGAGTTGATTTATTGGGTATAATTAAATTTAAAAAATGTAAAAATAAAAGCGGCACGCTAATCTAGAGCGTACGATGCAAAGGAATACGGGAAAAAAAAACAAAACACAAAAAAACCAAAAAATACAAAAAAAATCAAATAAAGACGAAAGTACTACAGTGCATTTTGTCGCTGCTACAGTACTTTAATCGCTAAACAGTGAAAAAACCTCCATCTTGAGCGGGGCCTTAACCGCTAGTGGTCTAACCGCTTTGACAAAATTTTAGAAAAACATCTTAGTTACTTGTAACTTAAGTAAACAAATCCACGATATTAAACAACTAATTTTGCATAATGGACATGAAAAAAATATTTGACTTGTAATACCCAAGCTAAAAGAGTAACATGCTTTCTCATTATAAAAATAAAAATTTACTACACATATGGTTACACTTCTGACTACAACCGTACAACATCGTCCTTCGCATTGACGTTGCTATTCTTAAATTCTGAAGCCTGATGACGTTGTAAAGAAAAGTAGATTTCTCCCATACTATTACTCGTCAGAAACAAATCTCATACATAAACAAAATTCTCCCACCATTGCATCACCAAGTGCCTCCGTCTCTCGCTTCCTTCTCCTTCTCTACCTCAATGGCGCGGTGCCCGGTGAGGTGAGAAGGTGGCACAACGGCTGGCGAGGCGACTGATATGTGTCATATTTACACATATTTTCTGTCTTTTACCTTAGCATTTTTTTGCATTTTGTGATATTATTTTGTCATTTACACATATTTATATTGTTAATTATTGAAAAAGGACCATATGCAATTTCCATAATTTTTCCATAGGCCATCGTGATCAGGTGCATAAATGACCAAATTGTTGTTATGGGATAGCTCCATATAAAAAATACGCATTAGCACGGACATGTAGGATCAAACCAAGATGAAATCAGACTCTCTGGGGCTAGAACATAAGAAGGCAAAGATGTCAAGGGCCTAAATAAAAATATAAATGAATTAGAGGGTCAATATGCAAAACTACCAAGGAACTTGACCAGGTCAATAAACCCTAGCCGCGAGCCTTTTGTTTTTACCTTGTAACTTGGCTTCAATCTCCCCTTGTCCCCTCTTGCTCTCCTAACCCCTTCTCCAACTTCAGTGCACGGCTGGACTGGAACAGCTCCCCAACGGCCACCTTATCTCCGCTCACCACGACACACTGCAATCACCTCTTACTAGCACAAATCCACCGACTACCATCTACACTCTCCTAGCTCAGAGCCATGATGACTAACAGAGCAGCAACCGCTGGAGGGTGGTGGCGTGTTGACCGGCAGAGAGTGGTGGTGCGATAAGCGGAGGAGTGGTGTGGTGTGGTGTAACATGACGTGAAGTAGACACATATATAGCAGCACTTGTATTTCCCCATCATTTCTTCGTTTTTATGTGGCGCGGCGTGTGGTTTCGACACTCCTGACCGACCAGAGCCTGCTCCAGATGCAAGGAGCTTGTTCGGTTAGTCGGTTCTAACCTAACCAACCTAGTAAAATTGTTGCTGTTCCTAGGGATTTGCAATGGAAATCTCCTATTCACATGTCCTTCACGAATCTAAGGCCTCGCTTATTTCGGCGTGAATTTCTGACTTCTGACTTATTTTTCACTATTTCTAAATTTTATCTTTTTTTTGGCCTTTTGGCCTTTTTGAGTTTTTTATGGTTCTTTTTTCTCGTAATCGTTTATATTATATGTGATGGGATAATCTATTTTTTTAAAATTTTAAATTGGTTATATCAAATAAGTTATCATCATCTACAGTACAAAATAAACTAGTTACAGTATAAATTCAACCATAAACCATTAATTTTTAACCTAAATAAACGCACTCTGAATCTGTTGGCAAGAACAACGGCCCGGAAGCCACACCTCACCCGTACTGCAGCCGAAACAGCGGCAACGGTCTGATGAGATTATTATAGCCATGGATAGATGGTGCAGGCACGCCTTACCTCATGTAGCGCCCGCAGTTCAGTACCGGGCATGTGTAATGTAGCATTCAGTACTCCATCGTACGATCGAAACTAAATATAAACACGAGAAGGGTTCACTCTCTAGACGAAATAACAGGCACATGATACATCGTACCAAGGGTCTTTTTGCAACTTGGGCACGTGCTCCAGAAATCAGATTCCTTCTTCACAGTTCACAAACATATGTTGCAATTTGTTTTTTAAAAAAACAATGGCATGCGCAGATAAGTCTTTGGGCACTATTCTTTTTTGACTTATAGATTTTCTCAAAAAAGCAAATAGCATAATTTCTTTGCTGTTGTTTCAAAGCGATTTATCAGTATAGCTTTTACAAAACGGCTTATCAACATTCGTTTATTCGCATAAACACCCGCACTGATAAAAACCATAAATCATAACCGAAAAGAACGCATCATTTAACCAACTTTCCCTAACCAACGTCCAAGAGTACATCTCAACTACTCAGTTGGTGAAGGCAGCCAGTGCCCAGTGGGCACCCCGCCCGCCCGACCTCGAGCCATGGTGTCCTACATTTTCAGGGGGCACTGTTCATGTGAACAGTACCCCCTCCGATATTGTTCATATGAATAGTGCTATCTGATTACACATGCGTATGTGAATGTGTTTAGTGATCAAAGTGTATGCCAGCGCTCCCGAAGATTTCAGATCTCCGTCTAATCTCAAGCGTGTGAATAGTGTGTTCTGAGTACACACTCACACGTAGGTGCATTCAGTGGTCAAAACGCATGTTTGCGCTCCCGAAGATTTCGGATCTTCGTCTAGTCTCAAGCGTGTACATTGGATACACCTACAAGGATGTGTGAATGTAGTGTTGAATGTGTGAGTACATCTTTATTGTACTCATAATCTAAAAAATTACCAAACGCAAAAATAAAATTTGAACGTGAAAATTCCCTCAATTTTACAACACGATATTGCAAATTCAACTGTCAGAGACACCGGACGATTTCTCAATGAATCTTTAAAGAAATTGTGAAACTTATAAATGTCGGATACGCCTTGGTTCCCATGCTAATGAATTGATCACATGGCAGCTGTAAAAAAAAAGGAGATAAAAGATTTAGGCATTGTTCAAAAGTGTCAGTCACTTTTACCTGATTACAAGAAATCGAGAGAGTAAGAGACTCACGTTGAGAAACCACTCTATTTAAAGCAGCTTCTACAATGACTCCTATAAACAGCTTATAAAATCATATTAAAAAGTCACTATATTTAAAAGTTGATTTCTAAAAGACAAAAAACTAGAAGCTATTTGTGACAGGGCCTCAATATGCTCTGAACCAGCATCTACAGTTCTCTGTTCTACATGGAGACAACGAATGCGCTAAGTGAGAATCATTTCAAACATTGCATTCCCCTTGGTACTTAATTTTATCGCCCTTTACCCAACTGACTTTATTTTGAGCAAACCCGTCCAAAAGTTGATTGAACAAACTACTGATTAGTACAATACAGTACCTGATGACCAACTCAGAGGCAGGTTGAAAACCCTTAGGCAATCCACAAGATTGAACAAACAACTCAGGTCTGGTTAACAGCCCGGACAAATACATATGAAAAGGAAGTCCTTCACTCTAGTTTTAATATCTTTTGAATAATTCAAATTGGTATCCATGGAAAGATCACACCCGCTCAACCATACATTCGATGGGAGGTTTCTGCTGTCTCCCTCTGTCGACGGCTATTATTGTAAGCCTCCGTGCTACTTTCATGAAGTCACTGTTACATATGCAAAATGAATTAGATATACGTCGATGTAATATCACTATAGATTAGAAGATATACAACACAGAAGGGGAAAAATGCAGATATTATAAGGAACTTCTCACCTGAATGGTACTTCACCAGTATGCTTGACTACACCAGCTGCGTCACGGTAACGAAGATGGCTTATCATTTCTTCTTTCTCGATACCAAACATATCAGCCAGCTGACCATACAGTTCTTCGTATGACTTGAAGACAGACAAGTCGATGGTGCGACCAACATCCTCCGATTCCATAAATACCTTGCAGTGCCCAGTTTCTAATCCAAGGTCAGAAGCCTCGTGACCTTGAGACGAGAAACCAACGCAAATTGATGAACCAGAACCATCAGATGTATTTCCTGGCTTCTGCACATTGCCATTAGGTGAACTATTTCCAGTTACCCCAGGGGAGAATGTCTCCCTTGATCCACTTGAAGTTATCTGTTGCTCGGTAAGAATAGCCTTTCCAAACAGCATTATATGGGGTGTCTTTCTGTCATCGGATTTTTCTGTGATCTGTGGTGTACCGATTGTCAACAAGCAAGAGACACTGTCGTGGGCTGGCGTACTACTGATCACAAAGCCCTTAGATATCCGGGAAGGAGTGATAGCGTCGAGATGGTTAAAACCGGCGCCTCGGAATAGACCAAGGTGCAGCTTATTAAGCTGGTGATCTGTTAAGGGTAAACCAAATTGAGCATGCCTGGCTCCCTGTATGCCTGCAGGAGCATTGTCCGGGTAACAGCATAGGGGGCTGTTGCTAGGACCAAGTGGATTTCCGTGGAAAATTGGATTCAACAGATGACCATCAAATGGGAAGTCAGGATGCTGGGGCATCCGCAACTTCTTGCGTGGTGGAGAAAATGGTCCCAAATGGATTGGAGGAATGCTTGATACAAGCTCCACAAGCCATGGGCTGACACATTTCACATTCTGCAACAAGTCTGGTTCATCCCATGTCACCTGTAAGAATTTTGCTACCATTAACTGTGTGTAAGCAAAAAATAGACAGCGCAGATAACTAAACAAAAGTGCACTGGTGCTTGCAGAGCTAAAAATGGACTAAAAGGCACAACAAGCAACTACAGTTGATGACTCCTTTTCACAAGTTAACTCTCTATAGATCATCTATAACTGATGATAACAATGAGAACATGCATTTCAAATATGTGACTTAACACTACTAGTAAGACACCCCTTGGTATCCCTACATTGCCTAATAAAGTACGTGTTGAGGCGACATTCCATGAATTACCAATATAAATTAACAGTGGAGAGAGCTAAGAATTATAAGGTATATCCAACAATAGAGCTAGCATGTTCACGTTGAACTAATGGCTAGACCAATTAGTTCAATCTCTCTTTCTCACAGTACAGCCAGCAATCTTATGATGGAACCGATCACAAATGTAAGGCAGTACCTTCGAGTGGGGGGAAGGACTGAGGACCTTCAGCACACACTGTTTGAACATGGGTGCTAGTCGAAGAATGTGGACATTATATTAATTCACTCCCCACATTTGAAGTTTCACTACTAGCAGTACCAGTACAGGTATTAATTACTTTCTTTCTAATGACATACAGTATATCATTAGTACAGACTACTTATTGCATTTGTTTATGAAGTGCATGTAGGATTTTGTCTGTAAACACATAAGAAAAAAAAACTTTGTAACAAGTAGCATACAGCCCTGATAGATGGGCTTTGGAACATATGAATCATTAGAAATGAAGCTGTTCACGGTGAAGACCCTGATTTCAATTCTCGACAACTGGAATAGACTGATGAAACATATACTCTTAAAAATTTGAGAACAAATTCCAGATGAGAAGCTGAAAAAATCGGACGGGTGGTGTGGTTTCTTATAGGTAATAGTTTTACTTTTTACTATGTTCTTAGTTCTTTATGGTTAGATTTGTGTAGGATTTCTTCCCATCCTAGGCTAATGCAATTAGACGTGTAGCTTCTCATTTGCATTAGTTTAACTCACAACTGTGCCCAACCGTCCAATTTATAATTGGAAATTTGCCAAGCATCCCATGCCTTCTGGATGCTTCATGTGGGCTGTGCCAAAGAATGAACACAAAGGTGTGACATTGGAACTTCGGTTGGGTGGCTGCATGGAAGAAATTTGGATGCTAAGCTAAAAGGAATAAAAAAAAGTTTAGAGGCCCACTATTGACAGAGAAGACAGCTACATAGAGAGCAAGCACAATGATAATTCAAATTTGAAAGACCAATCAAGCTCCAAAAGGACCAAAAAAACCTTTTCCTTCATAACTACTTTGCTACTCAACATTTGGATTCCCAACCAACAGTTTTACTCATTGCATGATTTCAAACAATTTAGTGGTTGGGTTCAGGAATCATTTGAATATTACAAAAAAAAAAGCTTCTGGAAGTGTTGTGTGGAGAGAAAAAGATTGTCGACCGGTCATGTTTTACATGCTACCTTCTACTGCCAATCAAAGCATCTCAGTGAGAGTGCCTTTATACTGGTGGTATGTTAAATTAACACTTAAAAAGCAACAAACGCTAGTGAATAATACAGACCATCATCAATTGCAGTTCCATGGAATGTGGCTATGAATAGTGTTAGATCAAGTGAACCTGAAGAAGCCTCCACGGTGAATTTGGCCATCTGACTGGATCAGCAACCTGAACAGAAGAAATCGTCCCCATAAACCAGCTAATCCTTGAGGAATCCTCTGTCTCAAACGCCATCTTGAACCTCATCCCGGGGCACCACTGGAGCCTCATCGCAGCCTGCACCGATGCGGCCTTCACAACAAACTCTGGTGTGCTAGCTCTCGGGTAGTAAACCACCTCGAATGGCTGACCATTCGCCGCTAGGCTGGCCTTCTCCACGACATCCGCAATCTTCACCTTCCCCCTGCCCCTCACGCACCCAGAGGGGCCCTTCATGAATTTGTTCTCCTCGTCCTTCAAGAATGCCGAGAAGCCCCCATACCCCGGCGCGCTCCACCCGGACATGGACTCCATGCCGCACGCCACCCGCTTCGCGCGCCGTATCCCGACGCAGAGCTCCCCATGCTCAGTGCGCAAGAACACGATCGAGTCCCCCGCGACGAGCTTCTTCTGGTTCACGAACGTGCTCCACCCCGTGGTGAGCAAATGCCGGCGCGGCGTGCCCCGGTAGATGTGCCGGAACTTCCACACCTCCCCGTGCACGTCCTTGGCGAGCACTGTCTGCACCGGCGGGTCGGCCCTGTAGTCGAGCTTGGGGAAGATGGTATCCGCGCAGTAGCGCGGCACCGAGAACCCGCCGCCGTTGTTGGCGTCGGACTGCGTCAGAGTCTTGACGAAAGAGGCCAGCTTCTCCCGCGCCTCCGTGGGGTCGCCACCGAGTGGGCCAAGCTCCTCCGGCTGCACCTCGCCGGGTCCAACCGGCACCAGCCGGATCTTGGCGTACACCTCGTCGGTCTCCGGATCAGCTAAGAACAGCACACCTGCCACGCAGCAGAGCACGAGCGCGGGGAGCGCGCGCGGCCCGGCCGCCGCGGCGAGCTCCGCGGCCGCGCCGCCGCCGCCGTTCGCGTGCTCGGCGTGGCCCTGCGGGAAGTAGTACACGCGGGAGAGCACGGGTGGCATCTGCACCATGCCGCCCGCGCAAGCGTGCCATAGCTGCGGGTCCAGGCACCTCTCCTCCTCGCCCACCTCCTTCATCGCCTCCTCCTCCACCTCCACCTCCACCACGATCACTGCCTACCCAAGAAACCTGCCATGCATCCATCAATTAGCATCCTCCCAAAATCAAGCCTTCCCACGCAATCAAACACAGACACAAAGCCAAACAACCAACTAAAATTACCAAAACAAAACCAAGAAATTGGACTGGAAGCTGGAACATCAACAAGCGCAGTTCCTCCTCCGCCTACGCCCATGGCCTCCGATTGGTAGATCATGGGACACCAAAAAGGCTACAGCCCTGCAAGAGACGTCAGCACCAGACAAATAAAGCAGAAAATTAAATCTACATCAGGGCACGCAGCCCCGCTCCGCCCTTGCAGCTCCTCCCTTCCTCCCTCCAAGAAACAGCAGAAATATCCAATATTTGGTGTCCGGAACCCCCCAAAGCCCGAAACTTTCCGGGTTCCTGAGGAAGACGATGAGGTGGTGGTGCGCGCGCTAGCTACAGCGGCACAGTGGTTTGGAATTATGGTGAGTTCTTGTAATGTCTTATTGCCTTCTTGGTCACGGGGGGCGGTGGTCGGCGCTCCGTTCGCTGCTTCAGTAGCCGAGCCCAGTGGAAACGAGGGCCCACGGGATCGGCTGCGCGGCACGAACAGCGAACAGGTAGCACCTCGCCGGCAGGATGATGACAGGTGGGCCGTGTGCGTGTCAAGCCCACATGTCGGTGAGCGTGAGTGCGTAGGGCCCAGTCTTGATTTTCTGTTGCCAGTGGGGTGAGGCCAGTATGCTCAAAGTAACTTATAGCTGAAAATCATCAAGCGATTGAAAATACATAAAAGTTTTTTTGAGTAATTAAATTTTGAAAATAAAAAGGAAAAAAGTTATCATCACAGACAATATAAAGCAATAAAGGGAAAAATAAAAAAATAAAAAGCTCGAAATAGCTAAAAAAAAGATGAAACTAAGAAATAGATGTATTCTAGAAGCTAGAAGCAAAAAAAAGTTTAGAGCGGACCGTAGTGTACAGCCATCAGAGCAAGGAGTGGTGGTGGCAAGAGGCACCGAGGGAGGTTACTTTCGTTTGTGTTTTGTTTATGCAGAAAACGTTTTAAATTCAGCTGTATCTGTTTCATCTTATGCTGATTACCATGCCAACAGACCACTAGATTATCTCATCTGATCTAATTTCGCCACTGTTGGGAACTTTTAAATTAGCCCACGGCTTATGTTTTGTGTTCGAAAAGTTCCGTAAATTTTCTATGGTTCAAACATGCCTGCGGCGAAATATACAACTTTCCATGTTGTTCAACGAGACTATGGACATATATTTGTACATAATTCATGATCACCTTCTCTCAAACAATCAATAGACCATGGTTGCTCCTGGAGGTTGGAACAGCGCATGCACGAACCAAAAATGGTCGAATATGTGCCTTGTTTATCTCAACTCCTTACATCTATAGATATGTTTTTTTCGATTTATAACTTATAGTTTATGGTTTTTAAAAACGATTTATCGGGATGTTTTTTTGAAGTTACTTATTTGCTTATGGAAATTCGGCTTGTTCGTACGAACGCTTACGCTAAGACTAAAAGTCACTGGCCATAGCCAAAAATAATCCACCCTTATCTTCTACGCCCTTTCTAGCGCAGGAAATAAACCGACTGCCGGAAATTTTGGAGGGAAGACGCAGTCTCCCAACAAATTGATTGGAACAAGAGGCAATCAATCGCATATGTACACGCCCTAATTGTTAAGGTCGGGGACATGTCGAAGTCGGAGCACACGCAGCTAGCGCAGCGCCTCTTCTGCTCGACGCAGCTAAGCCCTTGTGACAGGGGCGGATCCAATCTATAAGTATTGGGGTTATGAGACCGTAATGAAATTTTCTAAATTCTATAAAAAATTACTGTTCATCAGTAAAGATAATCTTATAATATAATATAAATGATATCAATAATTTTCTCGTCTAGATTCGTCTCGTCTTTGAGCAGACGAGGAAGCTGGCACGGTGGATCCCTGCGCGTTACGTTGGCGGGGGTCTACAGCAAATGCGAATAGTAGTAGGAGCAGCGTGCCGCCCATGTCTAACGCATGGATCTACTATGTGTCAGTCTGCGCGCGTGTGGGTCCAGATCAACCGGACAGAAGAAAGACGCTGACACGCTGTACGAGAGAAGCAGCTCAGGAAAGGCCAGCCAACGTTGGAGTCGATTGACGCGGGAAAACCTCGTGTAATCCTCATCGTTAGCAAGCCAATGCAAAACTACGTTGTTTTTTTTTTGCTTCTCTGATGTCGCCGTTGGATCCAAGAGCGGAGCCGCCGTGTACGGGGTCGGCTAAGGTTGTACTCATTTAAGCTACTAACTTTTTAATTTTATTTTTCAGTTTTTTAGATTTTTTTTATTTTTTTATTTATTTGTATTATCTGTGATAATATAATTTTTTTAAAAAAAATTTAAATTTAATTACACTAAAAATGTTATCAGTAAGTACAGAGGAACAAAAGCCTCTAACAATATCAAACAAGCCAAAAGCTTTATGCTCAATGAAGCATAGCCTTGTCGCCTCCTAGCTGAATAGCAGATGCGTATATATCCATTTGTTTTGTGATCTAACGCTTGCGAGTTGCGATTACTTATTGATAGACTTTTTTTGGTTCCAAAAACCCTTGACGACTCCCGGCCCCCGGGTGTTAGAATGGAAACAAATGGCCAGGACTGAACTCGACCGCATGCTTGAATTCTAGCGATTTAACACGTCTGAATATCACGTCAATTTTTAGGCACAATTGATTTTTTTTTTCTTAAAAGAAGTTCTGGTCAAAGAGAAAGACCTGTCACATGAAGGACAATGTTCCGTATTTTGCATGATGTATCACCATATTGTGGGGAGAATGAAACCATGAGAACAACCTGATCGAGCCTCTCGCACTATTATTGCCCTAGGGTGTTCGAAATGTCGTTAGTTTATAATTTTTTACTGTAACAGAGTTAACGTATTTAATATAATTAAATTAAAAAAATAAAAATAGAAAAAAATATTAATCCATCACAGATAATGCAAAGGAATACGAGAAAAAAGGCAAAAAAGCCTAAAAATCTAAAAAAATCAGAAAAAAATAAAATTACTGAATAGTGAAAAAAACAGAAGTTGACTTTAAACCAAAATGAGCGGGGCTTAGATTTCTAATTCTTGTGTAACACAAAAGATTTCTAATTTTTAGTCTCAAATGTTGGTCCTTGAAAGATAATTGTGACAACTGATGTTTCTCAGAAACAATCTTAATTTTAAAAAAGAATTTGACTTAGTTGCTACTACAACATCGGCCTTGGTCCCAACCGCTGGACCTGAATCGAACAGCCATGAGCCAACCTTTTGCTCACTGATGCAGGAGCAGTCCATGAGACCATGACCCTACCCCACAAGCCCTTCCAGTGCATGCGGGCCCAACATGTCAGCGAACGCGGCCATTACGGTCGTGTCAACAGTTATTTTTTGCATGTTTCGTTTGATTGGCAACCAACGCTCCGGGCAGACATTGGCGCAAAATAAACTAGAGAGCAAAGCGGAAGGGAATTTTGCCAAATTCTTGTAGCAAACCAAATACGCATCTGCCAAATCCTGTCAATGCCACCAAAATATGGTAAGACAAATGTGAGGAACAGTATATTGGCATCAAACCTGTCACATACTTTTTAGCTTATTTCACTTTATAGTTTATGATTTTTCTCGAACAAATAAATAAGATGGCTTTTTTTAATCGCCGTTTCGAAGTGGATTATCGAGATAGTCATTTAGAAGCGTCTTATCAGTTTTCGATTCGTTCGTACAAGTACTCGCACTAGGACTAAAAGTCATAAGTTCCTCGGACAAACAAATAGGACGGCTTCTCCACCACCGTTTCAAAGCGACTTTCGGGACAACTTTTTCGAAATGGCTTATCGGCATTTGGTTTGTTCGCATAAGCGTTTGCACTAGGGCCAAAAGTCATTGGCCGTAGCCATTGGCTATAAACCGCAGCCGAAAAAAAGCTAGAGGAGTGGCTGGATTATGACGCTCCTTATTGTGTCATAATGGATGGGATGTGGACAGGCGTGACGGCTGGGCTCAGGTCTCATATGTCGAGTCTGTGTCGTCTTGGGCTAAGTCAGGCCGGGCTGGGCCCGGTTTGGTCCAGCTAGGATCATATTACTGTTGTACATCTAGTCGTGTTTAGCCATTTTTATCCAGACGCGACTACGGCACGCTATACCATTGGGTCTGTTTCCAACGGTATGGCATCCCATTTGATCGGCAACTAGTAATCGTGTGCCTACATCTTACTCTTGCACCTCGCACCGGCGGCCACTGCGAACGAGCTGCTGATGTTGGCGTCACGAACGGTGAGTGCCTCGACGGCGCTCAGCTGGAGTAGGGTGGCCGCGATAGCCCAGAAGTCGACATTGAGCAGCACAAAGGTGAGTAACAGCGACGTAAGGCTCCCACCCCTGCACCCTGTGCCGGGGAACCTGCATGCCCATCGCCTGCGCTCCACTCATAAAACGCCCCCTAGATTTGAACATAAGACCTCATGAAATTTCATAAAATTTAGCCATGAAACTTAGTCAATTTATGTATGAAATTTCCTAAAACTTTATAAAACCTTATGAAACAATATAAAACTTAGTCAACTTAAGCATGAAACTGCAAAAATTTTATGAAACACCATAAAACTTAGGTCAAATTACGCATAAAACCTGTTAAAACTTTGTAAAACCTCATAAACATAATGAAACTTAAACTTGAACACTAGTCAATTTAGGCATGAAACCTTCTGAAACTTCAAGAAACATTATGAAATCTCTGAAATATAGTCAACTTAGACATGAAACCTTATGAAACACTATGAAAGTTAATCATAAAATATAGTCAACTTAGACTTAAAACACCATAAAAACTTAATCATGAAATCTAGTCAATTTAGACATGAAATCTCCTAAAATTTTATGAAACACCATAAAACTAGTCATAAAACTTAGTCAACAAAAACATAAAACCTCTTGAAATAATATAAAACTTAATCATGAAACCTCCTAAAACTTTATAAAATCTCATGAAATACTATAGAACTAGTCATGAAATCTTATACAACTTAGTCAATTTAGGCATAAAAACCTCCTGAAATTTTATGAAACACCATGAAACTAATCATGGAACCTTATGAAACTTGGTCATCAAACCTCATAAACTTTATAAAAATTTATGAACCTTAATAATGAGACTTGGACATAGAAACACACGAAACTTCATAAATTTTAGCCATGAAAACTCATGAAACCTAGTCAATTTAAGCATGAAGCCTCCCAAAACTTTATGAAATCTCATAAAACACCATAAAACTTGTATATAAAAAATTCATAAAACTTAGTCAACATAAGTATGAAATCTCCTAAAACTTAATCAAATTAGGCATGAACCTCCTGAAACTTAATCAAATTAGGCATGAACCTCTTGAAACTTTATAAAATCTCATAAACTACATGAAACTTAAACATAAATACTAGTTAATTTAGGCATGAAATCTCCCGAAACTTAAAGAAATACCATGAAACACCATAAAACTCCATAAAACATAGTCAACTTAGTCATGGAACCTCCTAAAACTTTATGAAACCTCGTGAAACACCATGAAACTTAATCATGAAATCTAGTCAACTTAGGTATAAAATCTTATGAAACACCATAAAATTTAATCATGAAATCTAATCAATTTAGACATGAAACTCCTAAAACTTTATGAAACAACATAAAACCAGTTATGAAACTTAGTCAACTAAGGCATGAAGCCTTTTGAAACAATGTGAAACTTAATCATGAAACACCATAGAACTAGTCATAAAACCTCATACAACTTAGTCAATTTAAGCATGAAAACCTTCTGAAACTTTATAAAACACCATAAAACTATTTGTGCCTAAGTCATTGCTTACGTTACATGGTTACGTATGGTTCTACACATCGGATCATTCATTTCTAAACATTGAGATTGAGTCCAAAATTATTAACAAACCAATATGTCATGGTTTGGCCTATATCCTTAGAAGTTCATAAGCCATCAACTGTATGTTCAAGTAGTACATCATTATTCGTTGATATTGTTATTAGTTTTTGCTGATTGAGTAGCAGTGGTGGTTTGATTAAGTTGTGGTGTTGTGCTCTAGCAAAAGTGGTAGCTCAGATGTCGTGTAACGGTGTGAACGAAGGCAACACAAACAAAGAACAAGATTTGGGTTTTCACTACGTGATCCATAAGCAAAGTTGTACATTATTTATTGACTTGGATCAAATAGATATTTTCACAGTTCACATGAATTGTTGCTACCCCAAGCCCTGGCAGGAGGATGCAAACTCTACACCACATAACCTAGCAAGATGTTATCGATAGCAGAGACACAGTAACTAGGTGATGGGGAAAGGTACTGGGGAGTGAGCTCACAACCATCTTTGAGGTTCTCCTCGCGTAATTGCTCGGGAATGTGGTCATAGTTCTTGCATAAGGCGCCGCCATGGTGGTAGTAGTAGCACCTACAGTCGGCGACCGGCCTCCTGGAGAGCCTGACCGAGGGGGAGGAGGAGGGTAGGAGGGGGGGTCTTGGCTGGCGACGACAAGGCGATGGGGCAGCTCAACACGAGCGTCATGGGGGAGTGTGTGGTTGGTAATGGAGACGCCTTCAAAGTTGTCAAATAAGTCGAGTGTTGTACGTGATGATACGCTTCAAGATCTGTATACTCGAAAAAACGAACAGCAAAACGCTATTCCATTGCAGTCGAGATGAACGGTATACCGTTCATTAGAATTTCTGTTTTTAACCGGGGTTAGCATCCCCTATTTTTGTTGAACTCCCCCTCCCTTTATCGCTACCAGATTTCATGTTTTTATTGTGATAGACATTGTAGAGATCACTAGGTACGTAAAGTACTATAGTGACGGGCCCTAGTGTCCCCTTCAAAAAGTAGTTTGACAACACGCGGTACTGTTATTCTCTGCATTTTTCAGAATATCATCACCATGGCCGACACATTAAAAAAATCAATACGTTCTAGACGTCTTTTATATTCCAAAAAACAGATGCTACGACTGTTTAGAACGTGATCTAACCCAGTGTACCTTTCCTTTTAGGTGGCATCTGCTGCATCATTGCAAAATACTTCCCCCTTGTTATTTAATTCGTCTGTTCATCGCTCGCGCCACTGTGTAACGTGACGCGGATCGGATCTTTGGATGTTTGCTCGCTGCCGCATTTGTTTCCGCCCCCGGCTTTGGCGATGGATCGGGACGGAAGCAAGGCGACATGAACAGGGCGTTACACTGTTCTCTGAGGAGGGCATTTCGCGCTGGGAGATCGTCACATGCGCGCCTCTTTGGTGGGACGGGAGTTATGGGACACTGCCGCAGACAGGACATCTGATACGGGATGCTGACCTCCGTATTTGTCGGTAGAAATTGGGTCTGTTGTTTTCGATTTTTAAAAATAATTTTTAATTTTTGTTATAATAACTAATTTTTAAATAGAGTATTTTTTTAAAACGGACTCTACAAGTTAATTGTAGTACACATTAAAAGCTCAATATCTGTATAATCCAAAATCGCAAGTAATTATATCTTTGTTCGTAATTTTTATCGTAAATAGCTAAAATTTAAAAATTTCAGCTAAAAATCAGAAACCATAGCTATATCAAACAGACCCATTGTCCATTCGTTATTACTTCAGAGAAGTGTGGCACTAGCTCCGGTTTTGTGACGGACGACTGGCAGATGGGCGTTATATGGACTCCATGGAGTAGCTATTTGTAGGCACGCCGATGTTCTCTTTCGTAATTCGCAAGAGGAAGAATCTCATATGGTTTTACAGGAGCTTTACGGTTCAAACTAAATCCCTCCGTTCCAGGGCGTCTTGTTTCGACAGCACGAATTTTTTTTTCTACGTTGTCGTGAGAATTGAACTGTCTCGTATGGAGTTGGTGTGTTTCAAACATGCCCCATTTGGTCTGAAAGAAAAACCCCTGTTCTGAAAAAAGAAATGAAAATCCTTCGCTCCAAACGTCGGCATCTGTTCCTGAAGACGAGAGAGTTCCTTGGGATTACAATGCCGTTGTTCTTATCGTCTTTGTAGCATCGCCTTTTGGTTCTTCAGGCGACCTCTTTTGCATGCAGTAATTGGTGCCTCTCGAGGTCAGTACAGTGAATAAAAACCCGGGACAAGGTTTGCAAATGGTGCCTTAATGCGAGGATCTTGGCATCTGTAATCTTGACCGGAACAGCTTGGAGTCGTTCGACGGACCAATTAATCCCAAGCAATTTCTTCGGCGTGCACTGTGGATGTTTTTATATAGCGGTGGCTTCATGCAGGTCACCGGGTAGTGTAATTTCTGAAGAAGCCTAGGGAACACCAATCTCGGTACTGGCATCTCAATTTCAGGGCTTCCACAGCCATACCAATCTTCCTTTTTCTCTTCACCGTACTGCTACACCACGTATGAGCGATCGTCGCTTGAACAGAGTATGAACAATCGTGAATCGTTGCTGCAGCAAAAAAAAAAAAAAGAACGGCTGGTCATACGATGACTAGTATACATCCCTATTACCTGAAAAAAAAATAGTACATCTCTAAAAAGTTCACGTGAAATTGCCACATCGGAAGATCTACAGTAGAATTTTTATGATGGATACATCGCATTTCCTTTTCCTTTTGTGAGGACCAAACTGGCATTAGCTCAACAAGGATTTCAGCAGTTGCCTAGAGAAGGCCAAGGACCCCTTTCTAATTTGGACAAGCTGAAGGCTCCGTCTAGAATGTCAGATTTTTTCCCCTATTCATACGAAAATTGAAATGTTTCATCGTAAAGTCTTGTAAAATTTATGTAAAATTCCTCGGACGGCTTTAAGCTGACGCTGAAGTCGCCCAAACACTCAAGCAGTACCTAACTATTGCCCAGATCTCCCTGTACTTACCTGTTCACTCACTTAGCAGAACAGAACTGGTCCCTCGGTTAGTCTCTCTGAAAAAGGAAATAAAAGGAGAGGCAAAACTGGTCCCCATCCATCCTACTACCAGCCAAGGATTGGAGATTTGGAGTAGCAACCTTTGCATCCTAGAAACAGCCAGCCACTTGATGCCGTTAACGACACAGATCAGCGGCAGCACACAGGAATGAGATCCAGCCAGCACACAGCCAAGCGAGTACGTAGTAGGACGGTGCAACGCAGCAGATCCAGACGCGTTGCGGGTCGTCTCTCTCGCCTCGCTCGCGCTCGTCCGCCGCCACGTGAAGTGCCCTCCAGGCACGGGGCCGTGCGTCGCGCGACCGACCCGATCGCCGCCGGCAACGCGCCATGCCCATGCATGGGGATCTGTTCAAGTCAATGGCAATAAGGATTCGGGTGGTACTCATTTGGACTTAAAAGTCCCGGTTTATGATTTATTTTACGCTATTTGGGTTAAAAAGTCTCGGTTTATGACTTATTTTGCACTACAGTGACTTAAAGATGTATTATAGTTGCTGGTAGTCTTTTCAGTGTAATTATTTTAAAAAATAAATAATTATATCATCAGAGACAATAAAAATAAATAAGATAAAAAACTCTAAAAAACTATATCACCAAAAAAAGAAAAAAAAGAAGCTAGAGGTCAGAAACAGATGATCTAGTGAGCAGGGCCA
Source organism: Melocanna baccifera (assembly GCA_036346265.1). NCBI lineage: Eukaryota > Viridiplantae > Streptophyta > Magnoliopsida > Poales > Poaceae > Melocanna > Melocanna baccifera. The sequence goes on from CM070704.1 coordinate 3,746,473, forward strand.
CATGTCTAGTCCCATGCTACGCTGCACTTGCGCATGCCTACTAATCTCGGACCCGTTTAGAAAACGGAAATTTCTTTCGTTCCTCACAAGAAGTTAACCATTTTTATAAAAAAATAAAATTCTCGTGGAATTGCTACGTTCCCATTATATTTTTCTCCGCTTGCCAAAGCAAGGACACATCGCACATCCTCTGTCCAAAACTGCAGGCTGGAAGTTGGCGAAGGACCAAGGGAAGGCAGTTCACCTGCCACGTCGGCTGCGTTACGGTCGCAGCGATGCAGTGTCCCCTACACGGCCAGAAAAGCTTGGCAAGCTTGGCCAGGCACAGTGATCTTGATCACGATGTTTGTTTGCTGCGAGTGCGATGATGACAGCATCATTTTCTGTCTCCCTCCCGTGCCGTCCCTTTTCTCAAGGCCCAAGAAATGCCCACTCCACTTCTGCTTGCTCCTTCTGGCTCAGAAAAGTGAACCTGAGTGTCCATGACCATGATCATCGCACTGCAACTTTGGGTTGGGACCCTTTCGGTTCTTGACGAGTCCTCAGATATAATCATGGCAGTGTCATCACTCACTTGGGAGGATGCAGCAGTCAACGTCCAGTAATGGGTTGCTCCGGGGTTGGATCTGATGATCTCTAATCCCAAGCCAGAAGGAACGGGACGGGATAAGAATTAGAATACATTTTTTTTCTCTTTTCTTGATGGTGAGATGTCAAAGAATGGGAAAGGCTTTTTATCGTACATTGCTATCATCATTACAACGCAATACCATCTCGGCAAGAGGAGAATGTACAGTGCTGCGATGCAGTCCCCCACCCACTTTTGTGGGGTTGGACAATACAAGGAGTATCTCGGACCGGGCCGGCAGAAGGAAAGGAATGACTTGAGCCTTTTGGTTTGTTGTACTGTACTCAGGCTTCAAAAAGAATGGATGCCAATCTGACTCCTTCAGCAATCAGCATTCGTCTATCGACACTGCTTTGGAGGCGTCGAGATAGTTCAGTCGGCAGGTACCTAGGAGGAACTCCGGGAGCTCTTCTTGTGTGTTGCCCTGCATGAGGCAAGGAAGAAAGAAATATTTTTAAGATCTGCACTGGATTGGTGCTTACTGATCAGGTTTATTACCAATCTTGAGTAGAATAGGAACAACAAGCTCGTGTGTATCAAATTAGTAAGATATGCGACGATTACCTGTACCAAGAAGGCCATCTCAATCACCAGGTTGTTCAAGTAGCCAAGCACAAGGCTCACTACACCTCGTGCTACTGTTGATGAGCCTATATCAACTCCAAGCTGAAAAATACATTTAGAGATGTTCAAAGCTGAATATCCCAATCAATATAGATTAATTAGGTCACAAGCAATAATGTCAGGAAGTTAGCAGGTATAGCCCAACGAGCATGTAACGATTACAAGCAGCCTATAGAATCTGTGTTAAGCTTGTTGTAGATTGTGGTAAACGAAATTAACAGTTAGCTCGAGTAGCAGTTCGGTCAGATTCTGCTCCTTGGAGAAAGCTTGAAAGAACATCAAATCAGTAAAATACAAAATAGTATCAATCGAAATTGAAGCAATCATTATTTTGCAACTGCACCATTCAAAGAGAAACATAACTCAGACTGCTTCCTGAACGCAGAAATGAGAGAAGCTAATATTACTACATATGACATGCTTAGAGCCTACCTCCAAATAGTTGCTTCCGCGGAAATAATTGATTTCTAGTGCTTGACCAACCAAACAAGCTTTCTTGCCCACACTCTGCTTCACAATCCAAGATCCCTGAATGGATGCATATTACAAACGTAAGCGATTGACATTATACTAAGTAAAGCTTAACATGAACCAAGTCAAACTCGTAGCACAAAATAGGTACCTTTGAGATGTAAGGGATGAGTTTGAACCTTGAATTTCTGAATGCATCATCTCCATTTGCAAATCTTTCGAGTAGAGGAACCTTTTCCAATGGGGTGTCCATCATATAATACAAAGCTAAGCTGTATGTGGTTGAACCAGGAACCTGTATCCATCAGGGTTATAAGTAAAATACATGTCTTGTTGCACAGCATATGAAGCCTTGACACACACACATATATAATGCAAAAGAAAATCTCACCTGTATGTTTACAATGAAGAAAAATTTGTTTCCCCCATGTGCTGCATATTTCTGCAATAAAATTTGTGGTAAAATTCTTTGTTCCATTTGCCATTGAAGGCAAATTACTGGCTCTAGCAGAAGATACCTGGACTAGTCCTCCAGGACGACCAGCAAGGTCATCCTCGCGCTTATAAGATTTTATCCAATCAGCACCTACCATTTGCATCAGGGTACTAGTTGCTGTGATCTGTCAAAATTACAGAAAACCGCATCATTATGGATGGCAGAAACACGCCTACCCAGACTACCAATATGCAACATTACTATTCATTCTAACAAGGTGCTTGAACAGCAGTCCTTATCCCTGTCTTCCCCAAAGAAGGAACATAACTCCTTATTTCCCATACATCAAAAGCCATGCATCCTAGCCTAGTGAATTAGACTAAGAATTAGACCCACGCTAATTTACCTTTTGACGATCATGCAAGTACGATTCTCCGCGGATTAAGAATGTTGTAGGATCTGTCATTGCCCAAGTAGAAGGCATTGTATAGCTTGAATCTTTCGGAAGAGTATATCCATAGCAACACGGCCCAATATCAGAATCTGCAGCTCCCTGTAAGTCAACGTATCCTCTCTTTTGGACTAGAATAGAGGAAATGGTAGACAAAAAATTAGAATAGAGGAAAAAAAACAAAATCATGGACAATTGGACAGTAGCTGCAACACACCTGCAAGATCATGCAACCTTCTTACAAAGACAGCAGCAGTGGACAATTTAGCATGTCGTTGGTCCTGCAATGTCATGCCGAATATTACACATGAAATAAACATCGATATAGGAATTCTTTTGGCCTGGTTCTCTGAATTATGTTAACACCATGTCGTTCTTTGTAATTAAATTGTGGTTCTTACTTCGGAAAGTGTCCCACCTTTTCAAGTACAAGCAAATTTTTGACATGCTAAGACTATGGTGCAGAAAATAAATAATATGTTTACAACCACGATCTGCAACCAGTAATTCTAAAGATGAGATGGAACATTACTGCCTTAATCAATAAGAACAATAAGTTAATTGCCTAACATCCTTCTATCATGCAAACACAGAATGCAGGCCTGTATGTGAAGAACTCACCGCAGCATGTGTGCTCTCATCAGAAGGCCGCATAGCTTCTCTCTGATCATATTCTGATTCATCTGGGACATCAAAGAACTCATCCGGTGCATCATTAAGCTGAACGAACGAACCAGAACTGCTTAAGTGCCTGTTAGAACCACCCTGCGATCCTTCTGTAGGACCCTCAAGCCTGTTGCTCCCATTTGCTGATTGCATTTCTATTTGTATCCGCTCATTTTCACACTGTGGCCGCCCCATATCCCTTGTCAACTCACCCGATGAGAACTCCACGCAAGCACAGTTTCCATTTTTTGCTCGGAAGAATTCTCGTAGGGCTGCAAACAAATGTAAATTAGCTTAGAATATTGTTGAAATTTGCAGGAAATAAGGCTTGAAAAGCACATCAAGTAATGGTTTATTGATCTATCACAAGACGTGCCTGCTACCCTTCCTAGCATACGTATAGTGATATGTTTTGCGGATGAGGTAAACAGATAAGACTTCCAGAATTTCCAGTCTATTGCAAGCATATGCTTCACAACTGATTGCTTTCCTTGATTGACTGGCGATATTACATATCCTCCACCTATTATTTGTAAAAGTACATGTGAGTTCAGAATAAACAAAGGCAATAACCGGCGTTTAGCTCTCGCAAGATTCAACTGAAAAATAAAGCATGCATTACTTTTAAGACATGCACGGATATAGCCTCTCTCAGGACGACATTTGTAGTGGAAAACAGAGTGGTATAAAATAACTGAAAGATCAAGAGAAATGTCAGGTCTAGACCAGGGCAAGCAGATTAATTATCATTTTCTGTCAAAAATAGTACCATAAATTCCATCATCTTCTCTCCTCCAATATCGTCTAAGTAATAGATCTCTCTTTCCCATTCCCCTGAAAACTAAATATCATACTATTATAACTTACCAATAAAGTGTGCATATCAAAAAGTAGGATAGATCCAGCACCAGACCATGGTAACCAGTCGCCTCTTAATTTCTTGTGGATTATGTCTGTATGGCCATCTAGATGCTCAACCACCCTTCCTTCCCACAAACAGAAGTCCCACCTACAAAAAATCTAACAGGTGATTGCTGGAAAAAGAAATGCACTTACATAAAAGTGCCTGTATACTAATTTCATTCATTTAGTGGCATTCCATATGTACCAGGGTAACCTGCCCTCCCCCTCCCATCCCAGAACACCAAGCAACATTTCCCCTACCGTACCATGGTAGCCTTGCCCACCAAAACTCCACCTGCGCCAGGTGCACTGTACCCCTCCCTCTTTATGTCATAGGCACATTGAACCTTTGTGGGTGAGCCACAACATAAGACCCCCAAAGAAGCTGAATTGGCCTCTCTTGCTCCCGCTGGGTTGTTGCTTGAGGCTACACTTAGGTTCCTAGTCCTGGAAGTAGTTGACCAAACTATAGATTGGGAATCCTAACAAATTATACAGCCCGGTTCTTGAAAAGCTTCCTACTTTAGGAAGTTCATATGAATTGTTCATGCCAAATTTGAGTGAGTCTGACATTGTTACTGTTAAGGATAGAATAGATTAGGACTCTTATTTGTTTCCTTATATACTATTTCCTATTATGCTGTGTTGTATTCCTTTTGTACATCCCCTTGTACCTCTATATATATTGCCCCTTGGGCCTCATGAATAGACGCACACAATATTCATAACATGGTATCAGAGCCAAAATTAGGGTTTTGGCTTACCTAGATTCCGTCTTGCCGTCGTCGACTCGCACCACCGCCGCCGACTCCGCGCGCGCCTCGCTCCGCCATCGGTGGCCGACGCCGCCTCGGCCTCCGCGCGCCGCCGCCGCCGCGCGCGCGGCCGCGCTCGGCCGCGCCTCCGTCTTGGGCCGCTGCCGCCTCCTCTCCCACGCGCCCTCTGCGCTGACTCTCCGTTGCGCCGCCGCATCTCCACGCCGCCGCGCCGCTGCGCCTCGCTCTCCGCCTCGCCGCTTTTCGCGCACCTTCCACGCGCCGCGGCCGCGCTTCTTCTCGCGCTGCCAGCGCGTCGCGCGCGCTTCGCGCTGCGCTTGCGCGCGCCGCCGCCGCCACGCCGCCGCCGCCGCTGCCGCCGCCACGGCGCCGCCGCGCGCCGACCGCGCGCGCGCGCGCCGCCGCCGCCTTGCTCGCCAAGGCGCGCCTCTCTGTGTGCGTGCGTGTGTGCGTGTGTGGCTAACGGGCCGGGCGCCCGCATAGCTAGGGCTTGGTTCCAAAAAACGCCGATCTAACCGCCGCGCCGTTCGCGCGCGCTGTTAGACTTCGTTGTATTGGTCGCCGCGCCGGCGGCCCGCTACCAATGGGCATCGCTTCTCCTCGCCGCCGGTGGTCTTTGATGGTGTTAATTACACCGACTTCGTGTCTCACATGCGCATTCACATGCGTGGTTTACGTCTCTGGGCGCCCTCTCGGCGATGTCACCGCCCGCTTGCCCTATTCCTCCGACGAGCCCACGCTGTTGCATTGCCCCGACGGTAGACAAGATTGCTACGAGGCCGCCGATTGTTGATGATGAAGCCGCCTCGCCTACCAGAGGCTCGATTTCTACAAGGATCGTCGACCACCTACACTCGGTGGTGCGATGACGACGCCGAGCCGGCTCTTCTTGTCTTCATCGCCGATCCGGCCTCGCTCTCTTACGAGGTTGTGGGACTCTTCGGCTTTCGGATGTGGACTCATCTTCGTCGGCGCTACGAGCCCTCCGGTGATGCCCTGCACTGCCCGTGGTCCGCCAGAGCACTCTCTTCAGCAGGTGATGCTACCGTTGACGCTTTCTATGCTCGAGCTCTGCTTGCTTGGCGTCGATTGGACACTCTCCGCGACCGCTGGCCGCTGCTCATGCCCATGCCGCTGGTATGCGTCGCGACCGACCGAGTTTCAGCGGTCTCACGAGTTCCTTACTCGCCGTCTTGAGTTCGAGCAAAGCGTGCTCGACTTCTTGCACGCCACCCTCGTGTCACTCTCTTGGAGGCCCTTACCGAGATACGCGCAGAGAGACTCGCTGAGTAGTCTTTGTCCGATGCCACTCCTCTCGTGCTCGCCGCCTGCTCACTGCTACATCGCCTCCTCCGCCGCCACAGGTGGTGGTGGCCGTCATCCGTCTGGAGGTGGCCGTCCTCACTGCTCCTCTGCGACAAGGCGGCCACATTGAGTCCTCATGCTATAAGAAGAAGCGGCATCTTTCACGCCGTTCTTCTATTGCACCGTGCTTCTACGACGACGTCGCATCGACTTCTTCAGAGCCTTCTTTCACCGAGCAGAGATAGCCGACTTCGCCGCTTGCTTGCCGCCAGTTTCTCCTCGGCGTGTTCTGCGAGTTACGCTCATCGACTCTTGAGCACCGAGAAACCACCTCTACACGATCGGTACCTCCCGTGGATTCTTGATTCGGAGCATCTTTTCACATGACTCCGATGCTTCTACTCGTCTTCTATTACACCTCTTGATTCTCCCGCCGGTGTTCTTACTGCGATGGTACATCTCTTTCTCGTCTCTCAGTCGAGGTTTTCTTAGCAACTCATCCTTTCATATTCCTTCTGTTGCTCATGTTCCTCGCCTTACTATGCAGCTTCTTTCTGCTGGGCAGATCACTGACCTTGGTTATCGGGTCATTCTCGACTCTGACTCTTGTTGTGTTCAGGACCGCCACACGGAGCTCGGTTGGTTCGCCCTCGCGCCGTGATTCACGCGTCTCTGGGAGCTTGACTGGCTTCACCTTCCTTCCGCTGCCACCATCGGCGCCAGTCTCTCCGCTTCTGCCACTTCGTCTACTGGCTCCTTCCAGCAGTGGCATCACCGTCTTGGTCATCCGTGTGGATCTCGCCTGTCATCCTTAGTTCGTCGTGGTCTTCGGGTCTGCATCTCGAGACGTATCTTTAGATTGTCGTACGTAAGTTGGGTAAACAAATTCAGCTTCCCTATCCTCATAGTGAGTCCGTGTCCCAGCGTCCTTTTGATCTTGTCCATTCGGATGTTTGGGGTCCGCTCCTTCGTTTGAAAGGGGTCATCGATATTATATCATATTTATAGATGATTTCTCTCGCCACACTTGGATATATTTCATGTCTTCTCGTAGTGAGGTCTTGTCTATCTATAAACAATTTGCCACTATGATTCACACACGCTTCTCCACTCCTATCCGTGTTTTTCGTGGCCGATTCTGCTGGCGAGTACCTCTCTCGTTACTGCGCAGCTTCCTTGTTGCGCAGGGACTCTCGCCGATTCTCTTGTCCCGGTGCTCATGCTCGAATGGTGTCGCCGGCGCAAGCATCGCCACCTCCTTGAGACGGCTCGTACTCGATGATCGCCTCCTACCCCACCTCACTTTTGGGCCGAGGTCGTTTCCACCGCCACCTATCTCATCAACATCCGACCTCTTCGCTCTTCGAGTGCGATCCTGTTGAGCGTCTCGTGGTCTTCTTCCGACTACTCGCCCTTCATATGTTTGGCTTGCGTTTGCTACGTTCTCCTCGCCTCGCGAACGCACCAAACCGACCGCCATCGTTGAGTGTGTCTTTTTGGGATCTGATCACCGAGCACAAGGGCTATCGGTCTTTGGGATCCGGTTGGTCGAAGGATGCGGGTTTCTCGGGATGTGACTTTCGACGAGTCTCGTCCATTCTACCCACGCCCCGCCTCTCCTTCGACTCCTCTCGCGAGTCTCTGTCTTTCTTGACCTTTCGGATACACCTATATCCGCTTTGCCTCGCCCACTTGTCCCACCGAGCCTCCACATATTCCCCGTGGCCTCTCCGCCATTGTCACCGCCGCGCTGTCTCCTCCGACTCCCGTGCTCCTCTCACTCTGATTCCTCCTTCTCTTTTACACTCGCCGACCTCGTGTTGAGGCTCTTCCGGTGAGTCATCTTCTCCGATGATCCACCTTCTTCGATGCTCCATCGTCCCGATGGGTCATCTTCTCCTCGCTACGCTCTCGCGATCGCCGGCCGATTCGGCCTCCGCCCGCTTTGCCTTTCTGGCGCAGCTACTCGTGAGCCTGTCTCCTCACGGATGTCATGTTTCACCCCGAGTGGCGCTTGCCATGGCCGAGAGATTGCTGCCCTCGAGCGCATCGGTACTTGGGATCTTGTTCCTTTACCATCTCATTCTCGTCCCATCACGTGTAAGTGGGTTTATAAAATTAAGACTCGCTCGATGGCTCTCTTGAGCGCTACAAGGCGCGTCTTGTTGCTCGTGGCTTCCAGCAGAGCATGGTGTTGACTACGACGAGACTTTTGCTCCGTGGCCCACATGACCACCGCTCGCGACTCTTACGCGGTGGCGTGCATTGCTCGCCACCGGTCTGCTTTCGGCTTGATGTCAAGAATGCCTTTCTTAATGGTGAGTTGCGTGAGGAGGTCTACATGCATCCGCCACCGGGTATTCTGCTTCTGAGGGCATGGTCCGCCGCCTTCGCCGCTCTCTCTATGGCCTTAAGCAAGCCCTCATGCTTGGTTTGAGCGCTTCTCCTCTGTGGTCACTGCTGCGGCTTTTCACCTAGTGATCATGATCCTGCGCTCTTTGTCCACACTTCGCCTCGTGGTCTGACTCTTCTTCTTACGTATGTTGATGATATGATCATTACGGAGATGATTCTCGAGTACATTGCCTTTGTCAAGGCTCGTCTTAGTGAGCGATTCCTTATGTCGGATCTTGGTCCTCTCGCTTATTTCCTTGGGATTGAGGTTACTTCCACTCCGGATGGTTTCTTTATGTCCCAAGAGAAATATATTCGAGATCTTCTTGATCGCGCCTCTCACCGATCAACAGATCGTTGAGACTCCCATGGAGCTCAATGTCCACCTCCGACCCTCGGATGGCGAGCCTCTTTCGATTCGACTCGCTATCGTCATCTTGTTGGGAGTCTTGTTTATCTTGTCATTACTCGTCCGGATATCACTTATCCCGTTCATATTCGAGTCGGTTTGTTTCAGCTCCCACTCGAGTCCACTCGACCACCTTCTTCGAGTTCTGCGATACCTTCGTGGGACTATCTCTCGCCGTCTCTTCTTTCCACGTTCGATTCGTTCTGACTTGAGCCTATTCGGATGCTACTTGGGCGGCGATCCTCCGATCGCGGTCTCTCTCGCCTCTTGTGTTTTTCTTGGTGGTTCTCTTATTGCACGGAAGACGAAGAAACAGATGCAGTGTCCCGTTCGAGTCAGAGGTGAGTTGCGAGCTATGGCTCTCTTGACACAGAGATTACTTGGCTACGGTGGTTACTTGAGGATTTTGGTGTTTCGTCACTACACCGACTCTCTCTTATCGACAAAGTGCAAAGCACGTATTGCTCGTGATCCCGTGAAGCATGAGCTCACCAAGCATATTGGTGTTGATGCTTCTTTCATGAGGTCTTGTGTGCAAGATCGGTGATTACTCTTCGATGTGCCTTGAGCTTCAGATAGCGGATTTCTTCACGAAGGCCCAGACTCGAGCACAAAGACGACTTTACCTCTCCAAACTCAGTGTTGTTGATCCACCATGAGTTTGAGGGGGGGTGTTAAGGATAGAATAGATTAGGACTCTTATTTGTTTCCTTATATACTATTTCCTATTATACTGTGTTGTATTCCTTTTGTACATCCCCTTGTACCTCTATATATATTGCCCCTTGGGCCTCATGAATAGACGCACACAATATTCATAACAGTTACCTTATGTAAATGCGACATATGATAATATTATATGGGACTAACGTGAAAATACTTAATAACTCAAAGTTACCAGCATATTCCATAACTTTTATGAATAGATAATTGAATTCAGTGAAACAAGCTTGAAGGGGGTAAACATTTCTTTTCTTCTTTCACAAGATAGCTGAACTACAAGGTGTTTTCAGTGGAGTGGAGTCACAATTCCCCCCTTCATATTGTCTGCATCGCATAAGCCCCAAACTTTTGCTGCTTAAAATAATACACTCGCAAGTCGTCACTATAGCCTACATCCAACATTCATCATGATAGACAACTTTTGCTGGGTTTTTCATGTTTTATTTGGGCAGCAAATCATACAACTTCAGACAGTATAACATTATGCTGCTTAAGAGGACATTATCGTATGCTGCCGTTGTTGTAATAATTTTTTTCTTCCTTTCCCTTTTCCTACTTTGGATGCTAATGCATTTTTTGTAAAGGTACAGGTAAACAGTGTACCATACAAAATTTAAAAGAGGGAACATCTATCTTACTCAGATCTTGATTGACCAAGAGACATTACAGTCTGGAAGACAGTCTCAGAATTCGCATCAACAACACCAACTGCCATTATAGCCGGATGATCATCCCAATACTGACGAAACAAGCAAAATCATTGTGAATATAACAATCCATCCACAAAGGACATTGTTGTGCTTTTGCACAAGAAATACCTTCCCATGAGAGTCACCATCCTTTGCCTCGGTAAACAAACGTAATCCTAAATGCAAGGAAATTGAAATTTAGCAGAAAATTCAGTGACAATAAGAAGAAGAAAGTTTCATACTCACCATTTTTACAGCCAAATATTGTCCATGGAGAAGGCGCAACAACATCTGATGCCATTGGATCATTATGAACAGAAGAAAATACAGTCCAATCTGGTATAATTTCCACACAAGACAGAAAACATAAGGGGAAAAAGGCACTAGAGAGCACTAAGAAATTTATTATTTATACAAGTTTTGTCAGGTGATAAATATTAAGGCTCTGTTTAAGGGCATTTACATATAATAAGGTAGTTAATTGATTCAGTAAAATTACTAATTCCAACATAAATTATAACAACATATGATTTACCTATTGAGTGCATGCGGCTACTGTGGCGGCTTAACCTACAACCATGTAGTAGCCAATTAGCCAATAGAACTAGTGTGGATACTATGTTATTATATAAACATCAATACAAGTAATGAGTGAAAATGGAATTTCTATCCAAAACTGGTCAACAGAGTATGGAGCTTAAAACTGTAAAGGTTAGCAGTCAAACCTCAGATCAAAGCATCCATGTATAACCATTTAAGAAATACAGGAAAACTTGTGTTGACATATGATTCTTTTTTCTCATAAAAAATCTGATCATAAAAAAATATATCTAGACATCAATATTTCCTTATAGCTCTTCATTTCTCGAAGCAAATCTAGCACACTTGAAAGCATGAGCATGCGTCGCATCCCATTTGAGCAGTATAACCATCTGTTTCAATTTATACTAAAAATATCCCACGGCATTTAATACCACCGTAACTACACGATCTGTTTCAGGAACTAACAAGAGATCTCTAACTTACAAAAGAGGGGTAACATTATAGATATTTCAACTTTTCCGAGGCCAATTTGTTAATGTGTGATGGCTCAAACATCTAACTGTACCCTTTAGTCAATACGTAACCAAGGTGTGTATCTCCAGTCAATACACTAAATAATCAACAAGTTTGAGCTGCATATGTTACCTGAAAGCCTGCCATCTTCTATGTGAACAAGCAACAACATGGTCATCTTTTCTTGGGGACTGCTCACAGTACAAAAAACATGTTAAGTGTTTTCGTGAACATAATGATAGTGAAAACAATAAAATAAGCAAAACACCAACCTTTAAGGCAGACTCCATTAAGCACCTGATCCACCTAGCTGCTTCTTCTGAGCTTCTAGCGCCCAACTGAAAACATTGATCAACGCCTCAATGGATAACAAAATAATCTTAGTATGACAAACAAAGCAAAAAAGTACTCTCTCCGTCCAAGTTTATAAGACATATTTTCTCTTGGTACATAGACCAATAAGTATATTTAGAATGACTACATTAGCCCTAATTATTATTTAGAAGTACTATATTTAATGCATACATATAGAGAATACAAATAAAACTGGATATTTATTAGAGGCATAGAGGGAACAATACACTTATTTTGTATTAGAATATGAAATACGCTCTATATTTATGGATAAGACTATTAAAAAAGACAGTGTGAGTATTAGCTCCAAGGTCAGGTAAATGAGTTATCACTAACTCTTACCTTAAGTTGATCATAATGGTTAGAAGCATTGTAAAGTGTGAATATGTAAAAAACCTGTCAACAAAAAGGCGAGGAAGATACTCAAAATATTGTCTATATATGTTTTTCGTAAAAATATAAAATAATAAAAAACGAGCTTACACTTCTATGTACGCTTTCTCTCCCATTATCTGTGACACGTATACAAGAGTCAATTATTGCACTTCTAACAGGATCCTGTACCCAAAAGGGGAAAAGTTAAGCAAAAGGCACGGTATCGTGTTTCAAAAGAACATAGAAGTGGAGCAACCAAAGTTTGCTGCAAAAATTGAAGGTATCGGGCCAATATTTAGATTGCTTTCGCTTTGCAACTAAAAGCTTGGTATCGCTTATGTACGATCACTATGCCGTTCCAGTTTATATTGCCAAATCAACATGTTGGAATACTTGGTCCCTTACTCTTTCCTCAAAAGGCAAGAATTTTTTTCCTTTATGAGCATAATTCAGTCACATAAAATCACTTTTCTGTCCCCTTAAAATTCACAATAAGAGCGACAACCAATGCAGCCATCACATACGCGGAGAGCCAATGGCAGGGCAGGTACCACATACTTCAATTGTACAGAAAGTTCCCAAAATATGATCCTTCTAAGCTTGCATTGACACAAAATGGAAGCCACTCAACAGTTCACCGAATGGCACTTAATCCCAGATGCAATCTTTTACCTTCAAATTTTTTAAAAAACCATCTCTTGCTCGATTCTAAGCTACACTAGCCCAGTAGCCCTATTCTTCTACTGCCAAAGTTGCAGTCGCTAACTCGCTATATTGCTGAATTAACAACACGGATTGTTCCTAATCCGTCGCGTAAAGCTAGGCAATCCTCCCCGCCTGAGCAACCATGTTCCACAGACAGGCCTTGAAGTGAACCTAACGCAGCGACATGCCAAACCGACGCAAAAAATCATCGTCCTCATCGCGGATAGCGCACCGGATCAGCTCGTGCCACTTCAAGCATCCTGCTAATCCAAGCTTAGTAGCTTTTATTTATGGACGGAAGCAAAATCCGAACATCCCGAAGAACAATAGTACCGCGCGTACGCGCAAAAGGTAACAAATGTGCTCTGCATCAATCATGCGACTTTGCGGCGTATACATAATTCGCATGCATTTGTCTCAACCCACCGGCCGTAAAAAAAACAAAACAGAAATTAACCCCCGTCGCATACTAGGATTGCGAGCAATTCCACTTCGAACAACCGCAACAACGCATCATTCTCCACGGGAACAAAATCATCAAAAAAAAATCGGATTGAAAATTAGCCAAACGGCACCAAAACGCCCTAGGATCCCACCACCGAAATTCCCCCAAAAAATAGAAGAGGAGGAGAGGGGGGAGAGGAGGAGGGAGAGGCACCTCGCGCTTGGAGGAGCCGGATGAGGAGGACGACGACGGCGCGGCCTTGAAGCAGCGGAGAGCTGCGTCCTCGAGCACGAAGTACCTCTTGCGCGAGTACTGCAGCCCGAACCTGTTGGACCGGATCAGGTACAGCCACCCCTCCATCCGCATCCGGCCCTCGTCCTCCCCGCCCACCGCCGCCGCGTCCTCCACCACCACCGCCTCCGCCGCCTCTCCCATTCGCCGCAGAATTCCAAGCTTTTTTTAATTTCCCTCCTCTCTTCTCTCCCCGCAAATCTCTTCTTCCGCGTAAGTTAAACTCCCTCCTTGGCTTGTTGTAGGCTCGGTCGGGGCTTCGTCTCGTCTCCTCTGTTTTTTTGTTCGTTCGTCGCAGTGGAATTGAATTGGGCGCAGGCAGGCAGGCAGGCAGGGTGGAGTAGTAGGACGGTGGTCAGGCCCGGCCCGCTGGCCGTGTGGGTCCCACCCTCCGGTGGGCCCCACGTGTTTTTCTCTCGTTTTTGGATGAGCTGTTACTTCCGGCTACCTGGTAGTTGATCTGTTTCGCTCTCAATCTCTCTCCACCCCTAAAAACTCTCTCTGTCCCATCTGGTTGTGTGTGTGGAGACAGAGAGAGGAGGGAAAAAGAAAGTGAAGAGGAGAGCGGGAGGATCTAGGAAGGGCTCAAGAGGAGGTGTTTGTGTCATGTAACTTGGATGTAGTGTAGAAATTTTCAATCCGTTGAGTACGAAAAAGAATGTGAATAAGTCTATTTTACTATGTAACTACTATATTTGTGTAATTTTTAACTTCTAACTATGAAATCAGGTATCCAACACCCCTTAACTATGGAAACTGGTCAAATTACTCTCTGGACCCTAATTTGCCCTGGTTTTTATCCACGTGGCACTGACATGGTAGTTGTTTTTTAACAATCGAGCTAGTTTTGGATGATATGGCAACTAGAAATCAGAACCAGCAAATAAAATAAAGTGGAGCCCACATGTCATTCTTCATCCTCTTCATCTTATGAACTCTTCCTCCCTACTCTTTCGCGAGCTTGGCATGATTGCCGAGTCGCACGCTACTCTCCACAGCACACTGCCACCTCGCTGCTCTTGCTACCTCACAGGAGCTCGTAACTACCCTTGCTCCAACGTTGTTGCTGCAAGTCGACATGCTACGCACTGGGTCTCGTCGTCGACCTCGGCCTCATTGATGCGCCACCGTCGTTTGCCACCCTTGCTTCAAGCAGTCGTTGCCACCCCCACTCCCATACCGTGTGCAATGGTTGCACGCCATGACTTGCTTGCTGCCGCGTCATCCAAGCCATCATGGCCTGCTCCATTGAAGCTCTGGCCACAAATCGCACCAAGATCCTTGAGAGGGATGGGACGGTGGGGATGATGAAGCTTTGGCCTTCTCCCCTAGATCTAGCCACCGTCGCCTCATGTGCCGCCATCCTCACCACCATTGTCGCCTCTTGAGTAGCTCCAGTAGCGGCACTCATTAAGAGTGATGAGGAGCTGGTCGGAGAAGGGGGAGGTGGCACCGATACAAGGAGGAGGAGAATGTGGGGGTGGAGGCGCCATAGGGGTTGGGGAAGGTGGCGCCATGAGGTAAACCTAGGGAAGGGGAAGGGAGAAAGAGAAGAGGAGGAAGGAGTTGAGGGGCTAACAGCTGGCCCCCATAATGTTTTTGAAAAATTATTTGCTTATTGCTGACTATGCTGCTTGCATGTCATAACCCAAACCCCAAAGCCAACTAACCTGTCAAAATATTTGCCACGTCAACTCCAACTTGGAGCAAAACCTCCTTCAATGGGCCTTAGGGGGTAAAAATAAATGATATTGATACTTAAGGGTTATAAAACACCTGATTTTGTGGTTTGATGTTGAAACTTAGACTGTAATAAGAATTAGGGGGTAAAGTAGACTTATTCTGAAAGGGTGTGTTTTCTTTTCTTAATGGAGAAAGGGTGGGTGTATTTGAGTAGTGGTAAATGTGATGTTTGCTTTCTCTTATTTTGGTTTTTCGATACTAGGCTCTGTTATATCGAGAGCTCAACAAAGTGTGTTGGTTGCTAGATAGTGTGAACCGATTAGTTGACTGGCTGGACAAACCATAGAAACCATAGATATGTTAAAAACAAATTTCTCTATTTATTCTCTTAGGTCCCCCTTCCCCATTCTAGCTCTATACCTTGCCATTTGTGTTGTTCCTCAAATCATGCAACGCTAGCCCCTTCAACATCCCCCCAAATTGTCATTTACCCTCCCCGTCTTCTTCCTAAAATCCTCTCATTGGATTCAAACAAGATGTACTTCACCTTCAATTTCAGAAGGGAAGATGTGAATCTTTTAGAAGCATTCACTCAATGCTATTAGCTACCCAACCTATTATACTACAAAGCTAAAAAAAGGCCCTCCCAAGTTATGCCACCAATTATATTTGAGCATTTGCTACGTTGGGCCACTTCTATCTCACTACACCCTTCACTTGTATGCATTTACATGATTTACCGAGTTATAAGTGATCGGAAACTCTCATGTATGAAATTATGAGCGATATATTTGTACAACTTGCAAAGTTTTCCATTTATGTTCGGATGCATAAGCACTCCCAATCTAATGGTAAAGTGGAACTACTTTTTAAAAATGTTGTCATCTTTGGAAAAGAATGTAGCCACATGATGTGCTCAAAGAAACTGTTGGGCTGTACGTGAAGAGTCTTAGGTCAAGGCCCATTCTTGTATATATGTAATAGCAGCACATGTACAGAAAAGTGAAATATGAAAGCAATGAAACTCCAGAACATTCCTCGTTCCTCATGGTATTAAAGCTTGGCGACATGGAGGCGATGCTAGTGAAACCCAAAGCCTAGGGCTACCGACGGCAAGGAGGAAGGGGCCGATGACGAGAGGTAGGGTGGCAAAGGAGCAGGTGGCCGCAGAGGAGATGCCCGTTGAGTTGGTGAAGGCCATGGAGGAGGCTCCGAAGAGGGAGGAGCAGAAGCGGCAGCCATTGTCGGTGCCACCCGCCTCATCTACGGCCATACCCTCATACTCCCAACATTGCAGATTAGGAGGGCTAGGGTTTATGATTTGGGCTTACGCTTCCTCTCCACCCAAAGCTTTTTTGCCCCTCGCGCCAAGGACATGAAAGAGCAGCTGGCCGGGGTGGAGCGGCTGCATGAGGTGCTAGAGGCAGATCTGAGCGCTACTAGTGGGGAGAGCTTAGGAGGAGGCCGTGCTTGACCCAGCGACTGACTGGTTTGCTTGTTGTTCCACTGGGCTCTAGAGCTACTTCATAGGCAGATGCTGTGAGAGTCACCACTTCCCAGTCTGCCCCTCGGGAGTCAAGTTCGGGGGGGAGCTCAGGGAGGAGGTTGTGCTTGACCCGGCAACCAGATGGTACTTGAGCTGACAAAATCCATAAAGACTGTCCACTGTGTTGATTGCTATAAACTTTGAGATGCGTTGCAATTCCCTTGCTACTATTCTTTCTCCAGTAGGAAAAGGAGGCGAGTCCTTAGGACAGAAATCAAGAAATAGGGGAGAATCAAGGTATCGGGTAGGTGCTTGAGAAATTTGCAGTAGTTGAGACTAGAGAGTGTTTCAATTGCGATGAAAAGGGGCACTTGAGTCGTGATTGTCGTGCCCCTCTCAAGCCTAATCGTGGAAAGAGAGAGGCAGTGATAGAGGTGGACCAAGGAGGGAGGTAGAGGCCATGGATATAGGAGTAATCACAAAACTAATGTGGCAATTATAGAAGAGGGATCCTCAGAAACTGTAGAGGTCTCTGCAAAGGAATAGAAGAGTTGAGGAGAAGACTGATGATAAAGACCAAGTGTTTTCCACTTTTTTCAGAGACTTCACCAACTTTTCCTACACCAATGAAGGTAATTATGTCCATACATCCATATTCTCATGAATGCCTCATCCAGAATGAATCCTAGATTCAGGGGCGTCTAGGCATGTTACAGACACGTCAAGTGAATTTATGTCGTATACACAATATCCATCCACACGAAAGGAAACCATCCAAACAACCAATGGCACTTCACAACCTATTAAAGGTATTAGAATAGTTCAATATATATCATTTATTAAGCTCTTATCAATTTTACGTGTGCCTATTTCTTTTTACTTTTTGGTTAATCTTGTTTCAATAAGTGCTCTAGTTGATCACCTGGACTGTCGGGTTACTCTTGACGGGGAAATTTGTTTAATTCAGGAGAGGCAAACAAGGAGAAGGCTTGGGACTAGAACCAGGCATAATGGATTGTGGTACATGGATCATGAAGAGAAAAGCAGTCCATTATATATTGTGTTGGCAACTATGACAAAAATGCTTATGCATTGTAAAATGGGTATATGTCCTTTGATAAAATGAGCAAGATCTTCCCTGATGTAATGAGTAGTGTGGATAAGAATAAGCTTTTGTGTGATGCTTGTGATTTTGGGAAACACACAAGGACATCTTATGTGAGTAGGGGAATCAGGAGTATATTTCTTTTTGTACTCGTTCATTTAGATGTGCGGACGAGTCCTGTTATCTCTGTTAGTTGAATGAAGTACTTTGTTACATTTATTAATTGTTATTCTCGCATGACATGGGTGTATCTTATAAGACATAAAGATGAGGTACTCATATGTTTCCAGGATTTTTATGCTTATGTGAAAAATCAGTTCAATACACATGTTTAAATGACAAGGACAGACAATGGGACCGAGTATGTGAACAAAGAATTTGATGTCTTCCTATCAACACATGGTATATTGCATCAAATTTCCTATCAAGACACACCTCCTCAAAATAGACTAGCGGAGAAAAGAATCGTCATATTTTGGAAGTAGCTTGTTCACTAATGTACATAATGAATGTCCCCAAATTCTTGAGGAGTAAAGCTGTTATGACATCCACATACTTCATCAATCACATGCCATCAAGAGTAATTGAAATGAAGACTCTATGTGAAATGTTGTTAGGTGAAAATAAGTTTATGGTTCCACCCAAGATTTTTGGATGTACTTGTTTTGTTAGGGATCACAGACCCTCGGTGGGAAAATTACATCCACACACGGTGTAGTGCATTTTTGTGGGTTACTCCTATGGATAGAAGGGCTACAAGTGTTGGAGTCTTAATGAGAGTCAAACATTTGTAAGCATGGATGTGATATTTAGGGAATCTAAGCTATTTTATGGAGAAAAGAGTGACCTTAGTTCCTTATTTAAGGGGCTTGACTCTTCTAACATTGATGTTGATGGTCGAGTGGGGGAATGAAACATTAAATACTAATGATGATGAGCAATCAAGGAGGTCAAAAGTAGTGATTGATTCAATTCCATGCCCTGTGAATGAACCATCACATAAGGAGAGGTGGAGAAGAGTGAATGAAGAGGAAAACTTAAGGGTATACATGAGAAGAACACCAAGGATGGAGCTAATAGAGCAGCAATAACTCTTAGAGGCTGTTGTGATATAGATAGAGGAGGAGGAGCAAGCTTCGATAGCAATTGAAATTATTGATTAATCTGGTGATGAGCCTTGTACTATACCAACTATGTCTAAGAAAGTGATTCTAGTGACTTGCCAATTGCTCAATGGAAGGAATACGGTCTGTAAAGGCCCCATTGAGGTATGGTTATGAGTATGATATAAGCAATTATGTATCTTACGTATCCTTGTCTCCAGCATATAGAGCCTTTATTGCATCACTGCAATCCGTAACTATTCCAAAATATTGAAAAGTGGCAAAACAAAACCCTAAATGATATGATGCTATAGTGGAGGAGTTGAAGGCTCTTGAAATGAATAAAACTTGGGATCTTGTATATCTTCTAGCGGGAAGGAAAGCTGTTAGCTGCAAATAGGTCTACACCGTGAAGCAAAATCTAGAAAGAAAGATAGAATGGTACAAAGCAAGGCTTGTTGCAAGGGATATTATAACAACCTGATTTTCAGAGTTTGTTTGAAGCTTTTAAAAATAAAACACACCATTTGAATTTTTCTAGATTTAATACAAGCTTAAAATAATTTTTTATTAATTAAAATGATTTAATATGAATAGAATAAATATTAACATATGTTAAAAATATTTTATTTGGATTCCTTGTGTCTCAAGGAATTTTCTAAAATTTTCTCTGAATTTTTCAGAGCTATTTGCTATTTTCTAGAGCTCCTGTGATTTCATTTAAAATTTTAAAAATAGAAAAGCCCCCAAAAACCTAAGCACAACAATGGATTGAACCCATTATTGTTTATTGGCCCAATTAGCCGCATCCATTCGATTTCCCAATCACCACATGTCGTCCATCCGACCATGCTTCACCCAGACCGCTAGATCCCATTCCTTACCACATGTCAACCATCTGGAAGCTGGCTACTATTCAATTGTGACATTTAATCTCAGCCGTTCGATCCTTCCTCAGGTCACATGTCACTCATGTACGCATGCATACACTGACCATCGTCCTCGTTCTGGACTCCGCTGCCGCCCGCCTTTGCTTTGGCCTCGGTTTCCATGCCCGAGCCGAACTCCTTCATCGCCGTGACTGAGCCAGACACCTCGCGTCCGAGTATTAAACTGCACCGCCCCCTCTTGATCTTTGCACCTTGCCGTCGAATCCACCCGTGCACCGCCGCCTTCACAGTCGCCGCCATTAACATTTGTTTCGAGTGCCGTCGTCTTCATCTTCGTCTCCGGCTGTCATCGTTGACCTTCCATTGTTTCTCTGTTAATCGTCGTCGTCATTGTCGCTGAAGAGCCGCACGCCTCCACTATCTGTCCTCATCAGTAAGTGTCACCATTCCGCCCTGATTGAACCCCGCACTGCCATGCCTCGTCCCCGATTGAGCATCGACTGCGCCCGCGCCAACCGAGACGTCGCTCTGGTCCGCGCGCTACTGGTATCACCCCGCACCCCACATGTGTGCCATTTCAAATTCTTCATGAATTGAGTTCACCATGCGTCATCTCATTGACACCATGAACCCCACTTGTCAGAAGGATTGTTTCGTGAGTCCCTGAACCAGCCGAGTCAACCCTAGCCGAGTCATCTGCCATGTCAGCCCCAGAGTCTACGTGGTTGCCATGTGTCGGCCACGTCAACGCCACATCGGCAAAAAAATGAGCCATTTGGTGCCACGTTAGCATTCCATGTCAGCCCTACCTTACCACCTGTCAGCCACGTGTCGGCCACGTCAGCCCTAACCTGCCACATCAACACATCCAGCCGTATGCACACTATTTCACGAGCTGAGTTCACCGTAGATCAGTCTTTCCATACACCGAGTCCACAACATAATAGAATTTTTTTAATTTTTTGTATTTTCTTTAGATTATATTTTTCAAGAGCTCGTTCTCCTTCATCCTAACTCCGATTGACTTCGTTATTTTTTTCTAAATTCATCTAAAATCAAGCTTAATCTGTTGGTTTTAGTTTGATGTTTTTAGAGTTTATTTGAATTTATTTTCTACCTTATTCATTTTCTCTCTCGTTAGATCGCATCTTTAAAGAAGTGGAAGCACACCCAGAAGATCAAGAGTGGGGTGGCACTCAGAGTGGTGGCGGCAAGACGCCACCGACAATGTCTTGTGCCACGGCTTCTGGAGCTGCCATGGCTGCCTTTGCTACAACTACAATCACATCATCCCATTCTCCAAAGGTAAATCCCATATCTTCTTTTGAAAGACCGAATATGGCAACAGAGAGGGTGAATCGTGCCAACTCAGTATTTTCCCCCAAGTATTCAAGATTCCATTCTCAGACACTTATAGAGGTGCAGAACACAGAATTCTTAGCTAAAAATCAAACCAACTAGCCCAAATCAACAAAACTTGGATCATAATCCTTTCTGGTGGTCTGACTGGCCTCTAAATGGCGCTCTAATCGCTGCTATAGTAAAATCAGAGTAGTGAATAGTATTTTTAGCCTAATTTTAAATCCAAAAATTGATAAAACTTTTGATCCGTAGATCCGAAAGATGTGAAATTTTGCAGGGACATTCTCTAGGTTATCAAAAATCTATTCCAATAAATAATCATAAAAATCATGGCCAAAGTTGAAACCTTTTTCAGTTTATTAGAAGGTTACATCGAAACCGAGCCAAAACCCCAAATGGTGAATCCAATTTGCTCATGGGTATATGATGGATAAGATGGCTCTAGATATATTCTCACATATCACAGTAAATTAGAACACCGACGAACTTGATCCAAAAACCCTTAAAAAAGAAATTACTCCATTACATAGGTTTTAACTCATACATATCACTTATGCACGCTTTTCAAAGCGTATAAGCCCGAATCCATTACACTTATGCACGCTTTTCAAAGCGTATAAGTTCGAATTCATTAAGTCCTTTGTCTTGACCCGTCTCAATCAAATCAGCTGCACCTTGATCTAAACCACTCTCCAATGCGTTACTTACACACTGCGGTTTTGATTCAAGGTGATTTACGATATTTTAGCCAAACTACCCCCTTGTTGACCCAATCATCACCATCCATTGCAAGCAATCATTATGCTCGTCACGTGTAGGTGCACCACTAACTTACTATGTGTCACCAAGTCTCTCCCGTCTCGGTTCCACCGAACCACGGCTTACTTAGACCGTTCAAGTCTCATGGTGCAATTTCTCCGTTTGAACTTGTTTTCAATATTTTTTTTTGCTTTTCTCGTGCCATGCTTGAGCTCACTGTCTCACCCGACATTCTCGATTGTTCTGGCTTTAACTCCTCCATGAGTTTAGCCTCGATCCTCCCTGTTGATCATAATTGACTCTAAGCAGCCCTACACATCTAAAGATAAAGAAATTATTTTCAGATACAAGTTCTTCACAACTTGACCAATGTTAGCTAAAACATACATCATACAATCTTAATGCAATGACTCAGGTCACCCTAACTCAATCCAAGAACCAAATCTAAAATCCTTAATTTTTACCTAAAACCAATCCTACCAAAGTGTTATCTTTGTAAAATCAAATAACCACTCCACAAACATTGCGATAATTCATCTTAACATTAAACATGACCTTCTCACATGGTCCTTCATCTTTTCTTACTGGAAGAGAGAGTGGAGATCATCCATCTAGTGCGTACTAGTAGTGCTATGATGTGATAGTTGGCCATGAGCTGATTGGGAGCTCTGATTAGTTCATTCGATTTTGTTTTGGATGTGTTAGGGTCGAGTTCAGCTGTAGATGAGTTGATTTTGATAGATGAATTTGTGATGTTTAGAATCCTCCATCTTAAGATATTGCACATTTAGTTTGTTTTCGAATAAGATTTAGGTTTCATTCCAATTAGAATTGATTTTTGACGTCAATGCTTTCGATTTGGCCTAAGATTTAGATTGGATTTTAGAATTGGAAATGGGGGTCTGGCTCAGTTTAGATGGAGAGGATTTGGCCTACTGTCCTTGGAAAACTATAGGTAAAGGTAAATGTGAGATCATATTTGGATAGGTAGGGCTTCGATGATAACCCAGTAAATCATTTATGTAGAGTTAAACTAAGGGAAGATGCCTCTCCAATCCATATATAGATTACTTGTCTACACAGTATCATATAAGATTTCTTTCCTTGGGGATTTTTTTTGTTCTTTCAAAGTTCTCGATCTTAGAACGTTTGGTGCCTAGAATTGGTTCTCATGCTTTGTTTTGGTAGAATTCAATCCATAAATTATAAGTAAATATTTTTTCCTTGGTTGTAGTGCAAATATATAATTTGTCATATTTGAACTTTCATACTATGCCATTTGAACTTGTGTTAGAACGGATATATCTTAAATTCGCACTCTCATCGTCAAAATCCTAGCTCCACCACTACTCCGGATGCTTTCTAGGTCACGACTTCCATGTTTCCAGTTGCTTGTTGATTTCCTTGTTTGCTTCTCCGGGTCTAGAGTATCAGGCACGTTGCCGATATCATCTTCTCTTTCCTGTCCGTCGTTATCAAGCATTTGGATCGCCATTGCGCTTGCATTGCACGGCAACGACGCACTACGAGAGCAGAATTGATCAAGCAACCTCCCATCTTTATACACAAGTCCTGGCATACAAATTAAGATGCAGGTGAATGCCCATGCAGAGAAAAATTAGAACGACCCATCGGGCCCTGTCTGAAACGCAGGAACGCTATATATAGAGATTGCGGGGTTTCAGGCACGGGATACTATGCTTGAGTATAGTTCGGACATGCCACGAATTATGGCTGCACTTTAGTAGGTCAATGCGAGATGTCCCCTAAGCAAAAATAGAGTGAGCCGCTGTCTTTATCGAAGGCCTACCTCACACGGAAAAACTCCAGAGTTTTGTTAGGAACATCTAATCTCGCCGCCGCACAAGAGGTGGCACCGCGCATGGGCGGGCGACGACCGCCGCAAATCAGCACCAAACGCCCAACAGCTCCTTAGCCATCGTTGCCCACGACATGTCATTGAAAGCTGCAGCCGAGTGGTTAAGGGCGCTTTTTTTTACTGTGGTTGATGATTTTTGATTGTGACTAATAATTTTTATCTATATTTTTTAAAATAGAGTGTATGATGAATACGCCGGCAGAAAGACGCATATAACTTTAGATTTAGAAAGCTGTTTGAAAATTTTGCTTAAAAAATTGCCTTATTTATTTTATTTTTTAGATAAACTAAAAAGCTAAAACTAAAAAAATAAGGTGGAAGCCCTTACACTTTCTATGCTTGTAGTCACTTTTGTATGGCCTATGTAGGCCTCTCGGTAGAGAGAGGGGTGACTATCCATAGTTCTTTGCACACTCACGTAACATAAAAATTCTTATAGAATATTTCTTTTAAAAAATCTAACATTCTAAATAGGCCTTAACTTGCGAATTAACGAGCTTCTGCGGAAGGTTAAACCTAAGAGCGCAACCATATAAATTTCCACAAAAATCAAAAAGCCCCTATTTGGAGGCAGAGTTTCACATTAAATTTCCACAGAAATTAAGAAGAAAAAACCAGCCATCTAAATGGGGCATGTATGAGCATGTTTTTTTTTTGCTTTGGTTTATGATTTATGGCTACGATTTATAACTTTTAGACTATTTGTGAAAGAAAATATAGGGTAATAGAAGCTCGTGTATGTTTTTTGTTGATATAAATAAATTAGACAGGGTCACGGGTCTAGTTTAGTAAAGAATTGGAGATGGCTAGGTTGGTTTAGAAAATGACTGACAGTTGGAGCCAAGCAAAATGACAAGGAGGTGTGGGTCCCATTGTCATTGTGTGTTGTGTGTCGGTACTGCATGTTTATAGGCTAGCACCTTTTAATCTGTGGGTGTCGTCGCAGTGACAGTAGCACTAGTATTTTAAGCACCAGTTGTTAAGGAGTAACCCAACTGCGCATTCTTTAATCAGGAGATTCCCCAATGATAAGGCACGGAAGAAAGACAGTTTTATATTTGCCCGGTTGGGGATTTAAAACCCGTGAGCAGTAGTACATTTGAATGGCCTTTGATGGACAATCACAAGGTTTGACCAATAATTCCAGATGTCAAGAAATATTTATTTATATATATCTACAAACAATAGGTGATAGTAAAGGTATCTCCTTTGTTTTATAAGTCTAAAAAATCACACAATAATCCCTAAATTAGAAAAAAACAAAAAATTTTACAAATGCTCTCAACCGAGAGAAAAAGAAAAGATGTATACCACCTATTTCGGTAGTTATACGGAAAGGATATTATAAAATAATAACATCAAACTACACGTATTTTAAAATGATATCTGTTTTAGAAACGAAAGAATATTTGGAGCTTGGTTTTCGCTTTTACGTTTTCTAATCTGTGAAGCTCAAATTTAACTTTTTTTTCTTGGGGTTCACATTTTAGCGCACTAACTAGGAACTCCCAGCCAGAACCTCCTAATTCAAATATATTGGTTTAAAAAAAATCCTCGCAAGCACAACTTACTACATAGTATACTAATGTGGTGTCCAAAATCCTACTAATAAACACTTCATATGTTTCTTCTTTCCCTTTTGTTGCATTTTGGAGCAGAGTGATCACTAATCCAAGTCAGCATGGAGGTATTCGGAATAGTGATAGCTTATAACTTTTTTATTGTAGCAGACGTATTTTTTTACTGTAGCTGAGTTGACTTATTTAGTATAATTAAATTTTTAAAAAATAAAAATAGAAAAACCATATTAACCCATTACGGACAATGCAAAAGAATACGAGAAAAAAGTTCAAAAAATTAAAAAAATCAGAAAAAAACAAAATTATTGAATTGTGAAAAAAACAGAAATCAAAATTAGAAGCTGATTTTAAATTAAAATGAGCAGGGTCTTGACAATCACATGCGAGGCCGCTGTGCTCAATCAATGTGCGCATTTTTAGAGTAGAGTAATGCGGTTGTTTGACTCATAAACAGACTTGGCCTGGTCAATTCCAAGGAAGGAGGTAGTAGCTAGACAGCGTTGGACGCCCCAACTTTTATATGCGATGTTAATTCAAGGAACGTGTCCCTGCAACCTCCATGGATTGTATAGTGAAGTTTATCTTTTTTAGATTTTGTTTGAATATGTTTTTCAGAATTATTTTTGTTTGGATACTTGTGACGTTTCAGCTTAACACGTGGACTCGATCGATAAACCGGGGACAATTTGATTATGCTTTTGCGTCTCGTTTGTCCTGATGCGTTTTTTTCTAATTCTCCTCAAGAAGTCATGCACACAATTTTGACCTTCGAAACGCACTATGCTCACACGAGTTTCTTAGGAGGCTAGGAGCATCACATTCAATGAAAACGGATATATTTCCTTTCCTATAAAATTCCTATAGGATTCCTATATTTAGGGTGAATTTTTTTGGCTGTAACTTATAGCTGTAGTTTTTAAATTCTGATCTATTCATAAGAGACAGTATACAAAAAAAAATGATCGCACATGATTTTAGCCAGTACAACTAAACTTAATATAATTTATACTAAAATCTTTCTATAGATTCTATCTTAAAATATATACTATTTAATAATGAGTTATCGTAAAAATCTAAGCTTAAACCTAAGCTTAAGCAGACTACACCCTTTAAAATGGGGACTTACGTTAAATCATGACCAAAATTTGCAGGCTTCCCAAGGAAAACGTTGGCTGCTGGTAACGTGTCACTCATGCGTGATTCACGACTGTGAAAGGCTACAAGCGTGTTTCTACTCCACGCCTTTCGGCATGTACAGGGCATGCTCCTGCTAACTTTTAGCTAAAGTACACTATAACGACTATTAATTTTTTTTTAAAAAAAAATAAAACATAACTATATCGTCACGGATAATACAAATGTATAAGAGGAAAAGAAAATCTAAAAAAACTAAAAAAACCGATATTAGAAGTCAATACGTTTCAAGTAGTTTTTGACTTAAATAAGAGCTAGAAGCTAAAAAAAACTAAAAGTTAAAGCTATTTGGAGCGAATGCCATAATAGTCGGACCATCTTTGGAGATAATATCTCTAATAGAGTATCTCCAGAATACTCCCCAACATTAATTTTTTTATAATTTTCTTTAAAGTGGGTTCACACATCTTTTTTTATCACCCACTAGCTATCTCTCTTCCTCCCATCGCCCACTCTCTCCCTCCCATCTCCTTTCCCATCACTCTCTCCCCTAGGCCGCCGCCCGTCAGACACCGTTCTCTCCCCCAACGCCGCCAACTGCCACTCTCTCCCAACGTTGTCGGCCCTCATCCTCCTCGCCGCCCTCTTCCCCACGCCATTGGCCGCTGGCCAGATCTGACTCATCAGTGTCTAGATTTGACCAAATCTGATCGGATTGAGTGATTCTCCAGTGCTCCTCGTGTTCGTCGCCACCAAGTCCTCTGGTCGCCATTCCCAAGTTGGCTGTGGTTGTACATGGTCCCCACAAACCATGTGGGGACCGTATGGCTCCGTTTCAACAGCAAGCGCCCTTGTCTCATGGTATCTTATTTCACATGCACAATGGGCGCTTCAAGAAACGACGTATTGTACTGACTCTCCTCGTTCTCTCCTCTTCACGGAGTATTTTGATGATATGTCATAGCCAACAAATGATCGAGGTGATACTATTGGAGGTACCCTCGTTGCATCACCGACAAATCTTATAGGCTGCTTGCTTGCTGGTTCAAAATGGGCATGCCATGCCATAAAACGGGCATTTACATAGTTGTTTCAGGTTGCTGTTGGTGCACCGCTGTGGATCAGATTTCAGAAGCAACCGCAACCGATAACGGCGTACCGTATATGCGGCAAGTTAGGAATTCTTCTTTCTTTAACCGGGTCATATGATCTACCATGCGGTTGATCGATCTGATACTAGTTCAGATCACACGACCAAATCAGAAAACCAAAACGATTTCATGGGCAGTACGATTATACTATTCAGTAGCCAGCAGTATATTTACCTAGCCGCATGGCCGTGCGACATGTGACTAGGCGCTCGGTTTGTGGCCGGCACGAGCTCTTGCGGCGGTCTGCTCCCCTGGACTCTGCATGTACTGAACAGCTCTGCCTTTGCCTCATGTGGGCGGCACCAACCGAAGCCTTGCTTCACCTGCCTGCTTTCCTTGGGAGACGCAGCGTGACTTGCGTGCAGACAAGCGGGGCTGACTGATTTGATTGACTTGCGCCCCTGCTCGTTGGGCTTATACTTTTACCTTATGCTTTTAGTTCTTAACTTATTTTTTCTGATTTTTTTATTTTTTTTCTTTGTACTCTTTTGAACCGTCTAAAATCGAAGAATCTTTTTTTAAAAAAATTAATTATATCAAAAAAATTTACATCAGCTATAATGAAAAAAACCTCAAACAGTACCAAATAAACCTAAAAACCAAAAGCATAAACCCAAATAACCATCCCCTCAGTGCGCTTCCTGCACCTTGACGTCACCTCCCTCCCGCAGCTTAGGGGGTGATCGGAATAGCGATAGCTTTTAGCTTTTGGCTGAAAAAACACTGTAGCTGAGTTAGTGGTAGTGTAGTGAATAGTGAAAAAAAACTGAAGCCGAAAAAAGCTAAAATAATCAGGGCCTTACTCTCCGTGTGCCAAGTGATCCTGGATCCTCTTGTTTGTAGAAAACAGCTGTAATTTCGTAAGATTCCTTTGTTTAGGTCTCATTTGATGCGTAGGAATTTTCTTAAGCTTTTTTAGTAATTTTTACAGAAAACTGTTTAAACTCCGTAGAAATTAGATAAAATTCTCGTGTTCTAAATGAACACTGGTCTCACCATGAGGTGTTTTGTGTTCACCAGCATCGGCAGCTTTGGCTAGCAAAACAGAAAAAAGGCTCCAAGCCTCCAACAACCAAACCAAGCGGAATCGCTACCGAACCCCACATCAAATCTAACACACCATCACTTAGCACCGTATTTTCTAGTTTACAATGAGTTATACTAGCATATGTCTACTGATATAAGTTACAGTGCTTTTGAATTGACCCTTTTAGACGAAGCCACATGATTGCTATGATTTGAGCGGATTGGGCCACGGGATTTTACATCAAGAACAATTCAATGCACAACAACGAAAGGACAGTACGTAGTCGTATGCTCGTCTGTACAAGCTAATATAACATTGGAGTTTATCAAAGCTTATATTTTTTTTGTCTTTAGTACGAATATTTATATAAATAATGTTAGATTAATTGGGCTTGATCCATTTAATTTAGCAATTAATCAAATGAAATTCCTAGACCCACAT
Organism: Melocanna baccifera; assembly: GCA_036346265.1. NCBI lineage: Eukaryota > Viridiplantae > Streptophyta > Magnoliopsida > Poales > Poaceae > Melocanna > Melocanna baccifera. The sequence goes on from CM070704.1 coordinate 3,775,774, forward strand.
GGAAAAACTGTTTAGTCCCATATGGAGAGTTGAATGGGAGTTACACCACTTTAAAAGGTGGAACGTGGTAACCCCCTTGTGGAATTGGAAAGAGCCAACACGCGCGCGCGCGCTCGCTCGCTCGCCACGCCACGCCACGCCACGCCACGCCACGCCACGCCACGCCACACCACACCACACCGAGCCGAGCCGAGCCGTGCAGTGCGTGCGCGTGCGCGCAGGCGTGTCAGGTGCGTGCGCGTTTTTCTTTATCTATTCGAAAATCGTAACGCGACGACTTCCGGCCGCGTGAATTCGGTTCGATTACTAGTGAATTATGGTGTGGTTACTTTGAGTAATGGCTACGCACTAGTGACTAATAGCCGCGATTACTCGCTCTTCGCTTTTCTTGTTACAAAACCGTCTTCACTCCATACGGGATGATAAAAGAGGATTCTCGTTCTGTTTTGAGTGTGCTAAGTAATCTCGGTCCGTAACTTTACGTGCAAAGAGTTACGGCGAGTAGGCTTCAAACTTCGTTCGCTCGCGCACTGCACGGGTAGACGGGCAATCAAGTTTTGGGGAGCGATTGGCGCGATCGCTCAATCTGTGAAGAACGCCATCTTCTTCCCGGTGGTGAATCGTCGCGCGATCGCACGGCGAACATCTACCGCATCACGCCGCGTCCCGCATCACGCCGATTGACTACATCGAATAGACCATCATGTCGATCGATGGTAACGGCGCCTCCGGTGTCACCGACACTGGCCCCGCCCGAGGGTATAACATGAAAACTTCTCTGGTGTATTTGTTTCTGTATGTTATGAATTTGATAATAGGTGTTGCTGTTAGCTTGTTCATAAGCAAATATGAATACATCATTGTTGAATCACTCATGCTTCTGTATGTCATGTTTTATATGCTGAATTTCTGGATTAAAATATGCCGAAAATTGACTAAATATTCAACAATTCAAAAACTTGATAGGTCTTTTTCGGTAGTTGGCTTTGCTGCGTCGCTTAAGCCGCACCCTCCGTTTGATGGTTCATATTTTAAGAGATGGCGTGCACGTGCGATCCTGTGGTTTACTGCCATGGAATGTTTTCATGTTGTCATGTTAATTTTGGGTGTATGACGCGCTTAGCTAATATGAGTTTAATCCCGAAATTCACTTTGGTCAAAGGTTCTAAGTGCCATGCGTGTGTTCAATCGAAACAACCTCGCAAGCCTCACAAGGCAGCGAAAGAGGCGAGGAATTTGGCACCGTTAGAACTCATTCATTCCGATTTGTGTGAGATGAATGGCGTGTTGACTAAAGGTGGGAAGAAATATTTCATGACGGTTATAGATGATTGCACTAGATTTTGCTATGTGTACTTATTGAAAACAAAAGATGAAGCGTTAAATTACTTTAAGATCTATAAAGCTGATGTAGAAAACCAACTTGAGAGAAAAATCAAGCGGGTAAGGTCCGATCGTGGGGAGAGTATTTTTCGAATGAGTTTATTTTATTCTCATGAGGAACATGGAATTATTCATGAGAGGACGCCTCCTATTCTCCCGAATCAAACGGGGTTGCCGAAAGAAAGAACCGCACTCTAATCGATTTAGCTAACGCTATGTTAGACATCGGGACTTTCTAAGGAATGGTAGGTGAGGCTATATTGACCGCGTGTCATGTCTTTGAATAGAGTTCCTACAAAGAATAAAGAAGTAACACCATTCGAGGAATGGGAAAAGAAGAAATTGTCTCTCTCATACTTGCGCACTGGGGATGTTTGGCCAAAGTTAACGTGCCAATTGTCAAGAAGCGCAAACTTGGACCAAAACCGTAGATTGTGTATTTCTTGGTTATGCTATGCACAGTGGGTTATAGGTTCTTAATTATAAAACTGAGTACGACATGCGTGTTGGTACAATTATAGAGTCAAGAGACGCCACATTTTTTGAGAATGAATTTCCTATGAAATATGATGTACCTAGCTCATCTAGTCAAGAACCTATAATTTCCCTTGATTCTTTTGTGCCGATAGAACATGCTGAAGAAACACTTATGGAAAATCCTGAGGAGGATAACAATGAGGTTACTCAAAAGAGTAAGAGACAGAGGATTGCAAAGTCCTTTGGTGATGATTTCATTGTATACCTCGTGGATGACACTCCAAGAACCATGGAAGAGGCATATTCTTCTCCTGATGCTGACTATTGGAAGGAAGCAGTACGGAGTGAGATGGACTCTATTATGTCTAATGGAACTTGGGAGGTCGTTGACCGTCCTTATGGGTGTAAACCTGTAGGATGTAAATGGATTTTCAAGAAAAAGCTTAGGCCTGATGGTACAATTGAAAAGTACAAGGCAAGGCTTGTGGCCAAGGGTTATACCCAGAAAGAAGGCGAGGACTTCTTTGATACTTATTCACCAAGTTGCCCGATTGACCACAATTCGAGTACTACTTGCCCCGGTGCCTCTCATGGTCTACTCGTTCATCAAATGGACGTTAAGATAGCTTTCCTAAATGGAGAGTTGGAGAAGGAGATTTATATGGATCAGCCAGACGGGTTTGTGGTAGAAGGTCAAGAAGGAAAGGTGTGCAAGTTGTTAAAGTCTTTGTATGGCCTAAAGCAAGCACCTAAGCGATGGCATGAGAAGTTCGACAGAACTTTGACATCTCACAGCCGTTGTGAATGAAGCCGATAGATGTGTGTACTATCGCTATGGTGGGGAGAAGGAGTGATCTTGTGCTTGTATGTTGATGACATATCGATTTTTGGGACCAACCTCAATGTGGTTGAGGAGGTCAAGGACTTTCTGTCCAAGAGTTTTGAGATGAAAGATTTGGGAGTGGTGATGTGATTCTTAACATTAAGCTACCGAGAGGAGGTAATGGTGGGGTTACACTTGTGCAATCTCACTATGTAGAGAAGGTCTTGAGTCGCTTTGGTTATAGTGATCGCAAGCCCGCTTCTACTCCTTATGATCCTAGTGTGTTATTGAGGAAAACCAAGAATAACAAGAGATCAATTACGATACTCCCGGCATCATTGGCTCATTGATGTATTTAGCTAGTGCTACGAGACCGACATCTCGCTTGTCGTGAGCAAGCTAAGCCGATTTGTTTCAAATCCGGAGATGATCATTGGCATGCTCTTGAGAGAGTAATGCGCTATCTAAAAGCAACCGTGAGCTATGGTATTCACTATCTTTGGGTACCCAAAGGTACTGGAGGGCTACAGTGATTCAAACTGGATCTCTGATGCTGATGAGATAAAAGCCACGAGTGGATATGTGTTCACACTTGGAGGTGGTGCTGTTTCCTGGAAGTCTTGCAAGCAGACCATCTTAACGAGGTCAACCATGGAAGCGTAACTCACGCATTAGACACCGCAATCGTTGAGGCCGAGTGGCTTCGTGAACTCCTTATGGATTTACCGGTGGTTGAAAAACCGATACCGCTATCTCGATGAACTGTGATAATCGATCAGAATTATCAAGGTGAACAGTTCTAAGGACAACATGAAGTCATCTAGGCATGTTAAAAGGCGGTTGAAGTCCGCCGTAAAGTCAAAAACTCGGAGTGATAGCATCGACTATGTCCGATACTAAAAATCGCCGACCAATTTACAAAAGGTCTATCACGTAATGTGATAGATAGTGCATCGAGTGAGATGGGCCTCGAGACCCACATGAGTCATACCACGTTGGTAACTTGTTCTACGTGATCGGAGATCCCGTGAAGTAGAATGGTGAAACAAGTCGTTAGTTGATCGGAAGGAGAGACCTTTACAGGTCCATTTCTTCAATGATGCGCTTCTCTCCTATTCGTATGGCAGTTGGTTTTTACCTCAATGTAATCCGAGTGGCTTATTTAGAGCAGAGATGTCGGCCTACAGTGACATCTTAGAAGGAACACACTTATATGAGTTCGATCACTGGTCACGATCTATGAGATTTGGGTGATCTCTAGATACTCATGAATAGGCTTGGAGTATGACTTACACGCTCCAACTAGAGGGGATGCTTTTGGCGACCTAGTACTAGTAAAGGAACTGGATAAAGCTTGTTCGCACAAAATCACAATTCAAGGCATAGTCCATTGTTCGCCAGTGGATGAGTGTAACTCCTTTCCTAGGTGGATGTTCAACTTAACAGTCTCCATCGAAACACTGGTATATCAAACAACAGCAGAACTGAGAACATTTCTCGTGTGCCTTGAAATTTGGTGGGGATTGTTGGATTAATTGGGTTTGGTCCATTTAATTTAGCAATTAATCAAATGAAATTCCTAGGCCCACATGGAAAAACTGTTTAGTCCCATATGGAGAGTTGAATGGGAGTTACACCACTTTAAAAGGTGGAACGTGGTAACCCCCTTGTGGAATTGGAAAGAGCCAACACGCGCGCGCGCGCTCGCTCGCTCGCCTCGCCTCGCCACGCCACGCCACGCCACGCCATGCCACGCCGAGCCGAGCCGTGCCGTGCAATGCGGTGCGGTGCGGTGCGTGTGCGTGTGCGTGTGCGTGTGCGTGCGCGCAGGCGTGTCAGGTGCGTGCGCGTTTTTCTTTATCTATTCGAAAATCGTAACGCGACCGACTACCGGGCGATGAACGGTTCGATTACTAGTGAATTATGGTCGTGGTTACTTTGAGTAATGGCTACGCTTACTAGTGACTAATGGTCGCGATTACTCGCTCTTCGCTTTTGTTGTTACAAAACCGTCTTCACTCCATACGGATGATAAAAGAGGATTCTGTTCTGCTTTTGAGCTGTGCTAAGTAATCTCGGTCCGTAACTTTACGTGCAAAGAGTTACGGCGAGTAGGCCTCGAAACTTCGTCCGCTCGCGCACTGCACGTGTAGACGGGCAATCAAGTTTTGGGAGCGCATTGGCGCGATCGCTCAATCTGTGAAGAACGCCATCTTCTTCCCGGTGGTGAATCGTTCGCGATCGCACGGCGAACATCTACCGCATCACGCCGTCCCGCATCACGCCGATCGACTACATCGAATAGACCATCATGTCGACTGATGGTAACGGTGTCTCCGGTGTCACCGACACTGGCCCCGCCCGAGGGTATAACATGAAAACTTCTCTGGTGTATTTGTTTCTGTATGTTATGAATTTGATAATAGGTGTTGCTGTTAGCTTGTTCATAAGCAAATATGAATACATCATTGTTGAATCACTCATGCTTTTGTATGTCATGTTTTATATGCTGAATTTCTGGATTAAAATATGCCGAAAATTGACTAAATATTCAACAAATAAATCGAATACCGATAATTTATTTTTAAAATATTGTTCCGATAAGCCACCTCAAATATGACAAAAAGTCATAATATTTATTTTTTCGAGGAAAAGCATAAGATATAAGTAAAAAAGAATCGGACCATGATCTATTCTTTTTGGCTTCGACTTATGCCTTTTGGTTGCGGCTTATGGGCCCTTTTTTTGCTTATAGCTGTAACTTATGACTTTTGACTAAAATTTTTGAATTTTTAGCTGTTTATGACAGAGATTACGGAGAGAGATATTCGTTTGCGATTTTGGCTGATACAAATATTAAGCTTTTAATATGTACTAAAATTAATTTGTAGATCTTATCTTAAAAAATACTCTGTTTGAAAGTTAGATACTGTAATAAAAGCTAAAAGCCGCATTTAAAAGCTTTAAAGAACATGCCCTATGGCTTTTGGGTTATTAGTAAGAGATGGTATGGAGTAATAGAAATTCACGTACGATTTTAGCCGATATAAATAAAGTTATTATAGTGTCTACTATAATTAACTTATAGATTTTACCTTAAAAAGATATTCTATTTAAAAACTAACTATTATAGAAAAATTAAAAATCAGCTTTCGGAAGCTGAGAAGATGCCCCATTTGCCTTCAATAAAGGTTGGAAATGCTCTGTTTCAAAAAAAAAACAACATGGGAGTTTGGGTGGGCATTTGACAAGAGAGTAGTAACCGTACACAAAAGGCATCTCAAGATCAATTAAAGCAAGAGAAGAAACGAGGCAATCATCGAGCCCAACTCGCACGAAGGACACACGTACCGACCGGTACGTAAAACCACAAGCTTGGACAACCCGGGATGCAACACAAGCGCACGTACGCTACATGGCTTATTTATACTAGTACATAATAACTTGCGAGAGTTGTTTGCCCAACTCCGGAAATTATGTCTGTTTAAATCCGAGTGCTCCGAATGAAAATTTTGTAGAATGCAGAAGCCATTGTGTATTTTCGATAATTGACAGGGGGCCATTGCAATTTGCTTGAATCTTAAGCGGATAAACTGGTGCTATATATACCGGTTAGACTCGCCATCGACAGGTAGATAGCCTGTTGTCACTTTACGCCCTTGCTTTTGAGCACAGATTAAGACCCAGTTTTTTATCTTAGCTTATGGTTTCTTATAAATAAATAAATAAAATATTTTTTATTTTTTTTAAAAATAACTTACCAGTATTTGTTTCGTTCATAATAAAAAAGCATCAACGGTACCCGAAAAACACCCACACCCAAAAGAACATTCGGCTGACTAGGAATTCAACCGTGAGTGTGCAGGTGGATAGTGAAAGCAGATGCGCACCGGCAGTTCAGATACTGAGATGCGCTCGATCACTTGCAGCGACGCGGTAGTCCATGTCGACAAAATGAAGTCATTGTGTGGCCAATTGGTCATCCATGTCCCCAACTCTCCAAATGCACCCCACCCTCCTACGGGTAAAATAAAAGGGCTTTGCAACGTCCACATAAATTCAGGAGCATGATAGCCAGCCCTAATTAAACAGTTGGGCCGGGCCTATTTGGAGAAGCTATCTTTTTACCTTTTATTTTCCTTCTCCTTTTATTTTTGCGAGAGCACTTTCCCTTGTTTGTTTGCCATCGGTGAGTTATAAGGTCTGTTTGCTGATGGCTGCGACTGATAGCTTTTTAGTTATTTATGATAGAGATTACGGAAAGAGATACTCGCTTGTGATTTTTTACGGTACAGATATTAGTTTTTTAACATGTACTACAATTAACTTGTAGATCCTATCTTAAAAAAATACTTTATTTAAAAGTTAGTTACTGTAGCAAAAACTAAAAATGACTTTTAGAAACCGCAAAGAACAGGAACTACGCCACTACGAAGCTCATCGCTACAGTGTTGCAGGGTTACAGTGAAGACTGAAGAGCATGACCACGGCAAATAAGTGAAGCTTATACAGAACAATCCTTAAACCATTACTCCATTAGGGACGGAGAATGTAACGAATTTTTCGGAGAAATTTCTTATGAGATTCCTGCGCTACAAGCATGGTCTAAAAGTTTTGTAGAACGTAAGAAACCCTAGTATCAGGCTTTAACATCCCTCTCTTTTTTTTAAAAAAAAAAAACGCTGCGACATCACCCTTTCAAGATCAGGAAAGAACACGTTTCATCATCATGCGACTCATCGTTGTAGGAGAGAAATCCCAAAGAGAAAGAATTGGAATTGCACTGGGCAATACGTACACACTCATCTCTGATTGCTCTACCATGCGTCCTGATTAAGCTAACTAAGCGTTCGCTTGCCGGCTAAACGCGCTCTTCGCCGTCCTCGAAGCTCTCCACCCCCTTGCTCTCCTGCCACGGCGAGTTCTTCGTCGCGCCGAGGAGCGGCGCCGAGTCTTTCCCGCTCATCTGCAACGGCGCATGCATGCCGGTTACAGCCGTGTCATGTCATCTCCAAAAACATGCACAAACTCTTGCCATCAGTTTCAGATACTACAATGAAGAACAAGTACGGACCTGGGTGGATACGGGCAACGAGTTGCCCTCGGTCTTCTTCCTGCTCTCGGAGACGGTGAAGAAGGAGTAGAGGCCCATGCCGAAGATGGCGATGAGGATGCCGGCGACGTTCCGGGACGTGAAGGGGTCCTTGAGCAGGACGTAGCCGAAGGAGAGGATGAGGCACGTCTTGAGGTGGCCCAGCACCTGGTACGTCACCGGCGACGTCGTGCCGATCACCAGGAAGGTGCTGAAGTTGACGCACACCGCGATCGAGCACGACAGCACGATGAACGCCTGCACGCACGCACGCGCAAAGTTCAGCTCAGCTCATAGTTATGCATTATCTCTGACAAATTTAATTCCTTCCAGCTGCTGCTGCTGCTGCTGCACACGTACCACGACTTGGAAGTTGTAGTTGAACGCGAAGACGTCGCTCTTCGTCAGAAGCTTGTCGACGAACGGGCCGCTGACGAGCAGCACGGCGGATTGGTACGGCGAGGACTGGTACAGGAGCTGGGTGGACGACACCTTTAGCCTCCTCTGGATTTGGTTGGTCAGCTTTGTTCATGGTGAAGGTCAAGGAGGACATGCAGAATTCAGATGAATGCTCAGGGTGTAACATAACCGTGCAACACTGTAACAGCTGTAGCAGTGTTGAGTTCATGTGACGGCACCCATCATAAGGATACAATCTGGCTGACACACGTCGCGGCGATGGTGAGGACTGCGATGATCGAGCCAAGGAGATTGAGCTGGAGATCGGTGACCGATGCGATTCCGACTCCCAGGAGGAGCACCATGAGAGAGGCCTTGATGCTCTTGCTGCATGGTTCAAGATTGTGAAGTATGAGAAGAATGCATCTTCGCTTGCATAATACTGAACATGGTACAAGATTAGTAGAGTTCTCAAGAACAGCGCAAAGATGATTCTGGAATGTGACTAGGAATTTGAGAAGCACCTGAACTTCTTGCTCAGAAAGATGGTTTCCAAGAGCATGGTGAAGGGTATAATGGCCAGCTTGGTCATCTGCAGCAAGAAACAGCCGTAAATTCGGAAGTAAGAAGATGGGAACAGTACGGAATATCAGCAGTTGGGGTCAGCAAAATTGAGGATGCTTGCCTGGTAGAAGCCAACCGAGTTGAAGCCAAGGCAAAGGTTGAGGAGGCCAATGGAGATGCCATTGAGCAACCCAAAGGAGACGACGGTCTGGGCGTCGATCGGCTTCGCCTCGAAGAAGCGCAGGCGCTGCGCGACGTGCAGCGTGCAGAAGGTCACCATCAGGTGCCAGCTCGTTAGCGTCGTCGCTGCATGCATTCCCGAATCCCAAACACACGAAATCAGAAACTTCTCTGCACAGACCACGCCTATCCGACAAAAATTTGTCGGACGGAGTAAGTAGAGTACTGAAACTCTGAAAGTAGTAGTACCGACCGAAGAAGAAGCCAAGGGTGCTGATGAGGTACTTGTTGCAGATGACAATGGCCACCGACGACGTCACCGAGAGGCCCAGCGCGCCGGCGACGCCGATCTGGGAGGCCCCGCCTTCTGACGACATCTCTTCCTTGTCGACGGTCGCCGCCTCCTCCCTGGTGGAAGATGGATGCCCCATTGGTGAATCAGAAGCTACGTGAAACAAGCAATGCCTCCTTTTCTATAGATTTCTTTCGGTAAACACGTGAGCTCGCCCAGGGAAACCGAGCTTTGACATGCCACGGCAGCAAATCCAAGGCACGCTCGAGAAGAAATTAAAGTCTCACGTGGCTTCGTATGTTTTTTTTTTTTGAGATCCACTTCATATGTACTACTTGTGTGTATATTAAACTCGCGTCCATATGAAGCATGCGTGGAGCTAACGACTCCATGCATGTATATGGTTGTGTCGGAGCAAAAGGTATTTTAGAAAATTTTCAATTTATATAAAAAAAAGAGGAGATAAGATAGAGGAGGAGGAGATAGGGCTTATCCACTAAATGGCCTACTCCCGTCTCCCCGACGGTTTCAGCGGCAATTGAGGGCGGCACCACCACCTTCCTTCGCCCTTCTTATCTCCAAGCTGGCTCTACTATAGAAAACGTTATCACAGATAGTTGAAAAACGTCATCACAGACGATTACATGCTAAATATCATCGATGGTTTTAACTACGAACCGTCTGTGATAACAAATATTACGGACGGTTTGTAGTTAAAACTGCCTGTGATATTTAGCTATCACAGATAGTTTGTAGTTAAAACCGTCTGTGATATTGACCTTACACAGACGATCTCACAAAACCGTCTGTGATGTTGCGTCTACTAATAGTGTTTCTGTAGTAATATGGATCTTCTCCTTCCGGGTCAAATCCTCTTCCCTTTTCTATCTTCTTCTCCACTAAGGGCTCCTCTTCACCAATTAGATCTAATCGGCTTTGTCTTCCGGTCTCCAATGACGATAGCGGCAAAGGGGGCATTGAATCGATCATCTCCCGTAACTTGAAGTCCTTCAACTCATTGCTTGATTGGTGGTGTTGATTGACTTCGTGGAGGGCAGAGCCGACCGGTGCAAATTCTTAGACGACTTCAGTGTGCACCAGACCTTGAGGCTTTCTCGTGTGGACGCTTCGGTGGTGGTGCTGTGTTGGTGGTGTTGGGTTCAATTTGGTCGAAGGTTTGGGGAGTCTAGCTTCTCCAAGCATTTGGCTGCCACTCTGTTCGGTTTGTGTCTTGTGCGGCATATTTGAGTACATAGACTTCTTGCTCTTTGACAGGTTTGGGAAGACGGCAGACTTGTGCGGCGCTGCCATGGCGGAATGCCGGACCATAGCCGCCGCGTGACGTCAAATTGGGCCTTTACTACTCGTGCGCTCCGACCATTGATTTGACTATCAAATTGGGCAGCTCCGTGACCAGCATTGCTGGGCAATCTACTGGTTTTCTGGTAAAAAAATGATTACGACTCGAATCCCACTTACTATTGCAAATCTGTCCATTCTGTGTTTGAAACTGTAAATCCATATTGCTAAGGGTGTATGATTTTATTTATCTTATTCTATTTAGCATACTTGGATACATGAGTACATTTCAGTAGAAATTTTATAAAATTACAGATTTATCTTAATCCCTATCTATTTAGGTACGTGCTAAAAAGATATACTCATGTACATATACGTGCATATTTTCCTTGTAATTAAAAAAAACATAAACAAGTTGCAACTTCCGGGTAGTTTCGAGACGGGCGAACACCAAAGGTCATACATCGGAGCTAAAAAGACATACTCATGTACGTATACATCGGAGCAAACACCAAAGGTCAAACGCAGTCGGACGTACGTAACCGATGCCCGAATATAGCGTACGCTGCAGTGGGCTGGCTCCTCTATCCATAACCACGCCCGCGAATCAAAACCAAGAAAATTCTGAAGCCAAAGATATCGCTAGGATTTTCTTATCCGTAACTCGATCGAGCAAGCAACAAAACTCCCCGTGATCGACAGAAAAAAAAGGAGCTATGCATGTAAAAGGAAAATTAACGTACCTCTTTTCTTGGTAAATCCTTGGTCTCGGCGACGTCTCGAGATCTTCCGATGACACAGAGATAGAGAGAGAGAGAGAGGTAGTTTCTTGTTCCCGGAGAGGGCTTGATCGAGATCTTTTGATATGAAGAGAGAGAGAGAGAGAGAGAGAAAGAGTCGCTTCTCCCCGAGGAGGGAGATGGAAGTGGAAGAAGCGGGTTTTCTTTATTAATTGCTGGTGAGCTGCGGTGGTGTTGGAGCGCGGGTCATTGGGATTTGGAGGCAAAGTCTTCCAGAGAGAGGAGGGTAGGTGGCGAGCGCGATTCAAACGCTCGCCGTCGCTCTCAACCAAAAGCTATTTAAAACACTCTGATTTCTTAACATAATTTTTTTATATTATATGTAAAGATATGAACAGTATTTTTATTTTTTTTCTTTTTCTTCTTTAATTAAATGTCTAAAAAATTTAATAACCACTACAATGTTACTTTAATCAATAGGCAAAATTCTTCGGAAAAAGTCAAATTGAATAGGGTCTTAGCCTTTAGTGGCTCCAAATGTGGGGGCCACCGTTCCATGGCCTCACTTGGCACTGGGCGAAACAGGTGCTATGGTTTTTGGAGGGTCTTTATTTCTCCTTTTATAAGGAAAGGAGGAAATTTGGCTAATTATTGCTGATTGCTAGACATAAAGATACGCCCATATAGGTTTCATAAAAAATATGACTACTTACTATGTTTGTTTGTTATTGATTTAAGTTAGAGTGTACACAAATTGAGTTACTCCTCTCTTTTTGCGAGGACGACAGCACGACTGTGCAATAGATCTAAGGAGAAGTGCAACAACGGTGATCAGAGTGGGATGAAGAGCTTAGAGCTTGTTTGGTTGCTTACATCTATGCCGCCAGTTGCGACAACGATGATCGGCGATCGGACTTGGCAAAGTAGCACGTTATTGTGACATAATATGTGTGATTTTGGTCAGTATAGCTGAAGTTGGTATAATATCTACTGTAATCGACTTTTAGACCTATCTTGAAAAAATATTTCATTTAAAAGCTAGTTACTGTAATATAAATTATAAACCGAAAAGAATGGAGCGCACGTTGTTGTGTCGACTACTGTGAGCGTGGAGCAGAGGTAAGGTACGATGGCGAGAGACTGTGGCTCTAGGAGAGTGACATCTCAAGGTGATGATAGCTGCGACGACGATAATGAGGAGAGGCGTGGTGGCATGGCACGAGGCTCATGACGGCCAAAAGGCCGAAGTTCAGCAGCCAGTGGTGGGCAAGTAGGAAGGGGGAGGGTAGGAAAGGCTCACTGGCAATTCAGGCAAATACGATGAATTTTCTCACCAAAATTCATAACATGTTACAGTGGCTGTCGTGTGACTTGGCAAAGTAGCACAGATCCACAAAATGCAATAGCTGTTGCTCCAAGCAACTTGCCAGTTTTACGGTGCGCCTAGCCAATGCCAAATGCAAAGGCAGCGTCCGACGACCGTTGCCGTCTTCTTTCGTGCTCCGATCGCCCTTGGCACCGTCAGTTGCCGCCAAACGATGCATCCGAAACGCGTGATAGAAGGAAACGGTTTATGCCGCCGGTTTCCCAACCGATGCCAGGGACGACGTCCCACGGACGTGGCCGGTGTGAAGCGCGCCAATTCGACGCATCAATCGTCTGCGCGTCACTTCGATTGGCCCACCTCAACTGCTGTTAGTTCAGGCCGACGCTGTTGAGAGCTCGACTTGTCAAACCTGGGCCATTGGGATGTCAAGATCTTTGTTCGGCGAGAGAGAGTGCCTGCCTGCTGCGTTGTTTAAGGCACATCGATCTCGGCCATCCTGGCACTGGAATGGTGAATGAAGTCGTCCTTTCTGGGTATTTAACCTGCCTTCAGATTGCATGAGAGTTGAACCCTTCAAGTTGCAGGAGTATAACAGGAGCGAGTGAAAAAGCCTAGGCCAGAAAGGAGGGCTTCTTCACTAGACGAGTTGGACATTTGGACCGAGTGCCTGAAGTCAGCAGAATTCTGCAGCTGGTTGGCCAACTTAATACTAACATGGTTTTCAGGATGCTCCGTTCGGCAGCCTAACTGAAATGCCAAATATCGACCATCACCAGAAGAGACAGATACTTTTCTATGTTTTAAACCTAACTTGCATTCCTGGCTCCTGCTATGCCAACCTAGGATGTCCCGATACGCGATACGGGTATGACGATACGGATACGACGATACGATATTTTCTAAAAACAAGGATACATTGATACGGTATATGTATATATATATAGGAAACATGCTATGAGAGGGAGAAACTGATATTACCTTGATGAATTGAATGCTACAGACTAGTTTTCTTCTTCAGCCTCTTCAACTTCACTCTGAACCTGCTAAAGATAGCTATTGTCACCTTTGGGCATATTTTGATTTCGGTATTGGATTTTTTAAGCAAGTGTGCTTAACTTTATAGTAGCTTCCACAGTATTCCCAAGCACAATACTTGCATCTAAATCGCATATTTCCTCCACCACCTGGTAATCTCTCTAGGATATCAACATGCTTCCACAACGGCTTGTTGTTTATATCAATTGGATCCATCTCCTAAAATAATAAGAGGTACAGTTTCAAAATAGCAAATAATAATCACCATGGTAGCATATAATAAAGTAATAAACACATAAACACCACAGAATAATTAAACTGTGAATCTGTGATAGACTGATAGAAAATAAATTGTAACTTGTAGTATATAGTAAATGAGCATCATGAAACTAAAATTGGACAAGATATCCCTTCCATAGACTGATAGAAAATAAACTTTAATTTTCTTTTGCAAGTAGAATTGTCAATTTGTCATAGCCTCCAAGAACAATGAAACACCTGATGATGCAACACCTGAGTATTTGATGACATCAAGGTATACAAGTATACAACACCATTTTGTATATGTTCAAACATATGGAGCAAACATATTTGATGATGCCATTAACAATAATTTTTGAGCATTCAAATTAATCTTGCCATTAACAATATACATATTTGTATTTGTTCGATTGTAGCATAATGGCCAATTGGCCATCGATCAATGTCACATGAGCATTCAAATAGTACCACACCTTTTAGACCGTCGGTGTGATGGGTGTGAGTGCCGGCCATGGCCGTCGAAGCAGCGGGGGAGAGGCAGGGGGAGGCGACGGGGGGAAGAAAGCGGCGGGAGGAACGGCGGGGGGAGGCGGCGGGGGGAAGAAAGTGGTGGGGGGAGGCGGCGGGGAGGAGCAGCGAGGGGAAGCGGCGGGGGAAACGGCGGGAGAAGTACCTTTATTGAATGGCGGAGCAGCGGACCTCCAGGCGGCAGATCTCCGACAGGCGGATCTCCAAGTGACAGATCTCCGGCAGGCGAACCTCCAGGCGGCGGGGGCGACCGGGGGGAGAGCGGTGGCGGAGGACGAGGAGAAGCGACGCGCCGACGCTGTGCGGGGGAGTCGGGAGGATTAGGTTTCGGGAGAGAGCGATGCTGTGCGGCTAGGGTTATGTATCGGGAGGCCACTGGCTGTGCGTCGGGAGGATTGGTCTTTTGGGCCATTTTAATTGGGCCGAACGTATCAGTTACGTATCGTGTCGTATCGATTATGTATCGGGATTTTTTATTTTTTTTCTTGCTGAAATTCGTCGATACTCCGTCGATACCATATCGCCACGTATCAGAACATATCGTCGTATCAGATACGTATCGGACACGGGTACGGCAGTTCAGCGGAGTATCGGTGCTTCGTAGATTCCAACAGATGCCACCATCCAGATATATCCCCAGAATAAGGGGAAATTGTTCATTTTTCACACAAATGAAGATGGCATCAAGAAGACCAAAGTACAAGAATTCGATTTCATGCTCTCATGGGATCATAAAATCAAAAGAACAAATTGTGTGTAGGCGTTGTGCCATGAGTTTATTGACGCCTTACGAATTAGTTCCCTGCAAGTCCACCATCACTGCACTCGACTCTTTATCAGTTCCACATTGCACATTGCACACTGTCAAGGTTATTGTTAGCCTGACCCTTTTGTTACCGAACGTCTCGTCTCCTCGTATTTTATGCTTAACCTCTTGAGATCATATTAATCTTATGTTGTATTCACATTAGTCTTGTGTTCACATTAGTCATGTGTTCTCATTAGTCATGCTAGACTACATATATATGTAACTCTTTATAACTTGAATGAATTAATTAACATAGCGTGATTGTTCTAAATATTTTACGCTCTTATGGTATTAGAGCGGTGCCACTCTTGAGCCGTCGTCTATACAACTTCCACCCCTAGGAGATGATATCGTCTCCATATCTCTCCTAGGGGCCGCGTAACCCGTAGTTTAAGTTGTATCACCGATCATTCGATCTGTTACCAATTAGAGTTTCTCCGGTCATCTTCACATCGGGTTTTCTCTACTTTTTCAATCATAGATCGATTTTGTGTCACCCTGCTAACCCGTCGATGTTCCTCGACTCCGGACTTCACCACATTGGCTTTGACCTCTCTGGCGCCTTCTCTCCTCTGATGACATCGTGACATGACACGACGCGCTTTTCTACATGGCCCTCCCTCTGCAGCCTTCCGAGCGCCCCGTCTACCGTCTTCATCACGCTAGATCGTCATCGCCGGCCCGTTGTCCGCGAGCACGAACCGTTGCACCATTGGGAGCGCGTCGTCCTTGGTCATGTCCGCGTTTTTCATGTACTGATGTTATCATATTTCACAGATATCTTCACTAAGGGGTTGCCTACCTCTGTCTTCATGAAGTTCATATCAAGCCTGAACGTCCGCATCACTGATGCTCAGACTACGGGGGTGTGTTAGTCTGACCCTTTGGTTACTGAATGTATCACCTCCTCGTGCTTTGTGCTCAACCTCTTGAGTTTTATATTAATCTTGTGTTGTATTCACATTAGTCTTATGTTCACATTAGTTATGTGTTTCTATTAACCATGTTAGGCTATATATATGTGTGTAACCCTTTATGACTTGAATGAATGAATTAACATGGCGTGATTGTCTCAAATATTCCACGCTCTCAGTTATTATGGTGACGTTTAAGCGTTACCTAAGCGGTAAGGCAGCCCAAGGGGTTAAGGCATTGCCCCCACCTTGCCGTGCGTGACCAAGGTGTCCGCCTTAGGACAAAGGTGTCACTTAGGCATCTCTAAGATGGCATATGGCGTCAAGAAGGCTCAAGGCGACGCCTTTGGAGGAGGCGATGCCTGCGAGTACATAACCTCACTTGAGCAACCCGAGCTAAACCAGAACCGAGATGGGTGTGGCGGCTAAACCAGAGAGAGAAGGACGAAGAGTACTCACCTCACCTGGAACCCTAGGGGGCGCGCCTCCATCTCGCCGCTCCCATTTTAATGTCCTCTCTAGCAGCAGCAACAACAAGGTACACCTCTTCTCCCCTCCTGGCCCTCCCCCCTCTCCCGATGGCTCACAGCCGGCGATACCAAGGAGGCGGAGACGAAGAGAGGGAGAGAGCACGTTGCCATCAATCTCGCCTTTTGTGTACCGGTGATCGAGTGGAGAGGGGGTTCTCTGGAGTCTGGACTGGAGAGGCGTTAGGAATGGAGAGGGGGATGGATAATGGCGTTGGGAACCAGAACCAGAGGAGGAACTGTTCGCTAGTTAGCTTTCCTGCCAGTTGCCAACGAGTAGTCTGATTTTTATTCATCCTCCAGTCTAAAACTCTTTATTGTGGCTGTATGTTACTTGCTCTGATAATGCACTACCTCTTTTATGCAGCAACTGAGTAGCATCATATCAAGTAAGAGGCTAGGGGATGGATGCTACATGCAAGAAAAGCAATTGGAAATGGAGATGGGTGCTACATGGACTCAAAAATTGGCAACATCAAGATACATATGTATTGCTAAAAATACTTATGTAAAGCGTCACCTCGTCTCGTGTCTTACCACTTAAAAGGTGTGAGCGGAATGAGTCACTTCGCCTCATTTTATCGCCTTAATAACCCTGCACACTGTAATGATACAACAGCAGCGACCGTTATTGGTATGTACATTTTTCTTTATGAGGGTAAAAGAATAAAGGATGCAACTGATTTTCAAGGATGCAAATTTCAAGTTGGAGTTCCGTCTTGCTTGCTTTTTTGGTACACATTTTCCAGGCAACCTTGGCTCGGTGAACCTTCGACTAGAGGTAAAAGCTCCCAGATTTAGCGTCTCTCAAACAACTTACCCGTACCGCTGCATTAGACATATTTGTTAGGATTGCACATGCAAATAGTAAAAGGTGTATATGAGAGCAGTGAAGATATGGCCACACCAGTTTTATTTGCATCTAGCGGAACACAGGACGAAAACTAACATGAGGAGGCGCGTATACATAAGTTCTCTGCTCTCTTGAATAAATAGTACTCTATTCACAAATGTAGGTTGTTTTAGCCTTTTAATTTTGTACTAAATATAGGCCGTTTTACAGTTTTCTAGGCATTTTTCCCTCCACTCTTCCTATTATATCCTTGGACCATTACTCTCATGAATACGCGAGTCACTCTCAATGTTACTCCTTCCCAACAAACCTAACCTCCTAATTGTACTTAAAAGTCTTAAATACGTTTAGACTTTTCCAACCCACTAGCTCTTTATTTATTTGTGCATTATAGCTATACGAGTACTAGTAGTACAACTCAAACATGGAGGAAAAAAGAGCCAAACAAGCCCGGTCTTTCCAAGTGCTCTGCCCATGTCAAGGAAGAGGTTCGTGTTGAGAAGACTAGAGCAGTGAATGACGAGAACAATAAAGCCAATGTCCAAGTTCTGAAAGTAGACGATGCCAAAGTGGAAGGTGCTCTAGCCAATCACAACAACTTGGATGATGACATCTACAGGTTTGGTTTGAACCATGGTATGACAAAGGTGAACTTCATCCGGATGAAGCGGCCGAGCAAGTAATTCTGAAGATGCTGAAGATTAATCATCCTAAGTTCTTTTAGTGAGTTTGTAGTGATGGATTAAGCTTTATTTGGTATCACTTCCGCCTTTCATGCTACTATGTCAGGTTCCTTATATCTTGTTCTTGTGGTGTGTCAAAAATGTCTGCATAATGACCATGAAAATGAAGCAATTAATAGGAATATAAACATTAAGGAGAAATTTTACAAGGAAAAAATCACTTCTAAAGGCTAGCAATGACAGTGAATATCAATGACAGAAAAATAAGAACGCAATAAGCCCGCACAAGACATCCGCAGTTTGTCATCCAGGCAAAAACTTATAGCACAAAATACTATCATACAATAGGGGTAGGAATTATATGCTTGCATAATGAAGCATACCTTTTGATAGGATGCACAGTGACATGCATTTTGTTAAGGAAAATAATGTCACCACAAAATTTGATGGACATGAATACAAAAATCAGAAAAAATAACTAATACAGGAATTATTGCCAGCTACTCACATTATCAAACTTTGACAATAGATGACAAAGCTCGTCCATAAACCAGATCTATTCAGCAAAAGAAAATGAATAATACTGTGAATGTTGGGAGGAATTTGGTTCACAAAGTTCGAAATTCTCAATAGAGTAATGAGTAAACCAGGGCATCCATTACTGACCACACAAAACCAAATAGTTACATTTGGACAAAGTAATGCAAAAGTCACCTAAAGCAACCACCCCATCGTCGCGGCCACTGCAATCTGATGTGCTTGAAACAACCTCCTACAGAAATGTCAGTGTCACTTCTCTGAAGATAGTGTATCCATGAGAAGATTTTATTTGCATCGAATCAACAGGAGGAGCATGTTAATTACCGTTTGTGGAATATCTACCCTACTTTAGGCACGGTGGCGGATCAGACAGATTCCAAAAGGTTCTGAAAATCCAGAAAAATGACCAATACAGACATGCATACTGAATATGAATCCGTTTTCAGCTCTCAAGCTTTCATGATTCCAAGAAGCCAACCCAAACAAATCTTGGTCATAATTATTTTTCATCAGATTCTAAAGCAAATGTGAAGGAGTAAAATCCTAGACAAAGCATGAAACAGCTGCCGGTGTATGCAGACCAACATGTGCAGACTGCCCATTAGAGTACTCCCTAAAATCACAAGAAATAAGGGTACATATAATAAGTTCATAGATTCACAATAAGACAGGTTTGTAAGCTATGACTCGTTAAAAACTTTAAACCAATGTCATGACCAAGCAAAGAGCACCAGCTGAGCGTGTAATTGCCCAGAACGATGGCGATTGATAACCTGTTCCAGATTTCCAGTTTGTAATATTTCATTTTGCAACCATTTCTCATAATATATCTAACTTAGAACCATTGAGGTAAGCAAAAGGAAACAAGGATAATTGCACTCTCATATCTATCTAGTTTGTGTTTATTTAAAACATTTCACTAAGCAAACGTCAAGAAATCACTTCATAACATTAGGGTTTATCTCAATGGAAAACAAAAGGCAAACAATTGGTATAACCTATTTTTCAGTCCACAACAGTGAGTGCCAAAAGTGATACATTTTAAAAGAGAAGATTACAAAAATCCGATAGAACCTATTTAATTGGTGTCTCAGCTGCAAGGAAAACCTAATCAAAATGTTTACATTGTGAGTTGAGTAGGAAATACTAGAGCATCCTATCAAGGAAAACGGAGCTTCTAAATTGGTTCAAATGGTGTAGTCATTTTATCGAGCATGACGAGAGCACAAACCTGAACAGAACAGCACAGAAATCCAGACTGATAGCTGAATAATCTCCCAACTGACAAATGCACCAGTAGGTACTCAGTAGAACAACCGTTAACAACTGATTAAACAATCAAATTAGCACAGCAACAACTGGGCAAAAAACGCATGCCAAATTTCAATTTGCAGTCATCGAAAAACACCAATTCAGATCACTTGCAAATTTTGCATAGTGCAGAATCTTTTGCATCTTGTACGTCGAACTGGATCGCCATGGGGTCACCGGAATCAGTCGACATTGCCCTCTGTTTGCAAGGGTTTCATTGTGGTGAAGGTATCGATGACAGCAACAGCAGGCGGGTGAGGGGGTGGACGGAGCGAAGAGGAGAGCGAGGGGTGATGCCGGAGTGAGGATGGGAGGACACGGCGTGGGGCTTGTAAATACCAAGGAAGCTTATCTATTACAATAGCGCATAGGACATATATATAGCACAAGACACAAATCATAGTATAATGGGAAAAGATTTAAATACCTTTAATACCCCTCTTCAAATGCAAGACGTATGTAATAGCATTGCATTTAGAAAGATTGAAACTAAAGTAGGGAAAATCCGAAGTCCGAATTTTACAGATATCGTTATAGCGTGCGGCTCTTGGAAAATTACGATCTCTTCCTATCAGGAATTGTACAGCAGCCCATAAAGCACAAAGTGCAGGAGCTAAAAAAGTAGAGGCAAATGAGAGCAAAGTCAACCGCAGCGACACAATGAAGAGGATGAGGAAGATAACATAAATAGAGATAGTTATTAAATCAAACAGAGAGAGAGATATAGAAACATAACGACGTAGATCGAAACCCGAGACGACAACGGCACAGAAGAGAAGCGCGGCGGCCTTGGAAACTAGGGGCAGCGGCTTGGAAAAAAGTGACGGCATCATAAAAACTTATACAATCTGCAACGGCTCAAAAAGAAGAATGGCAACTGCGGCTATGTAAAAGGAATGAGAGGACCACACTCAACTAAAAAGATGGAATGTGGCTAGCAAATCAATCGGCTGACTGACAAAAATTTAATGGATTCGTACGGCTTTAACGAACTGATAGGGAGATGGCAATGGACTTGAATGACACAACAGAAGACGCAAAAGAAAAGAGAAAAGACTAGTAGCTGAAACAGCATCAATAGAATACATCCTTCAACAATGAACTAGCCCTCCAACATGTTGCCAGCTAAACATCCAACATCCTATGCATCCCCCTTTGTCGTGACATCACCACGGCATAGTAAACCTCACAGGCCACAGCAATAACCACCACTTTTCTCCCTCTCTCTCGCTGAGTTTCACAAACCTTAGAGGCCGGTGACTTGGAGGCGGCTCGGCGCTGAGGCAAGGAGAAGAGCAGGGCTCCGAGGGGTCGGCGGCGCATGCAAAGGATAGGGACAGAGGCCTCTGGCATCGCGTCGCCCGTAGCTCATCGACGGCCGAGGCGTAGACCAGGAGCTCCAGCGCTGGTGACGAGAGGCAATGTGTCATGGCGTGGGCAGCATTGGGGGCGGCTGGATCCGGGGTGGCGACCGGATCCGGGGTGGTGGCGGCCTGGCACGTTGAGGGAGGCGGTGGAGGCGGCCGGATCCGGCGACTCGGGCCAGATCCAAGGCGACGGTGTCTTCGCTTGAAGGAGGTGAGGAAGGCCTTCACTAGAGGGGCCGAGGTGGCTGCCCTCAGGAGTAGAGAACACTTCTCCCAGGGGCAGCAGCAATGGAAGAGCAATTGGAGGCTAGATTCAAAACCTAGGTTCTGATACCATGTAAATATGAAGGAAGCTTATCTATTGCAATAGCTCATAGGGTGTATATATATGTGTATGTGTGTATAGTGTGTGTGTAGTACAAGACAAACCCTATTACAATGGGAAAAAACATAAATACCCTTAACAGGGCTCATAGTGGCGGTAGCCGGCTAAGGCGGCGGAGGAAACGAGGAGGAAACACCTGTCTTATACTCGCCAGCGTCGCGGTTGTCGCCGATTTCGGTGGTGCCATGAAGATGATGGAGCAGAGGTAGAGGGTCACAAGCGTTGTCAATGTGGTGAATCCTTGTGTCAGTGGTGGCTCAACTGGAGTTGGATCTACAGTAGCTCACTACCGCTAGGGTCGTCGTCGATTTCAGCCATGGCAAAGGCAGTGGGAAGTGGATCTGGCAGAGCTTTAGTGGCGCCAGTGATGCTAGAGCTTGGTGGGCGGTGGGGAAGAAAGGGCGGTGCTAGATGGAGATGAATCGGGAGGCAGTTCCTGCATTATGATCATTGGAGAAGTGGAGGATCAAACCATCGAGTGGTTGGGAGAGGAATGAGAGGCGGCCAAATGGGTTTTTCCCAGCATCGTGTGCACACGCAGGCGTTCTCTCCCTTGAAAAGGAGCCACACAAGCCTCGCCAAGCATGCCGCCTGTCATGAAGGGGGAAGGGGATGGTGGGCGGTGGCTGGGTGGGGAAGGATGTGGGGAATGGTATGCGGCAGCTTGGGAGGGGAAGAGCATGGAGAAGGGAAGGGAACGTATGGTCGTGTGGTTGGGGTGGGGAAGCTGGTTGTCTTTTTTTAAGCTAGTTCACTGATTTTTGAAGGGAACATGCGATTTGCGTTGTGGGGATGGCCGCGCAATCAAAAAGGGGTCGCTCAAATCATTCGTGGTAAGATCGGACGGCTGCAATGAGGTGAGGGAAGAACGCATCGTCACCAACTGATTCTTTTAAGTAGTAGAGATATCTAAAACGACCAACGTTAAGGGACAAAGGGAGTACTGTAGTAATACCAACGAAATTTGGCAGATATATCCATCTTGTACCAGCTCATTGTGGAAGAATATGTTAACAAGATGGTGCTGAAAGCACCTTCCTATACTATTATTATGACCATCTGATCAACGAATGAGCAAAGTGTCAACATGATATCTTATGTGCAACCTTCGTCTATCACTAGTTCACTACATGAAGCACAAGGGATGTTGTTCACCAAATGCAAGAGAATAACAATAAATCCTGATACATTATTACCTCCCAGAGTCCCAGTTTCCTTTTATCAAAATCATGAATTCTTCTTGATAAGTACGCCATTTACTGCTAAATTATCAGCATGTTTCTAAGTTAACAAACAACGAAACACTAGTCTGGTGAACATTCACTAACTAACAAAGAAGTATGTAGTTGCCAAATATCGATCTCATAATTCTTTATGTTCACAGCCGAAACCTAAATAAATGAAAGGATTGCTTTTAAGCAATATTTATGTAGTGAACTCTAAGAGGGCGCTTGTTTTAGCGATGGCTTCTGGCTTCTGGCTGAAATTTCACTGTAGTTGTCTTTTTTTACTGTAGCTGATTTGATTTTTTGGGTATAATTAATTTAAAAAAATGTAAAAATAGAAAAAACATGTTAACCTATTAGGGACAATACAAAGGAACACAGGAAAAAAAAGAAAATACAAAAAAACCTAAAATATCTAAAAAAATTCAGAAAAAGATGAAATACTTAATAGTGAAAAAAAAAGCAGAAACTAGAAGCAGAAGTCGAAAAAAAGCCGAAACAAGAGAAGTGGCTTCATAAAAGCAGACATGTTGGCCTGACCTCATCTCTCTACTTGAATACTCTAAGTGGGCTTCATAAGAGTTCTAGTGTACTTCATTTTAACAGTTTCTTTAAGTTGAGTCAACAGAACTCTCATGATAATCCCTTTTTTTGGATAAAACCAAAAATCCACTTCACTTTACTTAATACTAAATTGCTAGACCATAAGCAAAACCAAGTTAGATAGCACGACAGGCTCACTTTTTTAATTTATCTGGGGGGAAACCCAAGTTCAAGCATAAAAATCAAAAGTTTAAATTTGTTTTGACAAGGTCAATCTTCTCGAAGCTAGATACATAAAAATATCTGGCGTGCCATTAGAAATTAGACATCTCACACGCATCAGGTCAAAATGAAATCAAATAACCATGACTGCAAGAGGGACAGAAACCTATACTTGTAGCACACCAATGCAAAAGCTACAAGCCCAATGCACGCATCTATAACTGATGAACACTGACCCATCATATGACAAATGGATGTAATCAAGGATAAGTTATAACAAACCAAAAGATACAACCCAAATTCAAGTGTCTATATCTTACTTGGAAAATTCCAAAACAAGACAACTGAGACGAAATCTGATAAGTTATGACAAATAATCTATTTTACAAAACTTGATGGGTTACAGAACAAAACACAAAACTTGATGGGTTACAGAACAAAACACAAAATTATAATTTCATTTTAGTTTCTCCAGCAACAATTATTCTGGACTAGTGGTCGTTGACTACAAAATTTTGTAGCTGTCCATCTAAGCAACATCCTCAAGGAACAAGGAAGTAAAGGCATCTCTAGGTGTGGGTTACAACCTACAAAAAAGCTCATACGGAAAGAACTTACTTTCAAGTTCTTTCCGGTATGCCTGAAGCATAGCTCTTCCTATAATCCCAGAGCATAGGAGACTACATGTTCGAGTGGCAAAACGAAAATGGGTATTTCATGCATTTGGATACCATGCCTTAGCGATAGTTCTCCACAGAGGGAGCATGATTCAGAATCTACCCGCCAATAAAAGAATCAACGGCACGGCCCGGTGAAATTCCAAATTTGCTTACGAATATGGTACCCTACTTTGGGCTCAAAAACCAATACTGAAAAAAAGCTCGGCAGTTGGTTCTAATTATCACCACCATGCCCTTGCTGTTGCCGTTGAATCTGTTCCTACTGTCGAAAATTCAAGAAAGCAAGGTAGTGATCCGCAAGTAAAAACAAAAAATAACGACAAGGTAGTGATCCGCAAGTAAAAACAAAAAAAAAATCTGTCGTTATAGCTTGATTTTATGCCAGAAACCCTGCAGATCGAGCCTGCGAGATTGCACACTATTCCCCCATATCTCTCCAGCAATTGGTTCCTCCGGTGCATTCAGTGGTTCCAGCACCCTCAGCGTCACACGAATGAGGGACTAATGAAGTACTTGTTCAATGCTTAGCATAACACTTGCTGCAGTCAGTCGACTCGGGATCTTGAAGATGGAACAGATAATAGGTCGGCAGGTAGGTGGAGATCGAGCAGCAGAACAGCA
Source organism: Melocanna baccifera (assembly GCA_036346265.1). Classification (NCBI taxonomy): domain Eukaryota; kingdom Viridiplantae; phylum Streptophyta; class Magnoliopsida; order Poales; family Poaceae; genus Melocanna; species Melocanna baccifera. The sequence goes on from CM070704.1 coordinate 3,800,854, forward strand.
GGGGAGGAGGGAACCGAAACCGGCCAAGTTTTACAATACCAATCGAAGCAAACATATACAAAATGGGCCCACGCACGCACGCGCGCTCCTTGCTACACCAAATCAAACCTTGGTTCAACACTCCGAATCCGCATCAAGTTAGAAACAACCCAATCTGACGGCTTGACGTCGATCGATCGCCATGGGCGCGGGCTCAGCCTGCTCGCCCGTTCGTCCATGCCCCAGGAGCAGGCAGCTAGCCCTCGCCGGCAGTGTCAGTACCCTAGGTGCCCCATCTCCCAGTCCAGCTTCGACGCGACCCTGTCGTGGTAAGGCACGTGCTCCTGAATAAATCGATCGATCGCAAACAACAGACATTGCATTAGCAACATTCCAATGGATTCAGGTTCAGGGGCGTGAGCATTCTCTGTGACATTGTCTACCTCTAGCTTCTCCATCAGTTCTTGCGCCGTCGGCGCCAGCACGATGATGCGGCGGGCGCTGGGGTTGATAAAGCCCTCCTCGACCGCCTTGTCGATGAAGGTCAGCAGCGAGTTGTAGTATCCGTCGACGTTGAGCAGGCCAACCTGAAGAACCAGAGCCAGCCGGCACATTCAGATATTTCAGCTGTGTATGATGCTATGCTGCGTTTGTCTCGCAGTAAGCAATGTTGTAACTCGGGAGGCATTTCGGTAATTTTCCAACTAAAAAAGGAAAAAAAAATAAAAGAGAGTGGGGTCCATCTGTCGGTGGGCCAAATGGAAGAGATAAGGGGGAGGAGACAAGTCTCCTCCTCGTGGGGTGCTTCTTCTCAGCTAGATCTGATCTTCAAGGGGCTATGGTGGATTCGGGAGACGCGGCGGCGCTAGCAGCTCTTGCAGCTCAAGGGTTTTGGCCCCGGCTGTTGGAGGCTACCATACAGAGCCTCTCTTTCCCCTCCTCTTCTCGGCTATAAAAGGATGTCGCCTCCTCCATGAAATGCATCTGAGAAATAGTGAGCTCAATCTCTTCATTCCCCTCTTTTCTTCCAATTCGGCTCCAGATTGGGTCCTTGGATTTGGTCTTTCGGGTCTCTTCTTCACTGGTAACCGTCAGTCTCGGTGGTGATTTGCGACCCTTGGTGCTTGGCGAGGCGCACTGGGTCGGTGCTCCTCGGTGTTCTTGACTTTGTCGGCTTGGTGAGTTCTGATCGGCAAAGGTGGGCATTGTATCTCCGTCTACCTTGCTCCTCTCTCACGGCGGCACAGAGGGGCGCTAGGTTTTCTGGGTCAACATCCTCAGGTGTGCCTTACCTGATCTTCTTGGTGGCTTTGAGTGCCATATGCACTGTGAGTTTTTCAATTACCCTTTGTGTGTTCCATGTTTTATGAGCAGTACTAGTTGGTTATATTCTGTGAATTGCTCTGGTACCGAGAGACATTACATGCAATGCTTGTGAATTGTGGGATTAAATGCTCTGTGATGAAATCTGTCGTATACTGAAATTGATTTGATTATCAAGTTTAGATTTGTGTTCTATTGTTAATGCTTATTTCTGTCACTTGATTTTGAGCATCCTGGTTGATTACTGTCGGTTGTGCTGGCTAATTTTCTATTGTGATCTCTAGTTTTTCAGTACCCTGTAACATATATTTTTGATTCTTTAACTGGAGTTCTTGCTGTTTTAAATGAACTGAGATTATGTGTTAAATAGTTGATCATCTAATTTAAAAGCTATTAAGAAGACTGTCAATTAAGGTTATATTGTTGGTATTCTATTGAGCCGATAGTAATATGTATAAATGCTCATTTTTGTGACAACACAGTAAAGCAAATTTTAGAGCCCATAATCTGAATTTTGATCGTCATTTCAATTAATAAAGAGTAAACGACATAGCATAAGGGGGTCAGGATCAAAAGTATTGGACAACTCTGCTTTGAGAGCATTAACCAATCAAATCTTGAGTGTTATGCTGTTTTTATGAAGTTATTGGTTCAAGCAAATGCTAGACATGTTCATTTCGGCAGTATTGTTAATACTTACATTGTATATATATGCTCTTGTATAAATGACATGATAGAATTACATATTTATATGTAATTTATATCATTTGTATACTGTTGAAAATGTTCTTTAATTAAACTTTATTGTACTAGAATTATATCTAAATATATGCTTATACCGTATTATTTACAACAAACCACTGATGCCAAAGCTAACTATCCTAGATAATGTCATGCTCGCAAATAAAGCCCGCAGAGAGGAAAGGACAATACCGGCTTGTGATGGATGCCGAGTTGTGCCCAGGTAATCACCTCAAGCAGCTCCTCCAGTGTCCCATACCCTCCTGCATTGGCACCCATGATGAGAACTAGAAATATGGTAGTACTACGCACAGCAACAAGACAAATAATCTGAGCAAATCTCAGCTTGACACATCCATGTACTCAGTGATAGAACCTTTGCGCCAATTATTTGTTACACTAGGGAAGGTAAAGGCTCACAAGTAGGCGCAGCCGTATTCAGTTTTAGACATGTGAGGCACTGTACAGATGCCACAAGTTACCGCCCCCGCTTTGCTGTAACTTGTCAGGGATTTTCTGCAGAGCTTGAATGTTCTTTTCACCTGATCATGGAGGGATAAAAATGCAGGCTGCGATGAGTGACTCACCAGGCAGGGCTATGAAGGCGTCAGATTGCCTCGCCATCTCTGCCTTCCTTTGGTGCATGTCTGCCACTGGCCTCACCTCCCCCACTGTCTCACCACTTATCTGTCAAAAAGATTAACACTGTTTTTTCAGCTCACCTCCCGAGCCATGCTGCAAACAGTAAAAGAATTATTTTCAAGGATGCATGATGTTTGGTCTCTGTGTGCGGTGGTGCATGTGCTCCAAGGGAACCGAAAATGACACTAGATGATTTAACAAGGAGTCCTCTTGTGCCTGCCTGGGGAATGGTACAAAGCCAACTAGGAAGTGGACCACAGACAAAGTCACAGCCAAGAACAAATGAATATGGATACGAGGCTTCTGAACCATGAGTTAATTCTGTGGCATATATTACAGCATCTATTAGTGATATGGCGTATAAGATAACCACAAAAGTACAAAGGCATGAATAGAATACTCTAGTACACATCATGGATCATTTTCTTAAGGAATATTTTTGTGCTCTCTGAAACTGAAACTTCACGGATCCTAAAACTCTTGAAGCTCCTGATAATTAGGTGCGAAACAAGATATGAACTCCTCACTTGCACCGAGATTAGTGCACTTTTTCTCGCAAGTATGAAAAACTTTCTCAAAACTTCGCACACACAAAAAAGGAGAAACTTTTCTCTGGGCAAAACGTCAGAAACAGTCAAAGACAACGCCCTCTACTTCTGCTTAGAATAACATGCTGCTCTTGCATCAAGAAGGCAAACCTTTTGGCCTCTTACCAGGCAGAAAGGGATGATGCCATGGCAAGACTTTTTGAGGGAAGAAATTAACATCTGTAAAGCTGCACTTTCTCACTAGTTTATCCTCACGCCAAGATTTGGAGTTGTGCCAAAAGCACGTAGCTCTCGATCACAACTGCTCGTCAGGTAGGATTCTTTTATGCCGAGTGCCATGTCCCCCGGGACTCCAACAGGAGTGTTCAGAGTCCAAACTCCCAAGCTCAATTTGATTATTACTTCTATGCCCTAATAACAACCTGAAAACGCCCAAACTGAAAGCACTGCTATGATTGGGTCCAAGGGACGCAAAGTCCGACAACGCGTACGAACGACACATATACAGGATCCCACCATGAGTCGCTGACAAGCTAGCCCCACCGCCTGTGGGATAGGCGTGCTTTGTCATTGTCAGTGACTCACTCAGAGAGCCCGTCCATGCTCTATACATGTTTTGTTCGTACGCGGAGCAAAGTTTGAGCATTGTACTAGCAGGGTTTGTTCTTTTGGCTGGTTTATGATTTATAACTTTTGAATTTTATTTATTTGTGCGAGAGAGTACAGAGCGAAAGATAGTTATGTGCGATTTTGATTGGTATAGCTAAAATCGGTACAATGACTACCACAATTGATTTATAGATCTTGTTTTAAAAAGACACTCCGTTTGAAAACTAATTACTGTAACATAAGTCATAAGTCATAAGCTGAAAAGAACGGGACCATAATACTTGATAATTAAGGGGTGGGTTCTTTTCGACTGCAACTAATGACTTATGGTTACAGCTGATAACTTTTAGACTTAGCGTGAGCACTTATGCGAACGAACCGAATGCCAATAAGTCACTTTAAAAAGATTATTCTGATAAACTGCTTAAAAAATACGATAGAGAATTTATCTTATTTGTTTGTTTAGAAAAAAACTATAAATCATAAGTTCAAAAGAAGAGAACAAGATTTTGTTAAGTATCATGCGAGCTGTAGTAACGAGTAGTGTAAACGTTGTAGTAGTAGCATGATGGTGGCAGACATACCTCTGGGGTCATGAGAGTCGTGGGAATGACCCTGCGCATGGACAACAAGATGACAAAAAGAAGTGATCAGCACATGAGCTCCACGAAGGAAAACTAAACAAGAACAGATTCTTCTTGGGATTCAGTAGAGCAGATGAAGCCTTCCGTTTGCCTCTGCTGCTCTGCACCTACCCAATGACGTGCCTGCCGCCGTCGTACACCGCCTGGGAGACGAGCCCCATGAGCCCGACGCTGCCGCCGCCGTACACCAGGTCTATGCTCCTCGCCACCTGCAACGTCGATCCAAACCCCAAATCACCAACCCAGTAAACACGGTTAAATTAAACTGCGGCTTTGCTCGGTGCAGTTTGTACAGGACATGCATGTGGTAGGGAAGGGGAGAGGTGCTCTGCTTGGCGAGTTGGTAGCGATGCTTCTTCAATGCGAGGCGATGGAGCTGGCCTAGCCGGCCTTTCGATTTATGAGCTCGTGAATGCAGTAGGGCCGGCTCGGCTTTGGCGAGCAGGAACACGCGGAATACACCACGGATTAATTGTTCGAAGTGTGCTTGACGCACGCAGATGATCGATGCAGTACGTTAGCCTTGTAGTACTGCACTACGCACTTGCACAGGTGTGGATTTTGCAGGACAACGGATGGTGCATGGAAGAGGCCGGGAGGCAGCAAATTAATGCGAAGGCAGGAGACAAGACGAGCGACACAAGAGGCAGAGAAGCTGCAGAGTGTATATCTTGGATTGCGAAGGTAAAGCAGCAGGTGCTGCATGAAGTTTGTGGAGGAGGAGGAGGAGGAGGAGGAAGAAGAAGAAGAAGAAGAAGAAGAAGAAGAAGAAGAAGAAGAAGAAGAAGAAGAAGAAGGCATCTGCCAAAAGTTCAGTGGTGGCTAACTTTGCTGAGCCGTCTGCACTCTGCAGAGACACTAGGTCTGCCAGGGAGCCAGCTATGCTCCCCATGCTGCTTAATTAGTAACTACAGAAAAAGTTTGCACCCGAGGTTACTTTCTGCACTAGTAGATGGGATTTGTGTGGTAAATCATGTTACTTTTGCATTGCAAATTGATGTGGTGAAGTTACACGACGTGGCCATGGACACAAGTAAAGAAGCATGCATGCAGCATCTTGCAAGGCAAGGTGGAAGTAGAAGTAGAATTGTGGGGAAGTACTCCACTGGGGCGTGGTTGGGTTAGTTACCAGCTCGTTGCCGAGCTCAATGGCAGCGTCATGGTAGCTCCTCTTCTTGCCCTGGCTGCTGCCGCAGAAGACACAGATCCTCTTGAACCTGGACTGCCTCATCTCTCTCTCTCTCTCTCTCTCTCTCTCCTTTCCTTCTCTCTCTCTTTCAGCGTAGCAGTTGCCTGTATTTACCACTTTAGCTAAGCATCGCTCTTGTAATTGCAGTGGTGAGGTGTGCACACAGTGTCACTGTGCTACTAGTGCAAGCAAGCAACGCGCACTACTACAACAAGGCCTTCTTGCCGATCGAGCTGTGAGTGCGCCACCCGTGGCTTGTATAGAAGAGGGGAGGGAAGAGAGAAGAGAGAGAAGGGGGAGAGAGAGAGAGAGAGAGAGGGGCTGATGGTGCGAAGGGGAAAAAAAATGCACGCACATGGAAAAACACTCCATCCACTCAGCAGGGCAACGCCGCCGATGACTTTTCTGTGAAATGGACGGGTGGCCGGGCTATCGATGGGTAAGTCACCTTATCGGTTTTGTCGGGATAAATTGCGTGAAAGCGAATCCTGACTTATCTTTGCTGGGGTCGTTTTAGGGAAAGCGTGGGAGTAGAGATGTAGAATCGTGTGACTATACTTTTCTTTAGGTTACTGTTTAGTATCTACGAGGAGTGAATGATGTATCTTGGGGATTTTTAGGTCCACTTCAAATGGTTTTAACTTCTATCTTTTTTTTTGTTTTTGACTTATTTAAATCAGAAATCATTTAAAACACGTTGACTTCTAATTTTGCCTTTTTGCTTTTTCTTTTTCTTATTTCTTTGTATTGTCTGTGACAATATAATGGATTTTTTATTTTTCTTTTCTTATTTTTATAATTTTTCTTTTAACTGAATAACTCAGAAAGAGCTAACAACCACTACAGTGTAATTTTAGCCAACAGCCAAGCCATAAGCCAAAAACTTAAGCTCTTTGGAGCAGGCCACATTTAAAAGATGTTTGTTTGTTCATCTGCTTGTCACTTATGCCTTAAGTTTTTTTTCCTGTCGCCAATATGTTGACGAAGTCATTTATAGCTCTATGCACTTGAGCATGGTTATAAGAGGTTGCTCCAAGTGGTTTTGGCTTTTAGTTTTTTATTTTCAGAAGTTAGAAGCCAATTGGAATGTGCCGGTTTCTTAATTTTGATTTCTTTTGTTTTTTGACCTTTTTTTGTTTTTTTCCTTATTCCTTTGTATTGTCCATGAAGATATAACGGTGTTTTATTTTTTTCCTTATTTTTTATATTTTTAATTGAATGACTTACAAAAAACTAACAACTGCTACAATGCAAAATATAAAGACTTAGCGGATTCAGGCTCATATGTTTTAAAAACGTGCATGAGTTAAATATGTGAATAAAATCTGTGTTGTGTGAGGTTAACAGGTTTTCCCATTTGTGTTAGTAGATAGTATCTATTATGGCTAGATGTGGATTAGTTGCCCCCATCTATTTAACAGGTTGAAGTAAAGACTTGCTAGTTAACTATTTAACCATTCCTCATTCTAACCAAGTGTTATAGGGTTATGATTGAGAAGTGTAAGTGCTATGATGTGCTCTTTTATTCTCTGGGTAGAGTGGAGTGGCTATGAAATATTCATTCTCAAGTAGCAGTAAATCAACTTTACTGCTATCTAGATACCAGGTCTTGTAAATTCTTGAAGTTGTCCGGCTTTGCTTAGATTTAACCACATCTTGAGTTTTCTTTATTCAAGATTTTTTGCCTCAAATCTTTATAAGTCTTTACTTGTTGTGATATGTGAGAATACAACCGTTCCTTCACCTACGAACAAGTTATACTCTAAGTATTTGGTGTTTACCCGATTTTAGTGCAACCTTGCTAATTTTTGAGAAATGTCTAAACTTTGACAAGGATTCATGCTATCCTTGGTTAAAATATGTTCCTAAGACTTCAAAAAAAGGTGTATACAAAATCTCGTCCTATTTAGCATTAGATTTTTGGAGTTACATTAAAAGTGATTTGGATTTGGACTTATTTTTCTGTTTTAGAAAAATAGGAGCGGTCAGATTGCCGTTGTGGCCGATCAGACCGCCAGAGGGTCACCGATGAGACTGCCCTTCTACTGCTGGTCCAACCGCTTGGGGGCCGACTAGATTGCTGCTTGGTAACTGGTCAGACCGCCAGGTGTAGGGTTTCAATTCTTTGGCTTTTGAGTTGATTGGTTTGGTTTTAGTTTCCAATCTAGATTTTCATATTCAATGGCTATTGGAGTAAATAATTAATAAATACTTTAAATTTTTTTTAAGGTACCGTTCATATCCTCTATTGCCATAATGGTCCTACACCATTCTATCCGTTGGCGTATATACGAATTGCGTATCTGTTACCGGTAGTAAATCATAATTTTCACTACATGACTACCGACTTACACACCAGCTCCTCTCTCTTAGAAACCAAAGTGTGTACCGCCCGTGGCAATGCATGCACTCGTGGATCTAACCGCACGTAAATCCTACTTGGATCAACAGCCGGTGCATGCAGTAATTAACTACGTACTAGTGGAACATATTGCAAGGCGCAATCAGACGTGCCAGCCAGCAGTAGAAAAAAGGACACGCGTACGTCGAACGTTGATCCACGGCCCGTGGACCACGGGACAGCCACTCATGGGGCTGCACTGGAGGGCCGCGGCGCCGTGCAGGGGAGGGGCGCGACAGCAAGGGACATCGCGCGCCACACCGCCATCGGCGCGCACGAGCGTGCGAGGATGGCTCGCACGGCGGCACGCGGGCCGATGCCATGCCATGCCCCCCGCCGTACGTCCCCGCGCGCTGGCCGCGTCGGGGCTGAGAGCCGAGGGAGCTGCGCCCGGCCGTGCGTACGTACCGGCACGGCAGGATGGGCGACGGGGGATGGAATTCCATGCCGCGTTCGGGTTCGTGCCCGGTAGTACCGTAGCACCAATAATACTACTGCCTTTTGTTTCTGGGGGTTTGGATCATGGTTCATAGTTTTGTCCGAAATAGAATGAAATTTTGAAAATTTCGCCGTTTTCGTTAGGCAGCGAACAAGACCGATCCAGTCAAATTTTGGTTAAATTTGACTCTATTTAAAATTTATATAAATTTTATCTAAAATTTGGTTAAATATCATCAAAATTCAAATGACGCTTGAAAATTTCCTTTGACATTTTGGACGAAATTCGAAACTTCGTCGCTTTCGGTCCTTTCGCTGCCAGGCGAATTTTTTGTCCCACCGACTCAGAGAGATGTTTCCCTGGTTTGGACTCGTGCGCGCGTGGTTCGTTCCGTGGGTTGGCCTCGGTCCGGGTGTGCGCGATGCATGTCCCGCCCGGCCGTGGCTTCCATGTGTTGGTTCTCGCCGATGATTGATGAGTCAGCCGGCCGGCCTTGGAAAGCGACTCGCGAGTCACGACGGTTTCTTTTGGGGTAGTTTTTGGTTGGACGGTTGGGCCGCGTTGCCTGCGAGAGCATCTCGCAAATGAAACAACCGGCCGGCGCGCGCGGCTGGCTGCGGGCAGGGCAGCGTTCGCTACGTGGCAGCCCCGCGGCCGGCGTAGCGCACGCGCCCGCATCCCCGAGCAGGCGCGGCGTGCGTGCGCGTTTGTCGGTGACAAATATGTGGCCGGTTGCTTGGTTGGCTCCCCACGCCGAGCCCCTCTCGGCTCCCCGGCCTCCCCAAGCTCGCTCGCGCCCGACAGAGCGTCGTGCGCAGGTGAAACCCGCACGGAGAGCGCGCTCCGCCGCCGTGCTTTCGCTTCGCGTACGTCGTAGCCACCAACGCGCGCGGACGTGGCGTTGCCACGGCGGCGGCCACCGCCCAGCCGGCCGACACGGGCTCTAATTCGCGACGTGCCGTCACTGACCCGCTCGTGCGAGGACTGGCCCGCGAGAACGAACGTCTCTAGCTACAGTGATGCAGCGCCATTTCTTTCGTGCTCTCCTTCGACATCATCCCACCGCAGCAACAAGTAGCAAAATCTCATGGCCTGTTTGAACTCACTGCATCGTCATAAACCCGAACGATCGAAAAACAACCTCTCTTTTCTTATTTCCTATGGTCGCTGCAGGATCTAATCAACCAAAAGAAGTAAAGAAATACAGCTGGAATGGGATACACCAAAAAAAAAAAAACTAGACACGAAGCTTTAACCATGCATGCAGGAGAGATCATCCTGAATTCCTGATATTCTTAATCCGATCCTTGACGGAGGGAAGACATGAACTCACTGTTGCAGCAGACACACGCATCGATCACGGGCGCCTTTACATTAATATTCCACGCATCCGTAGAAAGCAAAACTTTTTCTCACGGTTTCCGGTGCTGGCTAATGAAGCACCAGAATATTGAGCGACACTGGAGCCGCGCATTCTGACAGCGAGATTTGACTGCCGTTTGACCGGCTCCTAACACCCCTATCGCATTGCATGCCTACATAGCAACCACTTAGCGACTGACCGACCGACCAATCCATCCGTAAACAAGAAGCTACGTTACACTCTGCCACTGCCCATGCCGCGAGCATGCCACAAGGCGCCAAATTCGCAACAGTTTTGAGATAGCTTTTTTCCAGCTTCTTTCCAATAAACATATCTATGTGTGTGTATGTTGTAGCTATCGATCGATAGCTCGAAGCGACAGCAATATTCTGCAGGGAAAGAGAGGAAAGGAGAGAGGGATAATGACCTGGTAGAACATGGAGAGGACGGGGAAAACGTCGACCATCCAATGATCAAGGAGGAGAGGCATCAGGGCAAGAACCCATCCATGGCCCATGCAAACACCCACCCAGCTAAAGGAGGAAGAAGATGATCGATACACGATGATGACGATGATTCGTTGGCTAGTCTTATTCTATGCACCGATCATCCTCCTGCCCCCCTCGTGCCCAGGGGATAGGAGACAGGCGCCTTTTCGCTAATAATTCCGCGAGGTCGCCCACTCGATCGGCCACTCTCATCCCCTGGCATTCACCTCGGCCAGCCAGAGACCGGCAAGCATGCGGCTGCCCACACCACGCCGATCAACTCTATGCCACTGTCCTAACTCAGCTCGCCTAGCATGCATGCATGGCCACCTGCACTGTGCCGCCATTATGCGTCCCCGGCTCCTCCCAACACCTGATCACTGATCCCAACACCCAACAGGGGTTAACGGGCATGTGTGCATGATTTTGAGCATCGGATTGGACATGAGCATGCGTTTCCAACGGAGGAAAAAAGAACAAAGGAATGATGCAAACCCCACTAATGTGTGTTTTTCACTGATTGAAACCGTGTAATCAGCACTTGAGCAGTACAACTCTTCGGTGATCTACAGTGACAGCACCGAGAAGGAATAGGCAATCCGCATGTCCCTTTTTCTGCCTTCGTAGAATCAAGTTAGAACAAAGTATCAGAAATACTTGGCCTCAACTTTCCGGCCGGGAATATCACGAGGCCCTTGCTCAAGCATTTGAAGAGAGAAAAAAAAACAGAGACGCCAACTAGGGCTGAAAGAATAATCATCCTTCTTGGGTACGATAATTTCGACGAGGGACGTTTATGAGGAGCTATGCATTGTTAAAAATAGATCCATAAGTGAAGTCTATTTTTTTAATTCTAAAATGTGTATGATTTAATACCATATTACTATGGCAAGATAAGAGGACTAATTTATAAGGTGGAGTTCATACCACTCTTTGAAATATAGATAGGGATAGCATGTGGTGGGCTTTGTCTAATCACACACAAGTGCGCACTTATTCATGTATTTTTGCTTGAAAATCGTGTGACTTGTTACTTGTGACGTGTGAAAATAGAACTAACTCGAGAAGGTTATCATATATGCTCTTAACTGTGGGCATAACTGTTTAAACAGTTTATACTATATAGAGATTGTACATCTTTACCCATAAGAGATAACTCCGTTGCTATATTCCACACGTTTCCTTTGACATGCAGATCAAGAGGATCACCACATGAACTTTGCAATGCATTTAGCGAAAGATTGCACCCACTAAGATTTCATCTAGGGGAAAGTTATATCCACCCCACCCAGACCCCCTCTTGCGCCACATGGCGGCTTACACCAGCGTCACGACCCGTGTCCACGACAGCTTAAACCAGCACGATGACTCATGGGTCACTCCAAGGTGCTTTCCTCTACTGACAATGCAAATTAGTTAGTCATACCTACACTTTGTCAGCTTGTGATTTGTACTGTTTTACATGAAGGGGCGCCGGTAGCAGGCGACGAAGAAGAGAGGGGGAAGGGAAAAATGGGCGGGCCGTCTGTGCCGCGCGGGGGGTTTCTTTTATTTTTTGAAAAAATAAAAAAGAGAGAAAAATTGGCAAAACACAAAACCACAATTGAAAATCAAATGCTAGATTTTAAAATCCAAAAAACCAATTTCAATTTAATTTTGCAATACAAGTAACAGTAACAAGTTCCTAAAAAATTAGGATGTTACACGGTTATTAATAGAAATTGTCTGTGATGGTTTACATTATCACAGACGGTTCGTATGAATAACTGTCTGTGAAAATATCATGGACGGTTATTCGTATGAACCGTCTGTGATAATTACAGCATAGATGATTCGTATGAATAACTATTTGTGAAAATATCACAGATGATTATTCGTATGAACTATTTATGATATAGTCGTTCAATATAGCCTATTTTATAGTAGTGATACTTAATTTATCAATTCCTTGATGTGATTATTTGAAGGCCAGCATCAAGTTACTGTACAGAACCCATCAGTTTCAGATTAAGTCGCGTCAACAACTCTCTCTTCTCCACGCTAATTAATAGCACCCTGACCTATTTAGGAAGGGATGAGGGATCGAGCAGCTGCCTTTGGACGGATGCAACTAACCATGCACGCAAGTTCCACCACGAACCTGCCGCGAAAAACAACGTGTGCCCCGCGCGCATAAAACCGCATCAAGGCGACACGATTAGTCGTGCGCCACTCGCCAGCCAAAGCCTAGGCTAAGCTAGAGCGCCCCGGCTCCAATTAATATCGCGACGCGAGCCCGGCCACACGTTCGCAGACGATCGGTCGATACTTATCCGGTTAGCGCGATCAGGGTCAGTGCACCAATGAAACGAGCCACGAAAGCAAAGTCACGCTCCGTTCCCCGTTTCGTTTTTCTCCCGTGCAATAGAGTCAAACAGCGACCTTGTCCCCCCCCCCCCCCCCCCCCAGCCACACCCCTCGGGTTGGCTGGCGCTTCCGGGCGCCGTACGACAGATCGCCCCGCTCGCTGGGTGGAGCTTCTACGACAGCTTGAGGCTCCGGACGAGCTGTCGCGCTCGGCGGTCCGCACGTTGGCTTCTCCAGTCTCGGCGTCTGTAAAAATTCCACAAGCTTGTGCAAGCCCCATTGGGTTTCGACAGGTGGACGAGACGAACTGCGCGCACGTTGCTGTAAAGTCTTTACCAACCGTGGCCTGGGTTCGTCGAATTCCACTCAACGTGGAGCCCCGCCGTGGAGCCTAGCCGGGAGCAGCAGCAGCAGCAGCCGGTGGGGCACGGCAGGCGCGCGACAGAAAGCGAGGCGTCCAGCGCTGCCTGCCTGCCCCGCCTGCCCTCGCATCATTTCAGACAGGAACGGGAGCTGAGCTGAGCTGAACTTCCCTTCCTCTCCACGGACACAGCGACACGAATCGATCGGGCTGAGCGGTCCGATTCACCCTCCACAAACAAGGCGCGTGTAGCCCCGGCCGAAAGGGACAACGATGATGCAATCGCAGACCACGCAATACATGGTGGTGTGCCTAGATGGGTTGGGAGTACGATGTGCGCGATGAGCCAGCCAGCCACTGGCATCCGGAGTTAGGGGGTCCTTCGTGTTGGATTGTGCCGATAGCATTTGGCTTTGGCTGATAAATAGTGATGGTTTGTAGAAAAATTTATAAAGAGATACATCTGTTTATGATTTTAACCGATATAAATGAAGTTACAATAATATATACTACAATCGACTAATAGACCATGTGTTGAAAAAATAATCTGTTTGAAAACTAGATATGGTGGAAAAACTATTTACTATAGAAATACAGATTTTAGAAATCAATATAAACAATGCCCATAACTAATGACAACGGAAACTCAACATCGACGTGGGTCAGAACCAGCACTGAGGTAATGGCCACACTGGCACATTTAACTATTGAAGGGAAGATAGTAATTGTGATGGATGGAGAGTTTTATTGAGTTATATGCATCAATTAGTTTATCTAAAAGGTTAAGCCGATAAGCAAAGATAGGCAATTTAAATATACTTTAATACTTTCTCACATGTAGACTTCCTTAGGGCTAAGAATAGAATAGAAATGTGCTACAATTTATTTTTTAATTACGCTAGCAAGGTTTTGAATCTAGAACCTCTTAACTCTGATATAATATTGAGTTATATGTACCAATTAATTCACTCAAAAGATTAAACTAATGATAAAAGATAGGTAATTCACTTATACTTTAATGAGCTTGACTGTGAGTCTAAGAGACTACGTGTTGACGTCTACATCATGTCTATAATTCCACGTATCTTAAAGGAGTGGATACTAAAGGATAGGGTGTGCTAGGAAGTGAAATAGAACGAAATAAAGCCACTTTAGACTTTTCTATGAAATGAGGCATGAAACGGGAGTTGCTATGGACAAATTCTGAGAGTTACGAAGGAAGCTTCGGGCTCATACCGTTCGTGGTTGAGAGCGGGAGTTAACTCTGAGGCCATAGGGAACTGTTGAAAGCTTGAAGTGTGAAAAAGAGCTCGTCGGTGTACGAAACTCCATGACACCTACGCCGGTATCACTACACAGTGCATGTATATAGCGTTCGTGTCACGAACAGACGGATGGATGCACACATGCACTTCATTTCGTGTGTCCACAGGTACGAGTACTTCCTTTCTGCCATCTTCTCGCCACAGCTTTCGCGAACATAGATCGGCTGATGCTTTCAAGCTCCCGTTGGTGGAGGCAAAAACGCTCGGCAGCATGAGCAGAATGATCCAAAAACCTGTCCCTTTCTGAGGCGTACACGGCGGTCGGGGCATCGTCATGCCGGTTGCAGCACCTGGCCCATGATTCTGCCTGGATCTTGTCCACGGACACCGAGAATTCGACCGCATCTTCTACGTTCAGGAGGAGATCGGAGAGGACGTCTCCGACCGAGGATGCCATCGATCCATCTGCTTGTATCGCATGCATCTTGGCTCTTGAAAACTGGACATCATAAGTTGACGGACGTCGCCGTGCTATAAGTTGACTCGGAAATGGAATCCCCAGCTCTTCACGTAGCAAAATAAATTTGTCCAAATTTAAGTCATGGTTTTTTTAACAGCTGGTAGATTTTGTTCGTGCTTTTTAAAATGATGATGGATGACAATGATGTTGATGTAGATGGTACATATAATTTTAGGTTCAAAAAACCATTTGAAGAAATGATTTTAAAAAATTATTTGAAGAAATTGTTTCAATTATTTCGGTTATCAAAAAAATCGAAACCA
Source organism: Melocanna baccifera (assembly GCA_036346265.1). Lineage (NCBI taxonomy): Eukaryota > Viridiplantae > Streptophyta > Magnoliopsida > Poales > Poaceae > Melocanna > Melocanna baccifera. The sequence continues at coordinate 3,815,975 of CM070704.1, forward strand.
AAAAAACCATGCTCTTAACTTGCTATGAGCTTGACTAGGACGTACTTCAGCGTACACCGATGGACTCAAATACAGGGGACGGCCGATAGCCTGGTCTATCACTTCTTCTGAACTGTGGTCAAGTGTCCCTCTAAAAATCAACTTTGGAAGCTTTGTCCTCTAGCACTTCGTCCGTAAGCGTGTTGGGCAACAGCTCGACATTTTGGCGCCATGCTATGCTTTGCACACCTCTTCTAGCTCCCCAATCCTGGCTCGTTCCTGTAAAAAAAAATAAAATCAAAAGAAATATCAACTTACACACTGGCCTGCTTATTTTGGCGATAATTTCTGGTTTTTATTTTTATTTTATTATTCCTTAATTTTATCTTTTTTCTAGTTTTTAGGGATTTTTTGCTTTTTCTTTTTTTTCGCATTCTTTTGCATTGTCCGTAATAAGCTAACATGTTTTTCTATTTTTAAAAAAATTTAATTACGCTAAATAAGTCACCTCAAGTACAATAAAAAATAAGTTAACTACAGTGAAAAAGACATAAATCATCACTATTCTAAACGCCTCAAAATTCACACCAGCGCTGACAAAGTTTTACATTGCTCTCACGTAAAAACAGCATGTACTTTCTAATGTAAGATTTAGACTATAATTTATTATCATAATATACTAGCAAAAATAATATATATTAAAAGTATTTTGTAAGATAAATCTAATAATATTATTTTTATATAATTAATTTATATATTTTTAATATATATTAATAGTTAAAATTTAAAAAACTTGATGTATAGAATCCACGATAATCTGTATATTTGCGCATAGAGAGAGAATATTACCATTCACAGCCCAAGAAAACTTCAACTCTCTTCAGGATAATGATGACAAGCCTGAGTTGTTGCCTATTCAGTGGACCGATACGTGCAGTTCAACGCACAGCATTAATTTTGGGGATTTGCTCGGATGGGACGTTGATCCTTAGCTAAAATTTTGAACATTTGGCTGTAATATTTTTGGGCATATTTACAATATTTATAATATTTTTCATCTATATTTTTCTTGTAATATTTTTTACTTGATACATGCAACATCAATTATTGTATCAAATATTTTATTGCATATGGTGATTAAAAATATTACACACATTATCTAAAAATATTGTATTGGAGTGTATGATCTGAATACTCGTACTGTTCTTTCTTTTATTAGTGTTGTATAAATAGCTGAGAAATATTGCAGACATAGATAAAAAATATTGTGGATAAAAATACTTACATCATTCTTAGTTTTTTTGTTACAAAGATGACCGAGAAATATTACAAATATAGTTAAAAAATATTGTAGCCGAATATCCAGAGTTTTAGCCCGAAATCGAACATCTGATCCTTAGCATACGTCTTAATACAAAGCGGTACTGTCTCTGACCAATAATCATGATCTGATTACCAAAAAAACTGTACAACATCAGCAACCAAGTATGCAATTTAGACAAACTGCATAAAGAGGATTTAGACAAACTGCATAAAGAGGGAAACACAGGGATCTCATTCAGTAAACGATGGAAAACGACTAAAGCACATGAAGGACAAAAATAACAGGGACGCGGGTTTAGTTAATAGACCAGCACCCACCCACATGCTCCGATCCCTGAAGTTTTGGCTTTCGGTTATGCACCGAATGTTTACTTAGATCTCAGGAGATGCTAGCTTGGTAGAAGAGATCTTTTAGGGCCTGCTTATATAGATCTTGTAGGATCGATACACACTAAGATAGGCAATCAGAGGGGGGTGAATGATTGCGGAAGCTAAAACCAAAATTTAAAACTCCCCCTTAAACACAAAACCTATTTAAACCTCGTTTAACGTTTTAGACAGAACAATGTATCCTCACTAAAACTGATCTCAATAAAAAACCGTAACTCCGATTGACTTCAAACTTTATCAGAATAAACTAGACAGAATTATTGAACTAATCCAACTGGAAGTATATCAATCGGAGGTCTAGAACTCGAGATATAAAATAAACAAGATTGCTGCTGTAGAAGTGACGAGAATTAATTAAGCATATCTCTAGCAAAATTAAGAAAGAAGTTAAACATCACAAAGCTTAACAGACCATACTAAGAAAAATTATACTTAATGGCAAGAAAACAAGATAGAAGCAAAAACAAACAAACTCACTGTGTCCACACCGTAAACTGCAAACCAGATTTCTAGTTGCCCTCACGTCCCATAATGCATGCATGCAAACTTTGCTAATCTCTTTTTCCTCTCTCCTCACCTAATCTCTTTTTCTTCTCTCCTCATCACAAAGCTATGGACTGCTCACGTGTAGTTACAGGTCTGCATGAACCAAGGCAAAAAACAAGAAGAGAACTTACAGACCAAAATAGATCGAGGCGCACTTTTTTTTTGTTTTCTTGGGTCGCTCCGTTTCTCCGTTCTTGCTTGCCACTTCTGTTTCTCTATTCGCTAATCACCTTCCCTGTCTCCTGGCTTTTCTTCCGTATGAGAAAATCATGCAGCGCCGCCAACTATTTTCTTCGAGAAAAAACACGCAGCCGCCGCCTCTCGCTTCAAACGCTCGCCTTCACGTGAACTCCCCAGATCAAAGCCGAAACACAGCCGCTAGGACAAAACGCCAGAGATGCAAATTTTTCTTTCAAAAACTACGGCGAACCAAAAAACCGCAGCCCTCAATCTATTATCTCACCCCGTTACAAATCACGGCTCACATCCACACCCCTGCCGCCTGCTGCTTCTTTCTTTTTATCTCAGAACGGTCACCGAGTCCTTTTACAATTCGGTCGCCGTCATCCTCTTTTTCTTTTTACTAGTCTATCTCACGTTCCTATTTTTATCTCCAAAAATAAAACATCCAATCCGTACATATCCATACAAAACCAACACCAATCCGTATACAACTCGTATACGCCCCCATCCGGGCACATGCAGCCTTACCGCATGCCTCCGCCATGACGTATCTCCGCGTCTCCAACGCCGCGTCACCTCCATGCGCATTGTTCTCTAGCCCGAACATCCCGCATGACATCCTTGACCGATAGGACCTCAGTTCCTCCCTGAACTTAGTCCCGAAACCTCAGTTCCACCCGAACCTAGTTCCAGTCCCGTCATCGACCATGTTCCGCCTCAAGCAACACCTGCGCATGAATAAACAAATAACCACGTACGAGCACAAGTCCACGACTTGACTCAAGTCAATCCGCACAATACCTCACACGAGCGTATCATGCAACACACCACAATTAATATCATAACCAACGTTGTCAATTATTCATCACTTAAAAAATGCTAGACATGGCCACATGGTCTAACAATCTCCCCCTTGATGAATACATTGACAACACATTCAGTTAACATGACTTTCAACAATTTTAAGTGAAGAACTAAAGTCAAACTCTCAAATTTTCCCTCTCAACACAAGAGAATAAAAAAAACTCTCCAATCTCTCAAATTTCTCTCCCCCTTTGGCAATGTAATCATCAAGAAGTTTTAATGAATAAGAATAAATCTAAGAGAGAGCAATGAGAGTAAAAAAAATCTAGAAGCTTTGTAGATTATCCAAGTCACATTGCATTGGTTTAATGAAACAACCAAGTCATATGTTTGAGTAGAGCTATCTAGATCATATAAAGCCATATATCATATAGTAATGTCAAAACAAGTCTATCAATATGATTAAGCGATTTATATCAATGACAGGCATCGCAACAATGACCAGACTAATTATAAAGAGCACAATGAGATATCACAACGAAAAGTCAAAGCCTAAAAAAGTGAAGCAAATCTTAACTCTTAGCGGGCTAGCAGTCTCATGTAACAACTTATTGCTCCACACTCAAATCTTTAGGCATGTGGCATGCTTGTAGCATACTTCTTTTCATGATAACATATTTGTATCATTTTTTTCTTTCTTTTTTTTTTGATGGTGGCATGCTTGTAGCATACTTCTTTTCACAATAACAAACTTTTTCTTTTTCTTCCTTTTTTTATGGTGGCATGCTTGAAGCATACTTCTTTTCACTTTGCGCACTTTTGTGCTTTTTCTTTTTGTTCACCATGGCATACTTGAAGCATACATCTTTTCAATTCTTTTTTTTTATATACCTTTTTTATGACATGCCAAATTGAGTGACCAAAAAAAAATTGGAACATGAAACATGCGAGCCTCATAGCCAAGAGTTAAAATAAGACTCGCAATCATGCTAATCCTTTTCAATGGACATCGCAAAGTAATAAATATAATCAATCTAGTCAAAGTATTCCGCTATGTCATACTTTTAATTCAAATATAGCAAATTAATTATAACCAGTCGTGATCAAAACTACATAGCATATGAATAAATATGATAAAGAGAGCTCTACTACTCAATTGATTTTAATGACTTGGACTTGATGAGTTATTTGACAAGGATAATAAACAAAACTTCTGAATTTTTAAAAACAAACTCCCCCTCAGAGTAATCCCATAAGATATAGAGCTACATCACCTTTGCCACATGGTCTCTCAAAAAGTGACATCTCTTGGAAGCCATCAAAGGGAATGAAGAACTATCAAATGTTCCAATCAAGCAATGATGTAAAAGACCGAAACCCAATCAAGCTCACATTCTCCATCCTTGTCAATTGTTCTTACATCATCGGAAACATTGATCTCACAGTACCGGGGTTAGTGAAATAGGATTTGGGAATCCAGTATTGAGATACACGATGTGGAGGAGTAGTGACAAAACTAGAATCAAAATCATGTACATGTGGTCGATCAAAACGCCAAAAAGAACGTGAATTATTTGAATTAAATCCCAAACCAGCATGTGAATCAGATTTAAAGTTATCATAAAAGTTCTCTAAAAAGCTAGCTTTCGCATAAGTTCTAGGAACAAAAGATGATACATATTTTTGTCTCATTGTATTCAATCTTTCTCTTCTCTCTTTCTTAGCACGCCTAAAACAAAATTCATGCAAGTGTCCATTTTTACCACAATAACTGCATATGTACTTAACTTTATGTTTAACTTGAGAAGTAGAAACAACATTTGTATTCACTTGATTAGTAGATGACATAATACCAGCAGACTTAAAAATAATTTGTTTTGGTTCAGATTCTACTTCAAATTTTCCAGGTTCAAGAAACTTAACAACTTTAGGAGGATTATTCTTGGTATGCTCAATGTAATTAAATCCTAGACCACGATTTTTTACACTTATTTTTGACTTGTCTAGAATCATATTCAGATTTTTCTTACCAAAGAGAATCTCTCTAAAGTATTTTTAAGGTACTCATTTTCTTTAGATAAAGTGGGACAAGTTGAGCACTTAAACGATTCATTCACAACATTCTTAGAAGCACTAGACTGAGCCAATCTTTCTTTTTCAGCAAAATCATTAAGTTGTCTAGTTAAAGCTTCTATTTCTATGTTAAGCTTAGGACAATTAGAACAAAAAGATGTCTCATGGTAAAGCATCTGTTGAATTGTTTCTTGAGATGAACTAAGTCTAGCTTCTAACAATTCACACTTAGAGCAAGTCTTAGATTGAGCATTTGAATTACTTGTCTCTAAACATATAGATGAACTAGACTTGAGTTTTTCAATTTCATCATTTGCAAGTTTTAACATTTCATCACAAGAGTCATGTGCCAATTTTAATTCATCAAGTTTAGCAGTTACATCACTAAGTTGAACCATTTTTGACGTATTAATTGTTCTAGCATTTTCTAACTCAGAATGTAAAACTTGGCAAGACTCACAAGATTCATCATCAGGAATAGAAGCTCTAAGTCTATTGATTTCAGAATTTAAGCTCTCAACAACAAATTCATGATTTTTAATTTTCTTTTTATACTTTTTGAGCTCCTCTGTCAATCTAAGTACAGCACGAGATAAATCAGTGTAAGAAGGTTTTACCTCATCAGGATCGCTATAAAGATCATCATCATTTAGTTCCTCACTGTTGGCCATAAAACACATCCCTGTGAAGTCTACCTCCTTTGCCTTCTTGTCATTGTCCTCATCGTCGCTTTGAGAATCATCATCACTTAAAACAATCTTATCAAGTGCTGAAATTATCTTGTTGACTGCCCTGCGATAATTGCGCTTCTTGTTTGGATCAATCTTGATTTGAGAGCGACGAGTTGGTATCTTCTCATCCTTAACTTCCTTGCTCCTTAGTTTGGGGCAATTCATCTTGATGTGGTTTTGCTCACCACATTCATAACATCTAATTGGACCTCCTCTTCGTCTTGATCTGACATTGTAAATTGCCTTGGTCACCCTGTTAGAGAGAAGTACAAGCTGCTCTTCTGGAATCTCCTCTAATTGTTCATCTTGTGCTTGCAGAAAGACCTCCATGCGAGTTTTCCAATAAAGATAATCGGATCCATCGAAAAAAGGTGGTTTACCTGAGAAACGATCCCGATCTGATGCCATTGCAACCTCGCTCTGATACCACTTGTAGGATCGATACACACTAAGATAGGCAATCAGAGGGGGGGTGAATGATTGCGGAAGCTAAAACCAAAATTTAAAACTCCCCCTTAAACACAAAACCTATTTAAACCTCGTTTAACGTTTTAGACAGAACAATGTATCCTCACTAAAACTGATCTCAATAAAAAACCGTAACTCCGATTGACTTCAAACTTTATCAGAATAAACTAGACAGAATTATTGAACTAATCCAACTGGAAGTATATCAATCGGAGGTCTAGAACTCGAGATATAAAATAAACAAGATTGCTGCTGTAGAAGTGACGAGAATTAATTAAGCATATCTCTAGCAAAATTAAGAAAGAAGTTAAACATCACAAAGCTTAACAGACCATACTAAGAAAAATTATACTTAATGGCAAGAAAACAAGATAGAAGCAAAAACAAACAAACTCACTGTGTCCACACCGTAAACTGCAAACCAGATTTCTAGTTGCCCTCACGTCCCATAATGCATGCATGCAAACTTTGCTAATCTCTTTTTCCTCTCTCCTCACCTAATCTCTTTTTCTTCTCTCCTCATCACAAAGCTATGGACTGCTCACGTGTAGTTACAGGTCTGCATGAACCAAGGCAAAAACAAGAAGAGAACTTACAGACCAAAATAGATCGAGCGCACTTTTTTTGTTTTCTTGGGTCGCTCCGTTTCTCCGTTCTTGCTTGCCATACTTTCTCTATTCGCTAATCACCTTCCCTGTCTCCTGGCTTTTCTTCCGTATGAGAAAATCATGCAGCGCCGCCAACTATTTTCTTCGAGAAAAAACACGCAGCGCCGTCGGCCTCTGCTTCAAACGCTCGCCTTCACGTGAACTCCCCAGATCAAAGCCGAAACACAGCCGCTAGGACAAAACGCCAGAGATGCAAATTTTTCTTTCAAAAACTACGGCGAACCAAAAAACCGCAGCCCTCTCACCCCGTTACAAATCACGGCTCGCATCCACACCCCTGCCGCCTGCTGCTTCTTTCTTTTTATCTCAGAACGGTCACCGAGTCCTTTTACAATTCGGTCGCCGTCATCCTCTTTTTCTTTTACTAGTCTATCTCACGTTCCTATTTTTATCTCCAAAAATAAAACATCCAATCCGTACATATCCATACAAAACCAACTCCAATCCGTATACAACTCGTATACGCCCCCATCCGGGCACATGCAGCCTTACCGCATGCCTCCGCCATGACGTATCTCCGCGTCTCCAACGCCGCGTCACCTCCATGCGCATTGTTCTCTAGCCCGAACATCCCGCATGACATCCTTGACCGATAGGACCTCGGTTCCTCCACGAACTTAGTCCGAAACCTCGCCCACCCAACCTAGTTCCAGTCCCGTCATCGACCATGTTCCGCCTCAAGCAACACCTGCGCATGAATAAACAAATAACCACGTACGAGCACAAGTCCACGACTTGACTCAAGTCAATCCGCACAATACCTCACACGAGCGTATCATGCAACACACCACAATTAATATCATAACCAACGTTGTCAATTATTCATCACTTAAAAAATGCTAGACATGGCCACATGGTCTAACAGATCTTTAGTTTTAACTTATAAATAATAATAATTTATAGAGAAAAATACTCACGTACGATTTTAACCGATATAAATGAAGTCGTTACAGTGTATACTATAATTGTTCAGTAAATCTCATCTTAAAAAAACTCATCTGAAAGCTAGGTACCGTAAAAAAAATATTTAATATAAAAAAGCAGCTTTTAGAAATCAATATGAACATACCAATAGGCTAAGATCATGGGGGCCACCTTGCCAATAAGTTTGTAGTTTTCATGCTTCATGGATTTCCTCGGATCAACTTAGGATGGTTTTTTACTATGCTTTATGTCTTTTGGTTTTTAGTTTTTGAATTCTGACTGTTCGCAAGAGATAACACAAAGAGGAAAAAAGTTACATACTATTTTAGCTGGTACAGCTGAACTCGATATAGTGTGTACTATAATGTATCTGTAGACTCCGCTTTGAAAAAACGGTGCGCTTTAAAAAAATATTATTTAAAAGTAGTTACTATAGCATAAATTGTAAGTGTAAAAGAAGTCAGACTTGGTTTTCCGCAAGGATGCTCGCACAGTGACCATTGAACGACAAAAATTTTTTTGTTGTTACATGGCCGATGTTCCACTGGCGCGGTGGCATCTTGTTCACACGTTGGAAGTACACATTTCGCGTCCGGCAGCACGCGTAAGTCGATGCTCAGTGTTGTACCAGCATGAACCTCCGGTCAGCTTCTGGCGACGTTTCATTGGCTTCCATGGCCTCTCTGCAACTCTAGCACATTCGCGCTCCCTTCCTTTATTGTTCCGTTACTCCAGCCACCCACCGGCGAGCCAGGGGTGGTGGTTGACGGTGACGGCTCACCTTAATCCCATCTGCCTAGCTGCCTCATTGATGGATCTAAGAATAAGGGAACAAAACTCTCTTCAGAAAACGCGTTCGGTGTTAGCGTGGAGTTTTTTTAATATTTATTTTTTTGTTTTTTTTTGTATTTCTTTGTATTGTTATGATGGTTTAACATGTTTTTTGTATTTTTATTTTTTAAATTTAATTATATCAAATAAACCAACTCAGTTACAGTACAAAATCAACTAACTACAATAAAAAATCATAATAAGACTCCTACACATTGTTTACTGGAAGTGGACAGACATTCCGACGAGAACCAAATGACTAGGCATGAAGTGGTATGTAACATTGTTTCCTCACTCTTTTAGTTGCTACTCCTTACTAGGACTGTACATAATCTTTGTGTACATGACCCAACAATGATACATGGAACTTGATTTATACCAAAGACCTGAATACTGCGTAGTAAAACCTTGAATCTCAAGTCATGTGTTTACATATAAAAGACGACCAACTAATGTCCATTATAGCAAGGTAGACAATAACTATAAAGCAAATATTCGTCTTCAAAGAAATATAAGCAATCCTACCAAATAACAAACATTAAACTCGGACGAGGAATGGGGTTCTTTGACCTACCTAAAAAAATAGGCAATTTAGTGTTCTTGCCATCTCTACATCGGTGTTGTACTGAACATATGCCTTCATGATAGCACATCTTGCCTGATGAAAGGTTAAAGTATGAGTAAGCCAAGTTGAACTTTTTGAATAAAACAAGTCATTTCATGCGCATGTTTGGTCGATTGGGCAAAGGCAACTGAGTATTTGCTTGTATGCAGGTGCAGATGCTTTGTGCATCTCTCTCTCCAAGTGTGCTTTGCATATATACATGCGAGCATGCTATCAGAAATATTACGAATAAGTTTCAATAGTTTGACAGACCTACCAGATACCAGTATAACTCCAAATTCAGAGGACATGACAATAATTCAGTATTAGAAATATTTATCTTTGAAACAAGATATCCGGTGGTAAAAAAATGGTTACCTAAAAACATATCCACTATTGCTGATTGTGCTAAAAAGATCACCATCTGGTAGGTACTCAGCGTCTCAGCCTTGGCACTGCCAAAAAAAAGGTAAAACATGGTGTAAGGCCCTTACAATTTTTCATTCAAATATACTGATCATGTCATGCAACTGGATGTAAAAGAATGATTTAACCTTACGCTTTCGCACAAGTTGATCCTGTAGTTCCCCGTGGCCCATGTTGCCCTCAATCCTCACCTATCCAAAGATTGAGGACATAGCGTGCACCTCTTAACACCTGTACACCAACAAACGATAATAGAAAATACAATACGAATTAGTCGTTCAGTGTAATGCACATTATAAAGAACAGTGACAAGGCAATCTCACTCACATGCTCAAGGTACTAAATACCAACTCCAGTTTTGACAGCAAGCGTTTGCAATATGGGTAGGTAGAAAAGCTCATTTCTTTTCTGCAGAGCTCTACCCAGCGCATAATAAATTTGAGTATCTGGGTAAATGCCAGATGTAGAAAAGATGATTCGAATTCTTATCGTATCCGTATAAGATACTTTATCACCTCATGTCAAACGTGGCATGATATGTGTATGCATATGTTGTATCTGACGTGATATCAATATGTAGCAACCGACTCTGATTCACTTTCCTTTTCGTATGGGACTCGGTTCTCTCACCCTATATATGAACCCCAGTAACTAATAGGAAGAGTAAGCGCTCCATTGTAATATCTCTTTATTATAGTGATTTGCCTTCGAGCGTCCGTAGTTTTTTCCCGCAATAATTTTTTATGTAAAAATTCGTATATCTTGTCTCTATTTTTTTGTGTATTATTTATAACAAGTGATATCAGAGCACATTTATGGCAATGAATCAAACAACTACGTAAGAAACTGTGGCACGACTAAAGTTAGACAATGAAAATGTTGGGCATCAAATGAAACAATTTCTTACCTAGCGTTGAAATAAAATTAGGTAATGGTTTACAAACCAGATTTTGGGAAGACCAAAGGTAATGCTTCTTTTGCTAAGCAGTATCCCAGGCTTTATAACATTGTTATTAACAAGAATGTGACTGTTGCTGAGGCTTTTTCTCAAAATCTGCAGTACATCTCTTTTCAGAAGGACCTTGATTAATGAAAATTTTAATTCTTGGTCCCACCTCTGCCTGAGGGGTGCAGACTTAAATCTTGCTTGTGAAGGGGATGTCCTCGTATGGAAATATAACCAGAATAATAAGCAATTCACAGTGCATTCCATGTATTTTATTTGGTGGATTCTGGTTTCCACTTTCCTCATAAATCAATTTGGCGTGTCAGAATACCTCTGAAGATAAGAATTTTCCTTTGGTATCTGACCTGGGGAGTTATTCTTGTTAGAATGATTTCCACCGCCGATTAGCCCAACGGCTAATCGGGCCTTGATCCGCGCCCTGATCGGGGGCGCCCAGCCCATATGGCTGGTGGGCCCCTGTCGCGCTGCGCTATATAAAGAGGGGTGGAGGCCGGCGGCACGAGACACGAGGTTGTACGGAGCCGCAACTCCACCCAACAAACCCTAACCGATCTGGAGGGAGCGCAGTGAGCGACGGGAAGCACCACCGCCGTCACCGTCGCCGGACCGCCGCCGCCGTCACCTCGCCGGATCTCCGGGAAGCCTCGCCGGACCGCCGCTTCTCCGACCGTCGCTGCCCGTGCGCAGACTACACCGACGAACCCGTGATGGCCGCCTCGTCCTCCTCTACATCGGACGGTACCCTTCTCTCTCTCTCCCTCTCTCTCTCTCTCAGATCCAAATCAAGAACATCAAGAATGAGAAAGAAAGAAGAGGAACATTCAACAATGGTATCAGAGCGGGCAAAGAACCAGAGAAGTCTCAGATCGGGGAAAAAGCAATCAAAAAAAAAAAACTTACGGCCGCGCGGCCATTGGTCTTCTTGCTGGTTGCCGGCCGCTTGGGCTCTCACGCGGCCCTTGCGCGATCCACGCGCCCGCCAGCGCAGCCACCGTCGCCACCGCGGCCCTGCCCGAGCCGTGCGCCTCTTGGCCGGCCGCGACGCCGGCCGCGCGCGCTCCACTGCCGAAGCGCGCCCGCCTGTCGGCTGCGCCGGCTCGCACCATGCCGCGCCGCCGCGCAAGGCCTTGCCGGCCTCGGCGCCGGTGCGCCAAAGACAGCCGCCGCCGCGCCTCCCAGGCAGCGCGAGCCCGCAGCCAAGCCTCCCTGCACGAGCCCGCAGCTCCCCGCCCGAGGCCCTCCCGGCTGCGCACGCCCACGCCGCCGGCCCTGCAGGCCTCCCTCTGCTAGATCCGTTTTTTTTGGGGAAGGTGGAGCAATTTTGGGAAGTTATTTGACCAGAAGAGGAACGTGTGGTGAAGCATGCTTTGCCAGGCAGATTTTTTCTTTGACCGGTCAGCCTTTTGATTGTGTGGTGGAACTTGCCTCTATGGGAGAAGCTAATGGGCATATTTTGACCGGTTCAAAGACATGTATTAATGTTTTTATTCTTCTAAATGTGTGTGTATATATATATATATATATATATATATATATATATATATTGAAATTGTTTAATGGTATGCGTACTTTTAGATATATATTTGATATATCTAAAAGAAAAGATATAATTTTCATTATTAAATTCGAACCAACGGGAGAATTTAATTTTGGAAAAACAGATATAATTTTTAATTGATGTTTCCGCTGCGAAAGTTAAATGGTGATTAGTCTTTAAATTAAATTCGAACCAACGGGAGAATTTAATTTTTGAGCAATGTTGTGCATTATAATATTGTTATTTTCTGACCAACGTTGATAATAACAATATTATAATTTTAAATGATGTTTTTATGCATTATTTCTATTTCTGCCCAACGGTGATGTAGATTTAATGTATAAATAAAATTGTTTTAATTGTATGTCGTATTTTTGACCAACGTTGGAAATAAGGCATATAATTTTCCTGTTATGTTCTCACTTTATTTGAAATATTTTTCAGGCGGATACAACTTGATGAGTTGTATCAGAGAGATCTCCACTCTTAAAGGAGATAATTATGGAGAGTGGAAGAAAAAGATAGACTTAGCGTTTATCTTGGCTGAAGTGGACTGGGTCCTCACTACAGCACGTCCCACTGAGCCTATGGCACCAGTGAGGGATCCAAATGAGGATGATACTGCTTGGCAGAAAAGACAGAGGGATCATGCTCCCTTACAGATGTCTTATGATCTTGATCATAAGAAATGGACCACAGCCAACAAGAAGTGTATGGCTGTGATAAAGAACACGATTGAGCCTGCTATTGTGGGCTCAATCGCAGAGTGTGACACTGTCACAGAGTACCTTGAGAGGATAAAGAGTCAGTTTACTGGCTCTTCAAAGACTTATGCTACACAGCTGATTAAACAGCTTGTGACAGAGGTACTACGGTGGTGGCGATGGCATAAGAGAGCACATACGAGGATGAGTAACATGGCATCAAGCTTAAACCAATGGATTTGGCTCTCAAGGATGAGTTCCTTATTCACTTAGTTTTTGCTTCTTTGCCAAAAGAGTTTGACACCTTTGTTGTCAACTACAATATGCAGCCCGAGAAATGGGACTTGGAAAAGTGCATAGCTATGTGTGTGCAAGAGGAGGAAAGAATTAAATCCTCACATGGTGGTTCTATCAACTATGTGAAGGATAACAAGAAAAGGAACTTCAACAATCACTCCTTCTCAAAGAACAAGGAAAAACCTCATCCATCACCTCAACAGAATAAGTTTGTTTGTAGACAAAGATCGGTGTCTTCATCAGAAGAAGACAGGACACTACAAGAAGAACATCACGATTACTTAAAGATGATAATGGTAAAGAAAGGTGAGAACATTATTACCTTTATAAATGAATGCCTGTATATGCAATATTCGAAATCCACTTGGTGGATTGACTCAGGAGCAGCTGTTCATGTTGCTAATTCCTTACAGGGATTCCTTTCGACGAGGACTACGCAAAGAAACGAAAGATGCATTAAAGTTGCAAATGGAGTCCAAGCTGAAGTTGATGCCGTTGGCGATCTTTCATTAGAGTTAGCTAATGGTTCAAAGCTTTTACTTAGAGATGTCCTTTTTGTACCCTCTTTATAGAGAAATTTGATTAGTGTTTCAAATTTGGACAATGATGGTTATGATTGTCATTTTGGAAATGGCAAGTGTGAAATAATGTTTAATAATAAATGCATTGGTCTTGCCATCAAACAAGACAAGCTTTATTTATTGTCACTTCGTGAAAATGTGAATTCCGTATGTGATGATGTGAATGTCGTATGCGATAATGGGAGCGTCGCGTGCGAAAGTAAATGAATCCTCGTCTCACGAATGCAAGCAGAAACGAAGAGAACTCTAGATGCGTCGTCGAAATTATGGCATCGTCGTTTAGGCCATATTTAGGGGAGAATAGAAAGACTAGTTAAGAATGATATTCTTCCTCCATTAGAGTTCTCGGACTTAGAACAATGCAGAGAATGCATTAAAGGAAAATATGTAAAGAAAATTAAGAAAGACGCCAAAAGAAGCACAGGAGTTCTACAAATTATTCACACAGATATTTGTGGTCCCTTTCCTGTGAAAAGTGTGGATGGATATGACTCGTTCATAACATTCACGGATGATTACTCCCGTTACGGATATATTTATCCAATCAAAGAAAGAAATGAAGCCTTGGATAAATTCAAGATATTTAAGGTGAAGTTGAAAACCAACATGATTTAAAGATTAAGATAGTCCGATCTGATCGTGGGGGGGAGTACTACGGTCGACATACCCCATATGGACAAGTTCCTGGACCTTTTGCAAGGTTTCTACAGGAAAATGGTATAGTGGCCCAGTATTCTACACCGGGCGAACCTCAGCAAAATGGAGTAGCTGAAAGACGCAACCGTACCCTGATGGATATGGTGCGAAGTATGATGAGCTACTCCACACTGCCATTGAGTTTATGGATGGAGGCGTTAAAAACCGCCATTCATATTCTCAACAAAGAGTACCTAGTAAATCGGTGCCCAAAACACCGCATGCGAGTTGTGGATGTGAAGAGTTCCTCACTACACCACTTACGTGTGTGGGAGTCTCTTTGAGGCTAAAGTATTTAACCCAAATCTTGGGAAGCTTGATCCCAAAACAGTAAGCTGCCATTTCATTGGCTACCCTGAAAAGTCAAAAGGTTTCCGTTTCTACTGTCCAGATCGATATACAAAGTTTGTAGAAACGAGACACGCTGTCTTCTTAGAGGATGAAATGATGAGGGGGAGCATGGTAGCTCGAGAGACTGACCTTGAAGAGAAGCGGGCGTATCGCCCACTCCGATGATTCAAGAGCCATTCTTCACACCGCTTCTTGTCATTGCACCGACGGTGCAAGACAACGTGGTGCCAAGACTGTTATTGTTCCTCCCGTGGCAACAATGAATGAAAATGTGGAACTGTTCTTGAGATCCTATAGAACCCATTGCCACGATGAGGGGAGCAACAACAACCTCAAATAGAAAATATACCAAATGAGGAGGCTCAGAAGGTCTCAAAGAGTAAGAAGATCACTATTTCGATGATTATCAGATTTATCATACAGAGGAATTTCAAATGGAGGATGATCCAACCTCATTTGAAGAAGCCATGAGAAGCGAAAATTCCTCAAAATGGCTTGAGGCCATGGAAGAGGAAATGAGGTCCATGAAGACTAATAAAGTCTGGGACTTGGAAATTATTCCTAAAGGAGCCAAAACAGTAGGCTGTAAATGGGTCTACAAGACAAAACTCGACTCCCAAGGGAATATAGAAAGATACAAAGCACGACTTGTGGCAAAAGACTTTACGCAAAGAGAAGGGATTGATTACAATGAGACTTTTTCTCCAGTCTCATGTAAAAACTCCTTCAGAATCATAATGGCATTAGTAGCACATTATGATTTAGAGTTACATCAGATGGATGTAAAGACGGCATTTCTTAATGGAGATTTGGAGGAAAATGTTTACATGGCACAACCAAAAGGTTTTGTCGTGGAAGGAAATGAAAAAATGGGATGCCGCCTAAAGAAATCGATTTATGGGTTAAAGCAAGCTTCAAGACAATGGTACTTGAAGTTTGTGATCTAATAAGAAAATTTGGGTTTAAAGAGAATGTAGAGGACAACTGTGTTTATGCAAAGTTTAAAGATGGGAAGTTTATCTTCCTAATCCTGTATGTGGATGATATCCTACTAGCTAGTAGTCATGTCAGTCTGCTACTGGTGACAAAGAAGTTTTTGTCCTCAAACTTTGATATGAAAGATCTTGGTGAAGCTTCGTTCGTTTTAGGAATCGAAATTCACCGGGATAGAAACAAAGGGACATTGGGACTATCACAAAAAGCATACATAGAGAAAGTCTTAAAGAAATTTGGTATGCATAAAAGTAGTCCTTCACCTGCACCAATAGTCAAGGGCGACAGATATGGGGATTTTCAATGCCCCAGGAACCAGTATGAGATCGATCAAATGAAAGCGGTTCCATATGCTTCAGCTGTCGGAAGCTTACAGTATGCTCAAGTATGCACACGCCCTGACTTAGCATTTGTTACCGGGTTACTTGGCAGATTCCAGAGCAATCCTGGAATAGAACATTGGAAATTGATAAAGAAAGTCTTGCGTTATTTGCAAGGAACAAAAGGCCTCATGATGACATACGTAAGATCGATTTACTCCATATAGTGGGGTATCTGATTCGATTTTGCGGAGATGATAGAAAGTCTACATCCGGATATGTATTCACTCGCAGGAGGAGCGATATCGTGGAAAAGCTCAAAGCAAACCGTCACTACATCGCCCACAATGTATGCCGAGTTTGTAGCATGTTATGAGGCTACGGGGCGGTGAACGGCTTAAGAAGTTCATACCTGGTTTAAAAGTGGTTGACGACATCAATAGACCACTTAAATTGTACTGCGATAATGAACCCGCAGTAACGTATGCCCACAACAATAAGTCAAGTGGTGCTGCCAAACACATTGACATAAAGTACTATGTTGTGAAAGATAAAGTTCGGGATCAAATTATAAGTCTTGAGCACATAAGTACCGCAAAGATGTTAGCGGATCCGCTTACTAAAGGCTTACCACCCAACGTGTTCGAGAGAACATGTAGCGGCATGGGTTTAAGGAAAGCCTATGATTCTGGACTAAAAGATGGCCCAAAAGATTAAAGTAATCTGTTTGAGCAGAGAGTGTATTGTAGTCATTAAATCTATCGGCGTTTGACCGTGACGATAAGACATGTTCTATGCACTAATCTGTGATGGAATGAGTAAAGTCAAAAGTAATTAAAGTTAAAGTATAGATGAGATCAAGGGGGAGAATGTTAGAATGATCTCCACCGCCGATTAGCCCAACGGCTAATCGGGCCTTGATCCGCGCTACGATCGGGCGCCCGGTATATGGTGGTGGGCCTGTCGCACTGCGCTATATAAAGAGGGGTGGAGGCCGACGGCACGAGACACGAGGTTGTACGGAGCCGCAACTCCACCCAACAAACCCTAACCGATCTGGAGGGAGCGCAGTGAGCGACGGGAAGCACCACCGCCGTCACCGTCGCCGGACCGCCGCCGCCGTCACCTCGCCGGATCTCCGGGAAGCCTCGCCGGACCGCCGCTTCTCCGACCGTCGCTGCCCGTGCGCAGACTACACCGACGAACCCGTGATGGCCGCCTCGTCCTCCTCTACATCGGACGGTACCCTTCTCTCTCTCTCCCTCTCTCTCTCTCTCAGATCCAAATCAAGAACATCAAGAATGAGAAAGAAAGAAGAGGAACATTCAACAATTCTGACCAAAGATAACCTTGTAGAAGAAATTGGAAGAAAAGAGAGAGGGGAGGCCGCTTTTGCTCCAGTTTTGAGACAATTGAACATTTGTTCTTTCAATGCCCCTTAGCCAGATTTATATGGCAAGCGGTATATGTTACTTTTGGCATTTCCATCCCTAGAAATATTATGAGATCATGTGGAGATCGCCACATGGTGTATGATGAGTATTTGATTTTATTATGCAAATGTTGTTAAAATTTGAGCTTGGCTTTAGGAGTTTGCAATATTTAAAGTTGATGTCAGGTTTCAGGCGGTCTGACCGCCATGGGAATGGGCTAAGTGGATTAGGTCAAGGAGCTTTTACGGAGGCTATAAAACTGCAGTGGTGGGCTAAGTAGATCAGGCGTCAGGTTTCGTGGAAGGATGGTAGAGAGGTATTTTGGTGACAAAATTGCAGCGGTGGGCTAAGTGGATTAGGTCAAGGAGCTTTCATGGAGGCCATAAAGTGGCTAATTCGGGTTATGAGAGCCAAGTGCAAGTCGTGCTATGAAAAACGTGTATATGTGAGTGTAAAACCTGGTATAGCGTTGGATTAACGGATTAGCCTACGTAAGAGAGGATGAAATCTAACTAGATGTATTGGTTAGGATTTCTTGTAAGTTTTCACAATATAAGGAGATGAGTTGAGAGTTAGGGTTGACTCTCTAGGAAACCAAGTGGAGGAGAGTTAGAGAGAATTTTTGAGAGATGAGTTGTGACACTTTGTTCTAAGCTTTTTGTCGTCCTTAACTTTGTGAGTGACTGTAAACATTCATCTCCAAGTATCAATATATATCTAAAATTTATCTAATTTTTTGTCTTCTTTGCTCAAGTATTGAAATCTTGATTTGACTTGGTTTTGACGTTTATTTATCCTCTATTGATCTTGTTTTGTGCCAAGAATATGCAAGTGTTGGAAATATCTCTTGAATATCATATCCTATCTATCTGGGCAATTGTTCTTTGCAAGTTCTTGAGTTTGCCTAGTTTTGGTGAAGGAAAGGGTAACTTTAGGGTTTTTGCTCTTGAGGTCTTTTGGCTCGATTCTTGCTGTGATAGAGGATGTTAGGGTGTGTGGGAAATCATCCTTTGCCAGCTTGGATTGATTCCTCCCACGAGCTCCTCTCAATCACCATTTTCGTATTTGGTCCAGTTTTAATACAATCTTCCTTAGAATCAAGAAAGTTCAAATATTTCCAAGGGTTTGTTTCTATTTCTTGTTGGAATAGGTTCACAATATCTTTGGCAAGATATGTGCAAAGTTCCAAGTAATTTGGAGCCACAGATTGAAAGTTCCATCGAGTTTAGGTTTTGAAATCATGCTGAAAATCTATTATGTTTTTGGAGAGATGTTAGACCGCCAATCAAGTAGCAATTATATTGGTCTAAGCGGCCAAACGCTGCCAAGGTATGTTTTGATTGGTTTTTTTGGATCTTTCACCGTAGTTGCTTAAACTCTGAACTTTTTAGCTAATCATAACTGTTAAAGTGAAAAGACTGTTAAATATCTTGAAGAAAAAGACTATAGAGAAACCGGTATTATGAGGATCCTATTCAATCCCTTCTAGTCGCCTTCTTCATTCTACGAATATCAAACATATGTTTGGTCAGTGGCTCCAAGGTTTTGACAAACAAATGAAGCCCTTTATAGGCATTGGCATCGCTGCCTTATACTGGTCAATTTGTAAGACTCGTAACGCTGCTTGTTTTGGGAAAAAAAATGGCCGAGTCACCCTACTCAGGTGATTTTATGTCTCATTGGATACAAACGTGGGCTATTTGGCAGAAGCAGGACAGGAAGGAGCTGCTGTTACAGGGGGCAGACCGGCTGATGAAGATGGCGAATGAAGCCATCATCAAGACGCAAGGCCGGTGCACCTCTCGTCAAGGCTGCTTGGCTGCTGAAGATCTCGCCGTTGTGGACCTTTCGCCGGCCGTGTTTTGTTTCTCTGCTCAGGCTTTCTCTAGCAGCATGCTGTTGCTTTGTCTTTTGTTACCCTGTCAGATGTAATCTCTAACTGATCGAAGGCGATGTGCTTTGGTTTTCCGGTTGCGGTCCGAGGCCGGAGATGTATGGTTTTATCTCCAGTATCTAAAAAAAAAACTGAGTTTTAGGGGCCTGTTTCTGGAACGAACCCTCCATCACATACAGGTGCTTTCATGCAACGCAGCCCCTCTCTTTTCTGCAGACAAAGGCAAAAACGCAAACCTGACGAATCAAGGGAGTGAAGTGGGGTGGCACACAGCTGATACTGTGCTATGCCTACGCATGACCAGGATTCAGGAGTCTCACGGTAGCAAAGACGTCGTCGGGTGTGGTCGTGATCGAGGCTTACCAACGAGCCTGCTGTTATTAGCCGCTGCAAAATAAGGCGGGGAGTACAGGTGTAGGGCCCAGATCGAACGTTGGCGCGTGATCGGTCGGTCGACACGAGAGCCTGCACGCGCTTAGCCAAGCACCGGCCAGGAGGGTTCATCCGCGCGCGCAACCGCGTACGTCTGGCACGGCACAGACGCTTCCGGACGGGCGTGGAGATGGAAACCTAGCCTGGCCGGCAGCGCGGCACGCGTCACCGTACCTTTCCTCTCTCTGCTCCGATTCTCTCGACTCGCCAGTACTACTTAACTAGCAACACCCCGGCACAAGCCATTCCTCGAACGATTGATTCCTTCACTTTCCCTTCCTCCCCGTCTCCGTTCCAACGATCTCTCCTCTCCCTGTCTCGTCTTGATCGGTCGTGGTTAAGCTTGTGGCGATCAACTGGGAGAGATCTTGAGCAGAGCAGCACGGAGAGCTAGCTCGTGCGTCGACAGTTTCCAGGTACGTGCGTGCAAGTCCTCTAGTTCGACGATTCATGCTTGCGTCTGTCGTGTACATGTCTGCGACGACAGTTCTAGCATTGATGTGTAGAAAAAAAAAATTGTGGTACGCACATGCATGTTTATGGACAAGGGTAGAGGTATGCTATGTTTGCCGAGTCATCTTTCATTTTTTGTGTGGAGACATTTTGTTCTGTCCTCTTTTTCTCCTGTGCTGATTTCTGTGGTGGTTATTTCGGGATGAGTTAATTATGTGTATTTATGGATTGATTTGTGTAAGTCGGTAGGGCTAATATATATGTGGACGCATGCTACATAAACTCTTCTTCGTATAGATTGAACAAGAGATTACATTGTCAGTGATTATTAGGCTTTGCAGTAATTTGACTTAAGAGTTTGCGAACCATGTCTGTTACTCTGATCTAGAGAAGACCTTAGTTGGTGTCACTTAGCAGTTAGCAGCACTAGCGTAGTTGATCTACTTGTTTCCATGCAACTAAAAGGGAGTTGATAAATATCACTAGGATATTTTTTTTTCAAACTATCATCTTGATTTCTGATCATTAGATCAGACAGCCAACGGTTGTGAATTCCTCCCCTCTAAAAAGGGGTTGTTAGATCTTTTGATTTAATGGTTAGAAATTTAAATGATTATTTACAAAAAAAATATCCGGATGATGGCATGTACTTCCTCTGAATGTTTTCCCGATTTCTGCAGGTCGCATATACAAGTTAACAGACAGCAGATAAACAGACCAACCGATGGAGCTGGTGCTGGTGATATCGCTGCCGCTCCTGGCGCTCATCGTGATCGTCGCCATCGTCCTCTGCATCATCTGCCGCTAGCTAGCTCGCCGATCGATCATGTGGCGCCAGCACCGAAACTACCCACGATTCATCGTGCCATTTGCCAGCGTAGTACTACTTCGCTGTTGTTCAGTGACGTAAGTGGTAATAAAGCTAGTACAAAGGTGTGCGTCTCCCCTGTCGTTGGTCTGGCCGTCTGGTGTGATTAGTTGGCCGGCCCTTGCCTCAATCCACACTCGTTTTCTCTCTGCTTTTGTGTGGCATCTGTTCTGCGACCTCTTTGTAAGGCACAGGAATTTCTTCGGGTTTTGATACCCCACGGTGTACGTGGTGATTTCTCTAGGAGAGGATTAGGCACACCTCTCCGCGTTTTATGGTTTATGATTTTTTTAAATAAATTAGTAGAACGTTTTTTTATCGTTGTTTCGAAATAATTTATCGATATAGTATCTATAAAATACTTTATTAATTTATAAATATTTAATTTATTCATATAAATGATTCAGTTGGAGCAAACAATCATAAGTAGGAGCAGAAAAAAAACTCACTGCACCGTCCAGTGGATTCGTTTCAGGCGTCCGGCGCGGCTCTTGAGTCACCCCGGCACGTGGCACGCGCTTTCGCTTCCCATAGCTGATTGCTTCCACCGACGCCATTCCCTCGCGCTCCTGCCCGTGTCTTTTTCCCCGTCGCCGTCTCCATTAGGCTCCTCTCGTCTCCTCCCCTCTCCCTGGGCCGTGAAGAGGAGCGCGATTCACACAGGTACGCGTGTTGTCCCCCCTAAACTCTGCTCCTTAATTACGACCCGTTTGATGCTTCGATGCGTGTGTCGCATGCAAATTTAGCTCCGGTGTGAGTGCCAGTGCGTGCCCCAAATGGCCAAATCCAGGACAACTTGTTCGATCGACCGCACCTCTGTCGCAGGCTTCAACTTGGCATGAGCCGATTCTCCTCATGAAATGTTCATCGTCTTCTTTCCCTGAAAAAAAAAATCTTTAGCTTCTCTTTCCTTTTAGTACACATGTTTTACACTGATCTGAGTAGCTTTCGATTGAAACCAGAACTATTCTTTTGAGGTAGTGAGCTCCAGTAGATTTGATATTTCTTTAGAAAATGGAGTTGCCGAGGGAGCAAACTGGAACTGTACCTTTCAGTGATTCTAGAGCAAGTTTCAGGATCCATCTGTTGACTTGTAGAGTGATCCAGTCAAGAACTCAAGGCCAAGCAATACTAATTGATTCAGCAAGGGCAGAAAGCAACTAGCAGCTGTACAGTTCGCTGATGAAACGGTGATACCTACCGTTCTGATCTTAGCCAAATCGAAGAGAGCATCCGTAGTGAACACACCTATCTCCTCCTGTCCTCCAATCCTCTGTGCTATGTTTTGTTCTACAAACCTAAGGCAAGTTTGACCTCAAAGGGCTACTACACTGACGAGGAATCGAATCAATTCGTGTCGGAAACGACCCAAATTCAAGTACTTCGCGGGAATTAGATCCCCTGCCTTTCTAACAAACCGGATGGCTGTGCCTTTCTCTGAGCATCGAAGCTCTGGTCATGTCTCGAAAATCAAAAGATCAAAGCAGTTGAATAAGTTACAAGCAATCCTTGGGAAATTTGATCTGCCTTAGTTCCTCACTCGCCTCGATGTCAAGAACCGATTTTCGATTGGACGACTGGCGTGAGTGCGACGTTCGTGGCACCGAATGCAGTGGCAGATCAAGGATATTTTCTCTCTGTAGGGCAATCAACTCCTTACGCTAGAACAACTT
This sequence comes from Melocanna baccifera, assembly GCA_036346265.1. Lineage (NCBI taxonomy): Eukaryota > Viridiplantae > Streptophyta > Magnoliopsida > Poales > Poaceae > Melocanna > Melocanna baccifera. The sequence goes on from CM070704.1 coordinate 3,839,124, forward strand.
TTCAAATTACTAAAGAATCCAATCAAGTAATCAACCAATTGTTGGAGCATCAAAATTGCTCAAGTTGTAGAACAGTGGTTCAAGCAAAAATACCACCTCAGTAAAAAAAAAAAGTTTTGTGCTTTAGCATTTTGCTATTGCTTTTTTTTATAGTAGCATTTTGCTTTTGCTAAGTGGGAATGGAAGAAGAAAACAATTGTTTCTTTAGAACGAATGAAAACATTAAATTTCCATCTGTTTTGCAGGTAGAACAGATGGAGTTCGTGCTGATCATTTCGCTGCCGCTCCTCATCTTGATCATAATCATCGCGATCGTTCTCTGCATCTGCTGCCGTTAGCTGAACGGCGCCGGGAATTATTCGGCCCATCTTTGCTGTGACCATACCATGTCTTAATTAATTTAGTATACCATGACTTAATAAAGCTCTTTCTCCCCCCCTCTGTTGTTTATCTTTGTGCGATTGGTTGGCTCTAGCTTTAGATTTTCTGATGTCAAAAAGACATTGATTCTGCGTGTCATACATATGTGCTGTGAGAATTCCCCCCTGTATAGATTCGTTCTGGTACATGCATGTGGGAGATTGGACATCTGAAAGCGTGATCTTTTCTTTTTATTCTTCTGAATTCTTCGAGAGCAGAATGTCGCTGAAGATCGATTTGACCTGACACATGGGAGCTCATAGCATTCTATCTGCTTTGTGCTGTGCATCTATCTGTACTTTGCAACCGTTTGTCGCGCCGCCCCACGAGAAAAGGCGAGACGGAGAGTCCCCTTTTGAGCAAGAAACGCAGAGAAAGCTGGGAGAATCGAACAAGGAACATGTGGACCGTTGGGCACGCCCTGTTCTCAGTTCTCACGACTTTGGTGTGTTAAATATACGTGCTTTTGTGCGTGCTCTTTTCCAGAATCTTCATTTTTGCCTTGGATCTATGCTGGGGCTGAAAAGTTCAGCCAGTGTAGACAGTAACCAAATGGATTGCCGACAGTTTGGTGACACATGTACACGACCACTTGGAAGCTTGCTTGTCTATCGAGCTGGGCTCGGGCTTGCAGCACACTTGGCAGGCATATGTTGCTTGATGTGACTATGTTATCTAGAACTGGAAAAGGAACCACCAAGAGGAGTACAGCCATGAAGGTGCGTACATGAGCAAGCAATTTGCATTGCCATGACCCATGTGGAACCTAAAACTTCGTCGTTTCTGAGTCAGAGCAAAGAAAAAGCTGCTCGCAAGATTATACAAGCCCACGTCAGATGAAAAAGATATGTCTAGCTACTAGTCTTTACACGGATAGATCAACGAATGACAATTTCTCAACAACTGAGGAGTATTTATGATCATAAGGTCTTCCTTTCACATACCGGCCAACGTCACTTTTGAAACCAACATATGAACAAATCACTGGAAGAGACTGGTTCCGTAAGTTCTTTCATGAGCTTCGCCATCATCAACAAGCAGAGGATGCAAAAAAGAGCAGCCAACGCCCCGTAGTCTTTGATGAATTTACGGTAGTAGCCAGCGAGACCCAAGAAGCCCCATAAAGCCCGGTGTGAGCAGGGCGTGGGCCAATTCTTGATTGCGCGAACTTTATCGTCATCCATAGCCACCCCTCGCGTGGAAACCACGTGGCCCAAGTAGGCCACTTTGCGGTGACCGAAGAAACATTTGCTCTCCTTAAGAAAGAGCTGGTTGTCGTGTAGAATGCACAGCACCAGGCGCAAATGCCGGAGGTGATCCGCCCATGTCCTACTATAGATGAGAATATCGTCAAGAAAACCTGGACAAATTCGCACAAGAATGGATGCATTATGCTGTTCATGAGGGTCTGGAAAGTCGTCGGGGTGTTAGTTAGGCCAAATGGCATGACAAGGAACTCGAAGAGGCCCTCGTGGGTATGGAAGGCCATCTTGTGGATATCGTCCGGGTGCATGCAGACTTGATGGTAGCTGGAGCGGAGGTCTAGTTTGGAGAAGAATTGTGCATTGTGGAGTTCATCCAATAACTCATCCACCAACGGAATCAGGAACTTATGTTTAACCGTCTGGGCATTGAGGGCTTGATAGTTGACGCAAAACCTCCAAGAACCATTCTGTTTCTTGACTAGTATCACAGGGGAAGAGAACTTCGCGGAACTCTTGTGAATAATCCCCTGCGACTCCATAGCACAGCATTGGGTTTCCAGCTCGGCCTTTTGTGTGACCGCATAGCGGTACGGCTTGACCGCCACTAGGGCGTGCCTGGTAAAAGGTGGATGCGGTGGTCACATGCCCTAGGCAGTGGTAGCCCCTATGGTTCCGCAAAGAGGTATCGGAACTCCGCATGTAGGGACTGCAGCAAGTCTGCCCCTTCACAAAGTTGTGCCCTAACGGATGGCGGGCCGGGTACACCCATCCAGGAGACATGCCGAGTGTTCAGCCAGAAGGACATCCTCAAGGTGGAGAAATCCCAGGTAATGGGCCCTAGAGTACGAAGCCATTGGACGCCTAAGATGACATCGAAGCTGCCTATGGGAAGTCCATAACAGTTGATGATGAAGTGATCCCTGTCAATCTACAGTGGAACATCGCATGCAAGACCAGCATTGGTTATGCAATCTCCATTGGCCATGTCAACGCAAAGATTAGGACGCGACACTAAGCAAAGAACAGCTGCTTGCACCACCTCTGCTCGCACGAAGTTATGAGTGGAGCCCGAGTCCACCAATGCGACATAGTCCATCGAACCAAGCCGAATGCGCAACTGCATAGTATCTCCGGTGCAGATTCCAGCGCATAAAGTGATATGCCCGGGGTGTCATCAGACTCAGTTGCTCCAACCGAGTCACTGCTGTCACCGTCGTCTGGCATGAAGTCAATGAGGAAGAGCCGTTTGCACTTATGGCCTCGGTGGAAGGGCTCGTCACAATTGAAGCATAAGCCCTTCTTGAGGTGCACCTCCATCTCTGCGCCTGAAAGGAACTTGAGAGGTCGCTGCCCCAGTTGGACCGATGAAGGAAGCGAGTTGGAGGACGACTAGGCAGGGGGTCGAGGTTTGAAGGGCGACCGCAAGGGAAACCACACCTGCGAATACGACGACGCCACCTGAGCCCAAAGCTCATAGAAGCAAGCCAAGCTCATGGCCACTTGAAGGTCTTCCAGCTGATGAAGCTCGACGTCAGTGCGGAGAATATCGAATAGGCTCAATGGGAAGAGTTGGACCTACTGACAAGCCGTCAATGGATCCATACGGCATAGGAGTGCCAGGAACTTGTCCTGGTACTCGGCGATGGTTCCTGTGAGGCACAGCCGAGCGAGCTCCCCAAGGGCGTTGTTGCGGATCGAAGGCTCGAAACGGAGGTGACAAAGCTTGGTGAAGCGCTACCATGTCGGAGTCCCCACTTCGCGTTGAAGCTGAATGTACCACTGTTGTGCGGTACCCGTCATGTGATATGACGCCAACAACATCTTGTAGTTTTCATCTGTCCGTTGACCCCAAAAGAATTGCTCACAACGGGCCAACCAAACCAAGAGATCGTCTTTGCCGTCGTAGGTAGGGAAGTCTAGCTTGTGGTATCTGGGTGCGACTGGTTGATGAATATCTGGTGATTGGAAGGAGGTGATGGGAGGGATCGAGTGGGAGATGGGTCGGGTTGTAAGTGTGTAGCGGCATGGATGGAGGTGGGTCCAATGGTAGGTGCAGAGGGAGCATAGTGGTGGACGTTGGGGTCGGTAAGATGTCGGTTCCTCTTGCGGGAGCCGATGAAGCAGATTGCATCCATGGTCTGTTGTCATTGGCGGACAGCAATTCCAGGGCCTGAAGTCGGGTTGCCAGGGAGGCCTGCGTGCACCCCTGCTCGGCCAATTGATCCATAATCTTGTCGAACTGCATCTCCATATAGGGCTTCAGATCATCTTCACTAGCTGGTTGCGCCTCGGAAGACATGGTGGTCGGCTCTGATACCAAATTGATATGAGCCAGATTTGCTCTCAAGTGACAATGTGAGTGAGGCTGATGGCAAGGGTGAAGATACTAACACCAGGGAGACGTTGTGGTAGCCGCCTTACAAACAGAGAGGGAAGATAGGGGAAGGAAGAAATAGTAGATAAGGTAAATTCTTGCTTCCCTTTAATTATTCTGGTCGGCCTCTTATAACCCGAGAGCCATGCCTAACAAACTCAATCCAAATCACAACTAATACGGAAGGCAATCGAAAATCAAGAAAACTAACAAATCACACAAATAGAAACTACTATAGCGGGTAAGGACACATATCTATGCCTGTACTATTCCGCGTCCAGCACACCCAACGCACTGGCCTCCTACCGCGCTGTTGTTGGTCCGGTGTCCCGATCTTCCGCCTTAAGAGTTCTCTGTGGTGCACGGCGCTGGTAGACCCGTACAAAGTGTCTGTCCACATCAGTTGCAGCAGGGGGAGGATAAGGCTGCTGCCTCCCCCTAGCTTGCCCTTAAGAAGGGGTTGCCGTGGGCCGGGCCAGCTTGGCTTTGGGCCTGCTCAGCCAACCCAACTCTCTCCCTCTCTCTCTCTCTCTCGGTATTACATTATGGACCAAAGTACACTCATAGCACAGACATAGTTATCTAATGAAATAATTATTCAGCATTATTTGTGTTGCTAGATGGGCTGGTGGACTTGAGGATTGGGAGAATGGGAGCAATAGTAGCCAAGGCATTTTTGCTAATAGACCACTTAAAGACTCATTACTCCAGCTTAAAAATCACATAATTTAGATGTCACTACTCATGGTTGTCTGCATCTCCCACATAAGGAGGCAAGAGACTTAATTGTGGTATGTGCAATGCAAAAGAACTTTTTCTTCCAAAGTCTCACAGAAGGAAAATGAGATTTATGCACAATAGACCCAAAAATGGGGTACATGCCATAAGTATATGTATCATCGTCATTCATTCATCAGAAACAATTTTTTTAGGTAAATGTACAATGAAAGACAGGATAAGAAATCCCTTTGCACTTGCTCATTGTAATTACAATTTGACTCGTGAGTTGCAATGTTTGAGCCACCCATCTTGTTTTCCGAAAAATCAAGCTTTCCTGAGGACAAATTCCAAGTCATCCATACCATCTGAGTCACAGCATCTTCGTCACAGCATCTTCCCCCCTTTCGAAGGCAAGGATCATTTACAATTCCATAAAGACAATGTACAGGCTAGAGCAATGGTTTTTCTTCTTCTTTTTTTTTCTTTTGACAAATGTCAGCTCAAGAAATAATTGATGCTCAATTTCGGAGCCACAGTGGCACTATCAATCGTTTTATCATGGAAGCCCTAACTCTGTTTATATTTCAAAATTGAAAATGGAACAAGATTTGAGATCCATACCAGCTAAGAAAAGTAGATTTTGTTGAAACTGCTTCATTGTCAAACATTTAGCATCAGGCCTTGAGCCCAAGAGGATAAAAGGCATGCACAGTACAAGAAGCCTTCAAAATTACTACTCAGTGGCAATGGCAATACTGGAGAACAAACAAAAAGGGACAGGGCTAAAAAGAATAAAGTATGAACACATGTTCAAGTTTTGCTTGCTAGTTACTGTAGTCCATAGTTCAGTAAACATATGGGACAATACAATCCAGCTCTGTTGAAACCTTGATAACAAAATCATCAAACTTGCCAAATTGGAAAACTTTAACTTCTGTTGCAATAGCACAATACATAACACAGGGAAGAACATTGACTGGGAGCATGTGAATGGCCTTGGAAGATCAAACGGTTATCCTCACAACATGAGTCCCACACAGAGATGCCTAGTAAAGTGAAGTGCCTAACAAACCAGTGAGGACAAGGCTTTCACACAGAAATTGTGGACAATCAGTATCAATAAGGATCAATGATTACATATTAAAGTAGTACTGGAAAAATCAATCCTGATACACCAAACATATCCACCCAAAAAAAATCATCGATTCATCATCATCATCCAATATCGAATATCCTATATCAAATCTAAATCCAACTCTAAGGGGTCCCCATATATCGTGAGACTCAACTCAAGACATATAATATTTCAAAAACTACTCTTCAGGCAAGTTGACCACAGCTAAATCGGACTGACGCGGTGAGCCCCAACACCCACTGCCACCAACAACTCAGACAATGTTAGTGATACTGAATTACAAGACCACGAAATGTGCAGATCAGTATTAGCATCCTACACATTACAAATCTGTATCACAATGTTATACAATTCAACATTTCATCCACCTGCTTAGTAGCCACAATTATGCAGATTTCGCAGAAATCACTCGCGTAACCAGACATTCACAGGCCCCCTCTCGCAGCCAAACTAGCAATTCTCGAAATCATCATCCCTCACAGCATCACGACCCATGGGAGAAGGGTAAAAAAAAAGAAGATCAGAGGAGAAGGGAGGGCCTTACACCCAGCCGCTGCGGCTGCCGCCTAGTGCTTCTTGCTCCGCGCGGGATGCTTAGACCCGTCCGTGGAGAGCCTGTAGATCCAGTACCCCTGCCACAGCAAGCCAAAAACCCAAATTTAGACCAAATCCAGCCAGTACCACCAGTAAAGGTGGATCGAGGGAGGAGCCGTGGGGAGAGGGGCGTACGAGGGCGACGACGTGAGCGGCGATGAGGAGGACAATGAGGAGCGGGACGAGGTCGAGGAGCCAGGGGCGGAGCGCGGGCGAGACGGCGCGCGCCATGGCGACGCGACGGGAGAGGATGCCGGGGTGGGGGGAGGCGAGCACGGGGTCGGGCACCACCGGGTTGTTCGAGCTCACTCGGCTTTCGAGCCTGCCTGGTCTCACTGCCCCACTCGTCTCGACGCGCGGCCGGTTCGGGTTCGGTGCGTGGGCTCAGCTGCAGCTGCCTGTGCCTGGGCCGGTCGCGTTTTTGTGGCCTGCGCAGCGTGGCGCAGCGCAGCGCACGCACGGCCGAGCGGTGGTTGGATTGGGGACGGTTGGAGTGTTTGGTAGGGGATATTGTTAGGACCATTCTTTTTAGTGTTTTAAAAATTAATTTTTAAATTTTTAAATTTTTAAAAATTACTTTTTAAATTTTTAGATAAAGTGAGTTTTTAAAGTTATATTGTTTCGCTCTCTGGTCTAGCATCAATCGCCATCACCGCCACAACCGAACCTTTGCTAGCTC